>OX387344.1:4227500-5711875 GCA_947563465.1 Archips xylosteana
TTTGAATTCAGTGATTTGTTTGCGAAATATTCAACTTTAAAGTGAAAATTTTCATTAAAATCGACCGTCCCCCCCCTCTAAAATCTATACTGTTGGGTGGAAAAATTTGAAAAAATTCAAAATGGTAGTAAATATATTAAATTTACAAGGAAAATTATAGCGGCTAAGATTGCTTGTGAATTATTTGTAGTTTAATAGTAAACAGTAGCCTAAGGTATAAAACATACCGTCACTACTTTGAAAAACTCGTATCTGAAATCAGCATGTAAACAAAACTGAACCTTGATACGCGCGTAATAAAGTTCACTTTGCCAGATTATCGATTTTGAGATACGAGCTTTTTTCAAAGTATTGACGATACCTAACTTGGAAGATTCCGTAGGTACACATACGAAATCCTTAGAAAAATATTACTTGATTTTTTCGTAATGGCTACGGAACCCTATCTTGGGCGTGTCCGACACGCTCTTGGCCGGTTTTTTATCTTTTGTGCCTTTCATTTTGTTTCTTCCAGGTTGGTGTTGGATGGTTCAGGATACTTCGATGTACGGGACAAAAGTGACCAGTGGATACGCATTGAATTCCGCACAGGAGACATGATCATCCTACCCGGTGGCATCTACCACCGTTTCACTCTTGATTTCACTGTAAGTACTTTTGGACTACCTACACTGGCGGACTTCAAACTTTGCCGCCAGTAGGCATTCCATTTTTGTCGCACCTACTAAGTAACCACTGCAATTCGACACCTTAGTAGTAAATGGTGGAACATATTACACGTTGATTAAATTATCTGAGTGGACCTAAATTAATAACATTTAGTAAGTATACAGAGAAAAATTATGGTGAGGTGTGTGCAGGTTTCCTCACGATGTTTTCGCAAATCTCATGGTGAATTTAAAATGTAATTTCGTACGTACCTAAATTCCGAAAATCTCAGAGGTGCGAGCCCCTCGAACCCGTGACCCTTATGCTGGTACTACATGATGGGCCATCGCGTCCAGTACGATGGGCGAGCATGTGGAGGGCGTACTCGTAGTGGTGTCGAATGGCATGGCGCGTGCGATGATCGCGGGATGGCGTTGGTGTCGGTTTTTGGCCGCACATTAAAATAATCTAAAGATGACAACTGAACGTCGCCATCATGAAGATGCGTTGCAGCCATCGCTGGGCCATCGCACCGACCATTTAATGGCCCATCGTGTAGAGGATCTATTAGCTTAAGAGGCCATAAGCCAAACAACTAGACACTACCACTACTTCAGTAATCACGAATTTAATTATTTGGTCTTTTGACTATTCCAGAATTACATCAAATTGAAGCGTATTTTCTCCGAGGAGCCGCAGTGGGTTTCGTATAACCGGCCAGCCGACGACATGACTTGCCGCACGGAGTATGTAAAAAAACTGGCCAAAGGGTTCACAAACTTTGCTTCCAATAATTATTTGAAGTAATGCGCTCTCGACTCTACCCGGAGCAAAAAACCTAAAGCCCCATTTATTCTCTTATTGAAAGTGCAGTAATGGAAGAAAAGCGTTTTGTAACTCCGAAAGTTTAGTCAACCCGGGGAATCGGTTTGTTAGTAGGTACCTACCCTTCACCACTGCTATAGCTTTAGCTTTGCTGGGCGTCTTTTGAGGCACTACTTCAAGTAATCGGCAAAAAAGCCCCAACAAACATCACTTTTTTCTGGTTTTATATCTATATATCTAAATATTTTGTAAATAAATTAATTCTAAGCAATAAATTAGGGAGTTTTATTTACGCTTATATTTACTACTAAACATCCCTAAACTGTTTTCTTATTTCAGTTCTGTATTTTTTTGAACCGGGGCAGAAATTTGATATTGACGCCCCTCTCTAGTTTGATTCTTACAAGTAGTTAGACGGTGATACAACTAGGCTTCCGTCATCCGTATATGCTAGGTGCTTAGTGGAGTAAGTATTTTCAATCATATTACCTGTCTACCTGAAACTTCAACCCACGGCGGGTGTCCCCTTTGGCCTCCCCTTCCCCCAGGGGGGGCACACTTACATATATCATCACTTTTCATGCGACTACAGCGATCTCTGGTGTTTGCCGAAGAACTAAATTAGCGGCCATCTTGGTTGACTTGTCAAACTTGTCAGTTGTCATTCATCGGCCATGGCCATGGCGTACCAAATTGTACGGTCAAGGACTTTAATTGATAGGCCACTTGCCAATGTTCGTATTTTAGCCGTATAATGCAAATCGGGTTTAGCCGCTCATACTTCGTATATGCTGATTTGAATTAGACGGCTAAAATACGAATAGTGGCAATTAGCCTATCAATTAAAATCCTTGACTATACATTGCTATAGGTACGCGTATCTATAGCTGTACATCGCTACCAACATATACATATAGATAGGTATACATCTATAGAAACGTCACATTAGTTCTTGAGCAGCCGTAGGGCGGCAGCACCTTCCATACATGCATATTTGACCATAGAGTTGCCACTCTTGTTCATATAATATTACAATACTCTTTGCCTTCCCCTCACCCTAGATCCGGGGCTGCGAATAGGTCGTCTCTTTCTTTCTAGCAGATATCCGTAGACATGAATACGAATACGGATTTTTCACTCATCACTAGTAACCCTCTACTTTGACATACAAGCTTTTAGTAAAAAAAGACTAAGAACGTGGTTCTCCCACTAGTTTTAAAGTAACAATTCAAAAGTATAAATTTGGTATTATAACTTAAGAAATGGATAATGAAATCTATAATATTCATAATTTAATACATTTTATCACAGATACAACAATACAATACAATACAATGACTCTTTATTGTACACCAGGAATAGTAACCAATACAGAAAACAAAAGAAAGATTTTATAGGACAGAGATTTTATGGCAAAAATTTCTTTATCTTATTAAAAAAAAAATACCAACGTCAATTGTGACATTTGTTTGTGTTGTGTCACTGTCATTCATAGTACATGGAGTACATTGTAATAATAATCACTGTATAATTTATTTATTTGTTTAAAAAGCGTCAAAGTTAATTAGAGAAGCTTTTATTTTAATAGATAACCATAAAATACACTAGCAAGCAAAGTTACCCTCTGTTGGACAGAGCCTTATTTTTTAAAGTCTAAAACTAGCTAACTTCAGTCAGATCAGTGCGTACCTCGTTATTTATTTAGTTTGATAAGTTAATTTTAAAGTTATTTAATTGATATTACAAAAGAAAATGGTCAAAGCGTGGTATATGGATCACGAGAAGAATGATCAGCGGTTGGAACACCACCGGACTCCACCAGAAATCATCTCTTTGGATGATTTGTACATGAAAACTGGTGTTGAGTATTTCACAGTATGTTTTATCATTTTCTTGCAACTTTATCCCGCTTATTGATAGAGAGTTCCTTATAATAATGACCTTGATACGCTGTGAACTCTACTCTTAAGTTATCAGCTATGTACATGAAAATGTTAAAACCAAACAACAAGATACGATAATTATGTACAACTTTGATACAGATTATAATATTTCTATACTAAAGTGGTGCTTGACTAGCTATTTAAAGCTGCCTTTGCTGGACAAAGAGCCACCTATTTGATTGATTGACTAATTTTGATATGCAATTGCATCCAAGTTGTCCAACATTATTTGTTTTACTGAGCAAAAACTCGAGATTTTTGTTTTTTTTTTTTAATTGTACAAGCACATCAAAATACATTCCTTACTTATTTTTTGATTTTCACTTATCATTATTATACCAGGACAAGTCATAACAATTTATTGGTAGAATTATCTCCACTTTACAAACACATTGGAGTGACCATGGTCATGAATAGATGGAGAAAATGAGTAAGCAGCCATGAAATGATCACTTGGTGTGTTCAAAGCCTCAACAAAAACTAGAAATATAAAAAAACTTAACCTATGCCTATAATATCATTTACAGCTGAACATCGACACATACAAAACAGATGGTGTCCTGGACAAGTTGAAGAAAGAGCGAGGCTACACTTACGAAGATGAAATTGTGTGCTCCAAAGAATGCCTTCCCAACTACGAAGAGAAACTGGTATCCTTTTATGCAGAGCACTTGCATACCGATGAGGAGATTAGGTATGTTTGTGTTTATTTTGCAAATGTTTCTTTCAGTGGCGTAGCGTGCCTTGGAGGGGCCCCGTATCAAAATTAGTTGGGGGCCCAAAGGGTAAAGATTTCTCACAAAAGACAGTTACACACTATAGGGAGCCCTGTAGCCCGGGGGCTCCGTATAATTGATACGGCTGATACGGCAGTAGCTATGCCCCTGGTTTCTTTTGTTTTTTTTTGTTTTTAGTCTCTTCACAGAGGCCTTATAAACTGGCATAGGCCTCACAAAATGTATGTTGCCAATGCTTTTCTCGCCTCCCACTGCATATCTGTATCACTACTACTGTGTACTCCCAACAGCAATTAAGTATATAATATAATAGCTTTATGTAGATGTTGGGCCAGTTATTGAGAGATTGATATTGAAGCACTCACTCTGAGGTAAGCTTTCTCTCACTGAAATAATAAAAGAGGACAACATAGACAAAGTCTCATGTTTTCAATACTGCACTCATGTCTATCTAGTTGTTTGTTACACTCCACACCACCAGAAAGACACCACTGTTGGTATCATTTGGAATATTGACCCATATTAAGATGATAATTTGCAGGACATCACTAATAGTTTGTGGTATTAAATGGAATAGCGATTACACAAGACCAGTGGTGCCGTTTTGGTGGTATTGTGTAAAATGAATGTATCGAGTAGTGTATTAACATGGCTATTTCTACATAATTTCAGATTTGTACTGGACGGATCAGGGTACTTTGATGTGCGGGACAGCAGTGACCAGTGGATCCGTATCCAAGTGACTGCTGGTGACATGATTGTTATCCCCAGTGGGATCTATCATCGCTTCACCCTTGATGTTAATGTAAGTATAATTTGTTTGTCCATATTCATGAGCTAAAGCCTTAACCCCTAGTATGCGGTAGGCATATCATTTTTTGATAGCTGGGTTGCGGCGACTCAACATTTGCTATGTCAGCGGCCATTTCGCTTCATCATTTCAGCCGAAAGACGACCACTGCTGAACATAAGCTTCCCCCAAGGCTCGCCAAACAGATCGGCCCTGCGCCATCCGCATCCAATGCGTTCCCGCTACCTTCACCAGGTCGTCGCTCCATCTTGTTGGAGGCCCACCTACACTGCGTCTTCCGGTCCGCGGATGCCACTCGAGAACCTTTCGGCCCCTTCGGCCGTCAGTTCTACGGGCGATGTGCCCTGCCCACTGCCACTTATGTCTAGCGATTCTTCGAGCTATGTCCGTGACTTTAGTTCTTGCGCGGATTTCATCATTTCTGATGCGATCCCGCAGAGAAACTCCAAGCATAGCCCTCTCCATCGCCCTCTGAGTGACCTTGAGCTTCCTTATAAGACCCATCGTTAGCGGCCACGTCTCAGTGCCATAAGTCATCACTGGCAACACACACTGGTCAAAGACTTTTGACTTAAGACACTGCAGTATATCGGATGACAAGATATTGCGGAGTTTCCGGAACGCTGCCCAGCCGAGTCTAATTCGTCGATTGGCCTCTTTCTCGAAGTTGAACCTACCCAATTGGATTGTATGTCCCAGATAGGTATAGGTTTGTGTCAAATTTTTTAATTTTTCTTTGTTTGTCTGTTCAGTTGGCCAATCGATTTTCGACCTTCATTGGTATAGAATAAAGTTTAAATAAAAAATAAAAAAGCATATCCGCGTCGTGTCATCGAGGGGTTAAACCTGGGTACTTATAACATGCATATTTTATGTCCTTGTTGGTCCTTATAACATCTGGCCTTGCCTTTGTTTCATAACAATCATAACACCACAAGTCATAATTCATAATGTGGCATTAATTTATTACATGAGATGATTTTTGCCAGTTTTCGCCCAATGTAAGAAAAAGTAAGAATCTGCCAAACCCAAAATTATTATACTAAAATTACTATTTACTCAAATTTTATGTAAGAATCTAAAGGATTGTAATCAATAGGACACATTTGGTTTATTTTAGTTTTGATTTTACAAAGGGACAATTGTTAGGAATTTCCGTTGTGTTACCTATACAAGGGAATGTTCCTCACAATTTTTGTTTTTTTGGCATTAATTAAGTTTGGTTTTATTTCAACGTTTTTTTTTCGTCACTCATCTTTACTTAACTTTTCGCATTTTTGTTTTCTTACGTAAGACATGATTTTAAATAAAACAAAATAAATATTGCAAAAAAGAAAAAATTTGGACCTATTACTATATTACATCTGGCACTCGATTGAAATTAATCCAGATTATAAATTATCTGAGCCAAATTTCATCAGAATCCGTCAAACCGTTTTACCGTGAAAAGTAACAAACTTCCACACATCCATCCAAACTTTCACGTTTATAATATTAGTGGGATAGTAAAATTTTCTAGTCTCACGCAATTTCTGTATTGATTTCAGAACTACATTAAAGCAAAGCGGTTTTTCATCGGGGAGCCGGTGTGGCTGCCGTACAACCGGCCGGCGGACGACATGCCCTGCCGTAAGGAATATGTTGACAAATTAAACAAGGGATTCGTCACAGCAGCCTGCTAAATGTCACACTCCAATAGCCCGATACTGACTGACCCACTGACAAAGACAATGGTTATTGGCAAGTTTTATGCTTCATTTGATAATCAAAATGACGTTGTATTTTTCAAAAAAATTTTACACAAGAAGGGATTTAATAATAACAAAACTTAATTGATTCCTTTGTGTAACGAAAGTTACCCAAATAAATATTTCGTATGATTAACTTTCGTTACACAAAAGAGGCGATCGAGATTTTGTTTTGATTAAGCCCTTAACAATGAACAATTTTTTTGAAAACGATTTTCTTGAACTACAAACTTGCCTTACTACCTCTTAAGACATCCACGTCTGTATTTTATTCTTCGAGTCTGTATGGGACCAAATGTGAAGCCCGCCCTAGCAAAAAATATCAAATTGGTCCATAAATGACGGCGATCTACACTTCATTTAATTTAGAATTGAAAACCACAACATCATTATATTGCGGCTCGTCAACTATCTATAGCAAATAGTACAGTACAAAAGTCTGGGAGCCGCAAAATAAAATTGTTTTAATGTCGCTTTATTTGCGTGTCGTCAATTGTTATTCTAGTACAAATTGTAAAGAGATTACAGTTCACGAGCCGCAATATAATGTTGTTGTGGTTTATAATTCTAAATTAAATGGAGTATAAGGTTTTTTCCTAATATTTTAACAAGGCTTAAGTACGTACACCTAATGTGACTATGTCCGCCTCATGGGAAGCTGCAGAAAACTGCATTAAACGCTGCCTTGTACAGATACAGTCTGTATACAAGAGAATAATGAAAGTATCACAAAAGGGAATAAGAAACGAAGAGAACACACTTGATAAAACAGAGTTTGCTCAACACCTGGAAAGTCTTTCAAGGAATGAAATTCATATAAAATATTATATTATATCATGTTATAGTTATAAGAAATATTCTATGTTAATAAACGTATATGCATGTTATTTGTCTTAGTAATTTTATTGCCAAATCCAGTTTATTGATTACATTATATTGATCTTCATCTTTGCTCTATTGATCATAAATAAAGCATCTTTGCGGCATGATTTTGCTAGACAACTCTGCGGCGAAGAATGACTCATGTAAGGGCCCTATTCAGGGAGGCCATCAGGAGTTTCCATAAGGGAATAAAATAAAAAAAATGTAAAAAATGATGACCATGTCTCACGGTAGGCTTTTTGTAAAGATGGAGAAAAGCCACGATAGGGATCTTTTTCCAGGCAGAAGAAAAAAATAAAATCTAAATTCCGACTGGTCAACTACTTGTCCCTTTTTTCAATCAGTCTTATTTCCTTAGGGCCATCTGACTCCTTTACTGTCCCGAGGCCTTCAGACCTAGTAAGTCTGGCCTTGTATTAAGTAAACCTTTTAAACTCTGGTATAAGAAATCTGGTAAAAAAAGAGCTTCAGAAAATGCCGAAAATACTTTACTGCTTTTGGTGATCAATAATGAATATTTGTATTGTATGCCCAGATACAAGAGGCCACTTTTTCAAGCTAGGATAGCAAGGTAACAACTCTGGCTTAGTGTATTATAGAACTGGATATCCCGGTCATTTTTTCAAGCTCAGCTTTCAGCCAAAGATTATATTTCGATCAAAGAACAGCTGGGTGACAGATGAAGTATCTTGCTGTGATATATGTTCCATGGTTCCATGGATATGTTAGTCTATATTTGTCAGAGAACGTGGTGAGTTGCGTATTATTAGAGTTCTTCAATATCTGTTCATAGACCTTATTACCGTAGCGTAAGGTTCATGTTTAGATATTTATGAATGGTTGGCTGTACAGATATTGGAGAACTCTACGTACAATAACAAATAGTAATAGAGATAATTATGTAGACAATTATCAATGGTTTACAAAAAATGTATACCTATTTTACGCTTAACTGTAGGTGCCATGGCCAAGTAGAAAACTTGTTTTCGGTCGTTTTGCAATTTTGACGCAATCAAATTGAATTACAGTGATATATCCATTCAGTTAATATTTTAATTGACTACTTAGGTAAGTATTTACAACTTCTTCCTTAACACCCGAGGTTTGATACATCTAAAAAAGACATTCGGAATGTGAAAAGAATTTACGAAATTCCCATCTTGCATGTAGTAGAGTAGGTAGTGTACAAACTGATATGGAACTAATATCTATTAAAACACACGGGACGTTTCGGCCACGTTGACCACAGCCACTGCAATGTGACCGAAACGTCGAAGTAAATATATTTACCTACTTAGTTATTTTTAACCAACTTCAAAAAGGGGGTTCCATGTCCCTCTACCTGTACTTCTACCATACCTACCCTGAGAATTGTACTTCCGTAAGTGACCGCTAGAGGCGCTGTACAATTCTCCATACAAATCATTTACGCCGTCGCTAGCGAGTACGGTCACTGTAAACCAGTGTAAACTCATGGTAGGGGTACTGGGTGTCAATTTGTATGTTACGAACACGTTACGTAACAAAAAAGCCGTGGTGACCTCGCGGTTTCACCTACGGCCTCCCAAGCAGAGGATCGTGGGTTCAAATCCCGGCTCGCATGTCGTGAGTTTTTTGTAGTTTATGTCTAAAATTACATTTGAAATTCACTATGATCGGTACGGTGAAGGAAAACATCGCGAGGAAACCTGCAAAAATAATTTATTGAATCAGGCGTTACTTTGCGGAGGTCCATATTAATGAACTAACCCCTGTCCTTAAAGTCGCGGGTGAGCAAAGTAATTGTTTCAGTTCAAAAACCTGCATACACCTGCGAAGAAATTCAATGGTGTGTGTGAAGTTCCCAATCCGCACTGGGCCCGCGTGGGAACTAGGGCCCAAGCCCTTTAATTCTGAGAGGAGGCCTTTGCCATGCAATGGGACGTATATATGCTGGGATACGCTTTTACTAGTAGCATGAGGGGTTTTCTAAAGTTTTTTACCTATGCTTCAGTGTATTTATGTTTAATAATATTATTACCTGAGTAACTTTATTCTACTTAACAGTGGCTCCTACTGGGTTCAAGTCTGTTCCAATTTGCGTGGAAAC
This sequence comes from Archips xylosteana, assembly GCA_947563465.1. Taxonomy (NCBI): domain Eukaryota; kingdom Metazoa; phylum Arthropoda; class Insecta; order Lepidoptera; family Tortricidae; genus Archips; species Archips xylosteana. Next base: position 4,237,184 of record OX387344.1, read on the forward strand.
TAAGAAGAAAAACCAGCTAACACACGCAATATGGTAAGAAGCGCCTTTTTGTCTCAGTTTTGGTCTTATTTAGTTGAAATACGCTTAGATAGGCATAAGCCACACAGAAGAGACGTGGGACAGGGGCGCGTCGCAGTTCGGCGCCCCTGGAGTCAGTTTTCATACTAAATATATAGACGTCGCGATCCAAAGCAGACAGAAGAGACGGGGCGGAGACACGGCCTGCGATGCGAATAAACAACGCGGACTGCGACGCGCCCCCGTCCCACGTCTCTTCTGTGTGGCTTGCGCCATATGCAAGTCCACCACAGAGCCATCTTAGGGCATGAAGTGTGTTTTTAGTTTTTTTTTAAACTATAGTATTCAACTCTTCAACTAAGGTCTGCGTAAAGTAAAGCCTGAGTATCATCCAAGTAACATAGACTGCGAGGCTAACGAACTAGTTCTGATGTTAAAAATTATTCAAGGCCCACAATGTACCTATTACTATTGCTACTCAACTGATTTATTTTACTCAAATTTTACTCGTACCTAACGTCAAAATCCCACTTAAGGTATTTTAAACTGAATACAAACTGAAACATGGATGGACAGAAAAAAAATTCCAGAAAAAAGGCCAGCGCGGGAATCCAACCCAGGATCCTCAGCATTCCGAGCCGCGTGCTCCCCTACACCATCACTGGTCAGGAGTTTCCCAGTTCGATTCCCAGCGCTGTATTCAGTTTGAAATATATGGATTTCACGGGATGACCGCTAAAGTAAAAAAAATACAAAAAGATACTTCATTTTTACCAAACTTGTCCCACTTTAAATTTTTTTCAATCCCTAGTTTAAGGTCGAGGTCCCGTCAAAAAGTCGTACTATTAAAAAAAATCAAAGTGCAGCTGTCTTTTATTAGTCGATAAGTCCAACCAGTTGTCAAACCCCTGATCATGTTTCCGTAGCAATAATTAAAAACTACACAAGAACCATACAAAATGCACAGGCACCCACCACCGAGAAAAGCGCGGCCCAAGTAAATCGAAGTTTAGTAAGTAGTGACGACTCTCAAAGTAAGATAGTTTAGAGGCCGGTGTTCCAACAAACTCAGACCAAGTATATTATATATAAAACGTAAAGGCAGAATTCTGCGAACAACAAAGCAAGGCCGGGCTGACCTGTACGTCTACGTAGCTGATCTACTTACTTTGGCTGGCATTAAGAGTTGTGCTTGCTCGAACATTTAAACGGATCGCTCCCAAATAGTCGAATTTACTAGTTTGGTTCCGTTTATTTTTGTTATGTCACTTAAACTATGCTGGGGCATCTGATACGACATGACAGTTACATAAAAACTATTTTGGAAGGGCGAATAGAAGGCAGGCGAGGCAGGGGAAGACCGAGACGGTCATTTATAGATCAAGCCAAGGAAAAAGTCAATGTCATGTCGTATCAGAAGCTGAAAGCGCTGGCAGAGAACCGAATAGAGTGGCGATTACTCCACCGACAAGAGCTAGGCTCTTAAATTAATGATGATGATGACTCAAACTATAAGTAGGTACATTAAAGGAATCGTTCACTAAATCCGTCGTTCGTCGGGCAATCGGAGTACTTGGAACGATCCAGTTCGATTGCATTCTCGAGATATTGCACTACGTGTACTAACAGCAGAAACGAGATGAGAATAGTTCATTCTACTACAGTGTAACTAGTTCTTTCTGGTATTCAGTACAACAAGCCTATTTATTTGGCGTAGGTAGTTTAGTTACACTTTTCTACGTGTAACGTAGGTACAGGGTGAAGCGTAAATTTAGCGGTCTCACATTGATGTCTGGAGCTGACTTAGGTATATGAGGGGCATTCCGTCTTTTTTAACAAGATGTCCTTTGCTTCCAGAATATGCCAGAAACTTCAGGGATAATAGTATTCTTGCTATGGTACATCGCAATTGCGGTCAACTATCACCAGTAAGTACCCGACACCATACTTAAAAGGTCTTTACTACGTGCCTGATTACAAAGAAATTAAAAGTATAGTATAAAGAAGTTAGGTAGGTGAGTGAAGATTGAAGCGTTTTGACGGCTCGGTTATTCATCATTACCATCCCACGATTATTACTATAATGGAACCAATACCTAAGTCGCAAGATTTTTGACCAAATCAGATTTAGCATCGGTACTGTTTATAGCAGCGGTCGGCAACGCGCGGCCCGCCTTTAGTTTATTTTGCCACCTTGTGGCCCTTGCCTGCCAAAAGGTTGCCGATCGCTGGTTTATAGTATTTAACCCCTGACATAAACAGAGGCCTATGTGTGTGTCTGTGGCATCATAGTTCTTTTACGGGTGGATTTAAATGCGGTTTTTTATTTGAAAGTAGGTTTATTGGCGATGGATCTTACGTATTTTTCATCAAAATTGGTTCAGGCTCTTTTGTTATACTACGGAAGGATCTTACACACATAATGGGCATTTAAGTAAGTACTTTATTTTCAAACGCACCTATAATAAATAATAAATAATAAATCTTTATTACATTTAGGTACAATTAGATAACTTATAGACTAAAATATTTTAAATTAGAACAAAAACAGTTATGTATACCTGAACTAGGAAAATTCCTGTGTTCCAGGTGTAAAAGAGCTAACAAAACTTAACTTAAATATTAAATTACATGCAAAAGAAACAAAATCACTTAGGACAATGTAAATTGTTTTAAGTAATTTAAGTAACCAACTAACTAATAGAATTATCTAACTAACTGAACTAAACTATGTTTATTTTAGAACAACTAATAATAGTTCTGTATCTTCATAGGACATGTGTTGAAGTGCTTCTTGAAGAATTTTCTTAGTTTGGATGTAATTAAGCGCATAAAACTCAACTTTGGCGTTTAACCTGTTATAAAGGAATGGTGCCAGGAATGCATGAAATCTGGAGGAGAAAGGGTGTTTCTTATTTAAATTTGCTGGGCAAACTATATCCTTACGTCGCTTGTTAGTAGTTTCAATATTATATGGCAGAGCAGCATGCTGTTTTAGAACCGTGTTGATTATAAATAATTGTCTCACTGTTAGTACCTTGCAGGATTTATACAGAAGGTCCGTTGGATACAGAAAAGAGCGAAAAGTAGAGACCTTTAGGATTGCTCGCTGTGCCCTTTCAATGGTTAATAATGCAGATTTGTATGTGCCACCCCATAACGTAATGCAGTATGTTAATATAGACTGACACAAACCAAAGTAAACTAAACGCATCGTTGTAGAGTCTGCAAATTCACGTAACTTTTTATAAACATATATTAGCTTCCGGACTCTACCACTTAAGGCGGCAATGTGTTGTTTAAATGAGAGTGTGTCATCTATTATAACACCCAGATATTTAATATTTTTTGCCTTTGTAATCACAGGACATACGCATGAGTCTGAAGTGCAGTTACAATTATGTGCAATTATTGTTTGGTTAGTTGTGGCATAATTCGATTTACGCATTGTGAATTGTACATAGTTAGTTTTTGCTGCATTTAGTGACAATATGTGTTCCCGGAGCCAGTTATTAACCACATCAAAGCCTTTTTGTGCGAGCTCGTAGACCTCTTTTTCTGTGCTGGCAGAAAACAAGAGAACAGTATCATCAGCATATGAAATAATTTTACCACCATCCAATTTTAGGTCACATAGGTCATTAATATAGATTAAGAAAAGCGTTGGACCTAGAATACTTCCTTGTGGGACTCCAAAAGGTTTATTTTCTAGGTCACAACTGAGAGTATGGCCTATTTTGACACATTGGGTGCGCTCACTTAGATAACTTTTAAATAATTTGAGCTGGGTTCCTCTTATACCCAAAGATTCTATCTTTCGCAATAAAATAGGAATAGAGACCGTATCGAAAGCTTTTGCGAGGTCCAAAAATATTCCTACTGTTCTATTACCATTGTCTAGTTCCCGCACTACATAGTCCGTTAGTTCATGAACAGCATCAGCAGTTGATCTAAAGCCATATTGTGCATTTGATAGTACAGAGACTTTCTCCATGAATTTAATAAGCCGATTATTTATGATTTTTTCTAACAATTTAGATATTGCCGGAAGTATTGAAATTGGCCTATAATTCTCTACTTGGACATTACTGCCAGTTTTGAATATGGGTATAACAACAGCTTTTTTTAAACACTTAGGGAAGCAGCCTTGAGAGAGGCATTGATTAAAAAGTTTGGTTAGTACCGGGACAAAAATGTGATTAAATCGTTTTAATATTTTGTTAGGTATATTATCCCACCCTACTGCTGAGTCGTCTTTTAGGTTCCTAATTAATCTTTGGACCTCAGCTTCGTCCGTATCTAACAACACAAATGAATTTAGCGGATTCGTATAGCCTGTAGTTGATTGATTATTTTGAAATTTTTGAGCTAGATTTATTCCTACGTTAACAAAATATTCTTTTACTCTATTTGCAGATGTCAGCTGTGATGAATGCAGTTGTAATAACCTTGTAGTTGTATTAACCTTAACCTATATATGTGACCTAATAGCGTTGGGGGTTTATAACATTTTTTAATTTATAGTTATCATAAAAGTTAACTCTGAACATCATTTCCTTTAATAAGGAGGCGGAAAACGTTTTCACCGTTAATTATGAAATCGTTACTTTTCGTTTGTACAGTCGGGGAATGAAAAGGTTCGTCACTTTTCGACTCTATGTCAACGAGTTAAGGTCGAAAAATGACGAACCTTTTCATTCCGTTACTATACTTCACAACGCTCTTATGTAACAGCTACATTTATAATTATAACGAGAGTTTTTTTAATGCCCTATTTACCTTGATAGGCAACAAGACGTTTCAGGGCACGTGGCCAAACCGTGAACTCCATTAATTATCTAATTCCGTCACAATGGTCAAAAACATTGAAAAAAAAGTCGGAGTGTTATTTTGATAAATAAATAAATAAATAATAAATATTAGGGGACAATCTTACACAAATCGACCTAGTCCCAAACTAAGCCAAGCTTGTACTATGGGTACTAGACGACGATAAACATACTTATATAGATAAATAAATACTTAAATACATAGAAAACATCCATAACTCAGGAACAAATATTCGTGCTCATCACACAAATAAATGCCCTTACCGGGATTTGAACCCAGGACCTCTTGCTTCGTAGGCAGGGTCACTACCAACTAGGCTAAAGCGGTCAATGCTTGCATTTTTTGGCATTCGTTAGAAACAAACACATAAAAAACATTAAATCGGACGAACTAGCTGCCTAAGTAGCTAGATTTCATATTTATCATTAAGTAGGTATACATCGAGGTCGGATCACGGTCGGTCAAGAGGATTGTCCAAAGTACTCCGAAGAATTATTTAATTTGCTGCATGGTGCGAAATTCCACAATTGCACCTTCCGCTGAAAGTCTAAGTTTTCGTCATCATTTCGATGAATGGCGGTCCACCACTGTACGTTTTCGTCGGCACTCCTGCCACGTACAGTGAAACTGTGGAATCAGCTTCCGGTAGCGGCGGTAGCAGTGTTTCCAGACGACTATGACATCATCGGAGCTTTCAAGAAAAGGGTTTATACTTTCTTTCTGGCAGGAGAGGAGCCTTTGCCGGCAACAGATTAGTGACACTCTTTGATATTAATGGGGGATAGCCCTTGAACTCCCAGCAATTCCAACGGATAATTAGGTACCTTCTATTGTGCATTATAATTTTGGCCAATCAAGAGAGGCACGTAAATTGGTGAGGCCCTGGCGGCTTCCGGCTGTCTGTCCAAACGATTAGCCCCTTCCCGCGTTCGGCCTTGTCGAGTGATTCACTAAGTAGCACTAGTAGGGCCGCCGTTGTCGTCATACCACAGAACCTCAGACTACCAAGAGATATCACAAAACTAAGAGGAAGGACAATACAATGACTATGTACGGTCAACAAATTTGATTCCTAGGTCCTAGTTCTAATTTGACCACAGAACCTTGTCATTGTAATTGGTCTCTATGGTTTCGCATAATTTAACAAGTCATAATGTATCATTATTCAAAAATCAATGTTAGTCATAAAGTGGTTTATTTCTGAAACAGTTTTTTTTTCGGATTTGTTATAAGAGTCTTTTTCAAAAAAATTGTACGTAGTTAAGGGCTTAATCAAAACAAAATCACGATCGCTTCCTTTGTGTTACGAAAGTTAGTCATACAAACTATGGGTAACTTTCGTCACACAAAGGAATCAATTAAGTTTTGTTTTTATTAAATCCCTTAATTGAGTACTCTTTTTTTGAAAATGACTCATAAAACAAACCTAACCTAGCCTACTGTATTCTATAAGATGGCATTTAAAAAAGTCCTGAAAAAATATACTGTTTCAGAAATAAATCACTGTATGAGTATGACTAACGTTGACTATGAAGAATGATGCATTATGTCTTCTTCATCTTCTCATTCCTCTCCTATCGGAGGTTGGACAACATCATGGCGATTCTGATCTTGGAGGCCGCTGCTCTGAACAAGGAAGTGGTACTGCAGTTGAACCAATCACGCAAATTCCTCAGCCACGAGTGTCTTCTCCCGCCCACGCTTCTTTTTCCGGCAATCTTCCCCTGGATAATAAGCTGGAGAACTCCGTACTTGGCGTTTCTCATCACATGCCCAAAGTAACACAACTTTCTTTGCTTATGCATTATGTATGACTTATTAAATTATGCGAAACCAAGGGATCTCCATTGTGACATTTTATGTCGTTCTAAGAGGTTGTTATTTACTACGATATTGTTCTATGTCGGCCTAGGAATCAAATTGGTTGACTGTACAACTGTACAATCGCCATCATAAACATAGGAGTATTCAATGTTATGATAAATAGCGATAGGTCTTGTTCGGATATGTTTGACTACCTTGACTGCTCTGCTCCGATGTTTATGATGGCGCATGTACGTGGTGTTCAGTCGCTATCATAAACATCGGAGCATAGGTAATAATAGGTACAGAAAAACCGGCCAAGAACGTACCGCAGCCGATTTTTTTTTTTTTTTTTTTATGTTTTCGAGGCCAGACAAACGAACTAGTGGGTCACCTGATGTTAAATGATCACCACTGTCCATAGACACCCGCAGCGCTTTACGCGATGCCAGTGCGTTGTCAGCCCTAAGGAAAAAGGAGAGGGAATAGGGGGGGGGGGGGGTTACGTAAAATGCTTGCATATTTTATTAATTTTACTATTAATTATACTACTATCCGTATTAAACTTGGAATGGATTTTGTATTTTGTACGGAATTTCCGAAGTATCTATGTAGATATTTTTTTAAGTCAGGCTGCTATTTACTCTAACTATTACGCGTACTTTGCGGGGTAGGTAATTGCCACATATATCGATGCAAAATTGCAGCTTTCTAGCACTAATAGTCTCTAAGCTAAACCGCGGACGGACGGAAGGATGGACAGACAGACCAAAGGTAAAGGTTCTGTTTTTGCCATTTTGGCTACGGAACCCTAAAAAAGTACCTACAGTCAAGGGCAAAACTTTACTTTACTTTAGTACCTTGTCTATTTTAGTCATATTTGAACTGCCATATGAACTGTCATTGTCACAGTGGTTATAGTGACAAGGTACTAAAGAGTATACATATTTTTGCCCTTGACTGTACATGGAGAAAGTAAAGTAACGAAGATTTGTATGTCCGTTTTTCTCATTCCTTTGTTTTATTTATCTGTAGTATGATGATTATCCCGAACACGCCTCCAAAATCAGCCTGTAGATATAGACAACTCAATGTTACAAAGCTCAAGTAATAGGCTGCGTTTCCAACAGAGATGTGCGAGGTAGCTAAGCGGTGCGAGGCTGTGTAACGAGGATGTGTAACGGTGTGAATGTTTCCACCAAAGATGTGCGAGGTAGCTGAGCGGTGCGAGGACGCGTAGCGAGGATGTGTAGCGGGCTCTTTTCAAATAAGCGGGCGGGGTGCGGTGAGGCGGGAGCGGAGCAACGCCGCTTAGCAACATATCCCTCGCAACACATTCCTCGCACACATCTTTCCCTTCTTTTGTTTTGTATGTACAACAACCTCGCTCCGCTGAGCTGTTTCCACCAGAGCTGAGCTGAGCGAGGATAGGTAAATGAAGTGTTTCTATTGGTTCATGACAAACACATCCAATGAACTAAAACAATTACTTTGCTCACCCGCGACCTCGCGGTCTAGGTCGCGGGTGAGCAAAGTAATTGTTTTAGTTCATTAATATGGACCTCCGCAAAGTAACGCCTGATTCAATAAATTACAAACACATCCCTCGCAACGCATCCTCGCACAGCTCCGGTGGATACGCAGCCTTAAGTTGATAGAATGAATAAGATAACCCTACGATACCGGTGATTGTTCGCCGGTCCGTCGGCGCGTGCGCCGCGTCCGCAGGTCATCGCGTCAACCTCTGGCTTGTAATGATGCGTGTCACTTAGCTTATAGATAACCGGGTCGGTGATAAAGTTAATTAATTCACTTGAATAAGTACGGTTAAGTGCAAAAATATATATACGTTAACAAGGTGTCAAAAATATCTAATCTATGCAACTCTTTGTCATTCATTAACCATAAGGTTGATGTTTACATATTTTGACGCGATTACTGTATACAAATTTCTGCTTTCGACTGTACCTCACAAATTTTATAAATAACTAGCTGTTGCCCGCGACTCCGTCTGCGAAGAATAGGGGTATAAAAAATAGCCTACGACCTACTCTCAGACCTACCGAGTACCTACAGAGAAAAAGTTTCATAAAAATCGCTCAAGCCCTTTCGGAGGAGTTCGATAACAAACACCGTGACACGGGATTTTTATATAGGTATTAGAAGATTACGCATGAGAAAGTGACTTTTTGGACGACCGGATAGCTCAGTGGGTAGGGTCAACAGCATAAATAAATAAGTGGTAATTTCTGTACCTTGTCGTTTTCAATCGTTTGACAATTTTGTATGACATTTCAAACACGACGTTAAAGTGACAAGGTACATAAATGATCACTTATTTATGCTGTTGACTGTACCTAAAGATACTGAGTAGGTACGACTCTTGAGGTCCCGAGTTGGGTCCTCAATAGGGATGTTAAGTATGAAAAAAAAAACGTTAATATCTGTGCTCGTGTCTTGGATGTTTAATATAGTAAAATACTTAGTATATGAATTGCGTTGATCATAGTATGAATGAATAGTCACTATGAAAGATTCCGTTTAGCCGTATCGTGTCAGCGATTTTTCTTTGTTTTTTTTTTCCATTTAGTTGTTTTGTATGACTGTTTAATATAATTATGGTCCAACTTTTTGAACTCTACCTACGTATTATACTGAGATGGTAATTTTTACGGGAAAGTACTCTTTAATACCCACCCTTTTTAGGCTCTGGTCGATGTAATTCTGATATTTAAATCTCGCTTTCTAATCTAGTCTTGAACGCAATCTAACATATAATTAAGTAAACACATATAATGCTTTAACATAAAAGTATAGACATTAAATTCCACCGTCAAAACAATTTATTTATTTACAAAAACCCCTAGGCAAAATCGTAGCGAAATTACATACATTTTAGCTCCAGTCTGTATTGAATAGATCCGACGCTGCGCGCGAGTGGCCTCGCAACCGCGATTATCATAATTCTCGAGCCACGGTGGATTAGAGATTCGTCGCAGTGACCGACCGACGGTGGGCCGGGAAATATTGTGACAGCTTGTTGTCACGAAAATATACCAGCCAGTGAGATAGTAGCACACAAAGACTTCGATAAGAAAATCGAGACCGATATTCGGCGCCTATTTTGGAATTGATACTATCTGTGTAAATGGGCGTCACTTCGTTTCCCATAATTTTAATTGTCATAATATCACTTAGCATACCTACCAACGTTTGCCATAAAATACGTACTTAGAAGCGTGCTGTTTTCAGGATTATTTTAAACTTATAGCATATACTTACTCTTAATAGGTTAGGTTAGTTAAATCACGATTCTGGAGAAAATGAAAATACTGTTTCGGAAATAAATTTGTACCAAATGAAAATTACGTAAAACGATAGATTATGGGCTACACCTTAGAAATAATTATGTTAAATTGGAGATGAGAGTGAAGTAAGAAATAATTATCACCCTAATTAATCTTCAGTACCTACCTAGTAAAAATTTAGTATAAGCCGTAGTTTTGGAGCAATACACAAAATCGCAGCATTTTCTTTTCGACTGTATTTTCTCAGATTCAAAATCAGCCCTCTTGTCTAAGATAGTGCTGCTTAGTCTTTTTGATGTATGATTTATGTAGAACCCACCAGGGGCTGCTGCTGCTGCCAGCTGGGCTAGGCAAAGATGGGGCGACTAGGGCAGCCGTACAGGCCAAAAATATGACAACAACTTTCAATGTTGTCTATTAGTTTTTTCAATTAGTATATGACAGGGCGCCAAATGAATACTCCGCCCTGGTCGCCTGGTTGGTTAAGGCCAGCTCTGCCATTTCTTTTTGCTATCATCATCACTTCACCCGAAAGCATCATCATCATTTCAGCTGAAGGACGTCTACTGCTTAACATCGGCCTCCAGCAAGGTTCGCCAAGCGCCATCCGCATCCAACGCGTTCCCGCAACCTTAACCAGGTTGTCGCTCTATCTTGTTAGATACCTAGCTGCGTTCACTACATCTTCCGTTGCGTGAACGCCATTTGAGAACCTTTTGACCCCATCGGCCATCAGTTCTACAAGAGATGTGCCCTTATTGTTTGCATGCGTTGTATTTCGCAGATACCTGGATCATATTTCAAAGGTTATCGTAATTACCTGCTGTTAAAGATAGATAAGTTGCTAATTGAATTAGTAATAATAAATCGGAGTCGAGTGTGGAGCTGGTCTAGTCGAGGCCGGGAATAAATCTCTGTTTAGTTGTAGTGTAGATGCCGTCCAAAATGCTAGCGCTGTAAACATCATAATCTCGTGTTGCCATAGGAGCAGACGACACGAGCTTAACGTGATTTTAACTGTAGATACTGTACACAATTTCCATCAGGTGAGATAGTGGTCTTATTTTATCTTATCCTATCTTAGTATTAGGGGTCTTTGCGGATACACTTCGACCCGTAGGGATCTTTTGTGTAATTACCCCTCATTTGCACTTACTCCATTGCTTTTATCACCTCGTCCATAAATTAGATGATTTGACGTAGCGGTAGTGCCTGGTGTCTCCTGGTGCGGGGTATCCGTCGCCAAAGAGTCTCATTCTTAATCTGGTGAGGGCGTCACATTCACACATGATGTGTTCCATTGTTTCGTCTTCCTCACCACATATTCTACAAAATAGCGATCAATCACAGGTCAGTTTTATGTAAAAAAAAAGATAAATTTATGTTGTGATTTTTTACAAGCTTCTATTTAGTTTCACCTGTCCCGATGTCTGTAATCAAATCTTGCAATTTAAATTTGACCCACTTCCCGATTACCGATTGAGCTGAGATTTTGCATGCATGTGTAAATCAGGTGAAAATGCCATATTATTGTGACATGGAGCTGTTCTGAAGATGGAGCTGGAAGGTGGCCATAGACACTCCATAATAAAATGACACAACCCCATCGAGTTTGGGCTCGTTTGCTTCGTCTTGACGAGTACGCTAGTCTTAGGTGGTAATTAGGGTCTGGAATATGGAGCTGGAAGATGGGCACTAAAAATTTAAAAATAAAGTTAAAAGAAAAAACTTTTTTAAAAACAAGCTTTTATCTAGTAGATGTTAATAAAACTAAAGAATTAAAAAGCTGAAAATAATTTAATTCTGATAAAAAATAGACCACGCATTAAATCTTTGCGTTATTATCACTAAGGCTCGGAATTTTGCGTGCGGCTGATGACAGATCGTAGGGAGAGAGCACCGCTTTTTATCGATGTTATCGACAAATCGACAAACTGTTAATTAAGTTGTAACTTTAATACATACTTATAATTGTAAATATATTTTTGCTTAGAATATTATTACAAAATAATTTATATTGGCTATGGTAAGAACTGAAGGAATACAAAATAATACTTTCTTTTTTATCACAGTCCCAATTTTTTCAATAAAAATTTTGACATCAAGAGAAATAATGAAGGTGTAACACGCTTTTATTGGAAAAATTGGGACTGTCATAAAAACGCCAAGATTTAATGCATGGTCTATTTTTTATCAGAATTAAATTATTTTCAGCTTTTTAGTTCTTATTATTAACATCTACTTAATAAAAGCTTGTTTCTGAAAAAGTATTTTTTTTATTTTAATCATAAATCGATCCCTCTAATCCGGTGATATTACCAATGGAAACGCACACAGCAATAAACGGCTAGCCCATTTGGCAGCGGCGCAGTTGTCGTCACAGCGACGGCTTCACTAGACGAAAAACAAGCCAACAATCTTGTATCGACATCGCGAGTCCATGTAATCTCTTCAAGCGGCTCTTCCTTTGCAAGCAACTGAATTTTGCTCGTGAAACTGCTGGCTTTGGATCGTATAATTCACTTTCCAGAAATATGCAGTCTCTTTTTCTTTCTTTCTTTTAGAAAGATCACTTTCACGGAAGGTGCACTATTTCAAAATAATATGGACTTCCCAATGGTGCTCTTACTCAGATTGAGCATTTTCTCAGATAGTACAGTTTCCCAGAAGGTACACTGTGTTCAAAAAGCCGTGTTAGTACATTTTATATAATTGCCCGTCTCACAAACGTCTACATTTTGGTAATGTCTGCGTTTCGGAAAAGTTTACTTTTCAATCTTGTCTAATGTAAATCTCAAAACTAGTAGTCGCCATCATCGTCATCGAAGCTGTTCAATGGCTAGCTAGGTAATCCAGGCTTTACCCTGGCGCAAAAAAGAAATTGGAGCCTCAAATTTTTGCAGGGTCTATCCAGGAAAAAATATAAAATGCAGTTTGCCATTGGTATTGAAAACGTGAAAATAATCTTCAGCTATTTCGAAAAACGCGCTGTTTACAAGTCACAGAGCCACTAAGTACTTAAATAAATAAATAAATATCACGGGACAATTCATACCGATTGACCTAGTCCCAAAGTAAGCTTAGCAAAGCTTGTGTTATGGGTACTAGGCAACGGATAAACATACTTATATAGATAGATACATACTTAAATACATATTAAACACCCAAGACCCAAGAACAAACATTCGTATTTTTCATACAAATATCTGCCCCGACACGGGAATCGAACCCGGGACCTCAAGCTTCATAGTCAGGGTCTCTAACCACTAGGCCATCTGGTCGTCTAAACACTCTACTTAGTTTCTATATTTAAGAGTCTTTCTCGAAATGCAAGTCAGTGAAGTGACTGCTAAATGATTGTCTCCGAAATAGGAAAAACCGATACGAATAATGATTTCATAGATAAAATCGCCACGTTGACATCAAGATTCGCTAGCTCTCAGATTAGCGATAAGAACGGCTAACAAGTAATCACGGAGATAATCATGCCAATCATCTGCGTCAGTGCGCAGGACACCTTCGCGCCATGTTGATCGTACAGACGTCATCCTAAACATCGCAACGGTTCATATTATACTTACTAGGTAGCTGTTGCCCGCGAAGATCTCGATTCTCGCTGTCCAGAGAGATCTATGCAATTTTCCGAGTAACCTGTCCTGTGTCCATTCCATGGTCCTAAACTATCGCCATGCCAAATTTCTTCTAAATCGGTTCAAGAAGAAGAAAGAGGTGTGAAGAGGTAACAGACAGACAGACACATTTTCGCACTTATAATATTAGTGTGGATAGTATTAATAGCCATAATATAGTATGGATTAATAGATTATTTATTCATAGACATAGACATAACTTTATTCGACATCAAAAAAAAACATTCAAACAATATAAACGTATTATGTCACACCGACTCAACTATCACAAACAACAGACAAAATGCTAACGCGTTTCAAATTCTACGAGTTCATTCTCAAAGCACAAACACCGCACATATAAGTGACCAAACAAAACGAGTGTCGTAACGGATGTGTGCTCGGTGTTCGTGCTTTGGAGAAGTGCGGATAAAAATTAATAGATCATCAACGATAAAATGTTCTAGATTCGATAGATTTGAATTTCAATTTTGGATCGGAAGATGCGCAATCAGCCAGTGGGTCGGGGGTCGGTGAAGGTCTTCCTTTATCGATTGGGGGTTGCATAACAGGCTGCGAAGGTAGCACTAGGTTTTGCACGTTTGACTATCTGCTCTAGGCTGACTTTAATACTAATTAAAATTGTTTTTTATAGATTAGGCACAATGCTTCATGTAGATGTCTTTCTTCTTTTTCAACCTTTCACCACCCAATGCTGAGTGTAGGTCTCTTCCAATGCACGCCATTCTTCCCGGTTCTGCGCCCTTCGCATCCAGTCCTTACCGGCCACTCTAACAAGGTCGTCGGTCCAACGCATCGGTTGCCTGCCCACATTTCTATGCCCTACTCTAGGCCTCCACTCAAGCACCCGACTACCCCACCTGTTGTCCTGTCTACGACATATATGGCCCGCCCACTTCCATTTTCTACTAGCGATCACATGGGCTATGTCGACCAATTTCGTTCTCTTCCGGATCTCTGTGTTCCTGATTCGATCACGTAGAGAGATACCTAACATAGCCCGTTCCATGGCTCTTTGGGTGACTTGGAGCTTGTGTAACACCTGCTTTGTCAGCGTCCATGACTCGGCTCCGTAGACCATGACTGGTAGGACGCATTGTTCGAAGGTCCGACGCTTGAGGTTAATGGGAATGCTTGTGCTCTTGAACACTTCGGACAGTTTGCCAAAAGCACCCCAGCCTAGGCGGATGCGGCGCTCAATCTCGCTATTTTGGCCGAATTTGGCAAGGTTCAAGGTTTGTCCCAAGTAGACATATTCCTCAACTCTTTCTATTGCATGCCCATGCACAGTAATGTGATCTATATTGGAGTTGTTGCACATTATTTTAGTCTTTGATGTGTTCATCTTCAACCCAACAACCACTGATGCATCATAAAGCTCTCCGATCATAGCTGATAAGTCCTCCAGGTTTTCTGCAAAAATTACTATGTCATCCGCAAATCGGAGATGAGTAAGGCGCTCACCATTGATGTTAATACCTCTGTCTGACCAGTCAAGAAGCTTAAAGATGTCCTCCAAACACGAGGTAAATAGTTTTGGCGAAATAGTGTCCCCTTGCCTAACCCCTCTCTCGACCGGAACCGGCTCAGTGAGCTCGTGGAGTTTCACCTGTAGCGTTGCACTTTGGTAGACTGCTTTGATCGCTTCCACATATCTCGTGTCGACCTGGCATCTTTGCAGAGATTGTATAACGGCCCAGTGTTCCACCGTATCAAACGCTTTTTCGTAGTCTATAAAGGCTACTACCAAAGGTCGATTATATTCAGTACACTTCTCTACAACTTGCCTGACAGTGTGAATATGATCAATAGTCGAAAAGCCACATCGAAAGCCTGCTTGTTCCACTGGCTGGGCAGAATCTAGTCTATTGGTCAAGCGTAAGGTGATCACTTTGGTGAAAAGCTTATACACATGGCTTAGAAGAGAAATTGGTCGGTAGTTTTCAAGTTTGGTTATATCCCCTTTCTTATGTAGAAGTATCACAACCGCATTCTTCCATGTATCTGGTACTACACCCTCAAACAACACCTTATTGAAAAGCAATTTGAGTTGCTTTAACACAGGCTTTCCTCCGTACTTCAGATATTCGTACGTTATCCTGTCCTTGCCTGGCGATTTTGCTGATTTCATGAGCTTGAGGGCATGCTTGATTTCGTACAGACTTATCTCAGGCAAGTCCTCAGTTCTGTGCCTAACCAATGGCGCCCTGGGATCCCTCCGCCGCGAATCTGGCCCTGGTGTGCGGGAACTGTATAAGTTGGAGTAGTATCTTTCCACAACCTTCAACACGTCTTCACGGTTAGTTGTAACCAAGTTATCCTCTGTACACAACTTATGAATCTGCTGGCTACCCCGCTTCAACTGTTTCCTGAAAACTTTCGGCCCTCTATGCTTTTCGATCGTTTCCAAAATAAGTTTGTTCTTCCTCTGTCGCAACTGCTGTCGTATAAGGTGTCTGATACGTTTGTTGATTGTGGAAAGGTCTTTTTGATCTGTCGTTTCCTTTATTTTCCTACGTTCATCTGTTAGCAGTTTAATCTTCTGCGACAGCGGATTAGAATTCGGTTTTGACTTTGGTCTAATCTGTCTGACGATCTCATTTATAGAGTCCACCAGTTGATTGTTAATCGCATCCGCATGCCACGACTCTGATGCATTTAGTTTTTCTGCCAATTTCTCCTCAAAATACTCTCTTTGGG
Source organism: Archips xylosteana (assembly GCA_947563465.1). Taxonomy (NCBI): domain Eukaryota; kingdom Metazoa; phylum Arthropoda; class Insecta; order Lepidoptera; family Tortricidae; genus Archips; species Archips xylosteana. Next base: position 4,253,493 of record OX387344.1, read on the forward strand.
CAGCAATATAATGACAGTCATTTGCTGAACGCGTAGTGTCAACCATCCGTCTCCGCTCCAGCTTCAGGTTGAAAACTAGTCGACCCCGCAGTATTCGGTGATCACTACCGGCTCCGACTCTATTGATGACGTCTACGTCCTTGAAGATGTATTTCTTGTTGCTGAGGATAAAGTCGATCTGGTTCATGGTTTTTCCATCCGGGCTTTGCCATGTCCATAGTCTCTGGTTCTTCTTACGAAAGAAGGTATTCATGGCATACAGCTTACGTTGAGCGAGATAGCTTGCCAGTGTGTGGCCCCTTGTGTTTCTCTGCCCCAGTGCAAACCTGCCCACGAACTCTTCCCCCTCGATGTTAACGCCTAGCTTTGCGTTGAAGTCTCCAATAACTGTGGTATAGAAGCATGGGTCCGCATCCAGCGCGCTGTTGATATCGTCGTAGAAACTCAATATTTCTTCCTCGTCATGTGTAGATGTGGGTGCATATACCTGTACAACTTTGAGGGTATACCGTTTATTGAGCTGAAATGTTGCGTAGATCACTCGTGGCGATATTGCGCGGATGTTTCGTAGATGTCCCGATATTGACGTATTAATAAGGAACCCCACACCTCCCTGGGACCTATCTTCATAACCCTTGTAATAGAGCAGTTGACCAGAATTAAGCTTTACGAGTTCTTCACCTCTTCGTCTAGTCTCACTCAGACCGATTATGTCCCACTTAATCTTGTTGAGCACCTCAGATTCTAGTTCTTGGTAGCGATCCTCGGTAAGTAAAGTCCTAACATTATACGTAGCCAAATAAACGTCGTTTAGGCAGCCGTTATCTTTCCCCCAGAGATTCTTAGCACCCTCTGTTCTGCCGGTTCCCCTACCGCTGCCGTGGTTGGGCCTAGCAGAACCACTGGGGACTGAGGGCCGTTCTTTTGGTTTCCTGTGCATGAAGGTAAATGGCCAATAAAACGTCACGCAAGCCACTGCGGATTGACGAGTCTACTTGTTTGGGGGTATTTTAACTCCCCCCGGCTCGTAGTAGCCGCCCTGGTTGCCCAGGGGGTCAGGTTATTTACCGCCGCCTGATACTCGGCGTTGTTACTCGTTTAGCACCACCCGGGAGGCACGTGTAGGGTCTCGGGGGTAAAACCTACGGACGCGAGTAACGACCACCTCCCCTCCATGTAGATGTAGTAACCGTGAAAAGTAGCTGGTCACCAGCCGCAAACTTGATGCCATAAGATATAAGTATAATTGTGTGATGTAAGGTACAGAAGTAATCATTAATCACCTACTTTTGAAGCTAACGTGATGCAGCAACGTTTATTTCAAAATTTAATTTATGGAAAAAAATTAGCGAAAAGTTGATAGAAGTAGTAGGATTTTTTTTAAATCGACTGTATATTTTTATATGTTTGTAGATATCTTTTCCGGCTGTTCTTTTTGTTTGATAATGTATGATCCAAAGTTTATCGTACCAGCCTATATACGTCCCACTGCAGGGCACAGGCCTTCTCTCAGAATGAGAGGGCTTGGGCCGGAGTTCCCACGCGGTCCCAGTGTGTATAGGGAACTAAACACACCATTTAATTTCTTTGCAGTTGTGTGCAGGTTTTCTCGCGACATTTGCCTTCACCGTAAAGCTCATGGTAAAATTTCAAATGAAATTTCTCACATAAATTTGGTAAAACTCAGAGGAGCGAGCCCGAGCTCGAACCCACGGCCCTCTACTTGAGAGGCCATAGATCACACTACTAGGCTACCACCACTTACAAAGATAGTCCTCTCATGGTCCAAGTTACTCTCATATATTTTTATCAAATCAGTTTCGAAATTCCACTTTCGCTCACATTTGAACGGTTAATGTGTCGCTTTTTAGAAGAAAAAGGAAAGACAAATGCGTAGTAGTAAAACGCCTCACCCAAGAAGTTTCATTCATATCTCAGTTTCATTGAAAGTCAAGAGGGTATAGAAACAACACCGCTGTAGTAACTACACTACTACTACGGCAATCAACATATTACAACTGCATTTTATGAGAATGCCATGAACTGCACGCTATTATCCACCTCTATCGTTGATCTTTAACCCCCTGTTCATAAAGGGGTTTGTTGCCTTTGAATCTGCAGTATTTTGGTGGCTATGGCAGCACTACATTGTTTTATTTACTGCCTGATTCCCAGTATTTGGTCGATCGGATCCTGACCCATCCAATATTCTCTCTTGTATCATCATCCCACACAGCAGGCTAATTGTCTAACTCCCTCGCAATCGCCATCGCGTTCATTTTGACAGTTCTTGTATGGGCTGACAATTGGTATCGGAAACAGCCAGCTGTCACAGCCATACAAAAACTATCATTTCAATCCGATACCAAATGTCAAAAAGTTACACAATTCAGATATGAAGTATCTTTTTTATTTATTTTTCAACTTCATTTTTTTATTACTTTTACTGTCATCCCATGAAACCATATATTTCAAACTAAATACAAACTGAAATATAGATGCACAGAAAAAACCCCAGAAAAAAGACCAATGCTGGGAATCGAACCCAGGTCCTCAGCGTTCCGTGCTGCGTGCTTACCCCTACACCATCACTGGTCTAGAGGTTAGCGACGAATCTTTCCCATACATCGTACATTTCAGTCTGTTATAATCACTTTATGCAGTGATAAAGCGCTTATCTATGTTATGCCCTCTACCGAGAGACTTTAACACTCCTTCGGAGCTAACCGCTCACCTGGACCAAGAGATGGCGCTACTGTGCAACTTTAAACAAGTCAGATATGAAGTATCTTTTTTATTTATTCTTCAACTTAATTTTTTTATTACTTTTACGGTCATCCCATGAAACCATATATTTCAAACTAAATACAAACTGAAATATTGATGCACAGAAAAAACCCCAGAAAAAAGACCAATGCTGGGAATCGAACCCAGGTCCTCAGCGTTCAGCATTGGTCTTTTTTCTGGGGTTTTTTCTGTGCATCTATATTTCAGTTTGTATTTAGTTTGAAAGTTACACAATTACCCTGCAGGCCTCCTCTCATAATGAAAGAGCTTGGGCCGTAGTTCTCTCGTGGTCCTAATGCGGATTAGGACTTCACACACACCATTAAACTGTATTTCTTCTCAGGTGTGTGCCGGCTCCCTCGTTTACCTTCACCGTAAAGCTCATGATAAATTTCAAATTTTAAATTTCAAAAAGTCTCTTTGGTACCGTTTCGTAGCCAATTTTCGTAGCTGGCTACAAAATGGGAATCCGAAATTCCCTGTTTGTAGCTGGCTACGTAATGGGCTTGCGTAGTGCCGTTTGGTAACCAATTGATAAGCTGGTGACCAACCGCGGTAATGGAAAAGTCCCATTTTGAAGCCAGTTACGAATTGGGTTTTTCCCGTTTCGAAGCTGGTTACGAACTTTTAGCTACGAAACGGTACCAAAGGAAAAAGTCGGGAGGTACGAGCCCGGGCTTGATCCCACGACCCTCTGCTTGAGAGGCCATAGGTCAAACCACAAGCTATCATGACTTCTATTCTCTCTTGGATAGAGGTACTCGTCTTATTTCAATCGTGCTTCTACGATACAGCATATCCGAAAACATGTTTCCAAACAACCTATAGCAAAACAGACGATTCACGGGTGAACAAGCGAGCATCAGCCCCCTCCCTCTTTGGGGGGTAGGGGCCCTTGGTTACGTAACTTGTGACCTAGATCCAGCTGAACTGGGCCAGACTGAGAAGGAATCCCCGAAAAACGAGGGTGTTTCGGGCGTTTAGGAGAATTTTTGGGGGAAATTTTTAGGTCTTTGCTTTTGTTGACTATATTTCGGTTATTATCAAATGTGATGGGAATCCTTACTAATATTATAAATGCGAAAGTAATTCTGCCTGTCTGTCTGTCTCTTACCTCTTCACGCTTAAACCGATGAACCGATTTAGATGAAATTTGGTATATAAATATTTGAAGACCTCTGGAAGGACATAGGATAGTTTGAATCCCGGAAAATTGCTTAATTTCCGCGGGTGATATACGAATCTGGAAAGTGATAAACGAATCCTTCGGCAGGCGGGGTCGCGGGCAACAGTTAGTATACCAAATAATCCCACCACTGACCACAACCGAAAATAAATAAAAATTTACTACCTAATACAGTATTGTTGGCATGTTCACAGCAGATATACCTAGCTGGATTTTTTTTTCCAAATATCTACTTAGATAAGTGATCAAAGCAGTCTTTTTGAGGGGATCGTGGCAAAAAATCTGGGAAAATTTACGGCAGGTATCTGGCAACACTGTTTCTTTAGATTGCAGTGAGTGCCTACACTCCAGCTGTGCCAGAGAGAGCTAAAGAGACCTCGTATAGCTGCGATGTTGCCATGTATAGGCGTTAGGACGTAGAGTATGGATTTTTGTTGAATTTATTGCATAACTTTGCCGAGCTGTGGAATTTGACGTGCAATTTATGTTCACGATAAGCGTCCAGCGCCCAAGTTACGGGGATTTTTACCCAACTGTTTCTAATCCCATATTTATGGTTTGAAGGATGATTACTTTGTGTGAAACAGAAGGTTATAATTATAAATGAAGTACAGTCAACCTATTTAATTCCCAGGCCACTATAGAACCTTGTTGCATTAACTACTAGATAATTACAACGTCAGTGCGGGTCAAAAGATTATCAACTTTCTGATCACAACATGTAATAAACATAAAGAGATTATAAACGTTTTCGCTCCATGACATGAGAAAAAAAAGAAATTTTGACAATTGGACAGTGACAATTCAAGTTATTAATGCACAAGCAAACTCTTTTCTTATTCATTATCGTTGACACATGTTCCCAAAGATCGAGATGTCATCATGACTGAAATTGATTCATTGAGACATGGTGCATGCATGGTGCATGGTGGTGGCCAAGGAATCAAATTGGTTGACTGTACAGTCGGGGTAAGAAAAGGTTCCTCACTTTTCGACTCTATGTCAACGAGTTAAGGTCGAAAAGTGATGAACCTTTTTTACCCCGACTGTACTACTTATTAGAAATTTTGTCATCGAAAATACCTATAGGTACATGGTATTCTAACACTCGACGATGCCTGGTACCGGCGAAAAGCCATGTTATGACATAAACACAATGGAAATTTAAAAAAAAAATCATTTAATTTACCGACAACAGACATTTTTTTCGAAAATATGTAGTACTGAAAGTGATATGTTATGGGACTCTGTCTGTAGTAAGACACAAATAAGTTTTGAAACTAATGCGATTGCCCCATTAAACTTTAACCTTTTTCGACATTTTCCACGCATGCGATTTTTGTATCTTGGCATTTCAGGAACATAATCGACCTTTTAAATCTTTGGCAAACGACAATCATTCAAGCATTGAATATCCGTTTAGTCTAGATGTGTATCTAGACAGGAAGTAGAAGTACCTACCTACCGGAAATAAATTAAATATAGGGTTATGCATAATTCAAAAAAAATATTCGCTGTGATCTTATAGTTTATCTACACTCCTATATTAAAAATAAAAGATTTGTATTTTTGTATGTAACGAATAAACTTAAAAAATACTGGACCGATTTCACAAATTCTTTTGCCGTTAGAAAGCTACATTATCACTGAGTGACATAGGCTACTTTTTACCGCGGGAAAATACCTTTTCCTACGGGAAAATTGTTTTATCGCGGGCGAAGCTTTGGACGGAAGGCTACGTAGTATTTTATAAACTTCAACGAGATTACCTTGAATTTATTTCATGACCAGCTGTTGCCCGCGACTCCGTCTGCGAAGAATTTATGTATCGCTATCCCGCAGGAACTGTGCAATTTTCTGGGATAAAACTATCCTATATCCTTCCCAGGGGCTCAAACTATTTCCAAACTAAATTTTATTTAAATCGGTTCAGCGGTAAGAGCGTGAGGAGGTAACAGACAGACAGACAGAGTTACATTCGCATTTATAATATTAAGTAAGGAAATACATAAATATTACTTGAAGTTTTCTTCTTGCTCTATCACAAACAACAGCAAGTTCATTCGAAATCTTTGTCCAGCTTGAGACATCTTTTAAAATAAAAGGTCATACATGTATTGAGGTGATTTTCAAATGTAATCAACGACCTAGCATAGCGTCATCATCATCATCCCAGCCTATATACGTCCCACTGCAGGAAAAAGGCCTCCTCTCAGAATGAGATGGTATGGGCCGTAGTTCCCACGCGGGCCCAGTGCGGATTGGGAACTTCACATACACCATAGAATTTCTTCTCAGGTGTACCTATGCAAAGCAAAACAAAGCAAAGCGTAAGGGTTTACAAAGCTAAGGTATAGCATATTTTCTTGACGTAAATACTGTACTGACAGCTCCCGAAACACAATAATATTACATCACAATGACGGTTTATAAATCATAACCGATTTCGCCTGTCAAACTATTTAAAACAAAGGTACATTGGCTGAATGCAAACGAGCGTAACTTTACGAGCAAACATAATAACATACGAGCAGTAAACGACGAACCGAACGAAGCCATACGTTTGTCATATTTATAGCATCGATTGTTTCTTTGATCTACATTTACGATTTGTAGATAGACTTGCAGTGCATTTGCGATTCGACATTTTCTTAGCAGCCACATGATGAATAAATTACACTACGAATTTACTAGATAAATGATACTAAGTAGGCAAAGAAATTGTGGCTATAGTTAAGATGTTTTTGTCTTTTTTGTCGTAGTGGCCGTCGGTAAGTCAAAACTCATGGAGTTGTAAAGAACTCAAAGCAGAAGAAAAGTTAAATTTCCGTGCCGTACAGTCGGGATACGAAAACTTTCGTCAGTTATTAAATTGATTCCTTTATCAAGCAATAGACTCTTAGTACCTTTCGAAAAATGGGAAACGTCAATGCCATAATGGGGACCTAGTGAAAAAGGGGTTAAGTCTGCAGAAATTAAACAGCTATTTTCTATTCTATGTGTAAAGGGGATTAAGTTGAAATCAGCTGCTCAACTTCTGCAGAATTAATCCCTTTTTCACTAGAGCCCCAACAGAGCAAACAAATGTCAACTTTAAGGTGACGAACCTTTTTATCACCCTGACTGTACATTTAGATATTATGACATAATCAGTTAGATAGTTTTCTTTTTAATATGGCTCTGGCCATTGTATGACAAATTTACTAGTGCCAAGTAGAAGACAGTTTTAAAACATGTTGGCCGTTGTTCCGTAAAATAATTCTATGCTCCCCTTCACACACATGCATTGCATTAGCAGGCTGAAGTGGCAATGGGCCGGCCATATAACCCGAAGAATCGATAACCGTTGGGGTAGACGAGTTTTTGAGTGGAGACCACGGGTCGGCAAACGTAGCGTGGGACGTCCTCAGAGTCGGTGGAGCGATGATCTTCGCAAGGCGGCCGGCAAGAGCTGGATGAGAGTGGCCGGGGTTCGTGCTCAGTGGCGTGCCATGGGAGAGGCCTATGTCCAGCAGTGGACGAACATAGGCTGATGATGATGATGACCCCTTCCGTGTCGGGTTTTTAGCCATCAACCAATGAATATCCATAATTGGCTAGGAAATCACTGACAACTCAAGCAATGCTCTTCTTCCAGAACGATCCAGGAAGGAACAGCAACTCTTGAGAACACGACGAGAAAGTATGCGGAGTAGTTAGCTAGGTACCTATGTTCTCGACCTGTGTAGATGGAGAGGTACTCAGGTTTCTTATGAGATCATAAGAAACAAGAAGAGCACAAAGATAGGGTAAAACTAAGGATAGTTCCCCCAGGGGTGTAGTTGCCCTGATTATAATTACTCTAGTTTTGCGAATGAATCGTATTTTATTTCAATTATTTATCGAGAGACTCTCCAGCTACCACTAAGTTGACCGAGTCGCATGTCTATGTGAGATTGTGATTACATGGGAAGGCAAAATGCGATCAAAGTTTTTAGGGTATAGGTAGTTGCCCAGGCAACTATCTCATGCGTGGGATAGATGTCATAAAATCAAGAAGTCTGCTAAAAACGCTAATACTCCGAAAATATTCAAGAAAATGTTATTAAGTTTTTATAAATTGGTCGATGAAAACACGAAGTACCGGCCGGTTTTATAATTAAAACATTTTCCTTTTTTTACTATGATATGGAGTGATTTCAAAAAGTGGGTCAACTATCTCTGTTTTACCCTACAGGTTGCTCCCAATTTATTGTTTTTAAAACGCTCATGATGTTGTTTTTCTGTATTGTTTTCTTTGTGGTGGACAATAAAGAGTCATTGTATTGTATGCAAACCAGACCACCACCAAACCACCAGACGACCAGACCGTCTTATGTCTGGTAACATGAAAAATCCAACGGTCTCGAGACGAAGAGAGGAAGCATTTGGTTCAATGTCGAACAATGGTCGAGATTGAACCAAATGCTTCCTCTCTTCCGTTTGGCCAGCAACTATAAACACTACTTCGATGTATCAATTCTCAATCAATCTGTGTCTCGTCAACCGATTCTGGAATACCACCGATTTGGACCGTTGCCACACGGCGCGTAGTGTAGGTACAGTGAACTTGTCATTGTGCATTGGTCCGAATTGTAAACAGGAAGCTTTCAGATTTGAAGAAATAGATTCAGACTAGAGTCTTTAATTGATTTAGCTGTACCTATGTAATTAGTTGCAACTTTATTAATTCTACATGAAAACGCATAAATTTTGTTGAAACTTCAATGGTAGATTTTTGTAGTGGTAGAGCCATGTTGTAGCTAGCCGCTGCATCACGAATGGGCCGGCTCGTCCGGGGCAGTACCACCCTCTCACAGAACACCGGCGTGAAGCAGCAGTAATCCTGCTTGCGTTTCGTACGGTCAGTGAGAGTGCCGGGGGCCCAATACCTCACCCCTTCCCTCTCCCCCTTCCCCTATTCCCTCTCCTTTAGGGCCGACAACGCACTGGCATCGTGTAAAGCGCTGCGGGTGTCTATGGACAGTGGTGTTCATTTAACATCAGGTGACCCACTAGTTCGTTTGTCTGGCCTATCTATCATAAAAAAAAAAAAAAAAAAAAAACCAGTTCCCTGTACCGTCAAAGTCAAAAGCTTATTTGTTCAAAAAGTAGGTTACAAGATCAACAGGCGTCGTACCAAAATTTAAAAGTTCTCCGCTTTTTGCCGCTTGCACGGCGTACAAATACCATAAGGCCACACGGGGCCCATGTCCAGGGTCCCCACCTCAAAACTCAGGCTCCGAAAGTCAGATTTATTCCTTTAGGTTCCCAAACTTTTTCATCTCGTAAACCCCTACCCATATATTTCGATTTTAGGTAGACCCCTGTCTACTTAATACAATTTTATTGCAAAGTATTCTACTTGAAATGCGTTTTTTTTGGTGTAGAGTAGAACCCTCGCAGATCTTCGTCGAATTCTGGGGGCCGATATCGACTACTTTGGCTATCACTGGTTTACACGAAAATAATAAGCTTTAATAGTTTTCGTTGTCGATGGCATTCGCTTTCACACTTTCCAACGGGACCCCGTTTTCTTTAGTGCCCATCAAGGTCCCCGGCATACCCTCAGACGAGTCTGCCAGTTCCTAATTGCCCTCTTGAGTCCCTTATGCGACGACTTTTATAAATGCCTCAAAATACATTTCAAGTTTAACTGTGTATATTTTTTCTGCAGCCAATCTCGATACAATAAATCTGCTGCTAAGCAATAAAACTGCCGAAAGCGAAGTGTTAATTTGTTTCAATTGAGGCAATCACAAGTAGTGCTGCTGTTTTATCTTGGAGCTGCGTATCTGGTTGCAGCCAGAATACGGGCAGGGGTCGTGGTCGGGGGCCGCTGATTGGGGTTAAACGATGTTAATTGATTTATCAGAGAGCAGAGATAACGAAAGAGTTCAAATTCGATTGATAAACGTCAACATATCTTTTGATTTCCGTTCATTTAGTTTGGTTATTATAATTATAAATCAAAAATAGGTTGTGGTATTGATATCGTGTATAGAGAAAAATTATCAAACACAATTGAAAAAACCGGCCAAGTGCGAGTCGGACTCGCGCACCGAGGGTTCCGTACAAATTTATATTTATCTATGAACATCCAGTCTGTGCTACAAGAACTTGCTTCGTACAAAATTTCAAGATTCTGAGTTCACGGGAAGTACCCTGTAGGTTTTGATTCCCTTGCGAGTAGATGCGAGTTTGAAAATATGCGGCTTAAATTGCTGTTTCTTTTGATTGCGTTGACATTGAAGTTTGATTTTGTTACAGCTTAAAGGTATTATAAACCTGAGTATTTGATATGAATTTCAATTTAATACCTCTACGCGTTCATGAGTAAAAGGGTAGTAACTTTAAAATTATTAAAAACATTTTTATTACATGATGTAACTAAAAATTTACGGTTTTCGCAATTTTTCCTTTATCTGTGCTATGAGACGTTGCTTCGTACCAAATTTCAAGATTCTGAGTTCACGGGAAGTACCCTGTAGGTTTTGATTCCCTTGCGAGTGTCGAAAATTTGCGGCATAAATAGATTGGTTACTGATATAGACAGACAGACAAAAAATTATGCTTTTCGCAATTTTTCCTTTATCTGTGCTATAAGACCTTGCTTCGTACCAAATTTCAAGATTCTGAGTTCACGGGAAGTACCCTGTAGGTTTTGATTCCCTTGCGAGTGTCAAAAATTTGCGGCATAAATCTGTGCTATAAGATCTTGCATCGCACCAAATTTCAAGATTCTGAGTTCACGGGAAGTACCCTGTAGGTTTTGATTCCCTTGCGAGTGTCGAAAATTTGCGGTATAAATAGATTGGTTACTGATATAGACAGACAGACAAAAAAATTTATGCTTTTCGCAATTTTTCCTTTATCTGTGCTATAAGACCTTGCTTCGTACCAAATTTCAAGATTCTGAGACCACGGGAAGTACCCTGTAGGTTTTGATTCCCTTGCGAGTTTCGAAAATATGCGGAAATTTGCATCATAATGAAAGTTTCTGGAACTGGCTACTTATAAAAAGAAAATTAAAAAAGCAATAATAGGATTTGAAAAAGTAACTCACAGTAAGTGGCAGTGTATTACTTTTTAATTTTTGAGACTGTCATTTGTTTTTTCATCGTGGTTTGAAATTTGGGTGTCGCTGTTGCAATGAATTTAAGTCGTGAAAATTTTCGATCCATGATTTTTTACGATTTCCGATGTGGATTAAGTCAGCAAGAGAGTTGTCAAAGACTTCTCTTAGCATTTGGTGATGAAGCCCCATGTCGTAGCTCTGTCTATTCGTGGTTTAGTGAGTTTAGAGGAGGACGTGACCATCTCTATGACGATGAACGTGAAGGCCGGCCAGCAACTGCGGTTACCGATATTAATATTAATACTGTACGACAGCTAATTGAAACTGACAAAAAAATTATATGTCAGCAAATTCGTACTACCTTAGGAATTGGAATGAGCCAGGTGCAAAAGATATTGCATTTGCATCTGAAGGTTCGGAAACTTTGCACACGATGGATACCGCATGATTTATCGGAAGACCAGAAACGACTGCGTGTAGAGTGATGCCGCAAAATGATAAAAAAAATTGATGGAGGACAATGAATGGTTGTATATAACATCGTGACAGGTGACGAAACCTGGGTATACTACTTTGAACTGAAAAGAAAAGGTCAATCGGCTGAATGGGTCTTTCCTTTTGAAGACTTGCCGACGAAAGTAAAAAAAAGTCGAAGCACAGGTAAGAAAATGGTTGCTTCGTTTTTCGGCAAATCGGGACATTACACCACCGTGTCACTTGAAAACCAAAAGACAGTTACTGTAGATTGGTATGTGAGCACGTGCTTGCCTAAGTGTTTGACAAAATTCGTGAAAAGCGTCCCCGTAGCAAAATAGTCCTTCATCACGACAACGCGTCGACACATTCCGCTAAAGCAACGAATGCGTATTTGGAGGCCTCAAATGTAGAATTAATGACTCTTCCGCCATACGGCCCTGATCTTGCACCATGCGATTTCTTTTTGCTCTCGAAGATTAAAGATAAACTTAGAGGTTTACGGTTTACAAGTCTGGAAATGGCAGTGAACGCTTTCCACGAGGCCATCGAAGAAGTCCCTAAGGAAGACTGGACCCACTGCTTTTCACAAAGGTTCCAGCGAATGCAAAAGTGTGTAAATAGGGAGCGTATATACTTTGAAAAACCATAAATGTGTCATAACGATAATGCGTAGTCTTATTTATAAGAATCCAGAAACTTTCAGTATGACCTAAGTATCTTTTGATTGCGTTGGCTTAGAAGTTTTTTTTTTTTTTACAGCTCCAAGGGACAGTAGACCTGAGTATTTGATATAAATTTCAGCTTGATACCTCCACGCGTTCCTGAAAAAAATGGTCTTGACAGACAGACGGACGGACGGACGGACAACATTGTGATCCTACAAGGGTTCCGTTTTTTCCTTTTGAGGTACGGAACTCTAAAAAGCGAATAATTGAAAAATCAGCTTATCTTTTTTGTATTATATGTAGCGTTATTTACCCAAAGATATAGAGCTCCATCTTACGGGTACTAGGGTAATTCGTCGTGTCAGGCCAAAAACTTTTCTACCAAACTAACCAGGATTATGGAACTTACAGCCAAGCTCACATTTATAAACTCCTTGGTAGTACCTACTTTGAAAATTTTTAAACTGTCACAGTAGGTACTGTTGTTTACCCGTGTTTAATCTCTGTAAAAGCTAGATATAGAGTTAATGAAATATGTCCCATACGTATTTTTTGTCTTTTATATATTTTTAATTTACCTTACCCTACTTTGTTTTGCTTGTTAAGTTGTAGTATGATTTTTCTTTTGAAAATGTGATTTTCTGTCAAGTATCTTAAAATGCGTTCTTCTCGGCAATGATAGTCTTTTCGTAAGCACTGATAAGTACTTAAAAAAAGTGACACATAAAAGAGCCCTTTATGGCATAAGGAGGTCCCTAAAAAATACAGTTTTCGACTACTTTTGAGTTTGATTCTACAAACCAACACATCAAGCCTTTTTCTAGTTATTCTAGAACTCCGTATCGATCCTATGTCGCCTAATCATAAAGCACAAAGACACAATAGCTGCCAGTACCTATTGTGATTGCTGAGCCTTGAGGACGCTCCCCGGCCAGGGGGCGTGGGAACCCACAGCCGGCGCCAATGCCGTATTTGCGTATAAGCCTTGACAGTAAATTACGACTGAATTAAGCCTAAGAACTCGTCAATTCTATATTGTGATGGAAGACTAATAAAATAACGTATTTTAGCAAAATCCAAGGAGTATTTAGGTTCGTACACGTTCGGTTCCGGCAACGTTCCGCTAAGCCCCGGGAGGCCTAACACTGTGCACTGTGCCGGCCGAAAATGATAATGATCGTAGTCATGAGTCATGAATGAGTGTCACTGCCATAGGAGTAAGAATTTTTCGAGCACAGACGTTGTGTCACTGGCACTGAACGTGTCATGGAGTAGCTTTTGCCCGCGACTTTGCCCACGCAATCGAGACTGAATATGTCTAATGCATTGTGTGTCTAATGCTGAAACTGTCTTCGCATTATTGCCTTTCAAATGAAAACGGTTTGTGCTCATCGATTGGAGGACATAAATAGGTAGAATAATTTTTTGTGTTATACAGGTGACCCAAAACTCAATGATAATATGGTGTAAAAAAATTGTTTTTTTTTCCCTTATTTTTTCCAAGAATATTGTAACTTGGCCTCTTGCCGAGACTGGTTATTATCATTCGGTTTTTAGGATATCCTGTATAAAGATAGCATTAGCAAAAGTATTAAGGATTACACAATGTAACACAATGACTTTTTATTGAACACGACAAAGAAAGCTAAATATATAAGTACTTACAGAAAATTGGTACATAGAGAAAAAAACCACAAGCGTCTAATTTCGAAAAGTAAAGTTGATTCGCTATCGCGGACATTTCGTTTAAAAATAAGGAGAATAAGTAGCAAGTAATTATCCTTAAAAAAATTCAGTAAGCTATCTAGTTGATTAACCGAGCGAGCGCGAAGCACGAGTGAAGCTTCTCCGTATCAGCTTGGACAATAATGCTCCCATAATTGGGATGTCCCAATTTTTGGCAACGTATAATAAATCGAAAACCGTTTGGATAAATAGGCTTTGTGAAGCGTTTTCAGAAATCAGATTCCAAAAATATGATAATCTGAATTAAATAAAGAAAATTTAAGTAATGACCTTCATTTCACCCCTGCAGTGAATCGTCACATAGGCAGATATAAAGCAGGTCTACACTCTAAAGCAAATTGACAGTTTGAAATGTTGCTGTCCTGCTTATAATAGCAAAGAGTGACAAAGGCAGAACTTTAATCACATGATGCGCACCTGGCTTTAAACAGTTGTCATTTATCATAAAGTCCGAAATATATACAATACTCGCAATAAATTTTTACAAATTTAATTATTAAATTACTACGTTACAAGTAAATATGAAAGAATTTAAATATCAGATTTTAGTAAAAAATATCTATTTACTATCACACCATTAAACAAACAGGAATAATCGAAGCTAAAAGAAAAGAAATAAATAAATAAAACTATTTTGTCATGGTTCATTTAGGACCCTAAGCCGTGCTTGTAATATTGACAGTGACAGGACAAATCAGGGGCACTACTACAAAATTCGAAGTTCGTATCGTATCATCCCTCTCACTCTCGTGTCAAATCATATTAGCGTGAGAGGGACGGCATGAAACGAAGTTCGAATTATGCACTTCGTAGTAGGGTCTCAGTAGTGCCGTGGTAGTGCCACAGATTATGTCATGTACGACTTGAATTTTTCTAGGCTATGGAACGTGGCTCTCTCACTGTGACGTCATCCAGCGTATTTCTAAAAAAAATATAAAAAATTAAATACTCAACCAAATTCAAAATCGATGAAAATGGTGTCTTAAAATATCCTATTCTTTCCAAAAAAAATATAAAAACTATAGGTTATTTTTTTTGGTGCATCCCAATTATGTATGTCTGTCCAGCGGATTTCTGGCAGTTCTCCTCTAGAGGTCGCCATTCTCAACTGATTCTCGTCCAATTGTGTAAGCGGGTAGTTAGTACACGCTTTTTGAAAATTAAAATTATGCCCCCACTAAATGTATTTAACCAATGAATTGAGTACTAAGTCAAATCGATTTAACGGCAAAAATATCTGCTCTATTAAATATGCTTGTCCTTGCCTCTATTATAATTTGATCGACCTTCTTAGGCCCGATAATGTCTCTGCTGAGTTAAAATTGTCATGCGATATTTGAATTCACCTTTAATATTCGTATCAGTTCAGCTTCTTGGGAAATGGCTCAACGTGTGCTCAATAATGTTCTAAATCCATATCGGACTGATATCATTTTGCAGAACGTCAATTCGCGGGTTTCAATCTAAAATTGTTTGCTATATTTTTTGCGACTCAGACTACGACAAAGACAGCCTAGCTCAAGAGGGACTGGGCGGGACATGTCTGCCGAATGCATCTGGATCGGAACAGAAATCATGCTCCAAGTGACGGGACGTCAAAGAAAGAGCAGGCCTAAACGGTGATTGTAGGATCATTTGGACCGTTTTGACCTATTTTGGCAAGATTTTGCGAAGGATAGAGTCGGGTGAAAATAAAAAGGGGAGGCCTTTGCCCAATAGTGGAATGTTCAGTAGGCTATTTAGTAAAATCAATGCTGGACCCTTTGCTGTTACAGAAAAGACGCATAGTGTAAATCATCATCAACAGCTGGATGACGTCCATTGTTGAACAATGGTATCCTGTTTAGAACGCCACAATGACCGACAACTCGCCACCTTCATCCACCGGTGATGTCGTTAGCTCACTATACTCCATTTAATTTAGAATTATAAACCACAACAACATTATATTGCGGCTCGTGAACTGTAATCTCTTTACAATTTGTACTAGAGTAACAATTGACGACACGCAAATAAAGTGACATTAAAACAATTTTATTTTGCGGCTCCCAGACTATTGTACTGTACTATTTGTTAGGTAAGAAATAGTTGACGAGCCGCAATATAATGATGTTGTGGTTTTCAATTCTAAATTAAATGAAGTATAGTCTGTTCTGTTCGGTTCGTGGTCGCCACTCGAGAACCTTTCTCCCCCAACGGTTTGAGCGATGTGGCCCACCTATTGACACTTCAACTTGCATATTCTTCGAGCTATGTCGATGATTTCAGTTTTTCGGCGAATTTCCGTATTCCGGATTCTATCGCATTGTTTGGATATTTTAAATCCAGCTATAATATTATAAATGCGAAATTTTGCGAGTACTTAAGTAAACATGTGTTATTACTCCTGCGCGCAAAAACGGCGGCTAAAAAAAACCCCGCAATTTTTTAAATGTCTAAATTTGGCGCGGGTGTTTTTTCATCATCATCATCCATCTGCATTTAACGCGGTCCCGCTACCTTAACCAGGTAGTCGCTCCATCTTGTTTTGGGGGCCTACCTACACTGCACCTTCCGGTCTGTAGACGCCAGCACTCAAGAACCTTTTTGCCCCATCGGCCATCAGCTCTATAATTCTTTGAGTTATGTCGGAGACTTTAGTTCTTGCGCGGATTTCATCATTTCTAATGCAATCCCGCAGAGAAACTCCGAGCATAGCCCTCTCTATCGCCCTCTGGGTGACTTTGAGCTTTCTTATAAGGCCCATCGTTAGCGGCCACGTCTCAGTGCCATAAGTCATCACTGGCAGCACACACTGGTCAAAGACCAGTGGTGGTGTTTTTATGCAACGTTAATGAAGTCCGAGGTGTAATTTTTGGCAATTCTCACAGGATATTTTTTTTAAATCTCGGATTTTCAATACAAGTGTTAAACCTAACGGTTTATGTATGTAACCGCAGATAAATAAGGCTAATACAACAATCAAATTAATTGCCATGCAGTTTAGTGTCTAATCGAGAAAAGAAAGCTACCTACTTTCTTCGCGCGTAAATTCGTTTATTTAAATAAAAAAAACTGTGTCATTAGGCAACTGTGGATTAAGATTGTTAAAAAGCACTTGGCCGATTCCTCTCGCGACTTCTGGACCGAAGCCAAACCCACAACAAAGTGTGTGCAATCTCGCGAGGAACGTTGCTAGACAAATTCGATGATTCTGACGTGTCGGGGAGAACTAAGGAGACTGGGGGGCTACTACGAAATTCGAAATTGGTATCGTGACATCCCTTCCACTCTACAGTTTAGTATCTAAGTAGGATTATTACATATGTAACTTAAACCGAAGCTTACTTCGTTTTTTTAGCATTAGAAAGAAGGCTTTTTAAAGTCGCGGCAAATATTTAACAATTAGTAAGGACATTATGAAGGGTACGCGGTAATACCATGTCTGTCACCTTTTTTTAAAAATGAGACTTTAATCTCAAAATGTAGAGTTCACAAAGTACTATACCTTAACTTTAACTGCCCAAATAAACATTAAAACAAAACTTTGGATTAAATACGGTGTTTGTTATCGAACTCCTCCGAAACAGCTTGGCCGATTATTATGAAACTTTTTGTCTATATTCGGTAGGTCTGAGAATAGGTCGTAGGCTATTTTTTATACCTACCTCTATTCTTCGCAGACGGAGTCGCGGGCAACAGCTGGTCTACTATATAAAAATCTCGTGTCACGGTGTTTGTTATCGAACTCCTCCGAAACGGCTTGACCGATTTTTATGTAACTTTTTCTCTAGGTACATTCGGCAGGTCTGAGAATAGGTCGTAGGCTATTTTTACCCGACTGCCGGAGGGTTATTTATACCCTTATCCTACGCAGACGGAGTCGCGGGCAACAGCTAGTAATATCTATTTTTTTCACTTTTTAATATTAGGTGTACATATACCCCGTTATCTAACGCTCAGTTTCGGGGCAAGTGATGGGACAGTTTCTATAATCTGAATCGATAAAAATTATGTTAATTCACTAACTCACTAACACAATTATCAAAAGATCCGTAGAGCTCTACTATAGTGATTTTTTTAAATTATTATGAAATGAAAGAAAAAAAAATAATTTCATTTATTTTATTTTTGTAAGTATGTTTCATAATAAATTAACAATATTTTTTCCAAATTATATGAAGTCAAACTTCGTCGCCTGCTTGCAAAAATCCATTTAAAAAATGAAAATGATTTTTCGACCTCTACAGATGTAACCGGCAAAAACTGTAGTTTTTTGTATTGCTCTATGCAGCTTTTGTTTACACAAAATACCTTTTCTCAAACATGCTATGAAATATTGACGTTATGTTCCTTATAGTACGCCACGAAGGGTCACGTTGCAGGTGCAGGTGCAGCCGGTGGTGGGGGACGACGAGACGAGAGGTCAATAATGGAATTTCATACAACTTTGCAGGCCTAGGCCGGCAATGCGATCGTCTATTGTTTCATGTCACACAGCACCATGATTTTTATAGGTCTATTATGGCATCATAGCATTCAGCCATTTAAAAAAAAACTATAAGCAATATTTGCGTTTTGGTTCATTATGACATTCTGCCACTACGCTTATTTAATGTAAGGTAAGATGGTGATGGTGATGGTAATGGTGATCTGCCTAGAGAAATATTTCATCATCAACATCATCATCACTATCATCACCATTATCATCATCATCATCATCATCATCATTATCATCGTTATCATCATCATCATCATCATCATCATCATTCATCACCATCATCATCATCATCATCATCATCACCATCATCATTCATCACCATCTTCATCATCATCACCATCATCACCATCACCATCATCATCATCGCCATCATCATCATCACCACCATCATCATCATCATCATCATCATCACCATCATCATCATCATCATTCATCACCATCATCATCATCATCACCATCATCACCATCACCATCATCATCATCGCCATCATCATCATCATCACCATCATCATCATTCATCACCATCATCATCATCATCATCATCATCATCATCATCATCATCATCATCATCATCATCATCATCATCATTCATCATCATCATTCATCATCATCATTCATCACCATCATCATCATCATTCATCACCATCATCATCAATCACCATCATCACCATCACCATAATCATCATTCATCACCATCATCACCATCATCATCATCATCATCATCACCACCATCACCACCATCATAATCATCATCATCATCACCATCATCATCGTAACCATCATCACCATCACCATCATCATCATCATTCATCACCATCATCATCATCATTATCATCATCATCATCATCATCATTCATCACCATCATCATCATTCATCATCATCATCATCATCATCATCATCATCATCATCATCATCATTCATCACCATCATCATCAATCACCATCATCATCATCACCATCATCATCATTTATCACCATCATCATCATCATCATCACCATCATCATCATCATCATCATCATTCATCACCATCATCATCATCATCATCATCATCACCACCATCACCACCATCATAATCATCATCATCATCACCATCATCATCGTCACCATCATCACCATCACCACCATCATCATCATCATCATCATCACCATCACCATCATGATGACGACGACGATGATGATGATGATGATGATGGTCCATGTTTGAGAAAAGCACTATACAAGCCTCGGCCGGAACAGGGGTTGCCGGCCTCGTATCATGCCGGCCTCGTGTACCACTCGGCCGTCAACTTAGATACTCGGCCGGCAACCCCTTAAGTCCCGGCCTCTGCAGTAATGTACTATTGTCAATTTGAACTTCCTTATTTTCTAACAACCAACTGATTAATATTTTTTACAGTTTTAAAGCCTGGATTTTTATTTAATATGTTTGTTAATTTTGTATGAATCAATTTCCATTTGTGGTGCAGCCTCACTAATGAAATTTTATTTTGAATATCATGTACAAATATTCAATGATCACTTGGGATCTTCTAATTTTGTAATGACTGTTGATAAAATTGTGAAATGGGTGTGTATAAAATTTATTTCGTTTGTTCCGTATCTGTACTATTCAATAATTGTCCCCCTCCTATCCGATCAAATGAATGCAATGAATGAGTTATCTCAAGAGCATTCACAAAAGATGAATTTTATTTTGACAAATAACTATTTATAAGTAAATGTCAATCAACTAATTATGTGTAGCAACGTCACTATTTTAGCTTGCCCCCCTTTGATCAATTATAACTGAAGATACACATTGCCGAACAAAATCCCCTTCAAAGAATGTCCGAACTTTTTTATTTGTTTGCATAACAATTAAAATCATCACCTACACAGAAATTTGAACCTAGTCTTTACTTCATTACAGTCGAATTTCGGTTGACACTTGACAGCTAAACTTGACAATTTCACGCAACGTATTGAGAAAAAAGAAGGCCACTTTTATCAAAGTGGCGCTCATCTGGCTCGGACATTTTCGGACGCGCGACTGTGGATCTACAGTTATAATTGATCAAAGTTGCCCCCAAACTGAGCGTTAGATAATGGGGTCTAGTAGGTGACAAGACAGTCATGTTCATTCCGTGTACCCTTCATATGGTCATACATTCTAAAAAAATTTAAAGAGTTTCAATAAAAGGACTCGTCAAGATTGTTTACCCCTTTTCTAATGCTAAAATAAACGAGTATGGTTAAGGAATAAACTGCAGCGAGCTATCCCCTCATCTCCTGCGACTGACGCTATTTGCGTGCTCCGGCGCAGGTCGTTCACCCCGCGCCTGCCCTGCATACATAACTGTCCAAATCTGATTCACCAAAGGATCTCGGATACCGCGTCCTGCCTCGCCGTTCGGCTTGACCAAAAAGCTCGTGCCTGATTCTTCCCATTAAAAAAAAATCTTTTTTTTCTTCTGTAACTACGGCGCCCAGACTTGGTCATTAACTGAAGCTCAAAAGTCCAGGCTTAAGGTTTGCCAGCGAGCAATGGAGCGCAGTATCCTGGGTGTTCGAAGAACTGATCGAATCAGAAATACGGCACTGCGCTCCAAAACTCGTATTACAGATGTGGGTGACAAAACCGCCAAGCTGAAATGGAACTGGGCCGGACATGTCTGCCGAATGCATCCAGACCGATGGGCGCGAATCGTTATCGAATGGGTTCCGTGGGATGGTCAAAGGAGCAGAGGCAGACCTAAGAGGAGATGACGGGACGACCTGAGCGCTTTTCAGCTCGATTGGCAGGTGCATGCCCAGGATAGGGAAGAATGGCGGAGGAAAGGGGAGGCCTTTGCCCAGCAGTGGGACATATTATAGACTATAAAGTAAGTTAATAAGTAAGTAAGTTATAGGCTGTAACTGACACTGACGAAAATAAAGATGATGGATGACACTATAAAACAACAATTCCAAGACGCACTCTAGTAAAAGACACTTTATTTTAGTGCTTAAAACCGGATTAATTTTCGATTAACAACAAAATTTGATTTTTATCTGCTTTAAAAGAAATAAATAGTTGATTGACTTGGCATAGAAGTGTCGTCATCACTAGCTGCTATACAAAGTCGATTGAGAGAATCGTTGTTTTAACAGCTTATAAAAATTACTTCCGTTGATTATTAGTGCCATCAGTCCTATTTCAACCTGCTTTACACAACTTTTATCAAATCTTTAGTAATATCAAGGACGATAATAGATAGTAATATCATAAATGCGAAAGTAACTCTGTCTATCACAATTAAACCGTTGAACCGATTTAAAACTAATTTGAACATGGAAATAGTTTGACACCTTAAAGGATCTACGATGGTTTTTATCCCGGAAAATTGCATAGTTCCCACGGTAAGTATAGCAACAAATGTTTTTTTTGCAGACTATGTCGCGGGTTACTTCTAAATAAATTAAAAGTTCATGAGGTTATGCGTTTACGGTATTGACAGACGAATTCGCAATTGTTGAATGTTCGCATATGTATCTACTGAGGCGTATCAAAACCGATTACGGTCTTTGATTGAATCTGACTATACGTCCACGCCCGTATTTTGTGATGTATGTACCTTCCTAGCCAATTCTATGGTGGATAAGGAAAAAAGCCTCGCGTGTTCTGTACACGTAACACTAAACTACATAAGTACGGGTGTATTTACTGTTAGACTGTCAAAGTAACATATACTCCCAGAAATCGGCGCCGACTTGCAAAACCAGCATAAGAAAATAGTCTTGCGGTGTACAATGTAGTAGATTTTGATTGGGTTTTCGGTTATACATTAGAGGTCCTGTACGTCGACCATATAACTGGAAACTGTATCAGAATCTTCTGCCATTTCAAAATGTGATCAGAAAAATGAGGCGGTTGAAAGCTTATCGATATGTGTATACTCAGTGGCGTGCCTAGGGTATCAGGCTATGGCAAGCCGAGAGATATGTTTTAGTATTTTTTTATAATTTAATTTAGGTAAATCCATCTTGTTGCCGCTTTACGCAGTTTGGGCAAGCTTACCAAAGCACACTTCATTCTATTACTAGACAGAATTTTAAATTTTACAGACTCATTCTCACACGCAGCAACGTACTAAAATAAGAATACCTATTTATTTTGTAATTACATAAATTCACGCATTTTACAACGCCTTGCATGGTATGGCCCACGATTCGATATAATCAATCGTGAAGTTATTCATCTCGCCCGCGCACTCGCGTTCTAAACCAAACGCAGCAAACTTCACACCGTAAGCCAGATTCAAAATTGCAAAGAAAGCGCTATATATGCAGCTATACATAGATATTTGCAAAACTAACGTTTTCCTAAGTATGAAGAGAGCGTTTCGAAGCCCCGTAAAAGCCCACAAGAGCGAGCGAGATGTCATGCTATTTATAACGTCGCTACTATCGCCTATCGCCGCGTCGGCCGCCGTACAGCGCCGCTGGGCCGCGCAGCGGATTTGTTATGCAATTCTTGGTATTTTACGTAAAATAAAGCGCGTTTTTATGAAAGTGATTTTATTAGAACTTTTTTCGTTTGGACGAGGTTTGGCTTTTATTTTTAATCTTGATTTGAGATTTATAAGGCAAGCCCGGCTTTTGGGCTTCTATGTAAGGATCGCCACTGTGTATACTGCCTGCCTGACCTAACTTATGTTGGCAAAATGATCATTTGCTAATTACAGAAGACCAAATTGAAGGTCCAGATGACGATCTTGACGGCAAAAAAAAGCTTGAAAATTGAGGATAACCATATATTTGCTTTTATGTATAATTTCCGCAGATAGTGATTTCTGTGTAGACAAAGTAGTGGTAACAGAGCAAAATATACACGCCCATAGAATCACTCTGCCGGACGCAGTTACAAAATGCATTATGCATCTGCAACGACATCCGCCGCTCGCTATTCTGCACCGGACTGGTTTGAGTTCGAGGTATTTTATCCCTGACATGTGATTATGTTAACCTCTCGATTTAAATGGAATTGAATCATCTTACTCGTACCTCCTCGTTTGGATGATTCATAATACTTGTAAAGTTTTACGTCTTGAAAACTTCGGAAAGTATAATATGACTAACTAATTAGATTAACTATAATTTATTGAATCAGGCGTTACTTCGCGGAGGTCCAAATCAATGAACTGAAACAATTACTTTGCTCACCCGCGACCTTAAGGGCTTTAAGGTCGCCGGTTAGCAAAGTAGGTAATTGTTTCAGTTCATAGATTAACTATGGTAGTTGACATTCCTTACTCTTTCTTTTTTATCAAGTAAAAAAATCTCTAAGAGTACGCTCAAATACTTCTATGCCCTTCTGTTCCCTTGAAAAATGTGACATTGTTACGTGGATTTTAACCAATGTGATAAGTCGATCCTGAAATTCTTCGCTCTGCTCTGCTCCTATGGAAGAACCATTTAAAAAAGCGTAGAGTAAATAAGTAGTCAAACGCAACACAAACGAGTCTAAAACTATAGAGAGTTTTACAGGATTAAACCATAATGTTGTCAGTGGCTGCCTAAAGAGTGATTCATAATCGTGCTCTTATTCCAATCAAGAGCCGGGAAGTCTTGGCCTTGACCGATTCTTATAAACAAATTAAAATCCTCCATCTGGAGAGGTAATCAAACGATACGCACTAGTTCTTTTTTTATGTTAGACAGGCCAGACAAACGAACTAGTGGGTCACCTGATGTTAAATGAACACCACTGTCCATAGACACCCGCAGCGTTTTACACGATGCCAGTGCGTTGTCGGCCCTAAAGGAGAGGGAATAGGGGAAGGGGAAGAGGGAAGGGGTGAGGTATTTGGCCCCCGGCACTCTCACTGACCGTACGAAACGCAAGCAGGATTACTGCTGCTTCACGCTGGTGTTCTGTGAGAGGGTGGTACTGCCCCGGACGAGCCGGCCCATTCGTGATGCAGCGGCTAGCTACAACATGGCTCTACCACTACAACAGTATAATTCTTACAGTATTATTCTTTCAGTATAATCAAATAATGTAATATTTTTTCTATGGCATTGTTTTCTCGGATTGTTGTCAAATTAGGAATGTCAAATAGTTTGTGTTAATCACTACACTACACATAGTATAAAACAAAGTCGCTTCCCTCTGTCTATCCCTGTATGGTTAGATCTTTAAAACGCAACGGATTTTGATGCGGTTTGTTTTAAATAGATAGAGTGATTCAAGAGGAAGGTGTATATGTATAATACATGCATAATTGCACCCGTGCGAATCCGGGGTAATGAGAATAATTACGACTTTTCACTTTTTCTAAATTTTAAGTGATTGTTTCAATGTCGATGTCAATGTGCGTGCATTGGTAACTGTAACAGATTGCTTACTATTATTATATAATATCATTTGGACAATTGACCTAGTCCCAATAAACTAAGCAAAACTTGTACTATGGATACTAGACAACTAACAGATAAACATACTTATAAAAATAAATATATTAAACATCCAAGACTTGAACAATGTAAACACTCGTACCTATTATTTTTTTAAATCTTTGCCTCGACTGGGGCTCGAATCCAGAACCTACGCTTCGCAGTCTGGTTCACTAACCACCAGGCCCTCCGGTCGTTAAATTCATCATCATCATCATCATTTCAGCCGAAAGCCGTCCACTGCTGAACATAGGCCTCCCCCAAGGCTCGCCAAACAGATCGGTCCCGTGCCATCCGCATCCAACGCGATCCCGCAACCTTAACCAGGTCGTCGCTCCATCTTGTTGGAGGCCTACCTACACTGCGTCTTCCGGTCCGGACTCAAGTGGCAGTGGCAGGGCACATCGCTCGTAGAACTGATGGCCGATGGGGCAAAAAGGTTCTCGAGTGGCGGTCGTTAAATATATTAGAATTTAATCCACCTGCAACATTATAAAACCTTGTCGTATCGTATTATATTCCGTACAAACTTTTCTCTAAGGAATAAATTACGATTAAACTTGAATAGCTCTTCTACATGTAGTACTTAATTGTAAAAATATGGGTGCGTACAACTTCCTCATTAGCTCTTAAGTCGTCGAATTAAGGCATCGGTTCATAATTATGAGAGAATTAAATTGATTGATACATAGGTATATTTGCACTTGACTGTACCAGACAAGATACTATACCTAAATAATGTAGGAATAGGCGGGATTGTCGGGAAGTGGCGAATTTGCCTTCATCTCGGCACTATTTTGTACCATTTGTCGTAGCGTCGCTGTTGGCGTCACTTGGCATTTCTATAAATGACCACAATAATACTCACAGGAGGACTGTTCCTATGTAGTATTTTCACATCAAATAACGTCATTTAGAATGCGTTGCCAACTCTTTCTAGAGCCTTCTTATCTTGAAATTCGAAATTATTGATATTGTTTTGTTAAAATTGCCGATTAGATCCCAGATTCACATAACGTTTTTTTACTTCTGTGGGGTTCGGAAATCTGTATTATGAAATGACTAGGGGCCGGAATTCTCATGGCACTTTTGGGGCTGTCATAGGGACTTCTTATTTATTGACTTTCGGTATACATATTATATCGATACATTACAGACCACAACATACAAAAGAAGATTAAAAGTAGAGGTAAAGAACAGGCGGTTTTATCGCTAAAGAGCGATCTCTTTCAGATAACTTTTGATTACTTTAAAATGTGAAATTGAGATATGAAAGGAAAAAATGCATAGTTAACAATTTTACATTGAATCAGTTCAGTGTTATAAGGAACAATGAAACGTTATTATTTATTAAGTATATGTACCCAATACCTGATTAGAATTTCTAAAAATTTGTTATCCAAAGGTTATAAAATACAGACGAATTGAGAACCTCCTCTTTTTTTTTGAAGTCGGTTAAAAAAAAGAAGAAGAAAAGAAGAGAATTCGAGGAGATTGGTCATTCACGATAAGACTGCCTGTTGTTTAATTCTACTCTTAATCATACTTTGAATATTGCATCACAGAATACTGATTTATCGATATAATTATGTATATCGGAAGTCGATAAATAAGAAGTCCCTATGACAGCCTTAAAAGTGCAACGAGAATTCCGGCCCCTAAATTTTTGACTCTACGCATTTGTTGTACTCACATTGTATGTATGTATAAGCCTTTGATCGAGTACCTACAGTGGCCTTTATTCTTCACTTCTGGGTTCCCTGAAATCATAAATCGCCACTTTATTTTGCTAATGCATCAATATTATTCAGTCTTTATCCAATCCAGTATCGCAGATCATTATCGCACTGCGGATGATTATAACGGACGTCATCGGTTTACTTTACGTCAAATAAACAGATTTGGTTCAGTTTATTTTCCAAAGCCGACTTTCGCCGTAAAGCGCATACGTAGGTATAAGTTTATCTTATTCCGCCGATAAATTTGGAGCAAATGGCGTCAATGAAATTTGAGAACGTTTAAAATAACTTGCTGGATTTTGCAGTATACCGAAATGGGCGGATCAAAGGATTTTGTAATTACTACAGAATAGTTTAATTATATTCTGATGCGATTGTGTGTCTTACTAGGTTTCTCTTACTTTGACAGATGGGATATGTTTCTAATTTTATCTCATCAAACACAAAGTTACACGGCATATGTCAACGGAGTAATTTAAATGCTATTAAAAATGTGCCAAGTCTTATGTGCAACTTATAGGGTTGTTGTTCTTTAACTTACACAATTATAATATAACTTCTTTTTAAATTTTCAAATCTTGCAAGTCGTATTTAAACAATTTCGTTGGTCGAATTTTTTGTATTTTGGGATAAGTTTATGTTATGTAGGTTGTATAACAATGCAAGTACCTACAATCAGCAAAAAAAAAGTATTCAAAATTATTATTGCCCGTATTAATAACTTGAGGTCAAAAATACCTATATATAAGCGATAGTTGCTTACTAGCAATTTCAGTATTGTATCTACTAGGACAGCTAGAAATCCGCAAGCTGATCATTTAGCTGGAGTCCCTCAATATTTAGAATTACTGCAGAATGTGTCATAAAATCTGAAATAAATTCCAAAATTACAAAACTGTTGACTCTATCTTAAGCTCAGGATAGGTGCTTAAACATAAACTGACAATGAAGTAGGTGTTCCAGTTTAACTAACACTTGCAGTTACTCGAGCTCTCCCAGAAAAAAAACCTCCTCGATTCACTGTCTTCGTTCTTGACTTGGCGCCTGCACTGCCGCGCATCGTTGCACCGGGATTCTTGTAGACAGACATTGCCTAGCGACAGGAGTTAAAACCGGCGTGGAGACAACAGAACTATATCGGGCCAGCCCATGTAAGGAGCGCCGCGGGGCTTGTGCAGCCCAGAATAGGTTATCCGCGGATCCCTTAGGGCTGACAAGAGATATCTAAGACAACTTTAATGCCATTCAGATACCTTAGTTTAACCTGTAAAGCTAGACAGCAAATGTCACTTTTCGATGTCATTTCTCTATTTTTTAACCCCCGACACAAAAAGAGGGTGTTATAAGTTTGACCGCTATGTGTGTGTGTGTGTGTGTGTGTGTGTGTGTGCATGTGTGTGTCTGTCTATGTCTGTATGTCTGTGTGTATGTCTTTGGCATCACAGCTCTTAAACGGGTGAACCGATTCGGATGCGGTTTTTTTTATTTGAAACAGATTTCTTATCGATGGTTCTTAGACATGTTTCATCAAAATTGGTTCAGCTGTTTCAAAGTTATCACCTCTTTTGTTAGCTGCGGAAAGGATCTTAGATGCAGAATGGGCATTTACTTTATTTTCAAAATATGTGTGACCAAATTGCGTCGGGGGTTTTTAAAACTTATAATTTATAGTTATATACTAGTTTTGTTGTGGGTCTGCGTCAAAAGTTTGTCTGAACGTTTAGCCCAGTTAAGACCAGCTCGCAAGCCACACAGAAAGGACATGGGACGAGAGCGCATCGCAGTTCACGTCGTTTGTCCGCAGGTCGCGTCTCCGCCCCGTCTCTTCTGTCTGCTTTGGATCGCGACGCTTCTATACATTTAGTATGAGAACTGATTCAAGCGCCGACAGCAACGTGCCCCCGTCCCACATCTATTCTGTGTGGCTTGCACCCTGTAGGGTGGAGATCTCAAGCGTTTCAACCACCGTATCCCGTGTACGAAGATCTAAAGATCTAAGGATAATGTTCATGACCTAAACAGTTCTTCGACCACACGCCACACCATCCGTGGCGGTGGTTTCAGGGTTTTTTAGTTGACGGACATATCATTTTTATTAGTCGATTTTCATAACATACGGGATAGCGGTTGAAACACTTCAGAGCCGCCATCTTGCAAATAACATAAGTCGTGGTGTTCTAGCGGTTTGACCTTATGGCTTTTCAAGCAGAGGGTCGTGATTTCGAGCCCAGCCTCGTACCTCTGATTACATCGAAATTTATAATCAATAATCAATAATCAATAATCATATTTATTGTGATAACGGGTAAAACAATATGATGTAACAGACAATTGAGAACACTGCCGTAATCTACCATATGCATGGTGTACAATATTTATGTCCAAAAAGCATTCAAAAAATAAAATAATAATAATCAGAATCATGCAAATATTGAAATTGATACATTATAATAAAAAAAAAGTCAAAAATATAAATCAATAAAAAATATTTTAAGTACACAATAATGTCAATCAAAATATAGTGATTAAAATTCAATTAGGTACATAACATTACATTAAATATTGTCTGCAAAAGGCTTCGTCAATAAGGAAAAAAATAATAATAATAATTAAGAAAAATTCAAAGAAAAATAATTGAGCTGAATCAGAATATGCGAAACATTTGAAATTTACAAAAGGCAAACAACTGAGAGGAGTTATGTGCCAATTCTTTTTTTTCTCCGTTAGTTCCGTTGCCAACCCTAGCCGGCGTCGTCCAATCACAGTGATGGATCCTTGCGCGCACGCAAGCGCAGCTGCCACGCCGCACGCAGGGCTGCGCTTTTAGAATATACAAAATTAACTCTAACGTCCGTTGGCACTGGCTGTATAATATTATCTGTGGTAATATAATTGTATATAATATAACACTGGCCGGGGTCAGGGATTGTCCTGAACGATTTCTCTACTGTCTGTTCAAAAACCTGCATTTTTTTAATTTAAGTCGTTTTGCTCGTATTACTGGTTTATGGTTAATACTTTTCTACTATACCTACTTAAACTAAAAGTTAAAGATTTAATATATTTATAACTTTTTTTTTATTCTATTAGACGTCTCACTGCTGAGCAAGGCTTCCCATTTTTCTTTCTACTCTATCCTTCGCAAAATCTGGCCAAAATGGGTCAAAACTGTCCCAGGATAATATTGATACCTAATCTGTGTCACTAATTGTGAATTCAGATTATCGCTGTGGGAACAAAGACCGCCATGCTCAAATGGGTCTTCGAAAGCGAACGGATCGCGGCAAAAATCGCCACTGGTAGGGTTCCAAGTGTCGTTATTCGTAGATACTTATCATTATCACACTATCAAACTGAATTTTCGTAATATTACTTCCAATATTATAGCTAAGTTTGTTTATTGATGAAAGATGCGCGAATCTGGCAGATCCCCCAACAAACTGAGCGGTGTTTACTCAACACATTAAATTAACCGTTAATTCGATGTTCCGATATCCGATAGCGAGCACTTTATTTTAAGCGCGTGAGTTGAATCTTGAGTATGGCTTTCTTATACTAAACAGCTTTTTAAAGGACTGTAATATTTTTAATAAATCAAAGCGCAGTTTAGTCCTGGAAAAAATCGTGCGAGTTCTATTAGGTACATTGCGTCGTTCATTTCACTTCAAACAACAACCGCTTTACAACCGCGGAATGTAATGCAACTTGCACTATTTTCCTTGCAGTTCTAAACTGAGCTTTACAGTTGCTGCAGACTCTATTGGACATATAGCAAAGCTCAAAGCCATAGAGATACCACTGCCGGCGTTAAGGGGGGGCGCAATAGGGCGACGGCCCCAGGGCGCCAAATTTCAGGGGGCGATCGGTGGGGGTGGGTGCTTCCTCCGTCAAACTGGCACTCGATTTTGATTTCCGTAAGTGGGCGCCACAATATTCCTTCCCGGGGTGTCAGTGATCATAAAGCCAACATTTTTGTAACATTTTTTTTTTTTTTTTTTATGTTAGATAGGCCAGACAAACGAACTAGTGGGTCACCTGATGTTAAATGAACACCACTGTCCATAGACACCCGCAGCGCTTTACACGATGCCAGTGCGTTGTCGGCCCTAAAGGAGAGGGAATAGGGGAAGGGGGAGAGGGAGGGGGAGAGGGAAGGGGTGAGGTATTGGGTCCCCGGCACTCTCACTGACCGTACGAAACGCAAGCAGGATTACTGCTGCTTCACGCCGGTGTTCTGTGAGAGGGTGGTACTGCCCCGGACGAGCCGGCCCATTCGTGATGCAGCGGTTAGCTACAACATGGCTCTACCACTACAAACTATTTGAGACAAGGAAGACTTTTGTTTCCCATTTCCTAAGGCTGTGCCGCGGGGGCTGTGCATTTTCCAAACCACGGGTAATTCATACAAGATAAACATCATGCATGGCATACACCCGCAATATCCGCAATAGCTCCGCAATATCTTGTCATCCGATATACCGCAGTGTCTCAAGTCAAAAGTCTTTGACCAGTGTGTGTTGCCAGTGATGACTTATGGCACTGAGACGTGGCCGCTAACGATGGGTCTTATAAGGAAGCTCAAGGTCACTCAGAGGGCGATGGAGAGGGCTATGCTTGGAGTTTCTCTGCGGGATCGCATTAGAAATGATGAAATCCGCGCAAGAACTATATAAAGTCACGGACATAGCTCGAAGAATCGCTAGACTTAAGTGGCAGTGGGCAGGGCACATCGCCCGTAGAACTGACGGCCGATGGGGCCGAAAGGTTCTCGAGTGGCGTCCGCGGACCGGAAGACGCAGTGTAGGTAGGCCTCCAACAAGATGGAGCAACGACCTGGTGAAGGTAGCGGGAACGCATTGGATGCGGATGGCGCAGGGCCGATCTGTTTGGCGAGCCTTGGGGGAGGCCTATGTTCAGCAGTGGACGTCTTTCGGCTGAAATGATGGCATACACCCAGTTAGAAAGTGCATTAACACAAAATAATACTCCATTTTAATTTCGACCTTCTACAAATTTAATACAGTTCAATTTCATTCATCATCATCATCACATATTTAAGAGATAGGCTCTTGTCGGTGGAGTAATTTCCAGCTTATTCTACATTCCGCTCTTTCCTTCACTTCTTTATATAATGAAACATTTATTTTTTCTTTTATTTGCTCCATATATGTCCTTCTTGGTCTTCCCCTTTTCCTTTTCCCTTCTATCTTTCCTTCTATTATAGTCTTAATGTAATTATCGTGCCGTAATAGATGACATTTTTTTATTACTACAGTTTTAATTTTGAATTGATACGTTACGTTACGTTACGTTGATACGTTATTGATACGTGTTACTTAGGTGTGCGATTTATATTAATTTGTTAGTCGTATACCATCTTGGACTATTTAATTTAACAATGTATCTTACGAATGTATCCACCTACTCAATGCAATATTAAGTGGGTGGGGACTTTAACCTAGGCACAAATTAAGCATAATAAGATCGACGTGAGATACATTTACATATTTAAATTCCAAACTGGAAAAAAAACTGAATCTACACTAGCTGTGAGTAATTGCAGTAAAGGCTAAAATATTCAATTTCACTTTGATTTACAGTCAACCCAATAAGTGCAGTCAGCCTTTAAAAGAGCGTTTATTTGAAATAAAACATTAATAAATCAAGAAAACGATAATTTAAAGGTTTAGTTTGATTGTTTCGTCGCTCTGTCTGATACGTTCCTGTTTTTTGTGGCGTATCAATGATACCAACTATTTATTAGAACAAAATAATCAGAGTCTGTATCAAAATCATCTGCCATTTCTACAAAAATGTATCCACGAAAGTAATTCCGAAGAAACGCTCAAACAAACCTCTTACCTCTGAGTTTTTCGGAATTTATGTGCGAAATCACATTTGAAATTTCACGCCTGCGAAGAAATTCAATGGTGTGTTTGAAGTTCCCAATCCGCACTGGGCCCGCGTGGGAACTACGGCCCAAGCCCTCTCATTCCGAGAGGAGGCCTGTGCCCTGCAGTGGACGTATATATATATAGGCTGGGATGATGGCAAATGACCCGTGACAGCAATTTCTTAGCATATAGTCATGTAATATCATAGTCATGTAATGTACTGTAATTTTACTTTTCCTATGTCTATATCATCATTTCAGCCGAAAGACGTCACCTGCTAAACATAGGCCTCCCCAAGGTTTGGCAGACAGACCGGTCCTGCGCTATCCACATCCAACGCGTTCACCATCTCTTTCTGTAAAGCTGCGTAAGGACTGCGCGCACTGTACGCGTACACGTGTACGCGTACCCGGGTATGCGTGTCCTGGAACGCCATGTCCGTACGCCAAGTACGCGTATGTCTACAGTACGTGTACGGGCTGGTTAGATCAATTTACCAAAATCGTAATTTCCTTGTAGCAAAATTTCCGTTCGCAAATTTTCCTAAATGCTTTTTTTCTCACCATAGCTTTTTACTGAAGCTTATTTTCACAGTAGCGTTTTTTCCTAATTTGAATTGACAAGAAACAGTGTCGACGGAGCTCCGCTCACGCGGATCTCCTTCTTCTGTGTGCTTTTGGCCCTTCGGGCCGATGAAAACTTAACATAACCTAAACCTACCTATGTTTCTTTGTCAATTCAAATTGGGAAAAACGCTACTGTGAAAATAAGCTTCAGTGAAAAACTATGGTGAGAAAAAAAGCATATAGGAAAATCTGCGAACGGAAATTTTGCTACAAGGAAATTACGATTTTGGTATATTTAACTAACCGGTCCGTGTACGTGTACAGTGTACGCGTACATGGCGTACGGACATGGCGTTCCAGGGTACGCGTCAGTGCGCGCAGTCCGTACGCAGCTTAAGACATAAGGCCGGCTTGCGCGGACCTGGGTTAGCTACTTAACTCGAGTTAACTGTTAACCCAGGGTTAACATGTGTCAAAATGTATTGAACTGTCATTCTTAACCCAGGGTTACCGATTTAATTTTTTAACCCTGAACTGTGCAAGTGGCCCTATAAGCGTACAGGTTGTCGCTCCATCTTGTTGGAGGCCTACCTACACTGCGTCGTCCAGATTAATACATCCGGATGATAAATATTGGATGTTTAAAATAGTATGCAGTTACGAGTGTTCCCAATTTGTTAGTCGACGATACCTAATCTGTGGAACGAATGGCCGCGTGGGCTCACCCGCGGGGCATGGCTAATGCTAGGGACCAAACCCGCATGCCATGCCCACGCCGCAGCGGAAGCAAGCAATACGGGTTATGTCTAGACCTAAACCAGTGTTTCTATACCTAAAACCCCGCGGTTCTACGTTTTCTTTGTACAGTAGGCCCACCCTCTACGGTTGAAGTCATTTGCACGAGGCCGATTTTCCTTTGCAATAATATGATGACAGTGACTAATTACTGAGTTAGAAAAGTCAACCTTAGCGATATTTAGATCTCATAAAAACTTTTTTCATAACTAGTAAACCGCTTTCTTGGCCAACCGTACCAACTTTTGATCTTAGTTTTTGGGTAATCCTCCTTGGATTTCGATGTGAACCACACTTTGCACTGGCGTTATCGTCACAGTGTGTGACTTTGTGTAGGTTTTAATTTAAAAAACAGCGTTCCGGCTTGCCGTAACATTATGATGAGTGGGAGGGATTGGGGAAGATGTTTTTAATTTGTATCTTGTCCTTCCGCTGTTGTTACTGTTTTCACTGGAACCCATTCAGAAACTATACACAAAGTAATCACAAAGTAACCACATATACACACACTTGTACTTTTATTTAAAAAATATGAGTAATAAAGAGTTAACATACATACATACATATTTAGCGAAATTTAGGGAGTCAGCTAACTGTAATAATCCACGCGAAGAAGCTTAGCTTAGCCAAGCCAAATAGGATGAAAATTGACTAATGAGATTGCTTCAGTTTCCTGTCTGTCACAGTCTGGCGATCTCATTAGTAGTTTTTTTAGACAAGCTTTATTGACAACTCGTCGATGAAACTGCAATACGACGTACGTAACCACAATGGCTAATACCGCGTAACTAACAAATGTGTCAATTTAAATACAAAAAAAAATGAAGACAGAAATATATATATTCATATTTATTATTTATTTATTACTTTATACATATATTTATTTTTGCTAATGTCCGCGAAGCTAAAGTAAGGGTTATCTGCTGGCTAAATAGTCTTGACTACAAGAGAACCGAAGGATTACTGAAGATCATTTCCTAAATAGATGCTTTTCGCAAGCTATAGCCATACTTACGCCTACACACACACACACACACACACTCTCTCACACACACACACACACACAAACACGCAACAAACACATATACTCACTCACACGCCCATTCACACGCTAATCCACGTATAATTGCCGTTTCGCTAATTATCGGCAATTTAGATTTAAGTTAGATTACCCTAATTTCATACAGTATTAAAATGTTAAATTTATACTATGCATACTTTCTTTACATTATTGTTTCTTTCGTAGTTGTTTAAAAGTACCAACTTTGTATGTAATCGTAGTACTTATTTTTTTTTTAAAATTTGTAATGTAAAGTTGTTATCCGAATCCGGTCACCACGTGACAGGCATTGCCTAGTGTGGGACCGTTTGGTAAGCCAAATTTTTGTAAATTGGATTTCTTTTAATAAACAAATTTATTATTATTATTTTTTATTATTATACCTATATAAATTTATTATTTTAATTTAATTTATATACTTATTTAATTTTAATGCTCTCCTGTATAATTAGCCACAAGTCAGTTAGCGGCATTAGCAATTGTTGGTTATGCGGTGTTGCAGTTTCATCGACGGAATGGAAAAGGGCACAAAAACTATACGCAAGTAAAACTATTACTAAATACTTGATGATTGTATCTTTATGCTGTAAAATGTATAAACCATACTGTAACACTGTAAAAATTATGCCACCTACTAAAATACTTGCCCTGTAGTTATATGTATTTTTCTTATGTCTACCTATCATCATCAACTATGTTCAGGTTTAGTTCAGTTAAACATCCAAATACTTGAATAACGTTGAAATACGTCAGGAAAATCATCAAAGTTTTGCAGCCAAAACTTATGGACTTTTGAAGGTCAAATATGGCAACTCCGCTTGTGCTTACGTTACACCCAACAAGATTCTGGAGTTACGAGTCTAACATCTTTTGAACATTCCAGTAAACTGGCGATAAAATCAATTTTACGAGTATTTCCCCGCGCATAGGAATTAAAGTGTAACACACACAGGATACTATCTGTCGAAGTTAACGACCTTTGCGTTCATTTGGAATTGGCGAACGTGTTTACAAATGAATTAAGGATTCTCGTTACCCTATATTAAATAATACGTTGGGAATAGTGCAAACTATAATTCCGCATATCTGACAAATTTAGCCGATTTCCAATTTTTAGTCCAAATTCGTTAAAATAAAACAAATATGAAATTACAACCATCCCTTACAAAACTACATGTAGAGCAGATACGCGGTGTTTACGTATGGTAGATAAGCGGTTTTAAATAAATAAAAAAAAAAAAAAATAAAAGAACCCACTAACCCTGACCCTGACGCTATACCAATGGGGTACCTACTATTTGCATCCTGCATAATGAATCTACAGCTATTTGTTTGCCATAAGTCGAAGCAGTGATCACTGATTGATCACTGATTAGTGATTAGGATAACTGTATCATGTATTGAAATTACCTATTTATGTTTAGCAAATAAATATCTTTTGAATAAATAGTTTACAGACATATTACTCGTATTACTCGATTTTCGTAACACACGGAATACGGGGCGGTTGAAACGCTTTAGAGCTCGTCCAAGTCGTCCAATTTTTAATTTGAAATGTTCGCCAAAGTAATTGGGAATGTCTAAAAAAAATTACCAGTGGTTTTTATATTTTTTTTGTATAGAAAAGTCAATTGGCTAAGTAAAGTTTTTCGAAGAGGTGCTAATTATATTTTTTTTCGACAGTGGTCGACGTCAACACTAAGAAACTGCAGGTGTTTTATTTTTATCTCCTTTTATTTATTGGAAATATTTTTTTAAGTGTTCGAGATGACATTTGTGAGATTTTACGGCTGACAAGCGGTTCGTGCTCAGTACCAAGAAGAAATAGAAAAAAAAAAACGAAGTCAACTGTCGCTTCTGTCAATGTCAAATGAAATCTAACCGTTTGCGTTTCGTTTGCTTTGCGTTGTCCAAGAAGCAGTTCCAAAATAGTGATCGAAAGTATTCAATCGTTATCCAATTAACGTGCATAGGTCGTGGAGAAATGCGATAAAATTGAAAGTCCGGATTTTATGCGGAGGTCGATAAAAATAGTCCAAAAATCATACTGAGCACACCAAAACGCAAAGCAAACGAAACGCAAACGATTTGATATTGACAGAAGTGACAGTTGACTTCGTTTTTTTTTCTATTTCTTCTTAGTACTGAGCACGAACGGCTTGTCAGCCGTAAAATCTCACAAATGTCATCTCGAACACTTAAAAAAGTATTTCCAGTAAACAATAGGAGATAAAAATAAAACAGCTGCAGTTTCTCGATCTCCAGAACGCCGACTGTCGAAAAAAAATATAATTAGCACCTCTTCAAAAAACTTTACCTAGCCAATTATAAGAAACTAATTTCAATATTTTGTCATTTAGTTCTCTACTTTTTTCAAAATTAATTTTTGAAACTATTTTAGTTGATGACGTCAGATTATAATTGAGGGCTCCCACAATGCCAAATTTCTAAATCTATCTAAATGCGTACGATAAGGCAACCCCTTTAATTATTTTTTGCGTAGTGGTACACTATACACTGTGTCACTTTACTAGCACTGACAAAGTGCTAGATGTCAGACAGCGGGTCCAAATCAAACTCCGTAAATTGTGAAGAATTCTAACCACACACACAGAATAAAGTACGACTTGGACCGGTCACGCAATTTACACCAATGTCAAATGAAGGTCATTGCTTATTTGTTATATAATAAAGTACCTGGGCGACCGAGCTCTGCTCGGGCAGAAACTCGGTACCAAGCGTTTTCCCAGAGATAAGACCAAGC
Source organism: Archips xylosteana (assembly GCA_947563465.1). Lineage (NCBI taxonomy): Eukaryota > Metazoa > Arthropoda > Insecta > Lepidoptera > Tortricidae > Archips > Archips xylosteana. Next base: position 4,291,163 of record OX387344.1, read on the forward strand.
TAGATCAATTTTTCATCCCCGAAAACCCCCAAATACCAAATTTCATCGAAGTCGTTGGAACCGTTTCCGAGATCCTGATTATATACACCGGAGTGGTGGGGGTGGGGGGGGGGGGGGGGTGAGAGGGGGGGAGGGATGCGGGGGAGGGAGCGTGGGGGTGTTAAAGGGGGGATGAAAATTTCATTGATTTTGCCGTAGGATGCACCGTTTTCAAGATATTTGACAAAAACACCGGAGGGGGTGGGGGGGGGGGGGTGAGTCACGTTAAACTATCGTCCGTAAACCGACTTTACAGACAACCGGCTTTTCCTGTTCTGTGCTCCCAATAGGGAACGTGCACATAGACGGTGCTGCCAACTGGTGCCATAAGGGTGCCATCAATTTGAATGTTTTACCTTGATAAGTTTGTTTTACTGTCCGCATAGTGTCTCTTCTGTCGCATTAGTGCTGCCGCCTATAGTTACTGCACGTTCCCTATAATACTTTTTCTAACAAAAAAGTAACTTTTTCTCACAAAAAAGTAACTTTTTCTCACAAAAGAAGAAACTTGACGTTTTCTCATAAAAAATAAACTTAAAAAAAAAAACTAAAAATCTTGAAAAAAAACGTGGAATCGAACCGAGGTCGGCTGGATGCGCGACCACCCGATTTCTAATGTGCCATTATGATCTGCTCGAAGTCGGCGAAATTTAGCTTTATATTCTAATGCAAACAAAAATAGCCGGAAAACACGAGTAAAAGCGATTTTCTGAAAATGAAACATAGCTAGATCAGTTTTTCATCCCCGAAAACCCCCACATACCAAATTTCATCGAAATCGTTGGAGCCGTTTCCGAGATCCTGATTATATATATATATATATATATATACATATATACAAGAATTGCTCGTTTAAAGGTATTAGATTCATTACATAATATTAAAATGAAATAACTACAGAAAACGATTTAAAAAGCATTTATTTCGAAATGGTTTTCGATTTTCTATACATTGCAAAAAATAGACATCCCCAATTGATATACTCAGAATGCCATTATACTTGGTCGGACACGGTAAATTTATCTTAGAGGTGGCAGACGATCTATAAGCTAGTTATGATATAAACAAAACACTTTACTGCGAAGGTTTTTGGCACTGCACCTAGTGTTAGGGTGTTTTTCCACCAAAGATGTGCTATGTAGCTATGCTACGAGGATGTTGTGCGTTACGGAACGTGACCGTGTCCACTAATGCTAAGCTATATAGCCGCTCGAGAAAGATCCAGACTGTTTAGATCAATTTACCAAAATCGTTATTTCTTAGTAGCAAAATTTCCACTCGCATTTTTTCCCAAATGCATTTTTCTCGGGTATGTATTACAATACCGAAGTACGAAAGACCGAATGTATTAAAACATCGAATGGGTCAAAAGACCGACACGATTTTTTTCTGAAACCGATAAGTTTTTAAGATTGTTATAAAACAAACCTAACCTAACCTAATGGGTTCTGTATGATGCCGTTTTAATACATTCTGAGAAGTTTACGGTTTCACAAAAAAATCGTGTCGGTCTTTTGACCCATTCGATGTTTTAATACATACCCTTTTTCTTACTATGGTTTTTTACTGAAGCTTATTTTCACAATCGCACTTTTTCTCAACTTTAATCGACACAGAAACATAGGTATAGTATAAATCTTCCCAGGTGAACTTTTCGCTTCAAGCGCTTATCTTTCAAAACAAACGGCATCGTCATAGTATTAAGGTTCAAATTTAATGTAGGTAATGGCTCGAAGCGAAAAATTCACCTGGGAAGATTTATACTATAGGTTTAGTTTATGTTACGTTTGCATCGCTCCGCGTGAGCGAAGGCCAGTCGACACTGTTTCTGTGTTCTGATTAAAATTGGGAAAAAGATACTGTGTAAATAGATTTCATACTAAATACGAACTGAAACATGGATGCACAGAAAAAACACAGAAAAAGACCAGCTCCACAAATCGAACCCGGGTCCTCAGTATACCGTGCTGCGTGCTTTTACCCCTACACCACAGCTGGTCGGTTGTTGTGAAAATAAACTTCAGTAAAAAACTATAGAAAGAAAAATTGCGAATGGAAATTTTTCTAGTAGGAAATAACGATTTTGGTAAATTGATCTAACCAGTCAGTGGACCAATGAATATGATTGGTGGTTATCAAACGCATCTATAGCAACGTAGCATAGCACACATCTTGTCGAAAAGCACCCTTAATCTAGCAGTTATAACTAAATATTTATGTCTCTTTGTTAATTGGTTTATGTAAGGACTATTGCATTGGAATTTAAAACTATTGAAGACGCTGTAAGTATTCTTCTTCATCGTCTTCGATATTTTTGCTTGAAACTTAAATCATAATCGTTTGTCTGCTCGTTATATCAATTGGACGCACAAATTAGGTAGTCACTGAAATACTGAGATCATTCCTTGCATTTGTTCATTGTATGTAATACATACAATGCACAATGGATTGTACGTCGATAGTTACGGCCTCAAAGATCTGTGCTATAGACAGGTTGTTGGTAATTTACGATTTACACTTTTGAATACTAAATAAGTATAGCTCATCATTGAGAATTTGACATTTTTAGAAAATAGTTTCGCGAGTTTTGAATGCAGCCTATTTTAGTAGTCGAAAAGATTTGTATCACATCAACATTAGGGATGCAATTTTCAGGAAAAAACATACAAAATACCAAGCTGCTTAGTGGGCAAAGTTCAAAAAATTGGACACCTTACCTCGGTAAAATTATTAAACATACAATTAGTTGTTGTGGGATTTTTATTATTACAACGGAACTTTTACCAGCCAATAACTTCTTATGGTTAATTACCGATGGTCCTACTTCTTGTACTCTATCTTAATAAATATCTGCAGGCTCGCCTGAGGGCAGGCCAGACGCTCCCAGGCATTGTCTAATATTGTTTTACATACAATCATAAACATAAACCGTCCGAAGATGCTCCTCTCATATTCGAGGCCCAATCGTAAACTATTTGGACGCATTCCAATTATTGCAGACCACGAAATCAGCTGATAGTGAATACCTAGTTGCTAACTCGAGCTCTACGTGGATTATTGTATTATTTCTATTGCCAATGCCGATGCCACTTGGCATCACATAAAACCCCTTTTTCACGCAGTAAACAAGATATATTTATCGCCCTGTTACTGTGAAAACACATCGACATTGAAGTTTTATTTCTAAGCGTGATTCCTTCAACAATTGCAGTGGTATGTTTATTTTGTTTTTCTTTTGCTTTTCTTTATTCATTTCTATGTATTCTCGTCCACTGTTAATTAGATGTATTATTGTTCTTTTGCTTTTAATGTATGTTAATTAATTAAAAACGATCACTGGTTTCTACTTTTACATTTCTTTTTCATTTTCATTTGTTTACCATAGCCGGTTCATTAGTGTTAGTTACACAAAAAGTAATATTTCTACTTTTTCTTTTAGGCTGCAAAAGTCCAATCATTCAGAAGCGTCTAAAGGAGGTACCAACAGGCATGATAATGACGACGATGATGATGAAACTGATCCCCTAGTAGCTGAAATTGTACATGTGGCAGAGGTAGCACATAAAGCTGCTCCTGAAATTGTGCCTGAAGTCGAGCCCGAAGTTATGCATGAAATTGCGTCCGAAGTCGTGCACGAGGTTAAAGAAAATTTGGATGAGCCTGCTGAGGGATAGCTTCCTTATGAAGTACCCGATATTCTAGAGATCGAAGACGAAGACGTAGAAGAATAGCTGCTTATTATTTATCCAACTTTATGATGATTTATACATTAATAATTATTTTGAATGTTTTGTATTTAATAATAATAAATTTATTTTAGCATGCTTAGCCAACGATCACTTTGCCAAGGGATTTTTTAATGATTTCACTTTTTATCTATCAGGTCTTCGGATATTTATTTAGTTATTTCACTTAGTAAGTTTCACATTTCTAAAGTTTCGCTCCAAAATCAAAGGCAACATTGCAAGACGACACATGTCGCATGTGATGGTAGAAACATATATGTGTTTTAGAAACAGTCAATCAAAATATGAATAAAAAATACTTTCGAAACTTAGAATTGGCTTCGCAAATTGCAAATTGTTTGTACAAAATAGTTGTTTGTGCCGGTGTTGAATGTATGTTTAATACGATTGTTTTCCCCGTACTTCATACACATAAAATAAGCACAAAACCACTATAAAAAATATTCAACGCCTGGTCTTATTTTATCACACATACATTTTTAATACATGTACATTTGAGTTTGCATGGCTAAAATAGCTTTCCAAGAGCTCGGGCCTTTATACCTTTCAAGTTTCGTCGTCAAGTATTGAACAAACAGCCACCATCTGAATGAGAGGAAGGAGAAACTCGGCGTGCGGTTGCTATGACTCTGAAAAGATAAACATATATCCTTCATCACACAATTTAAAACCAACTCTAATAACCTGCAGGAAAGATGCATTCGCAAGCGCGGGATTGCATCGGATGATTGAAAACAACTGAATGCAGCGCAAGATTCTTGGTGAAAGAAAAAATGCACTTTCGAGGAGTTGTCATAGGGTGGAAAGTTACATTGCTTTCGCTTTTCAGTAAACATGCATTACAGATGTTTTCGTCAGTTCTTATTAGCATATGTCTGCCTGCATACGCAGAAATGATCTACGCAAGCTCTTATCTCGAACAATTCTGTTATTTTAAAAACGTTCATATATCTTGTAGGATAGAGTAAGGTTTCTATTAAATTTGAAGGTGAGATAGGAGCTTCGGTAGGTAAACAATATTGCCAAGGTCTGCCGGAGGTGATAATTCACTTACATCTGTTACGTGATGCGGCACGGCCTCGGTAATTTGCCACTGACATTGTGGGAAGCCAAGTTCAATGTCAAATTTTGGCGTTACTTTGCAGTTTAAATATATTTATCAGCTGTAACGCAAAGTGAAACATGATTAAGTAGTTCTTCTAGCCATTGGCGTTTGAACTGCTATCAGATGCAGTATATTATCGCTTACATTAAAGAAATGAGACAACCGTGAGGATAATATTTATAAAATGAAATTTTGATGCTTGTTGTAGCTCATTTCTTCAAAATGCAGGGTGTCCCAAAACTCGAAGTTAACCTGATACTATCGGAGGCCAAATTGTAACAGTTCTTGAAGAAATAAGAAAAAAGCCATGTCACTTAACTTAGCGATAATATACATTTTTATGTTACTCTGTGACTAAATTATCGCTTAAGTAAGTAACATGTTTTTTATTATTTATTCCAGACCTGTTATAATTTGACCTCTCTTTCGGTGTCTATCTCTTAATAAATAAAATAACATTACATGATCCCTGTACTTGATCGTGTCCAATCGAGAATACCTAGATCCATAGCTGTACATTCTTCCCACATTACACTACGTGTGCAATGAACCAACTATGCATTCTCATATAGCGGTGTGGTCCAATTTGGACGTGACTTGTTACGGAACGAGGGGTCCTACGCTGATTGCTAAGCTTTCCGGTCTACGTCGTTCGATGGGTTGGCTTAGTCTGATGCTCGTTTGTAGCTGAATCACATCCTTATTCAAACGGGTATGTTATTTCTGCAAGGGGAATGTACTTGGCTACTAAGAAAATGAAAGCTTGATTTGAGATTTGAGGATCTAAAATCACAATTGATATCGTTCATGCCCCTTTACCTCTAATATTTCGTTTTTCTAATTTATTTTTACTGAACAACGGCCGACATGTTTTAAAATGAGTTGTTACTAACAAATTGCTCACCAGTGGACTAAATAGTCATTACAATTATTTTAACATTTAGAATGATAGTTTTACCAGTAAAATTTCATACTAAGACTTTATAAACAAGCGCTAAATTAAACATCACCAGTCTTCACCCGTTGCCTGGTTATTGAATTGAGATTCCCGTGGGAATATCCAAAAATTGCAATGTCGTCTTCATATACGTCTCTAGACTTAGCAGTCGAAATATTTGGGATTTCAAATGCGTATATCGCGTTTCCGGATAAATATCTGAATAAATATAAGTAGTCTGTGTTTTATTCCAGAGATCCAGCTATCTCCCTACCAAATTTAATCCAAAACCATTGACTATTAGCATGAAACAGTAACAAACTCACACATACGTACATTACAAGCTTTCTCATTGGTAATATTAGTAGCAATTCCGAATAAACGAACAGTTCTTAGGATCAGCAGGTTCCACGCTTCAAATAAGTGTACAATTATTTGTGTTAGTAATCTGTAACAAAAAGCAGCAGACACAACGTCACCCGCAAGGCCGGTGTCGGATGACCGCACAGTACTAACAACAAAACGAATTGGAATGTTATCATTATCATGGGTATTCATAATCGATGTCGCCAGTTATTCATTTTCGTGTTTTCATAGGTTTTAGTAGATTATCATAACAATGTGAATGTGATTATTACCTAATGCTTTTTGATTCATCATGATGTGGTAGACCTCGCTGAATGGCTCAAATGTGATTAAACATTTTCAAATCACATCCCATGGTTCCGATATTTAAAAAAAATATCAAGAACAGAATTGACAAAAAATCCAAATAAGTACATAATTATAAACCTGCTCGCAAAATTCACGAGAATCGGTTCAAAAATGCGACTTATAGAGAAGAAAAAACGGATTTTCGGACATTATTTTTGCCCAAACTTAAACAGAGATGCTTCGCCTCGCGGTTACGGTAGATTACGATGCTCACCAGCGAAATGTTAATCTTTTTTAACCAACCAACTTCGTTACAGAGTCAGCTAGGAAAGTAAATACATAAGTATATGGTTTTTCAGCCACATGCGCGAACGTTCGAAACATGCGTGACATTTCTATTACTCTTTTTTATTAGGTCTGTGGTTGACGGGCAGCGGTTTCCATTCCGTGAATCATCGGTAACCGCTCAAGCGAGCACGTACGCCCATTTAACTTAGGCCCCTCGTACACAAGGCTTCGCAAATTTTCGACACCCGACGATGTTGGTCTCTAAGCGACTACCGCATTACCCTACGAACCTCTATGAATTTGTATTAGCTTTTGTACTACTTAGCAAGATTTGCGTAGCAAGAAGATGCAAATTTAAAAAAAAGCATAGGCACGGTACGGAATAAACAAATCTCAGCTCAGACAAAAGTTTAAAATGAGGGAGGCCTGTGCCCAGCAGTGTGATTTAAATAGGCCGATGTGAGTAAAAGTACCATTTAAGGGGGTGATCCATTGGCGAGCAAAACCGCCGGTACGGCAACGAACTCGCGAGCCAAAGGTCTAAACCGCCAATGGAGCACTTAAAAATCTGCGGACTGTAGAATTTCAAGTATGCATAAAGAGCCAGCGAGCAAATCCGACGGTGTTTAAGTCCGCAAATGGATCACCCCCTTTATGTAGTAAAACCATTTGATGCGGTAAATTCTCGAAATTATCCTCACATGTCAATACTCTGTTTAAAGAATGACATAATGTTAGGGTTTCAGATTCGTTGCTTACAATAATAGCACGCTGTTTACCAAAAGCAATGAACGCGAGGCTGGACTATACCTTGGTCGCCACGCATTTTGTGTAAACGTGAACAATTGAGAATTGACAATTTTAACCGATAGAGATCGAGTGGTGCGCAAGTGGCCAACTATTACAAAGATCATAATAATTCGGCGCTTGGACAGGTCTTCTACTGGAGACCACGCACTGGAAATCGGAGCATTGAAAAACCTCCCACCGTCAACAGGATGGACTTATGCTCTGACGGAACTCTTTGGTCCTTACACGGGATTGTATAGGGAAAATCAGCCTCAACCCCTTAGAGTATACATAAGCAAGCTCTCAACCCCTACTCCCCATCGTACCTATATACTCACTCATAATGACGGAACTCCTAAAACTAGAGAATTTACGGAAACTTTTGACAGTGCCTTCCTTACTCCCGAACTTACTGAAAATCTTGAGTTGCGACCACGCCTGACCTTAATTCTAGATGATGATGGCGACCAGTCATTGAGTAGATCGTCATGCATAGAAGAAAACAAGCAAAACAGACTGAGCCGCAACTCGTGCTCTTATTAGATGGATAAGATGCATGAGCAGCAACAGGGAAAAAATGAGCCTTTGCCCGCCTCCCCCTTTTGGCACCCCTGGGTAAAGACAACCCTCTACACGAGCTTTGTTGTCAGCAGCCCCTTAAGTTTACCAAAAGTCCTATGCGCACCGTGGGTAAATTATTTCAACAAAGTTGGATAACTAGTAGTAATTTACGTCACCTGCGTCGCATTCATCAAATTAACAGCTTCCGGCCTCGTCGCTCGCACTCACATTATTACAGGCTGCAGCCACGTAAAATAACGTACTCGCTGGCAATAGCTAATAAAGTTTGTAGTATGATGGGGCTCCTGTTCCCATACAAACGTGGGTAAATTATTATAGTTTTAGAAACTTCAAAATGGCTCCGGGTAAAGCGAGATTTGGTTACGAATATAGGTTTCTTCTGGATAAGTTACAGCAGGAATATGATATGATATGACAGACCTATACTTTGTCATCTTTCTTCTTCAATTAGGACTTTGAAAATTCTGAAATAATAAACCACAGCTCTCCTAAGATGCCACTTATCCAAGTTTCACCATATTCCAAAAACGGAATATGAAACATTATTCTCAGAACAACTCCTCAGGCCACGTACCGAAAGACGCAGTGTAGGTAGGCCTACAGCAAAATGCGTGGAATGACGACCTGTTTCAGGTAGCAGGGACCCAATTGATACGGATGGCGCAGGATGGGTCTTTTTGGCGAACCTTAGGTGGAGGCATGTTTAGCTGTGGACGTCATTCGGCTGAAATGATGAACTTCTTCGACTTTTACGGTCGCTGAAAAACAAGTTTCTGCCACTTATGCATGTAGTCAAATTTTAAAGGAGTTCAAGTGTCCTGAAGCGGTATTGTCTATCGCGCGGGCGCTTGCCATTTCTTTTACCATCTCTTTCTGCCGCCATTTTGTACCATTTGACAGAAAGGAATAGTGAATGCGACAGCAAGCGTCCAGGCGTTAGATAATACAGCCTCAGGCAGGTTGTCAACAAGTCAAAAAGGAAGGGAAGGATCATTGAAAATTATCAACCAACTTGTCACTTGACTAATTAAGATAAAGTCGCGCTAAGAACTCTCTGTCTTACGTTCCGTACATAAATATAGACTTCCGAAAGCCCATTACTGTCAAGCTTTGTTTCTGCGTGTTGACTGTAAAGAAGGAAACAATAGTTATTTGCGAAGTTGGTACTTGTTACTGACGCAAGCCGGCTGGATCGCGACCAAGAGGCACGCCGCTCTAGAGCGTAAACATTGCTATGATGTACACCGAATATTCTCCTAAAAATAAACCGATCGTTTTCAAGCTATGAGATAACTCTTAGATAATGCACTGGGCTAGTGGAATTTGTTTTGAAAGCTTACTCGCCTATCTCGTGTACCTGTATACTTACGGAGCACGGATCCATGATGTTTGCTTTGAACCAGTGAGCTACATTCCATCTCATGTGCACTTGCCATCAGGCCAAATAGAGGTCAGTTGGGTTGGTTTTTAATTAAAAGAAAAAGGCAAAGATGATTAGCCTATTGTAACGCCTTGAAGCGGCATCCAGATGGTGTTCCTTTTCCAGTAAGTCACCTTGGTCCTGACTTGGTCGCGTCCTGACGCGGTCAGAGAATTTTCTTTAACCTTCGTAATTTTGACATTGAAAGATAGTCCAATTTAATCCAGCTTTTAGCTAATCGATAAAGCTATTTTCGATGAAGAATAAGAATATATCGAAGAAATTTCGGACATATTGGAACAATCGTCTGGTAATCTCTTAACGCTGAAAGCGAATTATTTTGCTCTGCCTAGCCTTTCTATTACCATTCTTGCGATACAGCGCTGTGATAGACAGACAGACGGACAGCGTAGCGACAGTAAATGGTGTTCCGTCCGTCACCCTTTGAGTACGAAACTCTAAGAATAAAGTTTTGAAAGGTATAAGTTTCGAGGGCCACTTTTAGATTCAGGGAATAGTTATGCTCAGGACACACGACGACACTGACACTCAACACAAATGTCGACACTAGTGTCCGACATAGCCATCGATATCGCCACTACATCTGCAACTAGGTATGTGTCGCGGCAGTGGACACACACAGACAGTCGATGTATACACTGAGTGTCTAGCGTCAGGTGTCGTCGTGTATCCTGAGCATTAGCTACTACTTAGCAAAGAAAGGGAGAAGTCCAACTTTGAAAAGAAAGTACCTACTTGCTTTGATATTGGAATATTCTGCAAAATCGAGAGAAAGTAATGTTAGGTGCTTCTGAAACGCAACCAAAAATTTTCAATTTTATGTCAGTAGGGGCCATTTTATTTGTAAAATAAAACATGAAATTGATGCATCGATTGTTCGAAATTTAATTTACTATCTCGCGCAATAGAGTGGGTACAGTCGGCGCTTAAAATATGTAAGTAGATGTCACAAAAAATACCTTCAAATAACTAGTCTTGAATTTGCTATATTGCTACGGAGCAAGCATTTTATGTCACAGCAATCAAATTGCTGAACTAGAAAGACGGAGACAACGAAACACTATGATTACTGATTGATAGGTATTGTTGAATAAAATAGAACTTTATTTTATTCAACAATGTATTGTACACAAAGCACTAAGTGTCAGGTATAAAACTGGAGTTGTCTTTAGCTTATCTTTGCCCTAAGTTTTTTCCATACATACGAACGTTGAAAGTTTAATAAAATAAAACAAAATGGAAATGCGAAACACATCTGAACATTTCTCCAGGCTTTCAAACATGGTTTATTGCCTGGATTTACTTTAGTTGCCATAATTAAAATAATTGTCCTATTTAAAATGGCTTTGGCGTAGCTTTATTAGCACTCTATTTAACGTTCCTTCAAGTTAAAGCATGTAAAAATAATTCCAGCACTTTCTCTCTGCTCCGATATATCTGACGGCGACTGTACCTTTTGTTGACCGGAACCGATTGCCCGGTCCGCCGCTACTACAAATAAACCAGGGCCCAAAGAAAGGCTTATTAGATGGCTTTGTCGAAAGCTACGTTTCTTGTGAATGCTTGATAGAAATTCCTAGAAAATCCACCGCGGTGCAACAAAATGTACCGGCTTGGTTGGACGCTTTCTCTGGAGATGGAATAAATTCTGTTTACTTAGAGCCTTATTACAGTAGGTACCCGGCCACAAAGATTGCACACGGTCTTTGAAAACCAACTCGGCAAATGTCGGACATTTGCAGTCTTTTTCCAAAGACCGATGTGTTTTTTACCCGACTGCGAAGAAGGAAGGGTTATGTGTTTGACCCGTATGTATGTATGTATGTCTATTCCTATGTCCTCACGTAACTACTCAACGGCTGAACCGATTTTGATAAATGATAGGTACGTCATTGGATTCATCTTGATGACGCGAGTAACACTGGGTACATGAAATTGTAGAAAAATCAAAATGGCGGATTTTTGGTGCCAATTTTTTTATTTCGATTTCTTTCGTTGAGTTCAGTTAGCTTTTTATTGTTATTGGACATTTTATCTTGTTTCCACCTTTTCAGTATTTCTGCAGGCGGGTTTTTGATTTTTTAATTTATTATTTTATTTACACCGCAGGTGGGTTTTTAGTTTTTTTATGTCCGACATTTGCCGAGTCTATTTTCAAAGACCGTGAGCAATCTGTGTGGCCGGGTACTGTACATTGGGGATTTGCGGATATATTAAAAGTGAGTGAGGTGTACGGTGTACGTACACTCACATAGGTCAGCGATCTATTGTACCCACTTCAGTTTTTGTACCAAATGATGTTTCAGCGCTATAGGCGTGACCCTCTGCTTGAGAGTTCATCGGTCATAACCACGGCTTAGTTTTATATAATTTATTGAGCAGTACTACCACAACAGTAGCTACGCTATGCTACCAAATTTTAGACTAACAAACTAAAACATGTGTTTTAATTTATACATACAGAAGTATTGTTTTAATTTTATCTAAAAAAAATGTAGCTTCATCCACAAATGGAGATATGGGTTTAGCAACAGTGGAAGCCCTTGCATTTGCGAGTGCAGTCTGAGCGGAGTCTGCGCCGGGGTCGGCGACCGCTGCGCGTGCGCGTGACTCACGCCGCCTAATGCGGTTTTAGCCACCGCGCTAGCCGTAGATACTAACTGATTAAATACCTTCTGCATAGCCAAGGCTTCGGAGAACACGCTTAGAGTGCATTTGTTAACAGATTCCCTGTCCCGAAGCAATGTGCGGCGTTCTTTTGACACGTCTCCATAGTAACAATGACATTAAACGCTCATAGAGTCATGAGGCACATGTGCCTCATGGACGTACCAGTCACACATGAGGCGCATGTGCCTCATGGGACAGGGAACCTGTTAAGTTGAGCTACGACCTCATTTGTTTTTTTTATTATTTACTAGCAGTTGCCCGCGACTCCGTCTGCAAAGAAGTCGTTTATCACTATCGCGCGGGAAATATGCAATTTTTCAGGATAATAACCAAATTTCATCGGTTCTGTAATTGCATAATTGAGTAACAAACATCCAAACATCTTCACAAACTGTCACATTTATAATATTAGTAGGATTATTTTATTGACATTTCAGTGAAATTCTCAAATGGTCGGGCTCAGCCGGTAAGCCTCAGTCTATATTGGGCTCCATAAATGGGTGGGGCCGTGAAACGTTTCAACCGCCGTGTTCCGTATGTTACCAAAATCGACTAATAGTACATATGCCAGGGATCCCAGCTGCTCATCTACCCGCTCGATTCTCAAAGGGCTAACAACTTCAGCTCATTGCGGATTGGGAATACACACACCATAAAATTTCTTCGCATATGTGTGCAAGTTTTCTCATGACGTTTGCCTTGATAAAGCTCATGGTAAATTTCGAATGTAATTTCAAACAAAAGTTTCAGAAAGAGATGCGAGCCCGGACTCGAACGCACGGCTCTCTACTTGAGAGGCTATGTCAAACCACTAGACTACCATGACCTTGAGGTACGATGGGCTGCAAAAGTGCATAGACATCTCGGGGCGATAATCGCGTGAGCAGTGTTTGATTGTTTGATGTTATTAACATACCCGCGCGCGCGCGCGCTCACGCGATTATCACCCCGAGATGTCCATGCACTTTTGCAGCCCACCGTAGGTTTGCGACAAACTTCTTATTGTTATTTTGTTGCAGTGGCTGGCTTCCCTCTGAAGAATACAAAAAGGCTGTAGAAGCAGAACTAGCAGCAGAGGCGGCTAAGAAGAAAGATGACAAGGACGATAAAAAGAAGTAGATGAATACCCAGTTCGAAGTAAGTAAGTCTAACGGAGTTAAGTCGTGATAGACCAGTGGTTTGACCTATGGCACACGGCGGACACGACGCACAAAATACGCGTTCTTGAATCTACATAAGCACGACGACGTCTGCACACACGGCGTGTTACATACATCGCGCGCGCACCATACTGGTGAACAGCGGCGACAAGCAATGGTGCCTTGGGGGGAGGGGCAACTCGAATCGGTGCGGGGCGGAGCGTGGCCATTCTGTACGTTAGTACTATTATATATTCTGTGCCTACGGCTTGTCAAGCAGAGGGTCGTGGGCTCAAACACCGGCTCGCACCTCTGAGCTAATCGGAATTTATGTGTGAAATTACATTTGAAATTCACCATGAGCTTTACGGTGAAGGAAAACATCGTCACAAGCCTGCAAACACCTGAGAAGAAATTGAATGGTGTGTTTAAAGTTCCTAATTTGCACTGGGCCCGCGTGGGCACTACGGTCCAAGCCCTCCAAGGTCCAAGCTGCATGCTTTGTCTGATGACAGCTCTATTCTATTAGCCAACAACAACAACAATTGACCGGAGGCCATATTGTCTAACGCTCGGGCGCTTGCCTTCACTATCACCATCTCTTTCTGTAACCATCTTATATGGTTTGTCAGAAAGAAATAGTGATTGTGAAAGCAAACATCAGCGCGTTAGACAATAAGCCTGCTGGTCATTGTGCAATGTGCATGGAACCCAAACCCTGAAGAACTCTTTTGCTCAAGCGTGAATTCCAGACGCACTTATATCACATATGTAGTTAGTCAAGAATTAACCACCCAGTAGCGAATTCTAATTGAATCACTAAAAAATTGAGAAGGTACATTCTAAATATCAGATCAGACCAATTAAAAAGCAAAGACAGGATACAGCAACTAACAAAGTGAGGTTGGATGAAACTACGCCTGGCAACGTGTACGCGTGCGCAGCTCAAGAAGTTTGCTTGGTGAAGTGTGATATAACTGTATGAACACAGCGAGGCGTAGTTTAACCGGCCTTACTTTGCCGTTCGCAGAGCTCACTCTGTACCGTTTTTTTTGGTCTGTGTTCCAAAGTTATAGCGATTTAGTTTTTATCTCGAGTGCGTAATAGCCGTCTGGATCAAAGAGCTCATCTCGAGCGTTTTATCTTTCCGCGGATATAAGCTTATCAGTCAGCGGTTTGTGCCACGGATACATTATCTACTTATATACGAATTTGCTTTCTGTACGTCCCTGTTTTGATCAACCATAACATGCGACAGCATCAGGTATTTTTATTAGAGACGCTGCTTGCACTCTTTGCAGCCTGTAAACGATTCTCTCCTATTGTATCCCGAAAAATTTTAATCCTATTTTCACAACCACTACTTTCACTAGTCCTAAAATCAAAAAGCCTAATTTTGTATATTCCTAACTAATTATTAGCCCTAATTTTATCATTTAGAATTTTAGTTGTAGGTACCTCCCAAATTTCACTAGCCCTAAGGCCCTAACATCAAAAATATTGGTGCCCATTAACCTCAGCTAATAAAACAGTAAATTCTCCTGTAAAGCCAGTAGACCTGGCAACACTTTTAAAATACCATAAAGGATTGGCTATACTTGAAGGCTATGGCCAGAAATAAATTTAAAAAAATCCATAAATGGTGTCATTTTTATTTCAGATACTCGTATCATCGAGGACGACACTCGATCCCTAGTCGGCAAAACAAGATGCAATGTAATGGAACCGGTCATTCATTAAAATACATTTCAAGCAAGGGAACTCGTCTTTTATTAAGTCACATAGATTTCGTTCACTTAAATAATTGATTTCAGTCATTGAAATAATTGATTATTTACACCAGTCGCAAAGGTAGCGGACTAGCGGAGGACTAGTGGGTGCCTTTGCACTTGGGGTCAAGTGGTACGATTCCTGCAGAATCTTTTATTTTAAACTGAACTGAACTATTTTAAAAAAATAGGGAAAAAGCCATTATGCTAGCTAATTGTTGGTTACGGTATTGAAGTTTGTAGTATAATCCACCTAACAAATCGAAGAACTCATACCATCATACGAATCCGATTTTGTACAATTCCAGATTTATTCAAATTAATTTACTTAAACGATTTTCCGCGTTTGTATTTTTTTCCTTGTCCACCAAATCGATAGAGCCCCATGGCGGTGCTCCTATTTTTTGACAAGTTACCCTTTAGGCATCTACAGCAATCTAACGAACCTAGAGTCTTAAATGTCCATTTTTTGCGGTCAAAGGCGACTAAGAAAGAATACGAACGCCTGGAACAGCTAAATACAATTTTTAACGTAGCTGGAAATTGTACGAAAGTTGGTCAGTACAAAGTAGGTAGGTATAAAAGATTTTTGAACAGAGGTAAAAGTGAATTTGGGCGACCTTATTTTTGTACGTGCAGTTTGTAATAAATATGCAATATACATGCCCCGGTTGGCGGCACCTAGCCCTGATGAAAGTTTCCAGAACTTCAAGAACATTAGTTACTCTACTCAGTTAGACGTGTATATTATGTAGGTACCGTTGCCAAAATGCCCAGATAAAAGTCAACTCTTGATAATGTTTTCACCGACATTCCGCGCTTGACATCATCGCATTCGGAGAACTGGATAAATGTACCTAAGCCTTCTGGGTAAACAATGAAGAACTTATACTCGTCGTAAAAGATGATTCGCACTCCTAAATCAAAAAACATCAACTTAAAATAAAGTACTTACCATTTTAATTAAGACATCAGTCAATTTCTGGAAGATCTAAAGTAAAATGTTATGTTATTTTGAGTTGATGCTCTTTTCATCTAGTAGTGCGGTGATGATTTGACTTGAATTTTCCATGTCTACCATATAATAATATACTACTATAATAAGTAATTTAGACCACTGAGTGATCAGTATCGGGAACAGAAGCTATAATAAGATCAGAAAAAAACTACCTACTGTTAAAAATCACAATCTCTCCAATCCTGAGACTTCTTATGGGTCATTCTCTGGTGTCACGTTTTCTCGTGTTCTCAACTTCAAGTAGTTGTAAAAATTTCATTTTAACAGATAACCTTATAATTAAAATACCTCATATAGTTAACACTTTGTTCTGCTTAAAAAACTTCTAACAGTTTTATATAAGCTATATCTAATGGGAGAAAAAAAAATCTAAAGTCGCTGGACTCCCCATTTTGGCCTTGTCCCACCTCCAATTTTCACTATGTGTTACCGTTTATTTCAAAAACCAAGCAAGAAAACCAATAAATGTTACTGTTCACAGCAAGCCAACTACTTTATAAATTAGATTAAATTATCTAAATATTCCTTTTTACCTTATCTTTTTTTTAAACCATATTACATAAATGTCCCGAGAAAAGCGTCTTATCCAATTTCGTTCATAAAACTCGTCATACTGTTCTTACGCACACTTCAAGAACATTTGATGATGGCTTGCCAGAAAGAACCATCCACGCTGCGTCGGCTGAACAGGGCGGACTTAAGGTTTTTTGCGTCTCTGCCGAATTATGAGGGTAAGAATCACGTATGAAATATTTGGTACCTCTGAAAGTGATATCAGTGGCAATTTTTTCTCGCTTAATTTGTTGACATATTGAACTCAAATTAATTTGGCATATTAAGCAGTGTTATTACTACTTCTAGAAAAAAAATCGAGTTTTTATTGTTAACCGTTTTGAAGTTATTTGTTAAAAAGTAAATTGCTCATGTGAATTCAGTGGCGGTGAATTCGGTGATTTGAATGAATCCGGTGGTATTACAGTTAGTCATGGATTTTTGAAACTGTTAAGTTTATTTCCTGTACATATTTATGTAAAATAATCCGAGTCAGTTGATAATAATGGTAAATATTAATGATTTAACGAAAAAAACTTTGATTTTTGAACGTGTTTTCAGCTTTTATTAAATAATTATTTAATTATGTATTGATGGTGGATTAATATTGGTCAAATATTTCTGAAATTTATATCTTTTTTGTTTCATTATTTATTTGTTTCGCAAAAAATTTTAGTTTGTGTTTAGCCAATTTTTGATATCATAAATACTGTTGAAATAAATAATAAGTAGGGAATGATTATTGTTTTTAAGAAACTATTTGTTTTTATGAATGTGTGCTTTAACTACGTTAAATAATTATAATTATAATTACTATTTAAAGCATAATAGCTTATGAACGAGAGCAAAGTTATGTAATTACCTCACAAGAGTTAGATACTTATTTAACTAGTGAAACGTTCCAAAAAATATGGTGATAATTGTTTAATTACAGTTTAAGTCCATCATTGTAAGTTTGTAGTTATTACACATTGTGATATTAAACAATGAAAGTAATTTACTTCCATTATTCGCAGTTTTGTGATTTCGGTGCCACATGAAAATTTGAAATTAATTATCTCGATAACTGTGAGGACTAAAATGGTGCCTCCTTCTGCAAAACATTTCAAATAAACACTAGTTTTCGATGTAATTATAAAAAGTCGGATAATCATAAATAAAAATCGTGCCACCGAATGTCACGCAAAACTGCCTTGCTCAGAGAACGACCCATCTTCTTTAAAACCCTGTCCAGTAAATTATTATTCAACAAAAACTAAAACTACTTACCAATTCAATTCAAGTTTTGGCATAATAATGCCTTCTTCGATGTGCAATGATTCTCTCAATGTTATGGTTCGATTAGACGCGGCAAGATGAACTTTGGTCTAAAACTTACGGAAAAGTTATTTGTGTTCGGAACAATCTTATAAACAATCTTCAAAAACTGACAACTTTAAACGTTTTTATTGACACTCGATATCGGCTTAATAATAATAAATCTAATAATAATCAAATTTGATGGTCGAAACTTTTTGCTTCATAGCAGAACTACCTAGCAAAAAGATGAAAAATGTAATTACGGAAAAACAAAAACGAAACGACCATGATTCTAAATAATGCGCTTTCGTTATTAAATATCGAGTGAAGAAATAATTTAATTGCTGAAAATAAAAGTAGACAGACCACTCTAAGTCCACGCCCGTCACTCGCTGTGATATCATCGAGTTATCAACGATCGACTGATACCATATCGGACAGTTGTCAACGGGACATTTCGCGAAGTTTCCACTATGATGCTGTATCTGCTTAGAGTGTGTCTACGTAAGTGGATACGGTTATACTTGGTGCTGTTGCTGTTTATGATAACTCTGCTGCTAATAAGAGTAAGTGATCTCAGGTAAGTGATTGTCGAAAAGATAAGGTGAATCGAAATGTTTCACAATAAAGGGGTCTAGAAGGTAAAAGTTGCTTGACAAGCCAAGCATTTACGTGCTTGATTAGCATGCTTGACGAGACTTGACGCAATACCAAGCATGCTTGTCAAGCATTATTGTTTTTTTTATTCTTTTCGCTAAGGAAAAGGTAAAAGTTTAACACCATAAGGCTGCGTATCCACCGGAGCTGTGCGAGGATACGTTGCGAGGGATGTATTTGTCATTAACCAATAGAAACACTTCATTTAAAAGGTCCTAAGTGAATGGAGTGTTATATTGGTTTATGACAACCACATCCCTCGCAACGCATCCTCGCACATCTCTGGTGGATACGCAGCCTAAAGCCAGCTTTTCAAGCATCCGCGCTCATTTTTTCTTACTCGCTCATATTTTAATCTAAAAGTGTTGTCCTAAATGTATCTATCCGAATACAATCGAATCGATTCTGCGCTGGTGCGACTATTGGTCGCCAGGTTTTTATACCGCAAGATAGTCCGTTGTCAACTGTATCAGATAATTCTATTGTTTTATAAAATTTCATCATTAACGGTCGAATTTTATCACTCGTCTATTTGCTGCTATCTTTACGTGACAGAATGACAGGCGCTTAGAATTACTTCCGCAAAGTATACGCCTTCGCATCCTTCGACTTAATCATGTTGGAATCTCCTGATGGTTCTTGCGCATGCATGACATGGTTTTTCTTCGTTTGTTGGTAAAATTATGAGTTTGGAACTGCAAAAAATGTCGTGTAAGTAGCATTAGGTAGGTACACTGCGGCGTTCGATTAACCATTTTAAACTCGTTTGCGTATGAGTCGCATGTTTCTATCCTTTTCTACAAATCATCATCATCATCATTTCAGCCGTAGGACGTCCACTGCTGGACATAGGACTCCCTCA
Source organism: Archips xylosteana (assembly GCA_947563465.1). Classification (NCBI taxonomy): domain Eukaryota; kingdom Metazoa; phylum Arthropoda; class Insecta; order Lepidoptera; family Tortricidae; genus Archips; species Archips xylosteana. The sequence goes on from OX387344.1 coordinate 4,310,710, forward strand.
TTACGATTGGAAGCGATTTGCATCCACCCTGAACCTGCGGCCTTCACCAAATCGTCCGTCCATCTCGTTGGTGGACGTCCCACGCTGCGCTTGCCAGTCCGTGGTCTCCATTCCAGAACTTTTGGCCCCCAACGGCCATCTGTTCTACGTGCTATATGGCCTGCCCATTGCCATTTCAACGAGCTAATCCGTTTGGCTATGTCGGTGACCCCGGTTCTTCTACGGATCTCCTCGTTTCTGATTCGATCCCGTAGAGAAACTCCAAGCATAGCCCTCTTCATAGCTCGCTGAGCGACTCTGAGCCTATTCATCAGGCCCATAGTGAAGCACCACGTCTCGGATCCATATGTCATCACTGGCAACACACACTGATTAAAGACTTTTGTTTTGAGGCACTGAGGTATTTTGGACGAAAAGATGTTGCGGAGCTTCCCGAACGCTGCCCATCCGAGTTGGATTCGCCGATTGACCTCCTTCTCGAAGTTGGACCTACCTAGCTGGACGGTTTGTCCTAGGTATACATATGCGTCAACAACTTCAAGAACCGAGTTCCCGACCACATTGGGGGCAGGGACAACATGAACATTAGACATAACTTTCGTCTTGTCCATGTTCATTCTTAGTCCTACCCGTCGAGAGACTCGATTGAGGCCTTCAAGCATCGTGCTGAGTTCTTCCATCGATTTTGCCATGACCACGATATCGTCGGTAAACCGAAGGTGAGTGATGTATTCGCCGTTGACATTGATGCCTAGTCCTTTCCATTCCAGGAGCTTGAAGGCGTCTTCCAGAGCGGCAGTAAACAGTTTCGGAGATATTACATCTCCCTGTCTTACGCCTCTTTTCAAGGGAATCGCCTTCGAACTCTGTTCCTGCACTCGAACCGACATAGTGGCATTTTTATACAAACACTTCAACACTTCGATGTACCGGTAGTCAATATGGCACCGCTGGAGAGACTCGAGCACCGCCCATGTTTCGACCGAATCAAAGGCTTTCTCGTAGTCCACAAACGCTAGACATAGCGGCAAGTTATACTCTTCGGTCTTCTGTATAACTTGCCGCAGCGTATGTATGTGGTCTACGGTACTATAGCCTTTTCGAAACCCGGCTTGTTCGGGAGGCTGGAAGTCATCAAACCTGCGCTCAAGACGATTTGTAATGACCCTGGAGAACAGCTTATAAACATGGCTCAAAAGCGAGATGGGTCTGTAGTTCTTTAACAAGGTTTTATCACCTTTCTTAAAGAATAGCACCACCACGCTTTTGTTCCATGCTTCTGGCGTGGTACCTTCGAGCAGGACGGAGTTAAAGAGTCTCTGAAGGACTTTCAATACCGGTGATCCACCCGCTTTCAGAAGCTCAGAAGTAATTCCATCCTCACCCGGCGCCTTGTTGTTCCTAAGCTGTTTCAGGGCCATCCTAATTTCATACAGGCTGATGTCCGGGATATCCTCGGTATAGTGTCGGGTCAGTTTGGCTCTTGGGTCTTCAGCCGCACTAGAATCAGGTTTTGTGACCGAATCAAGAGGCGTCTGTAAAACTCTTCGATTTCCCTTTACACGTCCGCTTTCGTCGCCGCTACACTGCCATCATCCCTCTTCAGCTTTGTCATCTGGCCTTGCCCAATAGACATATCTCTTGCGAACACTTTGGAGCCTTTATTCCGCTCTATTGTATCTTTAATACGAGCAGTATTAAAGGTACGAATATCGTGTCGCAAGGATTTCCGAATTCGTCTATTAAGCTGCCTATGTGACTCAGCATCATCGGGAGACTGCAGTCTCAGCGAGCGTCGTTCAGCCATAAGGTCAAGGGTATGCTCCGAGAGCTTCTGAGTTCTACTAGTACGACGGGTCTTATAAAACTGAGACCCTACCGTGTTGACAGTTTCTACGAACCTGTTATTGATTTCGTCCACTGACGCGTGATCTTCCAGGCAATCAAAGCGATTTGAGAGCTCGAGTTGAAAGCTCTCGGGGTTTTCGATCTGAGCGCGAGTAGGTCGGAGCGTGGACTTCATCAGACGGGACCGTTCAAGTTTAACGTTAATATTCAATGTGCCTCTTACTATTAAGTGATCACTACCGGTTTTCACCCTGTGTATCACAGAGACATCATTGAATATCCGTCTCTTGTCGGTCATGATGAAGTCTATCTCGTTTCTCGTGAAACCGTCGGGGCTTCTACAAATAGCGGAAGAAAAAAAAAGAAAATTGTTAGCAAATTCTAATTTTAATATACTCTTACCTAAGAGTGGGAAATAGCTACCATGGGCTTTGTTTATTAACCTCATAAATGCACAAGATGACATTGTCGCAACGTTCGTTTTGCCAACACAATTATAAGGTAATACCCCACCCTGTGCCCGACGGTTCCCCAATAACCGACACTTTCAATCTTAATTTGTAGCAATAAAGGTGACAAGCAGGGTGTCGATTATTGGAATCAAAGTGTCGAACACTGGGGCATTTACCTCAGTTCTTCAAATGTGTGTCTAAAAATGTTTGAAGTGTTACACGCACGCGCAATAACGAGTGACTAAGGCAATAGTGTGGAGTGCGCTTAATTAGGTAGCCTAACTTCAAACTCGAATAAGTCCATCTCTGAGAACTTTAAGATTTTGGCATTAAAGTAAAATTAGAGAGGACTTATCCGAGTTTAGAGTAATGCCACTCTAAGTATTCCACACGCGAGAACCTAATGACATTATCTACCCTTTCTTATTTAAATGCACCATGAGAAAAACTGTTGGGATTCCGAGCGTACTTTACTTTCATCCCATTATAAATCATCGTAAACTTCCAGAATCTAATGTAAATATAGTAACTCCGAAATAAATCTTCAAGGCTTCCTCTGACATTGACATTGGCCGCTCGCTTGCAGAAATAAATAGGGCAAGGCTAACGCAATCACGGCGAATATTCGAAGGCTTGCAGATAACGTATGCAAATATCGTTTAACGCTCGGCGTTATCTATACATTCGTATCTTCAGTATAAATTACCTAATCAGAGGCAAAATTGACGAATTTTGATTTTTTTTTGATTGTTCTGTGTCTTATCTATTCCTCGTTCTGTTCAGGATTAATGTCGGAGCACTACGGGAGTTTCACATTTTAGGGCCAATGTTTTAAGTTATCTTTGGCACCATGTTTACACCGTTAGGTACTACGGTCATTAGTCATAGTCATAGTATTTATTCAATAAACAAAACAGGTATTGTGTTTGAAAAATATACAATCATAACTTAAATATTAGAAGAGAAAAAAAGAACCACTAATTACCTAATACATACCTACTTACATTAAACAGTAAACAAAACAAAATAAATGCCAATGCACTGAAATCATCGTGAAGTTGAATATGAAAAGGTTTCATCATCAAAGGATCATTCGAAAATGATGTAAGTATACTAAGGTATAATTAATCTCGCTCGAATAATCGTGCCAGCTAGTCAATAATTTCATTTATGCTGTAAGTAGGTATTTTTTATCACTTTCTGACTTCAAAAATCAGTCCTCTGGTAATATGTGATTCAGTATTCTCGTTCGTACGTAAATACATAAAAGCACAAACGAGTGTAAAAATTACTAGTTTTTGTCCGTGACTTCGTCCGCCCGGAGTTCTAATTTGCGGTGAAGCTTCTTCATCTCTTTTAGTGAATAAAGCAATAATCCGAGAAAGCACTATTCAGAAATCCTTCACCATCATCGGTACCAGTTAGAGTTAGTGAATATGTAAGTCACGTTTTTTCATTATCCCGTAGGAATTTCGAAAAATGCCTACTTTGGTACTTGCGTATTAAATTTGATTAGTCAATTATAATCATAGTTACGAAGATAGGCCCCGTTTATTCCCCATCCCGTAGGAATCTCAACAAATCCGTCCTTGTTCCTTGTCTACATCATAAAAATAACCTCTATACAAAATTTCACCCTTCTAACGCCAAGGGTTTGAGCTGGGCGTTGATGAGCCAGTCAAGCAATCAGTCATGATCAAATATTACTCGTTGCTACAGTAAGGGGAAGACCAAGAAGGACATATATGGAGTAGAATAAGCTGGAAATTACTCCAACGACAAGAGCCTATCTCTTAAATATATGATGATGATGATGCTACCAACTATACAGCGAAGCGATTTAAAACGAGACATTGCAAAAACGAGCCTCCACGAAACCGTTACCCAAGACTGATCACTGTCACTGCCAAGGCCCGAAGACTTCCCACGTCGGTTTTTTGCGGCGAGCCCGTTGCCAGTGGCGCAAATACACCGACAGACTAGTTATGAATGAGTTCAGGTGCGGGTGTTAATTAGTTTTGATAATGTCCAAGGTTTTGTGACGCTTTTGGCTTTTATTTATGTTTTTACTTGTTGCCTAGCCCATTGCGTCAGAGAAATTAATATAAAAGTAAGTGTAGCGGTAGAGCCATGTTGGTTATTAACCAACTAGCTACAGTAGCTAGCCGCTGCATCACGAATAGGCCGACTCTTCCGGGGCAGTACCATTCTCTTACAGAACCACGGCGTAAAACAGCAGTACCTACTCCTACTGCGTTACGTACGGTCAGTGAGGTCTTCTTTTTTAAAGGCCTGCAACAGATCAGTGACTCTCATTGAGTTGTTGATATTTATGGCCGTTGGTGATCATAACCCGCTTGCTCGTTTTCCTCCCTCTCATAATTAAAAATGTATACCTACTTAAGTAATATAATATAAAAAGAAACGTCCTGATTGATTGACTTATCCTCATCAACGCCCATATTAACATAATAATATATTTTGCATAGAGTTTCCTTAGGTATTACATACTACTACTACTACCTATAATGATCTGAACGCGGAATATTGACGAATTTTGCGCTATTCTCACGGGATAAGGAGTCCTAGAACGAACGCGCCGAAACCATGGGTGCAAGCTAATATTTGGCATATTTTTCTCTTAGAGTACCTACTTAAATCACTTAAATACCTACTTACTAACTGACCGTCCGCTTAGAACAGGCCTTGCTTGACAAATTTCAAATAAGTACACAAAAAAAAAGAATTGGTGAAACGAATACGTGCAGCACTTCGGCTGCCCCATTTCAAAACCTAGTAGGTAACTCACAAAAACTCAATTTTACTACACGAACACACACTACTAGACTACTACTATTACAAGAACATTTAGAGGCTATATCATATACCTAAGTTCATAAATAAGAGTAGCCCAAAACCTACTCAGTAGGTATAAGTACACAAAAAGCTCTGAAGCAAAAAAGTTCTGAAGTAATACGCTTACATACAGTCAAGGAATTCGGCAATTGGTTTGTATAGTCGGGGTAAGAAAAGGTTCGTCACTTTTCGACCTTAACTCGTTGACATAGAGTCGAAAAGTGACGAACCTTTTCTTACCCCGACTATACTTATTATTTACATAGAAGATTAATCTGATTTCATTAATAGTAGGTTCATCAACATCAGCATACCTAACCACAAAGGTACCTACGTATAAAATCAGATAAGTGCATGATTATATTCCTTTCCTGTATTTACATAAGTTATTAACTTTAACATAAACTTAAGTCCGTGAAAATCCGTCTAAGAAAGATAAGTACTTTTAAATCTATATATATAAAAGAAGAAACTGACTGACTGACTGACTGACTGACTGACATATCAACGCACAGCCCAAACCGCTGGGCCTAGAGATTCCAAATTTGGCACGTAGGTTCCTTATCAGGTCTAGGGGTGCACTAAGAAAGGATTTTTCAAAATTCACACCCTAAGGGGGTGAAACGGGGGTCCAAATTTTGTATGGGGAAACAAGATTAGTTCGACTATTTTATTCGAAACTTCACAGAAGTACTCCTGACAATAAATGAGTAAACACGTGTTTCAGGTTTTTTGAGAATTCAACCCCTAAAAGGGGGGAAAGGGGTAACAAAGTCTGAAAATCAACATGGGTGTTGTTTCTGTGGTTTATCGGGTCGCTGGTTATGAAAACAACAACGGTTTTAAAATCCGACGTCGCAGACGTAAAATACCATCTCCCTGGATGGGGTGCGATGGGGTTGAAATGTCTAAATAAACTACATGACTGTTGATATATTAACGCACAGCCCAAACCACTGGACCTAGAGACTTGAAATTTTGCACATAGATACCTTATACAATGTAGGCATCCACTAAGGAAGGATTTTTGGGAATTCCCTCGGGAACGGGAAAAAACGGGATTTATATATTCGATTCCGAGTGACCCTATCTCAGTAACTATAATAACTAGACTCTTCAAATTTGATACACAAGTAGGTATTACATTAGTTAAAACATTAATTTCAGGATTTTTCACAATTCCCACGGGATAAGGAAAAAACGGGATTTATATATTCAGTTCAACGGGATCCTATGAACTATAATTACTAGACTCTTCAAATTTGGCATAGAACTAGGTGATTATAATAGTAAAAAACTGTTTTAAGGATTTTCGGAAATTCCCACGGGATAAGGAAAAAACGGGATTTTTCGTTTTACTGGTCGTAGAAAGCTGAAATTCGGCATGTAGGTTGCTTGGGGAGTGTAGAGCTGGATAAAGAGAGGACTTTCCAAAATTCCCACGGGAACGGGAAAAAACAGGATTTTTCGTTTTACTGGTCGTAGAAAACTGAAATTCGGCATGTAGGTTGCTTGGGGAGTGTAGAGGAGCATTAGGAGAGGACTTTCCCAAATTCCTACGGGAACGGGAAAAAACGGGATTTTTCGTTTTACTGATCGTAGAAAGCTGAAATTCGGCATGTAGGTTGTTTGGGGAGTGTAGAGGAGCATTGAGAGAGGACTTTCCGAAATTCCCACGGGAACGGGAAAAACGGGATTTTTCGTTTTACTGGTTATAGAAAGCTGAAATTTGGCATGTAGGTTGCGTGGGGAGTGTAGAGGAGCATTGAGAGAGGGCTTTCCCAAATTCCCACGGGAACGGGAAAAAACGGGATTTTTCGTTTTACTGGTCGTAGAAAGCTGAAATTCGGCATGTAGGTTGTTTGGGTAGTGTAGAGGAGCATTGAGAGAGGACTTTCCAAAATTCCCACGGGAACGGGAAAAACGGGATTTTTCGTTTTACTGGTCATAGAAAGCTGAAATTTGGCAAGTGGGTTCCTTGGGGAGTGTAGGGGAGCATTAAGAAAACATTTCCCGAAATTCTTACGGGAACGGGAAAAAACGGGATTTTGCGTTTTACTGGTTGTAGAAAGCTAAAATTTCAAAATTAATAAGTTTATACTGTAAGTAGGCCGCAAAGGGCTCTTTAATTGACTTCTAAAAAAGGAGGAGGTTATGCATTCCACCTTTTTTTTTATGTAGGTATGTTCACCGATTTCTCGGTCAATTGTGGACCTGCTTGCTTGCTTGCCTGTATGCTTGCTTGCTTGATATCTTGGTTCTTTGTAATACTCATAGTACACGCGAGCGAAGCCGCGGGCAAAAGCTAGTTTACTTATATAATAGTTAAACCTTTTCTTAACATTTCCAAGCAGATATTTATTTAGTCATCATGTATCCAACGAAATTTCGCAATATAATCTGCCTTATATTGATGATAAACAATACTTATCTATGATTTTCGATGTTAAGAGAAGAATTCCATCAGATAGATTCCTAAAACTTGATGATAAATTGTTGCGGCGTACGATGCTCGCCCACTTTTTAAGCCTCACCACACCACTCTACAGATTACTTAAAACTTTAAGGACTTCAATTATTAGGCGCATCAAGAACATTTTAATCAGAATACTTTTACCTATTTTATTGTTACAAATAATTGTGAAGGTGTGTGTCATGCGTTCCCACGTGACAAATGATTGTGTTAGTTAATAATTTACTGACAATATGAAATCTAAACATGTTACAAAAACAAAATAACTATAAATGTTGACTGGTATTTAGACTTTTCCTTCCTCTTGAATATAATTTCAAACGAAACATTCAAGGGAAATACCGACACATTATGTGTCAAAGATTTGTTTTCATTGCATTATTATGATTCTTTCATCCAAAACACGGCATCTAAATTAATTTACAAACACTCGACTCATTCTATATTTTCTTTTAATAAAATAAGCCCGACAGGCATCAATCACCATAGTATCGACAGTTTTGTTGAGTCTTCGACGTTCTTATATAGAAAAAGTAGGTAATGTTCTTCGATCAACAATACAACATTGTATTGTTGATGGAAGGTAATGTAGGTTAGTTTTTTTTTGAACGAGTCCTTGCTTTTTTTTACTTTAGGGTAGGAAGGGTGACTTGTGTTCGGGAAAATCCCTTCGGACGAATTGGGAATGGAGGGCCCAGACAGTGTCCGACTTGCACGGACTAAAAAACCCGGTCACAAGTCCCCTTCTCTATTGATTGGCAGTACGAAAAACATGTGCTTTTAATGTACATAAGTTAGTTACGTTAGGTCAGGTTAAGTTTATTTCTCATTTTCCTACGAAATAAATATAGGTACGTTATAAAGAAATTAAAAATATACCTGTTTATGCTAAACTTAAAGCAGATAAAAAAACACTAATAGGTAATAAAACATGCTATTAAAAGGAGACCCCTTAGGCATGGTTCCGAAGATATTGGAAGCGTTTCTTTTTTGAATAGTTAAGCTGCCAGCTCCTCGGTTCCCTACTATGACGTCGAATAGCCTCTTTGTAATTTTTCATCACACTTGCTCGTCAATGGTGTTATTCCATGTCTGTATACTAAATGTCAAAGGCCTAAATTGTTCTTAAGGGAGTTATGGATTTACGTACAATTTTTCTACCCAAGGGAGTTCTAACTTTAGTTTTAAAATTTGCAAACAAGTAATTTCAGACTAAGGAGGTTTCAAGTCAGCCAACGTTTTATTTATTATCTTTAAAACTTAGCTATAACCCAAATTTTACAACACAAAACTTATCTACGCTTCATGAAAATTCGTTATTTTTATATTTTAAATTTATAACAAATAGTTTTGCAATAATTTTAGTAATATTTTTTTAAAATATTGGTAGAATCTGGCCGTATGACCTTTCGAATTCTAAACTAAACACAGTTTACATTATCTATGGTAGATGACTCGAAAAAGTGACAATCTGTATTGGCGGGTAGCCATTATTTTATTCAATTTAAGTGTTTATAGACAAAATAATTTTATTTTTGGATTTTTTTTTCTCGCAATGTGATGAAAATCATTGTGTGTATCACACAGTAAACGTGGTTAATAGTGCGAAACTAGGAAACCCGAAAATAGTGCAGCAGAAAATTTCAAACACTCAAGGTAACAAAACCTTTTCTTATGCACAAATAACATCTAAAAATCTTAAAAAAGCACAGAATAAGTCTGCAACTAGCTTAAATATTAATATTGAAGAGAAGCTAAATAACATTCTCCACTATATGTCATCATTCGATGAGAGACTTAAAGTACTTGAGCGAAGCGCTAAGGTAGCTCCTCCCAAACTGAAATGACCTACACGCTAAAAATTATGGCATGGAATGCCAATGGATTACTACAACACCTACAAGAACTGCAGGTAATCCTAGACACAAATAATATTGATGTGTGCCTAATATCCGAGACGCACTTCACTACAGAGTCATATCTAAAAATAACTGGCTATAAGGCTTATCATGCTTTGCATCCTAATAATTCGGCAAGAGGAGGTAGTGCTGTTTTGATTAAAGATAACATCTACCATTACGAAGTATTAAAACATGAAGAATACGAGATTCAGTCTGTAGCTGTATGCGTTCAAACTAAGCGTTATCCGATCACGATATCAGCTATTTACTGTCCTCCAAGGCACTCTATTAAAAAAGACCAATATATAGACTTTTTAGAAAAATTGGGAAACAGGTTTATCCTAGGAGGAGATTTCAATGCAAAAAATTTACATTGGGGTTCAAGATTAACCACAACAAAAGGAAAGGAGCTTTTAAGTGCCATCAAACAAATAAATTGTGAAACAGTATCTACTGGGAAACCAACCTACTGGCCCACAGACCAAAATAAACTACCCGACCTTATAGACTTTTTTATTTACAAAAACATCGCACCAGGTTTTCTGAGCATTGAAGAAGGATACGATATGAATTCGGATCACTCGCCCATTATCCTTACATTAAGTGAGTTCATTATAGAGAAAGAAGATACCCCAAGACTTGTTAATAAGCACACTGATTGGGAAAGTTTTAAGATTGATCTGAATGATGAAATAGACTTGAACGTCCCACTTTGGAATTCAGAGCAGTTAGACCTAGAAGTTGACATGTTTGTCAAAGCCATCCAAAAGTCAGCTTGGAATAATACACCCGAAATCAGGAGAAAACTCAAAGGTAATAACTATCCCAAAGAAATCAGATCTCTGGTGGCAGCAAAGAGGTCTCAAAGAAAAAAATGGCACCAAACAAGGTCCCCTCAAGATAAGAAGCTACTTAATAAGCTAACGAAAGAGCTTAAAAGAGAAATACAAAAACTTCGTGATGAATCAATGCACGCCAAAATAAGTCAACTCACATGTGACCGCAGTACAGATTATTCTTTATGGAAGTTCACAAAGAATATGAAACGACCGATCATGCAAATCCCGCCTATCAGGGAGGATGACGGTAAATGGGCAATCAGCAATGAGCAAAAGGCAATAAGATTTGCAAACCACTTAGAAAACATCTTTCAACCCAACGAGACGCTAGCAGACATTGATATACAAGAAACAACTAGTGTGGAAGATCAAGAAATTCAACTTGTTACACCTAAAGAAGTGGCCAATGAAATCAAAATTAGAATTAGCTCAAAAAAATCACCTGGATTTGACCTAATAACAGGTGAAATTTTAAAGAATCTTCCTCGTAGAGCAATAGTAAAACTAACAAATCTGATAAACGCTGCCTTTCGGTTAAAGTATGTGCCAGAGTTGTGGAAAGTAGCCGAAGTCATTATGATTGCTAAACCGGGTAAACCACCACATGAAGTTACTTCATACAGGCCGATATCGTTATTACCAGTTATGTCAAAATTGTTTGAAAAACTTCTCCTAAAACGGCTAAAGCCTATACTAGACAGCAAACATCTGTTACCTGACCATCAGTTCGGATTTCGAGAGAGCCATTCTACAGTTGATCAAGTCCACAGAATTGTTAACAAAATCGAAAAAGCACTCGAAGAAAAGAAAGTTTGTTCTACTGTTTTCCTAGACGTAGCTCAGGCTTTTGACAAAGTGTGGCATGAAGGCCTTTTACTAAAACTCAAAACATTACTACCTAAACAGTTCGTGAATATTTTAAAATCATACATATCTAACAGGGTGTTCAGAGTTAGACAAGATGAAGCCTATTCCGTGCTTAAAGAAATAAAAGCTGGAGTTCCGCAAGGAAGTGTTCTAGGGCCGGTCCTGTACCTACTATACACTTGTGACATTCCAGACATAGATAACACTACTATTGCGACTTTTGCTGACGATACTGCTATTATGGCAACAGGAAACAGTCACGAGGAAGCAGTAGGAAAAGTCCAAACAGCCATTGACCGAGTTTTTCAGTGGACTAGAACATGGCGAATCAACCTTAATGAATCCAAATCGATTCATATTGATTTCACAAATAAGAGACCTATGTACCATCCGATATGTATAAATAGGCAACCCATACCGTACGCAAATACAGCCAAATATCTTGGCATGACGCTTGACACGAAGCTGCGTTGGAAAGCTCATGTCAAGAAAAAACGTGAAGAATTAGGAATAAGATACAAAAGGATGTACTGGCTACTCGGTAGACACTCCTCGTTGTCAGTGCACAATAAATTACTGTTGTATAAGCAAGTCCTGATGCCAGTATGGACTTATGGTATACAGCTCTGGGGCTGTACCAAACAAAGTAATATACAAATAATACAACGTTTTCAAAATAAGGTACTCAGGGACATAGTAAACGCGCCCTGGTACATAAGAAACGACGATCTCCATCGGGACCTTAATGTTGAGTTCGTCCACGAGGTAATATCTAAATACGCCGAAGCTCATGAACGCAGACTTCATCATCATGTGAATGTTGAGGCAATCCAACTCCTTGACAACACGGACCTAGTGAGAAGACTGAAAAGGACTAAACCTTTTGAGTTAGTGTAGTGTTAATCATACTCGAAATAGTGTTACAGTGATAGTGACGTAAATGAAGAACACATGAACAAAGTGCTTCGCCTTAATAGACACTAAGAAAAGTCAATGGACGTTATTCTTAGAGACTTTAAACAAAATAGTCGATTAAGTTAAATGAATATTGCTTATTAGCCTTTGTGAGCTAGATTGTAATTTAATTTAAAAAAAAAAAAAAAAAAATTAAAAATATTGGTAGAATCTGGCCGTATGACCTTTCGAATTCTAAACTAAACACAGTTTACATTATCTATGGTAGATGACTCGAAAAAGTGACAATCTGTATTGGCGGGTAGCCATTATTTTATTCAATTTAAGTGTTTATAGACAAAATAATTTTATTTTTGGATTTTTTTTTCTCGCAATGTGATGAAAATCATTGTGTGTATCACAGGCAGTAAGGGGATTACAAACTCGAGTCATTAAAAGCCCTCCGCCTTCGGCGTCGGGCTTCTAATAGACCCTCGTTAGTACTCCCCTACTTACGGCCCTAGATGCACAATGTAGTATATTTTTGATGCCTCAAAGTGCTAGGACCAAGGGTATCATATTGTTTTAGCATATACGTGAAATTCCTATCCAAGTGTTACATTACACTGAACAATGCGAATCGCATTAATATTAGAAATAATTATTTATTACGCATTACACTAGCATTCAACTTGTTTCCACTTAGCATTTGCACATTTTTGAGCAACTCAGATACCTACTTACGGTTCTCGAAGGGAGAGTGCCAGTGCCAAATGAATTTAGGACACTTTAGGATCTCTATCATCCAAATTGGGGATGTCTATTTTATTTAGACCCGCTGTTTGTCATCTAGCACTCTGACAGCCCCAGTAGGTAAAGTGACACTAGTTACATGTACCACTACACAAAAAATACCTAATTAAAGGGGTTGCCTTATCGTAAGAATTTAGAAATTTGGCTGCGTGAGACCCCTCAATTACAATCTGACGTCAAAAAGTAGTGAACTAAATGAAAAAATATTGAAATTAATTTCTTATAGTTAATTGACTTTTCTATACAAAAAAAAACTAAAATATAAAATTATAAACTTTACCTAAGTTTTCTTCCTCGACGCTAGTAAACAAATAAATAAGAAATAAGAAATAAGAAATTTATTAGATTTCTCCACCACCAAGTACAATGTTGGAACTTAATATTACAATAAAGTTGTAATTGGGAGACTTGAGTGGGGGAGACTGGTGCCCGAACTAGGGAGATCCTGTGTGTCAGGTCACCAGGTCTCCTGCCCTCAGATGTCCGCAACTACTGAGTTACAGCAGAAAACAATATGCGTTACAAATTAAATTAAGAATATGAAATAGATTTTAACCATATTTCATAAGGATGTGTAAGTGTATGTGTGAGTGAGTGAGTGAGTGAGTGTGTGAGTGTGTGTGCGTGTGAGTGTGTGAGTGTGTGTAAATCTGTGTATGCGTGCATGTGTGTGTGTGCGTGCATGTGAGTGCGTGCGTGTGTGCGTCTACGTGTGAGCGCGCGAATGAAAGTGACTGCGCGGTGCGCGTTGGAGCAATGCAAGATTAGGTTTAAATTGATTTCATAATAATGCTTGAAGCAGATTTTCTGTCGCATTATAATCCAAGCTTTGTAACCAATTAGAAACAACCTTCTTACAGCGAGTTTGGGTTAAAGGGTAAATAGTTAACTCCCTGCTTATTTTATTGAAAAGGAAACCTCCCAGATAACAAAAGAACCTGTGGGAAAAACGTGAACTAAACTTGGGAGCAGGACACACCCTGTCCTTCCTGCGTTTGCCCGACAAGGATTCTGGATCATACGGAAAGAGTGCGTGCTGTTTTAATATTATATTTAGAATGAAGAGTTGTCTCACCGTAAGGACCTTAGCTCGTTTATATAATTCAGTTGAAGGAAAAAGAAAAGGAAGGGAGTGGCTCACTTTAAGAATTGCCCTTTGTGCGCGTTCAAGTTTTAGGAAGTGGGTTTTGGTAGCACCGCCCCAAGATGTTATGCAATATGAGAGAATAGATTGGCAGAGCGCAAAATAAACAGTTTTTATGATTTTTGGGTCAGCTACATGTCGGAGATTTTTGAAAATAAACATTAATTTGCGGACTCTAGCTGTGAGGAGATCTATGTGGGGATGAAAAGAGAGCCTACTATCTATCAATATACCGAGATAATGTGCGTGAACAAAACCGTAGCACACTACATTTCCATCGTATAATAGTTAAAGTGAATAAGACGACAGAGGCCTTCAAATTTACGATCACGGAAATCAATAAAAGCCAATAAAAATAAGGTATTGGATTATTTTGGTACCATTGGAAAGTGGGGCGCACGGTAAGAAACGGTTCAGGCAGAAAAGCTAAACACGAACAACCGAAAACTACGCAATTTCAATTGGAATTTCAATGGTATCTAAGCAAATAAGTTAGTCGGTTAAGTCGGGTTACCAATAATAAAACTTCTTCTAATTCAGCTGTCGGGATAGCCCAACAGATTTTTCCACTAAGCAGCTTTTTACCAATTGAAATGTCATGAATCTGGAAATGATTGAGTGCTTTTCTAATTATACTTGAACTATTTAAATGTTTTGTGATTGATTTCAATGCTATTGATAATAATAATAAAGTAAACTTAATGAAATTATTAATGAAACTTAGAATAATAATTTTGTCACATAGGTATAGTTAAAATTTTTGTATGAAACATTTTAGTAGGTAAGTACCTAATGTATAGATTTGCATGCTGCTGTACGAATGGCTATTCCATCTTTTTCAGCTATCGTATTATGTTATACTACATAATAATAAGACATGTACCTAACTAACCCTTTTTCTGCAAATAAACATTATCTTATCTTAAAACTATTTCTATATTTTGTAGATCACTCATCATGTTGCTCCTCTCATGATAGTGCTGATGGAAAACTTCCCTAAAAGATATGTAATATGTAATGTATTTCGTCAGGCAAATTCGACCATCATCATCAACGGCCTATAATATCCACTGGACGTTACCACTCGATACTCAAAACTGCTTATTATAGCCTAAATTGAATAAAGTCAATAAATATATCGAAGGGTGAACGGCTAATGGCATTAAGCGACACTATGGGCGATATTGTATACTTACTTATTCGGAATCAGCGAATTTTTCTGCGTCTTATGAGCCGGGTTTCACGCCAATCAGAGCTATTTGCTGTCACTTGATGCAAACGCTTGATGGACGCTGCTTTTCGTTCCTCTGCTGACTGAAGCGACACAAAAATATTGACTTTGACCTGGGCACACCTTTCAGAATGAGAGGGTTTGGAATGTCAAAGTTCATACGTAAAATTACATAAAGTTTACCACTGACAGATGGTTTGCCTTCATTTCATATTCAACTTTAACGACCTACAGATAAAGCCAATTTTAGAATACTGTTACCCACGTTTGCAGATTTTGTAATAGCTACTTTATTTGTATGGTGTTAAAGTTGGAAATGAAATGAAGGCAAGCCATCTGTCAGTGGTAAACTAAAAGTAAACGTATTGTAACATGGTATTGTACGCAGGCTCAGTGCGTATAACTTAATACACACCATTGAATTGTTTCGCAGGTATAATTATATTTTATGAAGAATAGCTCAAGGGTGCTAGCCGGGGCTTCGATCAACAATCGCCCGATCTACATGAGAGACCGCAGGTCAATCCAATAGGCTACCGCGGCTTTTTTATTGGCTTTTTATGCCGTTAACTTAGTTAAATAACTTAAGTACTCAAACAATTTTATTGGGTTAACGTCCTCAGAAGGAACAAATTATCCTGTTTACAAAAACATAACTTGAGTTATCTTTTTAATTGTCCTTCCTTACGCTCCAGTTACTTCTGTAATTATAAGAAAACTACCTACATAATAATTATGACATGTCGTGTCTATTTTCGGGCCCATTAATGTTTTTTGGGAAATTAATTATAAACCGATCAGCTCGCTCAAAACGAAAATTAGCCATAATAAATCATCCTACTAGCTACGTCGTTGCCCAATACACTCTCATCTATGGTCGTCGCGTTGTAGAACTCCCGCATAAATTCGTATTTTTATTCCTAAGAAATTTCTATGCAAATATTCAGTTTTCCAGATCTAGAGTTTTAGCAGAGCGTTGATGCGAGAGCCGGTCGTTCTAGATTTTTCTTTTATACATTTATAATCCACATTTAACCATGCCCCACGAAAACCATAATAATCTTCTATCGCAATCGCACATCGAAACCTTTTATATCGCCACTCACTAACATAAAGACTATGTGTTAGGTACAAAAATCTGCTTGATATTGTTTTTGCAAAGACACTGGCGTTAAGTATTATATTTTAAGTACCATTATGTACTTTCTAACTAAAAGAATGGTGACCAATCATAGTAGGTATTTATTCACAATGCAATTCCATAGTAAAAATTGCTGTATCTAATACATACCTGTCAAAGGTATTCGTTATAATATAATTAACTGTAAGAAAGTCGTACGTATGTTGGTATTCAATTAGTCAACTTTGTTATCATGATTGGTCAGACTTGGCACAGAGCAGGAAGGAATGGCGCTCTTTTGTCGGAGGCCAAGATCCACTTCGGGTCGCTGAGCCAGCGAAAGTAAGTAAGTAAGTAAGTTATCAGCTTCCTAATAGTTTAAATATAATAGGTATTATTTACATATACCTACAAACCTTCCAATCTTCCACTACAACGTCTCTCTTTATATCGTATTATACATTATATTATAAACTAGCTGGTGCCTGCGACTTCGTCCGCGTTAGTTTCGATTTTTTTATGCACCCCTGTTTGACAAATAAGAAAATTGGATTCTTGGGATCTAAACGTCCTTTGTCTTTTCGCTTGTATAGTGCACTGAGACAGATTTGGTCTTTTCCGAGGCATTTTTAATACTTAATCACAAAGTATAATTTCATTGTCAATATCAATATCGGACAATGTCAGAACTTATAGGTACTTCGTTTTTTTTAGCATTACAAATAGAGTAGGTAGACAATCTTGATGATTCTTTTCATTGAAAAAGTTTTTTAAAAAATAGTAACTACATACTTATTACTTATGAAACCAAAACAACCATGTTCTTGCTAATTGTTGTTACATATTTGGTGTGATTTATTTTTCAAAAGTGTTTTTTAAGAAAAAGTCACGTCAAAATCGCTAACCTTCTTTCTAATGGTAAAAAAAAGATGTAAAGTCCGTGTTATCCTAGTCAAGTAAAAACGGTATTTATTATTATTAGGTATATTTTTTTAATTATAATTCTTGTTTGCATGACTTCTTTCTTTTAAAAAAAAATAACTTTGATATATTTTTTTTACCCGGCTGAAGGGCTCTGCAACCATGACCACAAAAAAATAAACTAACAAATTAAGAAGTTAGGGCAGATGCCCCAGTTCTGGCCACGGGCCGGTTTTGGCCATTTTCAACTTTAAGTTGAGTTTACTAAGGTAGTACCTGGGCGACCGAGCTCTGCTCGGGCTGAAACTCGGTACCAAGTGTTTTCCGGTTTCCCAGAGATAAGACCAAGCTAGATCAATTTTTCATCCCCGAAAACCCCCACATACCAAATTTCATCGAAATCGTTGGAGCCGTTTCCGAGATCCTGATTATATACAGTTGTGGCCATATAATTAAGAACGATTATTTATTGGGATGATTTTTTCAAAGTAACAAGTATAACTAATTGCCCGTATTTTTTTTATTTCTCTCGGTATTGCAAAACTTTTCCGTACTACCGGTACATTCATTTATGCAACATTGTTGGCTAAAAAATTAATAGAGAAACTTTATACATTCGATCTGAACCTAGTATTAGTACTTACTGGCTGGTCACGTAATTAAGAACGCTGAATAGTTTATTATTTTTTCAAATTTAAATAGAGAACACTGTGTGGCTCTGTGGTTGTAGATTATTATTCGTATAATTTTGGCGCCATTTCGTGCTGTTAAAGTCTTAAAAGTGATTACTTCGTATAAAAACAATGGGGAAAAATAAAAGTTGTGATAAATCTACAAGAGAAGTAATAATAAAACTTCGCGAGAAGAATTGGTCGTATAAAAAGATAGCCGACCATCTGCAATGTTCAAAAACAATGGTTTTCCATGCCGTAAAGCATTTTTCCATGTATCAAACTACTTCAAACGTTCCGCGTGGACCTAGACAGAGAAAGTCATCTCGTCGAGATGATCGAAATATCGTTCGTTTGGCAAAACAAAATCCTTTTAAAGGGTCTAATGAGTTGAGAAAAGAATATTTTGGCGAAAACAACCCTTCAGCAATCTCTGCACGCACTATTCGAAGGCGTTTGGTAGAAAATAAGTTGAACGGAAGGATAGCAAGGAAGGTGCCTATGTTGAAACGATGTCATAGGCAAGCCCGACTTGCATTTGCAAGAAGGTATGAAAACTGGACAGTCAGACAGTGGAAAAACGTTCTTTTTTCTGACGAGACAAAAATAAATAGGGTATGTTCTGATGGAAAACGATATGTACGACGCCCTCCGAATAAAGCATTCGACCCAAAGTACACAAAAGTGACATTAAAGCATGGCGGGGGAAATGTGAAAATTTGGGGGTGCTTTTCTGGACATGGCGTTGGACCTGTTAGGCTGATAGAAGGAAACATGGATCAATTCCAATACAAAAATATACTGCAAGAAACAATGTTACCATATGCCGAAGACGTGCTTCCGGTTATTTGGACATTCCAGCACGACAATGATCCAAAGCATACTGCACGCACCGTTAAGGAATTCCTCACATCACAATCAGTTTCAGTCTTAGATTGGCCAGCCAACAGCCCAGATCTTAACCCAATAGATCATCTTTGGTGCGAAGTCAAGAAAAAGGTTTCAAATCGACAGTGTGGCAATTTGAGAGAGCTGTACGACGTTTTCTTAGAAGAATGGAACTCTATTTCTCTTGCGAAATGTCAAAAATTGATAGATTCAATGCCTCGCCGGTGTAAAGCCGTAATTAAAAGCCGTGGACATGCTACTAACTATTAATTTTAGTTCAAATGTATTAAATTGCTTTTTTTTCTATACCAACTTCACATTAATATGATTTATTTAATCTAAGTTTCATACAAAACAACTCTCGAGCAGTTTAATAAATCGTTCTTAATTATTTGTCCAGTTACATTACTATTTGAATTTATTAGTATAGAGAACAAATAAAATTTGTAAAAAAAATGTTAGCAATTATACACTATTATTATTAATCCTGTTTGCTCTATCCATGTGGCTATTTTATAACATAACTTGTTACTTCTAAGAAGGAACACAACTAGACATATGACATGATTTAGATAAAAAAAATCGGAAACTTCAAATCGTTCTTAATTTTATGACCACCACTGTACATATATACAAGAATTGCTCGTTTAAAGGTATTAGAATAGATATTAGATAGATAGACAACTTGACAAGTCTATGGTCTTAAAGAGGCCAGAAATGGGGCATCTGCCCTATGTGACGGATAAAAATGCTAAATGCCCATGCCCGAACAGTATAGATTAAACGACGATAACTTTTTTCATTGTGACCCAATTTTAATGAAACAAAGCCTATATGTTGCTCCAATTTAAGCTTCATCTATCTGTGAAAACCGCCAAAAAAACCGTTCAGTAGTTTCGGAGATTAGCGATTACATACAGAATGACAGAGCTCTACTTTTACTGTTTTATCTAATATATAAAAATCTCGTGTCACGGTGTTTGTTACCGAACTCCTCTTTTTTCTCTACACTCGGTAGGTCTGAGAATAGGTCGTAGGCTATTTTTTATCCCCCCCCCCCCCCCCATTCTTCGCGGACGGAGTCGCGGCAACAGCTAGTTATAGTATAGATAGATTTAACCACCTAACACGCTTTCCTAAAACGGAAACCGAAAACCGAACACCCGGTGTAATAAGCTGTATATAAGCTCTTAAGCAGTTAACAGCGCTTAATAAAAGCCCTATAAATACGCGATTGACGTGGGGCTTCGGTATATAGGTCGGCAGCCCCCCCCCGAGGTCACGGGGTACGGTCACGGCCGCCTGAAGGCCCGTTACGTAAGGCCGAAGGCTTAAATGGATTGAAAATTGAATGTAGTTGAAATGAAGATCCTTTACAGTGTTGCTAGCTTAGTACTTTTGCGTTTACTTTTATCGAGATTTTCAAGTGGGTTGGCAGAGGACGCTATATAATGGTGTACTTACTTAATTGGTTTTAGCACACTTGGCACGGTAAGTCAAAGAATGCGGTGTCCAATTCCGGATAGGAAGTTGATTTTTTTTAATACATTTTTATACTTCCCAATTCTCACTTGGCCCGCGTGGGAACTACGGCTACGGCTCATGCTGAGAGGAGGCCAGTGCCCTGCAGTGGGACGTATATAGGCTGGGATGATGAATATCATACTTTGGAATTGATTGGTCTTAGGATTACTGAGCTAAATTGCGCCCCGTCATCATCATCATCATTTTTGGCGAAAGTCGTCCACAAAGACCGGTGCTGCGCCATCCGCGTCCAACGCGTTCCTGCAACCTTAACCAGGTCGTCGTTCCATCTTGTTGGAGGCCTGCCTATAGGTACTAAATTTTCCGGTCCGTGCCTGTGTTTGGTAACATCTTATGATGAAGATAGCAAAGTGGCGTAAAAACGATGCGATCTTTAAAAACAGAATACAACATAGCATTTCGGTTTATTTGGCCCCAAAAAAATATCTTGTCTTGCTCTCCGCAGAGACGTTAGCTCCCTTTGCGTGTTCTATAAGATCTACAACGGGAATGCTCTGAGGAACTCTTTGACCTCATTCCAGCTGCGGGGTTCCATTACAGATCCTCCCGGCGTAAGCGTTCATTTCATCGACATCATGTTGATGAATGGCAGTCTTCGACGGTGCGTTTTAAGCGGACTTTTTTGCCACGAACTTGCAAAATCTGGAACGAGCTTCCCGCTGGGGTCTTCCCATCGAGTTACGACCTGGGTGCCTTTAAGAGGTGAGTGTACAAGTTTCTGCAGGGCCGACAACGCACTGGTATCGCGTAAAGCGCTGCGAGTGTCTATGGACAGTGGTGTTCATTTAACATCAGGTGACCCACTAGTTCGTTTGTCTGGCTTCACTAACATAAAAAAAAAGATGAAAATTTGATACATTTTTTTGACGCAGTAACATTAATTCTACTAATTAGTTAAGGTTAACTACTAAGTAGTGAACACTTTGTCTCCATCTTCATCACTCAACTATCATTTACTACATTCGTTTACTATGAATAGCTAACCTTTGATAAATAATAAAAGTAGCAAGCATAAAATATTAAATTTGATGGTTACTGTCTGTGCAAACGGCACTGTTGAAGCTAAACGCATGAATTTTAAAACACCATTTCACTTCGTGCTTTGTGTGCCTACTAAGTACGACACGACTGGTTCTTATACCTTACATTACATAGCTATTATGAATGCCCTTTTGCTTGACAAAAAAAATCGGAAAATATTTACTTATAAAACTTTCACCTAGTTAATATGACTGTAATATCAAGTTAAAGTATTAATTAACTTTAATGTTACGCCTCACCAGGTAACATTTTTATACAATTTTGCAAGAAATGTTTCAATTGAATAAATAATGAATATTGGTTACTGAATACCAAATAAATGGATTAAATAATTAAAAATAAAAATGCGTATAAAACTAAAGCAATCGACGTGGAGTTATGCAATGAAAGTGAAAAATAACAAACTTGACATTGGCATCGTCGCGATAGAACGTTGGACTCGGTCCAGCAACAAAAAAAAAGAACCAGCAACATTCTAATTTTAAATTTCCCTCCCAACTTTGACGATGCGGCTACCGGATAGGTAGTGTTTGCCATGAAGGGTTTTTTAATCGATCGATTGTGTTTAAAAAAGTTGTGTTTTAGCTCGCAACATCGATCTTACGGTTTCACCATAAAGCAGTTTGACGTTTAAAAGAACATAAAATGTAATTTGATAGTTTGTATTGTTGTTAACATTAAGAAGTTACATATTTATCTATGGCATTTAGTGTGAATAAATCACTTCATAACTTATAATGAACACTTCGTTAAATTGAAAAAGAATATTTAAAATTTTGATCTCTACAAACACTTGCGATAAATATAACTTTGCACCAATTGCACTTATACCTTGACTTAAAATATGCTCAATTATAAATAATATTGAAGCTTTTATGTCATTGTATTCGAAAAATTAGTTTGAGTATTCTTTTGATTTAAACACTTTAATTATTAAATCTATTTTTACACGAGATTGCCTCGCTCGGTGCTATCTTTATTGCCGATTCGACTAATGATTAGTTATTATTTTGTTCCCACCCATTGATTTAATGATGGTCGAAGCGACAATTTGGACTCGAAACTGATTTTGAATTAGCGGTTTGCTAGCTATGTGGCTGCGGCCAAGCCAGGGCGGGCACCACGGCAAGGCCAAGGTTGAATGAGGATTGAGGAAGGGCTGCGGTGCGGGCGCGGGGCGTCGCGGGCTTAACGCTCCGCGCGCTCCCGCACCGACCATTCTGCACCTCGCAGTCGACTCTGACGGTTGTACAAGCGCAAGGTAAGCGGTGACTTCTCTCGACTTTCAATCCATCGTCGCATCGCAACCGCACTTCACTGATACCGGCATCTTTCAAACAGTAAATACTTTAAAGTTTATACTGAGTGACAACTTGATCTACAACAAGATGTGCAAAGATAACGTTCAAGTGTGCAATTCTGACGATAAAACAATAGCGCGCCGCCAGAACTCGGGAGTTGCATTTAAATTTCACCCGCGAAAGCAGTAGTGAGCTCTCGCGAATCCGGACGATTTCCCTCCGAAAAGTTTTGAAGCGGTTCCCGAAGGGCGGGAAGCGTACGGTCTGCGTGCCGCGTGTCGCGCATCGATCCGGGCTCCCCTCGGCTCGCCCTCGGCACTCCCGGCTCCCGGCTCCGATACATTCATTTAGAGAAAATATCATTCCATCATTGCATTTAGATTTCGCCATTCCTTTTATTTATTAGCAGTAGTTTGTAGTGATTTAGTGGATGTTTTATCGGCTAGTTTTGTAATTGGCAATAGTGAAAATGGGTGGTTGTGCAACTAAAGAAAACAAGGAAAATAAACCGGCAGATGAAGCCGACGGGTGCGTATTCTAGCCGGCGTTCATCTCTGCTCGCCGGTGCCAAAATTCTATGTTCTATAATTTTACTATCTCTCCCTAGAGCCCATACTCACATAACTAAAATTATATTATTATGCGTCAGACGTCTAATTGGTTACTGAATATCTCACATCGGCCATTAAACCAATTTGGAAGGCTACCGGTCGTTTTCGGATCACAATGTATACTAAATTATGATACCAAATGTGTTTCGGTGCTGTTAAAAAATAATTTCAAGTATGTGTTCATATGTTACTACATAAAAAATATTTATAAGTGATTGTTTAACTAACTACTTATAAAAACTTCGTTTTTATATTTATTTTTCTACTTCGAAGCAGTATTTTTGTGGGCAAACCATAATAATACAACTTTAGTGTTTAATTCCCCTTTTCATTTGCTTTAAGTAAGTGTCATGTGCATTACATTCCTTTGGCATGTAACAGTAACTCACGGTATGCATTTGACGGTGTTCATTTATTATCAATTGTGATGTGGCTGTAATCTGACGACTTAGTAGAATCGTCGATAAGTTGATACCGTGTAATCTAACAACAGCTAATTATTGGTGTACCTTCAGGAATGAATGCAAGTAGGTAATAAGAAACCGCGATAACATGCTCGTCGGGTTGGCTGGTCGCGAGTGGGAGGCACGGTTGCGCGCGGCGACGAAGCAGCGCCGGTGCGCAGTGAGCTGACACATCCGTTCGACTTGCGCGTGCCGGTCAAGGCGACCTCTGGCTAAATTACGTAATTCACCACAAAATCGAGTAGACTAGGGTGTGTTCAACAAACAACTCAAACAAAATCCGACAGTCCGCGTAACAACTCCTTTACCTCTAGTACTAAGACCTTTTCTTCATTTATAAAGTGGCTTGATTACAATTCGTCGCTATGAATTATAAGTTTAAAGTCACGATCCCAATAGTGGTTTGTGGTGGCGCTGTTCTTGCGTATTACCTCATCAGGCGGTTCGTACTTTGTACTTTTTTGCACTTACATTTCCGATGCACTTAATCTTGCCTTACATTTGAACGTTAACTAATTGTACCATTTTCGTTTTATCTTATAATGATGATTAGTGTATTCGAAAAAATGTGATTAAAAAACTTAAAAAATTTCGACTGTGTTTTATACTCGGACATCACTATTTTTTTAAATTAAAAAAGAAAAAATCTAGGCGTCCTTCGTTTCTATTTTCTATTATACTTTGTCAAACTTAACGTCATTCGAATTAAACCGGCGTGACGCTAGTCTTTAATCTTTTCGGAGTTAAAGTTAATTAAACTACTTATAATAAAAATGTGTACAAGAGCGACGTGCGCGGCTTTAAAAGCGTTAGAACCCTGTTTGTAGTTAATATCGTGATCTATTTGCAAGCAATATCTTGACGTCGTTGTGTTTTTACAGAAAAGCCGCAGCAATGGTGGACGCTGGCACAATCGAAAAGTTGGAGGCTGGATTCAGCAAGCTCCAGGGCTCCGACTCCAAGTCGCTGCTGAAGAAGTACCTCACCAGGGAGGTCTTCGACGCTCTTAAGAACAAGAAGACCTCTTTCGGCTCCACCCTCTTAGATTGCATCCAGTCGGGTAAGTTAGCGACGTGTAACAAAAATGCTGAAATTTTCAAAGCTTCTGTAAAAGTATAGTCTTAAACAGTGATACCCAAAGTGGCCTCGTCCCTAAGGCGTCAATGAAGTCCTGCTACGTTCATCGAAAAAGAGATTACATTTTGAAGTTGATTCTTTAAAAAAATCAATAATAATTAGGAAAGCAGGGATCTACCTTAAAATGAATAATATGGCTATGGGTCCTGAGACAAAAAAAGTTAAGGGATGTCTGGCCTATAAGATAATTTACTTGCTGCAATGAAAAACTTGTCTATATTATATAACTATAAAGTAGGTAGGTAGGTTAGTTAGGTAGTATGCAGTTTTTATGCTTTTGCAATGATGCCAAATCGCTCTGAGATGTCATACAAATAACAATAATCAGTTCTAATCAGATAAGATTACAAAATTGACTTACAACTTCATATTAGTAGGTAGTTATCACTATCAGAGTATCAGGCATGCAAGTACGGCCAGTATAGGTATCTGCAACTGTTCAATTATCTAGAAAGTTCTTAATTCTTGTTAATGAATTAATTGAATAATCCAGTTGGGATTAAAAGTGGAATTTGTATGATTGAATTTTTTGAGAGACTCAAAATAGATTGTATTATTTAAATAAAATTAAAATATGATGGATACTAATTTGTTGTTGTCTGTGTCATAAATAAGTATTTGTAAATGAAACGTTTTTAATACAAGCTTTTTGCCATCCAGACTACATAGGTATCCATACCAAATTTAACATCAGTGTGATCACTAGAAGTGGATGAAATTTGACTTGCTAGATTTTTTCTTAGCTAACACAGTAAACATTGCAAGTCAAATAAAAGCTTGTAAAAATTAACCACTTTGGTTAGAGGTCAGGGCTATAAAGATGCTTTGGATAAGTTAGTAACATTTTTTACTCATTTCATTACAGGTGTTGAGAACTTGGACTCTGGTGTAGGAATCTACGCGCCTGATGCTGAGTCATACACAGTGTTCGCTGACCTGTTCGACCCCATCATCGAGGACTATCACAATGGATTCAAGAAAACTGACAAGCACCCCGCAAAGAACTGGGGTGATGTTGAGACTCTCGGCAACCTGGACCCTGCTGGCGAGTTCGTCGTCTCCACCCGCGTGCGTTGCGGCCGCTCCATGGAGGGCTACCCCTTCAACCCCTGCCTGACCGAGGCCCAGTACAAGGAGATGGAAGACAAAGTCTCCTCCACCCTGTCCGGACTCGAGGGAGAACTCAAGGGCACGTTCTACCCCCTCACTGGCATGTCCAAGGAGACCCAGCAGCAGCTGATTGACGACCACTTCCTGTTCAAGGAGGGTGACCGTTTCCTCCAGGCCGCCAACGCCTGCCGCTTCTGGCCCACCGGCCGTGGCATCTACCACAACGAGAACAAGACCTTCCTGGTGTGGTGCAACGAGGAGGACCACCTCCGCCTCATCTCCATGCAGATGGGCGGTGACCTGAAGCAGGTCTACAAGAGGCTGGTGAATGCTGTCAATGACATTGAGAAGAGGGTCCCGTTCTCGCACAACGACCGTCTCGGCTTCCTGACCTTCTGCCCGACCAACCTGGGTACCACTGTCCGCGCGTCCGTGCACATCAAGCTGCCCAAGCTTGCTGCAGACAAGGCCAAGCTGGAGGAGGTCGCTTCCAAGTACCATTTGCAAGTGCGCGGCACCCGCGGCGAGCACACCGAGGCCGAAGGCGGCGTCTATGACATCTCCAACAAGCGCCGCATGGGTCTCACCGAGTACGAAGCCGTCAAGGAGATGTACGACGGCATCGCTGAGCTCATCAACATCGAGAAGTCCCTGTAAACCGATCTCGCTATCAGTATTCTTTTGTATTATTTTATCGTTTTCATTGGACGTTGACGGGCTGGCGCGACACTAGTCAGCGGAGCCCCGCGCGGGCGCCCGGGCGCGCGGCCAGACCCCTATACTGTTTGTAAAAGTATTTTCTATAAGGAAATGGAAAATAAAGACAGCTAGCGTTAAGGCCAAATCTTGTATGTTTATTTACTACCCCTAATGCTGGCACTTCACTTGGCGTATTTCAAGAAATAGTTGCGTGTGCGAGAGAGGAGCACTATGCCGATTCTAGCGTGAAAGACTGAGATGGCAATAGCGCAACGCGAACACGCAACGCCAAGTGAAGTGCCACCACAACACTTTAAAATGCTGAAATAATTTGAAAACTAAAAATATAATTTATTCCGACCATTTTCGCATGCTTAGTAAAAAACTGGCTCAATTCGAATTAATCTCATTTCAATAATAAATTTTATTTAGAAAATATTGTGGTTAAAGAACTTTATTTCACAAAGAAATTTACATTTCACTTATCGAGAAAATGCTAAAACAATAATTTAAACTTAGTATCAGCGAGCACCGAAAAATACACTAAGTTCTTAACATGCAAATTTTAAGACTAAGTTCTACCTAAATATTATATAATGTTTGTACATGTACCTACAGTTAAAAAAACCAAACTGGTAACTACAAGGAAGGATTTAAGGTTTAGTTTTCAAATGAGAATAATTCGAATTGAGTCAGTTTTTTATTAAGCGTGCGATGCGTATTCCATGTCGGAATGAATAAGAATTAACTAAGACTCATACTGACAGACATAGGTATGTGTT
Organism: Archips xylosteana; assembly: GCA_947563465.1. Classification (NCBI taxonomy): domain Eukaryota; kingdom Metazoa; phylum Arthropoda; class Insecta; order Lepidoptera; family Tortricidae; genus Archips; species Archips xylosteana. The sequence continues at coordinate 4,338,318 of OX387344.1, forward strand.
GGAAACTAATAATAAGTATGAAGAGAATATGTTAGTCATCTAAACGCTTCTTGATCTTGATCATTATAAATCAGTAGTGATAGTAATGCATACAAACAAGGACATGTTATTCCTATGATATCTCAACTAGAATCTCTATGCTTTGTTATGTTTATATTGTACCGTTACTTGGACAGTAACGAAAAATAAGTAATGGACTTTTTTACAAAAAAAATAACAGTTTTAGAAATAAACTCAGATAACCGAGCAAATACTCTGCCGAGCACTGAGACAGACAACCAAGAGAGTAAGAGTAACGGTAAATAAAATAGCGATAAAAGAATGATTGGTTGGGTTGGCATGGCAACACAACAAATTTTAGGGCCCTTGTGCACCGAGTTTTTTTAATGCGCTGTCGACGCGCGTTTGTGTCGATATAGGTAAACGCGATACACTACGTAGAAAAATTCTTAATACGGGGCACTTACAATAAGCGCATAATATTAAAATTGTAGATTGTACAAATGTTTGCAAAACGAACAGCGTTGTCAAAGGTTCGAGGTTCGGACGCTTTGATTTGAAGTAAAATCAAACCCCAACCGACATAGGTAGATAGTTGAAAATGTATTACAATGCCTGTTGGTTCAGCCGTGGTGGCCTAGCGGTTTGACCAATGGCCTCTCAAGCAGAGGGTCGTGGGTTCAAATCCCGGCTCGCACCTCTGAGTTTTTTCGGATTTTATGTGCGAAATTACATTTGAAATGCCCCTACACGGTGAAGGAAGACATCGTGAGGAAACCTGCATACACATGCGAATAAATACAATAGTGTGTGTGAAGTTCCCAATCCGCACTGGACCCGCGTGGGAAATACGCTCCAAGCCCTCTCATCCTGAGAGGAGGCCTATGCCCTGCAGTGGGACGTATATAGGCTGAGATGATGATGAAGCCTTGTTGGTTATGTTCCGTACAAAATGTGAATCCCAGCCTTATAAAAATTTGGATTGCTTGCCGCATTATCTATAAGCTTGCCGCTAAACAGTGTTCTCCACAGACCGCAGCGGGGGCGTGCGCTCGACGCCGGCGGAACGTAGCTAGCGCGTTGCATTTGTATAACACTGTATCATATACGCTGTGCCGCTTTTCCGTTAAGTGTCATCGTATATATAATTTAGTGTTGTAGAACGCGCTGGGCACGCTACCGGGCGTCACGCGCACGCCCTTCTGCGGTATGTGGTGGCCTTTAGAAAAATACACTTTCGAACGAACTGAAATCTGTCAGATTGACAGTTGGGTTGGTTTGGTTGATTGACATTGACGGACCGGATGGAATAAAAAAAAAAACGCGCCTCAGGTCAAGGATTTAAGCACTGGATTTTACTGAATATTATTACATATCTTTTACAAATTTAACATAATGTCGACACCAAAGGGTGAAAAAGATTTACACTTACCGCTATCACGGGTGAAAACAATTATGAAGAGCTCTCCAGATGTTGAGGCAGTCGGACCCGAGCCGCTCTATTTAGTTACAAAAGTCACGGTAAGTTACTATTGTTTAGCCGGCATTTTACTATTAACTACAAATATTTTCTTAGTTAAACGCGTTTGTCGCATAATATTTCCAGGAACTCTTCGTCACGGATTTAGCAAAGCGAGCTTACAAGAACAGCGGCACCAATGTGCTAGAATACAAACACATCGCTGATGTCGTTCAGGAAGACGATAATTTAGACTTCCTCAGAGAAATAATGCCGCGGAAGATAACTGTGCGGCAGTATAAGGAGCTAATGGCGAAGAAAGCCTCGCGGGGCGAGCGCTCGGACGAGTCCAGTGAAGAATCCAGCGAAGAGAGTGAGGAGAGCTCTAGTGATAACCAAGACTGACGAAAACATAAAGTAGTGAAGCATTGACTTTGGTAACACTAAAATAATTAACCTCGTAAGTCCAATCACAAGATGTCCCATATCTCAATGATAACTTGGTACCCGTCAAGAGAGACGAAGTTATAACAATTTCAGTAATAAATAGAAGACTAATTCATGTCACTTAATTAAGTGTTAACACATTGACAGTCCAGTGACCCATAGGTGGGGCACAATAACTCTTATTCCTTGTAATATGGTTCTACTTTAAGGCACAAACAGGGAATGTGTGAATAGAAATTTTTTGGGAAAATTCTATTAACTAAAATTGATATATTATGTGTCTGTCACTGTACTTTGTTTATTTTAGCATTAGAAAGAAGATAAGGCAATCTTGATGTAGCTTTTTACTGGTATACTCTTTTGAATAATAAGTATGTATGTATGTAAAACTCTTTATTGTAGACAAAACCATAAAATTAACAGTTAACAAGAGAAACAGATGTACAAAGGCGAAAGGAGGAGGTGTGATAAGTGACAGCAAATATATTGTCACTACAGTCAAAACCGTTTATAGCGACACCAATTACAATGACATATTGGATGTAACAACCAAGAAAAAAACCCAACACAATCTTATATACCAAAGTAACACTGGTTACAATGACCAACTGTGTTTGACGACCAAATATTGCTGTCCCTAGAATGTTGTTATAAACGGTTTCGACTGTACTTTGAAAAAATCTCGTATCTCAAATCAATATGTAAACCAAACTGAACTCTATTGCACACTCAAAGTTCAATTAGCCAGATTATCGATTTTGAGATACAAGCTTTTTTAAAGTAGTGACGATATGTAGCAATTATATAGCTAGGACATTATGGTCATTTACATTCTTTTGTTTTTGTTAGTATTATTTTTTGAACAGTGTTTCCAATAAAAAGACTGTTTAACCTTTTTCTAATGCTAAAATAAACGGAGTGTCACTACACTAGTGACTATTGTTACTTACTAATTTTATTCCTTATTTTTATCCAGAACTGGTATAACTTGACCTCCTACACCTGTACCAGGTACCAGTACAAAAGTGGCAACTCTAGGCGTGGCCTGTATCACTGTCTGTTATTAAAGGCTGGCTGAGACCCAGTGGCGTAGCGTGCCTTCGCGGGGCCCCGTATAAAAATTTGTTTGGGCCCTTATGAAGGGTAAAGTTTTCTCACAAAAGAAAAAAAATGTTTGCATAAAATTGAAAGAAATATTTATTCGTCATAATTATCTATCTGCCACTTTTGCTTTTTTTGACTTTTGTCATTTCTGAAATAAAAAAACATTTGGGAAGTTTTTATTAATTTTTGCTTACGCACGCGGGGGCCCCCGTGGCTCGGGGGCCCCGTGTAATTGATACGGCATACACGGCGGTAGCTACGCCCCTGCTCAGACCAGATGTATGTGCGTGTCACATCACGCACACGCACCAGTTGTAATAAATGAAACTGTAAGAAAGATGGTGCACTAGCAGCATGCACATGGTGTGACATCTTTCTTAGGGTGTAGCCATACGAGCGTAATTTTATCAGTTGTGAGCGGCAGAATTTTGGTTGCGCCATACATTGTGTCACGCGAGTGTCACATGATGACCTGCATATTGTATGGCGCAACCGAAATTCTGCCGCTCACGACTCACAGAATTACGCTCGTCTGGCTTCACCCTTATAGTTTCATTCATTACATGACGCATGTCTGCACCAGCCTTAAAAATCAGGACTTACGAGGATAAAGTACACATGAATTGTAAAAATAACTGTTAAGTGTACTATGTGTAGTACTAATTTACCAATGAAATAAGAAGATTAACCTTTTCAATGCCAACAATGGATATACACATCACAAGTACAATCTGAAAGTAATCTTCACACCATGATATAAGGTACAAAGTAGATTCACGTGTTGCAGTATGTTGACATAATTTCCAAAAAAGATGTATTCCATTTTTAACTTCCCTACCTGTTTTTTGAGCATGAAATGTGTCTCAAACTTAAACCTTTTGGAATTTATACTTATGTACTTCTATTATATGATTAAATTGTGTGTTTGTATGAGTTTCTTGGTGAAATTGAAGTTTTAGTAATCCATTTTTGTATCTATAAATCTGTCAAAGCTACAATCAGTATTGTATTACCTCCCAAATAATGAGTTTTACATCTGTTTGATTCTTAGAAAAGTCTACAATTTTAAATGGTATTGGAATTAAAGTGGGTCAATCCCAGGGTAGGTTGTTGCTAGCTGCACCTGCCGACCTCCAAAAGCAGCGGCACCACTGCACGCCATAGCCTGCTTTACCTAAAACTATAGGAAATTACGAAATTAAACTTTTATGAAATGTTATGAAACTATGTACTGTCTAGAATATAAATATCTGTACAGCCGTCATGTGGCGCAAAGGTGTATATATACTTCATTTAATTTAGAATTGAAAAACCACGACATCATTATATTGCGGCTCGTCAACTATTTCTTACCTAGCAAATAGTACAATAGTCTGGGAGCCGCAAAATAAAATTGTTTTAATGTCACTTTATTTGCGTGTCGTCAAATTGTTACTCTAGTACAAATTGTAAAGAGATTACAGTTCACGAGCCGCAATATAATGTTGTTGTGGTTTATAATTCTAAATTAAATGGAATATATGTAGATATATTTGACGTTTTTGTTGTTTTGACTGCTGTCAAAGTAACTGAATCGTTACCAAGAGTGGAAGCTTTTCGCTGCGAATGTCATCTTGTTATTCTATACATCTGTCAATAAAATAATTGTGAAAAGGTTTCACCTAATACGCGATTCTGTTTCCTCTACATACTATAACTACAGTAATGTGTGCATAAATAAGATCAGGCATGTCGAAATACTCTTTATCCAAAAATGGAACGAGTTAAGAGGGTTTATACCTGCTGAGCTGGCAACGTTGCATTTTTGTTAGTTTTTCTCGATTATTCCATAAAAATTGAATGAATATTAAAAATGTTTTGAATACAAATTGTTCAACTTATATATTAGAACAATTTGTATTCAAAACATTTTTAATTTTCATTCAATTTTTATGGAATAATCGAGAAAAACTATTTTCTCGATTATTCCATAAAAATTGAATGAATATTAAAAATGTTTTGAATACAAATTGTTCAACTTATATATTAGAACAATTTGTATTCAAAACATTTTTAATTTTCATTCAATTTTTATGGAATAATCGAGAAAAACTAACAAAAATGCAACGTTGCCAGCTCAGCAGGTATAAACCCTCTTAACCGGTAAAATAAACGCTTGTTTTACTATTTTCGTTTTTTTTTTTAAGTTAAAAAGCGACATCTACATTTCGGTGTCGAAACCACATCAACTGTAACTGAACATAGACACGTAGTTCAACCACTGAATAATATTATGCTGACGCGGGATCGCTTAATTAATAATACAGTATCATTAATGAGCAAATATTCTAGATTTTTACAGAGTGCTAAATGAATTGTGCCGAAAATGTCAATTGTAGAGACTTGTTTAGGTGTAAAAGCGACATCTGCAAGTCTGTTACGGTACTACGAAAGTACAACTCATCGAATAAAGATGGCGTTATTAAGTTCTATTCGAAGTGGGTAAAACACGTGCACCGAGCATCATAATTTAATTTGAAAACTTGACAATAATTATTATTTAACCCATAATAATCCATAAATGTGTTAGCAACAATTCGCAAAACATTAGATAACAATAACGGTGGAAAAGTTTCTCAGAATCTCCATATTTTCCATACCCATAGGTACCGTCCGATGCTCAAGCCTCAAATTCGCTTGTGCCTAAAATTCCACGTTACCAAAATGCTGCAAATGTTCAAAATACTGCATTTAACTATTTATTATTACATTCCCATCGAACCAGATGTCCAAAATATCCGTCAAAACAAACGGGAACGCATGTATTTTTTTAAAATGACATTAACCGCACCTAGAAAACCTACACCAGCTCCTTCCTATCATACAAATATGTAATAGTCTTTGGCGTCTTAGTTCTAGTACATATACAGGATGTCCTAAACTCAACGATAAGCTGGTACACAAGCGCAAGGCCAAGTTAAAACAGTTCTGAACTGAAACAATAAAATTACTTTGCTCACCCGCGACCGTACGATAGTTACGTTTATGTAAGAAATGCGTGTTCATGCAGTTCCTCCACCTCCGCACTGTACGAACACACACAAATCAAATTTGAATTTGATTTAATTTTTTGATTTGTGTGTGTTCGTAGTGTGGAGGTTAACCATATAGGGATGTTTACAATTTACCCAAGCAGCTGCTTAAATATCTCGGATTGTTTATAATCTACCTTGTCTGACGTACGTTTTTTTATTATTATAAGAGAGAGGGAGGCAAACGAGCAAGAGGCTCATCTGATGGAAAATGAACCGCCCATAAGTATCAACAACTCAAAGAGTCACTGATCTGTTGCCGGCCTTTAAAAAGGCGAGGAAATAGGGGAGAGGGAGGGGGAGAGGTATTGGGCCCTCGATGCTCTCACTGGCCGTACGAAACGCAGCAGGAGTATTGCTGCTTCACGCCGGTGTTCTGTGAGAGGGTGATTCGTGATGCAGCGGCTAGCTACAACATGGCTCTACCACTACTAACAGGTATAGTATGAATCTTCCCAGGTGAATTTTTCGCTTCGAGCCATTACATTAAATTTGAACCTTAATACTATGACGATACCGTTTGTTTTGAAAGATAAGGGCTCGAAGCGAAAAGTTCACCTGGGAAGATTTATACTGTACAGACACGATTACGTATATTGCACTATTGTCGTCGCCTTATGAACTAATCATCATCATCATCCCAGCCTAAATACGTCCCACTGCAGGGCCCAGGCCTCCTCTCAGAATGAGAGGGCCCTAAATTCAGTGCGGATTGGGAACTTCACATAGGTACCTACACCATTGAATTTCTTCTCAGGTGTTTGCAGGTTTCCTCACGATGCTTTTCACCAAGCTCATGGTAAATTACAAAAATGTAATTCTGCACTTAATTTATATTCCGGAAAACTCAGAGGTGCGAGCACGGACTCGAACCCACGACCCTCTGCTTGAAAGATCATAGGTCAAATCACTAGGGCCTATACTTCATTTAATTTAGAATTGAAAACCACAACATCATTATATTGCGGCTCGTCAACTATTTCTTACCTAGCAAATAGTACAGTACAATAGTCTGGGAGCCGCAAAATAAAATTGTTTTAATGTCACTTTATTTGCGTGTCGTCAATTGTTACTCTAGTACAAATTGTAAAGAGATTACAGTTCACGAGCCGCATTATAATATTGTTGTGGTTTATAATTCTAAATTAAATGGAGTATAGTGACTAGGCCACCACGGCTTTAAATAAACACTTAAAATTACCTAACTAAAAACTTTTATAGGGATGTTTGCAATTTACCCAAGCAGTTGCTTAAATATCTCTGATTGTATATTAAACCACCTTCTATGGCGTAGGTACAGACATTAAGTAAGTATTAGGTAGGTAGTACCGTAAAACGGGGTTACTTTAAAATGCAGGGGCTATTTTGGAACTCAGTTTTTACGCCCGTGTCCTTATTGTTTTAGACCATCTGTGGCAGTGAAATAACTACCTTGGTAAATTACCTAACTTTAACGTCATGTGCTCCATCAAGCTATGAATATTTGCGTTTTTATAACCATTTTAAATCTATCAAAGTAGCCCCAATGTTTCCTAAAGTAACCCCACTTTACCGGTACGATTGCACTAGTGTCGTCGCCTTATGAACTGTTAATACCTACTTTTAAACAACAATTTAAAGTTTGCCAAATGTTAATCTTGACCCGAATAAGGTAAGGTTGTTTGAACGCGATAACCATTTACTTGACAGACGTCATTCAAACAATAATGGCGGGAAGTGACTGTTTGCTTGTTTTGGGTAAGTACAGTCAACAACGTCATAAATAAGTGACCACTTTTGTACCTTGCCGTTTTCAGATTAAAGGGCATTTTAATATTAGGGGACCGAAGAGCTACCACGCCCTTGCGATCCAAAGAGGTAAAATCGCCTGGATCGTGGGGACCCTGCAGCAGTCAAGAGTTTTAGACAAGGTATTCTTTTGATGTATTTTTTATACAGAATACAGGGTGACACAAAAATGGTGATACAAAATTAGTGTTTTTTATTCATTTAATGTTGGACAACATAATGCATTATCTCAATTTTTTAATTCATACTTAGTTGAAATAAAATCACGAACTCAATGTATGGACAACTCAAATATAATAAAATTAATTAGAACAAATGAGTTAGAAGCATTATTTTGGCCGGCATTAACTGAGTAAGTAACACTAATTTTATATCACCATTTTTGTGTTACCTGTATAATTTTGTGTAGGTATAGTCGGGGTAAGAAAAGGTTCGTCACTTTTCGACTCTATGTCAACGAGTTAAGGTCGAAAAGTGACGAACCTTTTCTTACCCCGACTATACATAATTGGTTAGGTAGAATTTCCCATAAATAAATGTTTTAATTTATTATAAATGCTAATTAGTGTTTATTTTATTTTTTAACCGACTTCAAAAAAAGGAGGAGGTTCTCAATTCGGTTGTATGTTTTTTTTTTTTTTTTAACGTGTGTTACCTCAGAACTCCGTCATTTATGAACCGATTTGGAAATTTTTTTCGTTGTTTGAAAGCACTTGCTTCAAGGTTGGTCCCTTTGTTACCAGAATCCAGTTCTGATGATGGGATCCATGAGGAATATCGGTGACAAGTCGAACATTTGCATTCAAAAAGTATCATATAACTATGTAATAAAACGACACAAATAGAAAAGAATTTTTAACATAAACTTATTTCGAAGTCAAACTGATGATTTTATCCTACGCATCTATTTTATACAGAAACAACTAAAAAGCAAAAAATAAAAATTTTAAATAAAAAATAAAACCTCCTTCAAAAAACATCCAAAAAACTATGAAATAATAATTGAACCGAACCGACCACAATAAGCATGAAAATATCTTTCTTCTAATCTGTTTGAAGTTGGTGCCTCAGCACGAGCCAGCAGGGGTGTAGAAGCCCTATAGATAGTAGGTAGCTATGTAGGTAAGTTAGATTACTAGGTCCACTCCTGCTGGCTCGAGCTGAGGCACCAACTTCAAACAGATTAGAAGAAAGATATTTTCATGCTTATTGTGGTCGGTTCGGTTCAATTATTATTTCATAGTTTTTTGGATGTTTTTTTGTTATTTCAACTTTTAAGCTGTCTCAAACGCATCAATTCCAAAAATACAGGAAACCAACCCAAACCAAGACCTTATTGTCTAGCGCACTTTGAATCACAATCTTTTTTACCTCTCTTTCCGTCATACGATATAGGATGGGGGTAAAAAGAGATGGTCAATACGATTGCGAGCGCCCGCATCTTAGACAATACGGCCTCGTGCTTCTTACTCGTGCGACTAGCGTACGCGAAGTATAATTATTAACTTGCATTTATTTCCGTTTGTGTTAGGTGTGCAACGAGAACGTCCGCTGTTTCGTGATGTCGCATTTTCATCATCGGATTCTTATTGGTTCATGTTCTTGCATTTTGATCTTGAACACACATTCCTTAATAACTGTTTAGGAAGCTGATGGATAAGAAATAACGTGTCGACCCACAAGAACATGAAACTTTAGATTATAATATGGCGCGCTCATCTTAACCTATAATTAAATATAAAATAAAATCCTGGCATGTACCTAAATGGAAGGTTTCCGAAGTTCGACCGGAATTTGTTCGAGGTTCATCCAATGCGAAATTGAATAAACCTCAGCAATACACGCTAATAAATCGCGTAGAATCGATCAATTTAGATCGATTCTATTGAAATCAAAGTTAAACTGTCCAATTAGATTTAAAGGCAGCGTGATTGATCGATTCTGCACAATTTCGTACCCAGTTCGGTGTTTTTTAAATCATCAGGACATCTTGCAGGGGACCACAATCTACAACTTCGTCTCCTGACGTCGTTTTGTTCAAAGCGCCGGCGCTTGCGATCGCATTCACCTCCCTCATTTGACATTGTGTGATAGAAATAAAAAGAAGTGATGATGATTATGATCCGAATGTGTTATACAATAAAGCCTCTGGTCCATAACCACCACACAAAAATCTTAGCGCCATCCATCTACGAGTTATCTTGATGATATTACTTGTTAAGAAGTAAGTATTCAAAGAGAAGAAGGATGAAGAAATCAATTAACACCAAGAGTTGCAGTTATCGAGCACAGGAGAATAGTTGCAAATAATCTGAAAATAGACACCTTTCAATATGAACACTTGGAAATCGTGATGGGGCGGAAAGAATACTTTTTGGACATGATGATAAATGCATGTCAACTAAAAACTATTAGGTCTGACATTCGAAAGAAAGTTCCGAAATTTTACTGAATTCCCATAGGAATTCACGCAAATTAAATAAATAAATAATAAATAAATATCACGGGACAATTCACACCAATTGACCTAGTCCCAAAGCAAGCTTAGCAAAGCTTGTGTTATGGGTACTAGGCAACGGATAAACATACTTATATAGATAGATACATACTTAAATACATATTAAACACCCAAGACCCGAGAACAAACATTCATATTTTTCATACAAATATCTGCCCCGACACGGGAATCGAACCCGGGACCTCAAGCTTCATAGTCAGGGTCTCTAACCACTAGGCCATCTGGTCGTCTAATATTATATCGTGGCAAAGGGGCAAATTATATCGTGGTCTTCATTTACGTTGTATGAAGAACACCCTTGCAAAATTTCACGTTATCATTTTGTGATTTTACATGGATCCCGTGGGAACAACTGGTTAAAAAGTAACTTATGTGTTATTTCAGCCATTCAGCTATTTACATACCGAATTTCATCTAAATACGTCCAGCCGTTCTGCCATCAAGGAGTAACAAACACACATACCCACACGCATGTACACACGCACTACTCAGACAATTTTAATATTCATAAAATCTGTAGGATTATGCTTTTTTGCTTGCAAAATTGGAATTAGTTCATCAACCAGACCGTCAGTTAAACTTCTTAGTCGACTTACTTTCTCAACTCGCTGTTACGTAAATCGCGTAATAGCCGGTCCTGTTAAACATAACGCCAACCTGTCCGAGCGGTATTTGTTACAGCCGTATATTCTGTAACCGGAGATCAATCCTTGAGAACTAGAAGCGAAGTTGGACTAGATTTGTGGTTCAAATTGGACCTTGTCACACATTAGCAACGAACTTAATACACGCGGTTTTGATAGTTCCGATACATTAAGCATTATACTCCATCTAATTTAGAATTATAAACCACAACAACATTATATTGCGGCTCATGAACTGTAATCTCTTTACAATTTGTACTAGAGTCACAATTGACGACACGCAAATAAAGTGACATTAAAACAATTTTATTTTGCGGCTCCCAGACTGTACTATTTGCTAGGTAAGAAATAGTTGTCGAGCCGCAATATAATGATGTTGTGATTTCAATTCTAAATTAAATGAAGTGTAGGTAATGCTGATTTTTAACATCGATTTAGTTCCCTCTTTTATCAGCACCAGCTTTGTTCTTTGTTAATTAACAACTTGGTTAAGAGAATCTCATGTGAAACCATTAGTCCATTACCGTACCTCGCTCGCGCCACAAAAGTAACATTCACTTTAAATGTCGAATTTTAATTTTTTAATAAAGATAACATCCTGACGCATTTAATGCCAACACTATAAACAGAAGATCCTGATTACCCTGACATTTCGAATTTTTGAGATACTCTGGTTTAAAACATGACTTTGAATTAAGAAAGAACAATAAAATTAAACCACTTATGGCCGTAGGCTTGTCCATGATGGGTGCCTTACAGAGGGGGACTTTGGGAGGCCGGTGCACAACCTATAAAAAATTAAAATGTTATTTATATAAATAAAGATAATGTATACTCACGCACGATCACGATCTAAATATAAAAAAATGGCGTTTACTAAGGACGCGGTACACATTTTTAAGATGATAAAATTTGTACATACTTTTGAGATTGCCATCTATTAATAAAATTGGTACTCGGCAGCTCAAAAACGGAAGTGTGTGTAGGTACATTATATTGTTTTAGTTAAACAATCCTGGATGACAGCCCTTAAAGCGAAACATTTATTTCGGTTTATATTATTCATTGCCTTTGACGAAGGGTATGGACCTAATTTACCTCTTAGTTAACAAACCTTCTTTATCATAAAATTAAAAAGTTTGACGAACTTGTTAATGTACATTCGACTGCTTCAAAATAAGGTTGTCTAACTAAAAATAACTTAGCGGTCTACCGAAATGGCATTATACGTTCGGTTAGGTAATTAGACGTTATTTACTTAATAAATAACTATTAAAAGGTGTGAAAATTTCGGCAACTGTCTGCTTTGCACTGCATTTAAACGAAGAAGAAAATCATTATTCATTCTAAAATATTATCTAAGTACCTACATAATTTAATAATGAATGGCTCGCTCGGCCTAGATAGTCTCTGCTCAGTTGGCAATAAGATGATTCAAAATTGGAAGGAGACTGGGAGGGCTGAAGATTGTAGGCTTTTGAAGAATAAAAATAGCAATTAGGTGCAAGGTGCCTGTACCAGCCAGTATTACAAGTAACTAGCCACTTATTCTGTACCTTGTTGCTTTACTTACAGCTAAGTATATACCTTACTTCGTAAAAGATACTTAGAAAAAATGCGGACGTGATAAGGATAAGGTAAAAAAGTGACCATCTAAGTAGGTAGGTATTGTTGACACTAACTGTATATCATATAAATAATTATCTCGAATACAAAATAATGCTCAGATGCTTTCGTATATAATGTGATGCAGATGCTGTAGGATATCAGTTGGGCATAAAAATTTAGGAACATATAGATATTGCGAATAAATTTTTAAGTACGTAAAACATCTACGAATTACATATAATATAACCATTTAGCTTGTAATTACCTTATTTTAGCTTTTATTCCCTTCATTAAGATGCAATGCTAAAATTTACATTGAGTGCCAACTTCGAATTAAAACCAAGGCTTTACGTAAACCGCGCGGCCACAACAAAACAGCGCGTGCATTTGATCACGGACCGCGTATCCGAACGCACCGTGCGCGGCAAAACCGTTTCGAAATTCGAATTTTTTCTGCACCCAACTTAGTCTGTTTTCGTTGAGATAGGTTCGTTTTGTGGAGTTGTTAAATTGTTTTCTGTTACGAAAATGACAATCTACAGCAAAATAGTGCAAATTATCCTGGTCTGTGTGTGAATTGGATTGCATAATACAAATTAAGGTGCGTATCATACAAATTTAATGAATTAAAAATAAAAAATAAATGTAGATAAACGCGATGCATGCATGGTAAACTGTCACTATTTTTTCACTGTTTTTTTAAATCAATGACGATTACTCAAAATAAGTGTGATAGATAGGTACCTCGCGTAAAAAGATTGCGTTTTTTCGAAAAAAAGTAAAAACTTGAGTAACTCGAAAACCACTGAATTTTGACCACTGGGCAAAAAAAAGGCCCTAGGTCCAATTAGGTACAAGTCATCCTGTATTTTATGACATGCGTCAATACCCGTTCATTAAGATACATACTTCCAGTTTTATTTCCAGATAGATACAACCTAGGTATCTTCAAGGCTAGAGTGAATAGGCTGTTACTGAACCGGCGAGACACTCCTTTGCTCTCATCTGCACTTTCCACCACGTAAGATAGGGTTCAATCACGGGCCCGTTTTAAGTTAAAATAAACCGGCCAAGGGCGAGTCGGACTCGCGCACCGAGGGTTCCCTACAAATTTTTAGGTATGTCAAAATATACGCCGTAAACAGCCGTAACTATAACAATCCAGTGTAAGCAGAAGCCTGCTTTTAAGTAAAATGTACGCAGTGTGAAATCATTTTATATGTGTTAGCCAGGCAGGACCCCCCTTAATATTTAATATAAATATATTTTAATTATTTGTTGTTGTACCAGCCACAATAATACATAATCGGTGAAAATTTCAAATGTCTAGTTAACGCCATTAAAAAGATAGAGTTAAAAACGCTGAAATAACACGTTTCTTGTATGGCAACCCCGTTTAATTTTTAACTTTATTTTTTTTTTATTGTTTATTACTTATTGGTATAAATTAATTAAAACAACTTTATTTTATTTTTAGTATTCGTTGTTATAGCAGTAACAAAAATACATCATCTGTAAAAATTTCAACTGTCTAAATATCACGTTTCATGAGATACAGCCTGGTGACAGACAGACAGACAGTGGAGTCTTAGTAATATGAGCCGAAAGGTTCTCGAGTGGCGTCCTCGGACCGGAAGATGCAGTGTAGGTAGGCCTCCAATAAGATGGAGTGATCGCGTTGGATGCGGATGGCGCAGGACCGATCTGTTTGGCGAGCCTTGGGGGAGGTCTATGTTCAACAGCGGACGTCTTTCGGCTGAAATGTTTGATGATGATGACGATGCCAAATCTGACACCGAGATGGGTCTAAAGGGTAAAAACTTTACTAATGATTTCAGCAAACAAAAACTAATGAATAATAAATAACCATTAGAAACAATACGATGACGCTCTCAGTAGTTAAACCGGTGATCATTAAAATTATTATGGGTAATAACAATAAGTGACGACTGTAGGATTAAGTTCATAAAGTTAAGGTAGAGTCACTAACTCCTTGTCGGCAATGAACGTTTTAATAAAAAGTGAATGATTTTGATGATATCCGTGAAATTTTTTGATACTGTAAACTGCTGCAAATTTATATAAAATAAATATAAATAAATAAATATTAGGGGACAATCTTACACAAATCAACCTAGTCCCAAACTAAGCAAAGCTTGTACTATGGGTACTAGACGACGATAAACATACTTAACAAATACTTACAAATATTCGTGCTCATCACACAAATAAATGCCCTTACCGGGATTCGAACCCAGGACTTCTTGCTTCGTAGGCAGGGTCACTACCAACTAGGCTAAAGCGGTCGTTAAATGTTACTTGCCTTGATTTTCGTTTTTTTTTAAGTATTCATTATCTGCGACATTTAAGTAATATTTTTTTATATTTTACAAAATTGAACCTAAACCCTGTCTTTCAATAGTTGAAAGCGTTCTTTCTTCGCGCACTGTCAAAAAACCATTGGGGTTACAAGAGGAAAAAAATGGTGGCCAGGATAAAGGAACATAATAGGTACTACTCGTATAGTGTATTAAAAGTTTAAAAACTTTTACGGAATCTGAGCCTCTGTAGTGATATTTATAAACAAAATCAGACAATGTTGGGTCATAGAGCATAGTTGAAGAAGTTTACGGTAATTGTAAAAATATCACTATTGTTCAAAAACTACCTACAGAGATTCGATTGAAAAAACATCACTTGGAAATACTTAGTAAAAAACCTGTGTACAAAAATACAGCTAAAGTTGAAAATTTATTTATTTATTAAATAGAAGAAACCGTACTGGCTTAGTGGTTTGACCTCTTAGTTTTTCGGAATTTATGTGCGAAATTATATTTGAAATTTACCATGAACTTTACGGTGAAGGAAAACATCATGAAGATACCTGCACACACCTGAGAAGGAATTCAATGGTGTACGTGAAGTTCCCAATCCGCACTGGGCCCGCGTGGGAACTACGGCCCAAGCCTTCTCATTCTGAGCGGAGACCTGGAGGTCTGTGCCCTGCAGTGGGACGTATATAGGCTGGGATGATGATGATGAGTAAGGATAAAACAAAAAAAAGATAGAGCGTGGAGTCCCTCCGCGCGGAAGAAGTGAAACTTCATAATAAAAAAAAAAGCCCCCACACCCCCTTGCGATAAATAATGGCTGCTTAAGCGTGAGCCGGGATGCTTGCGAATGAGAAAGGCTACTTACTATATCTATCTATCTATCTAATCTATCTATCTAATACCTTTAAACGAGCAATTCTTGTATATATATATATAATCAGGATCTCGGAAACGGCTCCAACGATTTCGATGAAATTTGGTATGTGGGGGTTTTCGGGGATGAAAAACTGATCTAGCTATGTTTCATTTTCAGAAAATCGCTTTTACTCGTGTTTTCCGGCTATTTTTGTTTGCATTAGAATATAAAGGTAAATTTCGCCGTCTTCGAGCAGATCATAATGGCACATTAGGAATTGGGTGGTCGCGGATCCAGCCGACCTCGGTTCGATCCCACGTTTTTTTTTCAACTTTTTTTTTTTAAGTTTATTTTTCATGAGAAAACGTCAAGTTTCTTCTTTTGTGAGAAAAAGTTACTTTTTTGTTAGAAAAAGTATTATAGGGAACGTGCAATAACTATAGGCGGCAGCACTAATGCGACAGAAGAGACACTATGCGGACAGTAAAACAAACTTATCAAGGTAAAACATTCAAATTGATGGCACCCTTATGGCACCAGTTGGCAGCACCGTCTATGTGCACGTTCCCTATTGGGAGCACAGAACAGGAAAACCCGGTTGTCTGTAAAGTCGATTTACGGACGATAGTTTAACGTGACTTAACCCCCCCCCCCCCCTCCGATGTTTTTGTCAAATATCTTGAAAACGATGCATCCTACGGCAAAATCAATGAAATTTTCATCCCCCCTTTAATACCCCCGCGCTCCCTCCCCTGCATCCCCTCCCCCCCTCTCACCCCCCCCCCCCACCCCTCCGGTGTTTTGATCTCGGAAACGGCTCCAACGATTTCGATGAAATTTGGTATTTGGGGGTTTTCGGGGATAAAAATTGATCTAGCTTGGTCTTATCTCTGGGAAAACGCTTGGTACCGAGTTTCTGCCCGAGCAGAGCTCGGTCGCCCAGGTATTTCTTTAAATCTGCCACAAATGTTACAAAACTTCCATTGATAACCCTAGTTTTCCACAGTGGATTAATCCACGTCCTTCATCTTTTGCGTTTTTTTCCTTTTAATTGCTTCTAGAATACTTACACGTTAGGACAATAACATTTATAATTGACCAATCCATAACGTACTGCTACTGATAGATGTGACTTCACCCAATCTTATCTGGCCTGAAAACGAGACAATTGGCGTCCCAAAAAAATTTCCAATTGGATCAATTGCGGGACGCATACTCCGGGCCTCCAGAAACGGGACGTCCCGCGTATAGTGAGACGGTTGGCCACCCTAGGTCTGACTGCGGCAGGATCCTGGGGCATTAACCCTTTGGATCGCAAGGACAATCCACTGGGACCAGTTACGTGCCAGTTCTTGAGACTTGAGACTTGAGACGCTTCTACTATACTCACGTACTCTATTTCAAATTCAGGACAATTTTTTTTTATGGTATTTAGGCCAGACAAACGAACTAGTGGGTCACCTGATGTTAAATGAACACCACTGTCCATAGCTTTGATCAATTATAACTGAAGATACACATTGCCGAACAAAATCCCCTTCAAAAAATGTCCGAACTTTTTTATTTGTTTGCATAACAATTAAAATCATCACCTACACAGAAATTTGAACCTAGTCCTTACTTCATTACAGTCGAATTTCGGTTGACACTTGACAGCTAAACTTGACAATTTCACGCAACGTACTGAGAAAAAAGAAGGCCACTTTTATCAAAGTGGCGCTCATTTGGCTCGGACATTTTCGGGCGCGCGACTGTGGATCTACAGTTATAATTGATCAATGGTCCATAGACACCCGCAACGCTTTACACGATGCCAGTGCGTTGTCGGCCCTAAAGGAGAGGGTATAGGGGAAGGGGGAGAGGGAGGGGGAGAAGGAAGGGGTGAGGTATTGGGCCCCCGGCACTCTCACTGACCGTACGAAACGCAAGCAGGATTACTGCTGCTTCACGCCGGTGTTCTGTGTGGGGGTGGTAATTTTCCAGTAGATACTACTTATCGAATGGCGTGGTCTAAAAAATCCAGCTGGAATTAATTTTTGGACTAGTTCGCATAATTTAATTAGAGATGCATTTTTCTACTACTTACTTGTAGGTAGCTATTTTAAGGACATCCCTAATTCTTAGTAAGTAATTTTCGAATGGTGTTTTTTTCACAGAAATTATTTCAAAAATCGCCCTCCAATAAATTTAGCATAAGTACACGAAAATGTGAAAAATGTTTAGTTCCATAGTCCGCTGCGCTGAAAATAAATCCTGTAAATGTTAACCTTACGATCCAAATAATAGGCTGGGATGTATCATGTTGCGGGCGCGGTTACGGTTAGACAAGTGCTATGGATTATCATGCAGAATTGCAGGCCTAGGCCAGGAAAGGGAACGTCTATTGTTTCATGTGACACAGCATCATGACGTTTATAGGTTTACTTACTGTTTTCTTGAAGTTTTTTATTTATTTCATTGCATGTTTGAGAAAAGCACTATACAAGCCTCGGCCGGAATAGGGGTTGCCGGCCTCGTATCAAACCTACTCGGCCGGCAACCCCTTACCTCTCGGCCTCTGTAGTAGGTAATGTACAAGCTATTATTTTGCTGACTTGCAATGTTCGTAAGTCGTCAGTGTTTTTTTCCATTTCAATTTTGTAGACGTAAACATTTTTTATTTGAAATATATCTTTTGTGTCACGTGACAGTCGTTACTGACTATATCTACTCTCAAACGACTATATACACAACACTAAGCGGTCTTGAACTTTGACACAGTTACGCGAGAAAAATACAAATACAAAATACTTAACTACAGTAGGTAACTATATAAATCTTCAATTCTTCGTAATTCTAAAGGTACCAGAATATTTCGGCAGACCCCTAGTTCATTGTCCCATCCTATATACTGATGGCCGATGGGGCCAAAAGGTTCTCGAGTGGCGTCCACGTACCGGAAGATGTAGTGTAGGTATGTCTCCAACAAGATGGAGCGACGACTTGATTAAGGTTGCTGGAACGCATTGGATGCGGATGGCACAGGACCGATCTGTTTGGCGAGCCTTAGGGGAGGCCTATGTTTAGCAGTGGACGTCTTTCGGCTGAAATGATGATGATGATGATGATCCTATACAGGGTTATTTGTAATTCACTAGCACCCTTTTAACCCTAAACTCCTACCACTTCAACAAATCTTTTTTGTTTTACGACTTTTGTCATAACTTTATATTTTTGGTGAAATAACGTTTTGAAAATTTGAGATTACCTGTATTTTTACGATACTCTGTGCCGTGTATGGAAAAAAATGTACTCCATTTTAAAAAGTCGTATAACTAAAAACATTTGTTTAAGTGGTAGGAGTTTAGGGTTAAAAGAATGCTAGTGAATTACAAATAACCCCACGTTGTATACGTCCCACTGCAGGGCTCAGGCCTCCTATCAGAATGAGAGGGCTTGGGCCGTAGTACCCACGCGGCCCAGTGCGGATTGGGAACTTGACACACACACCCAAGACATTCAATTCTTCGTTGGCGGGTGCAGGTTTCCTCACGATGTTTCCTTCACCGTAAAGCTCATGGTAAATTTCAAATGTAATATCCCACATAAATACCGAAAAACTCAGAGCTGTGCGAGCCCGGACTCGAAACCACGACCCTCTGCTTGAGAGGGCATGGGTCAAACTACTTGGTAAACCTTATTACCTTACCACAGCGGCGTCAAAGACGTCAATATGTTTTCAGGATGAATATTCAGCGATTTGCGGCGTTTTTTTAGGGTTCCCTACCCATAGGGTAAAAACGGAAACCCTATTACTGAGGCTCCGCTGTCCGTCCGTCCGTCCGTCCGTCTGTCACCAGGCTGTATCTCGGGAACCGTGATAGCTAGAGAGTTGAAATTTTCACAGATGATGTATTTCGGTTGCCGCTATAACAACAAATACTAAAAAATGGAATAAAATAAATATTTAAGGAGGCTCCCATACAAAAAACGTGATTTTTTGCTCGTTTTTGCTCGATATTGATAGCGGCAACAGGTAGAAGCTTGAAATATTCACAGAATTGACTTTAAAAAAAAAATCATTAAATTAAAATAAAAAAAAATTTAAGGGGGCTCCCATACAACAAACGTGATTTTTCTAGATAATTGTACGGAACCCTTCGTGCGCGAGTCCGACTCGCACTTGGCCGGTTTTTTCTCATTAATTACCATTTCAGCAAATATTATTAAAAAGGATGATGCATAGGTAAAAAAGCCGTGGTGGCCTAGTGGTTTGAACTATGGGCTCTCAAGCAAACCAGCAACCTCTGAATTTTCGGAATTCATGTGTGAAATCACATTTGAAATTTACCATCAGATTAACGGTGATGTCAAACATCGTGAGGAAACCTGCACATACCTGCGATAAAATTCAATGGTGTGTGTGAATTGTGAAGTTCCCAATCCGCTCTGGGCCCGCGTGGGAAAAACCTAAAAACCTGTACCTTTCAGTGGGAAGATGATGATGATGATGAATAAGAATATAAAGATTCTCGGAGTGTTGCAACCTTAACATGATTCTTCAGAATTAACCTGCTACCTTAGATCACCTGTACTTAATGATAATGACTATGTGATAATGATATTTCCAAGTACTTTTATACAGTGACTGACGCGCTGGCGGAGTTGACTACTGATTACTTGACTGCACCATCATCAATCATAACACGACATCTGCAATCTTACGAGTATCCTGCTATTTTTCAACATGGTGTACTACAGGTTAGCTTTGTTTTACAGGGTGTTACAAAATAACCCCTAAAGCCTGAAACCCCATGAACAGTAAATTAAATAGTGATGTGCGTAATCTCAGTCGATATTTTAATTTACTTTTAAAAACACTTATTTTTCCGACATTGAAAACATACCTATGAAATAAAAAAAATATATACTAATTTAATTCTTTACTGGAGTACTTCAATACCCTTCAGTTATTACGGGTAATTTTGTAACACCCTGTATAACAATCCTGAAAAGTTTACAGTTTCAGAATAAATAAACAGTTGGGAAATGAAACATGAAATCATGAATCAGTTTGGGAAAAATAATTTGCGAAACATAATAATAATAATATTAGGGGACAAATCTCACACAAATCGACCTAGTCCCAAACTAAGCAAAGCTTGTACTAGTACCCATAGTCGTACCCATAGACGACGATAGACATACATATATAGATAAATAAATTCTTAAATACATAGAAAACATCCGTAACTCAGGAACAAATATTCGTGCTCATCACACAAATAAATGCCCTTACCGGGATTTGAACCCAGGACATTAGTAAACCTTCAACATATATTAGTAGGTAAAGCTAGCTAGCATACTAGCTATATGCAAGCTAGCTTGTGCAATGGACGTCTTTGGCTGAAATGATGATGATGACCTATTTATGTATTCTAGCATGGCATCACTGTCGCATAGAACAACAAATCATAGCAACAGACGTTCCACTCTAATTGTAAAGCGCATTGCGTTGGTTGCATCGTCAGTTGCATCCACTTTCCTGGCGGACCGACTAATTGTTACCAATATCTACAAAAGTATTGTATGTATTTGGCAGCCCCCGTGGAGTATTGCTCCGAGAAGAAAAGGTGGCTCAGGCCTGAAATGTCCGTTTTCCTAAAATGTATCTTTCCCAAAATGTCTGCTTTACCATAATGTCACGTCTTTTTTTAAAAAAAACATACGTTTTAGGAAAAGGGACATTTCAAGCCTGAGCCGAAAAGGCTACGGGTTAGTCCGAAACATGTCGACTTAAACTCGTTTGAAGACATAGAGTCGAAAAGTGACGAACTTTTTCATTCCACGACTGTACTTAGGTTATTTATTTTTATTATCATCCCAACCTATTTACGTCCCACTGCAGGACACATGCCTCCTCTCAGAATGCTTGGACCGTAGTTCCCACGCGAGCCAGTGGGGGCTGGGAACCTCACACACGCCATTGGCTTTCTTCACAAGTGTGTGCAAGTTTCCTCACGATATTTTCCTTCACTGTAAAGAGCATGTTAAATTTCAAATGTTAATATTTCGCACCTAAATTCCGAAAAACTCAAAAGCGAGCGCCCGGGAATAAACCTACGAGCCTTTCCTTGAGAGGACATATACAGGGTTATTTTTAATTCACTGACATCCTCTTAACCCTGAATTCCTATCACTCAAACAAATGTTTTTTGTTTTACGACTTTTAAAAATGAAGCACTTTTTTTCCCATACAAATACACAGAGTATCGTAAAAATAAGAGGTAATCTCAAATTTTCAAAACGATATTACACCAAAAATATTAAGTTATGACAAAAGCCGTAAAACAAAGTGGTAGGAGTTTAGGGTTAAAAGGATGCTAGTGAATTACAAATAACCCTGTATATCAAACCACTAGGCTACTCGTACCATGACTTATGTTATAGACGGGGTCTACCTATATCAAAATTTATTTTAATAATAAGTAGTTATTGTAAAACAATCTGCTAGGGTGAGGAATCAGTTACCAGTGCAATAACTATAGGGCGTCAGGGCTGGAAAAATGCCATGGGCCCCCGACCCTACGACCCTGCCCAAGAGGCCTGCGAGCTCAGAAATAACATTAAAATAAAACAACACGACAACAACGTGACAATTTTTACTGTAAGGGTCCCATCTATTCCCACAGGCCTCAGAAGGTATAAATAAAATAAATAAATAAATAAAAATCACGGGACAATCTTACACAAATCGACCTAGTCCCAAATTAAGCAAAGCTTGTACTATGGGTACTAGACGACGATAAACATACTTATATAGATAAATAAATACTTAAATACATAGAAAACATCCATAACTCAGGAACAAATATTCGTGCTCATCACACAAATAAATGCCCTTACCGGGATTCGAACCCAGGACCTCTTGCTTCGTAGGCAGGGTCACTACCAACTAGGCTAAAGCGGTCGTTAAATATATAGTTGGGCCACTTTTTTTGCCTACATTAGGCCATCTCCCTCCGTGTCGTTCAGGGAAGGCTTGAAGATGTGGCTGACTGACACTCACACGTCTCTTTGAAATAGCCCCATTGCAAACTACGCCACTACAGACATACGTGTCGTCGACCTTACCTGTGACCTTCCTAAACTGGTAGCAATCAACAGTTACTTCCCAAGGCTGCTCATCCGGCAATCAACATGCAGTCATGTATTAAATATATTCTGACCTACTAAAGTTTACGTTAGCGCAGTATAATTCCAGTAGGTTATCGGGAACAACGCCAAATTTGTACACTATCTTTACGCAATCTCCGGGTTAATACTTCGCGTTTTAACGCCGTTTTTTATCATTATATCCTCTCAGCAAATATTTTCTTACTAATATTATAAATATGCAAAAGTAACTGTCTGTCTATCTGTCTGTATGCTATGATGTTCACGCTTAAACCGCTGAACTGATTTAGATGAAATCTGGTTAGGAGACATTTTGAGACCCTGGGCCTTACGTAGGATAGACTTTATCCCAGAAAATTGCATATAGTTTCCGCAGCATGGCGATAATGAATTCCGAAGCGAAACAACAGCTAAGTAGTTGTTAAATAAAATAAATGATGCTAATGAGTTACATTTTTATGAAAATGAGCACTATTGAGTCTAAATTTATCAATGTCGTTATTGTCGTTACGACTTGACCTTCTATTATATCAAATAATCGTGGGAATGTTTGATCAACCGTTTTCACCCCATTACATAAATCATTTATTAGTCTCAGCCATACATTAAGCATTGATAACAAGAATTATAAATATGTGGCGAAACGGTTCGGAGCAATTTTAAATATTATATTTAACGTGATTAAAACCCGATTGAATACTATAATGTATGAGTGAAAATCGCAGAAATTTGAAAGCATTTTTACTTATTTATATATCTCACAACTAACTTTAAATAAGTATTTGCCCTGTTGCCTTAGTACTTAAGCAAAGCTTGTGTTACGAAAGGCAACGGATAAACATTATAACATAATAAGTAGTATATACTCACAAGTAAGTATACACAAAACAAAATTATATATTTCATACTATAAATACAAACTGAAACATGGATGCACAGAAAAACCCCAGAAAAAAGACCAGCGCTGGGAATCGAACCCA
The DNA here is from genome assembly GCA_947563465.1 of Archips xylosteana. Lineage (NCBI taxonomy): Eukaryota > Metazoa > Arthropoda > Insecta > Lepidoptera > Tortricidae > Archips > Archips xylosteana. The sequence goes on from OX387344.1 coordinate 4,362,281, forward strand.
CGTCCTCAGCATTCCGTGCCGCGTGCTATTCCTCTACACCACCACTGGTGACTGGTTGGTTTTTGGTTGGTTGGTTGGTTTGTATTTAGTATGAAATATATGGATTTCACGGGATGACCGTAAAAGTAATAAAAATGAAGTTGAAAAAATAAAAATACAAAAAGATACTTTATACCAAACTTGTCAAAATTATATTAAAATTATTGTCTAAAATGTGTATAACTTTTGGTGGCCGCGAGTGCTTTGTTTCGGCGCTTTGTTCGCAGATTACTTCCTAGCATATGCTATGTTTTATGTTTACTTTAGGTATTAGCGAATAGACGACGCATTCTATGTTAAACCAACTCGGACCTAAAGGTCGAACGAATAGGCAAACATGTGCCATATCTGGGTCTCCACTTAACGTGGTTTAGCTAAGTTAAGACGGTACGGTATCCTACTTAAATACTACACGATGATTTTTAATCGGTGATCACTCATAATCAAAGTTAGTCATACAAAGATTTATTTCTGAAATGGTATTTTTTTTAGGACTTTTTTAAATGCCATCTTATAGAATGCAGTAGGTTAGGTTAGGTTTGTTTTATAACAATTCCGAAAAAAAAACTGTTTCAGAAATAAATCACTTTATGACTAACATTTATTATGAGAATGACACATTATGACTTGTTAAATTATGCGAAACAATAGAGTCCCGAAATGAAAGCAAAAGCATTAAAATTGTTCAGAACCTTAGTGCTCGAATCCGATTCAGACTTGGCGGTAGAGGTAACGCCACCAGAGTTGAGGCCACGCACACAACCACATCTCATGTAATGACAGCGGGATTTTGACGTTGTGTTGACGTTTAACGACAACACAACGTCAAAATCCCGCTGTCATTACATGAGATGTGGTTGTGTGCGTGGCCTCAACTCTGGTGGCGTTACCTATATTTGCCGTACGTGCGGTTTTGTTTAACGCTTTTTTAAACTCTGCGCGAGTTCATTTTCAAGGTCTAACAACTTTTCTTGCACATTGGATCTGCACTACGGACCTTAATCGCGTTTTTTCCTGGTCGGGGAGGAGCTGTCTGGCTCTTAATCCCAGAAAATCTAAGTATCTTATATTTGGATCTAAGCATCAGATTAGTAATACTTTGAAAAATCTGGCTACCGAGAATGTTGCTGTCATGGGCGAACCAATAGAAAGGGTAGATGTAGCAAGAAATCTTGGGCTAACTATGGACGGCGAGTTACGCTTCGAGAGCCATATAACTCAGTTAGTTAGCAGCTGCTTCTATCGCCTTCGGATTCTTTACAATATTCGTGATTACCTCAGTGTGGATTTGCGTGTCCGAATGTGTGAATCACTCGTATTGTCTAGATTAAGTTATTGTGATGTCGTCTATGATGGTTGCATACTTAGTCGTTCTAGGAGATTGCTCTAACGAGTTCAAAACACATGCATTTGTGCTCGTTTTTGCTTCAGAATCCCTCCTCGGTCACATGTCACTCCGTACTTGAACGCTGCTGATTTGCTTAAGATGCACAATCGCAGGCGCTTGCATCTTGCAACCCTTTTGTTCGGTGTAGCGCGGCACAAGACGCCTTCGTACCTTTTTGAAAAAATCACGTGGTCGTAAAGTGTGCGCAGATTTAAGGCTATTGTTCCGCCGCACCGGACGGTGGCGTTTCGAGGCAGTTTCAGGTTTGCGGCGTCTAAGTGCTGGAAAACATCACCCTCCCATCCTAGGAGTGACTAGCAGGTACACCTTTGGGCGAAAGCTTAAAGGGTATTTGTTGTCATTTCAGAAAACTTAATTACATACATTCGTGTACATTTTACCTAAAATTCTTAATGAGCTACCAACCGACACTCGCACTCGTATTTGTCAGAATACAAGTCTTTGTAAGCGAATTTTGAAAGCGGCTTTTCCGTGTTAGTTTATTTATTTAGTATACTTAGTTACCTATATAAGTACTTAGTAAAAAAATGAGTGAGCTCAGCGGCAATTAAATCTATTAAGATTTTGCTCGCTGTTATACTTGAAATTGTATCTTTATTTTTATTGTTTAAATAAATTAAAAAAAAAAAATTCCTTTCCTTTCCAGCACTATTTCACAAAACTTCTTTAATTTTTCTTTGTCTCGGTTATTTCACTTTTTGTTTTAGTCCGCGCACAGTTGTATACTTGGCAATAAGTGAGTTATAGTAATTTATTATGTAATTTTGTTGAAATTATTTGCTTTTATGATCTACAAATTATCCATTTACGCATGTAGTTTATGTAGTTTATCGCTTTATATTTATAGTAAGTGTACAGTTTATCTATCTGTGTGGCGTTCCGGGTAATCCGACGGTGCTGGCTGAAAATCAGCGCTGGGGTGTTATAAACGCCTCAGCATTAAGCTGAGCCAGTGTCCAATTTACAACCGCAATGACACACTCTTTTTTTTTAGCCTTTGTATTGTCCTTTTTGTAAAAATATTTAAAATGTGTCTTGTGTTGTTGTAAATAAATGTATTTTCTTTCTTTCTTTTCTTTCTTTGTTTCACTTTTTTTTATTAAGGCGGCAAAGAGAGCGTCCTGCTACTTACTTTTAATACCGATTAAGTACCTATACGGACAGAACTAAATCGAATAAATATCAGGGTGGAACCTTTTCACTGTAATTATTATGTTGAAATTCCATAAATCTACATCTACACTAATATTATAAAGAGGAAAGATTTGTACCTATTTTTGTATGTTTGTATATTTGTAATGAATAGGCTCAAAAAGTACTGGGCCGATTTAAAAAATTCTTTCACCAATAGAATGCTACATTCTTCCAATTTGACATAGGCTACATTTTATTTTGAAAAAAATTAGGGATCCTTGGTAAAATTTGAACAATGTAACCGAAGGTGTAGAAAAATGAGTCTTAAAATGTCTTTCGTCGAATGCGCTGCCGAAACTATTAGCGATAGAACAAAATAATGTACAACAATATTGAAGAACATCATAATGTCTACAAAAAACTCCGCGGTAGCATATGTCCAACTATTGTAGTTATGTCACTACAACAACTTTTTTCATTTTAAACATTAATGAAAATGCTAACCAAATTCAAACCATGCTATTTATCTACACTAATATTATAAAGAGGAAAGATTTGTACCTATTTTTGTATGTTTGTATGTTTGTAATGAATAGGCTCAAAAAGTACTGGGCTTTCAAGATTCTATCTCCATAAATAATAAATAATAATTTTTTAATAAATAAAAATATTTGTGAAAAAAGTGTTTAATATCCAAATTTCCAAAAATAAATAATTGTCTACCCCGTGCGAAGCCGGGACGGGCTGCTATCTGCCATAAAATCGTTGTGAAATATATTGTGAGAAGTTTTCACCCAGATATCCCTGGTACGCGTCAGTGGTGTGACGCCATAACAATTCGATTCCCGCCGGGTTGCCTAAATTTTTTACATGACGTCAGTGATACCTACTGATAACAGTTACATACCCTGCTGCCGTCCATGTGCCCTTTATATAATATAGGACTTATTCTTAATGTGACTTCGAACTCACTCAATGAGTGAGCTTCACAAGTTTAAAAATCCTGACAAACAGAGATAAAGCTCCTAAAAATATGTATGCTAGCTCATAAAATATGACATGTACACTTATGACTTTTTTATTGAAAATTTCCTCCTCTTTAAGAATCTATTTGGATAATTTCTTAAGTATGAATAGTTTTGAATTATAAATAAAAAACGAAAACCTTTTTTTATAACTTAATTTGTTTACCACAATAGTAATTTTTTATGTGCTGTAAAATCGTGAAAAACATTTTTTCTTGAGGTCATTCCGAATCCAATTTATTTTAGGAGACTATATATGGTATGTGGAAGTACCTAACTCACGCTTCTCGCACTGCTGGAATTTCCGGGAATGAGAGGAACTGAACTGTAGTTCCCACACGGATCCAGTGCTTATTGGGACTTTCACGTACACCACTGAATTGCTTCGCAGGTGTGTGCAAGTTTCTTCACAATGTTCCTTCACCTCATATAATTCAACTACATACATCTAATCTAAGAAGATCTTCTAAAAATGTCTTATGAGGATTCAGAAAAGTTATTGGCTGTCTTAAAATAAATAGGATTAAATAGTGTTAAGGTTATTAAGTGCTTATTTTAGAACCAAAAATGTTTTACTACTTGTCTTTTATTCAAAATCTACTTAAAAACATTAGGTGTGTAGGTATTTTGCATTTGATTATTTATGTTAGCATTTTAAGTCCTTTTATACCTGAAACACAGGATTTTATTTTATCCTAGTTCAGGGTGTGTATTATTTACATTTTTTACTGTTTGTTTATCCTTTTAGTTATATTTGTCAAATACGATGTAAAAGTTAATAAAGATTTATTTATTATTATTATTAATATATAAAAATCTCTCGTCTCGTTTGTTATTGAACTCCTCCGACACGGCTTGACCGATTTTTATGAAACTTCTTTGGCTATATTCGGTAGGTCTGAGAATAGGTCGTAGGCTATTTCTTATAGGTACCCGTAATATGGCAAAGCAACGTTTGCCGGGTCAGCTAGTATATTACCTTGATTCTGAACCTGCCAATATTGCAAAAGTCACGTTGCAATTACTTACTCGAGTACTTTGTAGTGTAGTACCTACTTAGAAGTATTAATTTCTTCGCGTATCCAGCGTTGAAGGACGGCAGATTGCTTGCATGACTCACAACTTATAATAAAGCGTAAAAAAGATATTATCATGGATAATTACAGTTAAGTACAAGTAACAAGGGAACGCTGATAACTGGGCCCTACCCGTGGCGCCTTTTTAGGGTTCCGTATCGTATCCAAAGAGTAAAAACGGGACCCTGTTACTGAGACTTCGCTGTCCGTCCGTCTGTCCGCCCGTCCGTATGAAATCTTGACAATTGTTTTCCAAATAATATTCAAATAATTACTCGTCAGAATTTCAAAGATTTTTTTTTCGAAGTCTCTATTGTGGGGGGCCCTCTATTGTGAAGGCCCCGGGGCTGTGGCCCCGCATGCCCTCACCTAAATTCGGCCCTGTTGTCGGTCCATTTTGTAGAGGCCTTAACACCACTATATTGTATAAAAAAACCGGCCAAGTGCGAGTCGGATTCGCGCACCGGGAGTTCCATACAAATTTTTAGGTAAATCAAAATTTCTTAGTTCTTGAAAGCTCCTACTTCTATGATAAAACAAAAGTTAGGGGCATGGCCGTAGTAGATAGTAAAAAAATATTTGCTCTGTCAATATCCAGGGAAGAAACAAGGGACTAAAGTTTGTATGGAAAAAAGGGTTCGCATCATATATCGTATCCTCTTAAGAAAAATCCGATTGCTACTTAACGTCCAAAGTCCGAGGTCGGCTCGATAGCACCCTTTGGCATGCTAACGGCACTTTCACACGGGCAACGTCCCGTTTTTTGCGGGTTCGGTTTTTTGCAGGATCCCGTTTAGTAGCATACGTGCTACTGTGGTACGAGCAGAACCCGCAAAAAACGGGACGTTGCCCGTGTGAAAGTGCCGTAAGACAAACTAAGTACCCTTTGCTGAGCTGCCCGTCTGGCGGCTCGCCCTCTCTCCGGTAAGCTGTAAAAGCCGTCGAGGCTAAAAGCAATAGTCTGTCCGAAAAAAATCCTCATAAGAATATTCTCTTGATGTTAAACTGATAGTTATCCATAAGCGTGGCCTCTCGACGTAACCTTCACCACGGAAGGTTGCTTTCGCCCGCTCGGACCTTGAGGCGACCCGGCCCTGCCCGCGGCCGACTTCCAAATGCCACTTAGACCACCTTAAAGCCTTTACCAATGTTTTACCAAGCTATTTCATTGTCCACCCTTTAAATAATAGAACTAGCAATAATAGAAATAGAATTAACGAACTGAAACAATCACTTTGCTAACCCGCGACCTTATGATAGTTACGTTTATGCAAGAAATCTGGGTTCATGTAGTTCCTCCAGACTACACTGACGAACCGAACCATCACCACCACCAAACTACACTGACGCGTTTCGAACTCAACCAGAACTCATCTTCGGAGTATCGCAACCGTTCACATGTCTGACATTTGGTAGCATGGTGATCAGGCCCAATTGTGCCCAATCCCAACGAATTCAGTTAATTACATAGGTCTCGAAACAGTAATTAGTAAGATGAAGTAGCGATCGAGAGTTCTTTTGTTTTTTCGTCGTTTGAGATGTGGACACAAGTTTGTGTTTCGGCGTTTGGATGTTGGTTAGTCAATCACGCAATACTTAACGGCTGAACGGATTTAGATTAAACGTTAAACATGAAACTACCGTGAGACTCATTCATAGTGAAAAAATACGGATCATTCCCTTTTATACTGCATCTTTACTGCATCCATGCAAGTGCTGGCTGTATAAACGTGTTATTGATTGAGGTCACACAGTGACCAACACCCAGCCATATGGCGATCGGTTGCATAATGTGACCTTACGTTTGATTCTCATCTCGCTAAAATTTAAGACCGAGTTGTTAGGTGTGCCAATTTGTTTACTATGACTAATATTATAAACGTGCTGGACCCAATTGCATAACAAATTACAAGCTAATAGTATTGGCTATTTTGTATTGAAATTCACTAATACTATTAGCTTGTAATCTCACTAATCTGTTATGCAATTGGGCCCTGGAGATATACGAGTACATGTGTCACAAGGTCTGTTTTATGGGTCTTTTTTATTACGAAAATCGCAAATATTTCTCTCGTATGTTGCAAACTGCCATGAAGAAAATGGTACAAATTGTACAAAAATGAACCTGTTAATTCTATGACAAATTCTGATCTTTACTGAACGACTGTCATACCGAACGTCGAAGTTCAAAATTGCGATTCACTGTAATCCGAAAGTACTAAAATGCGACGCATGTTACTGCGAAAGTACGCCACACCGATTAACATATTCTCGAATGTTTCTCACCGCGATTCACTGTATTCCTAAAGCACTAAAATGCGATGCTTGTTACTGTGAAAGTACACCACATCGATTCACATATCCGCGAAATATTCTTACCGCGATGCACGTTAGTGCGAATGTATGCCACATCCATGCAAACATTCTCGAAGCTATTCCAGCGAGATGCATAGTAAATGCGAAGGTGTGCCACGTAGAAAAACTCCATTTAGACTGTTTCACACAGCGATATTTACAGAAAATCGACGAATCATAAACCGAATCGAAGTTAGTAACAGTCGGACAGGTGGACATGGTGATACTATGAAATAAAATATAAATGAAATAAAAATAATTTATTAATAAAAAAATATTAAAGAAAAAATAATTCAATTACATACTCCTCAGAGATAGCAACAATAATTTCGCAGATTAAATACATCATTTACATCAAAAAACAAATTATTATTATTATTATGTACTTTTTTCCTCTTTAGAAAAAAATAACTTCGTACCTATAAAGAAAAAAAAAACAAATTGTGTACCATTGTGTGTGTTACATCAATCGCAATTGCAATGCAATTTCTCAGAGTAAATTAGGCCCAACTTTATTAATTCATTTTAATTACCAACGGTAATTACATTACGGTTTATGATTCGTCGATTTTCTGTAAATATCGCTGTGTGAAACAGTCTAAATGGAGTTTTTCTACGTGGCACACCTTCGCATTTACTATGCATCTCGCTGGAATAGCTTCGAGAATGTTTGCATGGATGTGGCATACATTCGCACTAACGTGCATCGCGGTAAGAATATTTCGCGGATATGTGAATCGATGTGGTGTACTTTCACAGTAACAAGCATCGCATTTTAGTGCTTTAGGAATACAGTGAATCGCGGTGAGAAACATTCGAGAATATGTTAATCGGTGTGGCGTACTTTCGCAGTAACATGCGTCGCATTTTAGTACTTTCGGATTACAGTGAATCGCAATTTTGAACTTCGACGTTCGGTATGACAGTCACAAATTACTTTACAAGGCAAACATATAACTCAATTAAAAACACATTAAATTATGCTAACACATGTGCAGCATGAGAAACACTCTGAGGTACATACTGTTCAGCAAAAAGTGCTATGGGAAACTGCAATTATTAATGCTACATTTACACGTTGGCGAGACTTGCCAAACGCTTACAAGCTCCAAGCTTGAATGCCATTGACACGCTTGCAAGTGCGTTATAGTTTATTGTACTCCGGACAGGAAAACATGGCAGACTTGTACCTTGAAGTTTCTTCGGCTCTTGTGTTTGGCTTGACATATTCTTTAAGCCCATAATTTCGTCGTTTGTCCAAGTACTCATGGTCGACACGACACTCAGCTGTATACAGTATGCTTAGTATAAGTTTTCCTTCACTTCAATACTTCTCGATCGCGTTTACGTAAAAATTTCAATTCTATGGAAACATGTGACAGCGCCTCCGCGCTCGCGCGTCCATGTTTCCATAGAATTGAATTTTTTACGTAAACGCGATCGAGAAGTATTTGGTGAAGTAAAAACTTATACTAAGCACTCAGAACAGCATAAGTTATTTCCCTACGGCGCGAGCTTCCTTTGCTCTGTTTTCAAAAAACTGACACTGGCGCGGATCGGCGGCAAGCTCTGGAAAGCTCACGCAAGCCATGCCAAACACCCCCGTTTAAGCGTTGGCGCTTGTGAAATCTTGTCGTAGTTTGGCAAGCGTGTAAATGCACCGTAAAAAACAGTAGGTAGGTATAATACGAGTGTTTACTATTTTTTATAGACTTTTTATTAACTTGCAATATATCTATGTATGTACGGGTCAAATCTTGGAAGTCGAATTTGACCCACTTCCAGTGGTCGGATTCACTTGAAATTTCGTATACTTACCTACTTATGTAAGTTGGATGACAATGCAAGTACAGCCAGCGAAAAAGCTTGGTTCCGTACCTCAAAAGGAAAAAACGGAACCCTTATAGGATCACTTTGTTGTCCGTCCGTCCGTCCGTGTATCCGTCCGTCCGTCTGTCTGTCAAGACCCTTTTTCTCAGGAACGCGTGGAGGTATCAAGCTGAAATTTATATCATATACTCAAGTCTACTGTCCCTTGGAGCTGTGAAAAAAATCAAACATCTAAGCCAACGCAATCAAAAGATACAGCCGTTTATGACGCAAATTTCCGCATATTTTCGAAACTCGCAAGGGAATCAAAACCTACAGGGTACTTCCCGTGAACTCAGAATCTTGAAATTTGGTACGAAGCTAGGTCTTATAGCACAGATAAAGGAAAAATTGCGAAAAGCATAAATTTTTTTCTCTGTCTGTCTATATCAGTAACCAACGCACATTTTCGACACTCGCAAGAGAATCAAAACCTACAGGGTACTTCCCGTGAACTCAGAATCTTGAAATTTGGTACAAAGCAAGGCCTTATAGCACAGATAAAGGAAAAATTGCGAAAAGCATAATTTTTTTTGTCTGTTTGTCTATATCAGTAACCAATCTACAATGATCCCACACTGCGCACATTTTGCTTAGGAACAGGGGTCTGCTAAGACTGGATGTTCATAGATACATATAAATTTGTATGGAACCCTCGGTGCGCGAGTCCGACTCGCACTTGGCCGGTTTTTTTTAATTTTAATGCTAAAATAATATTAAACGAAGTAGTATAAGTATGTAGGTATAGATATTAATATTATGTTACATAGTATAAGTAGATAACATTATTAAAACTCACCGACTTTATTGATGGAAAACGGCAATCGCTTAACAAAATCGTCGCTTTTAGCCTACACAGTAAACAATTCTTAGTACCTAATTCGTTGCGACATGCAATGCAAACTTTTTTATGAATGCCGCAATAAGTCCGTTGTTCCAAGGTCCGTTTGTTCCGCGCTTACGAAACGCAGTCGGTAAACCGACGGCGACAGTTTTGTTAATCATTAATCAATTACCTTAAAGCTAGACTTTTATAAGCTACTTACCTACTTATTACTTATCTTCAACAGGGATGATGACAGCTTAAAACTGGTAAAACACTAATTCTAAGGCGCGACCCTTGTAAAAAAAACATATTTTAGCCCTGAAAACCAGATTAAATCTTCAATTGGAATTGGGCATTTCCATTTTTCGTTGTACCCAATTAAGAAATTGTTAACAGGGAGTTAAAATTAGTCCGTTTGGTTACGCACTTTTTCAAGTCTTTACAATAAAAAAAAAACTTAACAAACCGGACCATTCTTCACTTCTTGTTACACATTGTTAAAGTTGTCCGATTTGTTACTTTTTTTATAGTAAAGGCTTAACGGACTAATTTTAACTCCCTGTTAACAATTTCTTAATTGGGTACCTACAACGAAAAATAGAAATGCCCAATTGCAAAATAGTAGTACATAACAGCAGAGGCCGTGAAGTAAGGCATTGCTGGACGCTCCGGCCGAGAATATGCCATGCAAAATTTATTGGAGGATCGTATTTTGACAGCTCATAAAAAGTACGTCAGTTTATGGTGGTGTGATCATCAAATTTTGCGTGTCGAATTTCAACCAATTCCAGGGTCTTGAGCAATTCAAATTCGTGGTGGGTAACAAATAGGAATGTCCATGAATGAATCAGGACATTTAGGAGGCTATGTTAGTTAGCCTTAGGTGCATTCACGCTACTTACCTACTTACAAAGTTTTTGAAAAATGCTTATATAGCAACGTCCTTTGTTTATCTTATCTTTGTGATACAATTTCTAAGATATTACTTAATTAATAATAAATACAAACGAAAGTATATACCTACACCTCTTTAGACGACTTTCTTTATTTATAGACGACCAAATGGCCTAGTGGTTAGAGAAGCTGACTACGAAGCTTGAGGTCCCGGGTTCGATTCCCGTGTCGGGGCAGATATTTGTATGAAAAATACGAATGTCTGTTCTCGGGTCTTGGGTGTTTAATATGTATTTAAGTATGTATCTATCTATATAAGTATGTTTATCCGTTGTCTAGCACCCGTAACACAAGCTTTGCTTAGCTTACTTTGGGGTTGGGTCAATTGGTGTGAATTGTCCCATGATATTTATTTATTTATTTAGCTCTTGCTCTTGCGTTGTAATTGTAACCTAAGGATCAAGGAAATACAAAGTAAAATCTTAGCATTGCAAACTTGCGGTGGAGACACCGCAGAGCTGCTCAATAAAATTTCTCTAAGTTACTCAACTTTTATGAGACCAACCTTGGAAATCAAACAAACGCACATTACGTTGATGCTTCAGCAGAGGTGCTGTGACTAACATAGGTAGATACCTAGAGCTAATAATTTATAAAAGTAATAGAAATGGCATGCAACCTAAAAATGTAAACTTATTATGTTCAATATTAAGTTGTGATGGTTCTCTTGGTGTGGGTTTAATTAATTGTGTTTGCAAAGGTTAATTTTTTATTTTTTTATGTGGATAGATGACGGGATAATTGCTTGCATGAAAAACTGTACCTAATTTAAACTATTTTTTCTACTTTTTATTTTTTTTTATTTTGCATGACTTAACCTCACTACTTCACGGAGGAGCAAAATAAGTACCTACTCCATTTATTAGGAACTCTGTAAAGTAACGCCTGAATCTATACAGCATTTAAAACACTTTATGACAATTAATTGATAGGTAATAATTATATGTATGACCAACGAGACACGTTATTGTTCAATACAAAAATGGACCTACATAAAGTACATTAGGTGTGTAATACACCTAATGTTCTACTTCGATAGAGAACTGATCTTTGTATCAAATATATTTCGCAAAAGCCATTTCATTTTATCATGATACGTTTTAAGTCAGTGCCTCTTAGCTGCACGTTTATTGTGAAGCAATAGATTGTTCGGTCAGATACCAAAAACTGATCTCGATCGGTTGTTTTGGCGGTAGGCATCTACTTACGTACCTTACCTACCTACATAGTTATAGTCATTAGGGACCGCTAGTGCTATGCTACTTAAGTATATTAAGTATGTACAAAAAATATTGATACAGTCCGATTGCAGTCTGAAACAAGCAGCAAATTAACCTTTAAAGTTTAAAGACATAAGTCACAGAAGATATTTGTTGCTCTTGCAACACATATTTTCTATAGCTTATGTCTTTAAACTGATTTCTTAAGCAAGAGTTATGCTGATTACTTAATTGTTTGGCCAATATGACTGAAATGAATGACCGGACGCGGATACAACAAGATTGTATAGTACCAATTTTTTGAGGTGTCCCGATTTCGTTAACAGCCCACCTTTCGGACAAAGCCATTGTATTCTATTATGTCCTCAAGTGCATAATCCTCAGTTTAAAATGAACAGAAATATAAGATAAACTAGCTTATCGAAATAACGACTTTATTACTTACAGCAGAGAGTTCATTTTAAATTAAACTTTGTTTGTTTTGGTTGCGTGTCTACGACGCATTCAATTTTGAAAAATATTATCTGCCATGCCAACAAAGTTTAATTTAAAAAGACTATATACTGTAAATAATAAAGTCGTTATTTCAAGGAGCTATTTTGTCTTATATTTTCGTTCATTTTAAACTGAGGATTGTGCACTTTTAAGGACATGATAGAATACAATGGCTTTGTTCGAAAGGTGGGCTGTTAACGAGATCGAGACACCTCAAAAATTTCGTACCATAACAGTTATGGCATGGTTAATTCCAGATAATGTCGGAATCAGCAGAAGGCGGTTCGTCACTGGCGTGGCGTCTGCTGGCCACTCTGGAGGGCGGCTCGCTGGTGCTGTGCGCGGCGGCGCTGCTGGCGTACCGCGCGCGACAGAGCCCGCGCGGGGAGCGGCGCGCGGCGCGCACTGTGCTGGTAAGGAGCCAGCCAATTGCAGAAGGCGGCTCGTCTCTGGCGTGGCGTCTGCTGGCCACTCTGGAGGGCGGCTCGCTGGTGCTGTGCGCGGCGGCGCTGCTGGCGTACCGCGCGCGACAGAGCCCGCGCGGGGAGCGGCGCGCGGCGCGCACTGTGCTGGTAAGGAGCCAGCCAATTGCAGAAGGCGGCTCGTCTCTGGCGTGGCGTCTGCTGGCCACTCTGGAGGGCGGCTCGCTGGTGCTGTGCGCGGCGGCGCTGCTGGCGTACCGCGCGCGTCAGAGCCCGCGCGGGGAGCGGCGCGCGGCGTGCACTGTGCTGGTAAGGAGCCAGCCAATTGCAGAAGGCGGCTCGTCTCTGGCGTGGCGTCTGCTGGCCACTCTGGAGGGCAGCTCGCTGGTGCTGTGCGCGGCGGCGTTGCTGGCGTACCGCGCGCGACAGAGCCCGCGCGGGGAGCGGCGCGCGGCGCGCACTGTGCTGGTAAGGAGCCAGCCAATTGCAGAAGGCGGCTCGTCTCTGGCGTGGCGTCTGCTGGCCACTCTGGAGGGCGGCTCGCTGGTGCTGTGCGCGGCGGCGCTGCTGGCGTACCGCGCGCGACAGAGCCCGCGCGGGGAGCGGCGCGCGGCGCGCACTGTGCTGGTAAGGAGCCAGCCAATTGCAGAAGGCGGCTCGTCTCTGGCGTGGCGTCTGCTGGCCACTCTGGAGGGCGGCTCGCTGGTGCTGTGCGCGGCGGCGCTGCTGGCGTACCGCGCGCGACAGAGCCCGCGCGGGGAGCGGCGCGCGGCGCGCACTGTGCTGGTAAGGAGCCAGCCAATTGCAGAAGGCGGCTCGTCTCTGGCGTGGCGTCTGCTGGCCACTCTGGAGGGCGGCTCGCTGGTGCTGTGCGCGGCGGCGCTGCTGGCGTACCGCGCGCGTCAGAGCCCGCGCGGGGAGCGGCGCGCGGCGTGCACTGTGCTGGTAAGGAGCCAGCCAATTGCAGAAGGCGGCTCGTCTCTGGCGTGGCGTCTGCTGGCCACTCTGGAGGGCGGCTCGCTGGTGCTGTGCGCGGCGGCGCTGCTGGCGTACCGCGCGCGTCAGAGCCCGCGCGGGGAGCGGCGCGCGGCGTGCACTGTGCTGGTAAGGAGCCAGCCAATTGCAGAAGGCGGCTCGCTGGTGCTGTGCGCGGCGGCGCTGCTGGCGTACCGCGCGCGTCAGAGCCCGCGCGGGGAGCGGCGCGCGGCGCGCACTGTGCTGGTAAGGAGCCAGCCAATTGCAGAAGGCGGCTCGTCCCGACCCTTTTATACCGTTTGACAGAAAGAAATAGGTAGTGATTGCGAAGGCAAGCGTCAGAAACGTTAGACAATAAGCCTGCTGTACTGCACTCATTCAAAGTTTGTTAGGCCTAGTGGTTTGACCTATGGCCTCTCAAGCAGAGGGTCGTGGGTTCATATTCAAATCCCGGCTGGCACCACTGAGTTTTTCGGAATTTATGTGCGAAATTACATTTGTAATTTACCATGAGCTTTAAGGTGAAGGAAAACATCGTGAGAAAACCTGCATACACCTGCGAAGATATTCAATGGTGCTTCAATGGTGTATGTGAAGTTCCCAAACCGCACTGGGCCACGTGGGAACTACGGCCCAAGCCCTCTCATTCTGAGACGAGGCCTGTGCCCTGCAGTGGGACGTATATAGGCTTGGATGATGATGATGAAGCCACCCAGAAGATACGTGGGACGGGGGAATCAGTTTTCATACTAAATGTATAGAAGCGTCGCGATCCAAAGCAGACAGAAGAGACGGGGCGGAGACGCGGCCTGCGAACAAACGACGCGGACTGCGTGCGACGCGCCCCCGTCCCACGTCTCTTCTGTGTGGCTTGCGCTTAAAATCTCGAGGTAGGTACAGCACGTGGCATAAAAGCTAGACAAGAGTCTAATTCATAATTATTTAGAAAACATCTAATAGTAGATTGTTCAACAAGGGACTAAAACAAGCCATAATGACACGAGATATTTAGCCACCCGAGCGATAGCGAGGGAGGCTATAATTCGAGTTGTCATTATGGTAGTTAAGTCCCGCGTTAAACACTCTACTTTTCACTTTGAATGCGAGGAAAAAAACGACGTACAAAATTACTTTTTTACAACGTATGCTCAATACGAGCAATGGACATCTGTTCAAAATTCAAATAGGTAGGTAGCAAAAAAAATAACCGCTGTCTTTTCTTTTCTTTTATATTTTTTTGTAAAGTGACGCTTTAAATGCTTGCATAATTAGCCAACAGACTCTAACTTAAAGACTATGTTAAAACTAATTGGACTATGCATGTAAGAATGATAGATAATTGTTCATTCATTAGAATCGGCAAATAAATTAACCTAATTGATCTAAGTTCACACACAAAATATATTGTTAACTGAAACACTTACCCGTGAATAAAGAAACGACTTTTTAAGTTTATTTTCTATATGCCAATTCTTTGTTAAATTATATCTAATTATACTTTCTATTTACTATTAAATGCAACTGACATCGCATTATTTTGAAGTCACGCCATATTAACATTCAAACGTAACTGCTCTATCTACCGTACACTCCAGCACTGCTTTGCCGACAGTGCGGATTGCTATTTTATCGACAGAGCAGGGAACTGCTTTGCCGACAGCGTTTTTAAAAAAAAAACAAATTAAAAACACCTAAGCTAAAGGAAATCTTTCTTTACGTGCAAAATAAAATGAATTCATCTTTAATATTTTATCATTAAATAGATTAATATTCGTAATTATTCAACGTGTTTCACGAAATTATTATTTTTTAAATATTTTTTATACAGTTGTCATTTTGAGGTTATTTCCACGCCCTAAAGGCTTCCACAGACCGAAGCGCAGGGCGCTACAGTGCGTCCGCAGCGCGCTTCGGTCTGTGGAAAGCACAGACTACTAAGAGATACTACGTATCAGATAACCATCTCTCATACATTTGGTTAAAGCACTAAGGAAACGTCATTGCAAGCGACGATGGTGACGTTTGTTTTTTTTTTTTTAATGATGACATTTCAAAAGGCGGGAATTTACTTAAAATTTAAATTCGGTTCTTCTAAAACCGCGGGAAGCTTTAAAAATTACATTATGATACGTAGGAGTATGATCTACACATAGTAAATGTTGCAGCATTCTAATTGCAGCGTAAAGATGTTAGCGAATTCGGGTTAATCAATTTCGGTTATATATAATGATTAATGATAATTAATAAACCATTTTGATAGAAATTGATTATACCAATTTCACTAACACTGCTGCACTGCAATGAAAATGCTACATATTTTTTTATATTACCTGGTAATCTGTTGGATGTTTGTAGGATTTAGTCTACCCAGATAGGAAATATCATATTATGAGGAAACCCGAATTATCTTATAAAATGAAATAACCATGTACTTATTTATGAAGTGTTTTATTACGTAAACGTTTAGAATACTTTAGAAATGCCTGGGCCTGCATACAAGGCAAGTTAGTTTTATTTATTCTTGATATGTCCGTCCCCTTTAATATTTTATTGATGGCATTGCACCAATTAAAAATACATAGCGTCACAGACACCGAAATGAAACAATCTCGGACCGCATCTTGATGAGCGTCACATTTAATAAAATCAAACGAATATTTGGATAGCAGGTTTAGAGTGATGTGCTCTTGGAGGTTATTCTTGTACGCATTTTCCTCCAAATATTCGTTTGATTCATTAATTATGTGACTAAAGGCCCTCAACGCAGACACCGAAGGATAAGTTAATCGTTGTTTTTCCATGTAGTTGAATTCTTTGTGCCTAATCCATTTATGGACCGCGGCTGGATCATCTGTAGTAAAATCTTTTCTACAGTGAGCACAATTGAAAGTGCTCAGAACTTTCCTCACCACCCATCCCGCTGTGTATGCGCGGGAGTGCGTGTCGAGGCGCTCTCGGGCGGCCTGCAGTCGTAACGCCTCGACGCCGCTGCCAGCCGCCAGGCTGGTAGTGGCCGAGGACGAGATCAAGGGGATACATCTGGCCCGAGGTGAAACCTCGTTTGTTGCACGAGTGCAATCAAATATCGCCTGTACTTTCAAGACCTGTTCGCTATAATCGTCTTCACAGTTATATGTGTTTTCGTGGAACTTAATTAAGTTAGTCACTAATAAGGACTTGAAAGTACAGGCAAAGGCGTGGCAGGTCGGGTCATTGTTTCGGGCGTTGTATGAGCGCACCCGTCCGAAAAAATTTTCGATTGCGTCTGAATTAAAATACCTGGGCCGTACAATATTAATATTTTTTGCAGTTAAAATCCGCCACAGTCTTTGGAAGCTCCTGAGCGTGGTCATCCAGTTATTTAAACTGGGAACTGACGACATTTTCCCATTGTTGTCGACATATTTTATATTTTTTATAGTGTCGATAGCTTTTTCCCAAAAGGCGTGGTGGTCCGAGTCCCGTGTGACGGCGGTCCGTAATTTTTTGCCACGCGTGTGTTTGTGGTGGGTGCTGGCGCCGTTGACGCTGTCGAAGAGATCGTCGAGGAACGTGATCAGCTCGGCCGTGTTACTCAGCGTCTCGCTCACCGGCGACCCGTCTGCGTAGTGCGCTGAAAGTTAATACTTTAATCTCAGCAAGATTTTACTACACAATTAATTCGCTTTTTGCTGTGGATTTTTTAATTTTTTCTTGATTTTCATTTCTCACATGTAATGAATTATTTTTATTGAAGTGTGAAGTACTATTTTAACTTGATTAAAGAAGTGCAAAAGCGTCTGGTCGACACCACTCGAGACCAAAGGGCTGGCAGCTATCTCTCTCAACGAATCGCCATCGCCATTCAACAAGGGAATGCTGCTAGCCTTTTGGGTACGATGCTACGGGGGGGCCTTTTTTAAACTTAATCTAGTAATTTTTACTTTATAGTTAAGTTTTATTCACTGTTACTTTTTCTTAATATTTGTATTCTTAGTTTCAATCAATTTTGTCCCCTTTTTATAGAATAAGAGAGGTTGCAAATGCGTTGCGAACCGTGTCAAACTTTTTGGCAGTAACATGGTAACGTACAGAATACAAACTCACGTTAATAAAAAATATGGGAAATTTACGAAATTAAAACTTAAACTAGTTAAAAAATTTACTCTTTTATGTACTTACGAGAATTTTCTTTTTTATTATTAATATTTTTCTCTTTCTTTCAAAACACTGATCAATCTGCCACCGCTAGGAAGCCTAACGGGAGCTATCTGTTGATTATGAAACAGTTGAGTTTTCAACTTTCTTATGAATCAGAAAATATGTTCGAGAAGTGTACTTATGTTCAGGTATAGCCGAATATCTCAATGGGAATATTTTGTCACTTCTAATATAAATAATTGCAATTACTTGCATTCCTACTTCTTATGTCATTACGCGTGGAATTATTCATAGTGGTGATTAATAGGGAAGCAGTTTATGTGCCTATCTGCACAGTGTAATAACGTTTCGTGTGCTCTGCCGGTCCCCTTTGGGAGTACAGGCGTGATTTTATGTATGTGCATTTAGGTACATTGTAATAATAGTTATTTTTCATTCACATATTATGATATAAAAAGTAGAAATGCAAGTGATTATAGTTATTTATATCAGATGACAAACTATTTTCACGAAGATAATATTGCTTACCTCAGCTGCAGCGTACACTTCTCGAACATATTTTGTGATTCATAAAAGTTGAAAACTCTACTGCTACATAATGAAATACACTCATCAGAAGTGCCTTGGGATATGTTTTGAACATTTCAATATAGGCATAATTACTACAGAGTCAAAACATCAAATTTGTCTAGGGTTTGTGTTTGACACTTTTGATAAAAATAGATAGCGCCCGTCTTCTACTTTCTAGTATGCTTCCTAGCGGTGACAGATTGATCATTACTTTCTGGTACGTGTAATATTTTTTTTTATATAGTATACGATTTCGTACATTTCTCGTACATATTTTTGAAGTGAGTTTGAATTCCGTACGATGCTATGTTACCGCTAGATATATGACACTGCCAACATAGCGCTAAGATAAAATGCCTACCTATTTGTGGGATTTTCCCAGCTGTGTTACTCTCCACTCCGATACATACAAGTACAAGCACTGCTGCTTGACGGCGGGATTAACTAGTAAAACAGTGGTAATGATCATGATCCATTCCATTCTCATTCTGAGAGGAAGCCTGTGCCCTGCAGTGACACGTATATATAGGCTGGGATAATGATGATGATGATGATGATGATGAATGATCATGATACTTACAAAAAGAAGCCGTGTACGCTAGAGCCGCTGCCATAGTTTTGCTAAAAACTCGTACGCAGTTTTTCACCTGCAACATATAAATAATAGACATCAGCGTTGGCATGGCATGGCATGTGACACCCACAAAAAAAAGAATATTTTACAGTCAAGTCGAATATTGTTAAGCTTAAATAAAAAACCGGCCAAGTGCGAGTCGGAGTCGCTCACCGAGGGTTCCGTACAAATTTTTAGGTAATGTCAAAATATACGCCGCAAACAACCGTTACTATACTATAATAATCCAATGTTAGCAGAACCCTGCTTCAAAGTAAAATGTAAGCAGTGCGAGATAATTTCATATTGGTTATTCAAGATCCACCTCTATATTTAAATAATTTATTGAATCAGGCGTTACTTTGCGGAGGTCCATATATTATTGTTTTAGTTCTATATTTAATACAAACCAAAAGTTTCCAAAAGCAGTACAGTGACATATTACAAAAATAAAAATTCTGGCAGACAATAGGCGGTTTTATCGCTAAAAAGCGATCTCTTCCAGACAACCAATTGCACAGAAATTAATAAATATGAACAGACTAATGTAGGTATGTATATGTATTGTAGGTAAGGTATGTAATGTAAATGTAATGTAGGTTAATCTTCTTCTTCTATCTTCTTTCTAGTATATAAAAATCTCGTGTCACGGTGTTTGTTACGAACTTCTCCGAAACGGCTTGACCGATTTTTATGAAACTTCTTTCTCCATATTTGGTAGGTCCGAGAATGGGTCGTAGGCTATTTTTCATACCCCTATTCTTCGCGGACGGAGTCGCAGGCAACAGCTAGTCTAATATAAAAAAAATCTCGTGTCACGGTGTTTGTTATCGAACTCCTCCGAAACGGCTTTACCGATTCTTGTGTACAGTTAGCAACAGGAAGAGAGAGTGCCTTGGTACCTTGTCGCTTTCAGTCGTTACATGGTTCGGTTCTTTATGATGCTGACAGCACGATTTTGTACATATTTATCTATCTATCTATATCTAAAGCATGGGTAATCGAACTATTTGGACATTCAGTCATACGAACAGCCATGACCCGGAAGGATCTAATCTATCTAATACCTTTAAACGAGTAATTCTTGTATACATATATGTAATCAGAATCTCGGAAACAGCTCCAACGATTTCGATGAAATTTGGTATGTGGTGAAAATTGATCTAGCTTGGTCTGATCTCTGGGAAAACGCTTGGTACCGAGTTTTAGCCCGAGCGGAGCTCGGTCGCCCAGGTACTTTATATATCTAATACCTTTAAACGAGCAATTCTTGTATATATATATACTTATACAGGGTTATTTGTAATTCACTAGCATCCTTATAACCCTAAACTCCTACCACTTAAACATATTTTTGGTGTAATAACGTTTTGAAAATTTGAGATTTCCTCTTATTTTTACGATACTCTGTGCATTTGTATGGGAAAAAAAGTGCTTCATTTTAACAAGTCTTAAAACAAAAAACATTTGTTGAGTAAATAGGAATTTAGGGTTAAGAGGATGTCAGTGAATTACAAATAACCCTGTATATATATATATATATATATATATAATCAGAATCTCGGAAACGGCTCCAACGATTTGTATGAAATTTGATATGTGGGGGTTTTCGGGGATGAAAAATTAATCTAGCTTGGTCTTACCTCTGGGAAAACGCTTGGTACCGAGTTTCAGCCTCACCCAGGTACTTTTATTTAATAAAGACCGCGCGGTGTTTTTTTATTTTAGCATTAGAAAGAAGGTAAGCGCTTTTCAATAAAAAGACATAATCAAGATTGTTACTAAGTTACTAAAACTAAGTATGGTTTACCTTCATTTTCTTGATCCTCTCTGGCAGGATGTGCTCGTCGTTGAGCTTATGCAGCAAGCGCGCCTGCGCGTGGCGGCAGTCCGTGCGGTATACGTCGACCAGGTCTTGCCACTTGCAAACTTTCCCATTAAACACTATATTTTTTGTTAAAAAATTGTTTCGAATTCCTTTGATAAGGTGAGGTGGATCATACACTACACTTAAACATTCCCCATTTAAATGTATGGTGTCATCTGAAAAGGTACATTAAATCTCTTTATTACACACAAACGTGGTTATATATTGTACAAATGTCGTGTCTTACATTGAAATATGATTATTTATCATACATTTTACAAAATAGTACATTGTGTATCAAGGGCCGTAAGTAGGGGATTACTAACGAGGGTCTATTAGAAGCCCGACGCCGAAGGCAGAGGGCTTTTAATGACTCGAGTTTGAAATCCCCTTACTGCCCGTGATACACACAGTGATTTTCATCACACTACGAGGAAAACAATCCAAAAATAAAATTATTTTGTCTCTAAACACTTAAATTGAATAAATAATGGCAACCCGCCAATACTGATTGTCACTTTTTCACGTCATCTACCATAGATAATGGAAACTGTGTTGGGCATTCGAATGGCCATACGGCCAGATTCTGCCAATATGTTAAAAAAAAATACTTACTAAAATTATTGCAAAACTATTTCATATAAATTTAAAATATAAAAATAACGAAGTTTTATGAAGCGTAGATAAGTTTT
The DNA here is from genome assembly GCA_947563465.1 of Archips xylosteana. Classification (NCBI taxonomy): domain Eukaryota; kingdom Metazoa; phylum Arthropoda; class Insecta; order Lepidoptera; family Tortricidae; genus Archips; species Archips xylosteana. The sequence continues at coordinate 4,383,961 of OX387344.1, forward strand.
GTGTAGTAAAATTGGGTTATAGCCAAGTTTTAAACATATAAATAAAACGTTGGCTGACTTGAAATCTCCTTAGTCTGAAATGACAACTTGTTTGCAAATTTTAAAACTAAAGTTAGAACTCCCTTGGGAGGAAAAACTGTACGTAAATCCATAACTCAATTAAAGAACAATTTAGGCCATCGTCTTTTAGTATACAGGCATGGAATAACACCATTGACGAGCAAGTGTGATGAAAACTTATTTATCAGCTTGCTTTTTTCTATTTCAATTATGTAATAGTAAATAAATTAAACAGCTTTACGTACCTGTTTCCTCGCCCGCTAATATTTGAGATCTACGAGTTTCTTCCTGTAGGCTTTTAAAAGCGTTTTGAAACGTACTTCCTTGGTCGCTTATTAAAGCAATGGGTTGAAGCCCCGTATCGCACACAGCTGCCACTAGTTTCTTTATTATTTCCTTCATTTGAGCACCTGACGCAGCTCCTTCCGAAAAGTAGAAAACCATTGGTTGCTGCCACTTGTAAACTGCGCCCTTTAACATGAAGGCTAAGGCATGATCGGCTAAGCGATTGGTCTTTTCAGTCAATTCGACAAACCCGCTGATTTTATCGCTTTTTCTAGAGTAATTAACTCCGGCTTCCAACTTCATTTCGTCAAATATAATGGAGCACAATTTTTTGTTTCCGTTCCAACCACTGACCTGAAATAATTTCACAGTTGCAATAATAATATTTTACTAGCTGTTGCCCGCGACTCCGTCCGCGAAAAATGGGGGGGGGGGGGGGGATAAAAATAGCCTACGACCTATTCTCAGACCTACCGAGTGTAGAGAAAAAAGTTGCAAAGTTCGTTTGATCACTTATTAAAACATGATTTTAAAATGTTTATTGTGATTGCCTTTATAAATTAATTATATTGAAACTTTCTACACATAGGTACTGCTAATCACTCTTCTTTAACGACCGCTTTAGCCTAGTTGGTAGTGACCCTGCCTACGAAGCAAAGAGGTCCTGGGTTCGAATCCCGGTAAGGGCATTTATTTGTGTGATGAGCACGAATATTTGTTCCTGAGTTATGGATGTTTTCTATGTATTTAAGTATTTATTTATCTATATAAGTATGTTTATCGTCGTCTAGTACCCATAGTACAAGCTTTGCTTAGTTTGGGACTAGGTCGATTTGTGTAAGATTGTCCCCTAATATTTATTTATTTATTTATTTATTTATTGGGTAAAAATATTCATTGTTCATAATGTCCTAAATATCGGCGACACAAGTCTTCTATACCCCTGCGTAAGGGTGCCTTTCCTTCAGAGATGTGCTGCGCTACGTTGCTGTGGATGTGTCTGATATCCACCAATCATGCTCATTGGTCCACATAGCATAGCACTGGTGGGAACGGGTTTGACTAAGCTATGATTTTTATATGGAAAGATGCGTGCCCTGGATGCGCGCTATGGATGCGTGCTACAGATGCGTGCTATGGATGGTCCCCCCTCACCGCGCTGCCGCCCCGCGCGCCCCTGTCGATACATCGCATATGCCTTGATCACACGTACCGAGTAAACGGGCGAGACAGTGCTCTCGGCCGATTACTCGGTGCGTATAAACAAGGCAGCGGTACGTGTGATCAAGGCAATAGCTCGAGCTGCGCATCTTCTTCACGCAGCTGCCTCGCGGCTGCTCATCTACATAGCGCATCTTCCTCGCACAGCCAGGGCCGGCCTGAGCATTCCTGGCGCCCTAGGCAAAAACTGAAACGGCGCCCTTTTAAAAGAGAATTCGTGACGACTGAAAACAATATATTCTATCCAGGGTCCGTGATAGCTAGATAGTTGAAATTTTCACAGATGATGTACTTCTGTTGCCGCTATAACAACAAATACAAAAATAAAATAAAGTTAAAAATTAAAGAGGGTCGTTGTACAAGAAACGTTAACTAGACACTTGAAATTTTCACCGGTTAAAGTACTGTGGCCGGTACAACAACAAATAATAAAAAGATAGTCATCTTCTTATTATTCTTGAATAACCAATCTAAAATGATCTCACACTGCGTACATTTTACTTAGAAGCAGGTTTACCTTCAAACAGTCTATGTATTTTTTAAAAGAAAAATTAGAGCAATATATTCGCAAAAGACATCTATTTAGTTTTGTTACTTTTGTTAAAATAGTTTTTTACTGAATAATATACGCTGCGCCGAGCTTCCGGTGTGTCATCACATATAGGATTTAGCGATATACAACGCGTTGGGCCTGCTCCGACGGCGCCCGCCCTGCGCTTCGGTTTAGTGGTGGGCCTTTGTTATTTTTGAATTTCGATGTCTCTGATTGGCGCCCCCCTAAAACTGGCGCCCTAGGCCGTCGCCTATTGGTGGAAACGGTTACAGTTTCGTAGCGTATTTCACATCTTCACAGCATAGCTGCATAGCACATCTCTGGTGGAAAGGCACCCTTAAGAATGCGTATATATAGCACAAATAGTAACTCTGAACATTAGTAGACCTTATCTCGATGTAAAAAAAATCACTAGTGGTCAATAAACAGAATTGAATGAATTTAAGAAAAATAAGGGGGAACTGGGTAAAAATTCAGTTACACAATATTTAACGTGACGCGCTGTTTGCTTCCCAACTGGTTAAGATATTTTAACAATGAATTGATTACAGATTTAGACTTTAAGCGTACATACCTCTTCCTTCATCACCTTAAATACTTGCGGGTTGATACCCGATTCAATATTCACTTGCCCTAACAATTTATTCAGTGTAGTTTTCGAAGGCAAAATAAATATCCTTTGTAGAAATCTATAGCATTTCGGACTTTGCTTCTGGATTGCCAAAGCTATGACTTTTTCTTCTAAGTCAAAACGCCTTCCTTTTTTACTTTTTGTGCATTGCTTTACTTGCATCCACAAGAACTTCCGTGAAACAGAATTCATTCCCTCCATTAACTTTTGGAATGATTCCTCCTTGGAGACTTTTTTAGCCATATTGGCTCTACGGCAGTAGTTTAGTTGCTTTTTAGCTTTCTTATGCAGCTCATAAAGTTTTTTGCACCGGGGAGAAAGTTTGCCAAAGTTTGCTATAATTCTTTTTCTGGAGGCGAATGTCGTACGCCTTTTGGGTGAGTGAGTAGTTTGCAAAGAGTCTGAAAAAAAAATTGATTTTAATTAGTATACAACGAAAAACTGTGAAGTGAAGAAGACTACTGTCTAAAAAAACACGTTTTATAGTAAGCGAAATTTTAAACCTGCCTGATAGGACCATCATCCATCACACACAGTCTGGATACCATTTTTGATCAAAGTACACCCTAAGACTATTCTAACAAGCTCAAACACAGCTAGGTTACGTTGTTCTGTCTTGGAGTTTCGGTGTCTAGCTTTCAGTCCCATCATCAGATCAGCTTGATATGCATAATTGTCAAGTTTCATACCAATACCACAATAACAAGTGGGGTTAAAATCAAGTTGAAAGACTCATAAACTCTTTATATACATAAACATTTACAAGTGTAGGTACAGTAAGCGTGTTAAAATTATATAAGAACAGACATACTACATCATACATAAAATAAGTATTCTTTTTAAGTTCAACGGTTTTATGCAAAAATAAAGATAATAATGACCTTCATTTGACATTGAAATGTGTCGACATATGTCATGAAATATAAGTTGTACTTTATTCTGTGTGGAATAGAATTATTTAGGATGCAAGCCGCTTTCAACCGTAAACTGTCAGTCAATTGAAATTGCAAACAATGTAAACAAATCTTGTATTTAAAATGTCTTTAATTTCCATTTTCCCTCATCAAATACTGCTAAATCCGTGTGTTATTTAATCAATACTTACCACAACACTATCCTAAACCATTAATACAATATACAAGTGCTAGAATATGGATATTTCATTAAATGGTTTATTTACATTGTTCGCTATTTCAATTGACAGCGATTTTAATGATTGGGTATCAACGAGGGAGGCTTATGTCCTGCAGTGGAAGTCCTATGGCTGAAATGATGATGATAATGCTGAATTAATTTAATTTTGAAGTGAACTAATTGAAATATAATGAATATATTTTGATCTGATTTTGAAAAAATATTGAAATTAGTTTCTTATAGTTGACTTTCCTATACAAAAATAAATAAAAACCATGGGTAATTTTTTTAGACATTTGTGAAAAACTGTGTAATCCACTATTTTTTAGCGGCAGCCATCTGGGATTTACAATGATACTTAATATATTGAATTATACTGTCATCAAAACTAAAGGTGTGTTCTAAAACATAACAATGTACAAATGTATGTAATATATACTTAATTTGCACATAAAAAAAATAAGTACATTATATTAATAAGTAGTGCGTATGGCTGATGTCGTAGATGCGCCTGAAATTTTCACTATACCCTATTGTTAATAATGTTCAAAGTTATTGGCGTATCTGTGGCATTTGCACACACGCACGCACGCACGCACACACACACACACACGCACATAATACACACACACGCACGCATGCACACACACACGCGCACACACACACACACGCGCACACACACACACACACACACACACACACACACACACACACACACACACACACACACACACACACACACACATACACACACACGCCCGATTTTTCATAACTGTTGAAAATGTAAATTCCTTTAAACTTTAGCTTTATAAGTATTGTTTGTTAAAAAACAACTGTCTTGTTTTTGGAGGAGCGGGACTTCCTGCTACAGGTATTACATACTTACTAGGAAGTCCCAACCTTGACACTATTTATGCACAATTGTTAACGAAAATAAATATTTTTCATTTTCAAATAAATCAGGCCAATCTGTCAACAGGGAGGGGCTAAAAATTTCAAATACAAAATTTGACCCAAACAAAATAAATAAATTATATTAAACAAACAGGTCAAACTTAACAAAGCCGTTTAAAAGTAATAAAATAAGCATACATTTTTCATCATCCCAGCCCATATACGTCCCACTGCAGGGCATAATGCCTCCTCTGAGAAAGAGAGTGCTTGGGCCATAGTTGCCACGCAGGCTCAGTGCGGATTGGGAACTTCACACACCATTGAATTTCTTCGCAGGTTTATGCTGGTTTCCTCACACAAAGGTAAAGCTCATGGTAAATTCCAAAAACTCACTAGGCCCCCATAGCTTATACTAACAGTAAATATCAATTAAAAGTCATTACCCAGATTTGGAGTAGTTGTAGCAACTGAGGGACCAGCTGCTGCATCTAGCTCACGGCCTGCATCAAGAGTAGGACAAGACGTGGATGCCCTGGCTGCAGTATCTAAAAAGAAAATATGAAAGGTCATGCAATTTTTTTTCTGTAAAGAGACAAAGGGCTTTTACGAGTCTTAAGATCTACTAGTAGTTTGAAATAATAATAATAAAACTTTTATTTCAGGTTCTAGACCATATTGTGTTAGTTACATTATTTTATAAACTATGTTATACATACAACTGGTGTCAAAATATCAAGCTAAATTTGGATTAGATGTCATTTGAAAAGTAGATATGTATCCCTTTAGAAAACTTGCGTAACCTCAAGATTAAGACAGGATTTTATTTTATTCCAGCTCATAGTAGTCTGAAGTAACGCGCTTGCTGCTTGTGGACTTGCAAAATAACAAAAGATAATGAAATGCACTAAGTAGATTACCTAGTATTAAATATTTTTCACAATACTTAGTTGTTTTTTTACAGAGATGGTATAATTTGTTTGACTGTTTGTTTCCAGTTTGGATGTTATGTAAATTCAACAATACATAAAATACAATACAATACAACCAGTAGGACTAGGAATTTTTCCCAAACTTTTGGATTTCTAGCAAATTTCCCTGATTTTCCCTGATTTTCCCTGACTTTTCCCTAACTTTCCATAAAGTGGACACCCTGATTGTGGCTAAAAATTACAAACCTGTTATGCCTGTTATGTTGACATATTCTGGCAAAACGTTATCCTTTGCATAACTGTGGTCATAATGACGCTTCTTAGCATAAGTATGATCATTACTCATGCTTCTCCCTCGTTCCATGGACTCTATAAAACATAAATAAATATTATAGTGACGGCCAAAAATAATAATACGACCGCTTTCACAAAACTTGTGTAGAAAGTGACCCATTGTTGTTGGTTGGCAGTCCTAATACAAACTGCTAAGGAATGGAATTTTCTCCCATCATCTGTATTTCCAGATAAATACAACCTAGGGCTCTTCAAGGCTAGAGTGAATAGGCTGTTACTGAACCAGTGAGGTACACCTTTGGCCTCATCTTCACTTTTCATCAGGTGAGATAGTGGTCAATCACGGGTCAGCTTTATGTAAAAAAAATTGGTAAAATAGGTAATATAATATTAACATTAAGTGTTGAAATAATGTCCAGCTACTTTTGGACTTCATCATAGAATTTTAACATACAGTGACTTTTGGATTATTTCATCGAGTTTTAGTGTCCAGCTTTATTTGGACTTCTTTGTAGAATTTTAGCATACACTGACTTTTGGATTATTTCATCAGGTTTTAGTGTCCAGCTAATATTGGTGTGAATTAAGTAATGGTAAATTTAGAGATTTTTGAAATTTCATGACAAACAAGGAGTTTTGAACATACCTTTGTATAATTAACGGGTCTATAATGACTCGCATAAAATTTTTGTTCCGAATTTTCAAGCCCATAACGTTTCCTGTCATAATTTTTCTTCGTCATATTATTGGAAGTCATAATATTAAACAACATAAATTAGAGTTACGATTTTCTTAAGTCATAATTATTGTAAGGACTAAATAATAATATAGCCGTTTATTCCGAAACGAGGATACAATTACATGCAAATGATAAAAAAAACATTATAATAAACTAAATAAAAAAATAAACTATAGAATGTCCCGCAGTTCGGTGTGCCTTTTGGCATAGGCCTCCTCCAACTTTCTCCATTGCAATCTATCTTCTGCAACTCTAGACCAGTAAGGCCCCAAGGTTATACGGATGTCATCTTCCCATCTTGTTTTTGGACGGCCTTGTTTTCTAATTCCATCTCTTGGGTACCATAGGGTGACTTGTTTACTCCATTTGTTGGTTTTGCATCGTAGCATATGTCCTGTCCAACCCCATTTTAGATGGTCTATTCGATTTATTATGTCCATAACCTTGGTTTTCCTTCTTATCTCTGTATTTAAATTTTTTTCCTTTAGTTTAACTCCCAACATGCTTCTCTCCATTGCTCTTTGACATTTCGCCAATTTCTCTCTATCATTGTTGGTCAGTGACCAAGTCTCGCATCCATATATCATGCATGGGAGAATGCAAATGTTGAATGTCTTCCTTTTTATAAACATACTTAGGTCTTTATTTTTCATTATTTCCTTTAAGGACCAATATTTTTTCCATCCACAAGCTATTCTCTTATCAACTTCCTTAGACATTGAGTCTTGAGGTGAGATAATTTGCCCCAGGTACACATATTCGCTCACATAATCATACTTGTTCCCATTTGCTTCTATGCTTATCTCTGTTGAGTTGGTCATCAGCTTGGTTTTACTCGCATTCATTTCCAGCCCCACTTGTCTGCTCTTGTCCGCTAGTGTATCAATCATATATTTTAATTTTTTAGGGCATTCTTCTAATAGAATTATATCGTCTGCAAATCTAAGATGGTTTAGATGATTACCGTTGATCTTAAGACCATAGTTGTCCCAGTCTAGTTGTCTGAAGATATGTTCCAGTACAGCATTGAATAATTTAGGTGACAATGGGTCACCTTGTCTGACACCTCTGTTTATTGGAAAGGGGTCTCCTTTCGATTCCAGTTTTATTCGACTTTTGCTCTTTTTGTAAATGGTTTTGATTAAGTCAATGTAAATACTGTTCACCCCTTGTTTGCTTAGACTAGACCATATGTATTGGTGGTTTAGACTGTCGAAAGCTTTAGAAAAGTCGATAAAGGCAACATATAGGGGTTTCTGATATTCATTGTATTTTTCCATGACTTGTTTGATTGTGTGAATATGATCGATGGTACTGTAGCCTTTCCTGAATCCCGCCTGTTCAATCGGTTGATTTTCATCCAACGCTGCAGTGATTCTTTCTAGAATTACTTTGGCAAAGACCTTGTAGATGTTCGATATGAGGCTTATTGGTCTATAGTTGCCAATATCATCCTTGTCTCCCTTCTTATGGAGAAGAATAATGTGAGAATCTCCCCATTGTTCTGGGATTGTTCCTGTGGTTAAGATGTCGTTAAATAAATTTGTTAGGATTGGGCATATTTCATCTATTGTGCCTCTCATCAGCTCATTGGATATTTTGTCTGGTCCAGGAGCTTTATCCATTTTTTGAGACATGATGGCTTTCTCCACTTCCCGTGTAAGTATTGGTGGGATCTCTTCAAAGCTAGCCGTTGAATTCATATGTACATAGTTGTTTTGGTTCACTTCTTTGTTAGAGTATAGGGTTCTGTAATAGTCTGTAGCAAGCTTCTGGACTTCTGTACGTTTTGACACTTGTTTTGATCTTCTGTTTTTATCTTTTTTTTTTAGTTTGGGAATCCATTCCATACCCTGCTCTTTTAATTCTTTAAAAGCTTTTTTAGTTCCACCCGTTTTTTGAATTACATCTTCTAATTTTTTCAATCTTCGTACTTTCCTATCCTTTCTTATATTTTCTCTTATTTGTTTGCTTAAGCTTGATATCACCTTTTGGTTATCTTTACTGTTTTCTTTATCGGCTATTAGTACTTTTCTTTTTTCTAGGAGTTCTGTTGTCTTTTCGCTAAACTTTGTATCTCTAGCCACTTTTTCTATCCTCATAGATGATGATGATAGATATTTTTCTAAGTGCTTGTATTTTTCTAATATTGTTACATCAGACTTTACCATTTCTTGCACTAGTTTTATACAGGTTGATTCTATTTTGTAACTAAATACATCTGATGACATAAATGCGTTTTTAATGTTATTTCTTGAATGTTTTGTAGCATATGATTTTAAATGGCAACGTACCATGCGATGATTTGTATTGAAATTTAAGTTTTGAACAACATGTGCATCATCAAAGAATTTTGGCTTGTTGGTTAATATGTAATCAATTTCATTTTTGTACTTTCCATCAGGTGATAACCAAGTCCATTTTGTATTAGGTTTTTTCTTGAAGGCGGAGTTGAGAAGTGCTAGATTGTTTTGTAGTAGAAAATCGATAAGTTTGTGTCCATTTTTACTTCTCTTTCCATGGCCATATTTACCCATTACCAATTCTTCACCCGTTTCTCTGATGCCCACCTGAGCATTGAAATCTCCCATCACTATGAGGTAGTTGTCTTGGTATTTCCTTACAATATCCGATAGGTTAATGTAGAAATCCTCAATATCTTGCTGGGATGCGACCTCGGTGGGTGAATATACTTGTACAATTGTCCAAGGCTTCTTGTAATTAGGAAAACAAATGTTGAGTATTGCGAATCTGTCAGAGAGTCCTGTCAGCTCTTGTATGTAGTTTTTTAATGATTTTTTGATCAGAAAACCGACTCCTCTTTGGCCTGCTGTCTCGCCTTTTTGATAGAGTATGTAGTTATTGATCTCTACTATTTTTTCGCCCTGTCTTCTCATTTCGCTAATGCCTACTATATCATGATTGATGTTTTCAAGCGATTTTTGTAGTTCGAGCAAGCTTTCATGCGTTCTTAATGTTCTTGTATTCAGCGTTGCAATTTTGAATGATTCACTTCTTCTTGTTTCTGTTGTTGGAGGGTTTTGGTCTTGGGACAGAGGAATCAGGAAAAACTGAATGTGAACTTGTCGATTATATAAAAGATATCATTACAGACTTAGGAATACACATAGATAGTAATGAAATAAAAAATGTTTATCGAGTTGGACAGCGGACTCCCAACCTTAAAAAGCGTCCAGTGGTAGTCTCATTTACAACCATATGGAAGAAACACCTAATAATGAAAAACAGGGCTAGCTTCCCCTCAGGCATCTATATAAAAGAAGATTTCCCGAAAGCTATACGCGAAAAACGCAAGCAACTTCAGCTACAAGTTGAGGAAGAGAAAAAGAAAGGGAACATAGCTTTTCTGAAATATGATAAAATAATAATAAAACAACAATCGCAACAAGACAAAAACAAGAGAAGACGAGAGGAGTCTGGTTCGCCCGATAAGTCAACACAGAAAAAAAGCAACTCCCTGAGTAGTCCTGAACTAACGGCGGCTAAAACAACAACAAAAGAAGTTATTAAACCTAGTATATTCAAGTTCGTCGAACGCGGCAGACCCGCTACACTGTCAGAACAGTCAAAAAACTAACAACCCCTACCAACACCCGGAACCAGAATAAACAACCAAAGGCAACTGATTTGCAACATTCAACAGAACCAAAACGTCTCCCAGCACGGTTGGTCCCCGCGGGAGAACTAGACCAAAACCCTCCAACAACAGAAGGACTAAATAAGTAAAGTCATATCATTCAGTATCATGGAAGCATCACACTTCATAATGTTAAAGATAATAAAGTTGCTCATAATAATTATTGCAAGGTCTTTTTTCGCAGGTCATAATTATTTTTAGGCATAATATTACTTTGTAATAACATTCAATGTCATGGTTGTATGACATTTCATAATATTAAAGGTAATAATCCTTTTCTGTGCTGTCATAAAAAAAATACCTAACATCGAAGGCTACGCTTCGCTCCCGCCTTAGCCTTCTGAACCTAACCTGTCCGTGTCGCTTCTGCCCTGTGACGTGTATTTCAACCTTTATGTTCCATCCATAGAGTGGCTTTTTACTCGCTCGCTGCCAGCAATATACCTTACAATGTTTCTGAATAATTATTGTTATTCCTTTGGGTGTTATAGATTTCTATGCATATGCTTAGTGCATTTTAGGTAATAAAAAATTATCACTAAAAACAAATATTACTTTAAGCTATATGCCCTACAATGTCTCTGAATAAACAACAATATTCCATTAAAATTTATTGATACCAATATGATGTATGACTTTTTAAAGTTATGAACAATAGGATTATGGATCATTGCAGTAAGAAATATTAAGCGATATGATGCTTTAAAAAAATTATGACTAGACCCCGTTATCTTGTCACACTCAAATTGTTTTTCAGTAGAGCGTGAATGTTTTTTTTATTGACCTTTTTGATATTGATGTTTATATAATGCAATTGAATTTTCGCCATGTCAAAAAAGAATTACAGTTTATAAGGGATAACATGTCAATTTTATCGGAAGCAATCCCAAAATTAGAGAGACAATCAATCTAGCTTTTAGAATCAATTGCCGTAGTACCTAAGTGATGATATCATACATCGCAAAAAATTTATATGCTTAACAGAGGCATAGAAATAGAAGTAATGAACAACGATCCATGCAAACCCAGCCTCCAAATACTTCTCTTTATTTAAGTACGCTCTCATTACATCTGTAGCAGTGGAAAGAAGTTTTTATATTTTAAAATGGATCTTTTCAAATAGAAGACGCAGCATGACTTCAAAAAATGTAGAGCAATTTTTATTTCTTTGTTTATGTATTATATATATTTTTATACAAAATTAATAGTACCTCTAGTGACTCCTCTTTGAAATTATCAGTGACATACAGTATCGACTCCACTCCACTGAAAAGTAATGACAGTGCGACAAGATAACGGGCTCTAATTATGACCATCAATATTTATGAGCAAGAATATATTATGGACATCAATTTCTGACTTTCAAAATTTGGATAAAAAAGATCATAGGAGAAAAGGGGATCCCATAATTAACACATGCAGAGTTCTTGTGAACAGTTAATTTTGTAGCATTTAGTATTTTGTTTTGCGACTTATGTGTTTGACTGTGCCTACCTGGTTAGGAACCACAAAATAAAATTACAGTTGTATAGTCAACCAAGAAATTACTTTACCACCCAAAGGTTCAATGTGAGTTGTGCAGCTTAAAACATCATAGGCTATTTTCACTTACAAGTCAACAACAACAACAACACACAACCAGTCTTAGTGACAATCAGTCTTATTGTTTTTATTCTGATGTAGAAACTGTCATTAAAAATGGGTACCTAAGCACTTACTTACTTGGTTGACTATACATGTGCATAAATAAGTAAGTATAAAACAAAATTTGCATTAATTACCTAGGTAAACTATTTTGACTGTTAATACACATTACACGCCTTGTGTAACGAGGCTTTTAAACAAAGTAAATACGTCGCAACCTACTTAATAAAAAACGAATTGTATCAATGTGTACAGTACAATACATGACATAAAGTACAATAACAACTTGTGTAAGTTTAATAATAACTAAAATAAATAAAACAAAATGCACTTACCTATTTCAGCGTAAATATCTGCCGGTGTTCCACTGCGCATTTCTTCTGAAGTAAATAGTGTCGGGCATGCGTTAGATGTTAACTGCATATTTGGGCGCACGTATTTACTTTCAAAGTGCTTGTGGCAAACATGTGATTTGCTAAAATCATTCCATGTCAAGTCTTCAAACATGGAAGTGGATGAGACACTCTTTATAAATTTTATAATCACTTGAAACCAAAGTCTAGCTCGGTCCTGGTTAACAGGTATTTTATGCAACTTAACGTCTTTTCGTTCACTTTCACAGTTAGGTATGCAGCAATTGCGGAACATTTTGATCAATCAAAATGTAAATTACAATTCGCGGAGGAAAAGGTACGGAAATTAATCAACGCAAACACTTTACACACTCGACGCAGAAACTGTAAGTAATGGCCGAACCGCGCGAATTCGGTTCAGTTCAAACTGGAGGGAGCGTTGAGGGGTAATAGGGGAAAGTGGGAGAGGAGGTAAACGTTACCATCGACATTTGCGTTTTGACAGTACGGTCGAAATCCGTTTCAAGCAGATTAACGCCCGTGGTGGAAAGCTATAAAATTGTCTATACCCAGTTACTGAAAATGGCAATAATCCTCCATTCACAAACACCGTGATTGGCAGTTTAGGGGTTTCCATAGTCAATTAAAAAAATTTTACTTTAATCCCTTGAGATCAAAAAAGAGCTTTAGTCCCGATATGCAGAGACTAAAGTAACATTTTAAGAGCATGAGAAGTGAAAAAACTTTTACGCTTTTAATTCCAGGTATCAGACGTAAACAACACGTTAGGAAGAGAAATAAAATCAGAACTGGAATCTCGCGGGTGCATCGTGAGTGTTCCCGGTGCCACAAGCGAAGCGGAAGCGGGAGCGGAGGCGGACAAAGTGGACGCGTTGGTTGTGGTTGGAGAGGATGCCAACGAAAACAGCCTGAACGGAATGGCAAATCTGGTCTCGAGAGACGTGTATAGCAATATAAAAGTAAGTAAATAACGCCAATATTGCCCAATATCTATATCTACCTGTAAAAGAGTACCTAACTTGATTGATTAATTGACTGACTGATAATTGACTGATTGTTTTGAGGTTTGGCACACATAAAAGGAGGATCATAAAAGGGCACAAAAAGGTATTTTTCAAATTCCCAATTTTTTATTATTCTATGGACGGGAACCAAAACCCGGGTAGGGTAGCAGGTATAAGCCTAGTGCTTAATATGAATACCATTATCCTCCACTGTTTGTCAATCGAACTCAAAAAACCGGCCAAGTGCGAGTCGGGCTCGCGCACCGAGGGTTCCGTACAAATTTATATGTATCTATGAACATCCAGTCTTAGCAGACCCCTGCTCCTAAGCAAAATGTGCGCAGTGTGGGATCATTGTAGATTGGTTACTGATATAGTCAGACAGACAAAAAAAAATTATGCTTTTCGCAATTTTTCCTTTATCTGTGCTATAAGACCTTGCTTCGTACCAAATTTCAAGGTTCTGAGTTCACGGGAAGTACCCTGTAGGTTTTGATTCCCTTGCGAGTGTCGAAAATGTGCGTTGTTTACTGATATAGACAGACACACAAAAAACCAAACCAAACCAAGTACCCTTTAGGTTTTGATTCCCTTGCGAGTTTCGAAAATATGCGGGTATTTGCTTCATTAACGGCTGTATCTTTTATTTGCGTTGGCTTAGAAGTTTGATTTTTTCACAGCTCCAAGGGATAATAGACTTGAGTATTTGATATAAATTTCAGCTTGATAGCTCCACGCGTTCCTGAGAAAAAGGGTCTTGACAGACAGACGGACGGACAACAAAGTGATCCTATAAGGGTTCCGTTTTTTCCTTTTGAGGTACGGAACCCTAAAAATTAAGTCGATACCTATCGGTAAGATTGTTATCGAATCAATTTGCTTTATCTCATCACCGATTATTCTATAGCTTTATGACTAACTAACTTTTTCCCACGACTTCATCCGCGGAATCGAATCATAAGTGGACCGAATATACATAATGCATTATTTTAGTAGTCTTACACATCTTCGCATTTTACCTCTCAAATGAAAGGAGAGTCACATGGTCAAGGCACATTGATTGAATGATTTCTAAGTTTATAACGGACATCGTCGGATATAGGTAGAAACACTTTGTGTTTTGAATATTACACACGGCGCTGTTTCGCCAGTTCCTTTTGCTTGAACTTCAGCTTGACACGCTGCCGCGTGTCTAGATAATAATATGTACGTCAGTCAGTGCCTATTGTTATATACCTAACTAGTAGGTAATGACTTTGTCATTATGCTAAGGAGGTAACTAAATAGTCACATGTAAGTATCTTAGAAGATAATTGCAGGACTCAGCCATATTGCATCCAATTACCCATCTAGATACTTAGTTACTTGATATTGGTGTACCTGTACACATAATCAGTAGAGTAGGTACATAGAGCTCGTTACATTTCATTTAAACAGTAGACATATCATTCCAGAAAACTACATCATGATCTTCATTTACATTGTACGTATATGTATGAAGAACACGTGTCTAATTATCATGTCTGTAGACAATGATTGAGATTCCCCCCCGTCCCACGTCTCTTCTTTGTGGCTTGCGCCAAAGAGTTCCAATCACACAAACACATACTCACAACCTCCCACTTGTAACATTAGTAGGATAATAGGTATATTTTATATTTGTAGTGGTAGAAACAATAGTCAGTGACTAATATTAAAATTAACATAAATAAAACTAACTTAAAATACTAAACAAAAATTAAAACTAAAAATTACAATCTAAATTTGGACCCTTAGGTAGGGTGCCCATCACGCAGGCAGCATTCCCACGTTGAATTGCTATAGCAAGTCTTTGTGCGAGAAAGCTGCCTGCGCGAGGGTCACCTGTTGCCTCTCTCAGGCGCTTGCTTATAGCTCCGTGGAGCCCTCGTGCGCCCTTGCCCCACGAACCGATTGTCTCGACACCGAATGCGACGAACTCGTACTGGGCGCCGAGACACTCGTATTTAATGGCCTTGAGCCGTTCTCGGGTGTCCGCCGCTGCACCGGCACGTCTGCTCGTTGTTGGGAGGTAGGACGCTGCCAAGGTGTCGGCACAAGTGGCGTCCCACACCAGTGCACGGCCCATCCTCCATGGAATTAACGACATCCCGTCAGGGCGCTTGCCATCACTCCGCACGATCTGGGGCTCCAGAGCAGCAGGAACGTTGGCACTGACGAGCGCTCTTCTGAGGATGTCGTTTAGGGCGGCATGGCGGGACATAGTCAGTGTTAAAATAAAAGATATCATCTCCCTCTATTTCATGGAAACACACAGGTGCTAGAGGATCTATCGTCTCGCGTACGACAAGGCGGCTACGTGGCGTGGGCTTGCGCGGGCGCGACCAGCGCGTGTTTCCGCGGCGCCGGCGCAGCATTCGACACCGTGCTACAGGCTAGCTTGCAGCACGTCGCCACCAGGTAATAGATTGGACCAGTGTTGCAGAGCTATCGATAGTTTGACTATACACGAATCCATGACTTTTTTCTTCAGATTTAATGGAAGCTTTGATTTTAATGTTTGTTTTAGGCTCCAGAATTTTTGCCACGACATATTAATTCTTCTGTCTAGTTCATCTTTATGCCTTGTGTTTTTAAATGAAATTAGCTTTTCAAGATAAATACAGGGTTATTTGTAATTCACTAGCATCCTTTTAACCCTAAACTCCTACCACTTAAACAAATGTCTTTTGTTTTACGGCTTTTGTCATAACTTAATATTTTTGGTGTAATAACGTTTTGAAAATTTGAGATTACCTCTTATTTTTACGATACTCTGTGTATTTGTATGGGAAAAAAAGTGCTTCATTTTTAAAAGTCGTAAAACAAAAAACATTTGTTTGAGTGATAGGAATTCAGGGTTAAGAGGATGTCAGTGAATTAAAAATAACCCTGCATACTTAACGTTTTTTGTAATTCCAGGCTAGAATGCACACCGGTGTGGGTCGGGCGGCACCCGACGACGGTGGTCGCGGACCGCATAGCGTCTGCGCTCGTGTCTTGTACCACACGCCAATCCTCTTTCTCCGTCAGGTTAGCAGTAACCTTTAATCATTTTAATCATGGAAGTCCTTATATTAACTAAATTTACCTGCAATCTCGTCAGGCACTTTTAACTGTTAGACATACCTATACCCTTAGATTATTTATAATCTAAGCCTATACCTAATATGAGACTAATAGTACATTCGGGGTACCTAAGAAAAGGTTCGTAACCTTAAAGTTGACATTAGCACTAAGGCAATTGTCAGTCCTGTATGGTCCTCTCAACATTTTATTTCAAACGAAACAGAATATCGCATTGAGGTTTCCTATTTTCAAAAGGTATTAAGGTACTATACTCCATTTAATTTAGAATTATAAACCACAACAACATTAGGTATATTGCGGCTCGTGAACTGTAATCTCTTTACAATTTGTACTAGAGTAACAATTGACGACACGCAAATAAAGTGACATTAAAACACAAAATACAATTGTACTGTATTTGCTATAGTCTATTCGCGTTAAGAAAATAGTGACTCATCGGTGCAACTGCAAAGTAAAGGCGTATTCATAATGGAGCAAAAATTTAACTATTAAAGTTAAAGCGAATTTTTCATGAAGTAGTTTTCAAATATTAACATAATATTTAATTAATGATACTGATTCTGTTAAGTAATTATTTTAAAATTTAATCAGAATCGTCAGAATGTTCATCAACACTTATAATAAAAGAATTCTCTTCCGCGAGTTCCATAACATCGTTTAGACCCACATGTTTTTTCTTCCATTTGCTAGAGTCTATTTTTGCTATTATTGATCCACTTTTATTTTTACGAATAGGTGAAGTATTCATTTTTTAAATTAACGAAAAACACGTCTGTACTGTCTGAAGGGCTAACTTCACTTCAACTGGTCAATGTGAACACGGCTTTCTAATTTACTATTCTCTAATTGGTCAAGGGGCGTGGCTAAGCCGAGTGACAACGATGAGTCACTATTTTCTTAACGCGAATGGACTTTTTTTATAGGTAAGAAATAGTTGACGAGCCGCAATATAATGATGGTGTGGTTTTCAATTCTAAATTAAATGAAGTATAAGAGTCTATGACTTGATAAAGGAATCAATTTAATAACAATAACTGACGTAGGTTTTCGTACCCTAACTTTAAGTGGGCATGTGGTAAATAATAAAATAATAATATTAGGGGACAATCTCACACAAATCGACCTAGTCCCAAACTAAGCAAAGCTTGTACTATGGGTACCAGACGACGATAGACATACTTATATAGATAAATAAATACTTAAATACATAGAAAACATCCATAACTCAGGAACAAATATTCGTGCTCATCACACAAATAAATGCCCTTACCGGGATTTGAACCCAGGACCTCTTGCTTCGTAGGCAGGGTCACTACCAACTAGGCTAAAGCGGTCGTTTATTTATTATTTTATGGTAACAGCTTAAAAAATACCATTGTTGTAGTAAATTAATAAATAAAATGACATTAAATCCAAGCCACGAAAATGATTGATTCCATGACAGGGTTTTCGGTAAGGATGGTTTTGTGAAAAAACGTCCAAATAGTGAAGTGACTTTTAGTGTGTGATAACAGTTTATTAATATCTGTTTTGTCGTTTGTTTCAGAAGCGTTGCCTACAAAATGAGCGAGTATCTAGACAGATTGCTCAAAAGCGTATCTTCTGAATAAGATATTTCATATACTTAACCGTAATTATACCGTCCACATTGTTAAGTAATTCTGTAGATTTAGACGGAAAAGTAATGCCAGTCCAACAAACTACACGAAATTATATAAAATGCATGCAAAACTTAAACTTGAATATTTTTGACTGTGAAGAATAGAAAATAAATAAATAAATAAATAAACAAATATCACGGGACAATTCACACCAATTGACCTAGTCCCAAAGTAAGCTTAGCAAAGCTTGTGTTATGGGTACTAGGCAACGGATAAACATACTTATATAGATAGATACATACTTAAATACATATTAAACACCCAAGACCCGAGAACAAACATTCGTATTTTTCATACAAATATCTGCCCCGACACGGGAATCGAACACGGGACCTCAAGCTTCATAGTCAGGGTCTCTAACCACTAGGCCATCTGGTCGTCTAAATGAATTAAAGAAGAACTAAAAATTTTTGAAAGAAAAAATGTTGTCTGAATTATTTCACGCCAAAAATGAGACAGTTACGTAGAAATGACTAACCAAAATAACACGTGCGCTGTAGCGCTCGTGCGTCAATCTTTATAAATTATAAATTGTAATAATTTTTCAATTTATTTTGTTATGTGGAAAGAAACCATACAATATTAATGTTGGAAAAAGTAATAGCATAGTCTATGCTCTACACTGGATTGACGCGTTTGACAGCTGTCACTCGCTCTCTCCTTAAAGCCTCATCCCGTTGGCCGTGTGTGTTTTTGTGTCGTCCTCCATTTTATTTTATACAATTTATAATCTTATTGGATTAATGCAATCGTTAAGACGCTGATGTTATATAGACATTTTGTGGTGAAATAAATTTGCATCATAGTACGAGAAGGTTTTATTTCTTAGTAATTCCAAGACACAAGCGAACCACTATGCTCCGTCTCTCCAATAATTAATTTGTAATAATGAATTACAATAAAAAAAAACATGTTTCGTAGCTATTTTTTTACTGTTTTGATAATCTAAGTTTTACCCTATTTGTTAAATCCTAAGGTTTTTTTTTACTAAAAATATATTTAAAAAGAAGATTCGATGGGCATATAGGTAGGTAGGTACATAGCTATATTCTTTTCTAATTTCATAATTAAATTAATTTAAAATACCTACATAATGTATTTTTATTTCCATGTATACCTACCACTCGAGCTTTTATATTTTATGTGATACAAATATTTAGACTATTACTGTGGTCTAACAGTGGTTAAATAAAGAATAACTGCAAAGCACATGCTCGTGTATCTATTCCATACCTATCCTGATTATTTTATATAAAAACTAGCTGCTGCCCGCGACACCGTCTGCGAAGAATAGGGGTATAAAAAATAGCCTACGACCTACTCTCAGACCTACCCAATATAGACAAAAAAGTTTCATAAAAATTGGTCGATGCGTTTCGGAGGAGTTCGATTCGATAACAAACACCGTGACACGAGATTTTTATATATTAGATGATTAAATTTCATGGGATAATATTATATTCACTTTTATGTACAACGTTATTTATTTTTCAAATACTTCCATGCACATCATATTAAACAGAAACTCTACTCCTCTATTTTTTTCGGGATTAACTTTTGATTGACATAGTAGTTTTAAGGCGGCCCCTAAACGGTGCGAATTGTGCAATATTATTGACCGTTTAGGGTTAATATTGAGGGTTGCGCAATGATTGACCGAAAGTTTGAGCGAGTTTAATTTTTATTGCACAATATTTTTCCATTGCATAGTGTAGGGTCAGTATTGTGCAATATTTTAGTATCCGACTGAACACGAAAACATTGTGCAGTTCGTATTATTGTGCAATATAATTGCTCGTTTGGATTCAGAGCGCCTTTCAATCTTATTGTACAATAAAAAGTATTGTACAATGTTATTGTAGGTGTAGGGGCCGCCTAAGAGGATAAATTTCCAAGGCAAGGTCCAAAACACCCACTTGCGGTACTATACAGTCTACACTATTTGAGCAAACGTTTAAAACTCGTCTTCACAGGCAGAGCAATATTGAGTTATGGCAACACTATCTTTAATGTCACTTCACCTGTAGACCATAGACAGTAGACTATTTAGTTGTCACGAAATGGAGTGCGATTAGGACGTGTCGTGCCTGTAATAATTACACATCCTTTTTATTTACTTGTAATGCTCTCAGCACTTCAATAGTTGTTCCAACCACTGCTTACGATTATGTTCATTTCGTATCACGTTCGGTTCGACCAAAACTCGCGGAACTATGGAAGAGGTGAGTTCGTAGGTTACCATATTTTTATTGTGTCACAATCACAACACAAAACATTACGGCATTGCGTGGTGATTTTGCAATCGTGTTTCAGGAACTTAACGATGATTTGGAGGAGCGGCTGTATGCGTTGATACATCATGTAGACGAGTCGCAGGGGAACGTCGAGTCGAGCCATGACACGATTCCGCATGTTGTGGAAGCGCCGCAAAGCACCATGCGGCGCTATTGGCGTACCAACTACAACCCTTATCAAAAGACCAATTCGCCTAAAGTTCCCACTCCGACCACCAAAAATACGCCTACAGCCGCTAACAAGATAACCCCCACGCTCCAAACAAACGAGACCAGTCCCAAAGAGGAAATCGGCGCACCAGAATCACCGCCGTCTGAACTTATATCGATACTAAAGAACACAGTACCTCATAATTACGAAAAAACAGTAGAAATACTGGATGTTCAACCGCATATTGTTGAGCTGGAATCAAGCGATGAGGATGAAGTCATTGAAGTAGAGCTCCCGCCTAAGCCCACTATTACCATTGAAAGCTCCGATGATGATGAACCACTCAGTACAGCTGTAAAACCAGTAAATGACAACTCTAAGAAAAATGCATCCAAAGAAAACAAATCCCCAAATAATACCAATAGAGATATATCGGCTAGTCCGGTTCCATCAGTCATGTCATCCATGTCTGATGATTTCATCCGTGGAGACTGTATAGCCCTCAACATATCCTCGGCTCAACCTGACAACGAAAGCTTTGATTTCAGTCTCCATGGTTCTGATCTTCTTGGAGACGGCACCCCTTCCAAGAAGAAGAAAAAGAAGAGGGCTAAAGACCGTTTGACATCAACACCAATTGCTGCTAATGTCCCCTTGGCACCAAAACAGGTGGATAATATTTTTGCCACTCCAAAAAGCAAGGCGAAGAATAAGAAACAAAAGGCAAAGTCCTATGTGGTTTCTGAGAAAAGCATTCCAAATGCAGATGTCTATGATTCGGACAGCAATCAGTCTGCCATAGATGTTAATAAACTTCCTGATGTCTATAACGTTACTGAGATGAGTTTCGCAAACCCTGATATTTACGAATCTGACTCAAGTATGGCTGAGAATGTTAAAGAAAATACAGTGGTTTCAATGCAACCGAGTAAAAGAATTGACATTGACAGTTCTGACAGCAGCGCATCGCTGGAAATAGCTCCAAATAAGAACCTAGAGCCCATAACATGTCATATTGAAATTGATAACACCCTCGTTGACTTGACCAATGACACACTAGAGCAGTCTAATATAGAAGAGAATATTATCATCGGTAATGTCTCTGGTTTTCACGAATCAGAAGATTACGGAGATGAAAATTTTTCTAACTCAACTCCTGACGACTCTCTCCTGGGCAAGTTTTGTTCAACAAAAGTACCGCAGATATTGAATGAAGATCTTGATTTTGACAATCTGAAGGGCAAGGATAAAGTTTGTAGACGCAGGCGGTACTCGTTGACAACTTTACGCGCTGAGATGGAAAAGTTTTACAATGAGAGTTGGGGCGGAGAGAATTTCAACCACCAAGAAATTCTGAAACACATGCCACGTAAGTACTATCCTCATTTGCATAGGTATTTTGTTTATACAAAAATTTTAACTCATAATGATAATTGGTCTCATTTCCATTGCGTAGCCCTTTTTACAGGCACTTGTAGTCCAAAGTGCCCTATTTGCTAATGGCAGATGGTATTATTATACAATTAGTTGATAACACTAATTAGTTTTCTATTTTTGGAATAACGAAACAATTTAGTAATAGATAGTTACATTGCCTTAACCACATTTTTCTTAACACATTCAGTGCCAAGAACCCGCTAGGGGAATTCTCCGTTCGTAGGCAGTTTTCGCTACATAGCGGAAAAACGCTGCTACTGGTTACGAGCGTAGCGCGTAGCAATACGTGGCAGCGAATGTCTTAAATGAGGAAACTACTTATATAAAATAGTACTATTCATTTTCATAGGGGCTGTCCATTAATCACATGATGTTTTTTTTTTATATTTAAACCCCCTTCACCCCAGTGATACGCGGTGAGGGTTAAGACTAACCTCCTTGCCAAAATCACATGTATTTTTTTTAGTACAAATATCTTAAAAATTCAGAATATTATCTTTAATTAAAATACAGGTATAGGTAACGCCACCAGAGTTGAGGCCACGCACACAACTACATCTCGTGTAATGACAGTGGGATTTTGACGTTGTGTTGGCGTTTAACGTCAACACAACGTCAAAATCCCGCTGTCATTACATGAGATGTGGTTGTGTGCGTGGCCTCAACTCTGGTGGCGTTACCTATATATAGTGGAGATATCATTGCCTAACAGCAATCAAAGTCACACACTGCTTGCGCCAGTGCATTTGACACAAAAAAAAATAATACACTTGACTATTCTCACTACACCCCCCTCCCCCCTTTGTGATGTTTCGTGATTTTTTTCAAACCCCACATGTTTAATGGATGGCCCCATAGAAGAAAAAAGTGCCCTTATTTTTGAGTAATTTTTGCAACTTTTTTCATACAGTTTATATGGATTGTCACGAAAGTGATGCAAGGAAATTGCTTGGATAATTAATGACATTTTTTTATCTTTAAAATTAATAACGCTCTTTATTCAGAATAACAAAACCCCAAACTATACCAGCGTTGCTATCATCTGAGCTCTGGTCATAGGTAAAACCAAGGATGATAATTATAGACCGGATTGGCAGTCGCCATAGTACGGATCGGCCGCGGTTTTTGTAGTTCGATTATTAAATCTAGATGGCGCTGAAATATAGTCAGAAGTTTTGAAGGCAAAACAATAAGACTACAGATGTTTCATATTACTACAAATGTATTATTTTTCAAAAATATTGCATAATAATACATTTGCAGTGATATGAAATATGTGTAGTCTTATTGTTTTGCCTTCAAAGCCTCTGGCTATATTTCAGCGCCATCTAGATTTAATAATCGAACTACAAAAACCGCGGCCGATCCGTACTATGGCGACTGCCAATCCAGTGTATATCATCCTTGGTAAAACCCAGTTTTCGAACTTCTTGCTCGCTCTTGGGAGGTTATCAGATTTCTCGCTCGCACTTTGCAGCGGCTTGAGTGATGTGTACTGCAAACAGGGGCGTAGCTACCGCCGCATCAGCCGTATCAATGATACGGACCCCCGGCTACAGAGGCCCCTAACGTGTGTAAGCAAAAATTAGTAAAATCCACAATGTCACTTAACCTCTTTGCAGCCAGGTCAAAAAAACAATAGCGTGCCACCCACGCCAAGCAACAAATTGCACGTAAACAACCCGTCAAACATAAGGAATCCAAAAGTCCATGTTGATAAATATATCATGGTCAAAAAAAGATTAATGATAAGTATTAATCTAAATCGGTTTTGCGTTCTAAGCATGAGGAGGTAACAGACGGACAGACAGACAGAGACATGCTTTGTCAATTATATATATATAATACTAGCTGTTGCCCGCGACTCCGTCCGCGAAGATTGGGGGGGGGGGATAAAAAATAGATGTTGGCCGATTCTCAGACCTAATATGCTCACAAAATTTCATGAGAATCGGTCAAGCCGTTTCGGAGGAGTACGGGAACGAACATTGTGACACGAGAATTTTATATATAAGATTAGTGTAGATTTTAAAGTAAAACCCTTAATTTATAGTGCAAGTACAGGGTGTTTAGGTTCATTTCGTCCACATTCCCACTTCGTCCACATTCCTATTTCGTCCACATTCCCATTTCGTCCACATTCCCATTTCGTCCTTTTCCCACTTCGTCCACATTCCCACTTAGTCAACATTCCTAGCCGATTTTAATGCGGTTTTCGTTATTACTTAGCTTAATTCTCAGGGAAGATTTTAATTATTTTTGTGATTAAGGTATTCATGTTAAGAAAAATACTTGCTAAGCATGGTGCGGGTCAATACTATTCAGATACACTACCAATTTCATTACTATTTTGTTACGAAAGGGGATTGCGGACGAAATGGGAATGTGGACGAAACGGGAATGTTGACGAAATGGGAATGTGTACGAAACGGGAATGTTGACGAAATGGGAATGTTGACGAAATGGGAATGTGGACGAAATGGGAATGTTGAC
Organism: Archips xylosteana; assembly: GCA_947563465.1. Lineage (NCBI taxonomy): Eukaryota > Metazoa > Arthropoda > Insecta > Lepidoptera > Tortricidae > Archips > Archips xylosteana. Next base: position 4,408,525 of record OX387344.1, read on the forward strand.
GAAATGGGAATGTGGACGAAATGGGAAGTGGACGAATCGGGAATTGTTTGCGGACGAAATGGGATTGCTGACGAAGTGGGAATGTGGACGAAATGAACCTAAACGGTACAGGGCTATAGTACAACACTAGTTACATTTTGACGTTTTAGATAAAGTAGACTTGATTTGCAGTCATTGGCGTATGGGACTTTAGATTTTGTGCAAACATTAGAGATGGCAAGATTTATTAAAACGATTAACTACGTTTTTACCCAGTTACTAAATTGTATATATTTCGTTTTAATTGTCCTTATTATTTTAGTAGGGGCAAGAGGAAATAATAATAATTGTAATACTTGATATCGAACGGTCGTGACACGACACGATAATATTTAGAAATATTATTACATACAGTTAAGTAAAAACTGGGATCCGCTTTGACTCCAGGTTTTTTTTTGGACTAGGTGGAAATCTCGAAACTTAATACCAGACTCCCTGGAACCCAGCCTCCCCCCGCGATCCTCGCCTGTGCGTAGAAGGTTCTATAGACTAAACCTACATCAGCAGCAACCGACTCTCGCGTAGACCAAGGTATCGTGTTTAACTAGTGGACTGCAAATCAAGCCATTGGCGTTGGTGGCTGTATTATAAACCCGACTTTAATATTTAGTTTATTACCGCCATTCTAAAGCGGTTATGGATACCGGATTTATATACATATTTTGTAAATCGAAGAAAATGCAAATTACAAGAGATAGAAAATATAAAGCACTTGAGTTAACTTGTAAAACCTCACCAAACTCTTGACTTGATATCAAGTCGTGGCGTGTGGGTCATGAAATGTTCTGACTTCATATCAAGTCGATGGCTTCGAAAAGGTTAAGAGCATTTTCAGAAAAAAGTGTACCCTGTAATTTTTTTTTCACTTCTCATGCTCTTAAAATGTTACTTTAGTCTCTGCATATCGGGACTAAAGCTCTTTTTTGATCTCGAGGGATTAAAGTAAAATTTTTTTAATTGACTATGGAAACCCCTAAACTGCCAATCACGGTGTTTGTGAATGGAGGATTATCGACATTTTCAGTAACTGGGTATAGACAATTTTAAAGCTTTCCACAGACCGAAGCGCGCTGCGGACGCACTGTAGCGCCCTGCGCTTCGGTCTGTGGAAGCCTTTAGGGCGTGGAAATAACCTCAAAATGACAACTGTATAAAAAATATTTAAAATATAATAATTTCGTGAAACACATTGAATAATTACGAATATTAATCTATTTAATTATAAAATATTAAAGATGAATTCATTTTATTTTGCACGTAAAGAAAGATTTCCTTTAGCTTAGGTGTTTTTAATTTGTTTTTTTTTTTTAAAACGCTGTCGGCAAAGCAGTTCCCTGCTCTGTCGATAAAATAGCAATCCGCACTGTCGGCAAAGCAGTGCTGGAGTGTACGGTAGATAGAGCAGTTACGTTTGAATGTTAATATGGCGTGACTTCAAAATAATGCGATGTCAGTTGCATTTAATAGTAAATAGAAAGTATAATTAGATATAATTTAACAAAGAATTGGCATATAGAAAATAAACTTGAAAAGTCGTTTCTTTATTCACGGGTAAGTGTTTCAGTTAACAATATATTTTGTGTGTGAACTTAGATCAATTAGGTTAATTTATTTGCCGATTCTAATGAATGAACAATTATCATTCTTACATGCATAGTCCAATTAGTTTTAACATAGTCTTTAAGTTAGAATCTGTTGGCTAATTATGCAAGCATTTTAAGCGTCACTTTACAAAAAAATATAAAAGAAAAGAAAAGACAGCGGTATTTTTTTTGCTATTTGAATTTTGAACAGATGTCCATTGCTCGTATTGAGCATACGTTGTAAAAAAGTAATTTTGTACGTCGTTTTTTTCCTCGCATTCAAAGTGAAAAGTAGAGTGTTTAACGCGGGACTAAACTACCATAATGACAACTCGAATTATAGCCTCCCTCGCTATCGCTCGGGTGGCTAAATATCTCGTGTCATTATGGCTTGTTTTAGTCCCTTGTTGAACAATCTACTATTAAAACCTAACAAATTTTGGGTTATTTCTACTCAGAATCACAAGCACTATCGATTTAAGCAATAAAAAAAGTGTCCCACTTTTAATTGTCAGTTTTGTGACGCAACGCAGTTAACCATACATGTTGTATGGACCGTCACAAAACTGACTAATAAATTTTGTATGGAAAATTAAGGACAATTAAGGCAAAACGGGTACATTTTTTTTCTGAAAACTCCCATAATCCGTGCTTCCCGGGAAAGCCCCCCAACTCATTTTGATGCTATGCCACTGACTGCAATGTGCGAGCGAGAGATTCGATAATCTCCCAAGAGAGAGCGAGAGGTTCGAAAACGGGGTTTTATGGCTCCAGAGCTCAGATTATAGGTAATTTTGAGAAAAAAATAGCAGGTACATTTTAAAATGACAATGCCCGTGTATCCGAACGCGGGTAATTTTGTGCGTAAATTTTTTTCACAAGCTTCTATTTACCTTCACCTGTCCCATTGTTTGTGACATCAAATCTTGCAAGTTAAATTTGACACACTTCTCGATTTCCGATTGAGCTGAAATTTTGCATGCATGTGTAAATCGGATTACAATGCAATGTTATTATGATATGGAGCTGATCTGATGATAGAGCTGGAAGGTGGCCATAGAAACTCTAATAAAACGACATGACTCCATCGAGTTTGGGCTCGTTTGATTCGTCTCATTCGTATTGACGTGTACTTTGGTCGTAAATGGTAACCAGGGGCAAAAAAAAACAGTCGGTAAAAAAAGCTTGCATTTATTTAGCAAAAACTTATTATTACAATACTATAACAGTACTTTTTATTACATCTTGTTGATTTTTAAACGGATAGTGTAGTTATCCTTTGAACATGAAACTACCATGAGACTCAGTGCATAAATACGGATAACTCACGTCTATGATTGAGTTTAGCCCGACATGCGCGTATGGCAGCAGCTGCCGTGGCGTGTGCTCCAGGAGGAAGGGCTACGGATTAGCCCGAAACAGTCGAGCCAAGCTAATCTCGATCATAGACGTGAGTTATCCATGTTTTTTTCACTGTGGATAGTTATCCTAATTATCAGTGAAAATAATTATCTTGATAATTTCCAACTCTATCCATAAAGCCTAGTTTAGACCTCCATGAAAAGTTGTGCATGTTGCTTAACATTGCAATGGCGTAAAGCGAACGACATTGAAGTATTCTATCATAAGCCGTAATGTAATGCAACTTGTACGATATGGGGCTCAATAAAAAGGCTTATAATAACTGCAAAGGAACGCGTAATATAAGCTACCCGTTCTCACATTTCTCGAATATAGTAAGTACCGCGAGTAAGGATGTTGACACCACCAATCAACTGTACTTTTATGAGCTGTCAAAACAAAATTCTACCATAGAGTTTGAATGGCAATAGCAACTTATGACGTCACTTGTTCGCCAATACAATCAACTAACTATTTATTTGTTTTAAACCCAGAAAAATCTAATTTTGCAGTTAATCGGAAATTAATCTGGTTTTCAGGGCTAAAATAAGGCGTTTCATTACTGGAGTCGTGTCTTCGAATTATTTTTTAATGGCGTCAATATCTCAATTCTTAGACTGCTGTGGTTTTTGCTTTATGCGTGCATGTTTACAAAAACATGAATCATCGTGAGCAAAATCTGATACATTTCCGCTTGTTTATGTGTTTATGGCAGTAGTATTTCTGTTTTCAGGAGACAAAAGTCTGTGGGTCATCGACCCTAAAGATCGGATGCCAAATCCGCCGAAGCGGAGGGTAACGTAAGTATCTTGGGTAAAAACTTTTTTTTTTTTTATTTTTATGTAGGCGTGATGGAATGACAACAAGCAAACTCATGTGCATTTGTCTACTGGCATCAATATTTATAAAACTACTAGCTGTCGCCCGCGACTCCGTCCGCGGATAATAGGGGTAGATATACAAAAAATAGCCTACGGCCTATTCTCAGATCTACCGAATACAGAGAAAAAAGTTTTATAAAAATCGGTCAAGCCGTTTCGGAGGAGTTCGATAACAAAACACCGTGACACGAGATTTTTATATATTAGACTAACTGTTGCCCGCGACTCCGTCCGCGAAGAATAGGGATAGGTATAAAAAATAGCCCACAACCTATTCTCAGATCTACAGAATGTAGAGATAAAAGTTACATATAAATCGTTCAAGCTGTCTCGGAGGAGTTCAATAACAAACACCGTGACACGATTTTTTTATATATTAGATTTTCCAAGAGCGAGCCTCTTGAAGCTTTCTGTTTACCACTAATTATGAAGCAAAAACGCGAAACAGCTACTTTCGACACGATTGTACAGATACACCCCATACAATACGTCCGGCAATTTATTTTAATGTATAGTTTGCTTCAAATACAAATACAAATACAAATATTTTATTTCGGACCATCACAAATCCATAGTGTTAATTACAAGCAACTTAAAATCTAAGGTTAGTGTTATACAATTACAATTACAATTAAAATTAAAATTATCATAAAAACATAAAATAAAAAATAAAATGAGGTACAACTAGAAGCGCCGGGGTACGGGGGCGGCGGGCGCGTGCAGCCGCGCCCGACGCTCCAGCAGGGGCGAGTCCCAGCGCCGCGCCAGCACGCTCAGGATGCTGTTCGGGCTGGAGCGAAGGCGATTAAACAATGATGCGAAGGCGATTAAACAGTATCAATGTGTTTATTTTGCAGCTGTAATGTTTGCAACCGTGTCGGGCACAGGGATGACACGTGCCGGCTCAAGCCGCCTGTGTGCTACATGTGTGGCAACACGGGCCACTACGAGCCGCGCTGCCCGCGAAAGATCTGCGTCAATGTGAGTACAGTAAAATTACATTAAGTTTACCACTGACAGATGGTTTGCCTTCATTTCATATTCAACTTTAACGACCTACAAATAAAGCCAATTTTAGAACACTGTTACCCACGTTTGCAGATTTTGTAATAGCTACTTTATTTGTATGGTGTTAAAGTTGGAAATGAAATGAAGGCAAGCCATCTGTCAGTGGTAAACTAAAAGTAAACGTATTGTAGTTGAGTTGAGTCCACCACTCATGTTAGTTGAATTGAGTCCACCATTCGTATTAATTGACTTGAGTTAGAGCCACTCGTGTTTGTTAAGTTCATCATTATTCAAGCGTTTGTAAATCACTTTCATGGACATATTTTTATAAAAATGGTAGAAAAATATGATACAGAAACTGTAGTTATCTGGTAGAAGTACAGGACCTCTAAAATAACCGAAAAAGCCATCAAAAGCCAATTCCTAATAAATGTGACCACGAAAGTGAGTCGGTTGAAACGGTTGAATAATTTCAGATTAGTTGATTTGAGTTCAGTCCACCACTTAAGTTCGTTGAGTCAAATCCAACACTCATACTCATGTAAATTGACTTGGGGGCATTTATTTTTATTTGGGCTATCATTTAAAACGCAGTTATATTGTTAACTTAACTCTGGTCTGGTCTTAAGGTGGTTGAAACACTCACGTTCATTGAGTCGAGTCCACCACCCATGTCTGATTGACTAGAGATGTGTCCACCGCTCTGGTTCGTTGAGCCAAATCCACCACTTGTTAGTCGAGTTGAGCCCACCACCCATGTTAATTGACCTAGGGCCGTTTGCACGGTTTAGGGTTAAAAAACACATTTGAAATCGATTATTTATGTTTACTTTGATGTGTGACGCATAGAAAAATTACAGTTTCTGTCTATATCCCGTCCAGACCAGTTGTGGTGTAGGGGTTTAGCAGAGTGGAATGCTGAGGGCCTGGGTTCGATTCCCAGAGATGATCTTTTTCTGTTTTTTTTTTTTGTGCATCCATGTTTCAGTTTGTATTTTGTATGATATATACCTAAACTTGTAAAATATGAGGTCTTATGGGACACAAAACTGTGGATGTCTGATGTGACGTGTTTTTTTCCTAGTGCGGTTCACCTAACTTCGTGTACTCGACAATGTGTCGCAACTGCGCGTCGTGGGCCCGCCAGCGCTGCGCCGAGTGCAGCCAGCCGGGGCACCCCGCCAGCCACTGCCCCGACGTCTGGCGGCGCTACCACAACTCGGTACGATCCCAACCATAACCTCGTAATGGTGGCACTTCACTTTGGCGTTGCGTGTTCGCTTAGCGTATACGCCGTGTTTGTCTAAATATTCGTATGAAGTCCAAACATCACAAACACGACATCCACACTTGCGATGCCAACAGAAAATATATTAAATACGCAAATATGTTTGCAGTTCAAAATCAATTGAATTTACTAGCGATGGACGTGTTTACGGCTGCAGCAGCATATTTTTATGTATCCTGCCAATACATGTTACCATCGCCCCAGACGTCAGATACCCATTTTCATAACAAATTTGCTTGCAGCCGTTGATGTTTATTGCTATGGATTGTTATGGACAGATGTCTAGCCACTGCACGCAAACCGGGCCTTTAAGGTGGTTATCTGGCGCTTGGGGCGATAGTACATACAAGCAAGCAACCATGCGTCGTTAACTTTATTTTTATTTTTAAGGAATGCATTTTTCGGGTCCCAAATACACCGATGCTTTTGGTACAATTCCAAAAATCGCAACACAACATCATTTGTCCCATCCCAATCCATACTACCGAACCGAACTCGTCGCCATAGAGAACATTTACCACTACGTCACGTCTCGACTCGTTGCCGTCGCTCACACAACTGAGCGAGCGAGCCATGTGTAGACGGTGAACGCCATGGTCGTTTTTGGCCGATTAAGGCAAATACGCGAACACGCAACGCCAAGTGAAGTGCCACCATAAGGGGCCATCCATAAATTACGTCACACATTTAGGGGGGGAGGGGTCAAGCGATCTGTGACACTAAAACAAAATAATGGCGAGAGTAATGTGTGACAAGTGGGAGGGTCCAAATTGATCGAAATCGGTGTGACGTAATTTATGGATGGCCCCTAAGGCCCTGCGCACCAAATTTTAGCTACCTCAAAGTTGCAACTTTTCTCCTCCAAAATCGAAATCACTTAAACCGAAGAGTATGTCGTGAAAAAATCTCGTATCTTAAAATCGAAAATCTGACAAGTGAACTTTACTCAAAGTATATCAAGGTTCAATTTGGTTTACGTATTGATTTGAGATACGAGGTCTTTTCGAAGTAGTGACGATGTGTGTCATGACTTTACGTCGACATTGGCAAAATATGCCGTGCTATTATAACATTGCTGTCTTATGTTGATGGTGATGCGGATGAAAGCCAAAAAGAAGTTTCGAATTATGGTAGTCGAAATTTAACGTGGGCTTTACGATGTTTAATTAAGGTATAACGAGCTTTGTGAACGTCGAAAATGTACCACACCACCAACCGGTTATCTCTATTGAGGAAACCGGCAACTCTCAAACTAGCACAAGTCACAATGAGCTAACTACCTAGTCTATTATTTTCGTGTTTCACATACTAGCAAGTTATACAGATAGTCTAGGATCCAAGCTATATTGCATCTAAGGCGCTGCAAACATAGCACCAGCGTGCAGTTATATCTGTGGACTAATATGTTCTCGCGACTTCGTCCGCGCACAAACTCCCGATCTCTATGCCGTGGGAAATTCCAAAAATCCCTTTTTGCCGAACCTCTTTGATCCTAAAAGGGCAGTTACTGAGAAATAGGGTCCCATTGAATTGAGTATATAAATCCCATTCTTTCCTTAACCCGTTTCATTTCCCAAAATCCTAAAATTAGTTTTTACTGTTATAATCACCTACTTGCATGCCAAATTTGAAGTTGCTATTTTAATAATTTATAGTTCAGAAATAGGACCACTTTGAAGTGAAAATATAAATCCTATTTATTCCCTATCCCGTGGGAATTTCCAAAAATTCTTTCTTAGCGGATGCCTAGGTCATATTAACTAATGGTATGCCAAAGTTCATTACAAGTTCATTACAATCGGTTCAGTGGTTTGGGCTGTGCGCTGATAGATCAGTCAGTAACGGTTGCCTTTTATATATACAGAAGAAGATAAACATCTAGAGCAATTTTCGCTCTGCGATTCAGCGGCGTAGCTGTCACAATATCAACCTTATCAAAGATATGGGGCAGCTACAATAGCCCTGAGCCTGTGTGATCCCCCCCATAAGCATCGGCCTCTTAATAAATTTTGATACGCGTCCCGTCTCCAACTGCTGCGATTGAGAAAACAACTTTACCCAGTGAATTCTTCCGTCAAATGTCTATATCAAACTGTTGAATTTCCCGTTACAGATCGACGAAAACATGCCTCTGGAACAGAGCCCAGGACCCAAACCTCATTACCAGCTGTTCTGCAGCGGCTGCGCGCGTCGCGGCCACCTCGTGCACACGTGCCGTTCCTTCGTGCCCTTCTGCCCGCTCCCCATCCCCTCCCCTGGCGTCGTCCGCTACTGGCGCCTCTACGCCCCTACCAGCCCCACCCCGAAACAAAAGCCCGAAGACGACACTGTCTCCTCCGTCGATCCGCGACCAGACTCACTCAAACGACTCTCCAAGTCGCCCGTCGCTCACGAAACGCATGTCAACAAGAAGAGGATGACGTCGGAAGGAGACTGCAACAAAAGCCAACCGGCCCCAAGGAAAATCTCTATGAGCAAAGAACCTGATGATGCTACCAAGCTAACAGACATCAGCACGAACGCCATAGAAGAAACATTAACTAAGGAGGTGGAAAAAGCTCTGGACTACATTCCTCTCTCATCGAATAACCATGACAAACTGGGTCAGATTATACAGGACAACGAGGTGTCCGATACGAGTGAAGTGTTGACTTCCGCGAGAATTTACGTTACCAACGACGTCATCGACCGATTGCAAACGGTGGAAGGCCAGGACTGGTTGAAGCAGTGCATGGATAAACTCGAAGTGGACGTACAGCGGTCTGATGCGCAGTCCTTTTTGACTATAAAGGGCACAGTCGGCGGCCAGGAGGCTTTCCAATCGGAGCTCAGAGAATGGGCCAAAGGTGACATCCAACAACCCCCGATAACTGCCGATCTCGCCAACGCGAGCGTCGAAATCGCCGGCGAACAACTCGCCTTCCTCGTGCCCAAGAAGAAAAACGACGTCCTCCGCACGCTCGGCAGCGCATTCGAATCGCTTAAACAAGACATCGGTGACCCTAAAAAGATGTACAAAGAATTATTGTACCTTCAGAACAATCACGAGACCCTCGTCCATCAGAAAGTGGTGAGTCCAGGCAAACTGAAGAACAACAGGCAAAATATTAATAACATGACGAGGAAACTAAACATGATTCTGCTAGGGCAGGCGGGCCTGGGCGAAGGGTCCAAACACATGAGTGAACTTTATTCCCTGCAAGAGAAAGTGATTAATTTCAGACAGCAGAAAGTTCCGATGCCGCTTCGGGAGGCGATCGGTAGCCACTACCGACACATATTCACTGCTACGCCGCGAGACGATTACGTCGAGCTGCTTAGGTTGTTCCACAGCGCAAAGCGGCGGGCCACGTTCAAAAATAACAAAAAGAACAACTCCCTTAAACTGAAGACCAAGAATAGAGAAAAAAAAATTAAAAAGAGTCTGCTGCAAGAGAATCGACCCTTTCCTAGCAGTGAGAAACCTATAAACATGGAAGCAGAGACAAATGTTGTTCCTGTCATGCCGGCTCTGCCGAAGAAAGCTTTAGATAAAGCTTTGATAAACAAGATGATGTTCTACAAAAACAGGCTTCTGCATGTTAAGTCTAAAGATAAAGGTCAAAACGGTTACCGGTTGGACCTGGTAAAAAGGTTCCAGTGCCACATCGCGCGCTTGAACCGGGAAGACGGCGCGAAGAAAAAGACCAGAAAGAAAATGAAAAAAACTCAAGAGCTGGCTCGAGTGTTCTTGGCCGATATCTAAATAAGGAAATGAGAGCACAAGGGTCCGGCGTGTGGTTGAGAACGCGAGTTGGGCAAGGAAAGCAAAGGGTGCGTCGAACAGCGGTTGATCCGTGGCGTCCTCGGTATGCGCCGGTCCTGTGCTCCGCCACTTTTATCGTGTATGTGAATGAATAAACAAACTTAGTGTAAAGCATAAAATGTCTGTCTTTCACTGACCAATTTCCACAAAAAAAGTACTGAGATAATTCTCACTCGTGTGAAGGTAAAGTATGACTCAGATTGCCAGCAGTTGCAGGCGAAGGCAATAAATTCGTCGACTGTGGCTTCCTTCCTTGTCTCTGTGTATAACGCGATATACTGCTTTCAGCCTAGGCTGACATGAAAAATATTTCATAACTATGAGAAGCAAAGTAGTAATAAAAAGAATTAAAGAGTTAAATTGTGATTGGATGTATTTTTTTGTTCAATGTAAAAGAAAATAGGATTTGCCACAATAGTTAACGAGCGTTTAATATTAACAATCGATATTAGTCAGTTTCGTTATCTAACTCGTTAATTAACACAAATGGCACCCTTATGGAACCCCATGGCCCATCACTAAAAAGTAGACGTCATCTATAGGTAACGCCACCAGAGTTGAGGCCATGCACACAACCACATCTCATGTAATGACAGCGGGATTTTGACGTTGTGTTGTCGTTAAACGTCAACACAACGTTAAAATCCCGCTGTCATTACATGAGATGTGGTTGTGTGCGTGGCCTCAACTCTGGTGGCGTTACCTCTAACAGTTGCATTATCTATGGTTGGTGATAAAAATTGATAAGCGCAGAGTACTTGTTGATTAAAAAACTCAATCAATAGCAAAACAAACGAACGTGTCGTTACACGGATTTAAATTCCGCTATATTAAATATGAAATTTAATAATAAATACATTACGTGCAGTGCATTCCAAGTATTTGTAGTGTTATTCTGCAATATTCATACCATTTTCGGTCGAAGGGTAAGTTTCATTAAAACGTAATTTTCAAGACGTGATTTTATTGGATTTCAGAACTTTTTATCACTAGTTTTACGTTAATTAATTTGGATAATAAGGAATTATTGTTTTATAGGGTTATGTTTAGTTGAATAATGTTTACTGAGACATAATTTGGAAAAATATAAAACAATCTAAACTTGAAAAGAGTGGTTAGTAAATAAATAACTCCTTCAATAATTAATATTTAATCCATCAACACGATATGTTTTATTACACCCACCCAGAACTACAGGGAAAAAATTACATCAATAGACATTTCTTGTGTAACAGAGTGGTCAAGACATGGAACAAACTACCAGAACATGTAGTCTCAGAACTGAATGTTAATCAATTTAAAAACCGATTAGACCAACACATTAGCAGTACAAGGAATACTTGACTAAGGAACAGCTAGATACAGGCACCTATCAGTTGCCCTCAACTGCCTGCCTGATAATATAAATAATAATAATAATATAATTATTATACCTCATTAATTAACTGCCAGTTAACACACAACAGAAATAGAAATATTTGATTGTAATTATTTCACACATTAATTTAGTTAATTAAATCAATTAATGACCAATCAGTCACTGTTAGCCTTTCACGTGCAGACAGTAAAAGATACACCTGCATTCTAGTCTTGTTTGTCTCCAATAATACAAATTTTAGAGTTTAAAATGAAATAGAAAATATAACCTTATACTCTTGTATGTGGGATGTTAAAAAAATGCATTCTACTCTCTTTTGTCTCAAATAATACCAATATTACTTATTAACAAAAAAAAAACAATACATAGCTTTAAATCTGGTGTAGATCTGATTATGGCAACTGAGAGGTGGATCAAAGGCATACCTAAATTATGTTTGATGTCACTGAGCGCAGCAACTAGCTGAGTCTCCCGCACCCTGCTTGTATAAATAGGATAAAAAAAAAAAAAATATCACGGGACAATCTTACACAAATCGACCTAGTCCCAAACTAAGCAAAGCTTGTACTATGGGTACTAGACGACGATAAACATACTTATATAGATAAATAAATACTTAAATACATAGAAAACATCCATAACTCAGGAACAAATATTCGTGCTCATCACACAAATAAATGCCCTTACCGGGATTCGAACCCAGGACCTCTTGCTTCGTAGGCAGGGTCACTACCAACTAGGCTAAAGCGGTTGTTAAAAATAATTAGTATTTAACCTATTCTATTTACTTTTTGTGCAAAATTATTTTGCCAGAATCTCTATGGGGTTTTTCAAGGGCACACTGCCCTGATACCTCCATAGTTTTTGTTTTTTTTTTTTAGTTTCCTGATGAGGGTTATTACCCAGGAGGATATTACAGCGAGCAGCAGGCCCAACTTGCCAGTAACATTAAAATGGCATTAGAAAAATTAGATGATGGTGAGCAAATTCTTATTCTTATTTATCTTATAATATATCCAAATCTGCTAATAACTTACCACCTATTTGTTAAAGAAACTATGCAGATACTACATTTACAATGCAATATCTTGCAAATACAAATCTCTTTACTTACAACAGCTCCCAAATACGTCAGCAACTGGCCAGATCCAAATGTCAAGTTGGGCCAAGTGTCCGGTGTGGCCCTCAACAGTGCAGGCCAGGTGCTGGTGTTCCACCGGGCCTCCAACACCTGGGACGCTGACACGTTCTCTGAGAGGAACGTGTACCAGGCTATAGGGGAGCCTCCTATACCGCACCACACTGTACTCGTGTTCAACGATACTGGGGAGCTGGTGGATAAGTGGGGAAAGAATCTGTGAGTAGTTCTTATTTTGTTTATTGGTCAAACCTTTAGAAATAAACAATGTCTGTTAACGAGTCTCTATTAAGACGCCAAATACTCTGGAACATTTTACATTGATTCGCGCAGGGGTCCCTGTCTTAACACTTACGTGCACCATAGATTATTGTCGTAGTTTCATATGCACCATTACGGTACTATCGGCCCAGACGTCAGCTGAGCACCTTAAAGGCCCAGTTTGCGTGCAGTGGCTAGACATCTGTCCATACCAATCCATAGCAATAAACATCAACGGCTGTAAGCAAATTTGTTTTGAAAATGGCAAGCTGACGTTGAATGGTGATTGACGGTGCTAGTCAATGGTGCATTTGAAACTACGGCGAATTATTTTGAACCAGACCAGATGTAGATATTAATGGCACCCATGTTGACAGCTAACAACGGTCTCCAAATATTTCATAGGTATAAACAATTTTTTTCACGGATTCTAACGATGTACTTTTTGATAACAATATTTACATTATAGAGGTATATAGTGAAAATAAACGGATCACTCAGGTCTTAAAACGAGTTTAACTCACATGTTTCGGGCTAATTCGTAGCCCTTCCTCTCGGAGTCGCACCGTGTCCCGTGGCTGCCAAACGCCTACATTTGTCAATGACAATAAAAGTGATGATGAAAACGGCGGTAGTTGTGTTTCGCTGTCAGTTGCGTCGAGTAGCCGCGCGACCAGGGCGGTAGCACGCAGTGCGCGTTTGGCAGCCGCCGTGACGTGCGACTCCGAGAGGAAGGGCTACGAATTAGCCCGAAACATGTTGAGTTAAACTCGTTTTAATACGTGAGTGATCCGTTTATTTTCACTAGAACTAGAACGATAGTTTCATGTTTAAATATTTACATTGTCGTGTCGTACAACCTGCCAAGCATACATCTACCAAAAGATTTGTCTTGAAATATTTGAAGAGAGAAATCGTCGTATATACCTAGTTAATGCAAATCTGCTTATCTACCATACGTAAATACTTACCGCATAACTGCACTACGCATTGTCGTTAACTTTTCAGGGGATGGTTTTCAATCCCTTCAATCCCCTCCCGGGCCGGCAACGCACTGGTATCGCGTAAGGCGCTGCGAGTGTCTATGGACAGTGGTGTTCATTTAACATCAGGTGACCCACTAGTTCGTTTGTCTGGCCTCTCTAACATTAAAAAAAAATGTCTGTTTTACTTTAACGAATTAGGAGTAAAAATCGGAAATTGGCTAATATTTTCAGATACGCGGAATTATCCATATCCATTACTAGTTAAGCGGAATTGCATTATCATCGACGAAATATGCTCAAACAAGCGGTACCCGTTAGCATAATTTATTAGACATTCGGCGGACAGACAAACCTGTGTACCTACAGTCATCGCGTCAAAATATGTAAACATCAACCTAAGGGTTATGTATGATTATGACATAGAGTTGTATAATTTTTGACACCTTGTTAACATATAGGTATATATTATTTTTTGCACTTTGACCGTACATAAGTCTATTTTAATTTATCACGATCCGACAAGACGATTTTCGACAGATTGCGGATTAAGGAACAATAGATTTCGTGTTGGCGCTGCGGAAATCCCGCCGGTAAATCGGTCGGTACACAAACAAATTGGGGCGAAATACGAATCCCTAGCCAATTTCGCCGGATTATTTTACCTGTAGCTGTCTATTCTTCGAAAGATTTAACAATAAGTAACTTCAAAAATAAAATATAATGTTAATGCAAGGAATATTTTCAATAATGCACATCGCCAAACAAAATATTTAGTAATTATATCTGCTCGTCAATTGTTTTGGTCTTCAGTCCTACGACGGACGTGATTCCAATAAATAGCGAACGAACTAACTGCACACAGTTGCTGTGTTTTTAGGATAAACTGTGTAAAAGTACCTAAAGTTACAGCGGGAACAGTGGCACAGGTGGATGCGTGCAAGATGCGTGCGGTGCGCTAGTTCACAGGGTTTTGCTAAAAGAAAGAAGATATCCGTTTTAGAAAAAATCATGATGATCCGCTGTGCCCTTCTTTGCCACTGTAGTCCTAGGGTACTAATTCATATTTTTTAAATTTCTTCTAAAACAAACATTTTAAGAAGAACATAAAATATCCCTCGTATAATGTCGTGGATTCTAATATGTCGTGTATTCCTATCACAAGCCTATTCTTCTGTTGTCTTCACGTTTCTGTATTAAAAATACTAATTTCGAGCGGAAAATCCGTGATAGTAAAAAGAAAGTAAAGAAAAAAATAATAAACCATTCATCTCTTCTGTAAACCGTACGAATAAGTTTAACTTGAGTCTTTCACGAACAGTTTCTACATGCCGCATGGCATCACCGTGGACCGGGAAGCGAACGTGTGGGTGACGGACGTGGCTTTGCACCAGGTGTTCAAGTTTACGCCCGGCCAGCGCGAACAGCCGGCTCTAGTGCTGGGAGAGAAGTGAGTATGGGATATGGGATCGTAGTGAGTCAGAAGGTTACGCACGTGGCTTAGCACCAGGTGTTCAAGTTTACGCCCGGCCAGCGCGACCACGACCAGCCGGCGCTAGTGCTGGGAGAGAAGTGAGTATGGGATATGGAATCGTAGTGAGTCAGTGAGTCAGAAGGTTATCCACGTGGCTTTGCACCAGGTGTTCAAGTTTACGCCCGGCCAGCGCGACCACGACCAGCCGGCGCTAGTGCTGGGAGAGAAGTGAGTATGGGATATGGGATCGTAGTGAGTCAGTGAGTCAGAAGGTTATCCACGTGGCTTTGCACCAGGTGTTCAAGTTTACGCCCGGCCAGCGCGACCACGACCAGCCGGCGCTAGTGCTGGGAGAGAAGTGAGTATGGGATATGGGATCGTAGTGAGTCAGTGAGTCAAAAGGTAAGGCCCATACTACACGGGCGGTTTCCCGCTCGACGGAGCTGCGCAGTGTAGTTTGCACCATACAACTTCCATATAAAATTGTGTCTAGTGGCGGTTCAGAAGCGGTTTCCCGCGGCGGGAGAACCGCCCGTGTAGTATGGGCCTAACGCACGTGGCTTAGCACCAGGTGTTCAAGTTACGCCCGGCCAGCGCGACCGTGAGTATGGGATAGACCGTCGTGGTGAGTCAGTTAATGAGTCAGCAAGTGACGTACAGTCAACGACAAAGAGAGCTTGGGCTGTAATTCCCACGCAGGCCCAATGCGCATTAGGAGTTTCTCGCACACCATTGAATTTATTTTCAGGTGTGTGCACTATTTGAATCTAATTCTTTGTCCAGATTCGTCCCTGGCAACGACGACCTCCACTTCTGCAAGCCTTCCGCTGTGGCGGTGCTGGCTTCGGGCGAGTTCTTTGTAGCAGACGGCTACTGCAACACGAGGATCATGAAGTTCGCCCGGGACGGCTCGCTCATACTGCAGTGGGGTGGAGGCCGTAAGTAAACTTAAGTTGCGGTCTTACTAAGTTCGAAATTCTAACTCCGTCCCGCTCACGATGATAGTATTAATAGGAGTGTGAGAGGGACGGTATGATGAAAACTTTTTTTGAATTTTGGATGGTTGATTAGGTTGCTATAAGGTTTTGAATTATTAGGTCGTGCATTCCGAGTCTACAAATATAGGTAACGCCACGAGAGTTGAGGCGAATGATTACACACACAGCTACATAAAGTACTGGTTACAAAAAAAGTAGTGAATGAATGAAATGAGCGAGTGAATGAAAATGTGAGTTATATGATCTTATGATCCTACGCAATTGCATATTATAATTTTTTCTTTTTTTCATATAACCTATTTTTGAAATAAAACAATTTGAAACTGAGAAGAAATATTCACAACAAAAAAATCGATATTTTATAAATAGCGAAAAATATGCTTATCTGATTAATATTTTATTTTCTGTTTTGTTCGAAGTAGATGTATTTTGCTAAATAATTCTTAACGAAATAGGTTGAAGAAATTTTTAGTCAATTTTGTAATTCACTGTTGAGTCTGTTAAACTTGCTATCGGTACGAATAAATGTCAAAATCCCGCTGTCATTACATGACGTGTTGAAGTGTGCATGACCTCAACTCTCGTGGCGTTACCTATACGAAGTCGTACAAACCGCATGTTTTACAAACCCGCCATACAAGTTACTTAGGTAGGTATAGTAAGTATAGTAACGTTGAAATAACGACTTTATTGATTACAGCAGAGAGTTCATTTTGAAACTTTGTTTGTTTTGGTTGATTTGGCTGCATGTCTACGACGCATTCAATGTTGAAAAATATTATCTGCCATCAAAGTTTAATTTAAAATGAACTCTACTGTAAATAATAAAGACGTTATTTCAATGAGCTATTTTATTTTATATTTGCGTTAATTTTAAACTGAGGATTATGCACTTGAGAACATAATAGAATACAATGTCTTTGTTCGAAATGTGGGCTGCTAACGAGATCGGGACACCTCAAAAAATTCGTACTATACCTACTTTGAGTTTCTGTAGTTCTTTCGAGCATAGGTACTCTTCGTAAGTTAGTGGACTTATAACATCATCACCATCATCCCAGCCTGTATACGTTCCATTGTAGGGCACAGGCCTCCTCTCAGAACAAGAGTAGTTGGACTGCAGTTCCCACGCGGGCTCAGTTTTTTTAAAATTGGTTTTTCAGAATTTACGTGCGAATTCACGCTGAAGGAAAACATCGTGAACCCGCATACGCCTGCGTTCAATAGTGTGTGTTAAATTCCCAATCCGGACTTGTATCATAACAATGATATTATATAACAAAAAACCGGCCAAGTGCGAGTCGGACTCGCGCACCGAGGGTTCCGTACAAATTTATATGTATCTATGAACATCCAGTCTTAGCATCCAGTCTTCCCTGCTCCTAAGCAAAATGTGCGCAGTGTGGGATCATTGTAGATTGGTTAATGATATAGACAGACAGACAAAAAAAATTATGCTTTGCTTGCACGCAAGTGATAAACTATCTTTGTCTTTTTTCTTCATATCGTCTTAATGAAGCCATCTCTCTCATACCGTCTGTCAATGTAATAAAATGTAAGTAAAATGAAACGTGTATGTGTGTGTGCCGGACGCCGCGTGCGGAGCATTTTTTTTGAGCGCCATGTGAGCATATAACGTATCTACACTTAAAATATCATTGTATCATAACATAAACGATTATTTCTCTTCAGACTTCGACGGTTCTCCCTTCGCGTTCAACGTGCCGCACGCACTCACACTCGCAGAGGACCGTGACTTAGTGTGCGTGGCGGATCGCGAACGTGGACGCGCCGCTTGCTTCCGCACCGACAATGGGACCTACGTTACTGGCTTCAAGAACTGGCTGATTGGCGGACGGCTGTTCAGCGTCGCTTACTCCCCCGTTAAAGGTAAGAGAGCTTAGTAGGTTTTATCCCGCCAGACTTGGTCGGCTCTCGCTTTGGGGTCAACCTGCCTCACTCACACTCGCAGAGGACCGTGACTTAGTGTGCGTCGTGGATCGCGAACGCGGACGCGCCGCTTGCTTCCGCACCGACAACGGGACCTACGTCACTGGCTTCAAGAACTGGCTGATTGGCGGACGACTGTTCAGCGTCGCTTACTCCCCCGTTAAAGGTAAGGGAGCTTAGTAGGTTTTATCCCGCCAGACTTGGTCGGCTCTCGCTTTGGGGTCAACGTGCCTCACTCACACTCGCAGACAAAACGAGACTATGGGTGGCAAAACTAACCTAACCTAACCTAATGGGCTTTATACGATGCTGTTTGAATAAATATTGAGAAGTTTACTGTTTCAGAATTTTTTTTTTTTTGGTATTTTGACCCATTCAATGTTTTATACATTTGGTATTTCGTACTTGGGAATTATAATACATACCCCTTATAGTATGCTGTTGCAACTAGCTGACTCTGTCTGTAAATAATTCGTATATCGCTATCACGTGGAAACTACACAATTGGGATGTACCAAAAAAAATAACCTATAGTTTTTATTTTTTTTTTGGAAAGAATAGGATATTTCAAGATACCATTTTCATCGATTTTGAATTTGGTTGAGTATTTAATTTTTAATATTTTTTTTAAGAAATACGTTGGATGACGTCACAGTGAGAGAGCCACGTTCCATTGCCTACAAAAATTCAAGCCGTACATGACATAATCTGTGGCACTACTGATTTGTCTTGTCACTGTCAATGATACAAGCACGGCTTAGGGTCCTAAATGAACCATGACAAATAGTTTTATTTATTTATCTTCTTTTAGCTTCGATTATTCCTGTTATGGTCATTCTCTAGGCGGGCGTCTGTACGTGGTGAACGGACCAGGCACGGGCGTGCGCGTGCGCGGGTTCGTCATAGACTTCACGTCGCAGCGCATGCTTGCTAGCTTCGGGCCCGACGCCGACTTCAGCAACCCTCACGACGTCGTCGTCAGTCCCGACGGCTCTAAAGTCTATGTCGCCGAGCTTAACCCTTACAGGTCAGTGACCCTTGTACTAGGGACGTCAGATATGCAAAAGGATATCGATATATTAAATTAAATCCGTAAGTTTTACAGTTGCCGCATGTATAAATTTGTAATTTTCTGAAATAATTATTATTAACTAACCAAAAAAAGACCGACTGGTAATCACTTCCTTGGGGACCAAATTGGAAGTGTACCTTCCCAAACAAAAACAAATCAAATTGGCATTTTTATACTAAAAATTTTGGTGCTTTCTTACACATAAACTCATAACCACGAGCACTATGCATTTTCATAAAAATGTGTCCTTATTTTTGAGTCACGAAACGGACAGAAAAAAATTATGGATAAAATTCACATTTTTACATTTTTTTTCACATTTTTACATCTTCAAAAAATTCCTCATTAAAAAAAAGTAAATTTCGCACTTTCGAATGAAAATGTCCAAACGACGGCAGTTCTGAGGTAGCAAACGTAAAAAAAATAAACCAAATTGAGAACCTGCTTATGTCAGTTCAACATCCTTACTCAGGAACTACTTAATAAAACAAAAAGTAAAATGATAACTCGAACAAAATGTTCTTATTTCTAGAGTATACAAATTCGAAGACGACACATTGCGGAACGAGAGCAAAGTTGACAGGAACATGACTGTCCCTGTGAAGCCGACGACGACTGTGGGTAAGTAGGCTTGTATTGTTTGTGTGGTCTTGTACTAAAAGGTTAGATAAATAATAAGTACAAATGGAAAATCGTGCACTCGAAATTATACGTCAAATCAGAAAAATACCAATTATACATCAATAAGGAAAGTTCTATTATAATGTTTTAAACTTTCGCGATTCTCACTCATAACTAATATTTTTCAGGACTTAAACACGAACTATTTATTTATTACTAAAACTACATGGACGTTTCGACCACACTGCAGCGGCCGTAGTCGCAATATTGTTGAAAATGGAATCATGTCCCATGGTAAAATTGACAAAATTGACATAGGCCAAAAGAAATAATGACCAATTCAATTAATGATTAATTAAATTCAGGAATCATTCATTATTGAGTTTTACGACGAAAATAAATTCGGTTATTATTTTTCAGCACAATTACATCTTGACAAACTTAAATTTGACGAAATTATGTTCGGTCAAAATTCATAATGGTTGATTCATTCAAGTGGACGATATTACAATTCTACTTAATGACAGTAAAATGTCAATACTCCGAAGCAACCGCTGCCGGCTGTCAGGCCCAAGTCTGCCTCTGGTGACGCAAACGCACACGTGCGTTCAATGCCTGTAAAATTGTGATACACGGTGAAAATAATATAAACGCATATGCGATGATAACGGTGAATGTGTTAAAGATGCGTTTAGACTGGTGGCAGTTGTTGGTACAATTCCTGAGCCTTTCGCGGAATTGTTTTTTTTTGCTTGATGGAATGATCGTTTGATCGATGATGACACAATCATCATCATCATCCCAGCCTATGTACGTCCCACTGCATACAATACTTTTACTTTTAGTTTACCACTGACAGATGGCTTGCCTTCATTTCATTTCCAACTTTAACACCAGACAAATAAAGTAGCTATTACAAAATCTGCAAACGTGGGTAACAGTATTCTAAAATTGGCTTTATTTGTAGGTCGTTAAAGTTGAATATGAAATGAAGACAAACCATCTGTCAGTGGTAAACTTTATGTAATTTTACTGTACGTCCGACCGACCCAGTAAATAATAATAGATCGTTCACCATCATATTTATGTTAAACAACTACACCTTTTTCTTTTTTGTTTGCTTCAAAATTTAAAAGCTTAATTCTCTTTAACAGCTAATCTTTGACTGTTATTATGATATTTTTTTCTGTTATTAAGAAGAAAGTAAATTGTCACATTTTGACAATGCCAATTTTAAGTAGATATTTTAATTGTAAAGTGGCCATTCACATAAAAGTATTTTAATACTTTTTGTTTTCAACAGTAAGAAAAAAATAACGTTGATCTTACTAATACTAGTACGAAATAGTAGCCTATAAGTAACTGAATCCAGTAGAATTGGTCCTGCTCAGGTTTCCAGAATCGCCCTGTATAAATATTTCATTGTCATGATACCGTAAAGTTTATTTTAATTCTTGGTACTTTTCGTAAACTGTAATTATATCTTTAAGGCAATGACGTGTATTATTTTAAGTTTTCCATTTGTTTTATTTTCAGTAGTAAAATCATACATCAATCCATAGCAGCCATCTTTTGTGCCTCTTTTCTATTCCATCACGTTTGACGACCCATTGCCATCTGCACTGCACCCACCTTTACGGAACGTCGGCAGTTCCCCCCACTTCGTGGAAACAATACTAATCAATCAGTATGACTATTTGTGTATAGAATTTAAACACTAGAGCGTTATGTACCTAACATTTAAAGACAAAATAAAAATGGAAATTCGATTTCACGCAGTTCGCGCGTTAGCGTAAAAATGTACTTATCGCAATAACAAAATCCATGACATTATTTTTAAGCACCTATTTATAATATTAAAGTAATGGTTATATGTTGTGATTATATGCACGTTTTAATTGTTTGTGTTTATTTTTTCCACACCTCATATACTTAATGCAAAACAAGCTGTTGCCCGCAACTCCGTTTGCGCGAATTTCGGGAACTATGCAAATTTTCGGGATAAAATCTATCCCATGTCCTTCCCAAGGTCTCCGGTTATTTCCATACCAAATTTCATTTAAATCAGTTCAGAGGTTTCAGCATGAAAAGTCACAGACAGACATAGTTAGTTTCGCTTTTATAATATTAGTAAGGATAAGCTGAGTATAAAACGAAGTCTTGCATCAAAACATACTTAATTAATTTTTAAACATTTGGTAGCATAGCGTACGGTTGTAGTGCCAACTCTGAAGATGAGCTCTGATTGAGTTCGAATCGCGTCAGTGTAGTTTGGTGGTGGCATTGATGGTTGGGTTTAGTTTGTGTGATTTGTGTGTTCGTACAGTGTGGAGGTGGAGGAACTGCATGAACACCCATTTCTTACATAAACGTAACTATCGCGGGTGAGCAAAGTAATTGTTTCAGTTCATTAATATGGACATCCGCAAAGTAACGGCTGATTCAATAAATTATACTTGATTAAGTTTAGTAAAGAATCAGAATCAGAAATGTTTATTTGTTGAATTCGGCCTGCATGCTTCTTGTTTGAAAAGTTTTAATACAATTATTTTATTTCATGAGTGAGAAATACAAATCATGTACTTGATTTTATAAAATAGCTTGGTAGCAATTGTAGTGGTATAAAAGGGCTTTGTAGCAATTTTAGTGGCTTGAGATTTTTAACGCTGATAAATATGCTTATCATATTTTCGTCCATTTAAATCAATTATACGTGTGCACGTATACGCGAATTGGACATAAATTGCCTGAATTGAAATAAGCATGTTTTAGGGTTCCTTACCTCATAAGGAACCCATATAGAATCGCCTCGCCTCGCTCACTTTTTGTCAAGAACGCGTGGTTTAGTTGAAATATATGTAATACTTAGGGCTATGGGTTCTTACGTAAAAGAAAAACCATTTTTTAAGTTAATACGATCAAAACCACAACATTTTTAATGTGAGTTGTGAGTCACAACATGTGACACAAAAACCGTGGGTGTCAAAACCTATATATTTTATGATACTTCCTTTTGACATACAATTATGAAATTTGTCAATAAGTGTGCCTCAGAGCACAAGTATATAAATTAAAAATCCGAAAGACTTCATATTTCATGAAAAATTACAATACATTTTTACATCTTTTTATTTGTACGGAACCTTTATTTATTTATTGTTTTGTGAAACATACAGCATAATATTTATAATTTATAATACATTTGAACTTTGTTTTTTTTTTTCTTAAATAATACATTAACCGAAACTGCTTCCAATAATGGCTTATATATTTATATATACTCCTAGGATTAAAGGGAGATCTTTAAAATAAGTAATTAAAAAAGTGAACAAACAATGTATAAAAAGAATTTTGAAAATCGCTCCACGAATAGGCTGAGACATCGGTGAACATACATAAAAAAAAACAAATAAAATCATTTAATGCTCGAGTTGGACTAGCAAACACACACAAACACACAAATGTCCCCTTTTTATTATACGTTTATTTCACTTATATTAATTATAAAAAATCATGTAAATATCATATTGTCAACACTACATTTTCATCACGCACAACACTAGACCATTATGGAGTCTTAGTCATTATTCCGTCATTTATGAAACTATGTACTTGGAATGTTATTTTTTAGTTTTAGTTAAAATATGACCAAACGGGAAGTAACATCCCCCGTATACTTCCCGGATGGTTCCATTTTAATTTGGAGAAAAAACAGCACCCTAATTCCCTATTGAAGTCTTTGAAGTCGATGTTGTTGTTCAAATTATATCGAAGTCCGTTAAAAAGAAACTCGTGAACATATGACACAACACTACCCACTATCCATAGACAAGACAGCGATGGCGCCGTCGTCGTGGGAGGCGTGGCGGGGCGCCGCGGGCGGCGCGGCCGGGGCCGCCGGCGCAGCGCTACTGGCCGTCGCTGCGATCGCGCTGCTCAAAGCGCGCAACCGCGGTAAGGAGGTCGAGGCCGAGCCGCTTGTAGCCTAATGTTTCCACCAGGCGTACACGAATTTAATGGTTTTAGAGGAATTTTAATTGTTTGTAATTTAATAAGTCTCACTAGAGGCCGTATCGCGATTGCATTCATTCACCTTATCGACAGTTTCTTCTTCAAGAATCGATCGATGGTAGAATGGATCGGTCGACGTCGATCGACTGTTTCTACTACACCAATCGATCGAGGATCGATAGTAGAATGGATTGGTCGACGTCGATCGAGTTTCTTCTACACCAAAACCTATCACACCAATAGATCGACATCAAATAGTAGCTTTGATCGGCTGTCGAACAATCGTTTATCGACCAGTATCCATCAATCAGTCAAACCTACCACACCCTTTCTACCCTCATCCCATCTTATACCGTATGCTCTCAAAGAAGTGCTGAAGACGATTGTGATTGGGAGTACGTTAGAAAATAGGGCCTCATTTTTGATATATTTAGACCCCCCCACTCCCCCCTCCTATTATTCAATACTAGCTGTTGGTCGCAACTTCGTCTGCGTCCCGTTGGAACTTTACACATTGCGGGGATAAAATATAGCCCATGTCACTCATTAGTAACATAGCTTTCTATTCCTAGATAAAATCATTTTTAGAATTGGTTCACTGCTGTTCGAGTTTATCCTTTATAAACAAACACAGTCAAATCGTTTTTGTAATATTAATAATAATAATAAAAATAATAATAATAAATATCACGGGACAATTCACACCAATTGACCTAGTCCCAAAGTAAGCTTAGCAAAGCTTGTGTTATGGGTACCAGGCAACGGATAAACATACTTATACAGGGTTATTTGTAATTCACTAGCATCCTTTTAACCCTAAACTCCTACCACTTAAACAAATGTTTTTTGTTTTACGGCTTTTGTCATAACTTAATATTTTTGGTGTAATAACGTTTTGAAAATTTGAGATTTCCTCTTATTTTTACGATACTCTGTGTATTTGTATGGGAAAAAAGTGCTTCATTTTAAAAAGTCGTAAAACAAAAAACATTTGTTTAAGTGGTAGGAATTCAGGGTTAAGAGGATGTCAGTGAATTAAAAATAACCCTATATAGATAGATACATACTTAAATACATATTAAACACCCAAGACCCGAGAACAAACATTCGTATTTTTCATACAAATATCTGCCCCGACACGGGAATCGAACCCGGGACCTCAAGCTTCATAGTCAGGGTTTCTAACCACTAGGCCATCTGGTCGTCTAAAATATTAGTTTAGATGAAGTAAAATACCAATTATTTTGTTCGTGTGTCACAAATCGCTGGACACTTTCCCATAAATGTATTTTGACGCAATTTATGGATGACTCCCTGAATTTGAAGTTTTAAGAAGAAATTTTTAAAGAAACAATACGTTCTAAAGTAATTAATTAATCGCGTGAAATTTTACTTTATTCGAAAATACGCGTGCTTTGAAATATAACAAAAAAAAACTACTTAATACGTTAATTATTCGTAAGTCAAATGTATGTGTTAGCCGGTGGAAACATAGCTTTAGGCAACGCGCTAGTTCCTTTAATCTCATATTATTATATTTTTTCTTAATATTTTATTATTCTAAAGAAAATATTGTTCTGCATGAAAAATAGTGCCTCTCTAGTATTTTGTTTTAATATGAACAAAAATTGTTGCATTTATTTATATATTTATAGGTACCGTAAACCGGGATGCCTTTGATCAAATTGGGGCAACTTTGATAGTTTTAAAATCGCTATAAAGTCGACATTATCCATATGAGGTAAATGGTTGACGTGTAGACAAAAAGAAGATCCATGAAGACATAGACAAAGAATAGCAAATGCTAACAAAAATGCGTGAGTTGGTCAGCAAAACTACTTTTTAAAGTCGCCCCGCAGCGCAAAGTCGCCCCGGTTTACATTTAGTTTGAAAGTATATTCCCGTAATTAAAAGCTTTATTTCTTTAATTGCCAAATACGCTGACGCAAAGATGAGATTCAGTTAATATTTTTTTTAAACTTTTACTATGTTGCTTTAAGTTAAACTAAAGAGGTTATTGCATTGTTTAACGCGCGGAAAGCCGCAATTGCAATCACCATTTCTAACTATCTAACGATATAATGTAATGATGGCAGTAAGTACCTAGAAAGAGATGGTGGATGCGATTGTGATTACGAGCGCATTAGGCAATATGGCCTCGTTTGTAAGATTTTGTGTCGTGAAATATTTACTATTGTACGTATTTAGTGAAGTCACTTAAATCAAGTAATATAATATAATATATAAAAACTTTTAAATAAATAATCGCAAAATACCTACAACGACGGTAAGAAATTATTTTAGTTTGTTCTTTTCTTAAGAACTAAGTTTTTAAATTTTGTTCCTAGAAGTAGAATTAAACGATTAAGCATGTAAAATTTATTACTTGTGAAAATTTAGTTTTATAATAGAACGCCAACTGAGATTATATTTTAATATAATTTTGTTTTTAAACGCAAATAGTACTTACATTTTTAAATTTAAAATATCACCCTTTGGGAATTTGCTGATCTCTATTACCATCCGAATCAGCAGTTATTTTTTAGATTTACATACCTTATATGATATAATGTAGGTAGATATAATATTGACATAGAATTATTAAATTTGGCTAGAAGCCTCAAAACACAAGTAAAGTGAAAAGTCCGAAAATCACTGATCCGCAAAAAATACTTTTATTTTCTTAAAAATACTGTAAAGTACAAACTTTTTTAAACATTACACATTATATTTATTACAAACCTATTTGTTTTCACGCGGTGTTCATAAGACTCGAATAATAAAAATGCCAAAGAACACATTTAAGGGCGCCTCCTTACCAGCACTAAAGAAACCGAATCTAATTTATAAAGCATGGTCGCGAAAAACGAAGAATTTCGTACAATGACCTATTACTGTGTTTCTGTCGCCCACACTTACCTTAAATATTCTCCGTCGCGTTCGCACTCTTTGTACGAATGCGACGGCAAATTTTTACGCAAGAGCGACAGAGAAAAGTAGTGAAAGTTACGAAACGTTTTTCGTGTTCCGCGACAATTTTTTAGTAATATAGGAGAATAATAATAGTACTTATCACATCACAAAACAACGATCAATATACAGTGATGGTATCACAATTTGCTCAAATGGTTGCCATCGTTGTAAAATTGTAATAGAGATTAGTATTTAGTTCCTAGAGTTAATTAGTTACTAGTTTATTAGTTGTGGACACAAATTTATCCCAGTTTTCTTTAATGTCGCTTAACTGACTGACGACATTGATAGTTTTTGGAATATCTCCTCAATCTCAAAGCACTTATGTCAGGAGAATGTATTGCGTACTATCGCCTCTATAGGAACGTAAAATGTATGCGTACGTTGTCCCACACGAAAATCCAGAGGAAAAAATGAATGGAGACCAAAAAGTTGGACCACGTCAAATTTTAGTTAGCCATACAAAACGACTGACTGGAAAAAGTGTATGGTTAATTTACGTACAACGGAAATAATTCATGCAAATTTTAACTCTTTTCTTCAAGGTGTCCAACTTTTTGAACTCCTTAAATTAAATGGAAATAAGTACTTTTTGATTGTAATTTTGATCTCCTGTGATCTGATATAATTATTTTTTTAAGATCTACACTATTTACGCTTGTTTCACATTCCTATTACAATGTTTTACGGTCTGATTTTATTTATATGTAAATCTTCCAATTATGTTGTAGTACTCAATGTACTTAGATTACTGTTTTGTTTCCGCTCACGCTTAAGTATTTAGCTATGTGATGTAAGAATATTTAGGTGAAATATATTTATTGGAAGCAGCTTTTTTGTATTTTCATTTTGCAGCACAGCACCTCGCATGCCATGTTTTTGCATTGCAGCTAAGTATTGCACTGATTTTTTATAGTATCGCTAAAGGGTTAAAACACTGTGAAATCCGAAAATTTTATTAGCCGATTTATGTTTTTATTTTTACAATTTTTTCGTTTTTAAAACGGTTTTTTTAGGGTTCCGTAGTCAACTAGGAACCCTTATAGTTTCGCCATGTCAGTCCGTCTATCCGTCCGCGGCTAAGCTCAGAGACTGTTAGTACTAGAAAGCTGTAATTTGGCATGAATATATATATCAATCAAGCCGACAAAGTGATTAAATAAAAAAAACTAAAAAAAATTTTTTTAGGGTACCTCCCATAGACGTAAAGTGAGGGTGATTTTTTTTTTCTCGACTAACCCTATAGTGTGGGGTATCATTGGATAGGTATTTGAAAATAAATAAGAGTTTGCTAAA
The DNA here is from genome assembly GCA_947563465.1 of Archips xylosteana. Lineage (NCBI taxonomy): Eukaryota > Metazoa > Arthropoda > Insecta > Lepidoptera > Tortricidae > Archips > Archips xylosteana. The sequence continues at coordinate 4,436,685 of OX387344.1, forward strand.
AAAGTTCAAAATAATGTGTCCCTGCCCTCTAACTTTTGAACAGCAAGTCTAAAAAATATGTAAAAACCACGTAAGTTAAACTTAATAAAAACTTTCTAGGAAAATTACTTTCAACTTAATCAGTTGAGCAGTTTTTAAGTTTATGTAAAAAAATATTTCTAAACTAAGATTGTAATTTAACCGCCATTGCAAGCATTTTTTTTTCTTTAAGTACCTATAAGATCACGCTAACTGTATCTTCTTTCAAATAATAAAAATAAAATTGAAATCGGTTCATATAATAAAGAATTACATCTGAAAAACCATACGCCGATAGATGGCGCTGTACCGCCGAACGTTGAAATTCTGCGCGCGGTGGGAGTTGGGACCAAAACAACCACATTAATAAAGTATGCAAAGATTTTTTCGTACCTGCTACGGAACTCTATCTCGGGCGTGTCCGACACGCTCTTGGCCGTTTTTTTACCATGTATGTACAGTCGCCATCATAAACATTGGAGCGGTCAAGATGGTCAAAAGTATTCAGATGATCGTCGTGACGATCGTCTTGTCAGTGGCTGGGGCTGAGCGAGCCGCCTCGCGAGGCAAGCGCATGAGGCATGATTTTGTTCTACACAAAGCTCAAAATCGCACCGAAAATGGCTGCCTCGCGCGGCGGCTCGCTCAGTGGAGACCCGGCTAATCGCATCCGCGCGTATTCAGATATTTTTGAGCACTTAGATTGCTCCGATATTTATGATGGCGACGTACCTACACATAGATGGGGCCTTGCAATAAAAGATTCCCTAAGTTTGAAAAATAATTGGTTTGAGAATACTGACAAGTCTTATATGCCAAAACGCTCGGGTTGGTGTAAGGTAAAACATGTATCACGGAATTACGAGAATCTGGGTTCGATTCCCTACCCTAGAGTGCTACAGCTACGGTTCTGATTGTTTCAGTGTTTTAATTTCGAACAGTAAAGGATAAAAAAAACTATCTTAAGACGACCTCCGAGAATCATAGTATCTTGCCCTCATCAAATATTGACCCTGCGTCGCCACTAAATTTATAGTCTGGCAAAAAAGAGTAGAAATTAAAAAGTGGCAACACTGTAGTGTCGTCCCTCTTTTTTCGTACACAAGAAAAGAGGGACGACACTACAGTGTTGCCACTTTTTAATTTCTACTCTTTTTTGCCAGTCTATAATGACCTAAGTAATTAACTTTCAGCGCTGTTGGTTTGCTATGGTTCTTATATACCTGTAGTGGATTTTACACATTTTCCACGAGTAGGCTATTCAATTTGCAATTCAATACCCTAAAATTAAATTGTAATAAGTATTGAAACTCTACTGGAATATTTTAAAAATTCATATACAATAGTATACTTTACAAAGCGCTTAGTAATTTTGCATTGGAATTTTCGCTCAACAAAATAAACCTGATAATTTTTTTCTCAAATTTTTCAAGCGCCGCGGTTTTGATTGGTTTTGAATGATTTTTTCAAATTTTTATGTTCACAAAAAAAAAGCCCTAGGCTTCGGCCTAATCAGCCTGATAGCAAATCCGCCAGTACGCTACTGTTAAAGGGCTACGCTCCGCTCCTTCCAATAGGTCGTAAAGGCGTGACGCGGCGGCGCTGGGAGTACGGCCATGGAGAATTCAAGCTCCGGCGGCTGTTGGAGCGGCGACGCTTCACGCGCGTACACTCCGACGACTCGGACGACGAACCGGCGCCTATGCTTCCACCACAGCCGCCTGCGCACGCGTGATCGCACGGCGACCCACGGTAGGACCAACAGACTCTGTGTGGCGGTGAGGGCAAGTTCACAGTTGAGGCTGTTTAAAGGGGTGCCATTCGCAATCCATATTATTGTTAGTCTAATGTTGATTGCCATAATTATCATTTGCGATAACTCTTTTTGTCTGGAACAGTAAATTTTTCAGGAACTTTGAAGTGGTTAGGTAAGAAAAGAAAGAAAGGAAGAAAATACATTTTTCACGACACTGCTCGAAAATGTGGTCATAGATAACCTAAATCCAGTACTCAAAACTGCCTAAGTATATATGTACATTTAACAGCTGACTCATTTATGGCGCGCAAACACGACAACAATGTTACACTAATCGAAAACAGGACGTACTTATCAGTATATGTATTTCATAATACGATACGACTTTTTGAAAGATAATTTCTGAATTTCATTCCTGGCGTGCTGATTGGACCAATCAAAAGTAATCGTCTGCTGCATGTGATGGACGGACGGACGGACGGACGGACGGGCTGGATGGACGGATGGACGGATGAATAGACGGACGGACTGGATAGACGGGATGATTATGATGATTTCCTCGCATTAGTCGTGAAAAGCACAATGTTTAGTCTCGGCCAAAAGTGCAATAGATGGACTCGTACTTTCGAGGGCCTCCGCTACGCGTCGGCCCTCAAACAAACTCGTCCATCTATTGCTTACTTTCCAGCCTCTACAACAATGTACTATATTTACAACAACACAAGACACATAAATATTTTTACAAAAAGAACAGCACGAGGGCTAAGGATAGTGTGTCATTGCGGTTGCAAATAGGACACTGGCTCAGCATAATGCTGAGGCGTTTATAGCAAGCACCCCAGCGCTGATTTTCAGCCAGCACCGTTGGTGATACCCGAAACTAAAGTAAAGTAGTAGTTTAGGTAAGGTTTGTTTTACCTATAACAATCCAGAACGATTAATATATTCGAAGAAAAAAGACTTATGACAAATATTACATTATGGATTTTAACATTTATGGATTCCGACAGACCCTGTTTAAAGTTTAGCCTTTTCGAATATTGTTTTGGGCCCATGACCAGAGGCCTGTTGAATAACGCGTGGGCGCTCGCAATCGCATTCACCTCTTTCATCCTATACCTACCGTGAGGCAGAAAGAAGTGAAGACGGTTTTGAGTTCGAGCGTTAGACAATAAGGCCTCTGATTTAGGATACACTAAGATTAAAAAAAAACGGTGAAATTTAAAAAGATTGTTACATAAATGTTTCGTTTTATTCGATTGTATTTTGCCCCCAGCAGTTTATACCAAAAATTTTGCCAAGGCCTTGACGTTAAACAATATTATTTTTATTTATTACCCTGGATGTCGCTGCAAAATTCAGTAACAATGTTCAGTTAGAAAATATTTGAATTCCACGACAAATTGTAGACAAACGCATGAGGAACTAAATATTTCCATACAAAATTAGGCCATATTCATATTTTATATTATTTTACGTTGTATTAGAGACTGATTTAATTTAATTTTCGATACAGACTGCATGATTCACATACCGTTGTCCTAGCCTGCAACAATAGTCCAATTTTCATCCTTACATTATCCTTAAAATATGATAGCTACATGGCTAGACTAAAGCAAATTATTTTAGGCCTAACAACATAATTATATACCCAGAAGTAATAGCAGTAAGCTATAATATTTTAAGGATAATATAAGGACGAAAATTGGACTATTGTTGCAGGTTAGGACTATAGTTGTGGTTTTACGGTACTTATACTTAACGCATTCACTTTTCTAGACTTCGCCCAGTGCCGCTGTCATAATTATTCATATATTTTGAACGCACATGTGCGTCGGTGGCACCTGTGGAAGACAGGTGGCAGTGAATGCGTTAATTGTAATATTTGGGTATAAAAAGAGAGAAAAAAAATGTTTTGCTTCAAAATAATTAAACAATTAAGTAGGTACATAAATTACTTACTTGAGGTAGGTAGGTATCTAATGTCGATTGAGACAATGACGATATTTTTTTTAAATATCATTCGTCTGCCCAACTTAACTACATACAACTGTAAATATTCTCCCCACCGTCACACTTGCGCTTTGAAACGTTAACAAAACTTGATTTAAGCTATACGAGTAATGCGTTGACACCGATATTAGATATATTGTATGGAAAACAATCTAACAGACGAATTTATAACTGGCAAAAGGCCTCTTAAACAGCACTTTAACAATTATCACAGCCATAAAAAGGTACATTATACTTATAACTACAGCAGAACGGTAAAATTGCTGTCGCATAGGTACAGTCAACCAATTTGATTTCTAGGCCACTATTAGAACCTTGTCGTATTAACTACTAGATAATTACAACGTAAGTGCGGGTCAAAGGAGTATCAACTTTCCGATCACAACATGCAATAATAGGTAAACAAACGTAAAGCGTTTATAAACGTTTTCGCTCCATGACATGAGAAGAAAACTTAAAGCCTGACCAGAAATATATGACTATTCGCCATGTTGCGGAATTTCATCATCATCATCATCATCATTTCAGCCGAAAGACGTCCACTGCTGAACATAGGCCTCCCCCAAGGCTCGCCAAACAGATCGGCCCTGTGCCATCCGCATCCAATGCGTTCCCGCTACCTTCACCAGGTCGTCGCTCCATCTTGTTGGAGGCCTACCTACACTGCGTCTTCCGGTCCGCGGACGCCACTCGAGAACCTTTCGGCCCCATCGGCCGTCAGTTCTACGGGCGATGTGCCCTGCCCACTGCCACTTAAGTCTAGCGATTCTTCGAGCTATGTCCGTGACTTTAGTTCTCGCGCAGATTTCATCATTTCTAATGCGATCCCGCAGAGAAACTCCAAGCATAGCCCTCTCCATCGCCCTCTGAGTGACCTTGAGCTTCCTTATAAGACCCATCGTTAGCGGCCACGTCTCAGTGCCATAAGTCATCACTGGCAACACACACTGGTCAAAGACTTTTGACTTGAGACACTGCGGTATATCGGATGACAAGATATTGCGGAGCTTCCCGAACGCTGCCCAGCCGAGTCTAATTCGTCGATTGACCTCTTTCTCGAAGTTGCACCTACCCAATTGGATTGTATGTCCCAGATAGATATAGTCGTCAACAACTTCGAGCAAAGTATCTCCGATTACGACGGGAGTTGGTACAACATGGGCGTTCGACATGACCTTCGTCTTGTCCATGTTCAATTTAAGACCAACTCTCTCGGAGACACTTCCGAGGTCAGCGAGCATCGCACTGAGGTCCTCCAAGGTCTCAGCCATAAGCACCACGTCGTCGGCAAATCGAAGGTGAGTGAAGTATTCGCCATTTACATTGATGCCACGCCCTTCCCAGTTCAGAGTCTTGAACGCATCCTCTAGTGCAGCGGTGAACAGTTTCGGAGAGATAACATCTCCTTGTCTGACTCCCCGCTGCAATAGAATGGGCTTCGACATCTGATCCTGAAGTTGGACGGACATTGTGGCGTTATTATACAGACACTTCAACACTTCGATGTACCGGTAGTCTACTTGGCACCGTTGGAGAGACTGCAGTACAGCCCAAGTCTCGATCGAATCGAAGGCCTTCTCGTAGTCCACAAATGCCAGGCAAAGGGGGCGGTTATACTCCTCGGTTTTCTGTATAACCTGCCGCAACGCATGTATGTGGTCCACGGTGCTAAAGCCTTTTCGAAACCCGGCTTGTTCAGAAACTATTCGATACTGCCATCCGTGAAGGGAAAACACCAGCAGCATGGAACAGAAGTGTAGTGGTGCTGTTCTTCAAAAAAGGCGATAATACCTTATTGAAGAATTATAGACCCATTTCACTTCTGAGCCATGTTTACAAGCTGTTTTCGAGAGTCATCACGAATCGTCTCGCGCGCAGGTTAGACGACTTCCAGCGGAATTTCATTGGAACTAATTTCTTACACTGGCAATAATTTTAATGATTGTCAGTGTCACTGTGGCGGTTTTTTTGAACAATAACAAAAATGCCCAAAACGATTTAAGACGAAGAAAAATATGTTTTGGCCAGCGTTTTGGCAGATGGACAATGACAATTCAAGTTATTAATACACAAGAAAACTCCTTTCCTATTCATTATCGTTGACACATGTTCGTGCCGTCGAGATGTCATCAATCATCGCATACATCACACAATAATCACTGTCCTTGAACATAAACATATTGATTCATTATGACATGGTTCTATAATGGCCTAGGAATCAAATTGGTAGACTGTACAGTCAAGTGTAATATGAACTTATTTAAAGTTTCAAAAATAAGTACCATAGACTCTTATTCCGACGCCATAAGGCCGTAGTAACATATTTTTGAGTGGTTCGAATAGATACTTATTTTTGCACTTGACTGTACATGCAAATGTCGAGGTAGTAACACATTCGTGACCTGTAGCAGCATTTTTCCGCTTTGTAACGAAAACTGCCAACCTACGAACAGAACCCAAACTGTCGGGTTCTCGGCGCTCACTTTGACGATTTTATTTCTCGCGGTTTTGTCCCGAGGGATGGAGCTACGTTTATCACCTTTGTAATATACTTAACAGGTTCCCTGTCCTATGAGGCACATGCGCCTCATGTGTGACTTTACTGGTACGTCCATGAGGCACATGTGCCTCATGACTATGAGCGTTTAATGTCATTGTTACTATGGAGACGTGTCGAAAGACCGACGCACATTGCTTCGGGACAGGGAATCTGTTAAATATTGCAGTCAATTACCGTTTCAGCAATCCAACTGTTTAAATTGTATTTAAACTATTGTTATTTAAGTGTGGATGTGTTATACAACTCAGTCATAATCATATTTGTTATTTCTTTTCTTTCTTTCTTTTATTTGTTTACAAATATAACCACATAATAACGGCCTGAAAAAGTGTTTGTTTAACAGTATTAATTATTATATTTAAGTCTTAGGATTAATTTCAACATGTATCTGTTTCAGTATTAAGTTAAGTATTCATTTACATTAGAAATAACATAAAAAAATACCTAATGTAAAATTAATTTCAATTTAATACGACCAGTTAACCGATTCTACGTAATATTTAAAAATCATAAGTCCAAGGTAGCATGAATCATGTAAATAAAAATCCCGAGATATGAGAAACGAAAATGTAGATAGTGTAATTAATAATACCAAGTGAATATCTGTACATTGTGCATAGGAATCTCCTAGTAGAGATGTGCCAACTCGGACAAACGACTCTAGTTAACTCGAGTAGAAATTTTCTAATGGAACTCGAGACAGGACGAAGTTACGAGCGATTGTTCTAAATTTATAAATTACTTTTTTATATAGGTATTTGTAGGTAGGATTGAAATCAAATAGGTATTTTTAGTTTGTATCATTGAAAATAAGCGCTCCGAGGGAACTGATGTTGCCGCCACAAAAAGCATGCGCAGATTTGAATGACATCGGGAATACCTAAACATTTTTTCGTTCCACAACTGAACTGCATTTCCCGTCTAGGTACCGTTTCAATATATTACAGTACAGCCACAGAATATATAATAGTACTAACGTACAGAATGGACACGCTCCACCCCGCACCGATTCGAGTTACCCCACCCCTCAAGGCGCAGATTGCCGGACCCCGCCGGAATCCAGAAGAGTGCGCGCGCGATGTATGTAGGCGTACGCGTGTACAGACGTCGTCGTGCTTATGTAGATTCAAGAACGCGTATTAGTACGTCGTGTCCGCCGCGTGGTACAGCCAGCCCAAACTCGAGTTAGGAAGAATCCAACTCGAGTAAACTCGAGCTGAGTGGAACTCAAGTTGACTCGAGTTAGTAAGTAGAGTTGACCCATCCTATTAGAATCAGGAAGAGTGTAGTACTTATAACGGCCCAGCCACGCTGCCGTGCTATCGATATCAGCAGTAAGTCGAATTTTGCCAAAGATTAACCCTTTCAACGCCAACTACACATATAGATGTCACAAAGTACAGTGTCAAAGTGATCTTGACATAATGACATAAGATTCAAAGCAGGTTTACGTTTTGTCGAGGTGCGGTGTTGAAAGGATTAAAAACGGACTTACTGCTGATATCCTAAGTCTGATTTTTCCAAAGATCTAAATTCAGACTTACTGCCGATATCAATAGCATGGCAGCACGACAGTTGTCCTCAATGCGGCGAACTACTGGGATTTTTTCCACTTGTTCGCAGTGCGAAAAAAAATCGCAATAGTTTAATGCGATTGATGTTAGTTTATTGATATGGACCTCTAGTAACCCCTGATCCAATTACTTAATACTCCTAGGAGTTGCCTTATGTACTAATTGAAAATAGTAATTTTAAATCGTAATTATACCTACCTACTTATAATGGATGCTTCAAAAAAACCATCAGTCATATGGGTACAAAAAAGAGTGAGATAAATTATTATAGAAATGAAATTAGAACGTAAAACATGCCATATTTTATTTTCCGTAAAAATAATGTAAAAGTTTAACATTGAGTATGTACCTATAGCTATGTCATTATTTCACAATCTCTTTCCCACTATGATGTGATTTCGAGGGGAGAGTTTTGGATCGAACACTGGATGAATTTCGCACGATAAACCTGAAAAAAAGATTAATTATTGTTTACTTTTAAAATTCTTTATCCCTGCCTAAACATTGTAATTGTGTTGTATAGTTTAATCTTACTTTTATAGTGCCAAATATTTATTTCTAGCCAAATTAGTCATAATTTATAAAATACGGCTTCAGCGTCAACCGAGCACGTCGCGCGCTATGCCGCTGTCTGTACATATGATTGTGTAAATGTAAAAATGTACTTTACGTAATAGATGTGTTTATTTTTCCCCTTTAATATTAAAAGATATTGAAGACGAACTTTTGTTTTATTTAAAATGTTTAAATGTAAAATTTTGATATTGGAATTGAGACGCAAACAGTCGCATCCACCTCATAATTAATTACGATGTAACTGAGATGGATAGTATTTTGGGTGAATTAAAAATACCACGTTTTGAATGTTTCCAACGCATCTGGGTATAAGAGGTGCGCGAGGAAAACATCCTCGAATACTAGCGAAGCGAGCGGGGTGCGGGATGTTCAGGCGAGTAAGTGCTCGAGTAATAAACATACGATGTTCGAGGACATACAGCGCTCTGACCAGCAGTATAACTGTCTCGACGACCGGTGCAAGCATTACAGTACAGCGCCAAAACTCGTCGCCACTGCCTCAAGTCTGCTTCTCCCCGCGCGAAGCAACCAGAGAGCGGGACGTAAAGCGAGAAGAGTGTTTGTGTAACAAACTTACTATGTTCGAGAACATACAGCACTCTGTCCAGCAATATAACTATCTCGGGAGCCGTTCAATCGTCATACAAACTTTTGCATAATTCATCATTTGTCCGAAATGATCATTTTGCATAATCGCTTTTTACTCTGAATCCATTAATTATTCAGGAATTTTAAAATGGTTATCCTGTAGGACTCTATACATTAGGTTAGGTTTGTTTTATAACAATTCTGAATAATTAATGGATTCAGAGTAAAAAGCGATTATGCAAAATGATCATTTTGGACAAATGATGAATTATGCAAAAGTTCTTATGACGAACATTACACACGACGAAGCAAGCAGGGACGCTGAATTTACAGGCGAAAGAGTGCTTGTGTAACAAACTTACCATGTTCGAGGACATACAAGCACTCTGTCGAGTAATATAACTGTCTCGACCAGCGGCGCGAGCGCTAAACGCAGCATGTACAGCGTCACGACTCGTCGCCACTCAGGTCGTGCTTCAGGTCTGGTTCTTCCCGCGCGAAGCAAGCAGGGAAGCGGAATTTACAGGCGAAAGAGTGCTTGTGTAAAAAACTTACCATGTTCGAGGACATACAGCACTCTGTCGAGTAATATAACTGTCTCGATCAGCGGCGCGAGCGCTAAACGCAGCGTGTACAGCGTCACGACTCGTCGCCACTCAGGTCGTGCTTCAGGTCTGCTTCTTCCCGCGCGAAGCAAGCAGGGAAGTGGAATTTACAGGCGAAAGAGTGCTTGTGTAAAAAACTTACCATGTTCGAGGACATACAGCACTCTGTCGAGTAATATAACTGTCTCGACCAGCGGCGCGAGCGCTAAACGTAGCGTGTACAGCGTCACGACTCGTCGCCACTCAGGTCGTGCTTCAGGTCTGCTTCTTCCCGCGCGAAGCAAGCAGGGAAGCGGAATTTACAGGCGAAAGAGTGCTTGTGTAAAAAACTTACCATGTTCGAGGACATACAAGCACTCTGTCGAGTAATATAACTGTCTCGACCAGCGGCGCGAGCGCTAAACGCAGCGGTACAGCGTCACGACTCGTCGCCACTCAGGTCGTGCTTCAGGTCTGCTTCTTCCCGCGCGAAGCAAGCAGGGAAGCGGAATTTACAGGCGAAAGAGTGCTTGTGTAAAAAACTTACCATGTTCGAGGACATACAGCACTCTGTCGAGTAATATAACTGTCTCGACCAGCGGCGCGAGCGCTAAACGTAGCGTGTACAAAGTCACGACTCGTCGCCACTGCTTCAGGTCTGCTTCTCCCCGCGCGAAGCAAGCGGGGAGCGGGATGTTCAGGCGAGTGAGTGCTTCTGTACTGTATCTGGAAGAAAATGAAATTCCCGTGAAATTTTTAACCTTCTCTAATAAGGCAGGGTAAATATGAAAATAAGTGTGAAGAGTATGAAAGATATCTCTCGTGCTCTTCCCACTCGCGCGAAAGATAGGCAGAGGCACTGGGTGCTTTATCCTTGCTGATGTTTTACAAATATTTTATGATAGTGCAACTAGTTGGAACGGCAACAACTTTCAGGTATACTTTTTTTTACTTACTGTTGAAATGTCAAGGCGTCAGAGTGCTTAATATTTCTAACTGGTGCGTGTTTTAATTTTGGATCATATTCCACTAGAATCCTTTCAAGTGCTGCTCGGTATGCATGTACCTAAAATATATATATTTTTATATATTTGTTATAACTGCTCAAAACCAAATTACAACATGCATGCTTTTTTTAAAAAAATACCTTCAAATCGTCATAATTATCCTGTCTCAGTCTCTCCAAATATATATCAATAGCATGGCAAGAAATCTCTCTGCTAACGTATGATAATTCATTATTCAATCCTTTTACAAATTTGCTCAAAGGATATCCGCAGTCTTTGCCTTCACATGATAACTTCATAAAACAGCATCCCACCACACATATATATTTCACTTTTTCACAGTTCACAAAATGTTTTATCAATAGGGGCCCTAAGTCCCCACATGGATGGAGTCCTATTAAACCATAAGTTTTCATAGTCTCTGGCAGATTCACTTCACTCAATTGGTTGTTGGATGTTAGAGTCATATTTAAGTGAATTGGCCTGCGAAGGTTAGACATGCTTTTTGCTGATAAATGCTTACTGGCTGTATACTCCAACTGGAGGTCAAGTCTCCTGTAAAAAAAGTAAAATTCGGAAACATCAACTTTTTTAATCAAATAATCACTTGTCAACAACTGACAGAAGATTTAAGAAGTTAAATCTTTCCCAGGCACAGTGCTTATCGCGGCCACATAAATCTACATAAACATTTGACCTTGCTTCCTTTACAGTATGGTAGAAAATCAATTACAAATATATGTTTAAAATATGCTTTGCTTTTAAATTAATTCTATGTAGGTAAACAGATAAAACTCTGATTATCTTTGTAGTAGTATATTAGTATATCTAAATTGACAGGACCTGGAAAAGGGTTAAATTGCAATGGCTCTATGTTGGCTGTTTGGTTTTAAACCTTTGCCGTTTCTCTAACAGAAAGAATTTTAAAAACAACAACAATGACTCTATGTCTTCAAATAAAAACTAAAATACATACCAACTGTACAGACCTAGCTTCCTCCGTCAATTGAGATTGGCATTCTATCCCAGCAGAATAGAGATTATTTTTGTATGCCAAAACTCGGACCAAATGGCCCAAGCCAGATCCGAAATCCAATACAGCATCGCATTTACTTTCCAGTGCTACGTCACTCACAACTTCAGACATTAAACAAATTTCGTGCCGTTTTTTTAATTTAACATGTTTTAAAAATAGATTCTTTAGTCTTGGATGTCCATAGCACGTATCTTCACAAGAAAGCAGTCCAATTTTAGCTTTTCTACTAATTTTATCTCGAGGAAGACTTAAGGCTTTCACTGCTTTTACCAAAGAAATAAATGATAATGGTAAAACGTGTTTTGTTGGTACTTCAGACAGTATATTTCCCAAGTCTTGCGGTGTAATGTTTTGAAAGCATTCCTGCCACGACAACGGCAGTTTTGTCCAGTGGTTATCAACAAAGAAGTCCTGAAAATAATACAATCGGATTTTAATATTAGAAAGCAAATTTGATCCACGTAAGAAAGTCATAGGTAGGTAGGGTAATTATTACGTACCAATACGTAAAGATTCAGAAGCCAGTCGTACAGGCGTATTACTTTTAATGACTTGTCGATTGTAGACTGCAGTGTTTCTGTCTGTGAATACATAGTAATCGGTATTCTATATTATTTTTATATTCCAGCTGGAAGCGGAAATAAACTTTCAAAATACGCAAAAATAACTTCTTTGGATGAATGAATGTCAAATCTAACGTGACAGCACCGTGACAGTGACAGATTATGTTTTTTTTTTTAATTCTTTCCTCTAGTGAAAAGGCAAAGGTTGAAAGCATACAGCTGAGACTTCATTATATATTTTTGTGCTAGATATAACTTTAGTTTGTATCCATTGACATTGCTATTTAAAGTCTTGATTTCCCGTATATAATATTACTCTATGAGTCTTGACTTGGGTTTTCTACTCAGAATTAAGAGTACCATTCCTCTTTATAAGGAGAAAATTAAGACAGTGATTATTGGCTCTTTTTTCAAACTATTTAAAGCCTGACCAGTAATATATCGACGACTGTAATCTAAATTGGAGTAAGGGACAAAATAGCGAAAATGAGTTATGAATTGTAGTACGAGTTACACTAGAATTCATAATTCATTTTCGCTATTTTGTCCCTTACGCCAATTTAGATTACAGTCGTCGAATGATCACGCGCCATGTTGCGGAATTTATTGGAACTAATTCCTGGGTCTTAATTTGAAGCCACTTGCCCTATGGACACCGATTTTGGATTCTGATTTTGATTACGGTGAATAAAATTAGGTACCCAAGTCAAAATAACGAGTTGCCAATCCACATTGTTCAGATTATACTGAAAGTCTGCAATGCTCACAAAAATGAAAACAGTAGCGCCCTCTTGACAATGATCATATTATATTACTGGTCAGGCTTTAACTGGCTCATCACAAAACAGACACACTACGGATCAAAAACAAAAAGGAAAATTGTACACTTTTTTCTTCATCATCATCAGATTACCAAATTCTACCAAAGATTGCCAATTTCTAAAAATGTTAGTTTAAACCGAATCGCTCTGACGCGTGACTAAGAAAAAAACAAGTGTGAACTTTCTTGAATAAGCTTTTATTTTGAAACAAATTAAGTTTGCATTGTAATTAATTATCATTTCACACAATAATGTAAAAGCAATCGACAAGATAATATAAATCAGATTTAGATGAAGTCTATGCGACGCCAGACTTCACATTTTTTACATACTTAATAGTAAGTAACAAAATAATAAAGTTTGTTGCACTTAATTTCAAAGTAAAGTCGAAGTAACGGAATCCCGTACCAGGGTGCAACTTTTTTGCTATAAATGACAATAATAAATGTCAAGTTGACTTTCCAAACATATTTTAAACAAATCATCGTGTAATTTATTGTGAAATGGTTCCATCCTGGTATGCTGTGATTCAGTTTCCTTGACTGTAGTAGATTGTACAAGTGCATAAAACGCGATGAGCGAAGAAATTAAACTTTTTTTATATTTGTGTTTTATGTAACAAAATTAACAAAACTAGGTTATTCTAATGACTTCTGATAGAAATAGCAATGCATGAAAAATAAAAGCCTATAATTGAACATTTATTTGCAATATTGCTGTTAAATAGAATAAGATAAGATTATTTCTTGTTTATATTTTGTATCTTATATGAACTTTATGAATAAATAAATAAAATAAATTTTCTTGTGATCGAAGCGTAAAGCAGAGTGTACAAGTAGTTCAAAAACCCATTTTACTCTCAGCAGAACTATCAACTCTCGCCTGCGGCTTGGGTGGATATAAACGTCTCAGAAAACCGACGCGATTTATGCACTTTTTGTACAATCTACTACTGTCATAGTAAGAAAAATTGGCTAGTGTGTACGAATTACATGTCGGTATATTTAGCTGCCAAATTTATAAGATAATCTTTTATTTGATACAATACTTAGGTATAGCCGGGGTAAGAAAAGGTTCGTCACTTTTCGACCTTAACTCGTTGACATAGAGCCGAAAAGTGACGAACCTTTTCTTACCCCGACTATACCTACATCATAGCATATTCTTAAGAGTCCATTTTATTAACATAATTATTAAAACACAACACAATTGAATTCGGTGCAGTTGAGCATTAAAATAAACACGGAATGATGAAGTAAAATAATGACTGCTTAACTAAGTAGGTAAAGGTAAGTACTACTATTTGCTTGAATTAAGGCTATCAAATAATTACAAATCTAAAGCTGTATTTTGGTAAGTACATAGGTTTAAAAGTTGGATACAGATCTTAAGGTACATACAGTTTCAAGAAACAAGAGATTACTTTCATAAGCTGCCATAGGTAGGTACGTACTAAGCTCATCTTACCTATACTAAGAAATTCGAAATTCGAATAGTATTTAATAGGAGAGTGAAAAAACACTTCTTATGCCTTTTACAATTCGTCACTACTTTGAAAAACCTCGTATCTCAAATCAATACGTAAACCAAATTGAACCTTGAAATACTTTTAGTAAAGTTCACTTGGCAGACTTTCGATTTTAAGATACGAGATTTTTTTAAAGTAGTGACGAATTGGTTTCAGTTGAAGCGGCCTCGAAGTCTGAGGGGCGTCGCGCATCGAAAGGTCTTTTTTTAACCCCCGACACAAAAAGAGGAGTGTTATTATAAGTTTGACCGCTATGTGTGTGTGTGTGTGTATCTGTCTTAAACGGGTGAACCGATTCGAATGCGGTTTTTTTATCTGAAAGCAGGTTTCTTGACGATGGTTCTTAGACATGTTTCATCAAAATTGATTCAGCCGTTATAAAGTTATCACCAATTTTGTTAGCTGCGGAAGGGATCTTAGACGCATAATGGGCATTTACTTCATTTTCAAACATATGTATGACCTGATTGCGTTGGGGGTTTTTAAAATTTTTAATTTACATAGTTATTACTCAATTAAAAATCCGTCATTTAACGTGTGGTGCGCCATCGTAGGGTCTAGGGATATAATTGTATCTTGCCCACGGGGCCGGATTTAAGGCAGGGCATCCGGGGCCACCGCCCCGGGGCTACGACAATAGAGGGCCCCCACAATGAAGACTTCGAAAAATTGTTTAATGAAATCTAGACTGAAAAAAATGGTCTTTTTTAATCGGAAAATAATTTGTGGCCAAGGGACCTCCACTCCTTTTATGCCCGAGGCCTCCAGATCTCTAAATCCGGCCCTGCTTGCCCATACAAAATTAAATCCTTCGCCGCTACTGATTAACCTTTTCACCGCCGCGCCTCGACAAAACGTAAACCTACTTTGAATCTTATGTCATTGTGTCAAGATCACTTTGACACTGTACTATGTGACACCTATATGTGTCGTTGGCGTTGAAAGGGTTAAGTAATTCACCGTCTTCTGAACATCCTGTTAAGGCCTGTTTCACTACCAATTCCAAGGGAACTTTAATTTAGTTTGGTGTAATGAGATATAGCGAGGACAGGTCAATAGTCAAAAATAAGGGTCCATAACTATATCGGGCCTTGAAATTTTGTAGTGCCAAGCCTTATTGTTTATACTAAAAATTTATGTGATGTACAATGTGATGTTATTTATTGACTTACAAGCTTTTTCCCGCGATTACTGCCTAGAATCAATAATTCGCCAAACATTTTTTTCATAGCAAAATAAATAACTATTTTCTTCCTTTCTTCTAAATTTGTCTAGCAAGTTGTTAGAAGTAACAAACGTACGTGACAACCTAAATTTATATGGAATCGCGGGTGGCCTTCACTCTATACATGCGTATTGCTCTGTTTCATTGATGGATTAGAGCAAAATCTTCATTTAAAATATAACCTATCACTGCTATGTCCATGTTTTATTACATGAACTGTTTTTAATACGCCATAGGTACTATGTAATCGGCTCATTAGTAGGGTCAACTTTATAAATAAGTCATCACTTTGTACCTTGTCACTTCAACGTCATGTTTGAAAAGCCATACGAAACTATGTAACGACTGAAAGCGAAAAGGTACAAAAGTGATCACTTACTTATGACGTCGACTGTACCGATATACGAACTTAAAATGTAAAATGGACAGAGTTTTTATATCTATAATTTTATAATAGGTTTCACTCTGTAAATTTTCAGACAAAACCTTTTAAAATAACATGAGATTCGTTGGAACATATTCAGATCTACAACTCGAGATTCATTTGCATTGAGATTGCTTTTAATACAATATTGGTCGCGGTAACCAGGGAACCTAGGTACCGCCTCTGTACAAAAATGAGGGTAGTACCTAAAGTCCTCAATTAACTTAAAGTAATAATATTTACTAGCTGCCTCCTCTACCTCTGCTTCTAAAGAGCATGGCGTGGCTACATAAAACCTGTACTGCTTCTTATATTCGTGAAGAAGCATCTCAGCATTAGTGAGAACATCATCCACTTTAGAGAATAAATCGTCCATTGGCATGGAGCCGTATTTGTAGAGAAACGTCGTAGGTGTCAGTCTGTATTTGTGACCCGACTTTCTGTCTTTATATACTTGAGTTGTGCTTTCAAGCTGGAGTAAATAAGAGGGAATGCTGTAGCTATGCGTGCTGATAACGTATGTATGAAAGCCATATGTAGCTTTGATTTCGCGATGGAGTGTGTTAGCGAAGGAATATATGCCACCTTGGTGGATAAAACCGTAGAACACAGTCAATGCAGCGTTTAGGATAAACCAAGTGTACAGAAGGATCTTTTTAAGTCTTCTGCGAGAAGGTCCGTCGCTCTCGTTTGAGTGTAATTGGTTACCGTAGAGGTAGACTAGTGGTATGAGCACTGGGATGATAAAACGGGCTTCTTGGTGCGGAAACAGAGACAGCAGTGCCACCGGGATGACCAGGGAGAACAGCATGAGGCCTGTGATGCTTTGGATCCTGGGGAGCTTGCCATAGTGTCCACGGATGAATCTGCAAAGAATAATTTGATAGAGGTGATGAGAAACTAGAAAATGTAGGTCAAAAATAGTCAAAAATCTTGAAATTTATGTAGTGGGACACAAAAGTCCTTTTATTTAAATAAATTGAGAACTTGAGTGAATACTCTAAGGCGGAACAAAGTTCGCTTTGGGACTACGTCTATTGGTGTCCATTCTCCCATGATTTAAATATTTATTTTTAAAATAAGAATGAAGAAGTGCCTCAGTATGTCTAATCTATTTTACTTTCTGTAAAACTTTTAATTGCAAAATATGCACGGGTTTGCACTGTTCACATAGTGCAGGGACAAAGTGAATAAGAACAGTTACGTAATTTGCTATGAGCACATGGCAAACAATCACATCTGTGGAAAGAAAAATTCTCACACAGTCAATAATAGTTAGCGTTTTTTTTTATGTTCTACATTTACTCACAGACATTCTAGGGAAAACAGATGCATACAACTTTATATCATTTTATGTATAAATTAGTAATTAGTTAAAGAAAAACAAAATTTAAAATAAAAATTAAAGTGCCAAAAACTAGCAGAGCAATGAGCAAACTTGATCAATGGATGAAAAACATAGCAGACCTTTTACAGCCTGCGTAGCCACATTGGTATGAGAGGGGTGCAGATTCTGTACAACCCAAAATTTGTTAACCCGGAATGAATTACCTGATAATTCAAACTCTTGTGGCAATAACACAAATGAACTAATGAATGAATGATCAGGCCGTACATTATTGTAACCAATTCCAGGTCTATAATTAATCACAGGTTATACTTTAACCACACCCATATAAGAGCAAATCTGTAAAATTATTTAAATCCAGTACATAACCAAAACTTACCTATAGGTATTGGACCACAATGTTATAAAGGCCATTCCTGCCAGCACACTGAACAACAGCGGCACATTCACCAATACATGCAGCCACCGAGGATGAAGTCCGTGCTTCGTCAGGTTTTTCATGTCAGAGTTGTAACGGAGGAAGTTCAGTGGAGTCACTACCCAATTATCCCAAGACCACTTCTTTGATTCTATATCTGCGATCGTCAAATATCCATAATAAACGGAATCAACCAGTATAAGCAGCAATGCTACTGGGATACCACATAGTATGAAGGTGAAAATACGAACATGAAAGTCTTTAAAGCCTACTACTTTTGAACCCAAACCACGGTGCAGCCAAAAAAAAACTGGCGGGAATGCAAATCCCACAAAAGTTGGACGGTTGAAAATGCCTATTACTACAATAGTGGCCAGTATCACCACATGGTTCAGTGAATGTTCAGGCAAATGCCTCTTCAACTTAAACAGCTTTACTTTCTCAACTGCAGTTGATGCCTCATCATATTTTTCTTTTAAAAACTCATCATGATATATTATTTTATCAGATTTTAACATGCATTCAGCCACAAAAAGCAGCAGAATGGAAAAGAATATCATTTCAAATGTGTTTGAGAAACTTCTACAGCAGTACACAATAACAATGTATGAACTTGCAAATATAACTAACCTATTCTTGAAATTTTGCCCGTATAAGACACAAATTTTGTATAAACTGTAATCATTGATAAATGAAAGTAAGCAGACAAAAAGTCGTGGAATCACTAGCAGGTAGTATGGAGTTTTAAGATCTATACCAAGGTAAGACTTGGTGTAAGGGTTGACTATACGAATGAAGTGCAGCGGTGGCCCAAGAACCAGTTTGGGTATGAAAATATTTCTGATTGGAAATTTGGGGTTAAACTCCCAAGTTTTCGCGACGTCGATTGTAAATATATCGCCTGTAATAAAATAAAAGTTATTCAGAAAAAAGCACAAAATGTATGTGTTTTGTTGTACTGTATTTGTGTTAAATCTTACCTGCGATGACTTCAACATTTTGGAAGAATTCGTCTGGGTGTAAATAACCCAGCTGCGGCCAGAATGTTAGTCCGAATCGAATAAATACGAGAACCCAGTAGGCTAGAGGCAACCTTACCGGATTTTTAAATGTTATAGCTTTCAAAAATTCGGATTTTAGAAACATATTTATCCACGCCCTTTCAAATTCAAACGATTTAAATACGAGATTCAATTATTTTTTTTTTAAATATAGCTCCATCGGTACTATCTGTTATAACTAGGCGTTGTATGTTAGCTTCGGTGAACGGTGCGCGGTGCTCGGATGAGAACCTAAAAAATAGACAACACGAAGATATATATATATTTTGTTAAACTTTAAATACAAGATTAACTAGCGCGAACAAATGTTGACATTTAATTACATTTGAGTTTGACAATGGTTTGACATGAGTGCATTACCACAGAAATTAAAATAGTAGCACCTTCGTGACAATGATTATAAATAAAGCTGCGTACGGATTGCGCGTACATTTGTCCGCGTAGTCGATTACGCGTGTCCTGGAACACCATGTCCGTACTTGCAGCTACACGTACACTCTAGGGGAACAAAGAACAAATATAAAGATATTCCGGCCGGGCTTTAGGCCCATACTACACGGGCGGTTCTCCCGCCGCGGGAAACCGCTTCTGAACCGCCACTAGACACAATTTTATATGGAAGTTGTATGGTGCAAACTACACTGCGCAGCTCCGTCGAGCGGGAAACCGCCCGTGTAGTATGGGCCTTAGGCTTCACATACTTATTTAAGCCCATGGCGTGCGCTGCATAACACTGAATCATATACGCCATGCCGCACCGCCAATGTGTCATCCTATATATGATTCAGTGTTATTGACCGCGATGGGCACACTCCGCCGGCGTCCCGCGCTGCGGTATGTGGTGGCCTTTAAAATCGGCGGCTCGGTAGTTTCAGAGATTACCTCTAAGGCCCATACTACACGGGCGGTTCTCCCGCCGCGGGAAACCGCTTCTGAACCGCCACTAGACACAATTTTATATGGAAGTTGTTTGGTGCAAACTACACTGCGCAGCTCCGTCGAGCGGGAAACCGCGGCGGGAAACCGCCCGTGTAGTATGGGCCTAAAGAAAGACCCCCTACAATGTAAAACAAGTGAACAAACAAAGTTTAGATATTTCCCTATCCCATAAGAATTACAAAAATCGTTCCTTAGTGCACCTCTATAATAACACTAAATTGCATTCCTCCATAGTTGTCTTTGTCTTAATTAGTAAACAACTTTCTAACCTCAAAATGCATCATTTTTACCTAAAACAGTTACTTTATCGAAAATAAAGCTACCTGAGTCAACATTTTGGATACCATGTTAACTTCCTGTCTGCAATAGCTTTATTTATGAAACAAAATAGCTATATAATTTAAAAAAAAAAAATGCATTTTGAGGTTATAAACTTGTTTACTAAATAAATAAGCAACTTAGATTATAGATAGAGCTTAGGTGTTTAAATAATCTAAGATAAGCAAGTATGAAAATGAATGAACGCAATATAATAACATATAAGTACATGTAAATACCCTATCTCTTTTCGCCAACTTACGCTAGCCAATAGCGGCATCTCATTCTTACACCCCAACCAAGTCAACGGTCCACTATCACTAGGTCAGTGATACCATACTAATCCGTAAAATTTATCGAGTATTTATTTTTCGAATTTACAGAATAAGTATGTTTTTTTTATGATTTGTCGTCTAAATAATATTCCGTCCAAGAATCCACATACATGTAAACCGTGGTTTAAATAGTTTTGGTTTGAGTGATTATGATAAATTAGGAAAAACCAAGTTGTTCACTGAGTTTAATTTGTATAAAGTGACGTAAGTATTTAGTGTAGAAATTGTCATGAAAACGAAATAAATAAAATATACATATGCCTTCATATTATTCATTTTGGTCATGTTAGCATTTTATTTCTAGTACCATATTCGCTACATATTAAAAAATTTATTATGAGCTTTACGGTCAAGGAAAACATCCCGAGGAAAACTGCACACGCGTGAGAAGAAATTTAACCCTTCGTATGCCTTGTACCGGATCCGTACCCAATTTAAAGCCCATACTACACGGGCGGTTCTCCCGCCGCGGGAAACCGCTTCTGAACCGCCACTAGACACAATTTTATATGGAAGTTGTATGGTGCAAACTACACTTGCGCAGCTCCGTCGAGCGGTTTCCCGCGGCGGGAAACCGTCCGAGTAGTATGGGCCTAAGGCTTTCTTTTTGCATTTTTTTTTAAATCTGTATCATTGGATTTATATGAAACTGTTGAGGCTAGAATGCACGACTTTTTTTTTTTACTTCCAGCATACGAAAGGTTAATGGTGTGTGTAAAGTTCTCAATCCGCACTGGCACTGGGTCTGCGTGGGAACTACAGCCCAAGCCCTTTAATTTTGTGAGGCCTGTGCCCTGCAGTGAGACGTATAAAGGCTGGGATGATGATGATGATAGTGATTTTATGATTATCTTCGCCTTGATACCTTTGTCATTTTGCTTTTATTATTTTGCTCAACTAATTTTATTTTATTGTATCGTATTTTACGTGTTGTCTTAGCAACAGAGTATGTGATACCTTATAATATTTAAGACCTGTTTTTGTACACCATGTTTTATGTAAAATAAAGAATTTTGATTGATTGATTGAATTTTGATTTGCGGCAGTGCAAATTACAGACGTGTATTAAATTAAGCAGCTAAGCATTCTAAATTTACACTCAGGTCACAATTATTTTTCGTTAAACCACTTTTTATCTATACTAATATTGTTTGTTTGGTTGAACGATAATCTCAGGAATTCCTGTCTCGAATTGAAAAACTATTATTATTAATATTATTTATTACAGAGATAAATCAAAATTACATAACAATAATATAAGACCATCGTTAAGCCAGAGTGGTTTGTATCGATGCTCCATTCCGCAGTACTTACTTAAAGTTTACTAACAAAATCATGCAATAGTCACACAAATACCTATTTAACAACTCATGATGTAAAATTTAAATCTAACACTCTCTATCTCTCTATTTTTGTGTTGAATACTTAGTCTTTTTATTGAGGAAGGCTATATAATATCACGCTACGACCAATAAGAGCGGAGCATCAATGATTAACACGAACGAAGTCGCGGGCACCAGCTAGTTCCAAGATAAAATTAAATCAAAAAAATTTAAATTAAATTACATAGTTAAATTATATTGAGTCCGTAATTATGACTGCTTTAGGATCGAAAACCTATTTAGAAAAAAGAAAACTGTGTATATAATTTCGTATTTTATATTATACGCATTTTTCTAACAAACAATTATATATGTACTTTTCAATCAAATTATTTTATATTTTTTAATAAAATTCTAAATTACAGATATTTTTTGCTACCTGGTATTACTAAATTATGTCCTTTCCCTTTCTTGCTCACAGAACATTCGGAATCCATCCTGCTCTACATTCTCGATCCGTTGAGAAAGTTCGAGAATTTACGTCGACCCTATTGGCCGCCGAACGGCCGCCGAGAATAATCTAGAAAACACTCGCTCGTGATTGGTCGGTGTCGGAGGGGTATATAAGCGGCGATCTGCTGGCGGGAGTCAGTACAATTTGTAAACACAAAGCGAACAAGTGAGAAGAAGTTGAGCGGTACAAACCTCTCGAGTCTTACTACGACTAACAAGTATTCTACTTATTTCCAAGTTTTTTGTGAAGTTGAAAATAATCTACGATAATGCCAGCTGTGGGAATTGATCTTGGAACAACATATTCATGTGTTGGAGTTTACCAGCACGGAAATGTGGAGATCATCGCAAACGACCAGGGCAACAGAACGACACCATCTTACGTCGCGTTCACGGACACCGAGCGACTCATTGGCGATGCCGCGAAGAACCAAGTCGCCCTCAACCCCAACAACACGGTGTTCGACGCGAAACGTCTCATCGGAAGGAAATTCGACGACCCCAAAATTCAAGCGGACATGAAGCACTGGCCGTTCAAAGTGGTCAGTGACTGCGGCAAACCGAAGATCCAAGTCGAATTCAAAGGAGAACCGAAGAGATTTGCCCCGGAAGAGATTAGCAGCATGGTTTTGACGAAGATGAAGGAGACGGCGGAGGCGTATTTGGGTACAACAGTGCGCGACGCGGTCATCACAGTCCCAGCTTACTTCAACGACTCCCAGCGTCAAGCTACAAAGGACGCCGGTGCCATTGCTGGGTTAAATGTTCTGCGCATCATCAACGAGCCCACCGCCGCCGCCTTAGCGTACGGTTTGGACAAGAACCTCAAAGGAGAACGCAATGTTTTGATTTTCGATCTTGGCGGCGGCACCTTCGACGTGTCCATCCTCACCATCGACGAAGGATCACTGTTCGAGGTAAAGTCGACGGCCGGCGACACACATCTGGGAGGCGAGGACTTCGACAACAGGCTAGTGAACCATCTCGCTGACGAGTTCAAACGCAAGTATAAGAAGGACTTGCATGGGAACACGCGAGCGTTGCGCCGCCTCCGCACGGCCGCCGAGCGCGCTAAACGCACGCTTTCTTCAAGCACCGAAGCTACCATCGAAATCGACGCGCTTTACGAGGGCATCGACTTCTACACGCGCATCTCACGAGCTCGATTCGAGGAATTGAACTCCGATCTTTTCCGCGGAACTCTAGAGCCCGTCGAGAAAGCCCTACGCGACGCCAAGTTGGACAAGAGTCAGATTCACGACGTCGTCCTTGTCGGCGGTTCGACGCGCATACCGAAGATACAGAACCTTCTACAGAACTTTTTCGGCGGTAAACAGTTGAACCTGTCCATCAATCCCGACGAGGCCGTGGCATACGGCGCCGCGGTCCAGGCCGCTATTCTCAGTGGCTCTAACAACTCAAGAATCCAGGACGTCTTGCTGGTCGACGTATCGCCTCTCTCGCTCGGCATTGAAACCGCAGGCGGTGTCATGACTAAAATCATTGAGCGCAACTCTAAGATCCCGTGCAAGCAGTCCCAGACTTTCACGACCTACTCCGACAACCAGCCAGCTGTCACCATCCAAGTCTACGAAGGCGAACGCGCAATGACCAAAGACAACAACTTACTGGGCACTTTCGACTTGACTGGAATACCACCCGCGCCCCGAGGAATTCCTAAAATCGACGTCACTTTCGATATCGACGCTAATGGCATCCTGAACGTATCAGCTAAGGAGAACAGCACCGGGCGTAGCAAGAACATTGTGATCAAAAACGATCGAGGCCGGCTGTCGCAGGCCGACATCGACAGAATGCTCGCTGAAGCTGAACGGTACAAGGATGAGGACGAGAAGCAGAGGAAGAAAGTGGCGGCGCGCAACCAACTCGAAGCGTACGTGTTCAGCGTCAAACAAGCCTTGGATGACGCCAGCGACAAACTGAGCGAGCAGGACAAGAACACTGCCCGCAACGAGTGCGAAGAGGCGATTAGATGGCTGGACAACAACTCTCTGGCTGACATTGAGGAGTACGAACACAAACTGAAGGAGGTTCAGAGGGTTTGCACGCCGATTATGACCAAGATGCATGGCGGTGGCGCGGGCGGTCAACCTGGTGGAATGCCTGGAGGCATGGGAGGGATGCCAGGTGGAATGGGAGGCATGGGTGGTATGCCAGGTGGCATGGGCGGTATGCCCGGAGGTATGGGAGGCATGCCCGGAGGTATGGGAGGCATGCCCGGAGGTATGGGAGGCATGCCCGGTTACCAAAGCAGAAACGACGGCCCCACTGTTGAAGAAGTCGACTAAGTCTCCCCTTTTTTGATTATTAGGATTTTTCAATTGTATTGTTTAAGTAATATCTGATAATTATGTAAAGACTGATTTAATTAACTTAATGGAACATAACTTGATTTAATTTTAATAAATAAGTATGGTTTAAATTTATATCTTTGTTTCCTTTTATAAAATTTAACTACCTCTTAAAATATACGACTATAGCCATTAGCATAAAGACACATTAACTGAAATTAGTCTAGAATCTGTAATTCTAAGGGGCTGTTTCACTTCACCACCCATTGATTAATTTTAACTGACGGATAAATGTGATGCCGTCTCCGTCTATTCGAACAAAACAAACAGAGACTGAGACGGCATCACATTTATCCGTCAAATAAATTTGATCAATGGATGGTGAACGGGGTAAATCTGATACTTAATACACTCATCCAACCAAAGTGCCTAAGGATATTTTGTATCCCTAGACAAATTTAATGTTTTGACTCGTAGTAAGTAATAAATATTTTTGAATTTGAATTTGAATATATTAAAATGTTTTAAACTCTCTTGGGTAGAGATAAAAAATATCCCTAGGCACTTTGATGAGTGTATGCAAGAAGCTTATTATAGTGTATGAGTATTAAAAATACCAACATGCTGATGAGCCGGGTCTCCACTGAGCGAGCCGCCTCGCGAGGCAAGCCATGAGGCATGATTTAGTGTCACAAACAAGGGAGCAAAATGATGTATTGTATTTACACCGAGGGCAGAGTGAAGCGAAGGATTTTACAATAATAAGTTAGAATCCTGAGCGTAACGAAAGGATTCAAGTGTTAAAGCCCAAGACGAAAATTTAAATAAAATTCTGAAAAAATAATGAAACAACTTTTAATTAATAATCGAATCGAATCGAATATCACAATGGTATCGAATATCAAATTCATTAAATTAGTTTTGATTGCAGTAAAACGTATAATTTATTGTGACATTTTTTTAAACTATTACGAAAAATTCATCAATTTTCATATAACGTTGTTAGAGTTAAAACATAAAATTGTTCGTTTTTAATCAATTACGATGAAATTACAATCGATTATTTTATTAAGGTCTGTGTTCATTAGCACATTGCGTAATAGTACATTACTGCAGAGGCCGGCAACCCCTGTTCCGGCCGAGGCTTGTATAGTGCTTTTCTCAAACATGCACCATCATCATCATCATCATCATCGTCGTCATCATGATGGTGATGATGATGATGATGATGGTGGTGATGATGATGATGATGATGATGATGAATGATGATGGTGATGGTTATGATGATGATGATTATAACGATAACGATGATGATGATGATGATGATGATGATTATGGGCCAATCAACTTTTAAACCGACGTTTTTGGCGTCTCCTGCGTTACCAAAATTGTCTCTGGCGTTACCAAAAAATCGTACTTCCAACAAGATATTTCACGGTTTTATAGGTTAAACTTACGTAGGATGGTATGTATTCATGTACACCATCTATTAAATTACAGAAAAAACATGTTTACCTACAAAAATCTGCAATTGTTTGAAAAATGTCGCGGACAGATTAGTGTCGGTTTAAAAGTTGATTGGCCCTTATGACGATAATGATGATGATGATGATGATGATGGTGATGATGATGATGATGACGATGATGATGATGATGATGATGATGATGATGATGGTGGTGGTGATGATGGTGACGATGATGATGATGATGGTGATGATGATGATGGTGGTAATGATGATGATGATGAAGATGATGATGATTGATTATGACGATTACGATGATGATGATGATGGTGATGATGATGATGGTGATGATGATGATGACGATGATGATGATGATGGTGATGATGGTGATGATGATGTTGATGGTGAAAAATTTCTCTAGGCAGATCACCATTACCATCACCATCACCATCTTACCTTACCTTAAATAAGCGTAGTCGCAGAATGTCATAATGAACCAAAACGCAAATATTGCTTATAGTTTTTTTTTAAATGGCTAAATGCTATGATGCCATAGACCTATAAACGTGATACCTGATTTACACTCTCGCCTCGTCACCTCGCCTCGCGCCTCGCCTCGTCGTCTAGCTCCGGACGCGAGCCTCAAAATCAAGGCAGATCACGAGACGAGGCGCGAGGCGCGCCTGTTCACACTCTCGTCTCGTAGCTCGTCCCGCAGTTCGTCTCGCCACTCGTACGCGAGTGTAAACCAGGTATCATGGTGCTGTGTGACTGACATGAAACAATAGACGATCGCATTGCTGGCCTAGGCCTGCAACCGTGTATTTTGAAGCCTGTTTTAAGGAACACAACGTAAACATTACATAGCATGTTTGAGAAAATGATACATGCCAATGTTAGATATACTAAGTAGTAGAAACTGTTATAATATTATTAGATATGTAAGGTGATAAAATATATTGTTAAAATAAGTAAGTAAATGAGATATAATTATGGAATTGATAATTTAGGTAATGCTTGGCTCTAAAGACAAGCGAAATGATAATTAAGATACTTTCCGATTGTCTTACACTGGTGACGTCAGTTGTTTGCGGCTCACCCAGACGGCAAGGCAAATCTATAAAAGGCCTTCTTAGGCCAGGTAAAAAACACTCTGTTACGAGCCGTCGCCGTGGTCACATGACAGTTAAGTACTTTGCCTGTATACTTATAAATTGCTATAATTTGTTGCTATATCCTTCAAATATAAATATATTAATAATTGACATAAAACTTATAACTTATATGTTAACGTGTAAAGGTATAAATATATATTAATGTATACTGAATTATGTAGGTGTCATAATTATATTGATATATGTCGAGTATCTTATGTGTTGTTGTTATTTGTTGTCTTTAAAAGCTATTATTTCCTTGGATGATAAGATTTGTTTCAATATAAACATTTTCTTGAAACATGATTAGACATGTTTGTTTTACTTACCAAATATATATATCTTAACCCATCATAAACTTATTATTTCATACTCCGTTAACTCTTGGCCCCGCTAAATAAGAGAATATAGTTATTATCTTATTATGTGAATTTGACCTTTCTAACATCAGAAGTGGGATAGAACTTAGTTATTTATTAGTGTCTAATATTTATTTTTATTTTTCATGGACACAACACTCACGAAATTTGTGATCAACGGCAGCTCACTGGTGTGGCGTAAAACGCCATCGCGCTGACCCGCTACCAACAATGGCAGCATCGGGATGTGGTGTTCCAGTATTGAAAAGCTTCCATAAGGAAGAATGAAGAGCAGCTACCATAAAGGAGTAGCTACCTACTTAACAAAGGCCAGTACGATTTAAGCTACCTAGTGTAGTTTGTTTTGCGATGTCCTTATTTTCTACAAACTTATTGTTTCGATTGCAAAAGTCTGAAAGTCAAATTAAGGTAAACAAAAAAAAAAAAAAAAAAAAAAAATTTAATAAGGCGAAATTAAAATTTAGACACTTACAAGTCGATCCTATGGTTTTGTCTAGGGTTATGGTTTGGTTTTATCCTATGGTTGTTCAAACAACAATTATGGTCTACGAAAATCGTATGTTCCAATTGATGTCACATAATATTATGACTTTAATAAGTAACAAATAAAACTTACTCTGGGAAGCTTTTGGTTTAAGTGATCGAAACATCTGTACTGTGCTGATAAATTATATTTTTAGAATTATAGGATCGGTCTTGTATAAATGTTCAAAACTATATGGCATCCTTTAACAGTATTTTAAAGACTCACCAAATTTATTTTCTTCGTTGCAAATATTACAGCGCTAAAGTTGAAATTATTTAAAAAAAAAAATTTAAGTAGTTAACCAAGAAATTATGATCTTTAACTTTAATCTACCCTTGATTCTAATTTTTTTTTTTTTTTATCGTCAGTAAATTTAGGGTAGTTGGTAACGGTTATTAGTGCCTTGACGACACAACACGGGTCTCGAAAGATTAATTAATTAGAGGTTAAGCTAAGTTAAGAGGGTACTTTTTCGTAACTTCTACTAAATGATAAGCTCAGAGATAACCGATAAATACTGACACCTCGTGGTTTCGTATTGTACTTGGCCGTCTACGGGTTTGTTGATTTACCTATTTTATTATAAATTTTTCATCACACTTGCTCGTCAATGGTGTTATTCCATGGCTGTATACTAAATGGCAATGGCCTAAATTGTTCTTAAGGGAGTTATGGATTTACATACAGTTTTTCCTTCCAAGGGAGTCCTAACTTTAGTTTTAAAATTTGCAAACAGACTAAGGAGGTTTCAAGTCAGCTAAAGTTTTATTTATATCATTAAAACTCAGCTATAATATAACCCGATTTTACAACACAAAACTTATCTACGCTTCATGAAACTTCGTTATTTTTATATTTTAAATTTATATCAAATAGTTTTGCAATAATTTTAGTACCTATGTAGTTTTTAATATGTTGGCAGAATCTGGCCGTATGACCATTTGAATTCTAAACTAAACACGGTTTACATTATCTATGGTAGATTGTCAATCTGTATTGGCGGGTAGTCATTATTTTATTCAATTTAAGTGTTTAGAGACAAAATAATTTTATTTTTGGGTTTTATTTCCTCGCAATGTGATGAAAATCATTGTGTGTATCACGGGCAGTAAGGGCCTTCGGCGTCGGGCTTCTAATAGATTCACGTTAATAATGCCCTACTTACTTACGGCCCTCGATGCACAATGTACTATGGTTTGTATACCCTTCATTGTAAAATTTTGATCCGATTTAATGATATTTGAAAGGGTAAAAAAAAAAAGGGTTTGTTGATACGTTGAAAAAATATATATATATACCTACTTACCAGTTTCACTCCTATAAAAAAAAAAAAAAAAAAAAAAAAAAAAGTAATGTGGAATCTCGCACCGATGAAAAACACGGTTAGGTAGGTATTTTATGTTATTGTTTGGGCGTCTCTTTCCTAATTGTTAAAATTAGTAAAATAGTTCGATATTTGCAATCGTGGTGTTCAAAATATTAAATTAAATAATAATAATAACAAAAAAAATATATAGAGTAGTTTTCTTTAAATCTTTGGACGATCGCGATATAACCTAAACAGATATTTTATTTTTTGATACGTAATGACATAGATTCTAAAGAAGAAAAAAATCTCTTATGTTTACGTTATAACACTTATAACTTTAAGTCACAAAACCCTTGTATAAATGAAATTGCTTTTACTTCTCATTCTCGTAAAGTTGTTGTTCTTTGTGTCGAGAGAATGCTGCATAAAAATGCTTTTTACGATATTATACATAATTCATTACAGTAAAGTAAATAAAAAATACCAAGCAATATCAATTTAGGATTCCAAGAATTTTTAACATTACATTAAATATGAATAAAATTATGTTATTATAGTAGTCATCATGTGGCAATGGCAGTCTATTCCTCACAGAATCCCAGCTCCGTCCTCGCAGCCAAGGGCTTTAATGTGCCTCCTTGAGCCTCTCAACCTTATGGACACTGCTCTTATGACTGAGATCTGTATTTTTACTTTCAGCCAATAAATTATTTGAGAATAAGTCTTTCCCCATTTCTCGTAAAATTTTGATGCTGTTTTTTTAAGAAATTGTTATATTCTGTGCCCAGTGCTCCGACACAGGAGATAATTAAAGGAGTAAATGACGCTCTTAAGTCTTCAGCAGCACGGTCGTATTTGGAATGTTTTTCATGACTATGTCTTTGTGCGGTTTTTTGCCATCTGAGGTTACTGTAGGAAGAAGCGTCAGCATTTACTATGCGAACATCAAAGAACGCTTTCCTAGCAGGTTCCCAAACACTGTTTAAAAATAAGTCGCCAATAAGTGCTGGTTGACTCGTACTTGCGTCACGCATTATTGGTTCTTTTGCTTTAATGCTTTTAATGCTCTTGCGCATAAAGTAAAATCTTAAAACTGCCACAAACTGTAAAAATTGAATTGACTTTCTTGTTCTTCTTTTATCTATAGCTGGTGTTTTATATTACGAAATTAATAAAACTAGGCAAATCACATTATTAAAGAAATTACAATGCATGAAAAATAAGAACTTCAAAATTTAATTTTCAATGTTGCAGTTAAATTTTCTTGCAATCGCAGTGAAAAGCAGAGTAAAAATTTTAGCATTGAGCCCATTTTTTCCCCTCGACGTGTCTATCCACCCTCGCCGTACCGGCTCGGGTGGCTATATGAACGTTTTGGGTAAAATGGCTCGTTTTATGCTTTTGTTGTACAATCTACTATTTTGAACTTATGACAGTAACCCTTTGTGTTGTTTTAAAATATATATTTTGTAATTTTTCTTGATGTGTCAGTTTGGCCGAGCTATTTATTTATATGTATATCCTTAGAAAATTTAAAAGTGTACCTATATAATTTTATTAAATCTCAGACTTTATCACATGGAGATATACCTAAATCTGGTTTCAGAGTATTGATTAAAATCATAAATATCGCTAAGAACAAAAAAAAAATAAAAACAATAAATAAAGAGTCAATAGAACAGTGCTGATGGAAGATGCCATGCCATTATTAAATTAATATTTATTTTAGTGTTGATGCATAGACATGATGCCATATTGTGAAATTTGTCATCTTTCAAAGTAACTGATTACATGTGTGGTCTGTGATTAATTAAGAAAAGTATTTTTTGGAATTGTTGGTATTTAGTACCTAGACTGATCATAAATGATCGAATTGTGTATAGTTCAGATATTATTGAATTATGATTATGATTATTTCATTTTGGGTACTATCATGTACATATTATGCTTATACTTTATATACCGCTGGTCGACCATTTACTTGGTGTCTAGTCTATCCCACCGGCAGCGGGTGGAGGGGACTTGGCATGTCTAGGTAATTGGTAAAAAGAAAAAAAAAAAAAAAACAGCTGGTCGATCATTTACTTGGTGTCTTGTCTATCCCACCAGGCAGCGGGTGGAGGGGACTTGGCATGTCTAGGTAATTGGTAAAAAGAAAGGAAAAAAAAAAACAGCTGGTCGATCATTTACTTGGTGTCTTGTCTATCCCACCAGGCAGCGGGTGGAGGGGACTTGGCATGTCTAGGTAATTGGTAAAAAGAAAGAAAAAAAAACAGCTGGTCGATCATTTACTTGGTGTCTTGTCTATCCCACCAGGCAGCGGGTGGAGGGGACTTGGCATGTCTAGGTAATTGGTAAAAACATAATTGTGTATAGTGAAAATTAACGGATCACTCACGTCTTGAAACGAGTTTAACTCGACATGTTTCTCGATATTGTGTATATATATTTATTATATTTACTATATTATATTTCATGATAATAATCCTTATGATTATTGTATTATGGACATTTTTTACTACTTTATTGCCATTTCTTACTATTTTTTATTTTTGTTTAGTTGTTTTTTTTATTAGACTTATTAGTTACTAATCATTGTGTGCCCTTACAGGGCGTCATGGATAGACTTATTCTACTAATAATATCTTCATTATAATGTACATGTATGACATTGATAATGTATAAATAAATAATCATTTATTGTATATGGAATTCAGGTAACAAATATACGGATTATAAATGTACTTCGAGAGCGAAGTACTGTCAGTATGGCCGTGTTAGATATACTAAGTAGTAGAAACTGTTATAATATTATTAGATATGTAAGGTGATAAAATATATTGTTAAAATAAGTAAGTAAATGAGATATAATTATGGAATTGATAATTTAGGTAATGCTTGGCTCTAAAGACAAGCGAAATGATAATTAAGATACTTTCCGATTGTCTTACACTGGTGACGTCAGTTGTTTGCGGCTCACCCAGACGGCAAGGCAAATCTATAAAAGGCCTTCTTAGGCCAGGTAAAAAACACTCTGTTACGAGCCGTCGCCGTGGTCACATGACAGTTAAGTACTTTGCCTGTATACTTATAAATTGCTATAATTTGTTGCTATATCCTTCAAATATAAATATATTAATAATTGACATAAAACTTATAACTTATATGTTAACGTGTAAAGGTATAAATATATATTAATGTATACTGAATTATGTAGGTGTCATAATTATATTGATATATGTCGAGTATCTTATGTGTTGTTGTTATTTGTTGTCTTTAAAAGCTATTATTTCCTTGGATGATAAGATTTGTTTCAATATAAACATTTTCTTGAAACATGATTAGACATGTTTGTTTTACTTACCAAATATATATATCTTAACCCATCATAAACTTATTATTTCATACTCCGTTAACTCTTGGCCCCGCTAAATAAGAGAATATAGTTATTATCTTATTATGTGAATTTGACCTTTCTAACACCAACATATTGAAAAAGTAGCTTGAACAGAAAAGTAGCATTTTGATCCTTGTCGTCAGGGAGCAAAATCTACTTTTCCGAATGAAAGGTGTGAAAAATATATTTCTGTGGGACGAACATTCGGACAGATCGTCGGACATTGCTAATGTTGTGGGCAGTGATAGGTGCGGGTACAAAAAACAAGATCAAGTGCGGGTAGTTCGAAAAACTCCGGCGGTCCAACTAACGTGTTATTGCTTACACTTCATTCTACTCTATGAAGTGTAATCAATAACCCATAACACAAGCTTGCCTAGCTTACTTTGGGACTAGGTTAATTGTTGTGAATTGTCCCATGATATTTATTTATTTATTTATCTATGGTCGCTGCATTGCTTCACTTGGTGTTTTGATTTCGTGAATCAATTAATGAACTTTAATTTGAGGAAACCTGCACACACCTGCGAAGAAATTTAATGGTGTGTGTGAAGTTTCCAATCCGCACTGGGCCCGCGTGGGAACTACGGCCCAAGCCCTCCGCCTGTGCTTTGCAGTGGGACGTATACAGGGTGTCCCAGAAAGTAGAGTCAAGCGAAAGTCCTGACGTAGAGCAGAGCAACTCAAGGGGCATCCGAATCACCCCCATGTATGTTCCGCGATTTTTCGTAGTTTAGGAGTTATGGCCTTTTTTCACATATTCTATTAATCTGCGACCACGGAGACAGTTTTGCTCACTCTGACTGCAATAATTGAGATAGTTGGCTGTTTGTTTTTTTAACGAGTAGCTGAATAGTACGCATGTATCTTATTTAAAAACAAAACAACATCGTTGACCGTTTTGGCAAAAAAAAATATCGAATCACAAAAAGTGACTAAAGTTTGTCTGTAGTTCAGACTTTGAAGGCCGATTACAAAAAAAACTAGCATAACTTTTTTTTTCTAACCATGTTTAAAAACTGCCTTATTTTATTGACTTTCTACCCTATTAATTTTATTGATCTATTATTAAGGGATTATGCCAAAAAAAAATATCAAACAGTACTTCATCCGTAATTTTCACTTTTTCTAGTAAGGCCAAGTACAAATCTGAAATTAGGTTTGTGCTCCCGTATTTAGCATGAAAACCTTCGGATAAGATACTGGTTCGGGCTCACCTCTATTCTCTACATGCTCCCTGTACCCTGTACAATCTGGCTGCTTCAGATGCGTTATCTCTTGCGTAACCATAGTAATAATGCATTAACGCAGTCTCTTTGTGAGAAAGACATGGTCCGAAAAAAAAGGTAAAATGAAAACAAATCCAATCAGAAGCAAATCAAAAATTCTGGATGTAGCCAGGTCGTATTAAAATCACTAATAAGATGTCCAAATCACAAAGCAAATCAAATCCAAGTTCCAGAAATACCAAATCGTCGTAAATTCACAATGAAAACCAAAATCCGAATCGTAAATGCAACAAAACACGTAAGAATCGTAAACGAATGAGAAAAAAAACAAACGAGGAACGAATACTTTTTTAATTTTCATTTAATAGCATCAGAAAATCAGTGGCCAGTATTATTGTTTTGCACCAGGAAGGTTTTCATGCTAAATCCAGAGCACAAACCTAATTTCAGATTTGTACTTGGCCTTACTAGAAAAAGTGAAAATTACGGATGAAGTATGTTTTGATATTTTTTTTTTGGCATGATCCCTTAATGATAGATCAATAAAATTAATAGGGTAGAAAGTCAATAAAATAAGGCAGTTTTTAAACATGGTTCTTTGATCAATTATAACTGTAGATCCACAGTCGCGCGCCCGAAAATGTATGGTCCGAGCCAAATGAGCGCCACTTTGATAAAAGTGGCCTTCTTTTTTCTCAGTACGTTGCGTGAAATTGTCAAGTTTAGCTGTCAAGTGTCAACCGAAATTCGACTGTAATGAAGTAAAGACTAGGTTCAAATTTCTGTGTAGGTGATGATTTTAATTGTTATGCAAACGAATAAAAAGTTCGGACATTTTTTTGAAGGGAATTTTGTTCGGCAATGTGTATCTTCAGTTATAATTGATCAAAGACATGGTTAGAAAAAAAAAGTTATGCTAGTTTTTTTTGCAATCGGCCTTCAAAGTCTGAACTACAGTCAAACTTTAGTCACTTTTTGTGATTCGATATTTTTTTTTGCCAAAACAGTCAACGATGTTGTTTTGTTTTTAAATGAGATACATGCACGTAGGTACTATTCAGCTACTCGTTAAAAAACAAACAGCCAATTATCTCAATTATTGCAGTCAGAGTGAGCAAAACTGTCTCCGTGGTAGCAGATTAATAGAAAATGTGAAAAAAAGCCATAACTCCTAAACTACGAATAATCGCAGAACATACATGGGGGTGATTCGGGTGCCCCTTGAGTTGCTCTACGTCAGGACTTTCGCTTGACTCTACTTTCTGGGACATCCTGTATATAGGCTGGGATGATGTTGATTAGAGAACGATGATATTTTACAATAGTTTCTTTATTTTTATTCATTATATAAGTACAGAAAATATCTGTTACGATTACGAAAGTAGTTTTAGATACGATGATACAGCAGCCTTATTGTCTAACGAACACGCGATTGATTTCGTCTTGAAAGCCCAAAGCAACTACATATACAATACAAGCGTCATTAGTCATTAAAGAAATCGTTTCGCGAAACACAATGAAGCTAAGCGCAGCGCGGAGGTAATTGTCATCTGATAACATGTGAAGTGAATGATATAAAAGTTTGGTTTTGGCAAATATTATGATGAGGATGACGAATGATTTACTATAAAAAAAGACCTCAATTGTGGTGTTTTAAGTATGAAACAACCATATGTTGCATGTTTTTTTGTTAATTATAGAATAAAGATTTAAGCTGTATGATATTATCGTTAATAGTAAGCGAAAATAAAAACATGTCGTGAATTAAATTAAACGCAAAGCAAAGCACAGAGGGGCTACTACGAAATACGATTTTCGAAGTTCGTATCGTGCCATCCCTTACACTCTTATGTTTAGTACTATTAGCGTGAACGGAACGGCACGATACGAAGTTCGAAAAACGGATTTCGTAGTATAAGGCCAGTACGCTTAGTATAAGTTTTCCTTCACTTCAATACTTCTCGATCGCGTTTACGTAAAAATTTCAATTCTATGGAAACATAGACGCGCGCGCGCGGAGGCGCTGTCCATGTTTCCCTAGTAATTGAATTTTTTACGTAAACGCGATCGAGAAGTATTGAAGTGAAGGAAAACTTATACTAAGCGTACAGAGTGCTTAGTATACGTTTTACCTCACCAAAATACTTCTCGATCGCGTTTACGTAAAAAATTCAATTACTAGGGAAACATGGACAGCGTCTCCGCGCGCGCGCTTCCATGTTTCCATAGAATTGAAATTTTTACGTAAACGCGATCGAGCAGTATTTTGGTGAAGTAAAACTTATACTAAGCGTACAGTACGCTTAGTATAAGTTTTACTTCACCAAAATACTTCTCGATCGCGTTTACGTAAAAATTTCAATTCTATGGAAACATGGAAGCGCGCGCGCGGAGACGCTGTCCATGTTTCCCTAGTAATTGAATTTTTTACGTAAACGCGATCGAGAAGTATTTTGGTGAAGTAAAACTTATACTAAGCGTACAGTATGCTTAGTATAAGTTTTCCTTCACTTCAATACTTCTCGATCGCGTTTACGTAAAAATTTCAATTCTATGGAAACATAGACGCGCGCGCGCGGAGGCGCTGTCCATGTTTCCCTAGTAATTGAATTTTTTACGTAAACGCGATCGAGAAGTATTGAAGTGAAGTAAATCTTATACTAAGCATCCAGTTGTAAGCGCGAACTACTTATTTTCTTATCTGTGTCGTACGGCAGTGCGTGTTCTGTGGCTGGCTGTCACTTTCGTGAGCGAGCGCGAGCGTTTTAAACAAACAACGTAAGTTACTTTTCTATTAGTTATAATATAAGACAAAGTAATTTCGTTTGTACCAAAATAGATTAGCATTTAACGAGCGCATCAAAAAAATGTTTGTTTGAAATATTTTACTTATCGAAACATATACGGCGCTTCGCCATTGAGCATTACATTTTGCATTTAGTAAGAAAAGTTCTTAAGAGCTTGTTTGTAGGCGGATGAATACCATGGATTATGTGGAAATACTTGAAGATTCACTCGTCTAGCATAAACAATATGTTATTCGAACCCTTCTCCATTGAGGCATTGTGTCCATTTTGCATTTGATAAGAAAAGTTCTAAGGGTTTAAAAAACTTGAGTATGAAGAATCGTTTATTTTCTTATAAGAAAAGTGACAAAATATATTTGTTTCTGAATAAAATCTGAAGTATAGTTTTCTTAACTGTTTAGTAACAGAGTATTAATAATGATTATTGTTTAAGATGCCAGCAAGACCTCTAGTGTCAGAGCAACAATGGGAGGTGCTCCTGCAGTTCATGCAGGAGCACCCGGAGATGGCCAGGGGTGCCCTTACCAATGAGGGACCCCTGGAGAAAAGGCGGTTGCACAAGCGGTGGCAGAGTCTCGCAGCAGACCTCAACTGCTGCGGGACCGGCACCACCAAGTCTGGTGAGAAGTGGCGAGATGTGAGTAAATTGGAGCTTTTATCTTTCTAATATATAAAAATCTTGTGTTGCGGTGTTTGTTATCAAACTCCTCTGAAATGGCTTGGCCGATTTTTATGAAACCTTTTGTCTATATTTTGCAGATCGAGAATAGGTTGTAGGCTATTTTATATGTACCCAGGTGGATCAACTATTTCTAGTTGTTATTCTGTTCCGTCAGCGAGGGGACAAAAGTAGTAAAAGTAGTTAGATTAGAAGAAATGTTGTGTCACATTAACTAACATGCTTATTAGATGACCAATTGTACAAGGGGTTTAAAACTACCACAAAAATGCATGTTTGGCAAATTTTAATCAGATAAACTTATGGTTTTTTAGAGTTACCCAGAAGACCGTCACTATAGCAACAAGTGACAATAAAAAGTTGATCGAACCACCCCTATTTTCGGAGTTGCAGGCAACAGCAAGTTATGTTATTATTTAATAATGTAACTGCTACTTAAATGTTAATTTGTGACTTTTGTAATCAAGAACTTTATTTATATAAATTATGAGCAAGCAAAACAACGAAAACGCAAAAGCGTGCAAAGCCAAGCTAGTTGCTAATATTGAAATCAAAAGTATTCTCTGTATATTTTCCGAGATCTAACTACATAACAAATTTCATTAAAATTCGTCCAGCCATTCTTTATAATCAATAAATATGTCAAACAGTCCATATGACTACATATATGTTATTTATATTTATTTTATGTTGTTATACAAGTCCTAAAACCATTAATGCAATTTTTAATATCTGCTCTTTCCTTCTAGTACTGGAACAGTGCGAAATTCGCGGCCAGAAGGAAGGCCAGCGCGCGCCGTCAGCAGGCCAGGCAGACTGGGGGTGGGCCCGTGCCCAAGAAGCTGGCCGTGCTGACGGATCGCGAGGAGGCCATATTGGCGCTCCTGGGAAGAGTGGCGGCGCACAGGGAGGAGAGCGTGAGGATACCGTTTGGGGTAAGTTCTTTTTAAACATTTTTTTTTTTTTTTTGAATGAGTCGCCAGAGGGGCCAAAGACGCGAAGTCTTTGCTGTTTTTTACTTTAAGGATTGGAAGGGTGACTTGTGCTCGGGAAAAATCCCTTCGGACGAACTGGGAATGGAGGGCCCAGACAGTGTCCGACTTGCACGGACTAAAAAACCCGGTCACAAGTCCCCTTCTCTATTGGTTATCAAAACAAAAACGTGTGCTTTAAATTTTGAGGAGGGGAGGGGTAGGGAGGGGACTTAATCTACCCACAGTGTCCTGCCTCAGCCATTTGCTGGAAGGCCGGGAGAGGAGCATGCATTCTCCCGCTGGGCACTGGGGGTGCTTAGGTTGGTCTTTTATATTTTTACCCGTTGGTTACTTCCTTGACCGAATAAATATTAGATATGCGCCGAGGACAACTTTTACCGAGTAACCGAGTACCGAGTATACTCAGTTCAAAGTTTCTCAAACAGAGTACTCGGCCGAGTTACTTGGGTCAGTTTTTGGGCGCGAAAATAAGTTTAGATAGGTTCGCGCGGCGCTACCAGCCACCGCGAGCGAACGTCGCGGTGATCCCCGTTCTTTAGTTTAAGTAGTCAGTTGTTGTTTAACGAGAAAATTTATTGTTCTTCATGCACAGAAATAGATAATTGTGTACAGTAACTGTTGACACAATGAGTATACGCAAAATATCGCGAATTTGGATGTTTTACGAGCCTTTTTTATTTTAATACACTCTTAAATAATAATTTTATTTAGACTGAGTATAATTGTCATTGGAACAGAGTTATTCGGCCGAGTACGAGTATAAAAAAAACTGCCGAATACACTGAGTACCGAGTAGTAAACGAGTACTCGGCCCATCTCTATTAAATATTTTAAATACTTTAAAACCATTTACCTTCAAGACGCCTAATCGCCTAAAGTCAGATTTCTAGCAAGGAAATTGTTCTGGCAACCACTTGAAATAGGCACTGATGTTGAAGCTTTACAGAAGTGGCTGGAACTAACCGGACGTTGTTTGTATGCAGCGTTTATCCTATGTTTTAAACATTTGTTGTGAGAAACCATTTGTGTGACATGAAGTGTCTAGGGCTATCTTGTCGATTCTCCCATAGTGTCTGTGTCTAAAAAATATTAGGGTCATGATTTAAAAATATTGAATCCAGCTGTTTATTTTTCTTCTAAGTTACACTAAGTAAAATAAATAAATAATATTAAATTTGTGCAAAATTACATTTGAAATTTACCATGAGCTTTATGGTGAAGGAAAACATCGTGAGGAAACCTGCATACACCTGCGAAGAAATTCAATGGTGTGGGTAGATTTCCCAATCCGCACTGGGCCCGCGTGGGAACTATGGCCCAAGCCCTCTCATTTTGAGAGGAGGCCTGTGCCCTGCAGTAGGACGTATATAGGCTGGGATGACGATGATGAAATTTGTGACTAAAATTTGATGTTACAATCCATACCCCATACTAATAAATAAATATTAGGGGACAATCTTACACAAATCGATCTAGTCCCAAACTAAGCAAAGCTTGTACTATGGGTACTAGACGACGATAAACATACTTATATAGATAAATAAATACTTAAATACATAGAAAACATCCATAACTCAGGAACAAATATTCGTGCTCATCACACAAATAAATGCCCTTACCGGGATTTGAACCCAGGACCTCTTGCTTCGTAGGCAGGGTCACTACCAACTAGGCTAAGCGGTCGTTAATATTATAAATGCGAGTGTGTCCATCTCTCTGTCTGTCTGTCTGTTACCTTAAGAAATCATCCCTTAAGGGTGTAAAAGGGTCGATTTCACAGCGTTTTGTCAGAGTTTTTTAAATTTCGTTAATGTCACTCGATTATTGCTGTAAAATACAGTGTAAAATAATGATAAATCGCAACAACTTTGGATATAATCAGACTTAGCCTCGGTACCGCCACACATTTATATAAAAATTTAACTGTGATCATCATCCCTCTGCAATATTTACGTCGACACTAATGAAAAAAAAACGCGGCGGTCAAAACGCTCTGAAATCGAACCAAAAAGGGAGGTGGTAATTTGAAGAGGGAGTCAATAAAAAGGACTATAAAGTTTGTATCATTTAACTTTTCGTGAGAAATAAAAAATGTTGATGTATTTTTGACCAATTATCCGTATTAATATTATAAATGCGAGTGTCTGTATCTCTGTTACTTATTTACGCTTAAACAGCTGAACCGATTTAGATGAAATTTGGTATACATACAAATAGTTTGAATTGTGGGGCAGGACACAAAATAGTTTTTATACTTTACTTTTATCATGTAATTTTTCGTTAGAAATAAAGTATGTTTATGTATATTCGATAAATCTACAGTAATCCACACCTACTTCCATACTAATCTAAATCTAAGTAAGTATACTAATAATATTAATGCGATAGCGTAGACACTGACAGTGTCTGTCTGTCTGTTACCTCTTTACGCTTAAAGCGCTTTACCGATTTAGATGAAATTTAGTATTAATATTATAGGTTCCACCTGCGGCCTCCTCGTCCACCGATACTTCTTCTGGGGCGTGGCCAATGCTGCGATTGCCATCGCCAGTGCTCTCGCCACCGTCGCCGCCCGTGCAGTCGCCACCACCACCGCCCTTGAAGACGCCACCACCACCGCCCATGGAGTCGCCACTGCCACCACCAGCAGCGTTTTGTGACTGCAGAGGACGCACAAGTAATGACTATTTAAAACATCTTCTTCTTCTTGCTGTGCCTCTCCACTACTGGAGGTTGGCTGTCAGCTCCGCATATCTCTCCTTATCTCTCGCCAGAGAAAACAGTTCTTCCACACTGGCGATACCGGTCCACTCTCTGATGTTTCGAAGCCACGATTTCTTTCTTCTTCCGACGCGTCTTTTCCCCTCAATTTTGCCCATCATTATTGTCTGGAGTAGATGATAACGCTCATGACTTAATACATGCCCCAGATAGGCTACCTTACCATATACTTATATGTATATTTCCGTAGCTTTTATTATATTTTTATTCATATGCTTTTAATTTTCTCAGTTTTTATTCACATCGTAGGTATGGAAAGCAAAATGGCATAGGATAGTTTTTATCCCAAAAATCATCCTTTCAGGGGGTGGGGGGAGAAAGTTTGTTTGAGGAATCAATGAAATTTGGTATGAAGATAGTTTGTGTTGTGGGGAAGGCTATACGGAACAGTTTTTAAGGATGAAAATATTTGTTGTTTTGTTTCTGTATAATCACCACCGTCCATATATCAACAACTCAAAGAGTCACTGATCTGTGTATATAAATAAATATCACGGGACAATTAACGCCAATTGACCTAGTCCCAAAGTAAGCTAAGTAAAGCTTGTGTTATGGGTATTAGGCAACGGATAAACATACTTATATAGATAGATACATACTTAAATACATATTAAACACCCAAGACCCAAGAACAAATATTCGTATTTTTCATACAAATATCTGCCCCGACACGGGAATCGAACCCGGGACCTCAAGCTTCGTAGTCAGGTTCTCTAACCACTAGGCCATAGACCATCTGGTCGTCTAATATATGTATGTATGTTTTTTTTTCAGAACAGCGTATTGTATCTGTAGCCCCCGAGTGGGTTACCCGGCTGGAGGAGCGGCGGCTGGCTACAGAGGCGGAAATGGTCACCGTCGCCAAAAACCTCGTGGCCGTCGGAGAGCGCATTGCGACGGCGCTGGAGGTGTTGGTGGCACGAGGATCGGTCCCAACGGCCCCCGATGCGTCGCAGAGTAACGCGGATCCGCGCCAGAATTAAGACTTATCTAATTAGTTTCATCAAAATTGGTTCAGCCGTTTCAAAGTTATCAGCTCTTGTGTGCTGCGGAAGGGAATTTTTTTTTCATCAAACCATACGTGTGGGGTATCTATGGATAGGTCTTCAAAAATGATATTGAGGTTTCTAATATCATTTTTTTCTAAACTGAATAGTTTGCGCGAGAGACACTTCCAAAGTGGTAAAATGTGAGTCCCCCCTGTAACTTCTAAAATAAGGGCCTACGCTAGCTGACGCGGACGCCCGCCGCGTGCACACGCTCGCGGGTTTCGCTCTGTAAAAAATCTACGTAAAATCCGTCGCATGCGCCCGCGCCACTTAGCGCTGTTCATACAATTTCTTATTAGACGCGCGCACGACGGGCGTCCGTTCCGTGTAATCCGCGTCAGCTAGCGTAGGCCCTTAGAGAATGATAAAACTAAAAAAATTATATGATGTACATTACCATGTAAACTTCAACCGAAAATTGGTTTGATCGAGATCCGACTCGCACTTGGCCGGTTTTTTTTTACTTTCGGCATACGAGAGGTTACAGTAAAATTACATAAAGTTTACCACTGACAGATGGTTTGCCTGCATTTCATATTCAACTTTAGCGTCCTACAAATAAAGCCAATTTTAGAATACTGTTACCCACGTTTGCAGATTTTGTAATAGCTACTTTATTTGTATGGCGTAAAAGTTGGAAATGAAATGAAGGCAAGCCACCTGTCAGTGGTAAACTAAAAGTAAACGTATTGTAAGCCTGTTTCAATCAGGGACACTAGTACTAAATTCATTTATTCCTATACCACGGAAACTGCGTTTTCCCAGAAATATATTTTAAATGTAGAAGGTGTAATCATTAACCTCTCGTATGCCGAAAGTAAAAGAAACTTGCATTCTAGTCTCGTTTGTCTCAAATATACTCGGCGTCAAAAATATCGCCCCTCCTATTTGCGCACTTTTTTCCGAAACGCTCTGATTCACAAGCCATTATGTTTCGTTTGGGAGCCCCTTTTCTCCCATAATCTTTTTTATCCGAATTTTGAAAGTCAGAAATCGATGTCCATAATATTCTTGCTCATAAATATCGATGGTCATAATTTTTTTAAAGCATATCGCTTAATAGTTCTAACTGCAATGATCCATAATCCATCATAACATCTGCCAAGAGAAATATTTCTCTGTTGTAGCTCAACAGAGTCATAATATTGATATCAATAAAATTTAACGGAATATCGTTGATTATTCAGAAACATTGTAAGGCATATATCTTAAAGTGATAATTGTTTTCAGTCATAACCTTTCAGGGCAGAAGCGACTCGGACAGGTTAGGTTCAGAAGGCTAAGGCGGGAGCGAAGCGTAGCGTAGTTCCCGCCTTAGCCTT
Organism: Archips xylosteana; assembly: GCA_947563465.1. Classification (NCBI taxonomy): domain Eukaryota; kingdom Metazoa; phylum Arthropoda; class Insecta; order Lepidoptera; family Tortricidae; genus Archips; species Archips xylosteana. The sequence goes on from OX387344.1 coordinate 4,480,615, forward strand.
CGATGTTAGGTATTTTTTTTTATGACAGCACAGAAAAGGATTATTACCTTTAATATTATGAAATGTCATACAACCATGACACTGAATGTTATTACAAAGTAATATTATGCCTAAAAATAATTATGGCCTGCGAAAAAAGACCATGCAATAATTATTATGAGTGACTTTATTACCTTTAACATTATGAAGAGTGATGCATCCATGATACTGAATGATATGACTTTACTTATTGTTCCTTACAATAACTATGACTTAAGAAAATCGTAACTGTAATTTATGTTGTTTAATATTATGACTTCCGATAATATGACGAAGAAAAATTATGACAGAAAACGTTATGGGTTTGAAAATTCGGAACAAAAATTTTATGGGAGTCATTATAGACCCGTTTCGTTTAAAATAAACATTGTTAATATAAAACACATTAAACGTGCTTTTAATTGATACTATACATAATATTAATTAGGTAATGGTAATTTCGCTAAGGTTTAGATTAGCTTGAATCTGATTTTCCGCGGTGGGGCGATATTTTTGACGCCGAGTATATCAATATTGCAGATTAAATTAAAAATACAAAAAGATAGCCTTAAATCTAGCGCGGATCCGCGTTACGGCATACGATAGGTTAACGCTTCTGGCCGGTTTTTGTGTTTATTAGGTTAAGTTAAAACCTCGATGCAATAAATTATAAATTTTCATAAGATATGTTAGGTACCTAAGTACTGGCCGACGATGACCAGAGTTGGTATGGATTTCGGTTTTTTTTTTGTACTTAAATGCTCTCCAAATGCAAAGGCATAAATTGCATCGGTTAAACTTCTACTTCCTGTGTAGTTATTAAAATTGCGTAGGTACCTATAATGTTATTTATAATTAATAATGATTAAATAAAAGTACAAATACAGTTTTGTGGGTTTTTTTCTATTAATCTCCGAGTAAAAAAGTGTAATAACTGTAATAAAAGTGTAATACTTAAAAGTTACGATATTACTCTTATATAATGGTCGACATTATTTCAACGGCTTAAGCCATAATTTGATAGTAAACTCTATTGTGCCCGTAATTTTTGGCTACCCTTTTGTACCATTTTTGCCATAATATCTCTGACTCCAAAAAAAACTAGATTTGAATCCTAAACTTTTGTTAATTTTGCCAAATTGAGGGTAGGTACCTAAGTAAAGCACCATTCACCAAATCGATACATAGTTAAATCTTAAAACAATCAATACAAGCTGTTTGGATGTGTGGTTTTGATTTGAGCGTCTTTGAGACGACCAGATGGCCTAGTGGTTAGAGAACCTGACTATGAAGCTTGAGGTCCCGGGTTCGATTCCCGTTTCGGGGCAGATATTTGTATGAAAAATACGAATGTTTGTTCTCGGATTTTGGGTGTTTAATATGTTTTTAAGTATGTATTTTGTATCTATCTATATAAGTATGTATATCCGTTGCCTGGTATCCATAACACAAGCTTGCCTAGCTTACTTTGGGACTAGGTCAATTGGTGTGAATTGTCCCGTGATATTTATTTATTTATTTAATTGATAAAGTGACGCGCGCTAAATTATAATTAGGGGGTCTCATTCTAAATCCCTAACATCGTTTGTCCTAATGTAATGTTTGTTCTAATGATCGTTTGTCTTAACACTTTTTTTCTCGGAAACCGTGAATTTTTCAGGAACTTTTTTGTGATTATCCTCTAGAACTCTATAGGTTAGGTTAGGTTTGTTTTATAAAAATCCAGAACAATTAATAGATTTTAAATAAAAAGAGTTAGGACAAACGATCATTAGGACAAACATTACATTAGGACAAATAATCATTAGGGATTTAGATATAGAGCCATAATTAGGTAGGTAAGTATTTAACTACCTACTTACATTACAAATGATTCAAATAACCCTGTAATTGACTCATTTAGAAATGTGCAAGAAGTTCTTGCCAAGAATTAATACCCGGTTTTTAAAGGTGTAAGTTGGCAGCCGACTCCACGCAGCAGCAGCAGACGACGTGTCGCTAGCTACGCGAACTTATTTCTATGAAATTGCCTCCGTAGCTAGCGTAGCGCGACACGTCGTCTGCTGCTGCTGCGTGCAGTCGGCTGCCAACTTATACCTTAAGTAGGTAGCTAAAAAATACAACAAAGAGCAGAAATAAGTAGGTCGCCCCCCTAATTTGTAACTTCTTTCATCTGTTTTCTATTCTTTATAGACGTACTAACCAAGGAAGGACGAGGAGAGAGACCATGGGACAAGCGGGAGGTCCACATCGACTCCCTCTGAAGTCTTCATTTGGCGCACAAAACTAGGGATTAGGACACTAGCAGGTCGGTAACTTAGAATTTTAGAAAGTTTATGAATGCTTTGCTCGTTACGATAATCCCAAGTGCAGTTAATAAATAACCATTGACCCAGCCCCAAAGTAAGCTAAGCAAAGCTTGTGTTATGGGTACTAGGCAACGGATAAACATACTTATATACAGTTGTGGCCATATAATTAAGAACGATTATTTATTGAGATGATTTTTTCAAAGTAACAAGTATAACTAATTGCCCGTATTTTTTTTATTTCTTTCGGTATTGCAAAACTTTTCCGTACTACCGGTACATTCATTTATGCAACATTGTTGGCTAAAAAATTAATAGAGAAACTTTATACATTCGATCTGAACCTAGTATTAGTACTTACTGGCTGGTCACGTAATTAAGAACGCTGAATAGTTTATTATTTTTTCAAATTTAAATAGAGAACACTGTGTGGCTCTGTGGTTGTAGATTATTATTCGTATAATTTTGGCGCCATTTCGTGCTGTTAAAGTCTTAAAAGTGATTACTTCGTATAAAAACAATGGGGAAAAATAATAGTTGTGATAAATCTACAAGAGAAGTAATAATAAAACTTCGCGAGAAGAATTGGTCGTATAAAAAGATAGCCGACCATCTGCAATGTTCAAAAACAATGGTTTTCCATGACGTAAAGCATTTTTCCACGTATCAAACTACTTCAAACGTTCCGCGTGGACCTAGACAGAGAAAGTCATCTCGTCGAGATGATCGAAATATCGTTCGTTTGGCAAAACAAAATCCTTTTAAAGGGTCTAATGAGTTGAGAAAAGAATATTTTGGCGAAAACAACCCTTCAGCAATCTCTGCACACACTATTCGAAGGCGTTTGGTAGAAAATAAGTTGAACGGAAGGATAGCAAGAAAGGTGCCTATGTTGAAACGATGTCATAGGCAAGCCCGACTTGCATTTGCAAGAAGGTATGAAAACTGGACAGTCAGACAGTGGAAAAACGTTCTTTTTTCTGACGAGACAAAAATAAATAGGGTATGTTCTGATGGAAAACGATATGTACGACGCCCTCCGAATAAAGCATTCGACCCAAAGTACACAAAAGTGACATTAAAGCATGGCGGGGGAAATGTGAAAATTTGGGGGTGCTTTTCTGGACATGGCGTTGGACCTGTTAGGCTGATAGAAGGAAACATGGATCAATTCCAATACAAAAATATACTGCAAGAAACAATGTTACCATATGCCGAAGACGTGCTTCCGGTTATTTGGACATTCCAGCACAACAATGATCCAAAGCATACTGCACGCACCGTTAAGGAATTCCTCACATCACAATCAGTTTCAGTCTTAGATTGGTCAGCCAACAGCCCAGATCTTAACCCAATAGATCATCTTTGGTGCGAAGTCAAGAAAAAGGTTTCAAATCGACAGTGTGGCAATTTGAGAGAGCTGTACGACGTTTTCTTAGAAGAATGGAACTCTATTTCTCTTGCGAAATGTCAAAAATTGATAGATTCAATGCCTCGCCGGTGTAAAGCCATAATTAAAAGCCGTGGACATGCTACTAACTATTAATTTTAGTTCAAATGTATTAAATTGCTTTTTTTTCTATACCAACTTCACATTAATATGATTTATTTAATCTAAGTTTCATATAAAACAACTCTCGAGCAGTTTAATAAATCGTTCTTAATTATTTGTCCAGCTTCATTACTATTTGAATTTATTAGTATAGAGAACAAATAAAATTTGTAAAAAAAAATGTTAGCAATTATACACTATTATTATTAATCCTGTTTGCTCTATCCATGTGGCTATTTTATAACATAACTTGTTACTTCTAAGAAGGAACACAACTAGACATATGACATGATTTAGATAAAAAAAAATCGGAAACTTCAAATCGTTCTTAATTGTATGACCACCACTGTAGATAAATACATACTTAAATACATAATAAACAAACACCCAAGACCCGAGAACAAATATTCGTATTTTTCATACAAATATCTGCCCCGACACGGGAATTGAACCCGGGACCTCAAACTTCGTAGTCAGGTTCTCTAACCACTAGGCCATCTGGTCGTCAAAGTTAATGTTTTATTAATTTGGGTACAGTCAGCAACAAAAATATGAGTACACCCAAAGTACCAAAAATAGGCATCCAAGACTCAATTAGGTACTAGGGTATAAAGGCGTGTTATACATATTTTTGGTACTTTGGGTGTATTCATATTTTTGTTGCTGACTGTGCTGTGGTCCCTTCAGACCTTTCTCCTCGAATGCAGCCTACGCTCGTACTTCTGGGAACCAGGTTCGCCAAGAACTTCCCAAAATCCGTGCCAATTAGGTATAGTATAAAACTTCCCAGGTGAATTTTTCGCTTCGAGCCCTTTATCTTTCAAAACAAACGGTATCGTCATAGTATTAAGGTTCAAATTTAATGTAATGGCTCGAAGCGAAAAATTCACTGGGAAGATTTATATTATACAATACGTTTACTTTTAGTTTACCACAGACAGATGGCTTGCCTTCATTTCATTTCCAACTTTAACACCAAACAAATAAAGTAGCTATTACAAAATCTGCAAACGTGGGTAACAGTATTCTAAAATTGGCTTTATTTGTAGGTCGTTAAAGTACAATATGAAATGAAGGCAAACCATCTGTTAGTGGTAAACTTTATGTAATTTTACTTTAACAAATTAGGTACCAATATTTCTATGGGTTAATCTACTCATCAAAACAAGTCACTTTAAATCTAACAACTTTTAAAAATTTGAAAAAAGAATCTCGATTTTCCATTACTAAAGCAAGATTTTTTTAAATTTTGAAAAGTTGTCCGAGTGAAAGTGACTTGTTTTGATGAGTAAGTTACGCCCGGCCCAATTGCATAACGAAGTACAACTAATATTACAAGCGGAACTCTAGCTTCAGTTATATTAACTAAACTACGATTTTTAATTTCGTGGAATTCTGACAAATGCCAGATTTTGACGTTTCAGAGGCAACAAACCTTTTTTTCATTTTAAACCTATTTAATATTTTAGAAATATAATAAAATGGGCACATTACATAATATTATAAATATAGTGAAGGAGAGCTTTTACTATAAGAAGTTATCAGTTTTCATTTATTAGTCTATATTTATTTCATAGGTTTTTAAGAGATTCGTGTATTCATGGTTCGCGTGACACAGTTCATAATGATATTAGTCCTCTTTAAAAAACATAACACATAGCAAGAAACAAAAACTTTTCAAGGAAATAATAATATCAATCAACGAAAACGACAAAAATAATACGGAAACAGGAGAGCGAGCACATTCGAACATTCAAGACAGAAGCCGAATGACTTTAATATTGTTTTGACAGAAGAATGATATTTGATGGTTTTTATTATTTAAGTATGTGCCTTGTCCATGAAATTTTAAATTACAAACCTCTTGAGACGACGATTGAAATTTAATATTGGGCCCTGGAAATATTGGTACCTAAATTATTAGCACCTTATAGATACTGTAAAATGGTATTTATTCCAGTATTTTACAGATTTTTTTTACTTCTCTACCTGCTTAAACAAATTATTAGTAGGTAGTTTAGTTACATATAGCAAACGGTCAGAAGATTTTGTGGTATGTTTATTTTAAGGCATTACGATATTGGTTAATTTCAGTAAGTATTTTAACTCTTATTGATACAATCATACATTAAAGTTGTAATTTCAATGTGACTGAGTTTTGGTGACACTTTTGGTTTAGTTTTTTTTCTATTTCTTAATTGCCAACTGTTGAATCGGTCAGTCAGGTACCTACCAAGTTTAAATAGGTACAATACTGAAGAATAAGAAACGCCGCATTATTAATGATATGATTTTATTACTTTGTTAAATATTTCATGATCTACTGATGAGCATCGACAATTTGGCACAATAAATTGCCATATAATAAAAATTATACTACTTAACTAAGTAAACTTAATAAAGAGAATTTAAAGGAATACAAAATAGTCTCAGAAACACTTAACTGATCAGTGACTGAACTGATAGAAACTTACAGTTTTAAAAGACTCGTAGAAATTAAAAAGCCGCTGATAGCCTAGTGGTTTGACTTATGCCCTCTCAAGTAGACCTCTCAAGTAGTGTAGAGAGTCGTGAGTTCAGACCCAGATTTATACCTCAGCATGTATCCGAATAAATTTAGGCGAAATTGTACATGAAATTTAACAATGTGCCTTTCGGTGAAAGTAAACATAAGTAATGAACCTTCAAACTCTGCAAAGCAAATGAATGGTGCGTGTAAAGTTCCTATCCGCGCTTAGCCCGTGTGGGAATTCATTCTGAGAGGAGGCCTGTGCCCAGCAGTAGAAGGTGTAAAGGACGGATATGATGATTCGTAATGATTACTGAATTTGTTATTTTGATCTAAGCTGCAGAACAAAGTGTAGAAAGTAAATTAAAAAAGATTTAAAACAGTCCATACAAAATTGTTGCCGTATGATTCATTTTACGTCAAAAATATGGCAATCGCCTATGTTGTGACAACTTGTGACAGTCCACCCAACTGTACGTTGCACAATACGATGCCAAGAACATGCTACTACGAAATTCGGAGCTCATGTCGTGCCATCCCTTTCAGTCTTATGTTTAATACAATTGGCGTGAACGGACAGCACGATACGAAATTCAAAAATGGAATTTCGTAGTAAAAGGCCAGGGGCAGATGGCGGGACAGCGTCAGAGAGAAGCAGATTCCACGGGGATTTCACGACTCTCGGCAATGGGAATACGAGATTGTAACAGTCAACTATCGGGCTGTTTGATCAATTAAGTAAATCTTAGACGCCATTACTGTTAATTAGCTCCCTTCGGCCATCTACAGAACCGGAAGTCTCTTTTCCTTTCAGATTTAATGTAATTACCAATTCTTTACTTTCCATTGCAGCAACGTAATTAAGCCAGTGTCAGGAAAAACCAAGAATGGTACGTCAATAATATTAAATAGAATGGCAATAGAATACTTACTCACATCCATGGACTTAAAACCTAACCCTGGACTGAGTACTGCGACAAAAAAGTGAGACCGAAAAAAAAACAAACCAGAGTTGCATCTCGTTCTAATTAGGGTGATCAAGTACTGGTGCGAGTGGAACACAATTCTCTAGTTTGTTGTTGTCTCTTGGACCGCTGTTTCTAGTTGCTATTATTAAACTGTGTGGCTTGGTAATATGGGTCACTTTTGATTGGCTAATAAAAGTTAGTACTCAGTCCAGGTTAGGTATTAAGTCCATGCTCACATCTTCTTTCTAATCATAGTTTCTAAGTGGCCTGCTCTTTAGAAAGTATGATATGATATCAGACAAAAAGTTTTAATAATGGAATACTGTCAAATCAAACAAATAATCAATGTTTATTAAAGGATATAAGAAAATCAGATCCGCAGCGCAGGCTTCGTCAGGCAAACATATTGTTATCCGCAACAAGCTTCGTCATAACAACAGATTGGAATCCGCAACAGGCTTCGTCAGCTAAACAAAAATATAAAATCCGCTAAAAGCTTCGTCATGTTAACCTAAACAGCCCACCCTCCAAGTCGATTCAACCCTGGGCCAAAAGTCCCAAAAACACTTGCCGCATTACCCCGTTGTATCGCGAGAGAAATGCGCTGGACTAAATAAGCACCGGAACGCGGATCCCCCCCCCCCCCCCCCTATCCCACATACGGCGTCCTTAGTCCCTAACAAAACGTTTGGCCTCAACGCCCCAAGGCGAATAGCGAGGTGGCTGTGCTTATATCGATTGTAATCATTATCTAAACGTAAATTGCTTGGATAAATTTCCGGGGATGGCCCTAAATAAGTAAAAAGGTCTAAATGTACCAGAAAAATCCAATTTAAGTTTATATGAAGGGTCATTTCATGAAGTAGTCATTATAAGAAGTGGTCATTTTAAGAATGGTCATTTCAAGAAGTGATCATTTTTAATTGTGGTCCTAAACCGTCGAAAGGCTCCGCTGCCTTTTGTCTTTACTTCAGTTCCGTTCACCGCTGATGGAATACGATGATTACTTGATCGGAACCAGTTCCATAAAAGTAATTTAAAAGCCACGATCGGAACCAGTTCCGTACGAGTAATTTAAAAGCCACGATCGGAACCAGTTTTGAAATTCCGGTTCTGTAGACGGCCGAAGGGAGGGGTCTTCCAATAGAGTTAAGAGATGATGCTATTATGGTCTTTATTCCCTAGACTAGTACTTTTCCTATAGATATGTATATTTATAGAACTCATTAAGATGTAATCTCTTCGTAACTAAATGTATGATAAATTTCTATCATAAGTAAATAGAACTAATTAGCTTTAATTGATTATGTACTTTTCTCATAATCATAATTGATTGTATACTTTTCTCATGTAATTAGGAACATGCTGGTTGTATAAAAACAGACGATTGTGATCCAGGAACCAGAGTTGATCAGTTGAGTTGAGTTCGACAGTTCGTTCCAACATCTCAAAAGAAGCCGCATCGCGAAAGGCCGACCCAAGGTGTCACCGACTCCTCCAATTGTTGAAAGACAAATGTCCCGCTCATCCAGCCCAGATCCAGACCATGAAGAAGGAGACAGGACCCAGTTCTCAGACCAAGATGTCTCAGATAGCCACAAAGAGCCAGAAGACGAACTCAGAGATATTCTCAAAAACTTGGAGGCAGAGTTCAAGAAGGGCATCTTAATCAACCCAGTAATTGAGCAACTTTTAGAACACATTACACACTCTAAGTATGGTCAACAACTATCAAATCCTATCTCCACACTGAGGTCAATTGATTTAAGAGCCGGCCCATCTAAGAGGTTCCTTGCAAATGCCTTGTCCACAGCCTGTGCGTGGGGCAGTCGATCCTTGCTAGGATGCATCCATGGGATGGAAGTCGCTGTAATCAGTGTAACCTCATCCCAGGCTATTGACCTCCTCGACGGGATGACCAAACTGTTGGACAACATGTCGGTTCGTGAACAAGAGGCCGAGAAGAGAAGTAAGGCTTATCTAACAGCATTAAATGAAATGAGAAGAGTGCAAAACGACTATATGTCCACCATAGCCAAGCTTGAGAGTTCATGTAAGACTCTTTTACTTGCTATGCAGGATGTCCGAAATAAACTTCATAGTGTTCCTCCGTCAGTTCCCCGCTCACTGTCTTCGGCAGCAACTCGGAGTTCCGAAGATCCTGTCGAATATACGAACGACCGGGGAGATACAAGTGTGTCACTTTGGTAGACACCGGGTCATCCTTTTCTGGAAATGGAAGAGAAGCTGGCATAATCTCAAACCTGTTGAAATGCACCTGGAAGCTGTCGATACTATTCGACATTATGAACCGTAAACTGGAAGATCTTCTGCTTTTTGTGGATAGCAACCATCAGGATTTCATGACATTGATCCAGGGAAGTAAGACTGAGAAAGTTAGGGCATGCATCACCCTAATGAGCTCAACACACGATGGGCCCTTTCAATGGGTTAAAATTCAATAATTATACCTCCATCCCCCTCACAGAAGCATCACAAACTAAGAAAAAGATCCATTAAGTGGTATTGTTTGCTTTGCGTTTGGCCCAATATTTGTGTCTCGGATTAAGTCTAATATTGATTGTTTGTTATATTATTATTTGAGTTAAATTATATTATTCCGGGGTTATAAGTTAATACTACTTGTACGTTATTGGTACAATAATTTGTACAACATGTAAAACTACATATAAAAATATCCTTTTCACTTTTTATACTCGTTAATATGCTGCTGTTACTTGTTAGTATACAATGTTTTTATAAGCTCTAATACATAAAATGTAATCTTCGTCTAAGACCAAGGCAATCAGGCGCTAACAGCCACAAACATAACTTTTCTAATATTTCTGCTTTATTTCCTCGCAATCGAAATGGAAAGCGTGTATAACTTGTTCATAGAACTCGTTTTACCATCAACTTATATCATCCCATGGCTGCGGTTCGGGTGGATATAAGCGTTTCGGGTAAATAAATAAATAAATAAATAAAATATCATTGTTGTACAATCTACTATTTATTAGTTAACCTACATCTAAAAAGTACATCTACAAGGGCGCTGCGCATGCTCAACCACTCAGGTTGATGTATTCTGTTGTTCTCTTAATCTTATCAATGTAATTTATGATTGTTATTTTTTCTTTTTCATTTTGTGCAATGTGCTACTCTATCGTATTGGGTAACTGTAATGATAATGATAGATGTAATGTGGAAATAAATAAAATAAAATAAATCTAAAATGTTGAAAACCACTGTCGATGCATTCAACTCCGCATAGCAAGTCTTTAGATGCCTCGTCGTATCGTGTGTATTTTTGCAGTTAATTTAGGTACAACCCATACGAAAGGCACCGCTAATTTTTGCGTATCGAATGGTGAGCTATATCTAAATGTTAATATCGATAAGTAACGAGGTGGTTCTAATAGCATTGTTCCTTAATTGGATTGACCAAATCAACATGAATCCAAAATTTTATTTAATAACTAGCTGATACCCGCGACTTTGTAAGAATAGTGGTATAAAAATAGCCTACGACCTATCAAATAAACAAAAATTTTATGAAAATCGGTCAAGCCGTGACACAACATTTTGTTCAATAAGAACGTGTTTCTTATTACGCCTGCATTTAATGATTGATCGGATTTTTAAAATATACAATCTTCTTGACTTATTTTTCATCATTATCACTACCACTGAGAAAAAACTTTGTATAGAAAAATCGGTAAGTGAACTAAACCAAAACTTCTTACACGTAGCAAAGTGTACATTGTACAAGGAGCAGAAATAAAAGTGGCAGGAATACAATATTTTTACAGTTTTTGTCTTTGAGTAGTCAAACTACCACTTACGATCATCAATTATCTTTCAGCTACTCCACGCTAGTACTTTGCATGGTGTGAACACAGTGTGCCGTAGGTATTCTTAATGACCAACTCAACATAAACCTAAACCCAGTAATTAGTAAAACCCAGCAAGTTTTTATTTGTATTATGGTAAAAATCGATTTTTGTAAGAATCAATTTATATTAGCCTGATGCTTCCAATCGGTACTTAGGGTTAATAGACAGTTTCATAATCGAACGTATTCGCGATTATAAATTCTTAACATCGATATGTTACCCAAGTGATTAATAACACAAAACAGACACGACCTTATAACAAAAATGGGGCCGTTTTTTTAAATCACATTGCCCAAAAATACCATTCGAAAATGGTAAAAATAACTACAAAATTACAGCACTAGTTAAATTTTAAACTAGTCGACCAGATCAATTAGAGCTGCAACTTTCTTTTAACTTTTAGAATTCAGCATAATTTTTTACCTTTTTCGAATAGCCCTATGGTCCTATGGCCCCCATTTTATAAACGTGATAGGCACACTGAGAATTTTATCTAAATTTCGTAGCCAATATGAAGCAAATGTGACGTCAAGTTGCGTGGCGATGCGCTCAAGACTATTTCGGACTAGCAGTCACTTGTCACCTGTCACTTTTATGGAATAGGGGACATATATGCAAGTTATATTAATTATATAATTATATTTCTAAGCTTAGAGGTTAAATGCCCTTTTTGGGTTCCGCTCAGCAGATTGACCCATTTGTTAATAAATATAAGTAGTTATCTTTTTAATAAGTTAGGTTGTTAATAAATATCAGTAATTACAATAATTAATAATACGATCATTTTGAAGTATGTTTATGCCCAATGAAAAAGAGTGTATTATTTGGAGAGTTTATGCATGTAAGTAGTTATGTGAGATTTATCCACGAGTAACTGAATTTTCAAGCCATTAAATTTAAATAAAAATGAGATATTTTTTTGACATTTTGAACTGTTTCTCATTGTGCCTGAACCGAATTTTTTGGTGATTTTTCGGGCAGAGAATCATTATCACTATTATAGAAAAACCTTGTATCTAAAAATCGGTAAGTACCTAAACTACCTATACAAAAACTTAACTACACGTAGCAAAGTGTACAAACCAAATTAATAAATTTTCAGATAGGACGCTTTTCAAAGTAGTGACGATATCCCAAAAAATATATTTTTAGCTAAAACAAATTTTGTACCCGTCTTCGAAAAAACGAAACATCACATTTATACATAAATTTATAAACACGAAACTCAATCAAGCCAATTACGCACTGTATAATTCCTTCACATACAAAATTCCATAAACCCTGCACCTTTCTCCATTTATTCTACCTCAGACCTCACTTACTCCATATGTAAAGTGTCGCTCCTATAGCAATAAGGCATATGTTCGTTGAACTTGTACAAATGCGCATTGTCCTTTGCCGCATACAGACGTGCGTTGTCGACGTATGCGTCGCACACATAGCACCACACTGACAGATCGGAGAGGGACAGCACTAGCGGGTGCGAGGAGGACGCGTGATGCGCTTCCATGTGTGCGTTTATGCTGCGGCCGCACGCTCTCTGTGGAAAACCGTTCGATTGTTTTAAAACAAATAATACAATAAGCCATAAATGCAAAGGTTTAATATCTTGATATTTTTAGATTATACAAATAAAATATATTATTTACATGAGGACAACGTTACAAAATAATAAACATTACAAAAATCATGTATCATTAAAAACATCAATACTTTTGCGCTATGTTAAAAAGCAACAATATTTATCGAAGTAAAAATATCGAAATCAAATACAGTCAAAACCGTTAATAACGACATTCAAGGGACAGCAATATTTGGTCGTTAAACACGGTTGGTCATTGTAATCAGTGTTACTTTGGTATATAAGATCGTGTTGGGTTTTTTTCTTGGTCGTTACATCCAATATGTCGTTGTAATTGGTGTCGCTATAAACGGTTTTGACGTAAATATAATATCGAAAACAAAACGATTAAGATATAATAAAACAAAGCATGACAACACAACATACACTTAACAGGATAAAAATAATGAATAAAAATCATTTGTTTCAGGCTAATTTCTATTTGTCAGCACCAAAAATGATTTAGTATATCAAGATGGGAAGCATGCTTAATACCTGATGCAAAACAACATGTAGCTTAGAAATATAGGCGTAAAGGGGATCTTCCTACCTTATCGCAGAGCTTGAGGAAATACTCAGGAATTTCTAAGTTTTAGGAAGCTTTAGGATAAACCAAATCGCCACATAAATGCTAAACACGTAGTCGAGGTCATAAATGGATGGGGCTCTGAGGCGTATCTACCGCCGTCTACCGTGCGTTACGAAAATTTAAGAATAACGTCCATGAACTAAAACCAATTGCATTTCAGCGACCACGCACCACACCACGCGTGGTGGTGGGCATTGGGAGTTTTAGTTGACGGAAATATTAGTAGATTTTCGTAACACACGGGAGGACACAGCGTTTGAAACGCTTCAGAGCTACACCCAAATACTTAGAAAGTGTTAAACATGTGTATGTACTAGCGACTCGTCCCGGCTTCGCACGGGTGTAATTATGCATGTATTACACATATAAACCTTCCTCTTGAATCACTCTATTTATTAAAAAAAACCGCATCAAAATCCGTTGCGTAGTTTTAAAGATCTAAGCATACATAGAGACAGACAGACAGACAGCGGGAAACGACTTTGTTTTATACTATGTAGTGATGATACACCAACCTTAACAATGTCTGTGATCAAAAATTCTTGGGTGAACATTCATCGTTTTTACGGCGTTTTTTTTTAGTACCATTTCAGCAAATATTATTAAAAAGGGATAATGCTTAGGGTTAAATTTTTATGAAAAATTAAGACAGCACCGATGCTGCATCTAGTTTGATCAAATTTCGTGAGACTCGTCCTTCGGTTGTGGTAATAATCAACGAATGGTAATGAGGTTTAACCGAGCGGTCAAAATGCTCGAATATTCAACTCCTAACTCCTAAGGCAGTGACACTCATTCGTGACTACGATAATTTCGGCCAGAGTGCTTAGTATACGTTTTACCTCACCAAAATACTTCTCGATCGCGTTTACGTAAAAAATTCAATTACTAGGGAAACATGGACAGCGTCTCCGCGCGCGCGCTTCCATGTTTCCATAGAATTGAAATTTTTACGTAAACGCGATCGAGCAGTATTTTGGTGAAGTAAAACTTATACTAAGCGTACTGTACGCTTAGTATAAGTTTTACTTCACCAAAATACTTCTCGATCGCGTTTACGTAAAAAAATTAATTACTAGGGAAACATGGACAGCGACTCCGCGGCCGCGCGTCCATGTTTCCATAGAATTGAAATTTTTACGTAAACGCGATCGAGAAGTATTTTGGTGTAGTAAAACTTATACTAAGCGTACTGTATGCTTAGTATAAGTTTTTACTTCACGAAATACTTCTCGATCGCGTTTACGTAAAAATTTCAATTCTATGGAAACATGGAAGCGCGCGCGCGGAGACGCTGTCCATGTTTCCATAGAATTGAAATTTTTACGTAAACGCGATCGAGAAGTATTTTGGTGAAGTAAAACTTATACTAAGCGTACAGTACGCTTAGTATAAGTTTTCCTTCACCAAAATACTTCTCGATCGCGTTTACGTAAATAAATCAATTATATGGAAACATGGAAGCGCGCGCGCGGAGACGCTGTCCATGTCTCCCTAGTAATTGAATTTTTTACGTAAACGCGATCGAGAAGTATTTTGGTGAAGTAAAACTTATACTAAGCGTACAGTACGCTTAGTATAAGTTTTACTTCACCAAAATACTTTTCGATCGCGTTTACGTAAAAATTTCAATTCTATGGAAACATGGGCGCGCGCGCGCGGAGACGCTGTCCACGTTTCCATAGTAATTGATTTTTTTACGTAAACGCGATCGAGAAGTATTTTGGTGAAGTAAAACTTATACTAAGCTTACTGTATGCTTAGTATAAGTTTTACGTCACCAAAATACTTCTCGATCGCGTTTACGTAAAAATTTCAATTCTATGGAAACATAGACGCGCGCGCGCGGAGGCGCTGTCCATGTTTCCCTAGTAATTGAAGTTTTTACGTAAACGCGATCGAGAAGTATTGAAGTGAAGGAAAACTTATACTAAGCGTACAGAATAGCGTAAGGGCTTAGTGGAACGTGGCCGGAGCGTAACGTATTAATTTTAGTGGCATACATAAACGTGGATATTATTTTCGATCCTCAATGTGGTCATGGTCAGTCATATTTTTGTCAAAGGGAAACGTGCGTTACCGTCCTCTATAATATGTAGGACGGTAGTTACACATAAAAGAGCCAACCCATAAAAAGTCCATTTCGATTTGGGATCAAAATTGTGTAGCAACTAAAGCGAAATTATCAAATTAAGAATGACTTGTTGGTGGTTTGGATCCTTTTTGCGTAACTATTTTTCCCTTATGAGTTTTGTAAATGGCTGAATGCGGTATTCAGAAAAAAATTAGGTATCTAAAAAGCCCTGTAGTACCAACTAAGGTCCGTAGGCATGCATGCATTGTTAAGCAGAGATAATAAGATACAAAAATTTGGTATTACAATATATAAATAACACCAATTCCGGAAAATAAAGAATTAAATAATGAAAGTAAATTTTACTTCTATAATTTAAGTGGAAAAAAAAATAATTAAGTACATTTATTCCTTCTGAACACAAAGCTGACAGCGAAAATAGGACCATTTATTGAAGCAGGACGTAAGCCTTTCTAACTTATCGTTGGGGATAGTGCAAATTCGCTTAACTGGCAATGGATAATTCCTTGTATAAACGTAAAACCATAAAACTACATGTAGTGCAGAATGCAGATAGGTACGCGGTATTTACGTATGGTAGATGAGCAGATTTGCTCTATCCCATATGTTGTATATTTCTTTCACAACGGCAAGACTTAGCAGTCCTCAGCGTAAAAAAAGCACACTTCATAACGTAAAACAGTCACATTGTCAGTTTTACTAAGTTTAATTTAAAATATCAGAATTCAAACTCAAAGCCAATCAATGTCCCCATTCATGTAGTAATGCAACACAAATACAAGTATACTCACAACGTAACAATGCAGGCACACCCAGACCTCGTTCGTCTCCTCGCAGTCACAACACTTGACGCTCTGCTCGAACTTGACGTCCGGAGGTATCTCGCACAACATGTCCAAGTGAGGGCACCACGGCAACGGTATCACTGCGAACATGTCACCGTCCACTATCGCTTGCATGTTCTCTGCTAAGTAATCCACTAGAGTCACATTTTGATTCACATTGCTGGAGCTTGCTGTGGGTTCGATCTCCTTAGACGAACCAGGTTGGTTGCTGTCTTTCGAAGACTCTGGCTTTTCTTCTTCGTCATCCGTCCCACAGTGTATACCGTCGGAGCATTTCGGTTGTAAACTAAGCATAGACAGGCCACTTTCTATGGAATCATCTTTGTCACTGTACGGGGATTTGATTGATTCGAACGATTCTTCTGCATCACCGCTGGTATCATGATCGGAGATGGTTAGACCTCGGCTCGGTAAGGGGACTTCTATGACGTTTTCTGATGGTAATGCTAGTTGGAATTTTAGGCTTTTCCAGTATTTTTTGTGGGTGGTTATTACGTCGTTGATGGATTCGATGGCGGATGGGTGGGTGGTTGGTTTGGGGTCGTGGTGGTGGGTTATAGGGTCGCCGAGTAACGCTTTTGTGCACTGTGTCATGGCGTGGGATATACTGGTGATGTTGTAGCCGCCTTCCAGGCAGAGGACTAAGCGGCCGCCAGCGAGCCCCCGCAACAGTTGCGTCATCCGTCCGTAGCACTCTGGAGAGACCTTGCAGCCTGTAACGTATTAAGCTAAGCTGACAATAAACAAAAAATCGTATCCTAGTACTACTTTGGCAAGAACGAGGCATTATAATTGCACGGTAATTATTGTTTAACAAAATAACGAACGAAATTAATTATAAGAAAATAATTTAGATTCATCTTCATCATTCATTTCATGTGCGTTAAGTTGATCGAAGTCTTTAGACTACTACTTTAACAGGTCCCCTGTTCCGAAGCAATGTGCAGCGTTCTTTCGACACGTCCCCATAGTAATAATGACCTTAAACGCTCATAAAGTCATAAGGCATATTTGCCTCATGGACGTACCAGTAAAGTCACCCATGAGGCGCAATGAGCGTCGTGGGACAGGGAACCTGTTAAGAGGAAAACTCATCACATCCACGAATTGCCAATAGCAAGCTGTGCCGTCGCATTTGCAATCTGAATTTGCTATTTAATTATCACAAAGGTAAAAATCATAATTATCATTAAATAAATTTAAAGCTAACGTTTTCAGGGCTTAAACAAAGTTTTTTTTGTTAAAGACTAGACTAGTGTCTTGAAATTATTGTTTGATGATCTCAACGAAGATGTTATATTCTCGGTAGATCAAAATATAAGAGGCTTAGGGGGTGTTTCACTTTGGGGGTGTCTAACTTTATAGTGTGGGGTATCGTTGGATAGGTAAAAAAAAAATGGACCAAAAAATTGACTGGAAAGATCCACATTTTTAATCTTTGACCTTTTCTTAACTCAAATCCATTGGTGGAATTCGGTCCTCACATTTTGCATACTCAACTATACCTCTAGCGCCTGCACTATAGGTCCAGGCTGCTTATTTACTCTTAGGGGCTGTTTCACCACCTTATTGTCAAACTACTGGTTACGTAACCAATGAATAAACTAAGTACTGCACAAATCTGTCGGCCAGTTTTTTTTCAGTTTCACCACTCCGGTCCTGTACAAAATAAGTACCACTTAACTAATCGTCGGTTTAACAAAAAGTCAGAATAGCAACGTCCCATTTCACGACCACGGGTTCCTGTTCGCATATTTTCGTTCAAAGAGTCGCTCATTATTAAAGCAAAATAAATCGTAAACTATGTAATTTTTAAACACATCAATTTTTTTGCAAAAAACAAATGTGTAACATTATAATTAATCCAAAAACGGTATTTATTTACGATACTTTGGTTAACAATAACAAAGAAAAATAAAATCACGTAAAACGAATCGAAAAGTGGCGCCAAACCCTTTGACAGATTAACTTTTTTTTTTAATGGCGATGTATAAGTTCAGGTAGAACAAACGATTGTGCCACTGAAAAAAAGTCTGTAATTAAAGAATATTACGAAATTTTGGATTTATCTTTAAATACTAAAAGCGTACCTATATTTTTTATTCAAATCTTGATATTTAAATTCTCGTTTGCAATTTAGCATGACTTCTTTCTTTAAAAAATAAAAAATACTTTGATTTATTTTTCTGAAACGGGCTGAAGGGCTCTCCAACCATGGCCACAAAAAAATAAACTTATGTGACGGATAAAAATGCTAAATGCCACCTGATCTGATGGTCAAATTATGAAATAGTTTGTCCGTCACTTAGCGCTAATCAAGACTGGTGAAACAGAAATTTTTATTCCATGTGACAAATAAGGTTATGATCAAGCTAATCCGAACTTTAAAAAAAGTGGTGAAACAGCCCCTTAGTTTACCTTAACATCAATACTTATAGATAGATAGATATTGCTTACATGCTAATTACTCAATTACGTGCGTCACATGTCACAGGGCGTAACGATTGTTTATGTTATGTTACTGTTAATATGTTGATTAGGGGTATAGTACAACCCAATTGTCCCATAATATTTATTTTTAACTAGCTGCCCGCCCCGGCTTCGCAACAGTGTAAAAAAAAATCCATGCAAACCTTCTCTCAATAGTTAACGCATTCTCTGCCGGCTGTCAGACTCGAGACTTCTTTAAGTGCCACAAACGCACATGTGCGTTTAATCCTTTCAACGCCACGCCTCGACAAAACGTAAACCTGCTTTGAATCTTATGTCATTGTGTCAAGATCACTTTGACACTGTACTTTGTGGCACCTATGTGTCGTTGGCGTTGAAAGGGTTAAATGACTGCCAAGTCATGCTGACTGGCACTAGGTGAAAGTTACGAAAACGCATATATGCGTTCTCGTGAATGAAATAGGTGCAGCCGTCCTATACTTTTTCCTTTCTTTTTGTTTTATTATTTAGGTACAATCTTTAGCAATTGATTTTTATTAATATAGATTGATAGACTGACCTCCGAGCGGGTCACCGACGCATGCATCGAATCCAGCGGACACCAGCACCAGTTGCGGATTGTACTCGTAAGCGATCGGAAGCACCACTTGCGTGAACGCAGCCATATACTCCACGTCGCCCATACCGCGCTGTAGGCGAAAAAAATTTTTCTTCATCATCCCAACCTATTTACTTCCGGTTGCAGTGCACACGTCTCCTCTCAGATTGAAAGGGCTTGGGCCGTAGTTCCCACGCGGGCCCAGTGCGGATTGGGAACTTCACGCACACCATTGAATTTCTTCGCAGGTGTATGCAGGTTTCCTCACCATGTTTTCCTTCACCCTAAAGCTCATGGTAAATTACAAATGTAATTTCGCACATAAATTCCGAAAAACTCAAAGAGGTGCGAGCTGGGATTTGAACCCACGATCCACTGCTTGAGAGGCCGTAGGTCAAACCGCTAGGCTACCACGGCTGCAGAAACTGTATAGAAGTTTTTTTTTTTTTTTTTTTTTTATGTAGATAGGCCAGACAAACGAACTAGTGGGTCACCTGATGTTAAATGAACACCACTGTCCATAGACACCCGCAGCGCTTTACACGATGCCAGTGCGTTGTCGGTCCTAAAGGAGAGGGAATAGGGGAAGGGGGAGAGGGAAGGGGTGGGGTATTGGGCCCCCGGCACTCTCACTGACCGTACGAAACGCAAGCAGGATTACTGCTGCTTCACGCCGGTGTTCTGTGAGAGGGTGGTACTGCCCCGGACGAGCCGGCCCATTCGTGATGCAGCGGCTAGCTACAACATGGCACTACCACTACAAAAAGTAGTATATAATTTTGTCTGCCACGACACGTGACTGACACGCTCGGTGTCTGTACATATCAAGGATGATATACACTGGATTGGCAGTCGCCATAGTACGGATCGGCCGTGGTTTTTGTAGTTCGATTATTAAATCTAGATGGCGCTGAAATATAGCCAGAGGCTTTGAAGGCAAAACAATAAGACTACAGATATTTCATATCACTGGTATTATTATGCAATATTTTTGAAAAATAATACATTTGTAGTAATATGAAACATCTGTAGTCTTATTGTTATGCCTTCAAAGCCTCTGGCTATATTTCAGCGCCATCTAGATTTACTAATCGAAATACAAAAACCTCGGCCGATCCGTACTATGGCGACTGCCAATCCAGTCTGTATCATCCTTGGTACATATGAATCAACCTTAATCCTTACCTTGTTCCAGGGTATGTTAACGTTGAACCCCTCTCCGCGACCCGCTCCCACCACGGTATGGTCCGCGTCTTTAGAGTGCGGGAAGAACGAACCGTGGTCGTAGCGGTGTATAGAAATGTACAGTATCTGTGGACAAGGAATAAAAGTAGGATAAATTCCGTACCTCCGTACAATGTTTTAAAAACAGTTCAGTAAAAATTCGCTCAAATGTAAGCACTAAAATCGCCAACTTATAAGTAGGTTTTCGAAGAACATCCAAACAGCATATAGGGTCTCTAGTTTGAAACAAACCCAACTAGTATTACTATATCAGTTTGCACTAAGTCGTATCAGAGGATAAGTTACCTTATTGTCCTTGTAAGTGATCCGCTGTGTACCGTTCCCGTGGTGCACGTCCCAGTCGACGATCAAGACTCGTGCCAGCCCGTGGCTGTCCACGGCGTGTCTCGCGGCCGCAGCGACGTTGTTCAGTAAACAGAACCCGCTCGGTATCTCTTCGTCCGCGTGGTGGCCCGGCGGACGGATCACGCAAACCCCTGAACCGCCAGTGTTAGAGAGGATCGAGTCTACCATCTGTTGGTGTGAAAGGGGTTATAAATAGGTATTGATTTGTATTATAGAATTGACACATTCAGTGCCAGTTACGTCTGTGATCAAAAATTCTTACTCCTAGCAAGGATGATATAGACTGGATTTGCAGTCGCCATAGTACGGATCGGCCGCGGTTTTTGTAGTTCGATTATTAAATCTAGATGGCGCTGAAATATAGCCAGAGGCTTTGAAGGCAAAACAATAAGACTACAGATATTTCATATCACTGCAAATGTATTATTATGCAATATTTTTGAAAAATAATACATTTGTAGTAGGTAATATGAAACATCTGTAGTCTTATTGTTTTGCCTTCAAAGCCTCTGGCTATATTTCAGCGCCATCTAGATTTAACCTTTTCAACGCCAACGACACATATAGGTGTCACAAAGTACAGTGTCAAAGTGATCTTGACACAATGACATAAGATTCAAAGCAGGTTTACGTTTTGTCGAGGCGTGGCGTTGAAAAGGTTAATAATCGAACTACAAAAACCGCGGCCGATCCATACTACGGCGACTGCCAATCCAGTCTATATCATCCTTACTCCTAGCCAGTGATCACTCAGGGATCACCTATTAGTTTCTTCAGTGGTACGGTTTTTAACCTTTTGAACTCCAGTGTCGGCTATAGACGACAATACGGTAGTACAAAAATTAACCTACCCGCATCCGCATAAGAATAAATTTCGTTCGTAACAAAAACGATATGTGGCGTTCAAAAGGTAAACTAAAATTACTACTGCTGTCCGTTTCTACAGGAGTTTATTAAATAATCAAATGTAATTTAAAAAAAGCAATAACGATTTTTTTACATATCAATGTGAATAATATTTTTTTTTCGCGCGGGATACATTTTATTAAATTACGTACTCAGTAATAATAATAATAATAATAATAAGCCCCTCACAAACCTAACTCCACGTCCGATCCGAACATCTGTGATCACGTGAGGGGCGGACATTGGCAGCTATTTATTTGGCTTTTACCTACCAATGGCTAACGGAGCTATAGTGAGCAGAAAAATGCGATGCGATTAAGAAACGGTAGATATCTACCCCAGGCGGGTACCGAAGCCAACAGCGACGGAGAATCCCGCCCTGAGCTTGTTAGCTCAGGCAGTCCCACGTATTCTGGGGGGGGCACCGTATCGCAAAATTCTGCCCAGTTGAGAACTGTTGCAGAATATGACTCAGTACCAGACCAGACAGATGACAGGCTGACCGACTGTGACGATATTAGCTCAAATTCAGCAGTAGAGCCATACAGTCCATCAACAGCGTCGTATATCCCATCACCAATATCCTCCGTGGGCACTCGCAGAGTACCCACGCCCGACTTAGATGTTGCGCAGGAGGCGAATGCCTTTTTGCCTGCGTCCACTAAGGCTGGGAAACCTAGGGTGCGCATGAGCTGGACCAAAGATGTTAACCTATTCATCATGCGCACCTACTACTATATCACTAGACTAGAGACAGACATGACCACTTATAGAAAACAGTTGCATGAACTTTTCCAACGACAATATCCCACTGTTAAAGTTAGCGAACAACGTGTATCCGATCAAAGACGGGCCATTATTAGAAATAAATATCTAAGTGACCAAGAACTAACCCAATTGAAAGACGAAGTACAAAAGAAGTTAAATGATATAGATCTAGAACATGATTCAAACATTACGGCTATCATACCATCGCACGACCATACCGAAAATGATGCACAACAACACTCTCAAGACTCAAATACACTAGACACACAATCACACATGTCCCACTCGTCCACTCAGACTGAGACTATAACATTAACTGTAGAAAATGATATAGAAGCTTTAGTTGACCCCAACACAATAACTGAACCGAACACTCAAGTAATTCTTGATAAATTTCACACTGCAATAGCCAAATACTCCGGAATGAACCCATCTAGTAGACCGAAATTACCAAAGTTAAAATATAGTAACAAACTCTCACAGTTAGTGCATCTATTTGACTACAACATACTGAATAGATTTCTCTCTGACGACACACAACTAATAGATATTCATACCCTTATTTACTGTACCGCTGTAGTCATCTCCGAAGAACTAAACTACAAGATAACAGAACACACACCACACAGTAAGAAAAAAGTCATAAACAAACATTCATGGCAAGTTAGACTAGAAAGAGATATTGAACAACTCAGGGCAGATTGTGGTAGACTTACCCAATATATAAATAATAATAGGTCTCGTAAAGTAGTGAAAAGAGTAGAAGAGATATTTAGGAGCAGGATTACACACACTAGACACGAAGCAGACAACAGAAAACCAGAAGAATACTTAGATACATTAAAACAGAAACTGGCACTAAAGGTACATAGACTTAGAAGGTATATGAAAGCACAAAAACGAAAGAATGACAATATTTTATTTGCAACAAATGAAAAAGGATTTTACAGGAACCTACACAATCACACGCAGTACACAGAGACTCACACAGACACATCCATACCAACACAGACACAACTAGAGACGTTTTGGGGTAGCATATGGGAAGAACATAAACAACATAATGATCAAGCAGACTGGATAGAAACAGAAAGAAAGAAATGGGATACAATAGAAGAGATGACATTTGAGGAGATCACAGAAACCGACATAACTAATATAACAGCGAAACTACACAATTGGAAATCACCTGGGATAGACAAAATACATAACTACTGGTATAAAAAATTAACATCACTACACAAATACATAGCAAAAAACTTAACAGACATTATATTATGCAAACAAAATATACCAGACTTTATAGCCACCGGTATAACATACATGCTGCCCAAAACAACTCATTCCTCACATCCATCACAATACAGACCAATCACATGCTTACCCACCATATATAAAATATTAACATCAGCAATAACTAGAAAAATCAATAGTCACATCGAACACAACAAAATCATATCAGAGGAACAGAAAGGGTGCAGGCGGGGCCACATGGGATGCAAGGAGCAG
This sequence comes from Archips xylosteana, assembly GCA_947563465.1. Lineage (NCBI taxonomy): Eukaryota > Metazoa > Arthropoda > Insecta > Lepidoptera > Tortricidae > Archips > Archips xylosteana. The sequence goes on from OX387344.1 coordinate 4,504,839, forward strand.
CTGATTATCGACTCCACCGTCCACAAACACGCGACTAGTAAAAATAGAAACCTACACTGTACATATATTGATTACAAAAAAGCTTTTGATAGCGTACCTCATTCCTGGCTGTTACAAATATTAGAAATATATAAAATAGACCCCCAAATAACTCACTTCCTACGTAATATAATGACTCAATGGAAAACTACTCTCCAATTAAATGCTGGTAATAACACAGTAACAACGCGCACCATCTCCATTAAGAAAGGTATCTATCAAGGCGATTCCTTGAGTCCCATGTGGTTTTGTCTCGCCCTCAACCCCTTATCACATCTACTGAACAACAGCCGAGCTGGATACAACTTCAGAAACACTCCAACAGATACACGCATATCACACCTCATCTATATGGACGACATAAAACTTTATGCCAAGACAGACAAAGACATGAAGAAGTTAATAGACATCACAACAATATTCAGCAACGATATTAACATGGAATTTGGCATAGAGAAATGTAAAACACTACACATAGTAAAAGGAAAGATACAACCAGGTAACTATACAATAGACGACAATAACACTATAACAGCAATGGAAACAAACGACCTATACAAATATCTCGGATACAAACAGTTAAAGGGCTTGGACCATACTATAACTAAACAGACATTAAGTACTGAATACAAAAACCGCCTAAATAAAATATGCAAATCTCAATTATCTAGCAAAAATTTAATTAAAGCCATAAACACTTACGCTATCCCCATCCTGACATACTCATTTGGAGTTATAAAATGGTCCAAGACCGACATAGAAGCCACAGAACGAACTACACGCACAACACTAACAAAACATAAACATTTGCATCCTAAATCAGCAACAGAAAGACTGACTATCAAGAGACAGGAAGGAGGTAGGGGCATGATAAACATTTATTATCTTTGGCAAAAACAAATACACAGCTTACAAACATTCTTTCACACCAAATCACATACAAGCAATATACACAACACAATCGTTCAAAATGACCACAACTATACTCCACTAAACCTACACAAACCACCTGACATACAAAATATCAACGGCAACGACCCACAAGCACAACTGGTAAATAACTGGAAGAAAAAGGTACTTCATGGACGACATCCTCGTGACTTAGAACAAATACACATAGACAAACCTGCATCAAACACATGGCTAAAAATAGGCAGCTTATTCCCAGAAACCGAAGGTTTCATTATTGCAATCCAGGACCAAATCGTAAATACTAAAAACTACCGAAAATATATAACAAAAGATCCAACACTCACAAACGATAAATGCCGCAGATGTCACACCCAATCGGAAACCATACAACACATAACCGGAGCATGCACAACGCTAACACAGACAGACTACACACACAGACACAATCAAATCGCAAACATCATCCATCAAAACCTGGCACACAAACATAAACTTATACAAGACACACACACCCCGTACTACAAATACACGCCACAGATAGTACTTGAGAACACAACACACAAATTATACTACGATCGTGCCATACTCACAGATCGCACTATCCACTATAATAGACCTGACATCACATTATTAGATAAAATAAACAAAACTACTTACCTCATAGACATCTCAATCCCTAACACACACAATTTGCAGAAGACCATCACGGAAAAAATAACAAAATATGCAGACCTAAAAGACGAAGTTGCTAGAGTATGGAGACAGGAGAAAGTGTACGTAGTCCCAATAGTCCTATCCACAACAGGCGTCATCCCAAAGCATCTACACCATAGCTTAAAATTATTAGGAATAAAATCATACATGTACACAATTTTACAAAAAGCCGCAATTCTTAACACTTGCAGAATAGTGAGAAAGTTCATGCAACTGGACCCTGAAAATACAACTTAAATAATATTCTACAACTCTTGCTACATTTACTTGGTGGATAACCCGTAAATGTAGTTAATACCAGCCTAGAGCTGAGAAAAACCATCATTCGCGAATAATAATAATAATAATAAATTTCTTTATTAAGGTATGTACCCATTGAATAAAAATTACAAATTACAAATGTCAAATCCTAAAAATAAATTAAATTAAATTAAATCAAACATAAATAAATAATAAGTTCAATTAAATTCAATGTAAAATAAATTAAATTAAATCAATAAAATAAATTGTAACTTATTACTAACGTGCACGTAAATAACCATGATATCTCATGCGGGAGACCACAGCCGAAAGACTGAAATCTCACGCACGAGGTAGCATGACTCATACACCACTGTAACTATCGAGTTTGCCGATTCGCTAACCCTCGCTATAAAAGACCAGTGCCTCTTACGCATTATGGCGAAAAAGTCATCCACTCTGTTCTCGGCAAACATGCCCGACGCACTACACCGCCACGGCAACCGCAGCATAGCACGAAATGCGTTATTGTACTGTACTCTGAGTCTGTTGAACGATCGTTTCGTGTACTGATACCACAGCTGGCCAGTATAGAACGCCTGACAGTAAGCTCCGAACAGAGTAATTTTCACTTGGTTAGAGCAGTGAGCGAACCGGCGTGCCAACATATTGCTTCTCATAGCGACGGCCCTACGTTGTCTCTCGATGTCCTCGTCATCTTTCAAACTTCCATTCAGAATATGGCCTAAGTACTTAAAACTAGACACTAATTTTAATTCCGTGCCGTTGAGCTTAATAGGTGGAATTGCATCAGGTCTTTTGCCACACCTAAAAACCATAACCTCCGTTTTTTTGACATTATAATTAAGGCCGTGCGCTGCCGCGTAACGCTCACAAATGGCAATCAGGATCCGTAGACCAGTGACAGAGGGGCTCAAGAGAACCATGTCATCAGCGTAGCTCAGGTTGTTGGTACATACACCAGCCACGTGACATCCGACTGGGGCTCTGCTGAGCTCCTCTATCAGGTCATTGACATACAAGTTAAATAGCAATGGCGATGTCAATCCTCCCTGCCTAACCCCACAACTCAGCCTGTATAGGTCGGAATCGGATTCTCCCCATCTGACGCTATTTATTTGATTTCCGTACCAGTATTCCAAGAGACACGCTATCTGCCTAGGAACCCCGGCGTCTAATACCTTCTTCCATAATAAATCATAATTTATCGTATCGAAAGCGCGGCTCAGATCTAGGAAGCACGCGTAGACTGATGTCTTCTTCTTTACATAATGATTAACGGTGTTTTTAAGGCAAAATATAGCCATATCCGTGGACAGACCGGTACGGAATCCAAATTGTGCATCATTTAAGCTAATATGCTTAGTCAACACAGGATTGATCAGCCTTTCAAGTATTTTAGAACACACTGTGGCTAGTGAAATAGGCCGATAGTTAGACGGGTCACTGTGATCACCTGTTCTATTTTTAACAATTGGTACTACACGTGTTCGCATCAATTCGTCAGGTAAGTAACCATGAGTCAGACATAAGTTAAATAACACTGCAAGTTTCTGGTGTAACAATGAACCCCCATACAATATATGCTCAACACTTAGACCGTCATGACCCGGTGACTTGCCGCGTTTCATTTTTCTAACACAATTCCAAACCATATCCGGAGTGATAACAAGCTCTAAACCGGTACACGGGTTACCACGGTCTCGCGTATCAGCGGTCGCGTGAGATGCCGGCGAGTTGCAAGGTGAGTTATCTACTTTAAATTGTTTCATGAACATATTTGCTATTTCTTTTTCTTTTTGCATACCGTTAACTGAAATAGGTCTACTCTGTTTGTAACTCAATTTATTCGTGGCCTTCCAGAACTCACCGAAATCGCACGCAGACCTGTGCGAAGCTATCATATCCATTTTAATCCGTTCTTGATTTCGTTGGCACCAGCTCAGTTTGTTTTTAAACAATTTTCTTTTGGTAGCCATTTCCTCATACAATGGACCTGATGAGGGCGATCCGTGTAACAACCACAGTTTATGGGATTCGCGTGCGTTTGTGTACAATGGTAGTACATGCAAATTCCAACCGGTTACTTTATTATACAAGTTACTGTTTACTTAAGGTCCGCATAAAATAGGTTGACGGTCGGGATCCGGACCGCCGCGGTCCGCCATTTGGTGGCCCCTGTAGTAGTATTTTAATTAAATACAATGGACATTGTAACTTATCAATAAAACATTTGGTTGAATTTCCAACTTAATGCATTTAGTCGCTAAATCGCCTCTACCTTCAGTGTGTCTTAGATGAAACTTATATGGGATCAAGGAACAAAATTAGGCAGTTGTCGTATTTTTTATATGTCGCATTTAAAAGTTAATTTTTGCGTAAGTAAACGCAGTTACATTCTACGGGAGCTGTCATCGAGAAAATAAATGATTGGAACTACTATAATCCTTAATAGGATTAAAACACAAATGTTATGTTATGATTGCCATAGAATGTAACTTAATTAAAAAGTTTATTATTTATCGTACTTTAAAAAAAACTACTGCATATATAGACTCAATTTGTCTTAGATGAATATTATATAGGATCAAGGAACAAAATTAGGCAGTTGTCATATTTTTTATACCTCGCATTTAAAAGTTAATTTTTGCGTAACTAAACAAAGTTACATTCTACGGGAGCTGTCATCGAGAAAATAAATTATTGGAAATACTATAAGTCTGGCGACTCTCCGAGCTATGTCATCTAGAGCTGGTTATAAATTGAAATTAAATATTATTGGGTGTATTATTTCTTGCAGTTTACCTGTAGAACGCATCCTGTAGCCACGGCAGCGCTCTCTAGAGTATCGGGGTGGAAGTACACGGAGTCAAATTCTTCTTTTTGACTGTTCAAATCTCTCAGTTTTGTTGTTGCCAGTTCTTTTAACCTGAAGTCAGAAATATTTGAATGAATGTAAACTCTGGTCTACCTGTGCTGTAATTGTAGTATAATGCTTACAACTAGAATTCTTGAACAGAGTTCCACGTGATGTTAAGTATTCGAGTTTATAACGGCTCCATTTAATGTCCGGCGAACTTTTTAACAGTTTTTTTTTTAATTAAAAGGAAACTAGAATGTTTTAAAACCGGTTTCGAGCGCAGGTCGCGGCTACTTATTTAAACAGCCCGTAATAAACAGTATGTATATTTTCTGTTGTTTTTTTTTAAATAGGTCCCACTGCTTACCGCAATATTATGCTGAGCCGTCCCCCGCCCGATTTGTTTTTTTATTAGTAACTTTTCCTGCATGTATTTTTCTGTGTGACGAATATGTGTAAATAAAAATTAAAAGCAAAATAAAATAAATAAATAAATCCTAATACGTGCCAGTGTAGTGGGGTACTCGAAGTAATTAATACACAGAATATTTTGTCTCACGGATTTGTGACCTATTAATAGCCCTTAAAACTCTGGAGTACTATACTATCTATAAAGTACTACGCCATACTATTTGTTCGCGCAAGATACAAATGAGCGTGTCGTACTATACCTACTATGGGCAGTACTTTATACAAAAATACGGAACCCTAAAAAAGAGTATAGTCGATCTGGATAATCACTTTTTACCTGTTTAAGAGTTTGTCCGAGTGTACGGCGAGTATTTCCTCGTCGCTGGCGGCTCGCGCCTCCAAGTGATGGACTCGCTCCAACAGACCAAAGTCGCGGTGCCTCTCGTGTATACGCAATATCCTTTCAGGGCATTCCACGTGCCCGCTGAAAAGAAGTTTTATTTTAACAGTATTTTTAAAGCGTGTTTTTAAAGGCCGTAATATGATGATGAACGCAAGTCTCTCATATTTCCCGCTGCCACTTTATCTGTACACTCATGAAGGCGCTTCTAAAAGCAAATTCAATATTATATCGTCCCAGTCTATATTCGTCCCACTGTAGCGCACAGGCCTCCTCTCCGAATGACATAGTTAGATTATATAGATTGGGAACTTCACACACAACATTGAATTTCTATACAGGTGTGTGCACCTATATGTGAGCAAAATATATTTTGCATGTTTATTTTTCAGATTGGCCACATGTGTTAAAAAATCAGAGTTTTTTGTAACGGCTCAAAATATGTCTCATACTTTAATGGCAACAGTCAACTTTTTATGTGATGTAAGTACGTACGGTTCGCAAATGTTCTTGTGTTTTAACATCGCTTGGTCGAAGATGTAGCACACGGCATGCTGTGGTATCGTCAGATCGGTAACTAGAAAAAAACATTGCAGTTTAGTGTTTTCTTACAAAAGATATGGCTCAGCGCTATATATGTATGTGCAAGTGCTGCACTCAGGCGCTGAGCGGTTTGGGTGTAACCACACCAATCGATGCCATCTTTCAATGGCAGAACGGATTGGTCGACATCGATCGAAATTTTATTCTACATCAATCGATCTACCGACTGAAAGTTTCTTCTACACCAATCGAACGGTCGTCAATCGATGGTAAAATGGATTGGTCGACGTCGATCGACAGTTTCTTCCACACCAATCGATCAATCGTCGATCGATGGTAGAATGGATTGGTCGACGTCGACCGATACTTTCTTCTACACTAATCGATCGATGGTAGAATAGATTGGTCGACTTGTATCGACATTTTCTACTACAGCCAAACCTACAATAACAATCGATCTACATCTAACAGTACCGTAGCATCGATTGGCTCTCAATCATTCATTTATCGACTGGTATTAGTCGATCAGCCAAATCTACCACACCAATCAATCGATACCGATTCGATTGTTTGTTGTGGTAACACCCTTTCACGTTAACGATGCCGCGCCTTAGTAATGTGGCCAGGCCCATAGATCCATCCAATTTTAAAACCATAACCAAACTTACCCAGCCTTAAATGATTGAGCCTCTCCAAAATCTTCCTCTTAGTCTCATTATCCTGCACAGGATAGCAGTCCCTAGTAAGGAACCTGTCCGGCCTCGTTTCGTCTCCCTCCCACCTCACGGCGACCGTGTGCTTCTGTTTCGCTCTGTCACACACGTTGGGGATGCCGTCCGTGCTGTACGTGTGTTGGTAGTTGTAACAGCGCCAGTGTTGCTTGTGTGCGTAGATGCAGTTTAGTATTGTGTCGCGGATACTGTAATAAAATAAAAGAGTGGTAGCCAGGTTATGACTCACTTAAACCTAACTTAAAAAAAAAACTCAACACCGGGAAGCGGAGCGAAGAGCGGAGAAACGAGCGCGGGCGGGGAAGCGGGGCGGAAAAACAAGTGCGGGTTGCGGCCCCGCTTCGGTAACTCAAATGACACGAATGGAAAACAGTCCGCAACTCCACTCCGCATTACCCCCTCGCTCCGCTGCCTCTTTCCACTCCAGAGGATAGGTAGCCTTACTACAGCCACTTACGAGTCGCAAGGTTCTCCGGTAGTCTCCAGCGTGGGGGGAGCTCATCACATCAGCATATCGTCACTACTTTGAAAAAAGCTCGTATCTCTAAATCGATAATCTGTCCAAGTGAACTTTACGATACGAGCTTTTTTAAAAGTAGTGACGATATGTCCCTTGCACGTCTAGTTACTAAGATCACTTACGAGTCGCAGGGTTCTCCGGTCGTCTCCAGCGCGGGGGAAGGGTGTCCGAGCAACGTCCGCAGCGTTAACGCCGCGCCCTCCGCTAGAGAGGGTAGGCAGTAACCACCCTCTAGCACCACACACACCGACGAGCTAACTGACATCAGCATACTGTCCCATGCACGTCTAGTTACTAAGATCACTTACGAGTCGCAAGGCTCTCCGGTCGTCTCCAGCGCGGGGGAAGGGTGTCCGAGCAACGTCCGCAGCGTTAACGCCGCGCCCTCCGCTAGAGAGGGTAGGCAGTAACCACCCTCTAGCACCACACACACCGACGAGCTAACTGACATCAGCATACTGTCCCATGTACGTCTAGTTACTAAGATCACTTACGAGTCGCAAGGCTCTCCGGTCGTCTCCAGCGCGGGGAAAGGGTGTCCGAGCAACGTCCGCAGCGTTAACGCCGTGCCCTCCGCTAGAGAGGGTAGGCAGTAACCACCCTCTAGCACCACACACACCGACGAGCTAACTGACATCAGCATACTGTCCCATGCACGTCTAGTTACTAAGATCACTTACGAGTCGCAAGGCTCTCCGGTCGTCTCCAGCGCGGGGGAAGGGTGTCCGAGCAACGTCCGCAGCGTTAACGCCGCGCCCTCCGCTAGAGAGGGTAGGCAGTAACCGCCCTCTAGCACCACACATACTGATGGGCTAACTGACATCAGCATACTGAGGAGATGCGCGTAGCACGCCGGAGTCACTTGCATTTCACCCTGTTTATGACAAAAATTTGTAGTAAAATGTAATACCTTTATGACTGTACATACTTTGGCATACAAACAAAAAAATATCATCACTTATCGCTGTGGGCAATAACACTCGACGCGACGATGAGGTTGAGGTTAGGAAAGATGAAATGTAGGGCTTACTTGAGACTACTGCACTAGGTATATCAAAAAACACTTGCGCGATTGAGCGAGAGACGCGAAACGAGAGACAGAAACTATACGTCTTCGCTAGACTGTGCTAATTTGGCGAGTGATTGGAGTGTGCGAGAGATGCTCGCGCTTCCGAAGTCATGCGACCGGGAATGAGTGAGCGGATTGAATGTTTGGAGTAAATGTCACACGTCGCGCTTGGCGGGAACAGACACCAAATTTTAAGACCTATCACTAGAAATAGAAATGCAGGATTTGGCTCGACCTAACATTGCAAGTTAAATAAAAACTTGTAATATAACTATAAATTAAAAATGTTAAAAACCCCCAACGCAATTTGGTCGCACATATGTTTGAAGATAAAGTAAATGCCCATTATGCGTCTAAGATCCCTTCCGCAGCTGACAAAAGAGCTTATAACTTTAAAACGGCTGAACCTATTTTGATGAAAAATGTCTAAGAACCATCGCCAAGAAACCAGCTTTCAAATAAAAAACACATCCAAATTAGTTCACCCGTTTTAGAGTTATGGTGCCACAGACAGACAGACACACACACACACACATAGCTGTCAAAATTATAACACCCCTCTTTTTGTGTCGGGGGTTAAAAATAAAACCGTGATAATGAAGCCGTGGTGGCCTAGCGGTTTGACCTCTGGCCCCTGAAACAGAGGTACGTTCGAGTCAGGGCTCGCACCTATTTTTATCGGAATTTATTTACGAAATTACATTTGGAATTTACCATGAGCTTTACGCTGAAGGAAACACGTAGTGAGGAAACCTGATGCCGTATTGTCTAACGCTTCTGTCGCTTGCCTTCGCTTACACCGTCTCTTTCTGTCATCCTTTTATACCGTTTGACAGAAAGAAATAGTGATTGCGAAGGCAAGCGTCAGAAATGTTAGACAATAAGACCTGTGAAGAAATTTGTGTTAGTTGAACCGCAGTTATGAGTTTCAGTATGTATAGGCGATGAATATTAGAATTGCGAGACAACACGTGAATAACATTATTTTAAAAATTTAATTTACCCTCAGTTTTCTTGTTTTGTAGTTTATAAAATATATTTTTCACTTCTCATGCTCGTAAAGTTGTTCTTTATGTCGAGAGAATTCTGTACAAAATAGCTTTTTATGCTCTTGTGCGTAAAGTAAAATCTTCGTCTAAGACCAAGGCAAGGCGACAACCACAAACAGAAATTTACGAGTTTATTGTTTTTTTTTTATAAAACTGGTGTTTTATATTACGAAATCAATAAAACAAGACAAATCTAGTACATTGTTGTAGAAATTGCAATGCATGAAAAATAATAGTTCCGCGTTCAGAGTTCTGCGTTCTTTCGAATGTACTGAGTCCCTTACGATAACGCACACAGCAGGCGATCAGACCGCGGCGGTCAAAGCGGAATGCCGCGTTCTAAGAGTTATTTTACCGCCGAGACAGAGAACGCCGCGTTCACCGCGATGTCTGAAGCTACAAATACAGAAAAACTGATCAAATTGGTTAGAAAAAGGAGATTATTATACAAGGTGACCTTATAGCCTCTGGACAAATAATGAAACCATGGATAAAACTGATACTTAGCAATATTGTAAAATAATTAAATAAATAAATAAGTATCACGAGACAATTCACACCAATTGACCTAGTCCCAAAGTAAGCTAGGTAAAGCTTGTGTTAGGGGTACTAGGCTTCGGATAAACATACTTATATAGATAGATACATACTTAAATATATATTAAACACCCAAGACCCGAGAACAAACATTCGTATTTTTCATACAAATATCTGCCCCGACACGGGAATCGAACCCGGGACCTCAAGCTTCATAGACAGGAAAACAAAAAAAAAAAAATTCTATGAAATCATATCATCCAAATAAACAGGCTCCTCCAAAGTGATACATTGAAAACCGTTAGTTTTTCGGTAAATATTGGACCGATTGTTATAATACTTTGCAGTTTGGTTTTAAATATCTTGCTGAACCAGTAAGTAAGTAGTATTAGTATTTGTCCAGAGGCTAAGGCCACCCAGTATGATTTAGTCATGTACACTACAAAAATCGTGACAAAAAAGCAGAAACTTGGCTTGAAATGGCCGCGTCAAGGGATTCTTCTCGTGTTGTGTTAATTAGGTGCACCCAATATTTTCTACTTTTTTAGAAGTTTCTAGGCTCTGCAAAATCAATGCTTCTTCTTCGAAACATGAATTTTCTAGTGACATTTTGCACATACAAAAACATGGAACGCTGGAATTTGACCGCCTCTTGTGTGCGTTGGAGCTCTCGAGCGATCAAAACGCAGAACTCTGAACTCCAGACCGCTCTCTATCTGCGACGCTCTCAAACTATTTTCCTCCATTCCGCGCTACTTTATTTTTCACACATCTATTTTCTGCTAAGACAGCACATAGCAAGCAAAATAGCCATTTGAATTGCCCTCTGAAAATTATGCCAACACATTCGAACACATTTATTTCCAAGAGACTCTGCATTTTTACTAGATTAATATATGATTTGTAGCAAAGCTGAACATTTACTGGCACGCCAAACCTAACTCCCTCCCAAAGTCTAACCTTTTCGTCCCCCAAGGCGGAGTCATAGCCAGCCGACACGATAACGACTTGTGGTGCGAACTGAAAGAGACATAAATACAAGTGTAGCACGAGAAGGAAAGAGATACCTCTGGGCAGCCAACCGCTGCGTCGTAGCCCGCTGATATTATGATCAGCTCTGGCTGGTACTGGGGGAGAGAAAATTATGATTTAATTATAATTGTTAAGATAATTGATCCATTGTCTTGTACAGCTAATTAATACTATCGATGCTATCGATACTATCGATAGTATTGACATGTGGCGATACTATCGATAGTAATATCGATATCCTGAACAGTTTGCGAGGTCAACGATCGATAGTCAAACTATCGATAGTTCTGCAACACTGCTTGGAACCACAGTCACGGCAATAAGTAAATACCTCTAACGCCATAGGCAATAGCAACTGCGTCCATATCGCGATATAGTCCGCGTCCCCCATCCCGGTCTGATTGAGGGGCACATTGAAAGTGTACCCCCTGCCGCGGCCACACCCTGTATAGTGGAAGTCCGACTGCCGGAGGTTAGGCCAGAAGGAGCCGTGCTCGTAGCGGTGGATCGAGAAGTACACCACCCTGTGAAAGAGGGTTTCTAAGTATACAAGTTTTCTCGAAATTGATCTGGAATATTTCATCAGGTTAGGTTAGTTTTACTTTACACCCTGTAAAGATATTTCATCGGATTTTTGTTTCAAAATGTTGTCACGCCCTTGACGCGGTACACTTTTAACATCGACATTATAAATAAATAAAATCCATTTACTTCGGGCAATAAGACCCATATAAGAATTGTATACAGCCATAAATTAAATTAATAAAACATTCAAATTAAAATTTAAAATTAGACATCAGACATAAATTGTGGAAACAGTTATTAACCGCAGTGAAAAAAAAATCCTGAATAACATAATATACAGGGTTGTTCAGTTCCACTAACTTAACGACCTTACCAAATATTCTGGATACATTTTGAGACACCTTGTATTAGATAGTGACGTGATGTATTAGATTAATTTAGTGGAGTGTACAACCCTACTTGTGACAATAATAATTAAGAAAATGAGGATACTTCTTTGCCATCAACGTTCGCATCGAGTAAACAAGCTGAAAGAGCGTTGCCAAAGTTTACAGCTATAGATATTGTTCACTGGTTCAATTTGTTCGTTACTGCCTTCAGTCTGCCCACGAATATAACCACCTACGTTTTACATTATTCTAGTTTTGTTATCTGTATGGAGCACACTTTTTCAAACTCAAACTCTTTATCGCATGAAATGTTGTGACGAAGATGTTAAAAAGTATATACAGTTTCAAAATTTACCCTGTAAGGGCACCAACCTTTGACAGAGGATCACGGATAGGTCCGAAAAACGCCGAGCATACTTCGATGACAAGTATGTGGTCTGGGCATATTTTACTTGAATATTTATTACTGATAGATAACTAAGTGTGACTCACCTTGGGTCATCGTAAAACATTTGCTGAGTAGCCTGCCCGTGATGTACGTCCCAATCCACAATCAATATCCTAAAAAGAAAAACAGATTTATCGATTGATTTTCATGTAGAGAAAAGTTACAAAGAGAGATTTCTCTTCAGCCTGATGTTATGCCTGGGGACCGAAGTCTGAAAGAAGATAGAAGATTTTATCAGCAGTACAGTACAGCAGTATGCTATAGGCTGCACCACGGGGCTTGACGTTGATATATACTTCGTTTATTTAACGACCGCTTTAGTCTAGTTGGTAGTGACCCTGCCTACGAAGCAAGAGGTCCTGGGTTCAAATCCCGGTAAGGGCATTTATTTGTGTGATGAGCACGAATATTTGTTCCTGAGTTATGGATGTTTTCTATGTATTTAAGTATTTATCTAATATATAAAAATCTCGTGTCACGGTGTTTGTTATCAAACTCCTCCGAAACGGCTTGACCGATTTTTATGAAACTTTTTCTCCGTATTCGGTACGTCTGAGAATAGGTCGTAGGCTATTTTTTGTATACCTACCCCTATTATCCGCAGACGAAGTCGCGGGCAACAACTAGTTTATCTATATAAGTATGTTTATCGTCGTCTAGTACCCATAGTACAAGCTTTGCTTAGTTTGGGACTAGTTCGATTTGTGTAAGATTGTCCCCTAATATTTTTTTTTAATTATTTATTTATTAGAAAAAGTGTAAACAATCTTGACAAGTCTTTTTACTGAAAAACGCTTTAAAAAAAAGTAACCAAACTTAAAAAGTAAAGAAACCAAAATAATGTAAATTGTGATGTCCTTACTAACTGTTACATATTTGCTGTGACTTATTTTACAAAAGCGTTTTTTTTATGTAATATAGGCTTGCGTTTGACCATAATCACGCCTGATGGAAAGCGAAGATGAGGATGAGGTTCTTCAATAAAGACTCTTCAAAATCGACCTTAATCTAATGCTAAAAAAACGGAGTACAGTGCGAAACTAGCAAAGCTTATACCGTGGGTACAAGGCAATTGACGTTGAGGCGGAGAATGCCCAGTAGTGGGATCTATATAGGTTGGAGATGAGATGATGTACTCACCTGTTCAATCCCCGCTTTTCTATAGCATGTTTCGCTGCCAGCGCGACGTTGTTATAGAAGCAGTATCCGCAAGGCTCAGCCCGCATGGCGTGGTGGCCCGGCGGACGGACGAAGGCGGCGCCATTTTGGATTTCCCCCGACACTATGCGGTCTACCATGTCGATGGTAGAACCAGCGGAGAGAAGGGCGAGCTCGTGGGTACTCTGGAAAACAGTTGATGTTAAGTTAGCCCAGTTCAATTCGAAGTACGACAGACCGATTGTATTTAAATATCGAATGGGTCAAAAAACCGACAAGTTTTTTTTTCTGAAACCGTAAACTTCTCAGACTTTATTACGGCATCGTATAGAACCCATTAGGTTAGGTTAGTTTTAACAATAACAACAAAAATAACAACTTATTACAAACTTAAAAGATTACAAATAAAAACCTTTCGGACTTTTGAACCGTTCGATATTCTAATAAGTTTCTTCTTTCGTACTTTGGCATTATGATACATTGCCCTTTACCTGTAAGAAAAATCGTGAAAGTTGCTTTACATTGCGAGGCCGTAAAGCGAACGAGTTTGAAGTGAACCATCAAGCGCCGCAATGTACAAATGTACTGCAACTTACACGACTTTTCTTGTAGGTCTAACCGAGCTCAAATACTTTGCATTCATATGAGATGTGCGAGGAAGAGAAGGAAAAAATCCACAAATATTACTTCATTTTCCCAAAGTCGTTCATCGCGGTTTCCTTCGATAATTTTTTTTCTCGCACAAAGATCCGCTTCTTTGCACATCTCTCACATTGCTGCTGACGTAAGAGAGAGACAGCTATAACTGGCGGCCGTAAGAGTTGTTTGAGTAGACAATCAGTAAACTGAGAATAAATCCACAGATAAGATCAATTTTCGTGTATCCATAAAGCCAGTCAGTTTTTGCCTCGCACCACTCCTTTAGGATCATAGAAGTGGTGAAAAGAGGGATTTTTAGAATTTCCCGCAGTTGCCCATAAATTTGATTTACGCGAACGTAGTCGCGGGCGAAAGCTAGTGGTTAAGAGGATACGATGCGCACCATATCTCCATACAAACGAAGTCCCCTATTTCCTCCCTGGATAATACTACCACACTACTGGACTACTGGACTAGCTGGCTTTTGAGCCAAATTTTTTTTACTGTCTAATCTGTATCTACCATAGGCACCATACGAGTAGCTATGCCCCTATGTTTCGTTTCTTTCCATATTTCAATTAACATAAGAAATATGAGCTTTCAAAAACTGAAAAAATTGCCCAATTTCAACGTCATTTTCAGACACTCATCAGAAAAGAATCCCGTATATAAACAAAAAAAGGAAAACATAGGGGGGGCATAGCTAAATCTGTCCTCTAATTATTTTTGAAAAAAATAATTTTATTGGTCCAGTTTTCGAGAAGAAAACAGGGGACTACGAAATGCTCTTTGATCAATTTTACGCGCCTATTAACGGTCTGAGCTGCAGTTGTCCCGCTCTCGCTGTACTGACACGGACGAGACAGCGACATTTCATTAAAATACCTATTTCTCAAAAGTCTCTCAGCCATCGTATCCTCTTAATAACTTTACTTACAGGGTGTATATAAACCGCGTCGTACCGCGACGACACTTCCTCCAGATATTCCACGTCGGTGTTGAGGTGGGTAGTTTCCATCAGCTCGAACACGGAGGGATCGTGAAGAGTGTTCAGCTCGTCTGTCGTAGCCGCTCGGGGCGGGTATTCCTTGCATTGCTCTATCAGATTCAGTTCCTGGCATCTGGATTGAAATTGGATTTCTCTTTGGTTCAGTAACACGCTTCGGAGCAAAATTCGCAAAGCGTACACAACACATATTGTGAAACATGCAGAACATACAAAAAGCAAAAAGTTAATTTTTTCATTTAATTTTGCTTTTTGTACTTACCTATGTTCTGCGTGTTTCACAATATGCGTTGTGTAATATGTATCTGGGTTCTTTGATCGACTGCGAAATAGGAGGATCGATACTCGGTTGTATATATTTTTTTTTGTTACTCTATTTATGAACAGATTTTAAAAAATATTTTTTGTCTTGGAGGGTAAATTTAGAGAAAAATACAATTCTTGCGAGTCGGACTCGTACATGAAGGGCGCCGTACAATGTTTTGAAAATAGTTCACTAAAAACTTACAACGATCGAGTGATGTTGAAAAAAAAAACAAGTTTCTTGTATGACAACCCCCTTCAATTTTCAACTTTATTTCATTTTCAACCGACTTAAAAAAAAGAGGAGGTTCCCAATTCGTCTATGTTTTTTTTCAGTATTTGTTTTTTATAGGAACCATAGCATAGTATACATAATTAATGAAAATTTCTAGCGTCTAGCTATTAAGATTCAAGAAATAGAGCCCTGTGATAGACGAACTGACAACAGTCTCAATAATAGGGTCACTTTGGGTACAGAACCCTAAAAAGTATGGGTACCTACTTTTTTTTTTTTTACTAGCCTATAATTGTGTCCCACTGCTGGGCAAAGGCCTCCCTACCTACATACCTGGGTACCTACTTACATAAACAAAAAAAAATAACCTGTTGATTACACTGGTCAGCCTCTCAGGGCACTCCGGGTAGGAGTCGTCCCAGAGGCAGCGATGCTCCGCCATGCGGGGCTCCGTAACAAACCCGGTTGGACCCTTCACTTTGGTTTTGGACTCCATTGCCTGAGAAAAAAATATAGGGTAGATGTCACTTATCAATTAACACAGTTTTTTTGAGCTGTTAAACCGATTCACTTATAGATTCTGTATAGATTTGATACTGATAGATAAAAAAATATAAAATATATGTACATAATTATTATTAATAATACCAGTAAGAACATCATGATCTGAGTACCTCAGGCTACACGGGTTACTCACAAATTGTCACACACACACACACACACACACACACACACACACACACACACACACACACACACACACACATGCGATTACTCATGCTTACACCCTTAATACACGCACAGTACACCATTAGTTATTCAATTAAGTTCTCATTTTGCATATTTGATGTAACTTCTTTTTGTATTGTGTTTTTATTTTGCATGCTCCTTTTTGCGCTGTTTTATTTGTGTTATGGCTGATGGCGCCCAGCTGTTTTCATTATTGAGTAACTGTTTTTTATAAATCGCTCTCGCAGACACCCAAGATACAGGCCCAGCCTAGTTTGGGGTCTGATGGATAATTCATTTGTGAAAACCTATGTTCTTATTTAAATAAATAAATAAACAAATAAAATAAATAAATAAATTTATCGTTATGCCTCGGGAACTATGCCATTTATAGTGATAAAATTTATACTATGTCCTTCTCAGGGTCTCAAACTATCTCTACAACAAATTTCATCTAAATTGGTTCAGTGATTTAAGCATGAAGACGTACACAGAGGAAGAGTTACTTTGCATTTATAATATTAGTAAGAATAATTTACTTACAATTTGGTAATGATCCCTCAGCACAGTGTCTATTGTTTGTTTTTTCTTCTGCTGAGCTCTCCGCTTCACTGTGGCAACTGAGGCTGAAGGCTGTAGATAATAACGCAAACATCATAAACAGTTTAACTATGTGTGGGTGATTACACAATCTCGGTTAAAAGTACCATAAACAAGATAAACTGGAATTAGTCGTGGCCCACTAATTAAGAACAGCCTTTGTAATACATATATATCTTATAAAATTGCTAAGTTTCATATCCATAGTGAAACTTTTACCCATATATGTTATTTATTTTTCAATTAGAGTATTTATAAAGTTAATTTAAACATGTTTTAGCAGCTAACAGTTTATTGATAATAAAATATTAATAGTTGAACCTAACATGTCCTATAACATAAAAAAATAAGCTGGCACACTAATTAAGAACATAACCAAAAACTCCTGAATTACGAAAGCAAATGCTAATGTTACATTAATATTTGGTAGGAAACCCCTTGTTTTGTAGCACTGCTTGACATCTTTTCGACATAGACTCCACCAGGACTCGGCATCGTTCTACAGGTATAGAATTCTACGCTTCGAGTGCTACTTCATAAAGTTCGTTCAGATTTCTAACATTTTTATTGGCAAGCCTTTTTTTGACGTTGTTCCAGAGATTCTCTATCGGGTTGAGATCTGGACTGCAGGAAGGCCAAGTCATTACAGAAACGGAATTACGACGTAGCCATTCCTTTACAGATTTCGCAGTGTGCTTGGGGTCGTTGTCTTGTTGAAATTCCCAAACTATTGGTAAAGATTCTTCAGCATATGGCAGCATGGTGTTCTCTAGAATATTTTTGTACACATGTTGGTTCATAATACCTTCAATTTGCACCAATGGTCCCACACCATGCCATGAAAAACAACCCCACAGTTTAATATTACCGCCGCCATGTTTCACTGTTACGGTGGTATACTTGGGATTTAACGCCATATTCGGCGGTCGGCGTACGTAGATTTGACCGTCAGATCCAATTCTGTTAATTTTAGTTTCATCAGACCATAAAATATGCTTCCACTGAGACAAAGTCCAGCCTTCCTGTTCTTTTGCAAATTTAATCCTTGCATCTCTGTTTTTTTTGCTCACTAAAGGTTTCTTGCGAGCTACTCTGCCATATAAATTCGCTTCGTTCAGTCGTTTCCTTATAGTACGAGCTGCCAGACCAGATTGTTCCCCAAAAAGTTGACGTTTTATTTCAATAGAAGACAATTTAGGATTTTTTTTCGCCATTCTAACAATTAGAGCGTCAGTTCGGAGGGTCGTCTTACGAGGTCGTTTCTTCCGCTGGACCTTCTGGCATGTTTGATTCTTTTTAAAATATTTAATGGCGTTAAATACTCTAGTTCTCGAACACTTAAGGTGTTCAGCAACCTTCCGATATGACCACTTCCTCTCTATAACCAATGAAACTATGATTTTTCTGATGGAGGCATCAGAACTAAAGTTTTTACCCATTTTTACCAATTTTCTCAGTACGTAATAATAACAGAATAGTCAAGACATAGAAAGCCAATTGACATGCTGGTTCTATTCAATTGTTTTGGAAGATACGAGGATTCAAACACACTGTTCCTAATTAGAGTGCCAGAAATAATATAATTGAAATTATAACAAGTTTGTATTCTTAGCAGTTATCAATGGGTTCACGGACTAAAGTACGAGTATAGAATCTTTTACTGGTTTCATGACAAAGCTTCTACTAATAATAATTTCCTTAAATTGGGCTGCATTATTCAAATTATAGCTGTCTGTCTATACTTTATCTAGTTATATGAAATGTGCTTGTTCTTAATTAGTGGGCCACGACTGCATATTTTTGTTAGACACCTTTATTTACAAGGCATCAGATGCTCATTCATTAATTACTAATGGTTACTCTATTGTTTTCAGTTTTCACTGGTTTTCGATAGAAGCTATGCAATTTTACTGTTAAAAGTTAAACATCCAGTATAAATGGATTCACAAGACTCGCGGCCGTATTGTATTTTGCGCGGACACTTGCCATCACATTCTCCATCTTATACCATTTGAAAGAAAGAAATAGTGAATGCAAAAGCAAGTATCAGCGCGTTAGACAATAAGCATACTGGCACATAGTGAACTGAACAAAAGTAATGTCACTCATCACTGTATGAGTGCTATCATTTTACAGGGGCCTCCAAATATTTTGTAAAAAGTTTATACAAGGTGGGATGTTATGGAGCTCCGTAACCATAACCAAAACTATTGGATATCCTAAACAAAAATATATCCATAAGCATAATTGTATCCGGTTCACAAGTTATGGATAGTTTTGTATAAGGGCGGAGTCTAAATAGTGATTATAATACTAAATGATAACTTACTACTACATACTATTTGTGTTATTTTACTTCAATCTAATATCCATAACCAAAACTATCCGAAACTAACGGATAATCCGAAATAATTACATATCCATAACCATATCCAAAACCGATATAATTTTATTCCTACATCCATATCCGAAATATCATATCCATAACATCCCTGCATAAAAGTACATATCATTAAATAAATAAAAACGTTAGCTCCCTTTGCGTGTTCTATAAGATCTACAACGGGGAATGCTCTGAGGAACTCTTTGACCTCATTCCAGCTGCGGGGTTCCATTACAGATCCTCCCGGCGTAAGCGTTCATTTCATCAACATCATGTTGATGAATGGCAGTCTTCGACGGTGCGTTTTAAGCGGTCTTTTTTGCCACGAACTTGCAAAATCTGGAACGAGCTTCCCGCTGGGGTCTTCCCATTGAGTTACGACCTGGGTGCCTTTAAGAGGCGAGTGTACAATTTTCTGCAGGGCCGACAACGCACTGGTATCGCGTAAAGCGCTGCGAGTGTCTATGGACAGTGGTGTTCATTTAACATCAGGTGACCCACTAGTTCGTTTGTCTGGCTTCACTAACATAAAAAAAAAAAAAAAAAACATAATATCATTACAATACAACATATAAACATTTCAAATAGTCAGCATAATATTAAACAGTGCACATTCCAAAGATGGTAAGCACAGTGTGGGACATCCAACAATGAGATACACACACAATTTGGTAAAAGCTGCATGCAGGTTCAAGGTGGATGCAAGCCACTTCTAACTGTAATGATTGGGTATCAATGAGGGAGGCCTATGTCCAGCAGTGGACATCCTACGGCTGAAATGATGATTCAAAAATTCATTCAACTTACCTCAAGAGAACTACTATAATATTAATTTACTCTGACATGAACTTCATACAGTTAACGGAGTATTATGTCTAAATTAGCAATGAGTTCTGACTGGATTAAACAATGAAAGATAAGAATTGTTATCTAAGGTTATAATATCACAGTTGCTTTATATCGTAACATTTATGCCAGTATGTATTGTCTATCCACTGAGTACATACATGTATACCAATTGAACAAACTGAGAACTCAAGACAAAACAACAATTCAGTATTCTACCTTTTTTAAATGGCTAGTGTACTGAGTCAGTGGCCATTGTATTTTAAGTGAGCTGGTGATTTATTTTAATTGACGTACTTTTGCTCCCGACGACATAGCTCGAGTTTGAATTTTCGCCTTACGGGCACCATTTCTAGTAACAATATTCGAAGCCGGTGGGGTAGTCTTTTTGGTGTCGCCGACAGAGCTCCGCGCTTGAGGCTGCTGCGGCGGCGGGGTAGACTGAAAAGATAATTTAATAATAACAAAATATTTACCCACGTTGTTGGAAGGCGCCAACTATAAATTCAGGCGCAAGTGTGCACAGGAACGCTAACTCACCATTTTCACAGAAACACTTGTTTCATTAGTTTTCAGTCACTAGAATTTTTAGACGATGATTTTTTAGCCTCAACCTACATAGCAATTATTTTCAAAGAATGCACAAAACGACCAATTTCGCAATGACAATGAAGCATTGTTAGATTTGTTGACATCTATTTGACTGATTGAACTGGGGGGTTACTACGAAATCCGAAGTTCGAAGTTCGGATCGTGTGGTCCCTCTCACTCTCGTAATAAATACCATTAGCGTGAGCGGAACGGCATGAAACGAAGTTCGAATTTCGCGCTTCGTAGTATAGGGCCTGATCTCATGAATGTCATGTCATGATGATTACTATGCGACCGAATAAAGATGACATATTTAAACAGCCTACATTTGTCCGAAATGTGCCATACCACTGTCCTGCAGCCCTGTGATAAAGAAAAAACTTGATCATTGCCTTAATACTTAATTCTTATATCACTCAAAATATTCGTTATAAAAGATATATTTCATTTTCATTAATTGTTCATACACTTATGAACAGTTACATGTTTATTCATTTTCCGTTTTAACTAAAACTAAACTGAAATCTAAGCGCTATACTGCAATTAGGACTATAAAATGATATAAAAATATCAATAGAATTTAGCACAGTTATACAAAATAGTTGTCAAACTCTTCCATATTTCTAGTTTAAATTTTATTTCAAATTTTGTTACAACTAATCTTTTATTTAAAAGTAGTGGTGAAAAGTTTTCGTCGATTTATCTAAGCAATTGAAGTATTAGAATCGTTATCGTATGCATTTGTGCCGTTTGGTAAGTCACTTCTGTCATCCTACGCAGGTTTATCGAATCATTTCAAAAGATGTTGTTTGCCTTTTAAAGCAAAATCAAGTGAGGCCAAAGTGAGGCGCTGGAGGCGGTCGTGACCTCGACCGTATGCTAATATTCTCACATCTGGGATCTGGGTGATATCATTGTACAAATACTTTAGTTACCCAAGATATAACCTATCAACTTCCTATCAACTAAAGAATGAAAACTTACCACTAGATTCATGATTACGTATTTAAATCAAAATACATTCGTACAATGTAAATTTTGTAAATAGAAAAATATATAAATACAAGCTGTTACACGCGACTCTGTCTGCAAAGAATTCGTTTATTGCTATTCCACGGGAACTATGCAATTTTTCGAGATAAAAGCATTTTGCAGTTATAAACTATCTGAGTGCCAAATTTAATCAAAAACCGTCCAATCGTTTTAGGGTGAAAATGTAACAAACATGGATGTATCGTCCATCCATACAAACTTTCGGGTTTATGACATATTATAAAAGATTTAGTAAGTTCTACTATTTCAAACATCTAATCAAAAGACTTAAAAAACTGGCCAAGTGCGAGTTGGATTCATAGATAAAGACTTCCGTACAACAGTAGAGTTGCCATTATTAAGATCTAGTAGAAAATGCAGATAGAAGAGAAAGCATACAAAACTAGATTAACACATAAAAATCTATAATTAAACTATAGGGATGGCAATTGCATGGTGTATGTATGATGGCCTGTGCTCATGACATTAACATGTTGAAATAACATGGTCTTGGTTATGTTTACCATCAATCTTGATTTTGTCTGGATATGTCCTTCCTTTCATACTTTGTCCTATTTTTGAAAAATAATTGAATTAACATGGGTCTCCCCTAAGGTTCGCCAAACATACCAGTCCTGCGCTATCTCATCTCTAATGTGATCCCGCATAGAAAAACCCACCTGGTATATTAAAAAAATAATAAATAAAATAATAAAATTAGGGGACAATCTTACACAAATCAACCTATACCTTGACAAGCTCGTGCGCGGCGCTCGGCGGAACCCTGTCGCAGGGAGCCTCTGCTGTCCTTAACAAGATTGTTTGATTGGCAAATGCTGACTGCAACAGGGTTCTACGGAGGGTCGCGCACAAGCTTGTCAGACTATAGTCCCAAACTAAGCAAAACTTGTACTATGGGTACTAGACAACGATAAACATACTTATATAGATAAATAAATACTTAAATACATAGAAAACATCCATAACTCAGGAAAAAGTATTTGTGCTCATCACACTAATAAATGTCCTTACCGGGATTCAAACCCAGGATCTCTTGCTTCGTAGGCAGGGTCACTACCAACTAGGCTAAAGCGGTCATCAAAATAATATAATATTTATGCAGATGTTTCCACAATGAAGCTGCTGAAGCCAATCTGGGTGCTGCGGCAGGGCCGGCAGCGGCGCGGCGTCACCACCTGGTCGCCGCTGGCCACCGCCTTCAACACCAGACCCAACTCCAGACCCATCTTTGACTCCTTGAGGGAAAGGACTGTAAGTGGAATGATGATGTTTGTTTTAAACTTTTGCGATATTCACACCTGACCTATCACAACAAATATAGCTAAAATTAATTATCTCGACGTTTCAACCACATTATACTGGCTGAGGTTATGAGTAGATGTTGAGGTAATTTTAGCAATAATTTGTTGAGATAATTCCAGAGTGTAAGTGTAATTATAACTATGAGCGCATTCACCATCTATTTTCATCCTTGTCCTATACTGTTTGACAGAATTTTAAATCTTAGTGCATTAGACAATGTGGCTATTTTTAAATAAATAATTTGTATTTTTACCTAAAGACCAATCTTCACATTATGAAGTTTCAAAAGTTACAAAATACCCATGCACACTAGCATTGCATTACCATAGACCAAATATTTATTATGCTTATTATTTGGAACTCGTTAATTACCAAGTTTCACATTGATCACGCCTTTAAGGGTATAATTTCTTAAAATTCTTTCTTAGTGTACCTTCATATTACTCCAAAAATATGCTCGTCAAATTTCAAGTCTCCAGCTCCATTACTTGTCTATTGGTATTATATTGAATGAATTTGATCAAATTTTACCCATTATCCATTTTGTATTTCAATATTGGTACTTATGTTTCAGGGTCTCTTTAACAAGCCTGAGCTCACAAGCTTTGAAGGCTTCAACATTTTAAAAGAGCAAGCAATAGCAGCCACTGACAGACTGATTGATGAAGCTACATCTGGTCCGTCCCGTCCAATGGTGGAGATATTTGATGAGTTGTCAGACACCCTGTGCAAGGTCGCTGACCTGGCCGAGTTTGTGAGGATAGCGCATCCCCAATCGCACTTTGCAAGCGCCGCGGAAGATGCATGCATCAGCGTCAGCGGAGTTGTGGAGAAGTGAGTATGATTTTTTTTTATACTAACGTATAATGCTGCTGGGCAAAGGTTCCTCTGTTATTCTTTCCTGTCTTGGGTAAGTGATCAAACACCTGCCAATCAAGCTGAAAAGGGCTCAGGTTGTCTCGCAATCTTCTATTGAGTCTGCCTCTGCTCCTTTGACTATCCCTCGGAACCCATGCGGTAACGATTCATGCCCATCAGTCTGGATGCATGCAGCAGACGTGTCCGGTCCAATCCCACTTCAGCTTGGCAGTCTTGACACCCACAACTATTTTATTAAGGTTTTTTAAATGTTATAACAAGCAAAGGTAGAGGTATCAGGGTAACAGGTAGGATGCAGTAACTCTGCTCTCTAGCAATGACCTTGGCAAACAGTATTAAAATATCAGGTCTATCAACTCATATACCGTACAATGGAGACACGGGTTAATATTTTTTCTCAAATATCTATGTTTCCCATAATTTAATTTGTCATAATTTCACCTGTCATAATCTCACTTGCCATACTAACATTTGCCATGAAATGAAATATAAAGAATCGTGGTGTTTCCAGATTTTTTGATTTTTTTGATAATGCCATGTCATTGCATGGTATACAGTAGGTAAGGATTCTTTAGTTTAAATGAAAATTATAGAAAACAATACATTATGATAGGGTGATAGCACCAGTAATGGACAAGAACTAATTATGGACATTTTTAAAATTTATAGTATTCACGGTAGTTTCATATTTTAAAATTTGTATAAAATTCGGGAAAATTATAGAGAACCATATAATTCATACTAAATACAAACTGAAATATGGATGCACAGAAAAAAAAACCAGACATAAGACCAGCGCTGGGAATCAAACCCAGGTCCTCAGCATTCCGTGCCGTGTGCCATTCCCATACACCACCACTGCACTGGTGGTGGTATAGAGAACCATTTTTTCTCGTCCATTTTGCTGCGATACCCTCTGAAAAGTCATTTATAGTAATAGTAATACAAATAAAATACAATTATTATTGCTCCCAGATTAAACACCCACAAAGGCCTATACGAAGCGCTCCGCGACTCAGTGAAGCGCGGTACCTCAGGGGACCAGCATTTAGCGGAACTGTTCCTCTTCGACTTCGAGCAGAGTGGTATCCAGCTCGAGAACCAACGGCGGAAGAAGGTCGTGGGGCTTAACAACTTGATACTGCAGACCGGGCAGCGGTTCATGGCAGGAGCGGCGTGCCCCCGACGAGTGCCTAGAGAGGCCGTGCCGCAGAATGTTAGACAGTTGTAAGTACGATGTGAAACTTGACAATATGAAACAGTAGGATATTTGGCACCACCAATCAATAGGGACGTGGGATGTGGGACGTCCTCAGACTCGGTGGAGCGATGATCTTCGCAAGGCAAGCTTTGAAGGCTTCAACATTTTAAAAGAGCAAGCAATAGCAGCCACTGACAGACTGATTGATGAAGCTACATCTGGTCCGTCCCGTCCAATGGTGGAGATATTTGATGAGTTGTCAGACACCCTGTGCAAGGTCGCTGACCTGGCCGAGTTTGTGAGGATAGCGCATCGATCAGAGTGGCCGAAGATCGTGCTCAGTGGCGTGCCATGGGAGAGGCCTATGTCCAGCAGTGGACGAACATAGGCTGATGATGATGATGAATCAATAGGGATGTTGACACCACCAATCAAATGACGTACTTTTTATGAGCTGTCAAGACATTCTCCCATAGAGTTTGAATCGCAATAGCAACTTATGACGTCACTTGTTCGCATACTCAATCAACTAACTATTTATTTGTTTTAAAGCAACAAAAATCTAATTTTGCAGTTAATCGAAAATTAATCTGGTTTCCAGGGCTAAAATAAAGCGTTTTTTACTGGAGTCGTGTCTTCGAATTATTTTTTAATGGCGTCAACATCCCTATTAACATACTTTTTATGAGTTGTCATAACGCGATTCCCACGTTGATGTTACGTTACTTGTTAGCCAATACAACTCAATTGACTATTTAAGTATTTATTTCAAAGCTACCAATTAGGTAGGTAGGTAGGCAGGTTTTACCAAATAGAAAGATTTTATAAATTGATACAGTGTGTGTGGTACTTTCAGTACAATTTTAACGAGGAAATATTGGGTTGTTCTTACTCAGAATCAATAGAGCTGTTGATTTTGATGATTAAAAAAATGTACCTACTTTTCCATACAATTTTTATTTCAGTATTTTAACGAGCCATATAAACTGTATATAAACCGAATATTAAACTTAACAGTCAAAGTATTGAATTTGTAAAATCAACGGTATTCTTAGGAATAACACTGGACTCTAAATTGCAGTGGGGATCGCACACCACAGCAATTGCGAATAGGTTGAGCAGGCGGGGCACACTTACATATATCACACTATTCATGCGACTACAGCGACCTTTGGTGTTAGGTGTTTGGACGAAGAACTAAATTAGCGGCCATCTTGGTTGACTTATCAAACTTGTCAGTTGTCATTCTTCGGCCATGGCCATGGCGTACCAAATTGTACGGTCAAGGACTTTAATTGATAGGCCACTTGCCAATGTTCGTTTTTTAGCCGTATAATGCAAATCGGGTTTAGCCGCTTATACTTCGTATATGCTGATTTGAATTAGACGGCTAAAATACGAATAGTGGCAATTAGCCTATCAATTAAAATTACGCGTATCTATAGCTGTACATCACTACCAACATATACATATAGATAGGTATACATCTATAGATACGTCACATTAGTTCTTGAGTAGCCAGCCGTAGGGCGGCAGCACCTTCCATACATGCATATTTGACCATAGAGTTGCCACTCTTGTTCATATAATATTACAATACTCTTTGAGGTTGAGCTCTGCTGCGTTTGCAGTCAGAAAGATACGGCAGCTAACCGATGTGGCGACGGCACGGTTGGTGTATTTTTCCTACTTCAATAGCATCATTTCATACGGCCTTATTTTATGGGGATCTGCTGCAGACTTGGAATCAATTTTTATTTTGCAAAAGAGGGCTATCAGAGCGATATATAACTTAAGGACACGCGATTCTTTAAGATCTTTTTTTAAAGAAATAGGTATCCTAACCCTGCCGTCGTTTTATATATTTGAAATAATCATGTATGTAAGAAAAAACATATGTGATTTTCCCACTAACGTCGATAAGTCAAAGGTTACTAGAAACACAGGGAAGCTTAAAGTTCCATCTTACAGACTGGCTACAACTAAAAAGTCGTTTCTGGGAAGATGCATACGTTTTTATAATAAAATTCCGAAAACAATAACCGAACAAACTGATACAAAATTCAAATCCATTGTGAAGAAGACATTAATATCTAAGGCGTACTATGAAATTAATGACTATATCATAGACAGGGATGTTTGGAAATAATTCCGATCCGCATTGACGATCCCTAGTCTCAAATAGCGTATCTACTGTGTTAAAAAATTTAATTGTATTAAATACTTTAGATGTATGTCATTTAATAACAATGTAGATTTGATTGAAAAAAAGATACCTTGTTGAGTTTCTTGCCGGTTTCTTCTCAACAGGGTTTTTTCCGAACCGGTGGTAGATTTTTCGACGTTCATAGGAGCATCAATTGATGCCTAAATTGAATAAAGAATTTTTGACTTTTGACTTGACTTTTGTATGAAAAAAAGTCACAAAACTTATTCAAAATATAAGAACAGTTTCATCATCATCATCATTTCAGATGAAAGACGTCCACTGCTGAACAGAAGCGTCCCCTGAGGCTCGCCAAACAGATCGGTCCTGTGCCATCCGCATCCGACGCGTTCCCGCAACCTTAATCAGGCCGTCACTCCATCCTGTTGGAGGCCTACTTACACCGCATCTTCCAGTCCTTTTACCGTCCGTAAGGACAGTTTATCGTTATGAAAATCAATAGTACACGTAATTTTAAATAAGAAAATCCCAAACTTTCCTTATTTAAAATAAGTAAAGGGTACACTTTCTAATGAAACTGACCAATTTGATAAATTTATTTGTTCTCCGGTTATTTAGTCTTTGTACGTATGGTGAGACTATGTAGCGTATTGAGTGTGCCACTGCAAAGGACCTTTTTGTCACTGATATGTGTGACTTTATTATAAATTGATATATTTCTTAGCTTCAGCCCAGAGGGCGATGACATAATCGTGAGCGGTGTGTACGCGGAGTGCGCGGACGCGGCGGCGCGCGAGGCGGCCTACAGACTGTACTTGGCGCCCGACAGGCAGCAAGACGAGTTGCTGACTACCACTCTGGAGGCGCGGCATGAGCTCGCTTCTGTCTGCGGATTTAATTGTTATGCCGACAGGTAAGGCAAGAAGATATAGTTTTTCTATCCGAAAATTTGGAAGAAATCTAAGCATAGTAATAATCGGAATATTTGAGTTATTCAAAAGGGTTGGCTGGGATAACTGTGGTGTTATTGGTAAAGCACGCACAGAACGGTGAGGCAAAACGAACTGGTTTAAATATATTTTTTTTTGCATTTATTAAAATCCTAGTATGTACTGTGTATGTGGAATTACGAAGCACAAATGTGTTGCAAAACAAATAAATTGTTTCTTCTTTTAATTAATGTCTTTAACCTTTTACGATTATGACAGACTACAAAAAGAGCCAAGAATTACAAGTTTCGTGTTTTTGAAAACTATTAGAATTACCAGTTTCGTGTTTTTGAAAATTAGAATTACCAGTTTCGTGTTTTTGGGCGTTGCCCCCGCTGAAGTAGATTAAAGCCTATGTCACATTCCAGCCCTTTAACTACGATCATACAAAAATCACGGCAATCCGTCACTCAGCTTGGACGTGAAATAAGGACAAACAAACAAACACACTTTCACATTTAATATTTAGTTCTTATTTCATTTAAAAAATTGTACCCCACTACATTGTTAATTTATTCTTACAATAGGTATGTTGACACCACCAATCAACTGACGTACTTTTTATGAGCTGTCAAAACACAATTCTCCTATAGAGCTTGAATGGCAATAGCAACTTATGACGTCACTTGTTCGCCAACTAACTATTTATTTGTTTTAAAGCAACAAAGATCTAATTCTGCAGTTAATAGAAAATTAATCTGATTTCCAGGGCTAAAATAAAGCGTTTTTTTACTGGAGTCGTGTCTTCGAATTATTTTTTAATGGCGTCAACATCCCTATTGATTTGTACCTACTTTATATAGTATGCTGAGACTTCTGAAGTTAAATTTTGTTACTCTTCGAAAAACGCGAGTCTCCCTATTGTTGCAGAGCAATAAAAGCCAGCACCATGGAGACAGCCGCTAACGTCAGACAGTTCCTCGACGTCCTATCAGACAACCTCTACGACCGCGCCAAGATAGACTTCGACGCCATGCTCAAGATGAAGAAAAAAGAAACTCCATACCAAGAGAACCTGGCTTGCTGGGACACCCCGTACTTCACACATAAAGCGAAGACTCAGCTTTTGAATGTGGCCAACTCAGATTTTAGCCCGTATTTCTCACTAGGCGGTTGTATGGAAGGACTGAATATGCTGTGTCAAGAGTTATATGGTATCAGTTTGAAGTCCGAAGAAATGTTGCCAGGTATGTAACGCATCAAACACTAGTGTGTAATCAAAACTACATATTTAGCAGGCCTTCTTTTTGCACCTTCGGTTTCCGTGTGGTTTCGGCAAGACTAAACACAAACTCCAGCTTCACCTCTATCTCACTTGATAATAAGTGCAGATGAGCCTAAAGCGCACTAGCTCTAAATTGTATTTATCCTCAAAAATAGACTGTTCCCAACTCTGAGTTTTTCGGAATTTATGTGCGAAATTAATAATTCATAATTCATAATTTCTTTATTGTACATAAATATCTATTACAACAGAAATAACAATAATAAGATTTGTCACATTAGAAACCAGGCGATATAAATATACGTAACAATTCACAATTTTGGTTGCACTGGCCCCTACACTAGGCTCAGCCTGTTTCGTAGGTAACCAATTCCGATGCGAGTTGACATAATTGATGCGAAAATCCAATAAGAATCCCTTGGCTAAGAAACAAATGGATCTAAGTAAAAATTAAATACTATATCTAAGATTTAAATTACAAATACGGTAGTTATGTGCGTGTGTGTGAGTTTGTGTGTGTGTGTGTGTGACTGTATGTGTGTGTGTCTGTATATGTGAGTGTATGTGTATGAGTATAAGTGTGTGTGCTTGTTATTTTATTTTATTCTTATTATTTAGTTACTCTCATTAGGGCCTCTATATCGTTATATGAGAGGGAGCGAAGCCATGCAGAGAATTACATTTTGAATTACATTTTCGTGAGGAAACCTGCATACACCTGCGAAGAAATACAATGGTCTGTGTGAAGTTCCCAATCCGCACTGGGCCTGCGTGGGAACTACGGCCCTAGCCCTCTCATTTGGAGAGGAGGCCTGTGTCCTGCAGTGGGACGTATATAGACTGGGATGATGATGATGATGAATGCGCACGAGAGCAGTTCTGGCGACACTGCTTTCGCTACAAACCGGGACTTAGATTTCCTCTTGTTTTTTCTATTCTGTGACTGCAATAATGTTTTATAAATCTTAAACGTTAACCGATTTGTGCAAATTGTAGTCATACTGTTTTCAGTCAACACTAAATCTGGGTTTGTTCGTTTTTATGTCTACGTTGTCTGACCAGACACTATCGTATCGAACTCGCACCCAAGCCTCCATAGATGGCGCTAACTTCAACTGTCCGCAGGCGAGTCATGGGCGCCCGACGTATACAAATTAGCCGTCGTGCAAGAGCAGGAGGGGTTGTTGGGCCACATCTACTGCGATCTATACGAGCGGCCGGGCAAGCCGCACCAGGATTGCCACTTCACTATCCAGGGCGGGAAGCTGCTGCCCGACGGGACTTATCAGGTAAGTTGTGGACGTTGCAGGCTTTTATGGCGGTGGAAGTAGAACGCTCTTAGAAAATTCGGAGGAGTTGTTTGGTAAGTTAACGAAAAGGGGGTACTTAAAAAAGAAACTCAAAGGTATAAAGATTGGATATCTGTCAGAAAACCCTCATTGATATGATATAGCACTGTAACATACGTTTACTTTTAGTTTACCACTGACAGAAGGCTTGCCTTCATTTCATTTCCAACTTTAACACCATACAAATAAAGAAGTTATTACAAAATCTGCAAATGTGGGTAACAGTATTCTAAAATTGGCTTTATTTGTAGGTCGTTAAAGTTGAATATGAAATGAAGGCAAACCATCTGTCAGTGGTAAACTTTATGTAATTTTACTGTAGGTACGTTTTCTTCGACACTTCCTGCGACGTACTCGGAAACTGTGGAATCAACTTCCGGTAGCAGTGTTTCCAGACAATAT
Source organism: Archips xylosteana (assembly GCA_947563465.1). Lineage (NCBI taxonomy): Eukaryota > Metazoa > Arthropoda > Insecta > Lepidoptera > Tortricidae > Archips > Archips xylosteana. The sequence goes on from OX387344.1 coordinate 4,536,336, forward strand.
GGATGTTGACACCACCAATCAACTGACATACTCTTTATGAGCTGTCAAAACACAATTCTCCCATAGAGTTTGAATGGCAATAGCAACTTATGACGTCACTTGTTCGCAAACTCAATCAACTAACTATTTATTTGTTTTAAAGTAACAAAAAATCTAATTTTGCAGTTAATCGAAAATTAATCTGGTTTTCAGGGCTAAAATTAAGCGTTTCTTTACCGGAGTCGTGTCTTCGAATTAATTTTTACTGGCGTCAACATCCCTATTATGACATCGGAGCTTTCAAGAAAAGTGTTTATACTTCCTTTAAAGGCCGGCAACAGATCAGTAAATCTCCTTGAGTTGTGCGATCCACTTGCTCGTTATCCTCGAGCTCAAAAAATTATCTAATATATAAAAATCTCGTGTCACGGTGTTTGTTACCGAACTCCTCCGAAACGGCTTGACCGATTGTTATGAAACTTTTTCACTAGATTCCGTAGGTCTGAGAATAGGTCGTAGGCTATTTTTTAAACCCCTATTCTTCGCGGACGGAGTCGCGGGCAACATCTAGTAAAAATATATAATCTCATAATTACTATATTATACTGTATGGTCGAAAGGTTGAGGAATGTTTGTTTGTTTGTGGTTGCAAGTTGAGTTAAACACAAAATCACCGTTTCCCGTAAAAGTTATTAAAGTTTATTGTAAAAAGTAGTAAGTTAAAGTAAAGTGCTCGACTGTGTCCGATCGCGAGCGGTGGTATTTGTCAACTAAACTAATTGTTTTCCAGGCGTCAAAATTAGGTCGCAAAGTTAGCAATAATCTGTACGACGTCGATCGTACATATACTAAATGGGGACTTATCACGCAAAATAATATTTACCTCGACGTTTCGGCCACATTGCATCAGCCGTGGTCACGAGTTAACTGAAGTGTAGGGTGTCAAGTTCTTTTAGCCGCTCGAGTCTTTCGAACTTACCCGCACTTGATTCCAATTAGAATCAGCACCCGGGTGGATCGACTATTTCTTGTTGTTATTTTGTCCCGTCAGCGAGGGGGCAAAAGTAGTACAGTTTAATTAGAAGAAATGTTGAGTCACATTAACTAACATGCTTATTAGATGACCAATTGTAGAAGGGGTTTAAAACAACCACAAAAATGCATGTTTGGCAAATTTTAATCAGATAAACTTACGGTTTAAAGACAACCACTAGACCAGGAGACCGTCACTATGGCAACGAGTGACAAAAAAAAGTTGATCGACCCACCCGTATCTCGAACTACGCGCGCTTGATCAAGATTTTTTAACGGCACCCCATCACACCAATATACAATCTTTTAGACCTGCCTTTGTTTTATTTGATTTATTGTCGTCAGAACCCAATAGTGGTGGTGATGCTGTCCCTGAGCGGCGGGCACCGGTCGGGGCCGGCGCTGCTGTCGCCGGGCGCGGTGGACAACCTGTTCCACGAGGTGGGGCACGCCATGCACTCCATGCTGGCGCGCGCGCGCTACCAGCACGTGGCGGGCACGCGCTGCCCCACCGACCTGGCCGAGCTGCCCAGCGTGCTCATGGAGTACTTCGCCAGCAGCCCGCAGGTGAGCCCCGTGTGAATTAACATTTTGAACGCCACACAATAGTAGGGTAGCCCAAGAGGAGATTTTTGAAGTTACTCGAGCGCGGCAGATTAATATACGGGGGGATACCTTATACCCTCTAGAGTACCTACCCCATTGAATATGAGCACTTCATGTGGGGAGTTTACCTGGGGCACCCCGTCAAAAAACTTAGTAAAAAAAATAGATTCTTTGAAATATTCGAGCGCGTCAGATTTTGATAATTTGATACTCCAGCGTGCCACTGATAATAAATAAAAATAAAATAAATAAATATCGGGGACAATTCACACCAATTGACCTAGTCCCAAAGTAAGCTTAAACAAAGCTTGTGTTATGGGTACTAAGCAACGGATAACACCCAAGACCCGAGAACAAACATTCGTATTTTTCATACAAATGTCTGCCCCGACACGGGAATCGAACCCGGGACCTCAAGCTTCGTAGTCAGGTTCTCTAACCACTAGGCCATCTGGTCGTCTAAATAAATGTAATAAATGTATGATAATCTGCCACTTTGCATGGTGGGGGTGGGCATAGGTACGGAAGGGCGCGCGTCAGGTTTTCATAGGGGATGTTAATTCCAAAGACTGACGATTTGGAAGTGAAATGTGCATTGTCCTGCTAATAATTAACCCACCTTATCTTAATCTGACGCGCTCGAGTATTTTAAAGAATCAATTTTTTTTACTAAGTATTTTGACGGGGTACCCTAGGCAAATTCAACCACATGAAGTGCTCATATTCAATGGGGGTACTCTAGAAAGTATAAGGTATCCCCCCGTATATTAATCTGCCGCGCTCGAGTAACTTCACAATCACAAATTCCCTCTTGGGCTCTCCTGCTAGCACGACCTGATAATTATTGCAGGACGAAGTTTTCAAAAAACGATCCAAAAACCATTAACATTTATTTCTTTAATTTCGCTTTTGTTGGTACTGAAACTAGATCCAAAATCAAAAAGCGACTTGTTGAAGGTTGGATCGTTTTTGCAAAACTACGTCCTTTGTCGTTCATTACAGGTTGCACTTTAACCGCACCCCAGAGCCACTATTAGAGCCAGGTCTTATTCTGAGAGGAAGCCTGTGCCCTGCAGGCTGGTATGATGATGATGATGAGACTATCCAGACTGTGGACCTACGATAATAAGGTAGTTGTCTTACCGCGCGGCCACGACTTCGCGCGTTTGGCGGCGCGGCAAGCGTTTTATCAGTTCATTGCATGTGCCGCCAGGTAACAACTGTACGGCGAGCGTCTCGGCCGCGCAATGAACACAGAAAACGCTTGCCGCGCCGCCAAACGCGCGAAGTCGTGGCCGGGCGGTTAAGTACGGTACGGTGTAATGTATGAGATGAGAATCGACATTTAAACATACACCATTGACATAATAAAACAACACTACTGATTCGTGCTGTTGGACTAATAGATGATATACATATGTAAAGAACGAGCAGCTGATCTGCAGATAGAAAAAAATTCATGTAATATTTTGGGATAGTTGACATTCACGTCTTATGACAGTTATTACAGATTGAGCCATTTAAGCACTGGAGCTTCTTTGCTGTCTAGGCCACGAGTTTTCATGTTCACTCAAAGAAACTGAATCACGTACTAGGAAAGAATCTTTTCTCCATCAATTTCGATATAATTTCTTCGGGAAATCCATCGAATTTCAACATGACATTTGCAGCGAAAATGTTCCACCTTGATACACGATTACTCTTTTGACTGCAGATTTATTTGATGTTTTTCGCTAATTTTATAGGTGGTACGTCGTTTCGCGCGGCACTTCCAGACGCGCGAGGCGATGCCTGAGCACATGCTGCAGAGGCTTTGCGCGTCCAAATATCTGTTCGGAGCCAGCGAAATGCAACTGCAGGTAAACCTTATACACGCTATCATAAAATAGAATAAGAATATTTCTATCAGTGGTTATGCCAGGGGCTCGCTTCTTCTTTCCTAACACAGCAGGCCGTCCGCCATATTTTCGACTCGTGTCAGTGCGACAGAACTAAGAATCATAACGCAATTTTCGACTATTGTCCTTACAAATAAAGTTCAATATAGATTATTGTTCGGCTACTATTGGAAACTGTCAACACAATTCTGCGCAAACGAAAACTACCGATCGGTATTTGAGTCTAACTGTAGGTTAATTATTTTTTTACCGTATTGTCGTCTATGGCCGTCGCTGGCGTTCAAAACGTACTGAATGAATGACACCCGTTTTTTTAACTTCTTTTTTAATCTGTCCAGGTGTTCTACTCTGCGTTAGATCAGCGGTACCACGGCGCGGGAGCATCTTTCGGCGGCAAAACCACCGACGTGTTGCGCGAAGTGCAGAAGCAATACTACGGGCTACCTTATGTGCAGAACACGGTATGGTATAGATCGAGTCAAACATGATGACGCGTGTCTTGGTTCTTATTATAATGGCATTAATGTCTAATTTTATCAAATTCGTGCGTCTTTGTGAATGGCACTAACTATATAGTCTTATATTTTATACATGTAAATAATGCTACATTATGCTTTGTAGAATGTTTTATCAGAAGCTCTTACGCTATGTTAGATCTGGAGCGTTCATTATAAAATTTAGCATACGCAAGGCACACTAGTTAGCAATGCAGTTTATTGTGAAAAATAATACATGGAAGCATTTTTCAGCATAAAATGGTCTTATTTGTACCAGAACACTGTTGGTTTTTTTTCTGAGATTAGCCCTTATGTGAATGGCCTAATGGTTACAGAACCTGACTAAAGGTCCCGGATTAGATTCCCGGTCGGGGCAGGTATTTGTATGAAAAATACTAATGTCTGTGCTCTAGTCTTGGATGATTAACTATTTAAGTGTGTTTATCTGTTGCCTTGTATCCATAACACAAGCATTGCTTACTTTGGGCCTAGGTCAATTGGCGTGAATTGTCCCGTGATATTTTTTTTATTAACTTGCAATGTATGTATGTACGGGTCAAATCTTGGAAGTTGAATTTGACCCACTTCCAGTGGTCGGATTGACTTGAAATTTGGTATACTTATGTAGTTTGGATGACAGTGCAAGTGCATTTAACAAAAAGTGCAGTCACCGATAAAGCTTGCATTGAAAATTCATTTATTTTTTAGGCTTGGCAGCACCGCTTCAGCCACCTGATAGGCTACGGCGCGAAGTACTATTCGTACCTGATCTCGCGCGCGCTGGCGTGGAGCGTGTGGAAGCGGAACTTCGAGGCCGAGCCGCTGTCGCGCGGCGCCGGCGACGCGCTGCGGCACGGCGTGCTGTGCCACGGCGGGGCGCGACCGCCGCAGGTAACTTGAGGCCGAGCCGCTGTCGCGCGGCGCCGGCGGGGCGCTGCGGCACGGCGTGCTGTGCCACGGCGGGGCGCGACCGCCGCAGGTAACTTGAGGCCGAGCCGCTGTCGCGCGGCGCCGGCGGGGCGCTGCGGCACGGCGTGCTGTGCCACGGCGGGGCGCGACCGCCGCAGGTAACTTGAGGCCGAGCCGCTGTCGCGCGGCGCCGGCGGGGCGCTGCGGCACGGCGTGCTGTGCCACGGCGGGGCGCGACCGCCGCAGGTAACTTGAGGCCGAGCCGCTGTCGCGCGGCGCCGGCGGGGCGCTGCGGCACGGCGTGCTGTGCCACGGCGGGGCGCGACCGCCGCAGGTAACTTGAGGCCGAGCCGCTGTCGCGCGGCGCCGGCGGGGCGCTGCGGCACGGCGTGCTGTGCCACGGCGGGGCGCGACCGCCGCAGGTAACTTGAGGCCGAGCCGCTGTCGCGCGGCGCCGGCGGGGCGCTGCGGCACGGCGTGCTGTGCCACGGCGGGGCGCGACCGCCGCAGGTAACTTGAGGCCGAGCCGCTGTCGCGCGGCGCCGGCGGGGCGCTGCGGCACGGCGTGCTGTGCCACGGCGGGGCGCGACCGCCGCAGGTAACTTGAGGCCGAGCCGCTGTCGCGCGGCGCCGGCGGGGCGCTGCGGCACGGCGTGCTGTGCCACGGCGGGGCGCGACCGCCGCAGGTAACTTGAGGCCGAGCCGCTGTCGCGCGGCGCCGGCGGGGCGCTGCGGCACGGCGTGCTGTGCCACGGCGGGGCGCGACCGCCGCAGGTAACTTGAGGCCGAGCCGCTGTCGCGCGGCGCCGGCGGGGCGCTGCGGCACGGCGTGCTGTGCCACGGCGGGGCGCGACCGCCGCAGGTAACTTTTTTAAACCGTTTTTCAGGCCCTGTCTATTTAGATACGTAACTACAAAATTAATCAGTGTGTTATTTTCAGTGATCGGAATAAGTAGTGCAATTTCGGGTCAATGACCTTAAACATTATACTTAGGTTTATACCTGCTGAGCTGGCAACGTTACATTTTTGTTAGTTTTTCTCGATTATTCCATAAAAATTGAATGAAAATTAAAAATGTTGTATAATTCGTGATAGACTTTTATTTTCTTTAAAAACGAACAAATTATTACCTAATGGTTTTTAACCCTTTCACTGCCGCGCCTCGACAAAACGTAAACCTGCTTTGAATCATATGTCATTGTGTCAAGGACACTTTGACACTGTACTTTGTGACACCTATGTGTCGTTGGCGTTGAAAAGGTTAAAGAAAATAAAAGTTTTATCACGAATTATTATGGCAGTAGACACTTTAACTTATATATTAGAACAATTCGTATACAAAACATTTTTAATTTTGTTTCAATTTTATGGAATAATCGAGAAAAGCTAACAAAAATGAAACGTTGCCAGCTCAGCAGGTATAAACCATCTTAATTTGGATCTTTATCAAACCGTCGGTACATCTTATTAGGGGCCTCCCCGCCATGGTTTCCGGTTAGCTGTCGCCACACTAGAACCTTCCTGCCCCATCGGCCGTCGGTTCTACGAGCAATGTGCTCTGTCCACTGCCACTTACGTCTGGCAATTCTCCGAGCTCGTCAGTAACTTTGGTTTTCCTGCGGATCTCATTTCCAATTCGATCACGCAAGGAAACACAGAGCATAACTCGCTCCATTACTCTTGTTGTCTTAAAAACGTTTTTACGGTTACAGGTACTTCTCCAAGACTATCTCGGTACAGAGATCACCCCAAACACACTGGCGATGGCTTTGATCGAAGAATTGGATTATCACAAGGATCACCTAGACTCAGTCTTTAAAATTGCGGAAAAATGATCATAAAAAGAAAGATTAAAATAGAGTCTGAAATAGTTGATGTTATCTAGGTGCTGAGATTTAATAAGTATTAAATATAGAGGTGTAAATACAGATCTATATCGCCGGATGACAAGCAAAACTCACTTAAATTTCTGTCGCTACTCTTCAAAAAGTCTTATCTAGTTAGTAATTTCATACTGAGATACGAGCTTTGTTTTAAGTAGGTATTTGGTACTTAGTGACTTTTGCTTGTCACCCGACGATATATCAATCGGTTTCATTGTGTTGTCGTCTTTATTGGTGATATCTATTTATGTAAATGTGCGTTTGTTATTTATGTGCGTGTTTATACATTGTGGTTGTATAAAAATATAAATATTACAACTTTATTGAATGAACTGCCAATCTAATTGAAATGCTGCCTTTGCTAGCTTAACTTCTATAATGCCTTCGAAAGCCGATTCCTGTTGAAGCAATGGCGTAGCGATCTAAGGGCTAGGCAGTGCCGGGAACTGGGGATCTTCGGGGCCCTAAGCATATTCAGTATAGCTCAAATTGGACTCAAATCTGAAAAGTTCACCGATCTAACCTTAACCTTATTTAATAAACCCTTTATCGACTTTCTTTCCTTACCCTTCTATGTTATTGATTTTCAGTGATTTGATTACCTTTACTTTACTACGCCCTGTTTACCTGCATATTTGTTTTATTTTATATTTTACTGGGTCATCATTTCAGCCGAAAGACGTCCACTGCTGAACATAGGCCTCCACCAAGGCTCGCCAAACAGATCGGCATTGTGCCATCCGCATCCAATGCGTTCCCGCTACCTTCACCAGGTCGTCGCTCCATCTTGTTGGAGGCCTACCTACACTGCGTCTTCCGGTCCGCGGACGCCACTCGAGAACCTTTCGGCCCCATCGGCCGTCAGTTCTACGGGCGATGTGCCCTGCCCACTGCCACTTAAGTCTAGCGATTCTTCGAGCTATGTCCGTGACTTTAGTTCTCGCGCGGATTTCATCATTTCTAATGCGATCCCGCAGAGAAACTCCAAGCATAGCCCTCTGAGTGACCTTGAGCTTCCTTATAAGACCCATCGTTAGCGGCCACGTCTCAGTGCCATAAGTCATCACTGGCAACACACACTGGTCAAAGACTTTTGACTTGAGACACTGCGGTATATCGGATGACAAGATATTGCGGAGCTTCCCGAACGCTGCCCAGCCGAGTCTAATTCGTCGATTGACCTCTTTCTCGAAGTTGCACCTACCCAATTGGATTGTATGTCCCAGATAGATATAGTCGTCAACAACTTCGAGCAAAGTATCTCCGATTACGACGGGAGTTGGTACAACATGGGCGTTTGACATGACCTTCGTCTTGTCCATGTTCAATTTAAGACCAACTCTCTCGGAGACTCTTCCGAGGTCAGCGAGCATCGCACTGAGGTCCTCCAAGGTTTGTTTTACTGGGTAAAACTTACAATTTACAATTACTTGGGGCCCCCATTTTTTTGTTTGCACTAGAGCTCTGAGTTACTTAGCTACGCCACTGCGTCAAAGTCGATTTTTAGTTCATTAAAAAGTTATGTACAAAATCTTGTTCAGCCAGCACGAAAAATTCGCAAGTGAATAAAAAGGAGAAATAAAACAATGGTAGAAAATTATAAATAGACTTTTAATTAGCGAACCCTCCTGCAACTGACAACTCAACACAAACTACAAACACAGTTCGGAAATCACAATATTATCTGTACAAGTGTGGCCAGCCTTAAATCATTTTAATTAAATCATTAAATCTCTAATAATCTAGAGAAATGAAAAAAAAAACTTCGCATTTAAATTTCGGTTCTATCAATGTATCAAATAAACTGATAGTTAAAAAAACGATTGCACTATTTATTACAGAATTTCCGAACCGCAGATTGGCACCGTCTTTTATTTCATTGCCTGCTTTTTTTTAAATCGGTAAAAATCCGAGCCTGTACCAGAGGGCCACTAATTGTCTAATATCACACATTTCTAGTGTATTATTATTAGGTTTATTTATATTTAATTATTTATAACTATAGCAGGGGGCGGGAAACATTCCAATCTGACCTACCTTACAATAAAGATAGGCAAGAGGGAATACAAAGGCCAAATCATCTATTTGAGTTCCTATCGTATTCAATTAACTGATTGCCGCTACTTTTCTTGAGCAAGGGAAGTATTAGGTACAGATCTATTTAGAAGACATACCATACAGAACAAATAAATTGAACAAAACAATGGTAGTTAGAAATTCTCATCAACTCAAGTTTATGATTTATTATCACGATTGATTAAAAAAAAAGAATAACTACAAAAATAATAACCATGGGCAGTCGATCATTCAAGTGTCAAAGTCGGTTTAACAATTTATTATCACATACAAGTTCAACGGACAGTGGCATTTAACTTTCATATCCATGTTAAAATAGCGCGTTAATCCTCTAAACACCATCAAAAAGAGAAACTCGAGTAAATTATAAAACATAGATTCGTTATATTGAACAGATTATCTTTCCAAATAGTTGACTTAGTCGGTCGCCACAAAGATACAACCGACTCCTTCCAACACTTACGTTAAAAGGAGACTGCTGTATTTTTGTGGTGGCCTGTTCGAGCTACGTACTAGAATAACAGAACTGTAAGGTGACAACCGAGCGAAGCGAATTCATGATTATCCGGATAGTGAAGAGTATGTTGATTGATGAATTAAGACTAACTATGAAGAACGAAATGAGTCGTTTTCAAAAAAGTGTCAATTAAGGGATTTAATAAAAACAAAACTTAATTGATTCCTTTGTGTGGCGAAAGTTACCCATATAGTTTGTATGACTAACTTTCGTAACACAAAGGAAGCGATCGATGTTCTGATTAAGCCCTTAACTACGTACAATTTTTTTGAAAACAACTCATTTATGAATGCAAGCTAACTCCCTCAACTACGAGTCTCAAAATAATCGATTTATTTGTAAAATATAACAGGACATTTTGAGGAATCTAATATTTCAAAAGATAATTTCTAAAATATCTATCATACCCATCTTAAGCTTTTAACAATGAACAGCGATGTGGACAAATCGGATTCGAATACAATTTATCACATTTTTGGTGAATAAAAGTAATTTCTGACCGTAGCAGTGCCAAATAGTAGCCGAAGGCTATAGAGTGACTACAGGCGATTCACAAGAGCAGGAACGAATGGATCGAATGAGCGAATGAATGTATCTATGTGTTACCTATACACGTGTGTCTTGACGATTAATAAATGATTTATTTGAATACACTTCACACGAATATGAAAATGACATGCATCAGTCATTTTCCTACAAAAATGTTAGTGCCATCACTTTCGTTCAATCCATTCGTGCCAGCTCTTGTGAATCGACCACAACATCCCCTTGACAAATAAATCAGAACGAATGCGACTTACGCATATTTAACCCTTCGTATGCCTTGTACCGGATCCGTACCCAATTTAAGGTTTTCTTTTTGTATTTTTTTTAAAATCTGTATCATTGGATTTATATGAAACTGTTGAGGCTAGAATGTACGACTTTTTTTTTTTAATTCCGGCATACGAAAGGTTAAAGGTCGGCAAAACACGGTGATATTTCTAGCGTGGCAAGAATGAATACGCCCAGAGGCCGTATCGTCTAACGCGCTGACTTTCCCGGTCGCACTCGCCATCTCTTTTTACCCTCATTCTATACCGAGTGACAGAAAGAGAGGTGATAACGAGTGATTCCAGGTGGGTTAGACAACAAGGCCTCTGGCAAGCGTGGCACAAATAAGAGACAATTGCAACGCTATTCGCTGCCACTGGCATGAATAGAGCTAGTTAAAAATAACAAAAAATAAGGCACACAGGTCTTGAGACATTTTTATTACGATATATAAAATAGTTTTTATAAGATTCTCATTCTACAAAGGATCAAGAAAGAAAAACGAGTAATCTTTATCAAGATTTACAAAATTACAACTAAGGAAAATAAAAAACAAAAAAATATGAAATTTAAGTTGCCACGTATTTGTATCATTATAGATTATAGCTAGACCGTATAAATAGTCCTCGCCCGCGCGGTACAGGGGTAGGGGGGTATGACGACAAAGGGGCTGATAGAGGTGCAGGCGGCAAACGCGCGCCTCTCGGCCCCTTTGTCGTCATACCCCCCTGCTCCTGTACCGCGCGGGCGAGGACTATTTAAACGGTTTAGCTATACATCGGCCAATTAATATGTCGACGAGTTTTCATTCCGATTTATCTGTTAAAGACAGGACTGCTAAGGCCACAGTTTACCAAGTTTGAATAAGTGTGGTTAACAGTGTAAGCCAGTAACCAATCTAATAACGCACGCCGCCTACAATACCCATCCGGCTTTACCTTTGTCAGAAATAAATTGTACATAAAAGGGCTTAATGAAAACTAAATCACGCGATCTCGTCCTTTGTGTAACAAAAGTTAGTCATTCAAATTATATGAGTAATTTTTGTTACACAAGGGAATCAAATAAGTTTTGTTTTAATTAAAGCCCTTAATTGTGTACAATTTTTTTGAAAAAGACTCATTTAAGGGCTTATTGAAAACAAAATCACGAGCGCTTCTTTTGTGTAACGAAACTTCGCCATACAAACTATGGGTAATTTTCGTTACATAGAGGAATCAATTAAGTTTTGTTTTAATTAAAGCCCTTAACTGTGTATTTTTTTTAAATGACTGATACGTCGCCGTGCCGTGGAGATACACGTTGCCGTGTCATCTTGACAGAGCGGTGCCGCGTCGCGCAAAATGCACGGCGCGGCAACGTATATCTGCACGGTGCGGCAACGTGTCGTGCTCCGGCGCCGCGCCGTGGTCATGTGGCCAGGCTCTTAGTCCAGCTTTGGCGCTCTGTAGTTAGGTTACGGAATTACACTGTGTACTTTTGCCATGTTGATTGGGTAAGTCCATTGTGTCACGTAAATAAATATAAATTAATATCGTATAAACGGTAGTTTACGCCACGTAGTTGTACTGGTTGGGGTTGTCTTTGTCTCGCTCCATGTAGTCGCGGTCGATCAGGGATTCTATGCGCTTCTTGAGGTCCGCGGGCTGCGAAAAAATATAATTTGGATTAGCAATGGCGACGTATCATGAGTGTTCTTCAATGGAGAGCAAAGATACAAACGAAAAAAAAAAACAGAAAAAAGACCAGCTCTGGGAATCAAACCCAGGTCCTCAGCATTCAGTGCTGCGTGCTATACCCCTACACCACAACTGGTGGGGATGTAGACACTATAATTACATTTTATTCTAGAAGAGAGGGATCTCCTGTCACAGGTATTCTCACATACCTACTAGGAGGTCTCTAACCTTCTTGCATGTTTCTCTGGCTATTGGAATAAATACATTTTAATTTTTTTTTTCATCACGCGTCTCAGTACGCTAAATCACTTACTGCAGCGATATAAGCGACATCTATGTTAATAATCTCAACGAGATACGTCAACACTCGTTCCTTTAACCTGTCGTTACCCACGGACACAAATTTGTGCCCAAAATAAAATTTCGGAAGCTCCCACGACCTTGAGCGCTTTTTGTTCCGTCAATTCCCACCGGCACAAATTTGTGCTGCGGATTTTGTACCCCGTCTGCTCTCAGCGGCTCAAATTTGTGCCCAAATTCCTTACTCAGTTTTAAACGTTATTAGTGAGTGCATACGATTTATATTCAATTGGGCTTACTTTCATTCGATTGCTTTTAAAAACCTGTGGGCAACACGGAGTTCAGCTGTCGCGCAGAGCCTGGGTACTGCACGTTTTGGGCACACATTTTTGCCGCTGGGAGTTAAGGGGGGTAATGAGTGCGCGGGTCGTGGGTTAGGACAGGTTAAAAGATTGCTTAGGAGCGACATCTCTTGGTCCGGGTGAGCGGTGAGTTCCGAAGGAGTGTTGACGTTGTTTGGTTGGTGGTTGGTCGCCAAAAAAATCTGCCTTCTGCGCAGGTACATCGAGAGGAATTATAGTAGTATTTTAAAGAATAATTTTTTTTTACTAAATATTTTGACGGGGTGCCCTAGGCAAACCCCCCCCCCCCCCACATGAAGTGCTCATATTAAATGGGGGTACTCTAGAGGGTATAAGGTATCCCCCCGTATATTAATCTGACGCGCTCGAGTAACTTCAAAAATCCCCTCTTGGGCTCCCCTACCATTATAAGTCGAGTCGAACTGTAACTTTAGGGCCGGCGCTCACTGACGGCATGGCACGGCATGGCATTTTATTACTATCAAGTTATTTTGAATCTTATTTCAAAGGGTCCGTTGCCTCGTAACTGACTCAGATTGGTGGACACTCAGATGACTTCTACAGGAAGTATAAGACACGTGTCAAACGAAAGTCAAAGTAACAAACATATAGTTTAGAATTCATGTTACTTTATTAGTTATGCGTTGCGTCATCCCTCGGCACGTAGCGGGATCGTGGTATCGAAACAAAGTAACATGAATTGGGATGCACCAAAAAAAATAACCTCTAGTTTTTATATTTTTTTTGGAAAGAATAGGATATTTTAAGACACCATTTTCATCGATTTTGAATTTGGTTGAGTATTTAATTTTTTATATTTTTTTTTAGAAATACGTTGGATGACGTCACAGTGAGAGAGCCACGTTCCATAGCCTAGAAAAATTCAAGTCGTACATAACATAATCTGTGGCACTACCACGGCACTACTGAGACCCTACTACGAAGTGCATAATTCGAACTTCGTTTCATGCCGTCCCGCTCACGCTAATATGATTTGACACGAGAGTGAGAGGGATGATACGATACGAACTTCGAATTTTGTAGTAGTGCCCCTGATTTGTCTTGTCACTGTCAATATTACAAGCACGGCTTAGGGTCCTAAATGAACCATGACAAAATAGTTTTATTTATTTATCTTCTTTTAGCTTCGATTATTCCTGTTTGTTTAATGGTGTGATAGTAAATAGATATTTTTTATTAAAATCTGATATTTAAATTCTTTCATATTTACTTGTAACGTAGTAATTTAATAATTAAATTTGTAAAAATACATTGCGAGTATTGTATACATTTCGGACTTTATGATAAATGACAACTGTTTAAAGCCAGGTGTGCATCATGTGATTAAAGTTCTGTCTTTGTCACTCTTTGCTATTATAAGCAGGACAGCAACATTTCAAACTGTCAATTTGCTTTAGAGTGTAGACCTGCTTTATATCTGCCTTTGTGACAATTCACTGCAGGGGTCAAATGAAGGTCATTACTTAAATTATCTTTATTTAATTCAGATTATCATATTTTTGGAATCTGATTTCTGAAAACGCTTCACAAAGCCTATTTCTCCAAACGGTTTTCTATTTATTATACGTTGCCAAAAATTGGGACATCCCAATTCTAAACTAAATTGTACTGGTAGAGCCATGTTGTAGCTAGCCGCTGCATCACGAATGGGCCGGCTCGTCCGGGGCAGTACCACCCTCTCACAGAAAACCGGCGTGAAGCAGCAGTAATCCTGCTTGCGTTTCGTACGGTCAGTGAGAGTGCCGGGGGCCCAATACCTCACCCCTTCCGTCTCCCCCTTCCCCTATTCCCTCTCCTTTAGGGCCGACAACGCACTGGCATCGTGTAAAGCGCTGCGGGTGTCTATGGACAGTGGTGTTCATTTAACATCAGGTGACCCACTAGTTCGTTTGTCTGGCCTATCTAACATAAAAAAAAAACTCATTGAAATAAGATTCAAAATAACTTGATAGTAATAAAATGCCATGTCGTGCCATGCCGTTAGTGAGCGCCGGCCCTAAGTCTGACCATCGTACCTTGACGGGGAACTTGAGCTGGTTGTATAGCTCGGAGATGAGGAGGTTGTGCGAGAGCGCTTTGCGCATCTTCATGACGCGCACGATGGCCGCGTCGATCTGGTACTGCCGGTCTTGGAACACGCGCTCCTCCGTCGCCTTTTGCTCCTCGCTCTGAAATATACACACATTAATGCAGGGGTGAAATACAATGGTGAATAACTATCAATTTAAAAAATTAAACACTCCGAACGCAATTTGGTCACACATGTTTGAAAACAAAGGAAATGTCCATGTTACATCTGTCGACGCGTAGCGTATGTGTGCACATACGTCACACGGCCACAATGATCCTTTCACTTTTACATATCTTATTGGCAACTGCATCGGACATACGTCTCTCTGTATTTCTTTATAAAAATATTAAATGCAAATCAAATTTCAAAGCGAACTTCTATATTATATCCAAGCCTTCCACCATACGTCAACCTGTAAGACGCTCCAGTTCCACGCGGTCTATCGCACACGATTAGCCTTTACGCGTTCGCTCTTTCCATTCTCAAAAACGTATACTTGTAACAAAACATAATCGCGCCCGATTGCGCGCACAGACTTTCCGGCACGCAATCCTGTACGCTCTTGAGAATGCGCGATAGAGCGACTGTATAAAGGCGGTTAATAATAGATAAGTTAACTCACAGTCTCCTTCATCTGTATCTGGTTGATTTTGATGCGGAACAGTTTGTTGGTGAAGTCTGCGTTGAAGCAGAAGTGGTCAGTGTTGGCGACTTCGCGGCCGCGCGGCGCCTTCGTCAGCACGCGCGCCTTGCCGCAAGCCAGCGACTGGAGAGTGCGCCGCAACTCGCCCTCCTGGGGACATTTAAGGGGGTTATAGTTTAAGAATTAGTGCATTGTAACATGTAAAAGAGCCCTTAGCAGCCTGCTTGCAGAATTAACGTTTTGATTTTGATTAAGGGCCGTAAGAAGGGGATTACTAACGAGAGTCTATTAGAGCCCGACACCGAAGGCGGAAGACCAGCGTCGGCTTCACGGCGTCACGGGACCATTTCGTGATAATGTTTGTATCTTTTACCGTTTTTCTTTGTTAATTTATGTCACGAATAAATATTTTTCTTTCTCTTTCTTTCTTTTTCTTTTAATGACTCGAGTTTGTAATCCCCTTACTGCCCGTGAAACACACAATGATTTTCATCACATTGCGAGGAAGAATAACAAACAAAACTAAAGAACTACCGGATGCTACTCGAATTAGCAAATTCAAAATTGACAACGTAATTGACGTATAATCAAACCGCAACCTGAACGGGACTGTCAGAACTGTCATTTCATACATATTCTGACGTAAGCATATAGAATTACTGTCAACTCCAATCCCTTTCTAAACTCGCCCTGATAATAACTATGCTCAGTGGAACTTATATGTATTATGATCAGCGTGCCTCGTTGACATGTCATTTCCTCTTGTTCTTTCTATTCCGTGATTGCCGTTTGTTTGAGAAGCCTCGGCACACAATACTATTAAAGAACCTTCATAACTTAACTTATAAATATTCACGATAGCCTAGTCATTTCCACCCGGAACCATCTCAAATGACGCGCCAAAATCAGGCCTCCTGCATGCCATGTACTTACGCGCGATATTTACCTACCGCGGGGACGATCTGCTGCGATCGAAATTCCAGTAGGTTGTCACAAGCGCGCGCCGACGCACGTTCATTCGTGTTCGACGGAAAAAATATGCCGCCTGGACTTTTATGAGTGAATGGTGAAACAGGGGGCAAATTTTAATATGACTATGCTAAAATTAATAGCTAATATAACAATTTGGGAGTTCGTATCGTGCTGTCCCTCTTACTCTTCTATAAAAAGCTATAAGAGTGAGCGGGATGGCACGATGCGAAGTTCGAAAATTGACCTTCGTATCTAGTATAACGCTAGGGGACTGTGAGCATGGCAATGTGTTCTGCGCATTACAATAAAATATCCTTTTTGTTAGGATTCCAGAGCTAAAATGGCAAAAACGGAACCCTTTTAGTTTCGCCATGACCGTCTGTCCCTTTGTCCGTCCGTGGCTTAGCTTAGGGAATATTAGTGCTAGAAAGTTTGCATGGATATAATATATAGCAATTATCCCGACAAAATGGTAAAACAACATGTAGAAAAAATTAAATTATCCAAACTGCCAGCCCTTGTCACTGTCGGCACGCACACATTCTTAAGGAGACGGAGTAGTATAATCTGTGGCTATAATCGCGGTAAGTACCAAGATTTTGTACGGGATGCAGTATCTGTTACGAAGTAACTATTAAGTAATCTGTGCCAAAATGTTTAAAATGTAACAGCATGAAAGATTCTTACCTCAATATTAGAAGCTACTTTGATCTCCTCGAAAGACAAGTTATCTCCGTCGTTGAACAGCAGAAGTACCAGCGCTTGGAACAGCGATACTTGAAGCTCTTTGTTACCCTGCAACAATAATACATTTGTTTGTGTAAGCTTTTAGAGGTTGTATGTATGTATCGTTATGTTGAATGTGAGCAATGGAGAGTCCTTCTGGGCTAGGTCGATGAAACTTTTATATGATGTAGAATATAAATTGGCTCATATTTGAAAAAAAAAAATGGGTGTGTGTACCATGAGCCAAACTTGTTATATTGGGTGATTAATTTTTTTTTCAAGAATTTAAATGGTTATGAGGGTCATATTTTTTAACATATGGCTTTTAGTCTCATTAATATCTGTAGAAAATTTGAAATTCGTCATTTTCATAGTTTAGGAGAAATAAATAAAACAGTTTTAGGGTTAATCGGGTGTTTTTCACCCCCAGGGGGTAACAGAGAGATGAAACTTTGTGCAGGGCATTACCTCCTCAAAAGGCATCGTTTGATTATAGTTTCGACCCAAAAACGCTGGGGGCAATTTTTCTTAGGCTATCCTGCTTACCCTTTGCTTGCAGCCGTTGAAGTTCATTGGTATGGATTGGTATGGACAGATGTCTAGCCACTGCAAGCAAAATGGACATTTAAGGTGTCAAGGCGAAGTTTTTGTCGATGGTACCTGTGCGAAGTGCGCTCTGAGCACGCAGTGTCCGAGCGTCGGCTGCCACGTGAGCTTCCGGCCGGAGTGCTTCCCCAGGTAGAACTTGGTGAAGTGGTCCTGCTGCCGCGTCAGCGCCGCCGGCAGCCGCGCCTCGGCCGCGCCGTACGTCGGCCAGAAGCCCATCGTCAGGATGTACACGGACAGCTCTATGCCGGAGGTGTCTTGCGTGCCCGCCAAGTGCTGGTGACAGTACGTTAGTTATGAGACTGGTGCATAATGAGACGAGTGTGGTTTTATGATACGAGACGAAGGCGAGTTTCATAAATTTACACGAGTGTTTTAATTGCTAGTTATGTATAGTCGCATACATTTATCTACATGCATATCATAAGTCTTTTACAATATCACATAATAATCATTTTTTTACCAGAGATTTCACAGCATAAAATAAGGTAACTTTACTTTCCGTACTTCGAAAGTGCATATTAGAAAGAAATGACTAACATATTTATTTTTATTTATAAGCCATTTAGACTTGAATGTATTTACAAATCGACTAATTCGATAATCACAACCAATTATGATTTTGTTTTTTTTTAGAAGACATTCGAAATTTGTGAGTAATTAAAATATCCGTTTCAATACTTTAATGTACACATTAGCATGCAGGCACTGATACAGGTTTCTTAATAAAAGCCATTCGATATATATCATAACTTCCCTATCAATTAACAACAACATTCACAAGAAAACCCATATTATAAACCAATAAGCGATACATTTCAAGCAGTTTGATGGCATGTAAGTTCTGTTCCCAGGTGAAAATTTCAGCCCAAACCCACTCATTTTGAAAGGAGTGGGAGGTATATGAGACGAATTTGAACTCACCTGTTTATACGTAATATTAATATCCTTGGACAGCTCCATATCCTTGAACATGCCCTCTAATTTACAAGTAAAGCCGCCTCCGCACTCCTGCTTCAGCTTGCTAAGCATGGACTTCTCAGCGTCCACGGACGCCGACTTGCCCACCAGTAGCCGTTTCGCCAAGTCCTTCTTGTAGAACGCCTCGAAAACGTCCTTGCCGTGTATGAAGCGGAACAACACCATTATTTTGTCGAGCAACCTCTCCAATTCTTCTTCTGTCGCTTCTTTGTTGCCCGCTCGGAGTTTTACGTCGACGAATTTGGCTGAAAAAAAAAAGATTATTTTAAGTTTCCACATTTGCCAGCGCCTTAACTTTAACGACTTACAAATAAAGCCAATTTTAGAATACTGTTACCCACGTTTGCAGATTTTGTAATAGCTACTTTATTTATTTGTTAAAGTTGGAAATGAAATGAAGGCAAGCCATCTGTCAGTGGTAAACTAAAAGTAAACATATTCTACGTATTATATGATTGAAGTCGGTACTCACCAATGAGTTCCGCAGGCTTATTCTGCCGCTGATTGATGAAGTGTTCGAAGGCCTCCCGCATGGAGTAAAGGAACCGGTCGTTGCGCATGAAGCACGCAGCCACGATGTGGTCCAACTGCTCCTTGAATTCTAGAAGCTCCGCCACCATAGTCTTGTCGCGCTCCGGCTCAATCACTATCGTCCGACCTTTTTTCTGAAATAATTGTAAAACAATAACATTAACCGTATGAATTAAGCAGTTTGAAGCTTTATAAACAGCTGAGCAGTTATTTGACTTGAAAATTACTTTTTAGGGCTCCGTAGGCAACTTAGGAACCCTTATTTTTTATACAGTACCTATAGGCTTGCTTTTTACAACAATCTGGCGATGCCTCAAGACATATCGGTGTCTTTAGTTCTTGCGTGGACTTAATGATTTCTAATGTGATCCCACAGATAAACTTCATGTATAGCCCTCTCCATCGCCCTTTGACTGACTTTGAGCTTTCTCATGAGCTTGAGCTGTCTGTCTAAAACTATTGACTTAGAACCAGAGCTTAAAATACCGGAATTTCCCGGAACCGGTATCGTTGCTTTACACTAGAAACCGGTATTACTCTTGGTATCTGTACAAAGTTGATACCGATACCTTGAGAACCGGTAAATTTACCGGTTTTAAGAAGTTAATATATCGGTACTCGAAAGTGCGCTTAGAGTGAACATAATAATTCTCTGGAACCGAAGAAAAGAAATCCTATAAGTACCGGTATGTTACAAGTATCTTCAGTGCCGGTTCCAAGCTCATATTGGATGATAAGGTATTGCAGAGCTTCCCAAACGCTGCCCAGAAAGTCCCAAATTCAATTTTTTTTATTTCGGATTTTAAATCCATAGAATTAGGTACTACAATAATTTATACCTGTATCTAATGTTTGTACTACAATTAATTAGACAAAACAAGACATTTAAAACTTTCGCTGCGGTACAGCGACATGCGCATGTAGTTGCACGTACCGCTCGAGCAAGGGCGAGTCCCAACGCTGGGCCAGCGTACTTAGGATGCTGTTCGAACTACCTCGGCTGCGGATGAGGAGTGACGCGCAATGATAGCGAAAAGGCGAAAAAGCAGTCAGTTCGGGCCTCGGCAGGTGCTACAATACCGCGGCAACCTAAACCAACCTTGATGTAGGCGTTGAAGTGACTACACAGCTCGGTGAGGCCGTCCTTGACGCGGCCGAACAGGCCGTACAGCGTGGTCAGGTCGGCCAGCCGAGGCCCGTCCATCAGCGCCTCCAGCCCCTTGCCGAGTATGCCCGTCAGGTGCTCGCTCAGCAACATGCGCTCTATCGTGTGGATTAACTGCCATCTGGAAGATAACGCATTATGATTATGAAGGAATAGTAGATTTTTGTAGAGGCTAGAAAGTAAGCAATAGATGGACGAGTTAGTGGCGCTACGCGTCGGCCCTCGATTGTACGAGTCCACTCGTACTCGTGTACTTTTGGCCGAGACGAAACATTGTGCTTTTCACGACTAATGCGAGGAAATTTTACTTTTTCTTTTATGACATATAGTACATTTGGGGTATACGGCTGAGTCGTCGTTCTCATCATCACCACCATCCATCAATCCATCAACATCCATCCATACATCCATCTTAAAAAGTATTATCTTTCAAAAAGTCGTATCGTATTATGAAATACATATATTGATACGTCCTGTTTTCGTAATGTGTTACATTGTTGTCGTGTTTTACGCGCCATAAATGAGTCAGCTGTTAAATGTACATAATATAGGCAGTTTTGAGTACTGGATTTAGGTTATCTATGGCCACATTTTCGAGCAGTGTCGTGAAAAAAATAAAAATATCACAGGACGATTCACACTAATTTACCTAATCCCAAAGTAAGCAAAGCTTGTGTTATGGGTATTAGGCAACGGATAAACATCATCATCATCATCATTTCAGCCGAAAAACGTCCACTGACTGACCATCCGACTGATTGTATTGAACAGCAAACACCTCAGGTTTCTGACAGAATATCAGCACTGCAGGTTACTGCAGTACATGCTGAGACAGCGCCTATTCGTAACATCATCGCATGGCTCTTAATTTAGGGAATATGTAAGAAAATTTATTTAATTTGTCTAAATTTAATTTATTTTTTTTCTGTTTTTGTGACTTCTTCTTCTGCTTTGTACGTGTTTGTTGTGAATAAAGTTTGTATCTATCTATCTATCACTGCTGAACATAGGCCTCCCCAAAGCTCGCCAAACAGATCGATCCCGCGCCATCCGCATCCGCATCCTTTTTATAAGCTTTTATTTAGCTCACCCCGTTTGTTTTATTATTTTGTTTGTTTTAGTCGAATTTGACCCACTTCCAGTGGTCGGATTTGCTTGAAATTTAGTATACTTATGTAGGTTGGATGACAATGCAAGTACAGTCAGCGAAAAAGCTTGTATTGAAAATGAAATTTTTAACAAAAACTTATTAATTTTAAGGAAAGGAAGAACCCCACGGTAGTAGTAACATAAATTGTTTGCTCAAACAGTTCACATGGCCAGCAGCCAAATTGGAAAGAGATAATTGCATTTTTCTGGTCATAGGCCATCCTTTTTCAATGGATCTTTACTCACTTAGTGGAGGGGTCTAGGTAGTGCAGTAAGCGCTCGTTTTCCTCCCGGAGGCGTTTCTCCACATGCGCCAGGTAAGCGGGTACGGAGAGCTCGCGCATTAGCCTTTGGCCTTCCGCCGCGTACAGACGCTCCGTTGCTTGGAGGAACCTGGAGATAACATTATTTAAATAAATAAATGTAGCAAGACAATTGCCACCTTTAATAGTTGATACCACTAACCAATAATTCCAAGACGGAACTTGGAAAAAATTATTTATTTTAGTCTTCGAAACCAGAGTAATTTTTTGACTGTACAATTTTATTTTAAGCATATTAAATAGCGATTTCTGTCATATACATCAAAAACTTTTAGATATGAACTAACATTAGTTCATTTGCACCAGTGACAAAGGGATGGGTGTCAAAGAATATGAAGATCATACGAGAGCTTTATGTTTTTAATGAAATTAATTAGAGTACCCGCCACTGACTGAGGTCGGAGTAAAATTGATTCAATATCAATGTTGCCTCATAGATAAAATACAATATTCTGACAAGCAATTACGTAATGCAAGACTATCTCTATAATGTTTACTAACAGTAAATAATTAAATATTAACATAATTCTTCACCCTTATGCTGGCACTTCCCTTGGCGTATTTCACGAAATAGTTGCGTGTGCGAGAGAGGAGCACTATGCCGATTCTAGCGTGAAAGACTGAGATGGCAATAGCGCAACGCGAACACGCAACGCCAAGTGAAGTGCCACCATAATGTAAATTGAGAATACATGTCGTAGTGGACATTGGTTCAGTTATGCTCCTAACTGTATGTACTTAAAATGATATGATAACACAACCTTATCTCGAGTACATCATTGAAATTCATAGCACAAACGCTACGCTTATTGTATAACGTCCATTTCGTGACAATATTTGTCTCAGTTTAATTTTCTTTGTTTTTATAAACACAAATTAATGTTTTTCTCTCTTCTTTTTCTTTTAAACGCGCGGGCGCGTGCTGTCACATTCACTATTTCTTTCTGCCAAACGGTACGACACAAAGAAAGAGATAGTGAATGCGGTAGCAAGTGCCCGCGGCGGACAATACGGTCTCTGGCTCTACCGGGATCCCAACCAGGGGCAGGGCAGGGCAGGGGCAATCCGGTATTACGCGCGAGTCCGTGGCGAATGGAGGTGTTGTCGGTTCGACCTCCTGGCGTAGAAATGAGCGTAAAACGCCTCAGCTGGACAGGCTCTAAGGTAACCAGTGACCCTATCCCGCTGCGGGGCACTTACTTGTGGTCGAAAGCGTCCTGATAAATCCGCAGATCGGGGAGCATTCGAAGCAGGCTCTTGAGCAGTCCAGTACCTCGCGCCAATCCATGGCGAATGGACATGTTATTAATTCGAAATGGAGCGTCACTCCTAGCATAGAAACGTCTCATTTGGACGGGCTCTAAGGTAATCAGTGACCCTATCCCGCTGCGGGGCTCTTACTTGTGCTCGAAGGCGTCCTGATAGATCTGCAGATCCGAGAGCATCCGAAGCAGACTTGAGCAGCCCGGTACCATGCGCGAATCCGTAGCGAATGGACATGTTCGAAATGGAGCGTCCCTCCTAGCATAGAAACGCCTCATTTGGTCGGGCTCTAAGGTAACCAGTGACCCTATCCCGCTGCGGGGATCTTACTTGTGCTCGAAAGCGTCCTGATAAATCTGGAGATCCGAGAGCATCCTTAGCAGACTCTTGAGCAACCCGGCACCATGCGCGAATCCGTGGCGAATGGAGCAGTGACCCTATCCCGCTGCGGGGCACTTACTTGTGCTCGAAGGCGTCCTGGTAAATCTGGAGATCGGAGAGCATCCTCAGCAGACTCTTGAGCAGCGAGATGTCGACGGCGTCGCCGCCGCGCTCGCGCTCGATCAGCAGCAGCAGCCCGTCCACGGCGCGCGTCTGCACCAGCGTGTTCATCGCGATGTGGTGACGGAACAGGTCCAGCCCCATGTCCCTGCGATAGCCAGAAACAACCGCTGAAAGGGCACAGCGCTGCATATGCTGAGTAAACACTCAAGAACAAACAACCATATTTTGTAAGGCCAAAATTCCAAGCTTGACAGTCATTCTATTCGTATTGGTTGTAGACGACCAGATGGCCTAGTGGTTAGAGAACCTGACTATGAAGCTTGAGGTCCCGGGTTCGATTCCCATGTCGGGGCAGATATTTGTATGAAAAATACGAATGTTTGTTCTCGGGTCTTGGGTGTTTAATATGTATTTTAGTATGTATCTATCTATATAAGTATGTTTATCCGTTGCCTAGTAGTACCCATAACACAAGCTATGCTTAGCTTACTTTGGGACTAGGTCAATTGGTGTGAATTGTCCCGTGATATTTATTATTATTATTATTCTCTAATCTTAGGGTATCAACTTTACTATGTTTTCTTTTTAGGGTTCCGCACCCAAACGGTAAAACAGGACCCTATTACTAAGACTCCGCTGTCCGTCCGTCTGTCTGTCTGTCCGTCTGTGACCAGGCTATATACATCTCATGAACAGTGATAGTTAGGCAGTTGAAATTTTCACAGATGATGTATTTTGGTTGCCGCTATAAAAAAAAATACCAAAAAACAGAATAAAATAAATATTTAAGGGGGCTCCCATAAAAGAAACGTGGTTTTTTTGCCGTTTTTATAGATATTGGTACGAAACCCTTCATGCGCGAGTCCAACTCGCACTTGACCGGTTTTTTATATTGTTACTAATAAATGTCTTCTTAAATTTTTCTTTCCTCCTTCTTGACGGCTAGATTCGCCAGCGTGAGAACTATTAGGTCTGTCAGTTGAATTTAAATTCCCATGTTTTAGTAAATTCCCATGGGAATTCATAAAATATACAATGTGGTCTTCATTTTCGCTGTAAGAACACTCATTACACATTATGTATAATTTTCAAGATCCAAATATTACCAAATTTCATTTATACCCATCTGGCCTTTCTTGCATGAAAGAGCCACACAATCTCTCTCCTTTCTAACATTAGTAGGAAGTAAACAATATTTGGAACCAATGAGTGTGAACGTGTTAAGAACCGATAACCGTTGGGGTAGACGAGTTCTTGAGTGGAGACCACGGATCGGCAAACGTAGCTTAGGACGTCCTCAGACTCGGTGGAGCGATGACCTTCGCAAGGCGGCTGGCAAGAGCTAGATGAGAGTGGCGGAGGATCGTGCTCAGTGGGGGCCATGGGAGAAGCCTATGTCCAGCAGTGGATGAACATAGGCTGATGATGATGATGAAACAATATTTAAAATAAGATAATAGTTCTTACCAAATTGAATGTATACTAGGATTCTGCAGCACATAAGTACGGTCCAGATAAAGGAAGATGCTCCTTATCATGATCATCTGACGGCAGTGGGCTCGCCAGCAGTCGTCCATGCGTTTCAGGAACACCTGGCGGTCCATGCTCTCCGACAGGAACTGTTCGATGTTGGCCTTCACGTGAGCCTCTACCAGGTTTGTCAAGTTCACATATAGCTGAGATGCCATCTGCAAATAAAACAAATAGATATTATTACGAAGAAAATGGCCGAAATGATTGTAGTGACGAATGAGTTTCACTGGTATAGGAGTATGAATTCTGTTGACAGGCATAGCAGGAGTAAGAATTTTTTGATGACATGTCTGTGTCACTGGCACTGAATGTGTTAAGCCATCACCACTGTGTGATGATTGTCAGGAGTGTGATGACTTGACCCATGCATTGTTGGAATGAGTCCCGAATTCAGACTTGACAAGATGAGTTGTTGGAGTTTGGGTTGCATGCACAATGGCCAGGTCTGTAGTATGACTATTAGCTTCTTTTAGTGTTTAGCAATAACACAATAGTTTACTGCTACATAAACGTATATACTACTTATGACTTCGTTCCCGTCGCGGTTGAGACGGCTGGGCCGTGGGGCTTCGAAGCGCGGGAGCTTTTTGGTGACTTGGGTCGCCGTTTAAGAGATCGTGGTTGTGATGCTCGTTCAGGATCGTGGCTTGTTCAGCAGATCTCCATAGCCATCCAGAGAGGCAATGCTGCGAGCGTAATGGGGGCATTTGTTTCCAGTTCGTCGCGGGGAGGGATTTTTTAGCCAACAAGCTTAATTTAATTATTAATAATTTTAGGATAATTTTAGTGTATATTGTATGTTTGGTGCAGTACTAACTTAGTTTTTAAGAGTTTTGATTTTTTTACTAACCAATTTAAAAAAAAAAAAAAAATGTATATTGCCTGTGTCAGCGACAATTCAAATGTACCTATATAATCTAAGGTTTGGCTAATAAACGTGACTTATACAACTAACAACTAGAGTTTCACTCTCCTCCAGGAGCGCCCACACTGATCCCTCAGAACAACATCTCATCATTATATTATAGGTCATTTGTTGGCTATCAGAGCTGTCATCATTCTTATATAGGGCTATGGGTTAGCCCGAAACATGTAGAGCTAAACTCAATCATAGATGTGAGTTATCTGTACTTTTTCGCTAAGAGCCGTCATCAGATAAAGCAGTTAGCATATGCCATTTTATTGATTTGATGCTTGAGTAAACTGCGTAAGCACTCATGAGATATATATATACTCAATAATAATAAAGACCTTTATTTCTGAAAGAGCTTTAAACATTTACAATGCACTAAAGAAAAAGATTGTTTATAAAATATTTCATAGATTTTGGCATATTGTCCCCCAATCGAATAAAGCGGTAATATGAAAAGTTTGTAAACTAAGCTTTATCCGGTTGCTTTATGGGTTAGTTTGTAAACTAAGGCATTTCATATTACCGCTTTATTCGGCTGGGGGTGCAATATATCTCTTCAAATGCTTTCTACAGAAATCTGTCATTTGCAGCTCTTCTTTACAAAAGACCCAAAAGTCATATTCCCATTTTGCGGTCCGTCTTCCCCATTTTCTCTTCTTATCTCTATTTCTCTTATTATTAAATAGGCCCTAAATTATCATTGCTATTAATTACATGTTTTTCTTTCACTATATCAACATACCTAACTCATTAACAAATGTTAAATGACTTTATGATTATTATTAAATGGGTCCTAAAGTCCTAAATTGATTAAATTGATGTTTTTATACAGTAACAAGCAAAATAAATAAGCAAACGTCGCACTCGAGCCAGCAGTTTTGGGGCAAGGTAAGGTTTACAAAAAAAATCTTAATTTACGAGTATTTGTACTTAGTATTTGTAACATAGTTAATTAGTTACCCGTTATCATTTATTAGTCTTTAATGTATAAATACTCTTTGAAGTGATAACTGATAGCCCATTTAAGTGGCCACAATAAATATTGTACTATTTTTAATTTTGATTGGTTGTAGTGTGAAAGTATACAAATAAAATGGTAAGTTTAATTAGAAATGACAAATAAAATTTCGGACGCCAGGCTATTTTTAGAGAAAACAAAACAGCCAAAACTCAGACAGCAGAACAAATATTGGACTTTTTTAATCCAGGCCGGGGACTCAGACGTGGCAATAAAACTAAGTCTCACCTGATAGAGGTTCCCAGTTTCGTCTGATTGCGTCGTAAGCTTGGTTATCGGACTCTTATGCCAAAAATAACTTAACTAAGTTCTATGAGCTAGTTGTACAAATTTATTCTTAAAATTTAACTACCAAATGCAATAATTCGGCGTCAACATTCGCCTTCCATTTTCAAAAAAAATTAAACTAATAGGCCAGAAGGGCGAGTGAATTACACTTCCATATTAAAAAAACTAAAGTCCCGAAATTATTTGACGTTGGTGCATCTTGCGGTATAATAAAGTTTTTCACTGACCGTTTATGGACGAAAAATAGTTAAAAACGCAAACGAAACTTATGGCGGGATCCACATGGCGGCCGGCACCGCGTGCCTTCACATTTGTTTCAGCATGCCGAAATGCGATGCATAAATGTCGATGGTTTTAATCCATAGAAGGATTACAAATATGTATTATATAAAGGATATATAAAAAAAAACGCCTCGCGGCGTTTTTTCCGAAATCAATACATTTTATTGTAAATCACCATTTGGTGAATCGAAATGTGGTTCTTTATGCCATTTTAACACTGAGCACAATGAGATTTTCTCAGATTACTTTAATTTTAAATTTCAAGCCATCTTTTTCGATGGGATGACGAAAGGGAAGTGAAAAATGTTTTTTTCTAATTACATTAACATGATTCTTGGGCATGGAATCAAGCCTATTTAGCCTCTTAAGCGTCCGATAAACCAATTAAAAATAACACCTACCTCAATTTTGGAACAATCTGTCACAGGTGTGGCTGAAACTACCCTAAAGTTAAAGATTTCTTAAAGGAACTGTCAAATCGATCCAATTTGGTTGTAGTGTTGGGAATACAACACTACAATATACCACATACTATTCAATCTTATTTTTATTTATAATTGAATGGATATAAAAAAATAAACACCTAACTAACGTACAGCCTTAGTTGATAAGATATTTGGAATTGCTTTGACTAAGTACCAAATATTAAGTAAAATACCTTATTCTGACTACACGAAAATGAATTGATTGATTTGATTTAAATAGGCTATCAGTTATCACTTCAAAGAATATTTATACATTAAAGACTAATAAATGATAACGGGTAACTAATTAACTATGTTACAAATACTAAGTACATAATAATACTCGTAAGTTAAGATTTTTTTTGTAAACCTTACCTTGCCCCCAAACTGCCCACTGGAGTGTGACATATGTAAATAAGCAATTTATCGAAGAAGTTCTTGAAATTTTAGAACAAGTTTCAAACAATCAGCAGACAATTAAGTATTTTAACAAAACCAAGAAACCTGTATCCATGTATCAGGGGGCAATGATAAGTATCATGTAAAAACTTCAAGAACAAGTAATGAAAATCACTAAACCAACAAACCTTGTGACTGCACATATTCTCTACAGCCTGGTACAGCTCCTCGAGGGAGTATGCGATGGCCGTGGAGGTCTGGATGGCCACCACAGCCTCTCGCAGTTTGCTCCATGTTGTCTCTTGATAGTTCTCCGGGAGCTTTGGCTTACCTGTAACATTACATACCATATTTAGATAACTAAATTGTGAAAAGACTACCCAATCCTCACTGGGTCCACATGGAAACTACAGCTGAAGCCATCTCATTCTAGAGGTCTATGCTCAGCAATGGAACATGCAGTGGCTTGTGGTGGGTGGAGTACGAATGAGAGACTGAGAGGTCACTCTGAATTATAATTATCCACACCAAATTTTAATTATCAGAATTTGCAACTTATTGTCAATCAAGGAAAGCTGACAATTGCTTATACTCCATTTATTTTAACATTTGAAACTTAACAGTAAAATTTGATCATGTTTTTAAGTGAAACAACAAAACTATTTAAAATTGTGTTAACTTCTATAATTAAAACATAATAAATACCGCTAAAAAATGTACACAGGTATTTTTAGTCCTTTTGTGTTCTAAATGGGCATTTTTATTTTTTCTTGTACCTTTTGACTTTTTTTTAAATTCGGAAAGTTTTATGTGACTTCTGCTCAGAATCACGAGCTCTTTCGATCCTACTAGGAGAAAAAAAGTGTCCCAAAATTTTCATACAATTTTCGATTCCTCCATTCCGTTACGGTCATATAAAGTCTATGAAAAATGGTAACGGAACGGGAAAAAAAACTTTGGACACTTTTTTTCTCCTAGTAGGATCGAAAGAGCTTGTGATTCTGAGCTGAAATCACATAGAACTTTCCGAATTAAAAAAAAGACAAAAGGTACAAGAGAAAATAAAAATGTCCAAATACCGAGAAACATGGTTACAATTTGACCGTTCAAACCTTAAATTAAACAAAGTATAGATGTATGTCCTAAACTACTAAGTTTACAAAGTGTTCCTCATAAAGCCCAGTATTAGTATCCTCAAGGTTGTGCTACCTGTGTACTACAAATGGTAATAATAATTCCAGGGTAGGTAGCCAACAATGACTATGAATTGGCTTCATGTGCTTTCCTTTCTATTTATTTTGGTGTGTCAATCTGTCATGTGTTGCATAGCAATTTGAAAAAATAATCATGAAACTCCTACATCAGGGGTATGTATTTTAATGCACAAGTAAGAAATACCAAATGTATTAAAATATTGAATGAGTCAAAAGACGGACAAGTCTTTTTTTGACACCATATACTTCTCAGAATTCATTAAAACAGCATTGCGTAGAACCCATTAGGTTAGGTTAGGCTAGTTTAATAACAATCATAAAAGGTTTATGGTTTCAGAAAAAAACCTTTGGTCTCTTGACCCTTTCAATATTTTAATTCATTCTTCTTTTGTACTTCAGTATTATGATTCAAACCTACATCAGTGGTTGGCAACCTTTTGTGAGGGAAGGATCACATAATGACAAAATAAGGAATAATAAGCCTCACATTCTTAGTTTTAAACTTTTGTATGCCGGGATCCACGTCAGATTTAAGGCTATCTTTTTGTTATATTTTTTAATCTGTAACATTGGTACTATTGAGACTAGAATAAAAAAAAAATAAAAAAAATAAAAAATAAATATCACGGGACAATTCACACCAATTGACCTAGTCCCAAAGTAAGCTTAGCAAAGCTTGTGTTATGGGTACTAGGCAACGGATAAACATACTAAAATAGATAGATACATACTTAAATACATATTAAACACCCAAGACCCGAGAAAAAACATTTGTATTTTTCATACAAATATCTGCCCCGACACGGGAATCGAACCCGGGACCTCAAGCTTCATAGTCAGGGTCACTAACCACTAGGCCATCTGGTCGTCTAATGCAGGTTTTTTTTTTACTTTCAGCATACGAGTGATTAATAATAGAAAAAACTTATTTACTAAATAACCAGACGTCAACAACAAAACAATAGACTGCATTTTAATGAATAAATTTTGAATTTTTTGCGGACAGTTTGTTTTACAATTATTAACACACTGCTATTTTGTGGTTACTTTTAACACTCAAGATCAGTTAAACACTGTAGTAATTATATTAGCCTCAGTACTATTGTTGTTTTTGTTGAAATTGATCATTTATTACACACACGTTATGTGCACACATTATGTGCATTGAAACAGCTGGCATGTTGTAGATACTTTTACACACACATTTAAGTGCAGCTGAATGTTGTAAGTTAACATGGACCAACTCCTTATCAATATTACTCCAAGTAAAACATGGTTTTATGTCAAGTAAGCGATTTTCTGTCTTTGAATATTACGGATATGGGTTAGACCAGCATGTGGTGTTTTACTGTAAAAACTACATTAAAATTACTATATCAGTATTATTCTAATTTTACTATTAAAATGGAAATGCAAATTAACTAGCCCTCATCAGAAAAAAATAATAATATGAAAGTTACATTTTTAAATCATTAAAAGTTTTGGTCATTTTAGGGCACAGGGTCAGAATTCGAACACCCAATCTATCAAATAAGTAACATAGAACTTTGTTATAGCGGACGACAATAGGTTATACTAAATGACGACTTCTAAGAGTAAACACATACTTTTGAAATTCTTGATAACAAGTTTCTTCGCTGTCGCGCCGTGCTTCGATGATAGCGATGTCAAGCTCTTCGCAGCCCCATTGGAGTTAGGGGTTAACAAAGAAAAGTTAGATTTCTTTTCACTGGCACTCATTTCGTCCGTTTTATGTCTTTTACCGCACTGCTCGTTGTTGTGTAGCGTACGTTTTCTACCCTGATTACCACCTTCTTCCGCAAAAACTGTAGTTTTAGCTGATCCCGACATAAAGCATGATATGGCCGCAGCCGCAACACTAATGATACTACGCTTAATGATAATTAACTACAAAATACTAATAAAAATAGAAGCATTCAGTCAATCATTTACTACAATCACCACCATTAGTATGAGTTTCGTATAAAAACGAGAGAGGTCGCGTTCACGACGTTTTATCTAGAAAGCAACTTCTACACTTCTACGTTTGGTTTGACGCTTTGCACTAATGTTTCGTATAAGTCTTGATGTGTGCATGAGGTATGGATAAAATAATTGTAGTATTTCTGTACAAAATAAATGTAACAATAAAAGTTAGTGCTTTTCACGTCATGTTATTTTAATAAAATCGATATCATGAGCTTTTTTACAATTTAAATAACCACATGCTTTATGGAAATAAATGCAAGTTTACCCAAGGAATTGGTACGTTAGTATACAAATTCCTTGAGTTTACCACACATAACATAATGCAGTAACGAAACGCAAACGTGCAAATAGCTACTGTCAAACCTAAAGTATTCTTAGTCTAAGGTTTATTTCATGGACTTAATACCTAACCAGGACTGAGTACTGCGACAAAAAAGTGAGGCCGTAAAAAAAATAACTAGTGGCTTGCATCTCGTTCTAATTAGGGTATTCAGTATTTATTAAATCGCTTCATTTCTTACAAAAAATTGTACAAAAATGATGCCCTGTTGGGGTGATCAAGTAATGGTGCGAGTGGGACACAATACACTAGTTTCTCTACTTTGTTTGTAATCTCTCGGACCGCTGTCTCTAGATGCCATTATTAAACTGTACGGCTTGGTAATATGGGTCACTTTTGATTGACTAATAAAAGTTAGTACTCAGTCCTGGTTAGGTATTAAGTCCATGGTTTATTTAGATAGGTGTTAGCCAGGGGGGGCACACTTACATATATCATCACTTTTCATGCGACTACAGCGATCTCTGGTGTTTGCCGAAGAACTAAATTAGCGGCCATCTTGTTTGACTTGTCAAACTTGTCAGTTGTCATTCATCGGCCATGGCCATGGCGTACCAAATTGTACGGCCAAGGACTTTAATTGATAGGCCACTTTCCAATGTTCGTATTTTAGCCGTATAATGCAAATCGGGTTTAGCCGCTTATACTTCGTATATGCTGATTTGAATTAGACGGCTAAAATACGAATAGTGGCAATTAGCCTATCAATTAAAATCGTTGACTATACATTGCTATAGGTACGCGTATCTATAGCTGTACATCGCTACCAACATATACATATAGATAGGTATACATCTATAGAAACGTCACATTAGTTCTTGAGCAGCCGTAGGGCGGCAGCACCTTCCATACATGCATATTTGACCATAGAGTTGCCACTTTTGTTCATATAATATTACAATACTCTTTGGTGTTAGCCAAGTGTTAGCCTAGTAGCAAAAGAATAATTCTTACTAAAATTATTCATTCATTCAAATTCTTTCATTCATTCAAATATATTATTCATTCAAATTAATTATTATTCATTCAAGTTCATTTTTAATTATTCATTCATATTATTCAAATTATTCATTCAATTCAAAAAAATAATAAACTTTACAAAAATCGGATCTAATTATTAGATCCGATTTTTGTAAATTTTATTATTTTCTGAATTAGAATTTACAAAAAACATGTATGTATTATTACATGGTGGTTTCATTCTCGAATAGGAAAGTGTGAATATTCGACGTTGTGTATTTGTTACAATTTGTTAGCATATATTAGGTACGGATATAACAAGAAACTAGAAGGCCTGAGTCCGATGCTTTTTTTTAGCTATATTTTCTGGTGTTTTCTGTGTCTTTCCGTCAGACACACCGAAAATAAATAAATTAAAAAGTATACGTTGGTACATTTCATTGAGTAGTTGGTCGAAGGGGACTAAGTAAACATTTTTTTAATCTTCTTCTTCTCTAATATATAAAAATCTCGTGTCATGGTGTTTGTTATCAAACTCCTCCGAAACGGCTTGACCGATTTTTATGAAACTTTTTTTCTGTATTCGGTAGGTCTGAGAATAGGTTGTAGGTGTAGGCTATTTTTTAAACCCCTATTCTTCGCGGACGGAGTCGCTGGCAACAGCTATCTAATATATAAAATTCTCGTGTCGCGGTGTTTGTTACCAAACTCCTCCGAAATGGCTCGACCGATTCTCATGAAATTTTGTGTGCATATCGGGTAGGTAGGTCTGAGAATCGGACAACATCTATTTTTCATACCCCTATTATTCTTCGTAGACGGAGTCGCGGGCAACAGCTAGTATTATATAAAAATCTCGTGTCACGGTGTTTGTTATCGAACTTCTCCGAAACGGCTTGACCGATTTTTATGAAACTTTTCTCTATACTCGGTAGGTCTGAGAATAGGTCGTAGGTTATTTTTTATACCCTTACTCTACGCAGACGGAGTCGCGGGCAACAGCTAGTCTAATATATAAAAATTTCGTTTCACGGTGTTTGTTATCGAAGTCCTCCGAGACGGCTTAACCGATTGTTATAAAACTTTTTTTCTCTATATTCGGTAGGTCTGAGAATAGGTCCTAGGCTACTATTTATCTTCGCAGACGGAGTCGCGGGCAACAGCTAGTAAATATATAAAACTGCACAACTGGTTGTGCCGTGGGGAAAGATGTAAGATTAGCATTCCCGACCGCACAACTAGTTTTACAAAGTAATTCAATGTACAGACACACGATTTCTACTGTTTTATTATATGTATAACTAGTCAGTTAACCATTCTCATCGTGACGACTCTTCTTCGTGTTTTTGTGGTTCTTTTTTGCTATCCTTTTACTACGCACTGTCTTTTGTTTAGAAACCCAACAGCTTAGATTATTTATGCACTAGATGGAGCATAGGCGGCATGAAAACGTCCCATAAAAATATAAGCCAAGTTGGCTTATATGTCAATTGCGTCATTCCGAATGACAGGGTTGCCAATAGTAATATGCTAAAATCCCCAAACGCTTTGTCGAAATTCCCCACGGGTGGGGAATAAAAAATTATGTGGGCCGAGTGACTTAGTTTCGAGCTGTTGCGAATAGTGAATTGTAGGAAATTAATCAAGACTAGCAGAAATTTTACGTCAAATGTAGCGTATTTATGTTCATACTTAAAATCCCCTCATTTTCCCAGAATTGAAGCTCTCCCCACACATTCCCCAATCAGCTTCGCTTTCCCCGCAGTTTTGCCGCACACATTGGCAACACTCATTTGTCATTTTCCCTTCAGTCTATGAAAATAAAGACTTGGCTTAAAGGTCTAGTTACCAGGCCATAAAATTCCAAAAAAAAAAAAAAAAATTCCCTTCAGTCTGCATTGTGACAGCGCGAGAAACGTTATAAAAATGACTAAATGTGTAATAAATAAATGTAATGTAACCGTGTTTCATTATTATTTTTGGAAATAAATTCTTTTTCACCACTCAAGCTCTGAAAGTAGGTTGCATTCAGCTTGAAATCTGGGATGTAAATTCGATTTAGGTACATCCTTAGGGATGTAAGTAAATTTGAAAATCGAATGGTGCTCCTTTGTATTCACGAACCCCGTGGCCGCGTGCTGCGCCAAACCGCGCGCGTGGCGCGCGTGCGCTGCTGCACGTGCAGCTGCAGCGCCTCGCCGCCTGCGCACCGAGCTCAGCAAGGTGTGCAGGCAGCCGCGGCGACGTGACGCCGGTGCCGGCCGCAAGGGCGGCGCGACGCGCTCTCTTACAAATGGCGTTTATATTTTTAACATAACGGTTTTTCTTTATTTCCTCGCATTTATGATAAAAAGTAGTGTTCAACTCGAGTGTAAATGATCAATTACAACTTGAGATGCGCCGAGTACAACTTTTACCGAGTAACCGATTACCGAGTATACTCGGTTCAAAGTTTCTCAAACCGAGTACTCGGCCGAGTTACTCGGTTCTGTTTTGAGGCGCGAAAACGGGTTTAGACAGGTTCGCGCGGCGCTACCAGCCACCGCGAGCGAACGTCGCGGGGACCCCCGCCTTCTCCCCGCAAATTAGTCAGTTTTTGTTTAACGAGTAATACGCATTTGGTCCGCACATTAATTGCTTAAATATTTTAAAAACATTGGAAATAGATGATTGTGTACAGTGACTGTTGACACAATGAGTATACGCAAAATATTGCGAATCTGGTTGTTTTACAAGCCCGTTTTATTTTAATACGCATGATTAATAATAATTTTATT
Source organism: Archips xylosteana (assembly GCA_947563465.1). Lineage (NCBI taxonomy): Eukaryota > Metazoa > Arthropoda > Insecta > Lepidoptera > Tortricidae > Archips > Archips xylosteana. The sequence continues at coordinate 4,572,020 of OX387344.1, forward strand.
TAGACCGAGTATACTCGGCATTTGAACCGAGTTATTCGGCCGAGTACGAGTATCAAAAAAACTGCAGATTACACCGAGTACCGAGTAGTAAACGAGTACTCAGCCCATCTCTACTTACAACCCTTATTTATCAATCTACTATCTATTTGTATTGTAGTTATGAAGGGGTCAAAAGTGGCTCCAATTGGTTCGTGTAATATTCACACAGCGCTGCTTTGCCAGTTTCATTTCCTTGAAATTAGCTTGACACACTACCGCGTGTTTAGATTTCCCCGCGGCCGCTCAATTTCGATTTTGCCACAGAAAAAAATATATATAATCAGTTTTTAGTTTTATTTATTCATACTTTATTTAATTACCATTTACAGTCACTTTTACTCGCGTCTATCGGCCTCTAATATTTTTTCCCCACATTTTGGGGAATGTGAAATTAACTGGTATCATTAAGCACAACCGGAATGACGTAACGCGATCGTAATATGAAGCTGTCAAATGGATGGTGGACGTTTTGTATCGCGATGTTTGCTCCTGACGCTCCATCTAGTGCATAAATAATCTAAGCCCAACAGTTTAGCCGGTGAAGCTCCCAGGAGATTCAACACGACAGGCCTAATCTAAGTTCACTGTCACAAAATGCTTATACATTCCTGTGGACCTCGCACGATTATCCTTCGGAAAATCAGCTGCCGGACCAGTGCTGTAAATGGTGCGGCTAATGGTCCATTAACTTAATAGCAATGACTATTAGAGATAGGCGGTGACGCTGCTCAGATTTCAACGCTCAAATTAGAGCTTTGTTTAATGATTTTCATTAAATATTGCGTTCCCAGCGAAGAAATTTACTTACTGCCATGACTCACTTAGGGACACCAAATACCAATTGCACTTGCATAGTTAGAAAGCTATGGTAGGTGCCGAAACAACTGAATTGTAACCCACCGTGGTAACATCACAGTCATATCTCATTGGCTAACAAGGAAAATCACTACCTGACTATAGACAGCACTTTAATAATAATAATGTAGAAAAATTACCTCACATGTGCCATACTCAACTACTTACTTACAGTGCAGTGCGCCTGCTTGCAGTAATGGTATCGATATCGCATCAGTACCTCTACCATGAGTTAACTAGTTTACAGTGACCGTACTCGCTAGCGACGGCGTAAATGATTTGTATAGAGAATTGTGTACAGCGCCTCTAGCGGTCACTTATGGAAGTACAATTCTCCATACAAATCATATTTACGCCGTCGCTAGCGAGTACGGTCACTGCAAACTAGTGTAACTCATGGTAGAGGTACAGATAATCCTATTACTACGAACAAGTCCAAAAGCATTATACATATATAACAATACCTACAAAACAGCACAACTTTGAAAAACCGGCCAAGAGCGTGCCCCAGTAAATAAAAGAGTTAACGTCCCACTCCCAGTGGGGTTACTACGAAATTCGAAGTTCGGATCGTGCGGTCCCTCTCACTCTCGTAATAAATACCATTAGCGTGAGCGGAACGGCATGAAACGAAGTTCGAATTTCGCGCTTCGTAGTATAGGGCCAGGCACCAGGCACAACACATCAAAGCTCTCGTTTCAAAACTAATAACATTAGAAATAAAGTCGCTCCAATACATTTTGTTGTGCCCGCAATCAGCTTTAATTCAAAATAACTACGTATTAAAGATAACTTCGACGTGGGGCCTTTTCAAAAGGTCTGTCAAAAAAGTCAGCTGGGTGAGGCCACGAGTCAACCGCCGTGTCCCGTGTGTTAGGTTCACGCGTGGTGGTGGTCACTGAGACTTTTTAGTTGACGGACGTACTATTAGTCTATTTTGGTAACACACGGGGCGGTTGACGCGTTGACTTCCTGGAGATTGCTATATAGTCAGCTGGTGTCCAACACAATTGTTTGGAGCACGCTGTAAAAATTAAACAGACCGAAATCCGAAATTCATATTGAGAAAGACAAAAATTATCTAGATGTCATGGCTCGGCCCCGACTTCGCGCGACCGGCGGGCTGCGGCAGCGGCGAGCGTTTTCTCCGTTCATTGTGCGGCCGAGACGCTCACCGCACAGTGTTTTTCTGGCGGCTCGCGCAATGAACTGATAAAACGCTCGCCGCTACCGCCGGTCGCGCGAAGGTGTGGCCGGGCTGTAGGTGGAGTTGCCCAGACCAGAGTAGTTATATTATAACTCCAAGATAAGTGCTGGTAACACCAGGGTTAGGTAAGTATAGTGTCAAAATGTATGAAACTCTCATCCCTGACGTGTCCCTGACCCAGGAACAACGATTTAACTTTTTAACCCTGGACCGTACAAGCGGCCGCACTGTATTTAGTCACAGAATAATTAATTAATATTAAGTACCTACTAGCGTACCCTAGTGGAAAGTACCTATCAGATAAGAAAATGATAATATTAATATTTACAAAGCCTTATTGATACAAGACTTGAGTGTTGCATTGCATGAAACAGTTTTAAATATAATACTTAATAGCCAAATGATTAGATCCTTCACATCTGAAAGAGAGGATCATTGGTACAGTCCGCTGTAGAGAAACGTGACCCCACAGCATACAAACTTTGGATGCGGGGGGTCCGGGGAGCTCCAGCTGACTGTACACCACCACCGAGGCTTTCATGAGAAATTTAATATAAAGAGCTTTTAAGTAAGATAATCCTTAATGATTAAGTTCAAGCCTACTACACATAAAAAAAAACCTACAATGACGACATGTGTCAATTGCTTTTTCTATGAGCACTTCGAACAACGTTGTCATATGCAAATTCAAATTAGCCCACTACGCCAACCAAAAAACGCATGACCGATAATGTTTATCCAATTAACTGGCTATTGTGACGAGGCACGGAGTTGGCGATTTGATTACACCCTCGCAGGTCGGGGTGTAACAAGTGTCGGGTCCCCCGCCTCCATTCAACGCATCCATTCACCGGACTGTCTCACTCCGAAACCGGTCGCCGTTTCGCGCGCGCGTATCCGTTCACTAGCTCCGTAGCGATCGCGCGAGATTCAAACGACAAATGAAGTTCGAAGTGCTTTGTGTTATAATATTATAACGCTCGTTTCAGTTATAAAAATGGGCGAGCAAACATTAAACATGCCAGACGAGAGCATAGAACAGCATATTGTTACGTTGTTTGAGAAATTGGAGTGTTTGCGTAAGGATGCGAATGACGGACTTGCGGGTAGGGTACCAGCGCGATTAGAGTTGCGGACTCTTTCACTGTGGAAGGCCGTGGTAGCAGAATGTGCGGCGTCGTTCTTGTACGTGTTTATAGTGTGTGGAGCGGCTGGAGGCGCCGGCGTCGGAGCCTCTGCCTCCGCCGTGCTGCTGTCAACAGCACTGGCCTCGGGTTGTGCCATTGCCACACTCACCTTGTGCTTCGCTAATATTTCCGGTAAGACCTTGACATAAAGCCCTCGAAGCTGTTGAATTAAAGCCTTCACGATCATTTAGTGGTTGTCAAACTCTCTGGTCTATCTTGATTAGTTTCGTACTGACAAAGAAATTCCGCAAACTTTTCGTATTTATTCCAACCACGTCTTATCAATCTTGACGAAGGTCTAATGACTGTTTTTGTTCTTTTTATCAACGGAAATGAACGAGTAATTTATTACTACCAGTTTCTTATTTAAATTGAATTGTAATATTGATCCGTTTACCTATAGCAAATTATTGGATCCACTGCTCTACCTGAGCATATTGCACCTTTTCGTTGTAGGTACGGGGACAAAAAAAACGAACATGACATATCCGTTGTAAAGGTCGCAGGTGTCCAAATTCATTTTGTATTATAGTATTATATTATATTAACTTATTCAATATTGTCATTGTGTTAGTTAAGGAATCTTTATAGGGAACTTTTTCCACTTGGGCATTACATAGGTATTTGCTAAAATACGAAGACTTCAATTTTCGTCTTTATTACGTAAAATCATCATACCTAGATGAATTTTCGCCAAGGAGACGATTTCTTTATTTATTGTTGGGTTAGTGATGAGAGTTAAGTCACAGTATAAGTAACAGTTTTTTATACTGTGGTTAAGTAATGTAATGTTAATTATTGTTGTCTAAATAAGTATTAAAACTGCCTTTTTAATTCATCATCCCAGTCTATATACGTCCCACTGCAGGGCACAGGCCTCGTCTCAGAGAGGGGTTCTGAGAGCTGTTGGGCCGTAGTTCCCACGCGGGCGCAGTGCGGATTGGGAACTTCAGCTTCACACGTAAATCATTGAATTTCTTCGCAGGTGTATACAGGTTTCCTCACGATGTTTTCCTTCACCGTAAAACTCATGGTAAATTTCAAATGTAATTTCACACATAAATTTCAAAAAGTCAGAGGTGCGAGCCTGGATTTGAACCCACGGCCATCTGCTTGAGAGGCCATAGGTCAAACCACTAGGCCACCACGGCTAGTCTTTTTTTATTAAAACTACCTTTATTATGCAAGGTACAGCTTCGGAGATGATCAAACAGTCGTAAATGCCGAGGATAAGCAACAACTGCATAATAATAAAGTTCAGAAAGAAGCTCATTATGCTGGGGACCATGATTATTATAAATAGACTCGCCTGTCTGGTCGCCTCGCCTTGCACAAATTGTGAGAAAGGCACGCAAAAAAAGACCAACCACGTGTACCTACCTGCTTGTTTTTTTTTTATATGCAAGGTGCACATTCATTGAAGTGGTTTGTGATCTAGGGTTGTCTAGAGGCCAATTAAGTACCGTCATTTCGTTATTTACGATAACGAGGTTCTATGTTTATTATTAGTGCGGATGAGATTCAACCTTGCACCAAAAACGGAGGGTTAGTTTTTGAACGCCCCAAAAACCAGTTGATAGCGGTCGACCGATGAGTTACCGCTCAACTCGTAACGTGCAGATGTTCACAATTATCCGGAATTTTGGGGTTCCGTGTTTCGAAAGGGAAAACGGGATATTTAAAAGGTAATTTTACGGGCAAACGTTGATCAAATACTGCACTTTATTTTATGCCAATGTGTTATCTTTTTGGAAACAGTTCTAAAACTGGTCTATCATCTTCTTCTAATATCGCTCATGTAGAACAACACTGATACAATAAAATTACAAATTATGTATTGTCATTTCAAAACTAAACTTTATGTAAAAAAAAAAACAAGTGTTTGTTATCGAACTACTCCGAAACGGCTTGGCCGATTTTTCTGTTTTTTTTTCTCTATATTTGGTTGGAAGGTCTTGGAATAGGTAGGAGTTGTGGACAACAGCCAGTAACCTATAAAGTAAGCGATGCGTTAAGGATTTTAGTTTTTTTGAGTTTATGTAAGTATTAGCCGATAAAGTGTTGAAAAATGAAGTGTATATCAAGCGATAGGTACATTGTCTAACGTTTGTTGGTCAAATAGGATCATACTTTGATACCCTGACCGACATGATGATCTACTCTTAGAGTTCAAATTCCATTACAACTTTGATTGAGTGTTAAGTCATTTGACCTAACGAAATTTGACATGGAAGTTACCCACACGGCTATCAAAACATTCTGTAGATGAAACTTGTCAGCTGCCTAAGTTTATGTCAAGACCCTATTCTCCGAAACGGTAAAGGGATCAAGTTATAATAATATAACATTACGGAATATCGGGGCTTATCTTATCTGAAACAGAATCGGTAGAGGATATATCTTCTTTAGTTACGTTGATCAAGCTAGATAAACTTAAATTAACTTAGGAGATATATATACATACATACAAAAAACATAAAACATAAACAATGATTTCATTAACAAAGTCGGAAACACTTTATTTTCTAGAAAGACATTTTCCACGGAACCTTCTATCCACCGGCCCAGTCCCGCTTCCCCGGTTTTTTGCCGGCGCGACGGGACGACGGCTGGCGAAAGTATGTGTTTTTTTTTTCATCATAATAACCTAAATGCGGTGAAACTTCTATGCTTCGAGGATCACGCTCGGGACTTGAGTTCGTAATTTTTACGCGATATAGAACAAACTTCTGAGTTGTCTGTAACGAATTAACATTCCGCTCAGAGCTGAGCAAAATTTGTGTAATCTCAAATTAGGATTACGATGAGTTCCGGTCGCAAATTTAAATGAATCCCGCTTTCGTTTGTTTAATATTAAGCAGGTAGGTATTATGTACAATGTCCGGAATTTTGGCCAAAACAAATTTTTGCTAAGCTTGTTGGAGAAGTGATTTATAATTCTATAATTTTATTCCGACTCTATTAATATACAAAAGAGCACGTTTTGTGGCTTTGTTACTCGTTTTGTGAGGCAAGGAGTTGCCTTTTTTGGGTACTTAGCAACGTGGTTATTTTGCATAGCAAATTTTAATAGGTAAATTAGGTAATAAAGAATTATGGGAAAATCCTTTACAGATTTTGTACCTAGTCTCGGGGACATTTCGTGTACTTTGTGGATAATCCTATTAGATTAGATTCGCACATTCCCATTGAAAGTCCTAAAATCCAAGTGCACTATTAATATATATTTAACTAAGTACCTACCAATTGTTACATTTGTGATTTATTATTGTAAAATGAGCTCAAATTATTGAAAAATCCATCAAACTTAGATCGACGTCGAGAGAGCGTAGAGTCCTTTGTTTTTATCTAACGGAGAGACGAGGAAAAGATTTTTCCTATTTCAAACTAGCCAAGTTTTTTACAAGTCACACTTCAACTTAAATCGAGTTGCGTCCTTTTATTTCCAGCCAAAAATGCGCTTTTAAACCTAATAAAATGTAATTCCCTTAAAGCCCAGTAAGACTAAGATTTATACATGTCCTAATTGAAGAGGAAAGACGGGAAGAGTAAAAACGGAAAGGCTTCCAATTTAATTAAATCAGTAGTACGTCAAGGTTTTCCATATTTCTAGATCTTAGCTTTATTTAGAAAGAAATTCTCATCCTTATTGATGAGCCAATAAATAACAATGAAATTCAACGAACTACATCATACGACAATAACTCCACTCAAGTTTGTTTTCCGCGTTTCCCCTAAAACCATAAAATAACTCTTTACATAAAAGTGAGTTATTATATCAGGATAGGGCGCAACACGTGTTCCGCCCTTACCCTTTAGTCCCCTTTTAAGTTTATAATGGCGATCACTTGATGCGCGGACAATGACATTTTAAATTATATCATATTACAATGACACGGTGATGCGCCCACTACACAATATCGCACTAATTCTCGCTCGAAACTGTATAATGTTAGCGACTTAGCCGTGATGAATTTATAGAACGCCCTGACGCCCTAATTTTGGCTAATGGGTATGGACAGCCCTATTTTAAGTCCGGGTTAAAACCGAATCGATGCATAATATGGCTCGCTGCGACCATTAAAATTACGGATTCTCGTTTCATTTGCGAGTGAAATAAAAACTCGCGCAATTTCATTTCAATCCCGTGGCATTCAGCTGATAGCGCCGCGTCGCTCTAGTTTGTTTCCCTTTGTGATGCATTTTAATCAAGCCCTTTCACTGGTTTTAGTGCCTTACTTTTTGTCCGTTCATTTGAAAGGGCATTTTTGAATGTCAGCGCAGGAAGTTGTGGCGGGACCTGCCCAGTACCATTTAAGATGCTGTTGTTTTCTTTGTGAGCGTTCTCATTTGTCATGGCTCTTCCTTTCGTCATATCAAAGGTTATTCAAGCCAGGGGAAAAGATTACGGATAAACAAGTTAGGGTCTACTTATTTCCTTATCAAATACATTAAATGTGGGTTCCCTTTATCTTGTATGTATAATATCGATTCTTCCAAGTGCATCACAGAAAATTTTTTAGTAGAATGATACTTTCGCATAGTCGTATGCTTTGTATAAATATGTGTTTGTATACTTAATAGTTATTTCTCAGAATATAAAGTAGCAGGACACTGTTGCGCTGAATGCAATTCTGTAGATTATGTAGGTACTGTAAATGAAAATAGTTTAACGCAGCAGTGAGCGAGCAGGCCTTTGCAGCAGAACCGTACCTCTACCATGAGTTACACTAGTTTACAGTGACCGTACTCGCTAGCGACGGCGTAAATGATTTGTATAGAGAATTGTGTACAGCGCCTCTAGCGGTCACTTATGGAAGTACAATTCTCCATACAAATCATATTTACGCCGTCGCTAGCGAGTACGGTCACTGCAAACTAGTGTAACTCATGGTAGAGGTACAGGGCGCGGATAGGTTAGGTTATAGTTAGTTAGAAGAAAAAGGCGGGAGCGAAGCGTAGTGGAGCTCTGCAACCCAAAAAATGTTCATCCAAACAAAAAAATAATACCATACATCTTTCTGCATAATAACTATTCAGACATGTAAATATTATTCCTATCGATATTATGCCACGTTAATATTTTGCTTTACAAAATTATGAGAAATTACAGTAGGTGTGTGAAAATATATTATGCAACAAAATATTGACCCTTGTTTATGCATATAAAAATATTGATTGACTATGTCCAAGTAAGACATTAAATTTTATGCAACACATTAGTGAACCTTATCTAAATGTGGATAGAAAAGCCGTCATCTTTTATTTTCAATTTCATGTGCGAAGTTGAACGTGTCGTAGGTATTCCAGGCACAGTGGTCTTATTACGTGCGAATACTTAAATTGTCCGGTTGTCCCATTTGTGATTCAGATCGTATCCCCGCTATTATAGTTACCTTTTACCTGAGTACCTGCATTATAAAAACGCCGACGATACAAAACGCTCCTAGCATTAGAGTAAATGTTTCCTATAGAAAGGTTTTGTCGCCTATAACTTTTATACGCTTGGATACACCTGCTTAACATTTTTGACAGATCTATGTTCTTTCAAATAGGTATCTTTTTATTTTAATAAATTATTCTTACATAAGAACCGTAAATCTTATCTTATTAAGAAAACGTTCAATCACTAGGGTGGTTTTACAATAAAATGTCTTTGACACTGGTGATTGGCAGCTCAACAGATTGAGTTGGAGTAGATTGATTGTATAAATATACGTCGAGTATCGAGCTAGGCCGTCTTTAATGTTCAGTGATTTTTTTTATGTTATTTCACACGATTTATGTAAGCTTTTAATTCCTGAATGATGTGGTGAGAGCTAAAGCATGACTCGATGGAAATAACGAGGTACTTATGCAGGATTTCCCAAAACTCAACGATACTCTGGTACCTAGTGAGAGACGAAGTTATAAAACTTCGTCTAAATCAGTGATACCCCAAGTAGTCTATCGACCCCCAGGGGTCGACGAAGGGCTCTATATCTAAATCCCTAATGATTATTTGTCCTAATGTAATGTTTGTCTTAATGATCGTTTGTCCTAACTCTTTTTATTTAAAATCTATTAATTGTTCTGGATTTTTATAAAACAAACCTAACCTAAACTATAGAGTTCTACAGGATAATCACAAAAAAGTTCCTGAAAAATTCACGGTTTCCGAGAAAAAAAGTGTTAGGACAAACGATCATTAGGACAAACATTACGTTAGGACAAACGATGTTAGGGATTTAGAATGAGACCCTCGACGAAGACCTACGAGGGGTCTACGTACCCGAAGAAAAAAACCACGTCTGAAGTCGATTATACAGGGTTATATATATCCTCTTAACCCTGAATTCCTATCACTCTAACAAATGTTTTTTGTTTTACGACTTTTTAAAATGAAGCACTTTTTTCCCATACAAATACACAGAGTATCGTAAAAATAAGAGGTAGTCTCAAATTTTCAAAACGTTATTACACCAAAAATATTAAGTTATGACAAAAGCCGTAAAACAAAAAACATTTGTTTATGTGGTAGGAGTTTAGGGTTAAAAGGATGCTAGTGAATTACAAATAACCCTGTATACTTTGGTTTCACTTAATTTCCTATGTCACCTGGAGAGGCAGAGGGCGGTCCACAGTACGTCGCCATCTCGAATGGTCTTGTGCTACACGTTTTACTCCGCTCCAAGTCATTCCTATCGCCTTCGTCCGCCCGCCAGGATTGCTTAGGGCGGCCACGTTTCCGTTTCCCTTGGGGATTCCAATCTAGGGCTTGCCTCGCTATGTGAGGGGGGTCCCTCCGGAGCGTGTGACCGATCCAGTTCCACTTACGGCGTTTGATATGCCGGTCGATCGGAGTATCACCGTAGCTATTACTTTGGGACAAATCAATATTAATATAAGTATCCCTAAATTAAATACCTACTACTACAATATTAATTAAGTAAGACTAAAATTTAAAAATATTATGGCTATGATATGGGTCTACGAGACACAAATGATGATTGGGATTCTAGTTAGAGTCGTCTTATACCTATTTGGGGCCGGGCACTTTCGGATAAGGGGCCATATAAGGGGTATATTTTTTATAGTTATGGGGCCTCCATCGTCCTTGAGGCCTGGGCACATGCCGATAGTGCCTAGAGGGTTAAGAGGGTCTTGTTTCTAGTCTAAAACTAGCTTTACTGTCGTCCTCAGGCGCGCACATCAACCCGGCGGTGTCGGCGGCGCTGTGCGTGCGCCGGCGCGTGTCGCCGCTGCGCGCGCTTCTCTACATCGCGGCGCAGTGCGGCGGCGCTATCGCCGGCGCTGCTGCCATCTTTGGGTGAGTCCTTATAAACTATCTTTAATGCTGGCACTTCACTTGGCGTATTTGACGAAATAGTTGCGTGTGCGAGAGAGGAGCACTATGCCGATTCTAGCGTGAAAGACGGAGATGGCAATAGCGCAACGCGAACACGCAACGCCAAGTGAAGTGCCACCATAACCTTTAATGATGAAATCCGCGCAATTACTACACGAGTTCGGCCTATCTGTTTCTAAAAAGTCGGCAATGCACTAGACTAGTGACTCCCACGTAATAACGAATGCACATGTGCAATGGATATTTCGGGTAAGTCACATGCTCGTTTGTCTAAAGCTATAAAAAATAATCGTCAATCCTAAATTTTTAATAACTGTAATTCAGGTAAGGAAACCTATAAACATAGTAACAACTACTGTAAAATACAAAATGTGCTCTCAGGCACTGTAAGGTTAGTGATGTACCGGATATCCGAGGGAGAAGATAGACCCGCATCCGTATCCGTTACTTTTGTGGTGGATCTTTTACGGATCTTTAGATAGATGAAATTCTTTATACAGCTAGGTGATAAGGTAGCAATGAAAAACTATTACATAAATTCGACGATATTTTTTTATTTCATTATTTATGCTGCCCAATGCCACATGGAAGTCGAAACTCGAAACATGTCCTGTCACCCAAAACTTCAAGTGACGTCAACATCCTTTCAATATTACGCGCACCGACATCGATATGAGTAAGAACCGTATCAGTATCCGTATCTGGGCGTACACGTCCCATTATAGAGCACAGGCTCCCTCTCAGAATGAGAGGCGCTTGGGCCGTAGTTCCCACGCGGGCTCAGTGTAAATAGGGAACTCACACCATTGAATTTCCTCGCACGTGTATGTAAGTATAATAACTAGGTCTCTCACGATGTTTTACTTCACCGTAAAGCTCATGGTAAATTTCAAATACAGGGTTATTTTTAATTCACTGACATCCTCTTAACCCTGAATTCCTATCACTCAAACAAATGTTTTTTTGTTTTACGACTTTTTAAAATGAAGCACTTTTTTTCCCATACAAATACACAGAGTATCGTAAAAATAAGAGGAAATCTCAAATTTTCAAAACCACCAAAAATATTAAGTTATGACAAAAGCCGTAAAACAAAAAAACATTTGTTTAAGTGGTAGGAGTTTAAGGTTAAAAGGATGCTAGTGAATTACAAATAACCCTGTATAATTTCGCACGTACTTAAATTCCGAAAAACACAGAGGTGCGAGCCCGGATTTTAAGCCACAGCCCTCTGCTTGAAAGGCCATAGGTCAAACCAATAGGATACCACGGCTTTCGCGCATCTTGACACCACATATCGGCATTCGAATCCGTATCCGCAGATATACTTACACTAACGCCGGCACATCACTAGTTAGGATTAATATTCGCAATTAGCACGTGCGCTCCAATTCCTCCGAATCTTCTCCAAGCTCCGTGGTGTTGCCATAATGGGTCCGATTGTAGCGCAATACAACTTCAATTGCCGGCTATCCGCCCGTCTCTCCAAATTGCCTCGCACCTGGCAACAATGTTTCTTTAAAGCTTTTAGTTTACGTTACAGTTTATTGAGGAAAACGTTTAATGGCCAATTAAAGATCCAACAAAGTAGCTGTATGGGATTTTCCTTAGCGAACAAGTATGTCGATGAATGGTGCAATATCGTATTATGCTAGCATTTTAATATTTTGTTACTGGCAACACACTTATGTCGAAATATTGAGTGTAGATTTATTATTATTCGCCCGCGATTAGAAAAGGATTGGAGTTGACAGTAATTCTACAGGGTTATTTTTAATTCACTGACATCCTCTTAACCCTGAATTCCTATCACTCAAACAAATGTTTTTTGTTTTACGACTTTTTAAAATGAAGCACTTTTTTTCCCATACAAATACACAGAGTATCGTAAAAATAAGAGGAAATCTCAAATTTTCAAAACGTTATTACACCAAAAATATTAAGTTATGACAAAAGCCGTAAAACAAAAAACATTTGTTTAAGTGGTAGGAGTTTAGGGTTAAAAGGATGCTAGTGAATTACAAATAACCCTGTATATGCTTACGTCAAAATATGTATAAAATGACAGTTCTGACAGTCCCATTCTGATTGCGGTTTGATATGCATACCTTGCTTTGTCGGGTTGTTCCGTCTACGAGTATCCCAACTGGCTATTCCAACCAGTTGGGATACATGGATTTTTTGTCACTATTTCCAACATGTGACAAACTTGTCCCTACAGTTATTGAGATAACACATTTTATTTACTTATTATACTTTAAGTACCTACTTCACCGAACCGACAGCCAGATCGAACGGGCAGCCGAACCGACTGTCAGCCGCCGAAAGTGAGCGCGCGTTACGCAGTTTATTGTATTTCCATACATATTCACTATTTCGTTCACACCTAACCGACAATACACTATTAAGCTATGCGTAATCTCCGACATAAAATACCATACAAATAACGTTCACACTGGGGCTCACAGTGAGCCTGCTCACATTCGGCGGCTGACAGTCGGTTTGTTCTGAACACAGCCTAAAATATAATAAAGAATAAGTATAATAATTTTGTAATAATTGAAGTTCTGGGCTACCAGTACAAGTGCCTATAAATAAGTCATTATTACAAAAGCCCTAAAAATAGTTTGGGCCTAACGAGGTTAGGACCACTATCAAACTCGGAAAAAATATTTTTTGTTGCAATGATGGAGATCGATTCCCAGACCCAATGTTTTTAAGTTTCGGTATAATTTAGAAAAATTAAGACCTTTAAAAAATTAATTTCTTAGTGTATTGATTCAATTAAATCACACAGGCTCTGACATACATATCTCGTTTAGAGGAGAACCACGTAAATGGAAATACGGCCGTAACTCCAGCGCTACCATCTTGAATACATTAGCTCTGTATCACGTTTCACAGAACATGTAGTTAGCACATAATAATCGCCTCTGAAATGGCTTTTGATTCGCAATGAAGGAAATTGTTCTGATCTTATTTATATCTGCAACTTAATAATTTAATACTAAATGAAAACTATGATAGTGTATTTTGGAAACCTTAGTTAGGCTGTCAGTGTGTCGCTTTTGCAACGGATAGTTAATTTTAGTCAGGCTGAAAACCAGCGGGCTCGCTGAGTCTCATTTCATATTTATTTATCTTATCATTTAGTACAAATACACATAGGTAATGTATAAATTTCAATAGTCTATCTACTTATTATGGTTCTTGAGATACAGCCCTGTGGCATACAGACAGACGGACAGCCTAGTGACCGTAATATGGTGCCGTTTGACACCCTTCGGGTACAAAACCCTAAAAACGTCTTAAGTTACTATCTAGAGTATCTATCTTTCTTATCTTTTTTGATCTACTCGTATAAGTCAATTTTGCACCCTTCGTCCATTTCCCCGTTGTAAATAGTGCATTTTATTACGTCACAAAAAATCAAGTAATTATTCTTAAAACTTTTTAACTCAAAGCATATAAAACGCCGTCAGAAAATTCAACTTTTCATTCAAAATTCTCAACGAAATAGAGCGCCAGAAAGTCGCCACTTGAAAGTCATTAAGCCGAAGTTATGATTAAAAAAATGTGCAGATAATAATCTTGCATACGCAATGTACGTGTTTCGTTCTGGATAATTGGGGTCGAGATTGCTCGGTCCGATGAACTAATTAAGGACACTAATTAACACTCTCACACTGATTGACTATCGAAAAATAAAGCGTTCAACCATACTTTAGTTTCCCATATTGGTCCCTTTGAGGAGGCTTGAGGTGGGATTCCGAGCACAGCGGCTTACGGCGTCAGTGAAGCTACGTCAGTAATGCTACGTCAGTAACACTACGTCAGTGATGCAACGTCAGTGACGCGATTTGTTCCTGATTCGTCATATTCCTAATTGGTCATATTCCTAACTCGACATTTTCCTGATTCTTCATCCGCTTCGCCTTAACTAAATTATTGTCTAATAACCGAAGGGCAAAGTATAACTACTACAGTAAACTGTCCCTTTACTTAACTTACTAATCCTGTAAGCACATGTTTACGATTTCATTTGGCTGTACAGTGACGAGTTAGTGATATGACGTTGATATAAATTTAAATTTTACTTAGTTATAAAACAGATGGCTGTAGGTCCGCCTTCTACGTATCTTTTAATCAAAGCTTTGGTAGACACTACAAGCCTACGCAACGCATAATAGTATATGGAGTCCTTTAGAAAACTAACGCAAACGTCATATCTACGTCGAAGAGTCACACAGCGATACGATTAGCATTTATCTACGTAGATATAGGTATCTGTATTTGAACTGAATGTCAATATCCAACGCATAAATGTTTAAGACATCATTGCCGGGAGCAGCAGGCTCCAGTAAGCATACATCCTGACATATTTATTCAACCGTCATGTATAGAGGTTCCTTTGACTTTGATACTAAGATGTTATAGGCTTGAGTTCAGCCATCCGTCAGTCAGGGTACTTCCGAGGTTACTTCTTCAGTAGTGCTTCCATGTTTTATCCGGTCAAATAAAATATCTTACATAGTTACATGAAAATGACGCATAAATAATCTAAGAAAATGGCAAATGAAAAAAATCGAAACGGCAATTAACATATTGACTGCCAACTATACGTAATACGTAATATTGCGTAGCTGGCCTCGGCCATTATCAAATACTACGCAATATTACGTATACGTAGCATTGCGTAGACTAACATCTATGGGGTAGTTTTTCTAATTGGTGCCAGCAAGGCATTAATGCGTAGAATAACATTTATACGGTGGCCACCAATTTCAAATTAGACTCTCACTTTCGGCACTCAATGGGTTAAGCGATGGAGAACCGCTTTTGAGTGCACAAATGATTATACTCATTGTCGTTGCAATTGTTCCCGTTTGTACAACGTATGTACTGCTCCGGGCGTAAGTTGACAGTAGCACTGTAAATTGGGGCGCGGCGGTCGTATCTCACCCGACTGTCACGTTTATTGCCATAACAGCATAAAATCGAGATTGTAAATTCCATTTCGGGTTTGATTTTTTGCTATAATTGTCGGAGCTTCTCGCCGGGAAATCTGTTGTGGGGCTCGCGGACGCGCTGCGAACAAAGGATGCTGTTACAGGCGTGAACAGTTTTCAAAAATAAAATAAGTAAGATTTGGTGCATAGCCGTGGTGGCCAAGAAGATTGACCCATGACCTCTCAAGCACAGGGTCGTGGGTTAAAATCCCGGCATGCACCTCTGAGTTTTTCGGAATTTATGTGCGAAATTACATTTGTAATTTACCATGAGCTATACGGTGAAGGAAAACATCGTGAGGAAACCTGCATACACCTGCGAAGAAATTCAATGGTGTGCGTGAAGTTCCCAATCCGCACTGGGCCCGCGTGGGAAATACGGCCCAAGCCGTCACATTCTGAGAGGAGGCCTGTGCCCTGCAGTGGGACGTATATAGATATAGGATGATGATGATGGTGCTCATGAAGTAAAAAACTTAACGTAACTTATTATTTACCTACACGTTCTGTATGTTAAATTGAAAATTCATGTTGTAGCGGTATTTTTCCTGAAAAAATGCTTTATCTGTTACACAATTTTGTGTCCGTACTTTCGGAAATAAGGGTCAGAATGATTGACTCGGACAGACAGATCGGCGAGTCATCTTGTAAGGGTTATTTTGCTACGTAGACCATTGTCTGTTTGTTGTTATTTAGTGTACTTAGCGGCTAAGTCTTAGCCCCTCATCCTGGCCTATTTACGTACCCTGCAGTACAGGCCTCCTCTCAGAATGAGAGGACTTGGGCCTTAGTTTCACACATTATCATCACCCATCCCAGCCTATTTATTAAGTCCCACTGTACGATTCAATGGTGCGTGTGTGTGACATTCCTAATCCGCACTCTCGTTTTGAGAAGAGGCCTGTACCTTACACTGGGACGTATCAACGTCGAAATGTTGAGTCACGTAGTAAGTACACGATTGATTTTAATTAAAACACGGCCAGTCAGTATACGTTACGATTATATTTTTCGTCGTGTACGGAAGGATTATTAAATGTTGACTATGTTTATACAGTAGTATAATGACCATGGTCACTCACTGGAAAAAAATATCTAGATTTCGTCGTTAAATCTATTTTAAGTTTGAAGGCTTTTTATGTTTTGGCATTAGGTAAGTAGTTACTAAACCGAGCTATATAAAAACTAATTGAGATATTGTACTTAGACTTACACGTATATTTTTCCAGCAAGTAGCCATAGGGATCTATTCCAAAACGGCGACCCCAGTTTTAGCTAAACTTCTTGTACCTTCCCACGCATATTAAAATTGACTCCTAAAGGGTCCAAAAAACACGCCACTTTGGGAATGTTTGATTTAAAGCGTGAGAATGACGTAATCCTGGAGTCCAGTCATAGCAGTTGCCAAGTTGATACCTGCGGCACTCGTATTGTAGTAAAATTCTTTTCATTCGTTACTGTGTTGCGATACCTTTATTTATGACGCACATTATGTACTTACAAAGGGAATGCCACACAATACGTTGGATTGTTACACCCCCTCAAGTATAAAGGTTTCTAGAGAAAGAAAACAATTTCTACCTGAGTCCAATTCGGTGCACTCCAATGATTTTATGCCGTAAAAAATGACGAGGTCGCTCGCTACTGCTCCTAATGGCATTAATTTATACGTTGACGTTACTCAAACAACAGTATATTTTCAACAAATTCAGACTCCAATTATTAGTGATACATTCGAGCGTTTGTTTCATTCCAGCCTTTGCTCAGGAAAATGTATCAAACGAGTTCGCAGCAGCTTCGACATTTCCACGACGTTGGGAAACGTAGTCGTTTAAATTCTAGACAATGTTTCCATTTCACCGAACAATTTATCTTCGTTTAACGCTGGAAAAGATTTATCTTACCGAACTCCATTAAATCATACATACGTTTTAAATACGCGCCTCGAATTTCCGTATCCATTTAGGAACGCCAGAAATTACAATTCAGTTTCAACTTTGACGCATATGGGTACGTCCCTAAAATAATAGAGGAAGAAAAACATGGTTGATCGGCGCGGGTTAAAAATTAAAAGTATAAATTTTCAAAGGCCTCGCGTCAGTGCAGTGAACTTTGGCAGATGGCGAACGCATACACGTGCAAGCAGCACGTGTGGACACATCTCTAAAAAACAAAAAGATCGAAGCACGGCGGTTGAGACCCTGTGCCCCGGGAAAAAGAGCCGTAAGAAAGGATCGTAAAGAATTAATTAAGGATGCTCAGTTGATTGCAATGATGGGGGAGGATGTTGCAACGTGTGTAGTTGCCTATACATTTACGTGTAGGTAGGTATCGTCCGTTCGATTAGATAGGGTTTCATTGCGTATACCTACCAAGTTTTTTTTTGTAAAGAAAAGTCAATATTAAGTTATAAGAAACTCATTTCAATATTTTTTCATTTAGTTCACAACTTTTTCAAAATTAATTATTGACTATTTTGGTTGATGACGTCAGATTTTAATTTAGGGCTCTCCCACACAGCCAAATTTCTAAATCTATCTAAATGCGTTCGATAAGGCAAGGGGTTATTTTTTGTGTAGTGGTATATACTGTAACTTAACACTTTCACAGTCCAGTGCCCCATATAAGGGTCACGGCGACTTAGCTTCACAGGTCTGTGCCCACATATGGGGCACTAAGAATCAAACAGACTTGTATCCAGATTAGTACAATATCTTGTTTACACACTGAGCAAGACGGTACAATGAATTTGAAATTAGTATGGGACTGTGAACGTTTTAACTAGTGTCACTTTACTGGTGCTGTCAAAGTGCTAGATGCAGACAGCAGCGGGTCCAAATCAAACTCCGTAGTATAATCCACGGGTAAATTGTGAAGAGTTCTATTCAACACAGATTAAAGTACAACTTGGATAGTCTACGAATGTACATTCAGTTGTGAAGTTACCCAAGCAGGAAAAAAAATGGTTACTAACCTAAGTTGATATTTTTTATTTAATTAGCCTGATTTTGTGTTCCACTGCTGGGCAAAGACGTCTCGTTTCTTGCTCGACTCTCGCCTATCAAACGCGAATTCCAGCCACCCCAAGTGATAAATGAGCATTTTCAATTTTAAAGATCTGCTACTTTTCTTTAGAATTAGGTAGTTTTGGGTAGGATTTTCTTTCAGATTAAGTTTAACTATTAAATGAATGCCCCTGATTTTCCGTACAATTTTTTTGTGTCAGTTTCTGAAATGAAATAAAACTCACAAAAATGACTCAAAACAAGGACACTTTTTTTCTTGAATAAGAAAACTTACTCATTTGAAAAAAAGTAAAAGCTATACTTTACATTGAAAATGCCCCCAAATATCTACATCGTCCCTCTATCTCCGCTTCGGTCTGCGGGGTGGTTTGGGCGGTTGCTGTTTGATTTGGTTGATATGGGATTAAAAAAAAGTTTTGTATTGGAAGCAGACGTGCCGCTTCTCCAGTTTCTGTTTACTTTGTCTATCAAAAATAAAAGTATAATCAAGCAAAAAGTGATAAGCTGTGTCTTACCCCATGATCCCTTTAGATTGCTTGTTTAAGTATTCAATCTCCGTAATCAATGTAAAGGTTGAGTAAAATCCAAATTAATATTATAAAAATTACGTAAGTGTGTCTATCTGACTTTCTATCTGTCTTGCTGTCGGTTACCTTTACACGCTAACCGGTTTAGATGCAATTTGGCATAGAGATAGTTTGAGACTCTGGGAAGGACATAGGATAGTTTTTATCCCGGAAAATTGCACAGTTCCCGCGGGATAGCGATTAACGTAATCTTTGCAGACGGAGTCGCGGCAAAAGCTCAACCAATAACTACTATACTTACGTAGTTAAACAAAGACCTAGTACCTCTTATTTCTAAATTGCCTAGAACTTTTACCATTGAGTTATAAAACATTTATATCAATACTTAACCGTTTACAATATTTCTATATTAAATTTCAAACACCCATTCATAAAAGTTGAAAGTTCCACGTTCTCTTTGAGGTGGAAACTTATTAAAAGTATCTTTACGTTTCCTTTTACAATTCTAAATCAAATAGAATGGCACGTTTGAACTTTGTAATGTTATGCAAAGGTATACCTCCATCCATTGAAAGGTTACTTAGTAGGTACAGTTAATGTGTTGTTAATCTACACTTCTACACTAACATTATAAAGAGGAAAGATTTGTATTTTTGTATGTAACGAATAAACTTAAAAACTACTGGACCTTTACTGGACCGATTTCAAAAATTCTTTTGCCGTTAGAAAGCTACATTATCACTGAGTGACATAGGCTACTTTTTACCGCGGGAAAATACCTTTTCCTACGGGAAAATTAATTTATCGCAGGCGAAGCTGCGGAAGGAAGGCTAGTAGTGTAATATAAACAGTAACTGACTTTTTATTACACAAGTTATACCTAACACTTTGACCTGGGAGTTACTACGAAGTTCGAAATTCGAAGTTCGCACAAAGTGATTTATTTCTGAAATAGTATTTTCTTCGGAATTGTTATTAAACTAATCTAACCTAACCTTACTGCGTTCTATAAGATGGCATATCTTATGGCAAACTTTGATACGACAATATAAATTATGACAAACTAAATTATGGGAAACCAAGGGATCCCGGGCCACCATAGTCAATATTTATGTGTGAGGACCAAAAAGTAGGACCGCATTAAACCGTAGTTAGGTTCCTACAAAACGACTGACGAGAAAAAGTTCCGTTGTGATACGAAAATTACCCATACAATTGTATGAAAAAATTTAATATAAATTTATAAATTTATTTGTCCGATCCACAGGTGACCATAAGGCTGGCTCTTTCCTCGGTCAACGTATTGGCGTTGCCATACAACGAGGAAACGCAGCCAGCATTATGGGCACCCTGCCCATTAGCAACGATCTGGGAGACATTTGTAAATACAGGTTTTTAGGTTTAGATTAAGTTAATTTAAGTTTTTTTATTTTTGTGCGTTTAAAATATGTTTCTGTAAATATGTATATTTTGTGTAAATATATAAATCGTTATTGTTACATGTTAAAAAATATATAAATTTTAACTATTAGACAGTAAGCTGACTTTTATCCCGCATATTGAAAGCATAATCAAAAGAGCATCAAAGATGTTGGGTTTTACCATCAGAAATACTCGATCCTTTAAACGTAGTAAAACAAAAATTTTGCTGTACAACAGCCTAGTGCGGAGTATAATGGAGTATTGCAGCGTAGTTTGGCGGCCACACTATGCTACTCATTCTCTTCGGCTGGAGCGCATACAGAAACGGTTTATTCGTTATTTGGCATTTCGGGACCCAGTTGTGGCGAAAAAATCTGTGTCTTACAAACGCAGGCTACAGCATTTCAAAGTCGACTCATTGGAAACCAGAAGAACCATTTTAGATGCATTGTTCTTGCATAAGTTGATCCGGCACAGAATTAACTGTCCACAGCTGCTAGCGCTCCTGCGCTTTCGTGCACCTTCCCGTTTCCCCCGCTATCACATTACTCCTTTATGTCCACCGCCACGAAGCTCGGTGTCTGGTAGAAACTCTCCCATATGCAGGCTGACTAGAATAGCCAATGATTGCAGTGACATGACGGATATTCACTATGACCCACCCAGTAAAATAATTAGAAATATAGTAAAATAATTTAAACCTCCTGCCCAAGTTTGTTTTCTGTCTAATTTAATAATAATAATTAATAATTTATTTTTAATAATAATTCATAATTAATAAAAAAATATTGGATTGTAATTCATGAGAGCAAAATTTACTGTTATGTAAATTTAATGTTTATGCTTCACTTTTTGTTTTGCATGCGGTGTTTACTTATAAGTGATTGTGACACTCAGCTCAACATGTTTATATAAGCAGCAATTTCTGATGTATCTAGTGTTAACAATTGTTAGTAAACCTTAAATAAATAAATAAATAAATAAACTATCGTTATTTGTCCAACTTTTTGAATTCCAACCTTAAATAACAAGATTTTTAATAATTTCGAACAGTATTTTCGGGAGATGTGTTTGAAAAAAATCGATAGGTACCCCATAGCGTTAAGAGTGTCCGCTAATCGAGTCGCTATACTCGCTCTCAGTATGCCAGGTGCCTAAGCTTCCTGGCTGCCGGAATTCCGCTCCATTCAAATCAGTCGATAAGGTGACGGAGACGGATCGAGTGGGCGGACATTTAAAGCAATGTATATTTACCAGGAAAATGCCTTTTCATTGTTCTTCGGAAAATGCTTGACATTAAGTTATTTATTAATTCATTCCTACTTTTTGTAATTAAAATCCAAGGATGACCTTATTTTCTATTAACTTACAAGTTTTCTGGAGCAAGAAACAACATGTGAAGCTATTTAACTTGTCTGTAAATCATCTTATTGTACCATGTTTAAGCAAATAAATGATTGATTGAAGATAACTAGAAATTTGACAATATTTATCAAATTATGGAAATCCATCAGATCCATACTTCGTTTTTTTAGCATTAGAAAGATGGCAAGCTATCTTGTCGTGTCTTTTTATTAAAAAAACTGTTCAAAAATAAGTCACAACAAATAATATGTAACAATTACCTAGGTAGAAAGGAAGAAAGAAAGAAGAAAAATATTTTATTTAAGGTTTCAAAAGTACCAGCACCAAACAGTAGAAAACAACATTAATACACTTAATACCTAAACAAGTTCGTTGTGGTAGTGACACCAATTATTGTCACCGAAAAAGGGTCTCCACTCAGCATGTGTTGCTACACAGTCAGTGCAGCAAAGCTTGTTTTCTGTAGAGCCCACATTTGAGCAACACGACAGTTCCACCTATTACAATAATACCCACAAGTTAGGCCTAAGCCTTTGTTTTAAACTAAAGTGAAGGGCGCAAAGCAAAAACTGTGTGCAATTAGCAAGGG
This sequence comes from Archips xylosteana, assembly GCA_947563465.1. Taxonomy (NCBI): domain Eukaryota; kingdom Metazoa; phylum Arthropoda; class Insecta; order Lepidoptera; family Tortricidae; genus Archips; species Archips xylosteana. Next base: position 4,594,594 of record OX387344.1, read on the forward strand.
CATTATTATGGTCATTCACATTCTTTTGGTTAAAGTACAATTTTATTAGAATTGTTTTTCAATGAAAAGAGTTGTCAAGATTGTTTACCCTTTTTCTAATGCTAAAATAAACGAAATGTAGAGGCAGGAACTGTCATCCAACATCCGTCTAGTCAGGGTCAGTAACCACCACGCTTTCTAGTTAAATCATTTATTTACCAATATGATAGGATTCGAGTTCACACGGTAACGGCACACAGCGAGATAGCGCAGACGGAAATTGTAATTACGCCCTTATTTGTTTGTTTGTTTTGATGTCTGGCCTTGGAGGCAAATACGGGCGAGTTTTATTTGAGCTGTTTTTTTAAGAAGCCTGAGGCACAAGCCACACAGTAGAGATGTGGGACGGGGCCGCGTCTCCGCCCCGTCTCTTCTGTCTGCTTTGGATCGCGACGTCTATACATTTAGTATGAAAACTGATTCAAGGGGCGCCGCGACTGCGACGCGCCCCCGCCCCAAGTCTCTTCTGTGTGGCTTGCGTCTTAGTTCCAAACTAAGCGCAAGGCTTAAATATACTTTGGATACCAGGCAACGAATAAACAAACACCCGAGGTTCAAGGACAAACATTGGTACACATACTTCATGCATAATATATGCGCCGATCGTTTATTGAACCCTTAATGCTTATGCCGAAACTAAGGGATCATACGCTAATGCGTCAGTTGATTGACGATGTTGCGTAGTTGTGTACCTACTCGTATACCGATATAACGACAAGACATCCGAATGGCTTAGTGGTTAGAGAACCTGACTAGAGAACCTGAGAAGCTTGCGTGCAAAAATTTGCACTTTAAAGTTGAATATTTCGCAAACGAATCACATAGAGAAAAATCGTCTGCACAACTTTGGAATGATTTTAAAAGACCTATTCAAATATACTCCACACTAAAAGCCAAGGTTAGACGAAAAAAAAATCGCCCCACTACGTCTATTTGAGGTACACTAAAAAAATTTCATTAATCATAGCCTACAATAACAGTATTAACGTTGGGACTTCCTAGTAAGTATACAATACCTGTGTCAGGAAGTCCCGCTCTTCCATAATTAATTGATCACTATGAATATCGAAGAAAATTCTTAAAAATAAAATTACTTTTTATTACTTACTTTTTATTTTTTCACTTTGTCTGGATTATTGCTACATATGTCCATGCAAAATTACAGCTTTCTAGCCCTAATAGTCTCCGAGCTAAGCCGCGGACAGGGCGACGGATGGACGGACTGACAGATAGACATGGCGAAACTATAGGGGTTCCGTTTTTGCCATTTTGGCTCCGGAACCCTAAAAAAAGGGTATGACCAATCCCTCATACGCCCCTCCATGTACTTTATAAATGTATAAAAAACTGCGTGGTTATTTAAATAATTATTACCTATTAATTTTAAGGCCTTCCACTCTTGGTGCATTTAGCCAAGGTACAAATTTAAAATGCACACTTTGAAACCTCCTTTTCCTTTAGATTAAGAACACTGCAAAATACACCGTTAAAAATGCTAAAGCTGAATAACTCGGGAGTTAGTAAATTTACGTTTTAACAGCTGCGTTAAATGTGGCACCAGTTATTAAACTTAAGTTATTTAATCCAATTTGTTATATTACATGCTGAAATTTGTTCCGTGAAACTGCTGTGGTTTGGTGAGGTGGTAATTCTGCTACGGCCAAACGGGCAGGTTGCGGGGTGGGTCAATGGGTGGCTGCATTTGGGGGCGCTGTCCACTGAACAGTGGACAAATTTTGAAGCAGACGAAGTACCTCAGCTTCTTTTTTCTTTTTTTTTATGATTTTCGCGCGTATTTGTACGTATTTATGTGATATTATTTGTTTCTTCTTCTTGTTTGAACGCCTAGTTTTAATTTTTTACTGGTTGACTGATAGAGAATTATTTTATGCATTTAAGCGGGTTTTCTTAAAATGTACAGTAATAAAAATTATAAAATCATAAAAACAAAATACAAGTAGATAGTTGATTTCAATGATGATTTTATTATTTTATCTGATCAACGAATGACCTGGGGGCTTACCATGATCTTTCAATAAACGATCCAAACGCAGAGCAGTTCAATTTAGGCACCTTAACTGAATCGTCGAAATTAGTACCACGACGTCTATTTCTCAGAGCTGAGTCTCAATCGCTTACAAGTGAATGAAAGACCGATATTGTCTCTGGTCCGAAACTGAAACGCTAAGTCGCGAAAGGGATGCCGCTATATGCAAACCAAATATTTCTATCTCTTTTAGTCTGGACTGATGTTTGGACGTTCGAAACCCAAAGTATGTACTTCTAAAGTTAGCTTACGGTTTGATTTTTTCTTCATTTTTAAAGTACGTATCGCAAAAGTAACGTTAGAGCGATGCAGTTCAGTTTAGAGCCTAAACTGAATCGTATTAAGAGAGCGTGCGGTGGTAAGCCCCCTGGAAAGATGAGGTCAGGAGAATGATATGATGACTGGTACGGTCAGCTACAGAGAAAACGTACCCCCTGTAAAGGCTGTGTTACACATGCTTGTACATTTTTGTGCAAGTAGCTGGCACGCGAAAGTCAAACTTCATACAAATATGACACAAACATGCAAGCTACTAGCACGAAAATGTGCAAGCTACAGGCATGTATATTTCCAGCCTAACGGCGGTAGCCACGCCAGGGAGTACGTAATCGGCGTGTGGGATGCCTGGCCAACTTTCAGGCCATTAAAATAATTTTTTAAGTTTTCTGGCTAATTCGTAATGTAGTAACGTAGTCGCTAATTTTATGTCCACAGGAGAGACAACTTTTGTTTCTTACGGTTTGTATGACCCATTTCTCTTATTTCATTAGAGTAGGTACATATGGCTAGTGTATGTTTACACTAAAGTATGTGTAGGTACAGGTGTCGTGGAATTTAGTTCGCCGCACAGAGGATTGTCTCTGGCTTGGTATGTCACTATGAGGTAACATCGTTGGTTAAACCAGTATATTACACCGTAGATAGTAATTCCAGGGGTACCTAGTACTCTATTAGTTATTTAGAGATATAAGGAACTTTTAAATATAGGTAACGAAAATAGATCTTTGTTGAAAATAATTGGGGATGACTATTTTTTTGTAATGTATGTATAGTAAATCGAAAACCATTTCGAGATAAATGCTTAATTGTAGTTATTTAATTTTAATATAATTTAATGCATTTATTACATATCAAATAGGCAATGTTTTGGTTGATGACAATCAAGTAAATTTCGTAGAACGGTCCAAGTTGTACTTTAATCGGTGTGGAATAGTAAATATTATTTAGAATTCTTCACAATATACGCGTGGATTAAACTACGGAGTTTGATTTGGACCCGCTGTCTGACATCTAGCACTCTGACAGCGCCAGTAAAGTTACACTAGTTACTTACAATGTACCACTACACAAAAAATTATTAAAGGGGTTGCCTTATCGTAAGCATTTAGAAATTTGGCTGTGTGCGCCCTCAATTATAATCTGACGTCATCAACCAAAATAGTTTCAATAATTAATTTTGAAAAATGTAGTGAACTACTTAAATGAAAAAATATTGAAATAAGTTTCTTATAATTGACTTTTCTATGCAAAAAAATATATAAAAACCATTGGTATTTTTTTAGACATTCCCAATTGAGAACAGGAGAGGGAAAATGTTAGGTCATCTCTTAAGACTATAATAGAAGGAAATATAGAAGGGAAAAGTAAAAGGAGAAGACCAAGAAGGACATATATGGAGCAAATAAAAGAAAAATAAATGATTAATTATATAAAGAGGTAAGGGAAAGAGCGGAATGTATAAAAAGCTGGAAATTACTCCACCGGCCAGAGCCTAGCTCGTAAATATAATATGATGATGATGAAATTACAATATTATTAAGTAAATACCATTGTCATTGTTACTTTAGAATAGAGACACTTAACAACAAGCTTAAACCGTTAAACCGATATATAGCATTTCCCAGGGCTTCAAACTATGTCCATACCAAATTTCATCTAAATCAGTTCAGCGGTTTTAGCGTGAAGAGGTAACAGACAGACAGACAACCAGACAGACCAACACACTTTCTCATTTACAATAATATTTTAATACATTCGATATTGAAATATGAGCCCCTTAAAAACACGTGTCCCTTTTGTCCCGACACTAAAGGGACAGCAAAATATGCCACTCCTTATTTATTTAAGTATCCGTACATTTTCTCTCCAAAAGTTTCTCCTACATTTTTGATTTTGCCGCTTTTAGGGCGTTACTTACGCTGGGGAATATTTTTACCCTCCACTTAGGCAGAAGGGTTAAAATCCCTTCGGGTCAAGGTCGAAACCGGCGTGATATTTTAGGAATTTGGGAAAACTGGAACATAAATCACATATGATCTGGCCGATGTCAGAACTTGTTCAGGATAGTTCAAGATTACACATCAAAGTTTAGACGTCGTTATCGGCTCTGTAAATTATTAAGGTTAATAGCCTTTTCCCGCAGCTTTGCTTTCGAGACCAATTTTACAGGTCTTTATCTTTTTTATTGGTCATAAAGTAATTTTATTTCTGTGACAGTATTTTCTTCTGAATTATTATTAAACTAACCGAACCTACCACCATGTCCACCCGCTGTGGTCCATTGTACTCGCGACGCCTCTATCGGCAGAAATGGAAGCACATTGCTAAGAGGGCTGTCCTCGAAAAAGTCTGCGACCCACCAAACATCTCTCCGTGTACCAATCGTCTGCGCAACCACGACCACTCTGACAAGAGTGTCCGAATAAGAAGAACCCAACCTACTGCATTCTAAAAGAGGAATTTTCAAAAAATTCTGAAAACTGCACGCTTCTATGTATATTATGGCAAAAGTTGTTATGGCAAGTGAAATTATGCGAAACAATAGGATCCGCCATTTTTCGGTTGGCGGGATTTTAGAAAATTCTTATGATACCCAAAAATTATGTTGTGGACTTCCTTTACGTTGTTGTATGCAGAATCCCATAAAATAAAAATAAAAAATAAATAAAAAAAATCCCATAAAATTTCATGTTTTTTTTTTATTCAGCAGTTGAGATTTTGGGATTTAACGTGCTTTCGTCCACGAGAATACCGAAATAAATAGTAGCCCATACAATATTTCTCGAAACTCAGCGATAAACTTAAATTGCAACGGGTGAGAGGGCCAAGCTATATCAATTCTGGAAATAATAAGAAAAAATCCATGTCACTTAAGTGATATTAGAAATTTTTTTCGTTACTCAAAGTAATATGGTATGTGACTATTATCGCTTAACTAAGTCACATGGATTTTGACGTGACAACGTCTAATAAATCGATGAATGCCGGCTGCATGCACGAAAAAGGATGACGCAATGTAACGTACATGTACCTACAGAGCAGTGAAGGCCAGTATGTACAAGAGAGCAGTGAACGCCAGTATGTACAAGAGAGCCGCGAACGCCAGCATGTACAATGGGGGTGCGGGGGTTTTAAAGGAGGGGATGAAAATTTCATTGATTTTGCCGTAGGATGCACCGTTTTCAAGATATTTGACAAAACACGGGTTCTCGTCCGATCACCGAGGTTAAGCAACGTCGGGCGCGGTCAGTACTTGGATGGGTGACCGCCTGGTTTCATTTTTGTTTTTTGAATGTTTTGTTATGACGTTGTCACGTTAATAAATTATCGTCCGTAAACCGACTTTACAGACAATCGGTTTTTTTTTCTTATTTTTTCCAGAACTCGTATAATCGTACCGTGTACGTTGAGTTTGGTATAACCTATAGATGTGTTATTCTCAAAGTTTATGTACCTACGTACCAAATTTTATCCAATTCCGGCCAGCCCTTAGAGTGAGTATAAATATATATAAATAAGGAAGTTAGGCTAGCTAGCTAGGACCAGCCATATATAAAAACTTATTGGTACACCTACTTGATTTTCTTCGCGCAAGTTTGTGTTAATTGTTTACGTTAAATAATTACCTGTCACTAGCTGTTGCCCGCGACTCCGTCTGCAGAGAATAGGATGTACCTATTCTCAGACCCACCAAATATAGGTAGACAAAAAATTTCATAAAAATCGGTCCAGGCGTTTCGGAGGAGCTCGATAGCAAACACTACACGAGATTTTTATATATTAGACTAGCTGTAAATTTTTGCCCTATCCAATTTTCTGGGATAAAAACTCTTGTCCTTCGTAGGGTTTTAAACTATCTCCATACCTTTCATCTAAATCGGTTCAGCGGTTTAAGCGTAAAGAGGTAGGAGACAGACAGACAGATAGCCAGACTGAGTTACTGCCGTAGTTGTAATATTAGTAAGGATTTACACATAAATACAATTCCTAGTTGTCAGTTGTCCGGGTTGCTTTACTCGACTGCCATTTGCAGCAGTCGTGAATCTTTGATAGTGCTGAGCTGTTACTACCCCCACAGCGCATGTATCCTAATTCAAACTACTTAATAATATCAAAATGCGAATGTGGGTGTATTTGTTTGTTTGTTACACTTTGTCACTTAAACTACTCAACCTAAGCTAACCTAGAAATTTGGTACGGAGATAGCTTGGATCACTGAGAAGGCTAATAGGATAGTTTTCATTATCATCATCTTCATCTGGGCCTATATATATAGGGTTATTTGTAATTCACTAGCATCCTTTTAACCCTAAACTCCTACCACTTAAACAAATGTTTTTTGTTTTACGGCTTTTGTCATAACTTAATATTTTTGGTGTAATAACGTTTTGAAAATTTGAGATTTCCTCTTATTTTTACGATACTCTGTGTATTTGTATGGGAAAAAAAGTGCTTCATTTTAAAAAGTCGTAAAACAAAAAACATTTGTTTGAGTGATAGGAATTCAGGGTTAAGAGGATGTCAGTGAATTAAAAATAACCCTGTATGTATGACCCACTGCGGGGCACACACCTCCTCACAGAATACGAGGGCTTGGGTCGTAATTCCCACGCTGGCAATTTAACATGTCGCTCATGTAGAAGAACACAATTGGGCCAATCAACTTTTAAACCGACGTTTTTGGCGTCTCCTGCGTTACCAAAATTGTCTCTGGCGTTACCAAAAAATCGTACTTCCAACAAGATATTTCACGGTTTAATAGGTTAAACTTACGTAGGACGGCATGTATTCATGCTATTCATCTATTAAACTACAGAAAAAACATGTTTACTTACAAAAATCTGCAATTGTTTGAAAAATGTCGCGGACAGATTATAGTCGGTTTAAAAGTTGATTGGCCCAATTACAAATTATTGTCATTTCAAAACTAAGCTTTATGACAAAAGATATAAAGTTTAGTTTTGAAATGACAATAATTTGTAATTAATTGTGTCATTGTTCTTCTACATGAGCGATGTATGGATGTTTGTTACTCTTCCACGCTAAAGCAGTTTGACTAATTCTGATGAGACAAACAGGTATTTAAAAAACTGGATTAAACTATAACTATATCTTTAATTCCGGAAAATTACATAGTTCCCCGGGAATTCGCAGACGGTGTACGGGATACGTACAACAACACTGATAATATATGATGATTGATGCTTGATAGAAACACTTATTGTGTATGATTTTATTGATAACCAAGGTACCTTGGTTATCAATAACTTGGTTAAAAATGCAGAATAGAGATGACGCGTAGAATGTGCGATGCTTGTATCGTACAGACGGAGTCACAGGCAACAAGCTAGTAATTTATAAAACAATTAATAATTTCAATCTGGTGATGAATGGGAGCTACTAAAATAATAATGAAGATCCATCGAGCGCAATATAGCATAAATAGAGCAGGAGGCCACGCGATCAATACCAATATCTGCTGACAGGAATCACAGAGCTCTGTAGTAATAACTATAAAATAAAAATTGAAATAAGTTTTTGTTAAAAATTTCATTTAAAAAGTAAGCTTTTTAGCTGACTGTACTTTTTGTTGACTGTGCTTGCATTGTCATCCAACTTACATAAGTTTACCAAATTTCTAGTAAATCCGACCACTGGAAGTGGGTCAAATTCAACTTCCAAGATTTGACTCGTACATACATATTATATACTTACATTGCAAGTTAATAAAAAGCTTTTAAAAAGCTTTTAAAAACCCCCAACTATTAAGGGTCACTATATATTTGAAAATAAAGTAAGTGCCCATTATGCGTCTAAGATCCCTTCCGCAGCTTACAAAAAAGCTGATAACTTTGAACCGGCTGGACCAATTTTAATAGAACATATCTAAGAACCATTTCCAAAAAACCTGCTTTCAAATAAAAAAAAAAACTGCATCCAAATCGGTTCACCCGTTTAAGAGTTATGATTTATGATGCCGCAGTCAGACAGACACACACACATAGCGGTCAAACTTATAACTTTTTGTGTCGAGGGTTAAAAATGTTAGGTTTCGAATATACCAAAAAAACCGGTTTGGTGTTCAAAAAACAAGAGTAGGTACTCTTTTCTCAAAGGGCCAGCAACGCATTCGTAACTCAACCTGTGTTGTGGGTGTCCATGGGCATGTGGGTGACTGATTTCCATCGGGTATGTATTACAATACCGAAGTACGAAAGATCGAATGTATTAAAACATCGAATGGATCAAAAGACCGACACGATTTTTTTCTGAAACCGTAAACTTCTCAAAATTTATTAAAACGGCATCATACAGAACCCATTAGGTTAGGTTAGGTTTGTTTTATAACAATCTTAAAAAGTTAACGGTTTCAGAAAAAAATCGTGTCGGTCTTTTGACCCATTCGATGTTTTAATACATTCGGTCTTTCGTACTTCGGTATTGTAATAGATACCCTTTCCATCAGGTGACTCGCCTGCAGTCCAAATCGATTTGCTGCAGTGGTTCTCAAGTTTAGAGCTTAGCAACACATATTTGGCGATTCATTTTTATTTGTATAAAAGAAGAAGATAGAAGATGAGTGAGACTCTTGAAAGTATAAAACATTATGACAAAATTCATGTTCTTCGGTAATTTTGTTTTGTTTTATTACCCTTTGTGTTAGGACACACTGCTTGTAGCGTCTAATGTTATTAATTACGCCGTGTTAAGCCATTGTGCTGCTTCGAGAGTAGGGTGACCAGCCGTTCGAAGTTTTCCCGAATTTCTCAATATAAAAAAGTTTTTTATTCAAAATAACAGATTGATTCAGACGTTACTTTAGTCATTATCATCCCAGAAAATGAGAGGATTTGGGCCGTAGTTCCCACGCAGATCCAGTGTGGATTAGGAACTTCACTCACACCATTGGATTTCTTCGGAACTGTGTGCAGGGTGCTCACGATGTTTTCCTTCACCGTAAAGCTCATGGTAAATTTCAAACGTGATTTCGCACGTAAATTCCAAAACTCAGGGGTGCGAGATCATCTGCTTGAGAGGCCATAGGTTAATAGGACATAGGCCAAAGACCATAGGTGCATGGTTGGTAGTCGGGAAGCAAGGTAAAAATACCTACTAAAAAATCTTGTAATTTTTTAATGACACTATATTTTTTAACGCCAATCGCGTTCACTATCTCTTTCACCATCTTAAATCGTTTGCCAGATAGAAACGGCGATTGCGATTCGATGATTAGCTGTCCTTTTTGGAATGTACCTACAGGAGTAGTATTCAACGATATGTTAAATGACACGTGTCGATTCCATCCCACTCTTACGCACAGCTACTGTAATCAAGCAGTGTTCCTAACAGACCCTATTCTTTTATAAAAGCGATCATTGCTCGCGCCACGCGTCAAATACAGTTTTTTTAATTCACGCCAATGGCAGAAACCTTACGGTCCGCTTATGCTAATCGGGTACCGTAGAAACTCGCATGCGCATTGCGACCTTAAAAACCCTCACGTATCCTGAAGAACCCCATTATGTAGTCCCTTGGGACAATCTCCGCAGCTCTTACACAGCCCGAAGCGTTTGAGGGAGGAAACTGTTTTATGACTTAAAACAGGACTGCTTTATAACATGACGTTTTAAATTGCATGAGGGCAATACATTACTTGGTATCAGTGGTTAGACGACCTATCCCCTGTATACACAAAAATTAAAAGAGCTACAAATTCGCGGTGTAAAAACCAGATGAACGTAACATCGTTTATCCAAATTGTGCAGGAGAGCCAAAAAACTGCGAAATTTTACCACTTTCAACTTTACGAGCTTCTTGGTAAGTGACTATGCCACGAAAGAAAGAAAAAAAAATACTGGCACGTACACACACAATACAGCTTTTAGAAAGTTAAGAAATATTGTAATTATATTTGCTAGTATACCAGCAATAAATATTTTTTTGAAATTTGGTTGACATACGTTACTTTGGCCCTTAATTTTTTGAAAATGTTTTTAACGTTTATTATTATTGTACTTGGATACGTTGTTATGGTTCGTGTAGAATTATGAATCCAGCAGCATTCTACTACACAAAGAATAGTGTTGTGGTTGATACGTTGTTGTGGCCCTAAAAAATAGCAAAATTACTACAAGTAATCTAATGGATTTCAAAGTACGTTTAGCTGGTTCTATTGAAATTACTTTTTATATCATTTCATTTTTTTGGAACTAGTGAAATATCAACTGTACGATTACGTCCTTTTGGCAGTACATTTAGAACAGTTTTATGAAAAAAACGATTTTCGAAATTTTTGATGTTACGTTCATCTGGCTTTTACACCGCGAATTGACATAGTTAGTAACTTTCTGGTTTAAAAAGTGACAAACATGTAGAATTGCAACTCTTGTAACGTCTGTGGTTTAAGGTCTCGAGTTTTATCTCCGGTCGGGGGACATATATTATTGTTGTTTAATATATATTTAAATATGTTTTTAAAAATCAAAATCAATAATTTATTTTTGTAACTATGTATTTACAACAGTCTACTCTGATAAGGGCTTTTTTACTTGTCTGTTTTTTGAGTCTACCAATGTTTCCGGACAGACCGTGATTGCCAAGAAGAATGGGTCGCAAGAAACTTGGCACAAAATATTTTTTTCTAAAAACAGATTACATATGTTTCCTTATAATGCACAACCACAAATGCATTACACAAAGAAATAATCCGTTGCTTCAGTTGCTAGTACCCATAAGAAAAGCTTTTTGGGACTAGGTCGATTGGTGTCAATTGTCACGAGATAAATATTTTATATCTTCGTTAATCCCTTTATGTGGTTACCCTATTCGGGCGCCCCGATCGACGGGCCTAGTTGGGAACTTCCCTCCGGGTCAAACTGCGAAGTTACTTACCACCATTAGTTTCCGTTGACACAACGCACTCTGATAAGTTATCAAGCGTATATAATTTACTTCACGCTCGTAGTCAGCGGTTCTGCATTGTGGCAAGCTGCTTGATATCAAACAATGAATAATACACAACACATAGTGTAGGAACATACATTGTTTAGCTGCCTACAGAGGCATTTCACAGAGTGTTCCTATTAGAGTCTTATTGAGAGAGGAAGAGATTTATTTTTCTTCAGGTAAGCGATGGAGACACAATGATCACTTCTCGGGTGCCGTTAAAATACAACACACACCATATTTAAGGATGATGACACCATCACATTCTACCAATTATATATACGTGAAAGTTTGCATTGATGGATAGATTGATGTGGTTGTATGTTACTCTTTCACGATAAAACTTTTGGACGGATCCTGATGAAATTTGGCGCACCTTTGGCGATACTTTTTATCCTGAAAAATTACATAGTTCTTGTGGGATAGCGATAAACGAATTATTTACAGATGGACAACAGCTAGTAAAAAAATAATTCCAAGATGCGTCTCCAATAAAATCACTGTATTTTGCCCTGAAATTAGATTAATTTTCAATTAACTGCAAAATTTGGTTTTTAGTTGCTTTAAACGATTAAATAGTTATTCGATTGAGCTCGCATAGAAATGACGTCATAACTAGCCATTGCCGAACAAAATCTATGGGAGAATCTTGTTTTGACAGCTCATAAAAAGTACTTCAGTTGATTGGTGGTGTCAGCATCCCTTTTGCCGACCGGCGACCCTGAATGAACGTCAATGCACGATCTGATAATTCAATTTCAAACCTTTATGTGCCTTTATGTCAATGACACGAGGACTTGAATTGTCAGGTCATATATTATTGTCATTCATTCCGGGTTGGCAACTACAGGTCGTGTTTTAATTGCTGCTCCTCGAATACGAAAATACTGTCGTTATTTTAATCTTTTGCATATTTTTTAAAGTTGATCGCATTCAGATGAGGGTTGCTTTGTTAAGTAGCTGGAATTAGTAAAATAATCATTAGCTATACTTAGGTTGAGGCTCCACTGATGCGTTGCGTTGCGTCGCGCCATCGCAACGAATCAACGCATTGTCAAGTATGCTACGCCTGAAATGTACTGTTAGAGATATCGCAGCGGAATCAAACGTCCCCCCCTCCCTCGTTTCGTTTCTTGACGGTCGATTGGTTGAAATGTGATGTACGACGACGCAACACATCAATGTGGCATGTCATAAAAAATATAATTATGTAAAACGTCGCAGCGTCAAGGTTGCGTCGACGCAACGCGACGCAAAGCAACAGTGAAGCCTCACTCTTAGTACTATCTCCGGATACTTACTACTTGTAAGGTAACTGTCCTAGTGTTTGCTATTGTCACCTATTTGCTAATGACAAAATTAAAGATGGCATCTACAGTGACACTCGGACGTTTACCTGATGTAGAGGCAAATCCAGTTTTGATTTGTGTTGTTAGGTAGGTAAACTACGGTATTTTTAAGTGTTATTTATTTTATTCAATCTATCCATCCATATCAGACCAATCCGTGTGAATCCAAACGTACTTTAACGCCAATCGAACTATTTCATGCGTGTACATTTCGGATACTCATACCTAGTTGTTTGATTCGTTTAGTCCCAGAATTTAACGATGTCAAAAAGTTAATTGAATACTATTAAAAATAAAAGCTGAAACAATTGTTGAAACAACTGTTTAAACTTCCCACGTATGAAAACGAGAAATAGAGCGAAAATAATGGAATGTGTGTTTTCTATTGGCAATCGCGATTTTCTCGTTTTGCAAATCTGTTGGTGAATATTATTTTCAATAGCGTGAGGTGTTTTAATATGTTGTATCCAGTACGGAAAGCACGAATTGTCGCGCATAACTTTGGACCTTTAAATTCTATATTCTATTTATCAATGAAAATGTTCAGCTTTACATACCTATAATAGATACCAAAGCGATGTTAAATACAAATAAACAAAAAATAAACACACGAACTAATACAGGATTTTTGAACATCATGTTTGCTTCCCTAAAACAATGGGATGATATTCCTACACTGCGATTTCAGGCCGTAAGGTGTAGTGCCCCATTGATATCATCATCATCATCCATATTGATAGAATAACATGAAAATGGCATGCAACAGTGATTTTGTAACTTACTATTTAGTTTATACGTTTCGTTTCAACCAATTCGATATGAAATTGCATTGAGTTACAGCATTGTTTCGAATCTTTTTTTGATATTTATCCCATTAGCGGTTGCTCGTGACTTCGTCTGCAAATGGGTCATACACGTTTCTTTGTTCGCGTCTCTCCTGTGGACTTGGCAAAAGTTAAGGGTCTATAGCCAATATTTTTTAGTCAAATCTACATCGGCGTGCGGGACGCCTGCCCAACTTACAGCCCATTTAAATAAATCTTAAGTTTGCTGACTCGGAGTTGCTAATTTTATGTCCACAGGAGAGACAAATTTTGTTTCTCTCGCTGTGAATGACCCAAATGCATTTAACCTGGTCCTAAACTGGGCAAAGCTTGTATTATGAATACTAGGCAACGTATAAACATTACTTATATGTATAGATATATACACACTTAAATATATACTTACACTAAAATATATACTTATACTTACTTATATTATTGGTTAGACCCGCTATCTCACTACTTCCAAAAAAAAATTCACGGTCGTAGGTCGAATATAGTTCAGCTACCACTAAGAAATTATACCTGAAATCCGACATTTCTGAAATTTTCACTAAAATGCTCATACTTTACTCTGAAACAAATGAAAATCGCTGAACATACATGGGGGTCAATTCGGTAGCTCCTGAGGTCCCCTACCTTTAGTCTTCGTTGGATCCACCCCCCCCGTATACATATTAAACAATAAACATCTAAGTTTCGCGTACAAACATTCGTTTCATACAAATATCTGCCGCAACTGGGGATCAAATCCGGGACCTCAAGCTTCGTTGTCAAGTTTTCTAAGCACTGGACTGTCCAGTCGTCAAGAATTCAAAAATCGGTTCAGCGGTTTAAGCACGAAGAGGTAACAAACAGACAGACAGATATTAGTAAGGATTTAATTTACCATACATTTCATTTTTAATTTCTTAAGGAAGAACAAGAGCAACGCGACTTTTATGTCACGTTTGTACCCACTAATGTGGTGGCATCTTGTTCGTTACACGATACACAGTTCCACCCCTTTGGATATAATTACCCCCGGGCTACAGGCAAGAAAACGGCAGCAACGCGATTCCGCCAAACTAAAACTTTCCAAGGAATACCACAGCTCTACCAAGACGTGCAACAACTTCACTGCAAGTGGAATTAATTAAAAACTACCAACCTAAATGAATAGCCGTAACGAGTAGTGTTGCATATCGATAGTCAAATATATCGATATATTATCGATAGTTCAGGCAAAACAAATCAGGCAAATGATTTAGTTATGAGTAGTGATTTATTTCTGAAACACTTTTTTTCGGAATTGTTATAAAATAAACTTAACCTAACCTACTGCATTCTATAAGATGGCATTTAAAAAAGTTCTGAAAAAAATACCGTTTCAGAAATACATAGATCTCTGTATGACTAACGTTGATTATGACTAATGATGCATTATAACTCGAGACATATTATACGAGACAAAGGGACCCAGGCAATACTATCGATAGTTTTTATGTCTAACAGAATCGATAATATATATATATATATATATATATATATATATATAGCAGTGCCAAAACAGCCAGTAGTGACAAAAACAATCGATATACGATCGATCGATCGATCGATCGATATCGTAAATTCGATACTGTCGATGCTACAAAGGGTCTATAATGACTCCCATAAAATTTTAAGTCATAATGTATCATTAGTCATAATCAACGTTAGTCATACAGTGATTTATTTCTGAAACAATTTATTTTTCGGAATTGTTATAAAACAAACCTAACCTAACCTACTGCATTCTATAAGATGGTATTTAAAAAATACCGTTTCAGAAATAAATCACTGTATGACTAACGTTGATTATGACTTAAAAATTTATGGGACAAAAGGGGCACCGTGCTACAAAACTATCGATGCCATCGATAGTATTGCCATCATCAATAGTATTCCTTATAAAGCACTATCGATGCTATCGATACTACCGATTCTACACGTGGTGATGCTATCGATAGTACTGTCGATATCCTGAATAGGTTTTGAGGTTAATTATCGATATTTCTGCAACACTGGTAGCGTGCTAGGGTTGCCAACTGACCCGAATTTCTTGGCCCTTTGAAAGCGTCCCGCAGCAGGTAAGGCTAAGTAAGGCTGTGGCTGTGTGCCTAGATGACTACACGTAAAAGGGAATACTTCATACACCAATAATTTCACCTGTCTTATAGGCTCTACTGGTGCGTTGCGTCGCATTGCGTCGTCGCAACGTTGACGCTGCGAAGTTTTACATATATTTTTATGACATGCCACATTGTTGCGATGTGTCATCCATCGCACGCGATGTTTCAACGGATCGACGGACAAGAAATGAGGCGGGAGGGAGGGTGATGCCGCTGCGCTGTCTCTAACAGTACATTTTTGTCGTGCGTCGACGCAGCGCAGGTGTGGCAAACTATGCGTTGATTCGTTGCGGTAACGTGACGCAACGCAACGCACCAGTGGAGCCGCGCCCTTACTCTCCACATCAGATACAGCACCGTAAGCACTTTGCTAAAGGCTTCTATCGTTCTGACTTCTAAAAAAAAACTCATTTTTCGCACAGCGACAACCCTACCTAGATTAGATATCCACTTTAAATTTGCATAATTACTTCCAAACTAATAAAATGCAGTGGGCCATAAAATGCACTGAAAATAGAATCGTTTTTGAATCCGTTCGGTGCGCAACTCATGTTAAATGGAATTTAGGTCAAACAAGCAGAGCCTGAAATAACGAACGTTATTTACTGAACAAGTGTAAACGCTACGTGTCTATTAAATCAATTTATTGGCAAAAATAAGCTCAAAGCAAAAATAGTACCTACTTAACCCTTTGTTAAGTTTACAAATCCATGCAAAATCTAAGGTAAGTATTTTTTTATACGTAAAATTGGAATTCTACCTACTAGGGAATTAAAACTATAACGTGGGTGTTTTTCTTTTATTTCTCGCATATAAAAAGTTAAAGCAGAGTGGGTAATAAAAGTAGTAAGTACCTAATAAAATGGTGTGGCTTTAGATAAAATTTAATCTAAATTTTATTTGTTTCCAGACCTTGCAGACGGGTTACCTTTTTGTACTTTTTCAATTAAATTAAACGACTTTTTACTTCATTATCAACAATTAATAATAATAAAAATAATAATTAATTTAATGTATAATTTATAGTTTTTAGTTATTTAATCCTTGATAATATAATTATGTAGAATCTTTTGAATTAAAAACACAGAATTTGAATGTAAAGAATGATACTGGGTATACTTAGGTAGTATGATGTGCTCTAACTGGGGTCTATGTGACACAAATGGACCTATGCATAATTAAACATCGAAGTATACCTCTTATAAATGATTACGATTATATGATTACAATTCCAATTGAAAGATTATAATTTCACTAATGATAGTTACCAATAATTAATTGATAATTGCTAATGTAAAATAATTGATGCTATTGTACCAAGTCAGTGACGTCCTTTCGGTTAGAAAATTATATATTCTGCAAAGTATCTTAAAAGTTTACAAGACCTTACCATATAACCATAATTACAAAAACAAAAGAAAGATAGGTAACGTGGCCAAATCATTAAAAACTAATACGGCATTTGCCAGGACACAGTTTAGCAACAAATCTGTGCATCTATATAACACTATCAATAAAGAACTAGACATTTATCCTAAGTTATATCACGAGTGTGGAATCTTGCTTACAAATTGGCTGAAAACAAAAACTTATGATGACACGGAACGTTTGATAAAATGTTGCTCATAGGCGTCGTGCGTGTGGCGGAATGTACGGATAAATCACATCTATGATCGAGTTTAGCTTGTCATGTTTCGGGCTAATCCGTAGCCCTTCTCCCCGGAGCCACACGTAATCTGTATTTTTCGCTGTGAGTGAGTCTTACGGTGTAGTTTATGTTCAAAGTCTCATATACACAATGTAAACATGTAATATGTACGACACACACACACACACACACACACACACATGCACACATACACACACACACACACACACACACACACATACACACACACACACACACACACACACATACACACACACACATGTGCGCGCGCTGCGCTCGCACGCATGATCTCGCATGCCTACACCCATTTCTAGTTTCTAGTTTATATTTCCTTACTTTTTTTTATGTTATTTTAGATATTATAGTATTACTTATTATAATATATGGAAGAGCGGGGCTTCCCAATACAGGCATTTTTGCTTACCGGGCAGCTCCATCCCTTACCATAAATGTACGTTAAAATTTTTGAAAATAAAGAATTTTGTATTTCGTATTTTTGTATTAATCTCATGAATAATACATTGTCAGAGTTTCCGTTCAAGCAGCATAGGTAGGTACTTACACATTTTATTTATCTTTATCAAGTATTGAATGTATACATAACCTATTACTGGAGCGTCTCGTATCCCCCGTGAATACCACCCACTCTACCCCAAAAGTCTAGCACTAAAATTAGGATTATTCCTAGAATGAAAATCCGAGTTTCGACGACGCCAACGTTTCCAATATGATTTACGAAAACTGGGACGCCTTAATATTTTACATTGCTATGTCATACCTCGCACTCGCACACCCTCTAACTGAATCTCGGAAAAATCCGCTATTAAATACAGATGTGAAAGGATATTTGAATGTATCGATGTTTGCAAGTCAATCGCTCGTAAAACGTGACATTCAGTGCTCCGGTTTTTAAATCTTATGATTTTTCGTGAATAATCGTGGTAATTTGGCCTCTAGCATAAAATTTACGGATACATAAGCTAAGTACTTCAAGTTACGTAATTTTATCTGCTTGAAAGGGCCCTAAAATTGCTTTGGCATTTCGAAAGATCTTTTGGTAGTCGTTTGAAACAAAATTTCGCAGGGACAGTTTCTTTACGTAGCTAAGGTAAGCTAAGGTAAGCTATGTAAACTTGCTTAGGTACCTTCTTGAGAAATAAAGTAGACTACTCTACAGTCAGGTACAATTAGTTTACATAGCTGTTAAGAATGAGTCGAACGTTGATCGTTGATTGCGGCTGACTTTAAGATAGTTTTAGTTTTTAACGATCGCTTTAGCCTAGTTGGTGGTGACCCTGCCTACGAAGCAAGAGGTCCTGGGTTCAAATCCCGGTAAGGGCATTTATTTGTGTGATGAGCACGAAATAGTTCCTGAGTTATGGATGTTTTCTATGTATTTAAGTATTTATTTATGTATATAAGTATGTCTATCGTCGTCTAGTACCCATAGTACAAGCTTTGCTTAGTTTGTCGATTTGTGTGAGATTGTCCCCTAATATTATTATTATTATTAATATTTTTCTTTATTTCTGTAAATCACTAGCTGTCACCCGCGACATCTTCTGCAAGGAATACGTTAATCACTATCTCGCGGGAACTATGCAATTTTCCAGGATAAAATTTTTCCTATATTCTTCGCAGGGTCTCAAACTATTTCCATTATCCATACCAAATATTTTCATCTAAATCGGTTAAGTGGCTTAAGCATGATGAGGTAAAAGACAGACAGAATGACATTATAGACAATAAGAATAGTTCGTGAGTGTCCCGAGAAATATTAGTTACGAGTGACAATGGCGAAAGTTTAAAACATTAAATCGCACATATTGCAATATTATTTTTACTAACACAAAAAAGCTCTCATTTTGTAAAGCAAAACTGTCTGAAGACAACCGTAATCCGCGAATGTCACACGCTCGAAGCATTCTTAAGCTTCACGTAACGGCAACACTTTCAACGTAAACCAGTTAGTTCGGCCCACGTCGGATTAGCGTCCGTTTCCATCATCTCAACGTTCCCACGCATGGGAAGGTGGCTCTAAACAAACACCTAACGCTGCTATATATAAGTATACACGACGACCAACAATGTGCCAGGACCCGGTCAGTCCTGCAAGCATGCTAGGTCGTGGTACGATTGGGGGTGAGGTTAACATTATATGTCCGAATAATTTTATTGTCGATCCGTAGTGTATGGTCAACAACTTTAATAAAATTGTTGCCCAACATGCAACTCTTCGCATTTTAGCAGTGTAATGGAAATCAGGATTTACGAGTATAGGTTTATACCTCAGATTACAGAATAATAATAATTCTGTAATCTGAGGTTTTATAGATAGTTTTTATTCCGAAAACTTACATAGTTTCCGTGAAATAGCGATTAATGAATTCTTTGCAGACGCAGTGGCGGTCAACAGGTAGTTTTATTTATAAAAAACCAGCCACTTGAGAGTCGGACTCGCACACTGAGGCTTCCGTAGGTACTTTACAAGGGAACAAAAAATAAGCTTAAACATACCTATTTTTTCTGTGTAAATCAAAGTATTTTTTTGCGGTCAAGTGACTTCTTGCCATAGTTCTATGTCAATGAGAACTACCCTATAGGTTTTAGTTTTGACGGTTTTTGTTTGAAAGTATAAGTACCTACATTAAAAAGTTGTATGGCTTGATCGCGTGAAGTTTAGAAACTATTTTTTTCCGTATTCGAGTATTGGATATTATTTTCAACTGGATACCTCCACGCATTCCTGAAATAAAAGGGTCTTGATATACGGATAGACAGACAGAATAAGATGGACAACGAAGTGGTCCTTTAAGGGTTCCTTTTTTGTGAGGTAGGTATGGGACCCTAAAAGTAGCGTATACCGTTTTCCGTGATGCTCTGTATGGACAACGCATACACAGCCTCCCTTTTCTCTACGCAAGAATGAACGCGCATGTCATGAATTATGTATTCATTTCAAGTTTTTGTCATTTGTTTTGTCTGTTGATGAGAGCATTCAATATACGACTCTCTTTGATCCAAACTGTACCAATTTGTTTGTCCAAACCAACGAATATCAACATGTCTGTTCCACTACCATGAGTTTGCTTGCAGTGACCGTACACGATAGCGACTGCGTAAATGATTTGTATGGAGGATTGTGCAGCGCCTCTAGCGGTCACTTACGGAAGTAAGATCGCTAGTATGAGCACAAATCGAAATCCAAGCGCTAGCGACTAACGTTTTGTAGCTGTCACCATAGAAGATCGGTACCATGAGTCACAAATTTGACAGACGTTATCGAACAATACCGTATCGACTGTAGTTAACTTTCTCACTAATAAGTTCGAGGGTGAAAACTTATAAGAACCATCGTTTAATAAATTTTTCATCACACTTGCTCGTCAATGGTGTTATTCCATGCCTGTATACTAAATGTCAAAGGCCTAATTTGTTCTTAAGGGAGTTTTGGATTTACGTACAGTTTTTCTTCCCAAGGGAGTTCTAACTTTAGTTTTAAAATTTGCAAACAGACTAAGGAGGTTTCAAGTCAGCCAACGTTTTATTTATATGTTTAAAACTTAGCTATATTTAACCCAATTTTACTACACAAAACTTGTCTACGCTTCATGAAACTTCGTTATTTTTATATTTTAAATTTATATGAAAAAGTTTTGCAATAATTTTAGTAAGTATTTTTTTAACATGTTGGCAAAATGTGGCCGTATGGCCATTGGAATTCTAAACACAGTTTACTTTATCTGTGGTAGATGAATTGAAAAAAAGTGACAATCTGTATTGGCGGGTAGCCATTATTTATTTAATTTAAGTGTGATGAAAATCATTGTGTGTATCACGGGCAGAAAGGGGATTACAAACTCGAGTCATTAAAAGTCCTCCGCCTCCGGCGTCGGGCTTCTACTAGGCTCTCGTTAGTAATCCCCTACTTACGACCCTTGATGTACTATTTCACACCACCTGCATTCAAACCTTACTCAAAGTAAATCATTATAGCCCTTGTCTTTTGCCGGGGTGTAATGTTGTACTGAATTTCATTATAACCCGCCGGGCAGTAATGTGATTCTCACTTCTCTTAGTTCTTATTGTTATGCATTTAAAGTCTAATTTCGTCAAAATCGCGCGGCGCGCGGCTGCTGCAGCTGCTGGTGGCCGACGGCGAGGAGGTGGCCGGCGGCGCGCGCCGCGCCTCATTTATTTGAAAATCGGACTTATTCGAAAATCGAGCTGGCCACGCCACGGCAAGCCGAACAAAAAAAAATCAATACTTAAAACAAAAGCCGCGAGTATTTCAATACGCTGCAATTTTAAGTATCAAAACTGCAAAAGAAGATAAAACATTAAGAAAATATCGAGTGACGAAAGTGATTTGACTCCTGATTCCATTAAATTAGACGCCTTAGGACCACTTGCACAGTTCAGGGTAATAAAATTAAATCGGTAACCCTGGGTTAAGAATGACAGTTCCATACATTTTGACACTTGTTAACCCTGGGTTAGCAGTTACCTCGCTCGGAGTTAAGTAGCTAATCCAGGTCTGCGCAAGCCAGTCTTAGAAATTGTTAATAATGTACTCCCAGAGAAGTCGAAGGAAAAATACTTAAAAGCTTACCTTTTCGACACATGGAAAACTGCGAAAGGCGCAAAGTCAGTGTCAGAATCAGTGCTTCTGGGTCTATTTCGATTATTTTTCTAGTAGCCTTGGTTTTTATTGTCTCGCAAAAGGTGAGAATAGTAGAGTATACTCCTCGGGGATAAAACTGATTTTGCCTTGGGCGCACTTAAATCCTTCACTGCTCTCAGGACTCCATCTTAATTCCCTCGCTTCGCTCGGGAATCAACTAAAAACCCCCTCGCTACGCTCGGGAGTTAAATCTGGAGTCCCTCGATACGCTCAGGATTCAATATCGCGCCCGTGACATAATGCAGTGCTTTATCCCCTTGGTGTACAATCTACTAATTTCAATTATTAGTTATCAAAATAATGTCGGCTAGGCATTATTTGGCGTGGAATATGCTAGCGAGGGCTGCATAATTATGAAGACGAACGACGAGAACACGGAAAATTTGAAGCTAATATGACAAATATAATATTAAGAAATCCACTTCGACATAAGTGAAAATAATTTTATTAGAGAATATAGACTCAGTAAAGAAGCTTTTGAGGATTTATGTGATTTATTAATGTTTTATACTGATTTGAAATCCACGCAAAGAGTGTCTCTAAAATGACCCGAGATGTCCATGCATTTTTGCAGCCCATCTTACATACATACATGATATATAAATTAGCTTTCACATTTCAGTTTTTGCAGTAAAATAAATAATAACAAACAACAACAACTTAGCGTGTCAACTAACTCACTATGACGTCTGTGAATGCACTCCATGAACACACACTGATGAAATAACCAAAATAAATTCAAGAACCACGTACGCTTTACATTACCACACTGTTCTATGACGCTTTAAATTAGCAGGGTTATTTCTATATTTTTAATGGAAGGGCTTGGATACTTAGCTTTTTGCCCAATATCATGCTCACTCAGTCTTTTCAATATAGTTAGAAAGAGACAGCACAGTTCGGTGTGAAGCTAGGCACGTCAGTCAGTCACGTGGCGAAAACTACACGAAGGATCGAGTTAACGTTAGCGAGTATACAGGGTTATTTGTAATTCACTAGCATCCTTTTAACCCTAAACTCCTACCACTTAAACAAATGTTTTTTGTTTTACGGCTTTTGTCATAACTTAATATTTTTGGTGTAATAACGTTTTGAAAATTTGAGATTACCTCTTATTTTTACGATACTCTGTGTATTTGTATGGGAAAAAAAGTGCTTCATTTTAAAAAGTCGTAGAACAAAAAACATTTCTTTGAGTGATAGGAATTCAGGGTTAAGAGGATGTCAGTGAATTAAAAATAACCCTGTAGTAAACGTTAACGTGACTCATGGTACGAGTTTAATAGAAAACTATTCGAAGCTCATTTACACGCTATCGACTGTAGTAACGTAATGTGTGTTTTCGATAGCAACTCATGGTAGAGGTACTGCAGAGATTTTAGACAGACGTTAAAGTTTTAGAAAGGGTCAAAAGTACTTACAAATCATTAGGTGGATATTTATCATAAATGATCTTAAAAAATCTTCAGAGTATTTTAAATATTTATAGTGAAGCAAAAGCCAACGAATCCTGAAAATGACTGAAGCTGAATTAAAACAAAGTGGGAGTCGACGCGAGCGCGGAAGCCTGCGGCTATCTTTTTGTTCAGAAGCTTTAATTAAAAGCCTTTCTGCCATTAAATTAACCCACACTTAATTTAGGTACCCTCAGACACCTAATGAAATCAACATTATTGATTCTACCGATTAAACTTATGGTTTCCTTTTCCCTAGGCATTTAGCGCTGACAAATTTCCTCCGCTTTATTGCAAGGGAATATTTTCAAACAACGCGTGGGTTGTTTCTAATGGCACCGACCTAAACTTTCGCAGTATTTTATAAGAACTTTGTTTTAAAGCGTATTTTCAGTTGGCACTGGTGGAATCCAGCCACTTTAACAAATTGGTAAGAGTTGCGAACAAGCGTTACCCACTCTTACTTACATATTAATGCTTCGACCGCTCACGCTACTGAGTTACAAGCGGTTCTCACCGCTTCTCATTAGATGCCATTAGTAGCGCCGTTGTTTGTTTATGGTTAACAACTCGTAGTTCGCTCTGTTTTGATATGACCGTGGGAAGGGAGGCTGGTCGCCCACATGTTGGTAGGCAAGCAACAGTTCAAGTAAGGAACAACCGAGATGTACAAACAAACTTGGAAGTAAACGGTGTAAATTTGGTGAATATCGGCGGAGCGTTCAGCTGTTATTAAATTCAGTACGTTATGCAACTTGCAATTTCTCGGTTTTGCGAGAGTTAAATTTATTTGAAGCGGAAATAGAAGGACGATCTAGGTAGGTATTTATTCTTCTGCGACCCAGTGTCCTATATCTAGGACATATTACAATATGACATGGAACTCACTTATAAGTGACATAAAGTTTAATGTTCAGCGATTGGTTGGCTTCTTGGAAAAGAATAATATCTTATTCGAACACCAGTATGGCTTCCGTGCGAAGAAGTCAACTGAATGTGCGGTTGATCTCATGACCAGCTTAATTTCTAAATACCTGGATGAAAACACAGCCTGTCCGTTCTTGCTGGGATTAGAAGGAACGCTTTGAGCTGGTTTCGTAGTTACCTGACAGGCCGCAATTCTGCAGATATGAAGCTCTTGAAAACAGTTTACATCAGTATCTGTCAATCTGTGTTATCGTATTGCATAACAGCCTGGGGTGGAGCTTCGAAAACAATCATGCTGTTAGTAGAAAGAGCCCAAAGAGCTGTGTTAAAAGTTATTCTTAGAAAGCCGAGATGGTTCCCAACAAAACTCGTATACAGTAGCATGGACGTCCTCAGCGTTCGAGGCATTTTCATTTTCCGTGTAATGCAGAGAGAACATGAACAGGTCTTGAAGTGCCCTGACCCTGACTACACAAAAATGTTAAAAAAGCGCATTTTTAGGATTCCCGTGCCCACTATTAGAACTGCTTTTGCTAACAGATTCATTTCGTCTCTTCACCCCTCTGTATATAATAGGGTCAACTCTAAATTAGTTTTGAAAGAATGCTCGGCCAAAGAACTGAAATATAAAGTAAAAAAGTGGCTAACTGCACTGAGCTATGACGATATAGAGGATATTCTAAAAATAATAAAATAAACAGATAATGAATGGTAGACATGGTAATCGCATGGACACACACACACACACACACACACACACACACACACACACACACACACACACAACACACACACACACACACACACACACACACACACACACACACACACACACACACACACACACACACACACACACACCACACACACACATACACACACACATACTCGCACGTGCTCACAACTTACAAGTTAACTGTAAGTAGTAACTGAATTGTATCTTTTATAACCTATTAAAATTATCTGTAGTATAAGTAAACATGTCACATTAATTATTAGTCTTAAACGTTAAATAGTTTTATGTAAGTTATTTTGATTTTTCGCGTCTTACATTTTGGCAACACATAATTTGTTTTGGTTGCCTACAAGACAGGCTACGCCTGGTGTAGGAGCCATTGTAATACATCCTGAAATTCCTGAATAACGCTGTCAAGTACATCTCTAACCTGATGTATGATTACAATTAATTGTATTCTCCACTTTTACCTAACCATATTGCAATGTTTATGTTGAAGCTTGTACTTTCTTAATAAATATTTTTCATTTTTTTTTTTTTCATTGAACGAAATTTGTCGTGGGCTGCAGGAGAATCATATGAAATGGAGGGAGCTCGCGTTTGATAGGCGATAGAGAAGCAGGAGTCGAGAGGCCTTTGCCTAACGTGGAGACCAACACTGCCCATTAAAAAAAAATTCGTCGGGGCAGTGAACGATATCCTCCTGGAAATATAGAATTTCGTTACCCCCTCAAGTAACTTGTATAAGTTTACAAGCATAAAGACTAATGACAAGATGAAAACGTACTTAATCAATTATTAATATGCTCGTATATTCCAAAATCTGTTTCATTAGTGAATGTGATCAAGTTCTAGTGACAATTAATATTGTGTACATTTTGCGGATTAACAATTCAAATAGGTCTGTAGCTGCTGCTAGTTATGCTGTTTTGGGGATGAACAGAGCTCCAATCACGTCGAATTATCATAATGGCAGTTGTTTAATACACTCTGATGATATTGCCGATCCTGCGGTTGGTACGTTTATTTTGCACAAACGCAATTTATCAAATCACAGTCTGGGATTGTGCGTCTCAAAAACTAGAGGCAAACGCATAACTGTACTGCTAACAATATCCCATCCTCAGTTTCAATGACTTTTTTATATATTAGGTAGAGGTAACGCCACCACAGTTGAGGCCACGCACACAACCACATCTCATGTAATGACAGCGGGATTTTGAGGTTGTGTTGACGTTTAACGACAACACAACGTCAAAATCCCGCTGTCATTACATGAGATGTGGTTGTGTGCATGGCCTCAACTCTGGTGGCGTTACCTTTATTTCTGCTTTTACATTAGGTACGGATTAAAAAAAAATACAAAAAGATAGCCTTAAATCTGGTGCAGATCTGCACCAAGGCATGCGAGAGGTTAAGACTTTTTAATCGGAGTATGACACCTTTTATCATATCTTATTTCCTTGTTTAAATATGACAAAAGAATCACAAATAACTATTAAAAAAAGCTTCCTAGACAGTTGGACACGTATGATGTGGATTATGATAAAATCGAACAGGACATAGTCGAGAATATTAAGGCCACTGCCGTAGCCACCTGTATTGTATCCCTAAATTCAATCTGTCGTTAATAAAGTGGACGAAATATTTATGTGATCTAAATATTCCTTTGTCACGAGTACTGCGACTTCTACATCAAATCCAGATTCAATGTGTTTCAAGATGCGAACAAGCGGAATCCATTACCAAATGGATTCCTTTGGTGCTGGATTGCTGGCAGATCAGTGGGGGATTTGCCAGCAGGCTGAGTATTCTGGAGCCAAGGGCAGAACATTTTAGGGGGGTGGCAAATTTAACTATTTTTTTATGTCTTAAAGAAATAAAAAAAAACTTAAGTACTAAAAATTACAAACCGAGCTCCAATGTCCGTATTATGAAAAAATACTAAGCATTTTTTAAAGTATACCTTTGTGAACATGATTTTTTAAAATATTCAAATAGCGTTTCAATATTCATAACCCTAGTCTATATACGTCCCACTGCTGGGCACAGGCCACCTCTTAGAACTGGGAAATTCACTCACACCACTGAATTTATTGGCAGGTGTATGCAAGATGCAAGTTTCCTTACCATGTTTTCCTCCACCTATAAGCTCATGGTAAATTTCAAATGTAATTTCGTACAAAAAATTTCGAAAAACTTAGAGGTGCGAGTCGGGATTTGAAACCAAGACCCTTTACTTGAGAGGCCATAGGTCAAATCACTAGGCCACCACGGTTAATTACCGTTTCAATATTAAGTACCTCTTATAATATTAGGATATTATAGTAAACCCATCATCTTCCCGCCGTTCTACTCGCCGCCACCGTCCGCCCGGCCGTTATTTGAATTAGGCGCGAAACTCTTAACGGGCGCATTTCCTAGAAATGGCAGTCGTGAGAAGCGTTGCCCAAGCGCTGCCCGCCCCGCGCCCGCCAAAATCAGTTAGCGCGTGACCTCCGAAAGAGACCGAGCTCGCTCCGCGGTATTGTTTCCTTTCTCCGATCTCTGTTATTATCTCTGTGTTACTGTATCTTATTCTCAACAACAAACTTAAGTGTTCTTATATTTTAATCTTACTTATGTGTGAATGTGTGTGTTGTGCGGACTGACGCAAATTAAACTTTTATTCCCAAATCTGCTTTTCATTCGCGTTCACAATAATATCGAATTGTAAATTCATTTAGCTTACAATTTAGTTGCTGTCGTTTTGAGACCCTGGGTCTTTGGGGTCCCAGCGCACACAACTTGATTAAAGAAGTGCAAAAGCGTCTGTTCGACACCACTGGAGACCAAAGGGCTATCTCTCAACGAATCGCTATCGCCATTCAACGAGGGAATGCTGCCAGCCTTTTGGGTACGATGCCACGGGGGCCTTTTTTAGACTTACCCCCTATTTCACCATCCATTGATCAAATTAAATTTATTTGACGGATGAACGTGATGCCGTCTCTGTTTGTTTTGTTCGAATAGACGGAGACGGCATCACATTTATCTGTCAGTTAAAATTAATCAATGGGTGGTGAAAGAGCCCCTTAATCTACCTCTAGTAGTTTTTAAGTTAGATATATAGTTTATAGTCTTATTCATTGTTTTACCTATTCATTCTTGGTTTCAATAATTGTAGAGGTTAGTAGGGCCGGCCAAAATTAAATAGCCTTCTGGTAGCAAATGTGTAAATCCGCCACTGTTGCAGATAATGAATTGGTAAGACTAATTAAAATAACTAAGTGTAGACCCGTACTACAACAGCGTCTCAAAGCAAAATCGCTTTATCAATATTAATAAGCGCTGTGGTTTTTAATACGAACAAACAAGAGAAGATTACTTTTATTATCTTCAATAAAGTTTCATCCGCTTTGGCCAAAATATAATACGGTGAAGTGAAGGAACTTTTGCGAGTTTAATAAAATATGCGTGAACATATTCTCAGAAGATAGAAGTTTGGGAAACACTGCTATAATGTTCATCATAAATACCATAATAGAAGTTATCTTCTTCTTCTAATATATAAAATATCGAGCAAAAACGTGCAAAAAAAATCACGTTTGTTGTATGAGAACCCACTTAAATATTTATTTTATTCTGTTTTTTAGTATTGTATTGAATTGGGATGTACCAATTTTTGACAACGTATAATAAATCGAAAACCGTTTGGAGAAATAGGCTTTGTGCAGCGTTTTCAGAAATCAGATTCCAAAAATAAAATAAACTGAATTAAATAAACAAAATTTAAGTAATGACCTTCATTTGACCCCTGCAGTGAATCGTCACAAAGGCTATAAAGATTGGTCTACACTCTAAAGCAAATTGACAGTTTGAAATGTTGCTGTCCTACTTATAAAAGCAAAGAGTGACAAAGATAGAACTTTAATCACATGTTGCGCACCTGGCTTTAAACAGTTGTTATTTATCGTAAAGTCCGAAATGTATACGAGTATTTCCAATGTATTTTTACAAATTTAATTATGAAATTACTACGTTGCAAGTAAATATAAAGGAATTTAAATATCAGATTTTAATAAAAAATATCTATTTACTATCACACCATTAAACAAACAGGAATAATCGAAGCTAAAAGAAGAGAAATAAATAAAACTATTTGTTATGGTTCATTTAGGACCCTAAGCCGTGCTTGTATTATTGACAGTGACAAGACAAATCAGTAGTGCCACAGATTATGTTATGTACGACCTGAATTTTTCTAGATAATGGAACGTGGCTCTCTCACTGTGACGTCATCCAGCGTATTTCTTAAAAAAATTATAAAAAATTAAATACTCAACCAAATTCAAAATCGATGAAAATGGTATCTTAAAATATCCTATTCTTTCCAAAAAAAATATAAAAACTATAGGTTATTATTTTTGGTGCATCCCAATTAAACTGTTTAAAAAAAAAGTATTTGTTGTTATAGTGGCAACCGAAATACCTACATCATCTGTGAAAATTTCAACTGTCTAGCTATCACGGTTCATGAGATACAGCCTGGTGACAGACGGACAGCGCAGTCTCAGTAATAGGGTCCCGTTTATACCCTTTGGGTGCCTACGGAATCCTAATAAAAATCTCGTGTCACGGTGTTTGTTATCGAAGTCCTCCGAAACGGCTTAACAGATTTTTATGAAACTTTTTTCACTGTAGGTATTCGATAGGTCGGAGAATAGGTCGTAGGCTATTTTTAATAGACTTCAAAAAAGGAGGAGGTAATATGTTCGACTGTATGTATCTTTTTTTTTCTATGTTGGTTCATTGATATCTCGGCCAATTGTGGACCGATTTTCAAAATTCTTTTTTTTATACCCCTATTATTCGCGGACAGATTCGCGGGCAACAGCTAGTCTTTATCAGCTTCAGCTAGTCTTTAGTTTGCTGGTGTACTTATGTTTATAAAATAATTCCTAATTGACTCACCAACTCTAAGTCGAAACCACAAAACTGAAATTTTGCAAA
The DNA here is from genome assembly GCA_947563465.1 of Archips xylosteana. NCBI lineage: Eukaryota > Metazoa > Arthropoda > Insecta > Lepidoptera > Tortricidae > Archips > Archips xylosteana. Next base: position 4,624,690 of record OX387344.1, read on the forward strand.
CGACAAGAAATAAAGACTGATTTTGCGAAATTCCCACGTAATAGCGAGTTTTTCAATAGGTTCGAAGCTATGAGCATAAGTTATTAATACAACATCAATTAGCAAGTGAAATAGCTCTAACCAAACCTAGTAATGTGCAGTTTAATATTGTTTTTTGACTTCCACGCACATTTCAGCATATACGTCCCACTGTAGAGTACAAGCGTCTTCTCATAGAATGAGAGGCCTTGAGAGAGACCATGAGCTTTACGGTGAAGGAAAACATCGTGAGGAGAAATTCAATGGTGTATGTGAAGTTCCCAATCCGCACCCCGCGTGGGAACTACGGCCCAAACCATCTCACTCTGAGAGGAGGCCTGTGTCCTGCAGTAGGACGTATATAGGCTGGGATGATGAAGATGATGATGATGGAACAATTTGACACCAATTGACCTAGTCCCAAACTAAGCAAAGCTTGTACTGTGGGTACTAGACAACGGATAAACATAGCACCGTACAGTGGTCGCATTTTGTTACTCTATAAACCACTGTCTTCTGGAATAAATCACGATAGACAGACAGAGGAATTTAGCGTTACGGCCAATAAAACGGAACCGCGAAGTTACAGCGTTTACGGCTCGTCATACCTCCCGCCCGGCTGAATGTTTCATACCCTCACCCGTTACGAATATTTCTGTTGCTCGGTTAATAACTTATTCAACGTAAACAGCCTGATGCCGACGACAGATTATACACGCAGTAAATGTAAACATGAATTACACCGTTTGCCTGAAACTGGGGGCACGGCAGTCGAGCGCAAGGCAACAGCCGTGCCATCCTTTTCTAGAAGCATTTCGACGTGTTTTCATGGCACAAGACATATACGTACCCACAACGTACAAGCATGGTAACCTAATGTTTAATTATTAATTAGGTTCATTTATGCATTCTAAAGAATGGAATTAGCGAGTGAAAAATAGTCAATGTGGTGCTTTTTCACCAGAGATTTGCTATGCTACGTTGCTATGGATGCGTTTATATCCACCAATTATATTCATTGGTCCATATAGCATAGCAGTGGTGGAAACGGGTCCCACTAAGCTATGTTATTTTTATAGAAAATGCTTGCTCTGGATGCGTGCTTTGAATCTTTCTCGATCGGCTTAGCTTAGCATTAATGAAAACGGTCACATAGTTTCAAAGCATAGCTTTCATATCTCCGCAGCCAAGCCAAATTACATTCGCGCAGAGATTCGGCTGTCAGTACACGAATCATTGCAGTATGGTTCTTGTACTGACTAAGGTGTAGCGTCACTAACACTAGAATTTAAGCTTTTATGTATTACTAACACTATGATCCTATGTTGGTCGAAATAAAAATATTATTATGTTGGTACGGGTTTCCGATCACGGGCCCATGGGGACCCGGTCATTTGAAAGGCATCCATGGGGCCGAAGCCAACATGAAGAGGCCTTTGGTACCATATAATATAAATGAGATGGGCGCAACTACGGAGGTCTATCCCCTAATACACCATGGGGATGTGCTAGCGGACAGTCCTCCACAGTTGTCAATCTATTGCTAAGTAGGAAGCGACATGGAATTGGCTATGGGGCTGGGATGTTGTGGACAGTATTACCGGGCTATGGAGTGAGATAACGGACACCTACCATTTCAATATCTCATAAACTGAACTTTTGGTAGGCGGTGACTTGCTATTCACTAAATGGGCCCCTCAAACTATTGCCCGCTCGGGGCGACGAGGTGGCAACATTGGTGTGAACGGCTAAGGATGGAGAGGTGTTCCTGGACCAAACTTCAAAATGCCAACTCGCCACTTACGGCCAAACACATCCATCCTTCGAGCATTTAGCTCTTGCGTTCCACTCTAGGCGGCCAACAAAGGCAAACTAGAGGCGGGGTGGGTGTGTAACTGTGTGTGAGTGTGTGTATAAGCGCATGTGTGTATGTGTACCCCTGGAGGTCTCGGGTTCGTGGTGTCGCTACGCACCAACAGCTCGCTACAAGCCGCCCTGCGATGACAGACGGCACTGGTGAAACGACAACACCAGCGGGCGATGAGGTCGTCACATCCCTACGCCTACATTATTATTATTATTAATACATCTCTGGTGGAAATACACCCCTACTTTTTACCGACAAACGCTGTCAATCGACACTTGGCACGTTTTTACAGAACGGCTTTGTGGGATTTGATATAATTGTAGCGCTACTAAGCTGGAAATCTCCGAAACAAACTCGCTAAGTCTTCGAGAACAGATCAAATTAACTAAGCGGTGCTTGCCAGTTTAGTTTTTAGGAGTTTGTTTGGCAGTTGTCAAGGGTTGTATCTTGTAATTGTAACTTTATAACGGACCAAGTCGATGCGCGGTTCTTCGGCGAAGAGCGACGCCTCTGATAATTAATGGAGATATAATTAAACACCGTCAATTGTTGCATTGAGTCAAGATGAAAGCGAAATTTCCGTTTATTTCGAAACAAAGAAATACAACATTTAGGTATTAGGTATTGTCATTGTTTGAAATGCATCAGAAATAAACTACAATACAATACTCTTTATTGAACATCACACAGTAAGCAATACAGAAATCAAAGTCATAGAGAAAATATTACAAGGTACTTACTTACATTTACAACAGAAAGAAGTATGGAATAGATTTCAGCAGGTAGACCAATTTACAGCAAATGAGAGCTCAACATAAATACAAAAAAAAACAAATAAATAGATGCACGCACAGCAACATTATAAATAAACTTATTATAATATAACACTCATGCACATGATGAATTGATGACAGATAGTGCTCCCTAAGCATAGACTCTATGCTATGGTGCTTCTAACAACAACATATCCTTGCGAAAACGGTTGAAAAGCTTGTTTGGGAATATTTCAGAAATGTTTAATATAAAAGTTGGGGCGCGACTCTGTCGGTAGGTAGGTACGTCGCGGTACGTGATTATTTTTTCAAGGCACAAGCGATACATTCGGCTTGAAAGCCGCTAATGCCGTACGAAAGCCGCAGACAGCCTGAACCTGATATATGATTTAACATTCAACAATGCCGGCAAAAGACTTTACGGAGTTTAAAGTTAAATTATTTTTGCGCCGAGCTCGAATGATGCGTAACAGTTAAGGAATTTATTTGAACCTATACGTAGGGTTATATTTATATTTAGCTGATTTTTCAGTACGGAACGTTTCTTGAAGTACTCAAAAGATGCGTCAGAAGTTTCGTTTCCATTTTAAATTGTACAGTTCTTGTCTAGCTAAATTAAAACGACGTTATCCAACTTCGGGTATACAAGTTCGAAGATTTAAATTGGAGACTCAGGTTCAGGGATTCGTCGTAATCGTTTTAAAAGGGATAAAAGTTTGTTCGGGTCTCATTTGCATTTTTATTTCGATTTCTATCAAGTCTTGGGATGGATTTCCGCGATAACAAAGCGTGATTTTAGTGGAAAGAATTAATCACTCGGCATGTCGTGGACAGAATGAAGACATTTCGAGTAAACAAGGTGGGTTTTGAAAACTCAGATCTACCGAGAACCCGGATGATTAAAGACAATGAATACCTTGTCCTTTTAAGTGCTGGCCGTTTGCCAAAGCGGTTTTGTCCATGAAAAAAAAACTTCCTTTAAATTTTCGTTTCCTACGTATTTTTAGCACTTTGCACATCGTGGATATCATAGACCAGCGTGGTAATTTTTATCGCGATGAAATTAAGTGTTTCATGCTCTTGCAGAACTAAGTGTAATAGAATAAGTTAGCATATTTTAGCATCGTCCGTCGTTATCATAATAATACATAAAGTATTTATTTATGTATTTTGGCCAAAACTGTACAGTGACGCTCGCAACCCAACTCGAGAAAAATAAAATATTAAACGCAAAAACATGCTGAATAATAAACAACACAGTCGTTACACAAAAAGTACGTACGATTAAACAACCCACAGTTTCGTAACTTATCAAGCTCAGCTTTAATAAGCCGTGGAAGGAATGTTCTGGAAAATGTTAAATAAAACTTTACTGCGTACGGCGTCGTCTCCTTTTATCACAGATTTTTTTCTAAGAAGTTCCCGTTACGGGAAAGTACTTAGTTACAAACAGTAAGCCCACAAGGTTTCCCGTTTTCTATTTACTTACAAATAACACAGTCCTACCAACCAAGATACATGTTAATGTTAAAACTTTTCTCATTGACTTGATACATAGTAAGAAAACGCCTAAATTCAGTGGTAAACCACATTGAAATCGGGTGTACAATACCGGCACCCGTTGCCTTTACACAATTCTCTGGCATTACTGGTCAGCTCTATTTGTATTAAGTAGTCACGATTTACTACATTATTAATTGTTTATTTTTTAAAACTGAAAAGAAACACGAAAGATGACAATCGATAAAAGAGAGCAGTAATGACGAAGCAAGCCGCCCCTTGAAAGGCGGCCAAATCAAGCGCAAATTTAGCAAACATAAAAAAACATCATTTGACGAGGGTTTGCAAAATTCAATCAGAATTGGCTCAGGTGGATCACATCCAAAATAATCTTAGTCCAAATGAAAAATAAACCAGTTCAAACTGTGGCCTTTTCTCCAACCATTCTAACCAAAAATATCTCAACCTGACGAAAACTTACGCAGTTCCGAAAGAAACCTCGTTACACCAAACCAAATAAATCTTCTTTCAGGATATTATTATGGAAATTCACATTCAAGATGAGTGTCACGCCAGTGAAATATAAAATTAAGTTTTAGTTTTCCTTGCTTGGATTTGAATCCAGCCTGTTGGTTTAGCATTCGGGTATTTTCTTACTCCGGGGCATGTGTTTGTCGCGTGGCTGCGAAATAAGCGACATGATCCATCCTGTAACTTATTCTAACTTAGTTCGATGTCTACACTCTAAGCTGCTACTAAAGTGTACCTATGAGATTATAGAGTTGGTGATCATGCTCTGGCGAGGATTCTAATTCTAATACGGCTAAATATTCGCGGTTTCCTTCTGGCACGTGGAGAAAGACAAGAGAAAATGATGGGATTCAACAAGGTATTCACGTATAGTAAATTGTTCTTACAAAAATCATTGATATTCCGTATTTAGCTCCACAGCAACGTTTCAGATCAACAACTAAAACTCAAAAAGTTTCTTCCTTATTTTGGTAGAACAGTAAAACTTTGTGTGACGTTATTCCCTGAAATTTATTGCATTTTTACAGAGCAGAAAAGATCGCCTAGCAATAAAATGTGAATCAAGTTTCTTATGGCATTAATGCCGTCGTAAACTCGCGATTTCCCCGATAGGACTTATTGTTCAGTTAAATGTGTACGTTTGTACTTTATCAGCAAGAGTCTATACTGTACTTAGAGAGGTGTGGGCTGGTGAAAATTTAAGTAAACTTATTAACATGCTAAGTGTATTGTCGCAAAGTCTTTGCTGTTTAAATTGGCTGTACATATACTATTTTATACTCGTCTATTTTTCTCAGTTGTATTCAGTCTGTTTTAGACTTAATTGACTGGATCAGTTTGGGTTTCCATAATTAATAATTTGCGATTTATGATTATAAAAAAATTCTTCAGTCGCTTCATTATCGATTTGATAACTAGTATAAGTTTTTAAATGAATAACGTACTTATCAATGCTTGTTTTCATTTATGAAACTAACATTTTTAAAATCTAAAGTCTTTATTTTAATACATGATGACAGAGTACTTTTTAAAAGAACATTCTGTTATATAAGAGTTCGGAACTAGAAAACGCGTCGACTACGATCTTACTCGTAGTTAATTGGAATGCGAAAACTTCCGTAAACTACAACTCTAAGTTAACCGTGGTGACAGCAAATGATAAAAGGCTGTCTTCTTTTTTCCTGAAGCTGACAACACTGCGGTGAAAACACAAAGCGCTAAACTTTCCAGTTATTATGCGTCTATAAATCTAACCTAATTTAAAGCATAATAAAACGTTAAATTGCCTGTAAAACGGTTATTGTTCTGTTACAAAGTTAAATAAAAAAGTTTATCTAATCATTAGATACAAGAACGACTACCAAAAAACGTCTAATGAAGAAGACGGTTATTAAATAAGAAGTTTGAGGTTTTTTAATATCTTGTGGTTTGAATCCTGAAAAGGCAGTTAGTAATTTTTCATTACGCGGTTTTTAAAGACTGTTTAATTAAATTCAAGGTTGAAATGATACAATGAATGGATATTGATGGTGCGGTTGGGATAATTAAATTGGTAACTTTGTGGCTAGAAATAGATGATTCAACGATCTTTGTTATCAGAACAATCTAATTCAATAGAGTGGATTAATTTGCATAGATTAAAGAGATAAGACGGCTTAGTTGGTAAAATCGCATTTCTATTAGAATTAGAGCACGTTTAGGACTCTTTTTTCTTTTACTTTCAAAAAAATCACCCAAAGGGGGTGTTAATAGGGTAATTATGCATAACCATGAGCAAACGGCTGAACATTTTCCTAATAATTAAATAAATATTGACACCCACCGCATACAATAACCGTAAACAGATTTCGTACAAACAATTTAGATATGTTAAGCATGCGATTACGAAGCGCACCTGGCGATGGAGATAATGGCCCATACATTCTGGTATCTGCACATGTCCTTGTTAGGGAGATTCATTATGACGCCGCTTTCTTTGCTTTTGCTTTCTACATACGTATAACCAGTTTATAACCGACTTCAAAAAAGGAGGAGGTTCTCAATTCGTGGGAATCTTTTTTAAGGCATATTTCGGTAAAAAACTGCTGTATACTGCGGTTTGGGTGAATTTACTGTTGGTAAAAAGTAGAGTTTAGCAAGGGATTTAAATATATGGCTCGGTTTTAACTGTGATTTTAAATGCATTTATTTAATGGATATGTTTAAAATTTTTACCTTGCTGTACTCTATTTCATTAGGTAAAAAACATGGTTGACATCACCTATGTGCAATTATCTGCTATTAGCCTGATAGCGCTACGTTTTGAGGTTTTATATATTTCGTTTATAGATATTGTGATCAAAAGAATCAAATCGTACGTAAAGAGAGATCAATTTCCCATTTATATTAAATTCCTTATGAGCTTTGCAATTTTAACACCGATGTTTAAGGATTCCATTCCATAAGTGAGGATGGAAAATGGGGATAAGTACAACTTGGTATATATGTGTACCTTTGCGTTATAACTTTGTACTTTACGCCAGAATCGCAACAGTAGGTACTGGCTGTTTTAGTTTTCACACTCTCTGTGCGCCCCAATATTTACTTTCAGAACAACCTCACCCGGTTTGAATTTTAACATGTTCTCTTATGCAGGCATTTCTGGAGCATATTGTGCGGTAATGTACCTACTGTTTTGCCAAAATGAACAACGTAAAGAGATTATTAATTTCCCAACGTTTTTCAGCTTGTAACTTTTTAAAGCACTAAAATACACATAATATAGTTCTCATATTAAAAAAATAGACTTTAAACCAGTTAAAAATTTATATGGACAAGGTATATCATTGTATATTGTAGGGTTATCGTTGCCTGCCAAATGGTTCGAGAAATAAACCATTGGTCTAAAATTATAATAATTAAATGCTTAATTTAACATGCTATTGCAAAGTGCGAATGAATTCATTCATTCAGTATTTAAATGAGGAAAAATAAAAGACATAAGTAAAATATTTCTGATTTTCTAAAAGTACCTAAAGGTTTTACAGGTTTGGCGAACGTTATTTTTACCAGTAGCCCAGTAAAGGGTACATTAACTATACGTAGTCGTAAACTTAGTAACTGTGTCAACTCATCCAAGTAAAGAACAAAAGTTAAAGATTTACTATACGACGATGAAATGGCTGTACAGGTCGGAGCTCCTACACCTCTCTGATCATACAGTAAAAATATTTATCAAAAATCATGAAAGGATCATCAAAACAGTACTAGTCATATAGAAAAAACAGTGTTACCAGCATAACGAAGTTGATGCGCAGATGAATTGCTTTCCTAACGAACTCAGCGAGACATGAGATGAAGCAATTGAGTTAAACTACGACGCAAACACCTCCGTGCTTTGATGTATCTGTGACTGTGCGACCTACCTATTTTACAGGCTATAATTCGGAATTTAACTTAGCTTGTTCAATGCTTAGTGGGTTAAAAGTGGATCTTAACTTGCACCTTTTTGCTAATAAAACAGACTTTGTCTATGTTTAATGTGTCCCAAAACTCAACGATGAGCTGAGGCCGTATTGACTAACGCGCGGGTGGCGCAGAAAAAAATCGTGTCGGTCTTTTGACCCATTCGATGTTTTAATACATTCGGTCTTTCGTACTTCGGTATTGTAATACATACCCGCGTCAGAAGCGTTAGACAATACGGTCTCTGGTTATCCTTAAGTTTTGGACTCCTGTATATTTACAAAATCTTGTATAAGTACTGAAAACCTGTAACGACACACACATACACATACACTTTAGCCTGTCTTGAGTGATTGACGACGGATCGATTATTTTTAATCTGTGCTGTGTATGGCATTACCAGGGCCGGATTAATTTTTAAACAGAGTAGGCAACTACCTGTACTTCATTTAATTTAGAATTGAAAACCACAACATCATTATATTGCGGCTCGTCAACTATTTCTTACCTAGCAAATAGTACAGTACAATAGTCTGGGAGCCGCAAAATAAAATTGTTTTAATGTCACTTTATTTGCGTGTCGTCAATTGTTACTCTAGTACAAATTGTAAAGAGATTACAGTTCACGAGCCGCAATTTATTTATTTATTTATTCATCAATAAAAATTACAGCATTACAGTATACACCAATGCGCTGTAAAATTAAAAAAAAAAAAAACCAACAAAACTTAAATAACTATTTAGGGATTTTTGAAAATCGTCTTCGTCGCTTCCCTAAAACGACGGAACACCACACCCTCTGGCCAAAAGTCAGAGCGCAGGAACACCTGCTGGTGCTTGGCAGGCACTTGGAGCCTAAATGAGCTGAAGTTGTTAGCCCTTTGAGACTCGAGCGGGTAGATGAACAGCTGGAGCTGGGATCCCTGTAACCGACCCCGTGCTGCCTCGCGGACATGCTCGAAGACCTTCTCCGTCGTCGTCTTCTTGTCCAACCGAGACAGGTAGATGTCCACTAACGGTACTGCAGCTTGGAAACAGGACGACGCTGCAGGAATGGTCCCACGCTGATTGCGATTGCGCTTTAGACGGCGTTTCCGATTCACCACCGGAGTGAAACCATCACTATTCACAATCACGTTCTGCGCTGGTTGATCAGCGGCCGCCCGTTGCCCTTGCGTTTCCTTTGCAGCCAATGGGGGCCGGCGGCGCGGCGGGCGGCGAGACGCCTGCGCGTTGGAATCCTTTTGCACCCGAGACGAAGTGGGAGCAGCAGGACCCGGCGCAGGCGACCCGGAGCGGGGCGGCACGTTGACAATGTGCGCCCAAGTAGATGCGGGTTCATTAACCCGCGGCTGGTCAGTAGTAGTTGCCTTCGTGCCATTCGACGAGTCAACATTTTGCGCAATAGCTGGGGCGCGACGACGCGGCGTCACATTTCGCTGATGCGACCATGCCCGCGCCGCCTCGGCCGATGCATCACGCAATGAGGTCAACGCTCCTCGCAGATCGGCATTCTCACGTTCCGACGTATCCAACCTCTTCTGGATGGCGGACACATCCGCTCGCAGAAGCACGATGTCCTTAAGAAGCCGCGTGACGTCGACGTGCTCAAACGTCACTCGCGGCATCCTGCTGGGGACTTTCGGCACGTAAGTTGGGACGTCATCCGGATCCGTTTCAGTAAACACCCGAAAGATGTCCTGAATATGCTTCTTCAAAGAGCCGCTTCTACGCGCCGCAAGACGCACAGAGGTCAAGCCAGAAGAGATACTAAGCAGCCCCTTGGCGGCGACCACCTCCTCCTCCGTATAATTAGAGGAGCAGATCTCCGCCAGGTTGGGCTCGTCGATGATACCACAGTGCCCCTGGACAAACGCCAGGATATTGTTAAGCACCTTAGTTTCAGAGCGCTTCGCCATAGTCAGTAGGTAATAACAATAACTAGGTCACACTTGTAAATAAATACTATACGTAAGCCGGCGACGGTCGCTATCGCTACACGAAGCGTCCGACCGCGCCGGAATCACAATTGCAATATAATGTTGTTGTGGTTTATAATTCTAAATTAAATGGAGTATAGGAGCCTTATGCATCGCCAAAGGGCCCCGCACGCGCGCAACAAAGAAATTAAGAAGGTTTCAGAATGAAAATTGAATTCGAAAATTTGTATCCTCGATGACTTTAAGTATTTTTACTATTTTTCGATGCATACTACCAGTTGATTTGATTTGACTTCTTGATAAGACCGATTGATGATTGCCTGAAATGGGGGCCAAAAATTGCATCGCCTGGGGGCCACAACGCTGTTAATCCGACCCTGGACATTACCAAGATTCTCTACTCGTAGCGAGGAGTGACATTAAATTTACCTAAAGGTTAGCATAGCCTGCGTCTCTCGTCCGTTATTCAATGTCTTTTTCCTACTTGGGTAGTCAGAAAGGGACGAAGCTATTTGCGACGCTCGTGCTAGCTCTACAGATTTCCCTAATAGATTTTTCGTGACTTGCAGTTTCCTAAATTTAAATGCACACTTAAACCTTCCTGCAGAATGAAGATTGGACAAGGATAAACCAAGGGATTTGGACACAAAATTAGGTTTTTATTTTTTATCTTTATCCTGATAATGAACTTAATACGTACTTGTAGACACTATTTATAAATAAGTATATGTGGAAGTTTGTGAGTGTGTCGTTAAGTAGGATTTTTTGTTAAACGTTACGGTACGCACCAGCTTAAATAAATAAATAAATATAAATATTAGGGGACAATTTTACACAAATCGACCTAGTCCCAAACTAAGCAAAGCTTGTACTATGGGTACTAGACGACGATAAACATACTTATATAGATAAATAAATACTTAAATACATAGAAAACATCCATAACTCAGGAACAAATATTCGTGCTCATCACACAAATAAATGCCCTTACCGGGATTTGAACCCAGGACCTCTTGCTTCGTAGGCAGGGTCACTACCAACTAGGCTAAAGCGGTCGGTCGTTACCTTTAATCTTAGTAGGTATTATGGTTTTTTCCTAAAGGTCTAGCTAGAGGATAATCCCCAAACTTATAAACAAAGGTTAATTTACGTGCTGACAGTGCTGTTTCTTTCGAACCTTGAAAACTTTTTTAAAGAGTGATAAAACTAAATTAATTTAAGTTGAAAGGAGCCCAAAGAAACGCTGCTTAGCCGGTTTTCATGCAATTAATTAGAATTTTGTAACTAGATGTTACAGTAAATGTTTAGGAAAAAGCTATTCTTTTTTTTTATTTTGAAAGAGAGGAAAGCGAGCTCTTGCTCTTGCACTCTTGTGTATCTGATGGTTGATCACCACCACCCACAAATATCAATATCAACAACTCAAGGAGAGTCACTGATCTGAGGCTGTATTGTCTAAAGCGCAGACGCTTGCTATCACATTCACTTAACTTTCTGCCTAATGGTATAAGGTGGTGAATGCGATACCAATAGAGTCGGCACGTTAGACAGTACGGCCTCTGTTGCCTGCCTTTAATGCAAGTACAAGCCCATTTATTGAAAGCCTCGATGTCATAGTTGTATGGAAACCCTGCTGCCGGAAGTTGATTCCACTGTTTCACTGTTCCTAATCATAGTGACGTCATGACGTGGATGGATGCACATTGGTTTTTGGATTGACGTAGAGATAGATACCGTAGAATAAAACCACGTTGAATAAACCTGGGAAACAGATACCGTAAATCGGGGTGACTTTGAACTGCGGGGCGACTTTAAAAAGTAATTTTCCGACCAACTCACGCAATTTTGTTAGCATTTGTTTGATATTCCTTGTCGATGTCTTCATCGGCTTTCTTTTTGTCTTCATATCAACTATTTACCTCATATGGAGAATGTCGACTTTATAACAATTTAAAGACTATCGAATTTTACGGTATTGATTTAGTAAAAACACCAACATGTTTCTTTGAGTTGGTAATAGCAATATTATGTTTATAATAATAGCTAATATCCAAAACATTTTGCGGTCAGCTTAAAATGTTGGGAGCTAGCCCGTCCGGATTATTTCGGATGCCAGGGATTTTGCCCATTAAAAGGTTTTCTGAAAGTTAACATTGTCTATGCCTTCATTCTATTTATCTAACTGATGTATTCTTCCTTAATCTCTCCCTTAGGCTTAATTCCGTTTCTAAACAACGAGATTTGTCCGAGGGCATGATTTTCCCGAATTTTTATGTCAGCAAATATTAAGTTAAGTATTTTTTTGGTATAGGTGGGTTCGTATCATTTTGATTGATAGTCGAGGCAGGGTAGGTAGGCACAGAGATAGCATAACATAATGAGGATAAATAGTGATAATTTAAATTTTTAGCTTATTCTATTACCTAACTATGACGTATGTTGAAATTTCAAAGTAATTTTTATAGTCACCTTCCTTGAGATTTGGTATCGATAAAAGGAAAGAAAGGAGAACATGTTGGTTTAAGTATTTTTCATTGGATTACTAACATTTATATTTTTGGGTTTACCTTAGCGGTTCAATCATATTATTAGGGTATGTATTACAATACCGAAGTACGAAAGACCGAATGTATTAAAACATCGAATGGGTCAAAAGACCGACACGATTTTTAAGATTGTTATAAAACAAACCTAACCTAACCTAATGGGTTCTGTATGATGCCGTTTTAATAAATTCTGAGAAGTTTACGGTTTACAGAAAAAAATCGTGTCGGTTTTTTGACCCATTCGATGTTTTAATACATTCGGTCTTTCGTACTTCGGTATTGTAATACATACCCTATTATTATGATTTGACGAATTTCAAAGAATGTTAAATAAGAACAACATGAAATTTAGAATGTAAAAAATAAAAATGATAAATGTTAATGATACTGAATAATATAACGTAATGTTGATGGTGACTAACAAGTCCCTTCGTTAAGTGCCTGGCCTACTTAATTTCAATAAATAATTTGAATTCAAAACACAAATTAAATACTAATACACTAGGCACAAAATTATGTACGGTCGAGTTCACCAATATATGCATCGCCAACCTTTCATAAATATCTATACATAGACCTTATGATACCGTAATAAGGTCTATGTATAGATATTTATGAAATGTTGGCTGTACATATATTGGTGAACTCGACTGTACCTACTTGTCCTGGAGGGCTACTACGAAATTAGAATATCAAAGTTCGTATCCAGTTCGTAAGTTCGTATCGCTCAGTCTCAATTAAGTAAATACTATAGCGTGAGCGCATCGGCACTTCGAATTTAAAACTTCGTAGTAAAAGCTGGTCTTAGTAGTAGTAGTAGGAATGTGACTCACACGAGTGACAAAAGCGAAAATGCTTGCTGTATATTTGTTAAGTTAACTGTGTTTATTGTATAATTTGTCAGCTCTATCTTACAGAGTCTAGCTACACAACTACGTTGGAAACGGGTTGATGCAAGTTTGGCTCGCTTTGATGCGTAGGTAGGTACAGTAGTGGCTTACTTTACAACATACAACTAGTATAAAACAGAAACTGGCACTTGATATTATCAATTTTGTCTAATTTTCAAAATAAATGAACTAGGGAGCAAAAAAGAAGCGTTCGTCGGTACAGTTGAATGCATAAATATCTATAGGTACAGCAATCGCGTCAAATATGTATAATGTAAACACTAACCTTATAGTTACATGTATAGTAAAGTGTCATAGAGTTATATATATTTTTGACGCCTTGGTAACGTACTATATTGACCTTGAATGTTTTTTTTTCATTTTTGTCGTTCGGAGTCTAATTATCACATTGTACCTATTTAGAAGTAAATCACCGCTCCCTGAAAACGCATTTTTCCCATTTGCACATTGACCTATCCACCTTACCAACATACGCTTTTCTAACGTTCAAACGCTAGAAGTTCCCTTACAAAAGTTAAGTGAAACGTCATGAAACATTCGCGGACGTTAGGATTGGATAAGGATTCAATCTAGATCGACATGGCGATAACCGTCCGACTGTAACTTGCACGGCTAACGTGGTATGCTATTTGTCGTTTTTGGAGCCACCTACCGTGCACGGCTTGAAATATTGGTATTTTCCAGAACCGGTATCGTGGCCTTACACCTGAAACCGGTATTAGTTTTCGTACCTGTACCGGGATACGGTAGCCAGCATAGGACCTACGTCATGACATCGATTCCTTTAGAACAAGTATAATTTGATGAAATTTACCGGTTTTAAGAAGTTAAAATACCGGTACTTGAGAGAAAGAGAACACAATAAGTTATCTACTCTAATCGCGAGTTTTCCCGTGGAAACGGGAATCGCTCACCCGCATCGCACCGCATTGAACGGCAACGTCATATGCACTTGTAAAAACCATTCCAGATAACCGGTATTTTTCGGTGCTGATACAGGTATTTTTTTACCGGTTATCTGGAACTGAAACGTAGAAAACCTATAAGTACCTGTATGTTACACGTCGTACCGATTCCTAGTCCTGGTACCGTGTATGCTACAACCCAACTTATACCTATAAGAACAAACGTGTACCTAAGTTGCAATGATTATTATACGAGGGTCTCTAAATTAGTCCGAAATATTTTATTGGGTGGTTGGGTTAGTTTGAATGTTCGATTTTCAGGATTATTTAATTGTGGTTGATGTTCAAAGTGGACCGTGTAAAGGGCGTGACTACATTTTAAAACAAAAATTGTAATGAAAATCTTTCCCAATCCGCACTGAGCCCGCTTGAGGACTACGGTCCAAGCCCTCTCATTTTGAGAGGAGGCCTGTGCCCTGCAGAAGGACGTATACAGGCTGGGATGATGATGATTTTGTAGACGCACATAACATAGTCATTTTTTGCTGGCTTTTAAATTAGAGAAGGCGCGTCGAGTCCACCCGTGCAGCCCGCCATTAGTCATGCAGATTTTATTAAGCTCCTGGCTCTCGCATCCTTCAAAGCCTTATGCTTCAATATTTTATCACTGGATGTAATTAGACTTAAGATGTTTTTAATTTAACAAATTTTGCCGTCAGAATTAACACTTAATTTTTTGTTGCAGGTAAGGTTTATTTTACTTCTGGGATGAAGTTTATCTAAAGGCAGATGTAAGTATGAATGTGTCGTTTTAAAACCTTATTTAAACAGGTATTTCCATGACTTAAACTACATGAATATGTACAAAACTAATATGAATCAAGTTCAAATGTTACGTAAATAAAACGCAACGTCATTTACTCATAGCAGAAAATAAAAACTTCTTTATACACATCGGTCCGAATTGTTACAGCGCTCAAGCAAATTGTTCCAACGCCTAGAATAGAAAAAAAATAAAACCAAATCTTTTTTTTCTCGCCACACGCTTGAAGCTTCTATGCGGCCAGCACTAACTTCCCTCATAAGATATAGCTTCAGGGCGTTTGAGCCTAGCGTCCCTAAGCGATTGTTCCGCTGAGTTGTTAAAGCTTGCTGAAGCAAACCCCGCTGATTTGTATCCGCCAGCGTCGAGCGCTATAAGTAAGCGCTGCCTCTCGGGACCGCGGGATAATATTGTTGTGAGCGACTTTTACTATTCCCAGCTGAATGCGCCTGCAGGCAATGTAACCTATATGTAAATCTAGGCCAAGCCAGTGTATGGAAGCTATTTAAATAGGACGATTTAACGATGTAACAGTGTCGGAGTCTCGGAAAATATCTCCTAATTTAAAGAAACAATGTAAATTTACGAGAAAACTGCTGTTTCTCCACTAAAAAATGATTAAATTCTACGCGAAATGAAGCACGATTAACGTATTTATACGTGCGTTTTTAGATACGTAACGGAGTCGGCTAAAATCTCACGACATTTCACCAGGAGCGGAAAGAAGGTCAAAAAATCGCCAAACCTGTCCAAAATTAAACCACAGGTCATTTAACCAAATACACACGCTGCTTTTCTAAAACAACGCTCTAATCCAAAATACTACGATGTGCAGCTTAATACTTTAATTATTGCAAATAAGGTAATTACACAGCGTATCATTTGGAATTAGTCCGTTGTTTTAGAAAAGCAGCATGCATTCTCAGTAGTTGTGCATAATAGATACGTTTTTTTTTAACGTTCCAAATCAGAGCTGTCAAAAGCACGGCGCTACTTGTGTGACCTTCTAAGTTTTTTTTTATCTAAATCAAAAGAAAATTTTGCTTTACTTACCTGTTTTTTTTTTCCAAGCGAGATTCCTTCAAATGAAATGCTACTAAAAACTCCAGAAACGCTCTGGATTCATTCGTCGCAACACTGCATTGCCATCGGTATACTTAGTCCTCTATCTTCCACCGGCCAAGACACCCCATTGCTATCCTTGTCTTGCGGCCTAATTCAGAAAGGGACACTAGTATAATCAGTAGTGAAATCACGTGTTGGTGGCCAGGTGCAACACAGCTGCCACGTGAACAGGTGGCCCGGCACGAATCACCATACTGTGCCGGTATGGTAAGACAATTTTTTTAAAGTTAGTATTTATCATCATCATCATCTCAGCTTAGTGGGACGTATATATCGTATATATACGACATATACGTCCCACTGAAGAGCGCAGGCCTACTCTCTGATTGGCTTGGGCCGTAGTTCCCACGCGGGCCCAGTGCGAATTGGGAACTCCACACACACCATTGAATTTCTTCTCAGGTATGTGCAGGTTTCGTTACGATGTTTTATTTCACCGGAAAGCTCATGGTAAATTTCAAATGTAAATTTCGCACATAAATTCCGAAAAACTTAGATGTCCGAGTCCGGGCTCGAACCCGCGACCCCCTGCTTGAGAGGAGATAGGTCAAACCACTAGGTCACCACGGTTTTTTCAGTTAGTTAAAATTAGTACAACTAATGAAATTTAAATCAAGTTTTGGTAACAAAATCATTTGTAAACGAGTTTTTCTGTTAACAGGGCTTAATTGCATTGCTATATTATTTTCATTTTATATAGTATACGTAAAGTACCACTACCATGAGTTCACAGTGACCGCACTCGATAGCGACTGCGTAAATGATTTGTATGGAGATTCCATAATTGATCAAAGGAGATTCCATACAAATCATTTACGCAGTCGCTATCGAGCACAGTCACTGCAAACTCATGGTAGTGGTACAGATCGATTCACAAGAGTTGGCACGAATGGAATGAACGAAAGTACCTAATGTCACTTTGACATTTTTGTAGGAAAATGACTGATGCATGACATTTTCATATTTGTGTGTAGTGTATTCAAATAGGTAACGCATAGATACTTTCACTCACTCATTCGATCCATTCGTGCCAACTCTTGTGAATCGACCTGTAAGTTGCATAATAAACTTAATTAAGACGGAGGCTGGAGACATCCTTTTCACTTAATTAACTTTGGTCAAACTTTGACCTCTTCTGGTGAAAAATAAAATAGATGACGATTGTTCAGCTCATTCGCTTATAAACATGCTCTTTTAAAAGACATTTTAAAATGTGAAAGTTTTATCGTAAAAATATTAAAATAAGAAAAAATACCAGATAAAATAAAGCATAAGGACACTTAAATTTACTTTGAGAGTTCCATCGTTGGCAAAAACCGCTGCAATAAACTTGGCATCTTTTCTAAGCTCAAGCGATACCTCACTGCGCAGCTCATTAGTTTATACAGAGCCCAAATCTCATCCACCTCATAGGTACTAGGAAATTCGATTTTCGAACTTCGTATCGCGGCGTTCCAGTCGCGATAATAGTATGAAACAGACGAGTGACAGATACGACATTATACGATCTTTGAATTTCGTAGTTCTTCAGTTCAAAACTTCTTTGTTTTTTATTGTCTCGGTTATTTCACTTTTCGTTTTAGTACGCGTAGGGTTGTATCTTGGCAAGAGAGCTGTAGTAATTATAATTTAAGTAATTTTTCACTTCTCATGCTCTTAAAATGTTACTTTAGTCTCTGCATATCGGGACTAAAGCTCTTTTTTGAACTCAAGGGATTAAAGTAAATTTTTTTTAATTGACTATGGAAACCCCTAAACTGCCAATCACGGTGTTTGTGAATGGAGGATTATCGCCATTTTCAGTAACTGGGTATAGACAATTTTAAAGCTTTCCACAGACCGAAGCGCGCTGCGGACGCACTGTAGCGCCCTGCGCTTCGGTCTGTGGAAGCCTTTAGGGCGTGGAAATAACCTCAAAATGACAACTGTATAAAAAATATTTAAAAAATAATAATTTCGTGAAACACATTGAATAATTACGAATATTAATCTATTTAATTATAAAATATTAAAGATGAATTCATTTTATTTTGCACGTAAAGAAAGATTTCCTTTAGCTTAGGTGTTTTTAATTTGTTTTTTTTAAAAACGCTGTCGGCAAAGCAGTTCCTTGCTCTGTCGATAAAATAGCAATCCGCACTGTCAGCAAAGCAGTGCTGGAGTGTACGGTAGATAGAGCAGTTACGTTTGAAAGTTAATATGGCGTGACTTCAAAATAATGCGATGTCAGTTGCATTTAATAGTAAATAGAAAGTATAATTAGATATAATTTAACAAAGAATTGGCATATAGAAAATAAACTTAAAAAGTCGTTTCTTTATTCACGGGTAAGTGTTTCAGTTAACAATATATTTTGTGTGTGAACTTAGATCAATTAGGTTAATTTATTTGCCGATTCTAATGAATGAACAATTATCATTCTTACATGCATAGTCCAATTAGTTTTAACATAGTCTTTAAGTTAGAATCTGTTGGCTAATTATGCAAGCATTTAAAGCGTCACTTTACAAAAAAATATAAAAGAAAAGAAAAGACAGCGATATTTTTTTTGCTATTTGAATTTTGAACAGATGTCCATTGCTCGTATTGAGCATACGTTGTAAAAAAAGTAATTTTGTACGTCGTTTTTTTCCTCGCATTCAAAGTGAAAAGTAGAGTGTTTAACGCGGGACTAAACTACCAAAATGACAACTCGAATTATAGCCTCCCTCGCTATCGCTCGGGTGGCTAAATATCTCGTGTCATTATGGCTTGTTTTAGTCCCTTGTTGAACAATCTACTATTATTTCTTACAGTTATTCGCTTCTATTTTCTACAAATTATCTATTTACGCATGGAGTATTATGTAGCTATTGGTATGCTGTTTATCTATCTATATAGCGATCTGGGTATCACCAACGGTGCTGGCTGATAAATCAGCACTGGGGTGCTTGCTATAAATGCCTCAGCATTATGCTGAGTCAGTGTCCTATTTACAACCGCAATGACACACTCTATCTTTAGCCCTCGTGTTGTTTCTTTTTGTTTTTTGTAGCGGAACTACACGGTCATATTCCACCGGTTCTTCTTCCATAGGCCGACCAGAAATAAGTGACTTCGTCCTTTTATTGTCAGCATCTCAATTCGCACAAAGCGATTTCGCTCATTCTCATTACCCGAAAAGGTTGGAATTCCCTGCCTGTGCTTGTGTTCCCTGAACGTTTTAATCTGACCGTCTTCAAATCTAGAGTTGATAGAAATTAACTAAGTACCTATAGTGCTCCGTCTTAAGATAAATCATCGTCTATTAAAAATTATTGTATATCATGGACACTATGGACAGGGATGTTCAGAAATAACTCCGACCCGTATTGGCGATCCCTAATTTCAAATAACGTATATCTAGTGTGTTAAAAATTTTGTTGTGTTAAATACATATAAGTATTTAAAGAACACTGTAGTTCTGTTTGAAAAAATAAATAAAAAACCTTGATGACTTTCTTGTTGCTTGTTACAAAATAAATTTAATTTTTATTCAATTCATTCGATATAATTTGTCTTTTGGCATCTTTGATTACAATCAGGTCTGATGATGGTTAAACGCAAGCCTATTTTACATAGAAAGACAAAAAACCATAAAATATTCCTAGCATTAATCTAAGAATTTGTATATGACGACAATAAATTTACATGTTGTTAGTTTTTTTTTAGTTAGTTAGGTTTTTTTAACAAAACATTGTGTACTGTGTAAATAAATGCTTTATTCCTATCCGATGGACTTGTAATTACATGAACAACACAACCTTTTCTAAAGTACTTGTCTTTTACATTTATTTTTATAAAAGACGAAGTTGAATGTAACTTAATTTTAAATTCGCTAAGTATTCCTCGGAAATTTGTTTTTATTAACAAACTGACGATATTTCACAGACAGATTCTGTAACTTATTAATGGAAACTTTAGTTGTCTCGTAATTTGGAGATTGTATTTATTATATATTTGGATAACTCAAACTGTCTGCTAAATGGTTGGGTGCGCGCCAGAAAGCTACCTTGGTGATGTCATTAAAGAGAAAATCCGTTACTAAATTTAATTGTGTCTCGAATGAAGGATGTTACTAATTGGATTGTTAAGAACGATAGTGCCATTTATTCTTTACAATTTCATTTTTATAAAGTAATACTAGAATAATATTAGTTTTCTACGTTCCCTAGCTGTCTAGGATCATGACCACGTACAATCAGACTCATAGGTAATGAATAATGGTAGTGCTCCTCCTGTATTTTATTGTACTTCACACTCATATTATTCATATTGTACAAGTCAGATATGAAGTATCTTTTTTATTTATTTTTCAACTTCATTTTTTATTACTTTTATGTCATCCCATGAAACCATATATTTCAAACTAAATACAAACTGAAATATAGATGCACAGAAAAAACCCCAGAAAAAAGACCAATGCTGGGAATCGAACCCAGGTCCTCAGCGTTCCGTGCTGCGTGCTTACCCCTACACCATCACTGGACCAGTGACCTGGGTTCGATTCCCAGCATTGGTCTTTTTTCTGGGGTTTTTTCTGTGCATCTATATTTCAGTTTGTATTTAGTTTGAAATATTCATATTGTACCTAAGTACTCGTATTGTAGAGTACTTCCCCACCGCTGTCGTTGACACGTAGCAATTCCATCCTCATTAGCAGTTGATACTCAATGATGTACTATAGGTAACGCCACAGAGTTGAGGCGAATGAGATTACACACACAGCTACATAAAGTACTGATTGCAAAAAAGTAGTGAATGAAAATGTGAGTTATATGATCTTATGATGTAATGACCTAGGCATATTATAGTTTTTCTTTTTTCATATAATCTATTTTTGAAATAAAACAATTTGAAACTGATAAGAAATATTCGGAACAAAAAATCGGTATTTTATAAATAGCGAAAAATATGCTTAAGTATCTGATTTAAATAAAATAGATCAAAATATTTATTTTTTTGTTTTGTTTGAAATGGATGTATTTTCCTAAATAATTCTTCACGAAATAGGTTGAAGAAATTTTTGATCAATCTTGTAATTCACTGTTGAGTCTGTTGAACTTGCTATCGGTACGAATAAATGTCAAAATCCCGCTGTCATTACATGACGTGTTGTTGTGTGCGTGACCTCAACTCTCGTGGCGATACCTATACTTATGTATGTTATTGTTACTTACACCGCTGGCGGTTGGCCGACTGGTAGGTAAATAGGTACCTGTGATAGTCGATGATCAGGGCCCAATTGCATAACAAAGTACAACTTATATTACAAGCGGAACTCTCGCTTCAGTTATTTTAAATAGAAAGGGAGTTCCGCTTGTAATATAAGTTGTACTTTGTTATGCAATTGGGCCCAGAGTTGAAAAATATTGATCCCTAGCTGAAATGTAATTTAATAGACAAGGCCTAAAAGCAATGAAGTCTCTGTTTAATAAAAAAAACTTTTTGTTAAAGCTTCCTCCATCCACCGAATGCATGGTCACCCTACATTATTATTTATTTATTTATTTAAATAAATGGCTTCTGTCCTATTTCAGGACAATTTCGCCAGTGTCAAAGTAAGCTCTCTTTGGGAGCGACGTTGTACGGTGATTGTAGTTTTTGCAACTTGATAGTAAAATTCCAGAAACCACGTGGAGACAACTTGCGCATTAAAAAATGTCAGACACGAGAGCAATATAGAATTTTGTGATCACTGTTAATTAATGTTAATCGCCGCATAAAACACTATCAAAATTATACTTCAACTAGCCAAAGAAACAGAATTACCAAAATTATATACTGTCTACATCCGCCATGTTCGAATGCTACAAATCGAATCTCCCCCTACATTATTATGTAGTTTCGTCAACTGGCGGGAAATTAGACAGATCTCGCGTCAAAGTTTATTTAAGAAAACTGACTTTGTCAAAGAGGTTTTAAGCTCATAGACTAAATCTTCTGTAGGGTGACAACGAAATAAATTAAAGTGATTTTACAAATAATCATTTATCTAAAAAAATAGACGTTTTATTTCATGTAACTGCGACTTAAATGTGGTCACCACCGAATACTGATCTAGAAAAATTGGTTCCTGATCACCGATTAAAAATCGTCGTGTTTAGGGTTTTCAAACGCGTGTCGTGTACTGAATTTGTTACATATGTAGTAACTATAATTAAGACATAGAGCTGATCTGACGATGGAGCTGGAAGTGGCCATCGAACCCATTACCCTCTGCTTTTCAAATCACTAGACACCCGACTAGACGACTTATTAACAATACAAGCAATACAGTGATGATGATATTGAAAAAATATAAAAGTGCCAAATTTATAAAACTTCTATGAGTTTTAACTATGGACATGGACACTGCTTGTTGCTTAGACTTGTACATGCAGCGAATGACTTATTTTTATTGTATTTTCATGCAGAATCATGTTAATTCTTTCTCAAACATGGCTAGCTTTAAAGCTACAAGCATTACCAAACTTTCTTTTACAAAAAATGAGTTCGACAGTGGAAAGGTAAAATTACTAAAGCGCCATGTACAATTTTGCCTTTTCCACTGTCGAGTTATATTTTTGATCAATCCACCTAATTTCACTTAAAGTGGTAACCCTTCCTAGCTCAACCCGCAATAATATTTCGCTATTCAAGCATAGGTGCTGATAATTGTGTGGTTAGTGTGATGAAATAGTCGGTGAGGCGTGGGAGTATACGTAACAATAATATTAAACAGGCAAGATTAATTAATTTCAACCTCAGTACTGGGTTTGCTACGAGTATTAGAGCTTGTCTAATTTAAAATGACGCGCCCCACCACCGCATTTACGCACAGGATTTTTCATGCGATTTGTTGATCGTGAAGTTGCACACTGATCATAGTTAACGGAATAGTTGACGCTCCCAAATAGATGAAGATTTGTAATTAATATCGAATTACGCACTCGTCCAAATCAAATGATTCAGTAGAGGGGCGCAAGGGTGCTTGCTTGTACGACCAAGTAATTGCCGACCCAGAATGTAAGACAATTATGTACGACCTGTTAATTTATGCCCTCAAGTAATGTGCGATAAGGGCACGAATCATCAGGTCGTACCATTATTATTGACGATGCGCGCGGGGCCGAGAAAACGTTTATGCGAATGTCGTACAAAAACAAACAAAAACTAATTATTTTCGTGTAAACGAATATAATATATCTGACTTTGGGAGGCTGGGTGGGGGCCGTGGGCACGGGCACCTTGTGCCTTTATGGGAAGGTACATACAGCCGACACGCGAATTTGTATTGCGGTATGACTAAAATCGTTGGGTATCCTTGGGCCTGAGAGTTTGACGTGTCCTCCGCCTTTCATATTCCAACAGCCACACCAGCCCCGGGCCTTTCCTACACGTCTAATTTAGCGAATACGTGTCTTGTTACTCTAAATTGGTGTCTGTTGTGTTCCGTGAATAGTAAAATACGTCCGTTTTCGGCTACTCCAGCTAAATCATAAAAGGGAGCAGGGTTGGCAGTCACGGTGAATTCTGCATGAACGGGAATTTCAGCTTTGTTTGTAAATATGAGTTTTCTCATAAAATAATACAAGATGTATGTAATTTAAGATACACAATTATATTTGAGGCCTTCTTGAGTCGACTGAAGTATATGGCATCAACTTCATTTAGCCGCGCGAGTATTTAGAACTATCCGCACTTGATTATCATTTTGACAAAGAGCGAGAAATTAACTTCATTCGATATTCAAAAACAACACAGTGTATATTAAACTAGAAAGTTAATACAGACTATTCACTAACATAAAAGCTTATTAGGTACTATACTAAACGGGACTTATTATAAATATTATTTGCGTGGTAAGTCCCGTTTAGTATAGTAATTATGAGTGAAAATCACGAAAGTTTAAAACAGTATATAAAAGCTTATTTTTGACTACTGTGTGCTACGGTTTACACGTTTTTTGTTATCATTAGGTCTCGCGCCCGCGATATTACGAACCCTCGTCGCTCGTACGCGATACGATACCCCTAAAGCCTTTTATAACATTTTTATTAATATTGTTTAGGCCATAATTTATCGTTTAACCTCAACCCTTATTTATATTTACGCTTAAGGTTCCACGGAATTTATTACCTATACTTTCTCGCGAGAAAATTGGGTTATTTAAGCAAATAAATCGTAGATCGACGTTCTCTTCAGTTCCGCGTTTAATATTTAAATCCTATGGATTCAGGATTCAGAGCAAAAAAGGGTAAACAGGGTCCTTGGATAGGAAAGGCTCGAGTGGAAAAAAGTTTTTAGCTTTTCCTTTAGTAGCGATTTCTACGCAAGAATGCTGCTGATGATCGTGGCCCGCAGGCTTCCTTTCTGAGTCCTTTTTTTATAGAATGCGCTTTCTGCTCACTAAAAGTAGTATCTTTGTGAGCTGTAGTCCTCGTGAGTTCTTCGTAATGCTTGAAAATTTTCGTAAACTGAATCAATGTAAGACGACCAAATAGGCTTCTTCTTATTTAAGAGTTCTTGTCGGTGTAGCCGATGAATGGCTCTCCACTTCTCTCTTCTCAAAGCTGAATCCTTGACCTCCTAATACAACATGACGGCTACCTTCTCCTTTATTTGCTTTACATAATCAATTCTCGGCCTCCGTCTTTTTTGCTTCCCTTCTACTTTTCCTTCCAAGATAACATGTAGGCTAATTGTATCTAATAGAAGAGTAAGAGAGATGTATAATACGAACTTCGAATTCTGTATTTCTGAGTAGCTCTCCCAGCCAAATGCCGACACTTAAAAGACATTAGTGCAGCGCCTGTCTTAATGCCCAATTTCAATATGAGTTTTAATGAGTTACGGTTAATTATAATTAAAGATTAATCTCGGTTTCCCGTGTCAAATAAATGCCTACCATACAGCCTCTCCTAGATTTGCTCGCTTTTCGTGCCTTACACCGCCATCATCCCCAAAGCTTCATTTAGAATACTTGAATGATATCGTGCGAGTTCATTACAATGCGGGGTCGCGCAGCTATGAATTTAAAGGTGGTCGATCATCGACAGCAATGTAGTGCGACTTACACGAGTTTTCTCGCACCAGGATCTGAATATGGCTTAATAAGACGACATTTTTGTGAGCACAGCTGCACGATCGTATTGCGTAACGAAATGAATGATTCATCCTTTCTTTAAGGATTATCTCCTCGTAAGAACTACTTGTGTAATGAGCGGTTTGCTCGTTATCAGTTCACAGCTGAGCTTGGCTTGGAGAGGATTACGGGGTCTCAATTTTCCGTAATCTTTCGTTGTATAGAGAACACAAAATAACTTCACTCGTCCAGGATGGCTTATTACTTACTGGTCTCTGCAGTAATGTACATTACTTTGCTACTCTACAACCAATAGGTCAAACCAATAGGCCACCAATATTCTAGATTAATTTTAAAACTCCTCAATTATCAGATTTCAAGCTCCTTTTTATTATTAGTCAAACCTACGTATATTCTAAATTTAGAGGATTCAGAAATAGAAAAAAAGGTCAGCCCTCAGCTGCGTAAGGTGCTGAAAAAAAGATTTGACAGAGGAGGCCGCGAGGGGCCTAATTAGGGATGATTGGGACCGTGGGTCATCTTAAAAGCATCATTTCGTTACTTTATATTATAAAATTCTGACTGAATTACATTTTTTTCTACTCGTTTTTTTTTTCTATATTCCACGAATTATAATCTCACGAATAATATCACAAAGACGCTCTGTTTAGTGTTGATTCAAGTCCATCGTCTAAACTAGTCTACTTATATAGTACTGGCCACTATATAAAAAATGTATAATTTGTAGTTTAAAAATAAAGCAGCATTTAGGTACATGTATTATTATTATTTTTTGGATAATAGCAGCATCTTGGAATAGTTTCGTTGTGCATCCTTCTATGGGACATTCTAAATTAACATCGAAACTTAGTTTCTAGGTAGTCACAAAGCCAGCTTTATGTGCTCCCTGTGATAGAGTTTTTAAGACTAACAATAAGTTTGGTCTAGCGACCTATATTAGGGTTGACGCTAGGAAATAAGTTATTTGTAAGGAAGTTATACTTATTTAGTGAGGGTCGCCTTCATCGAAATCGATTTGGAGGGCTTTATCTATCTATCTATCTAATACCTTTAAACGATTCTCTGTGAGAGCTGTCGAGGAGGTAGATGCATGTTATTTATAAAAATTTAGAACATAAGAACTATTTTGTACATCTATTTCTGTTTGTTCTCCAAATAAGGGCCTAAGCACACGGCGTATTTTTAACGCGCCGTCGACGCGCGTTTTCATCGATACAAACGCTTGCTTAGGCCCTAAAACTGTAAACTATAAACTAATTCTTGTATATATATAATCAGGATCTCGGAAACGGCTCCAACGATTTCGATGAAATTTGGTATGTGGGGGTTTTCGGGGATGAAAAATTGATCTAGCTTGGTCTTATCTCTGGGCAAACGCTGGGTACCGGGTTTCAGCCCGAGCGGAGCTCGGCCGCCCAGGTACTGTATAGTAAGACTCAAAATACACCTCAAATTGGTATAATAAGTAGTAACTTCCCTTTACTGTTTTAGTTAGAGCATCGTATATCTCCAGAGCATTTAGCTCAGGTCGTTGATCCCGAGCATGCAACCTTTGTGCTCGTATGCGATCTTTACGGGTCCTTTGCGACTCTGGAAAGGATGCCATCCAGTTTATCTAGGTGAGGGTTATACATTTAACCCCATCTCTAACTCTGTGTACCGTGTTTATCTCTTGAATAATGAATGAATAATCTCAAGTAGTAAGTAGTATGAGAGTATAATACCTTTAATTTTAAGACTGCAAGCAAGGTTTCTAGACTTTTGCGTTTTGAGTTCGGTATCTATGTATTCCATAAATTTCAACTTGAGCTAGCGCTGCTGAGAAAACGGGATTGATAAACCGACAGACGAATCATCTAAAAGTGTTTTTTTCCTTTTACAGCATTCTAAAAATAATATTGCCTTCATTGATCCATGCCTCATTAAAATCCTCTATAAATTGCCAGGGGATATTTATATTGAACACCTTGTTCACCAACAGAGACTGCCCTCAGTAACACGAAAAATTAAATATGTACTCGTGTAGTACAAGACTATGTACAGAACGGCAGGCACGTAGAACATTTTTTTTCCTAATTCATGAAAGAAAAGCCTGCAGTACTTACTAAGTACCTACTTTCCTTAAAGAAAATGAGCAAATATATACCCATATAAATCGTATGGTTAAGTTTGCATTGCCTTAGTTTTGCTCCGCCGTTCAATGCATATTGTACCTGAGATTGGACAAACTTTGAATGCAAAGCCTACTTCGCAAGAGCTAGAACTTAACTCGAAACTAAGCAAATTAGGATCGCATTTAATAGAAAATTAATTGTATTAGTTTATAACTTATAACTGTTTAAAGCTGTAGGTTTCCTTGGAATGCTCCATACAGAGTTTCTGTATAGTATCTACCAAGATCTCTTTATACTTCGTGCAAATTGATGGGTATGGCGGTGAAATATCTTTGTTATGTTCGCATACGCCGTTGGATCACGGAAGAGGGATCATGGGGTTTATTATGCCTGCGAGCGAAGCTGCGTAAAGCAAAGATAAATGAAATTGAACTAAAGTGTAATAAACAGATGAAGAAAATTTAAATCTTGTGACCAACAATTAACACTTTGGAAGTCATTTATATGCTTTCTTTCATATTTCGGACACATACCTATACATACACATACAAATACAGAGATGAAACAGCCTCATTCGTGCTAATTCGGTGCGACATGAAGTAGAGCAAACTAATTTCCCTCAAACTAACTCTGCATAAGCAGATAACCGATTTAGTCTCCATTCCATGTGCTAATCAGGTTACCTTTCAGCCGAGTGCATTCGCTACGTAAGAATTAACTAATTTTGCCTCGCAGTTTGAAGCCTTGCTAACTCTAGCTGAACTGCTGGTTATTTGACCCGAAAATGACGTATGTTTTGATTCTGTTTAGACTTTTAGAACCCAGACGGGCCACAGATTGAGTATAGCTGCTCTAGGATATTAACATTGTCGTGCCTCGATGACTTAGAGGACCAATTTTTTTTTTTTTTTTATCTAAAAAATTTTATGTGATTTCTGCGCAAAATCACGAGCTTTTTCGATCTTAAAGTTTCCCAAGTTTTTTTCCTGTTGAGTTATCATTTTTCATAATCTTTATATTATAATAACTAAATGGAAGAATCGAAAGTTAAGGAAGTTTTGGGACCCTTATTTTCTCCTAGTAGCATCGAAAATGCTCGTGATCTGAGCAGAAATCCCATAAATTTTCCAAATTAAAAAAATAGTCAAAAGATACAACAAAATACAAATTGGCCCTAGAATCAGTCTGTTTTATCCTACCCTCTAAACCTTACATAACGTGTACACATACATTATCTTAATTTTGCTTTAACTTTCCTTAATTACTGGTAATTAAGTTGAAGCCAGCAAGTTCCGAGAGTAAAGCAATATTCATCAGCACTGCTAATGAGTCAGCGCTAGAAAATCGTTGGTGCTCACTTTTTATACTTATCCATCCTTTAAAAATAAAACCATTTTTGTAGGATGCACTAAACAAAGCAATTTGCATAGTTATCGGAGTTTTACAAAGTATACTGTTGGGACGTAGGTATATAGGTTGGGATGATGAGACCCTTAACTCTTGCCATGTCCACAGAAGAGACGCGAACATTATGTTCTCAACTATATCAATTTAATGTAATTACCTGAGCCCCAAGTCAATGATTATTGTTTGATAATTTTGCAATCTTAATATTATAATATCATTCGTCGCTCGTCGTTCACCGCGATAAGACTATTCACTTTGTTGTGACACTGTTATTAAACTAAAATTAATTATAATTCAAAGTAAGTTCAAATTTAACCCGCTTATCATAAGCCTTACAATAGTTTGGCTCATTATCAAGTGGTAACCAGTTGAGTACTACTAGGCCGGTGTGTGCTAGTGTGTGTTGAATACAGTATAAGCAAAATTATCTGAACAAACATGCTTAGATCACCTCCAGGAGACCGATCATTATCCAATCCTGATCTATCGAGCAACATGGATAACAGCTTTGTAGCTGTTAGAAAACGTAAATTTCACACAGACCTAGACGACATGAGTTCACTTGAGTCAGAAATTAGAGACATGCTAAACAACTTTAAGACAGACAGGGAAGCCCAAAATGTGAAACTTTATGAAGCAATTGAAGACTTGAGGACGCAAAATAAGGAAATTATCAAAACTAACAATAAAATTGAAAGAATTTTGGAACACACTACGGCTATGTACAGTAACTTAAAAGAAAAAGTGGATAAAATGTCTCTGGAACACGATGATGCTTTACTAAAAATAAATAATCTTGAGAATCAGGTAGAAGATTTACAGCGGGCCCAAAGGCTAACCATGGTGGAGATAAGGAACATCCCTGAGGCGGTAAATGAAAATTTAACTGGCACAATGACCATGCTTCATAATTCATTAGGATTGTCATTCGCCCCGGATAATATAAAACAGGTCAGGCGTTTGAAAAATGCCCAAAAGCTGATTATTGTTGAGTTCCAGACAATTAATCAAAGTAAATCATTAATGCAGGCTGTCAAGCAATATAATATGTCACATCAGGATGACAAATTTAACACAAAAAATATGAACATAGCTGGCGATAAACAACCAATCTATGTCTCGGAATCCCTTACACCGCGTGCTCGCAAACTTCATTTCCTTGCACGAGATCTGCGCAAAAACCACAACTATAAACATTGTTGGACCTGGCAAGGAAAGGTTTTAGTCAAGCAGACGGATAGCTCGGCGCCAATCGTGATCAAATCTGAACAGCAAGTTGAAGCCTTAAAAACATTTACTGTGTCCCAATGACTATCTGATGTATTACATTGTAAGTTTTCTTTTCATATCATTATATTCTTTGTATACACTCTACACTCCCTACACTACTACCAATCACTCACCTTCACAAGCCATTTACTTACGGGTCATTACCTGAAAAAAATGTCAGGGAAGTCTAGCTGCCATGGAATTACACAAATGATATATATTCATTGTTTAATGAAATTACTTATAAAATGAACGATGTAACAATGTTGTCAATTGATATTGACAAGAAAGTCAATATCGGTAATTCAATGGCGGTGGACAAACCTGAATGTTGTAAAAATATTTTCATAAGTTCTGATGCACAGCTTAGTGTATTTACGCAAAATATAAGAAGCATAAATCACAATTTTGATGAGCTGCAGGTCCTTCTAACTAGATTGGATATAGAATTTGATTTGATTGTCTTAACTGAGTGTTGGCTTAGTGAAGATATTAACTTACCCTCATTAACAAACTACCAACCTTTTTCAACGAATCGGAACCTAAATCAAAATGACGGCATAGTTATTTATATTAAAACTGATTTATCCTCTATTACAACTGAACCTAATGATTTTCAAGAGGCAAATTGTCTTGTAACAACCATTGGATCGGATTCTACCATTATTTCCATATACCGGCCTCCCTCCTACAGACAGATAAACAATTTTATTTCGTCCCTTGACATGATACTAGCAAAACTAAAACGTTTTAAGAATATTGTAGTAATAGGAGACATGAATATAAATATCGTCGAAAACGAGCAAGACAATAGAGCTAATGACTACTTGGATATGTTGACTTCACACGGGTTATTACCATCTCACAAACTACCAACGAGAGGTAGCAACTGTTTGGATCATTGCATAGTTAAAACGAATTTTCCAAATATGACAATAGTGTGTAATTCCTCCATTACCGATCATTCATCCGTCATGATATCACTTTCTAAGCTATCTGTGCAGAAAAATAATTCACCTAAAACTTATAAAAAGATTGATTATCAATCAGCTCTAGCTGAATTAGATCAAATAGACTGGGTTTCACTGCTAAAAGGATCTGATGTTAATGAAGTTACAGATGTGTTTCTATATCTTGTCAATAGAACTCTTAAGAAGTATACCAAGATACTTACAGTTTCACACAGAAAACGCAACATGAAACCCTGGGTCACGCCAGGTGTGATCCGATGCCTAAAAAACCGGGATAAGCTTCATCAAACCCTGAAAAAAGATCCGGATAACATAATTTCTAGAATAACCTACAAGAGATATAGAAACACATGTAACCGTATGTTAAATAAGCTGAAACGAGACTATCAAAGATCCTTAATAAAGCAGTACCATAGAAACTTAAAGAAACAGTGGGAGATAGTTAAACAAATCTGTAACCTCAATGAGACTACAGCTAATGATAGACATCTTTTGGCAATGAAATCGTCTCCTCAAGAATCACTTAATTATGCAAATACTTATTTCACTAATATCGGAAAAGAACTGGCTGACGCTACCATAAATAAAACACAATTATCAGAAGCTGAACTGGTTAAGTCTATGAATTCAGAATGCACTAAGCCACTAAGTTCCATGATGATGTTACCTACTGATGAAAATGAAGTAAAGGCTACTATTCAATCGCTAAAAAACACTAATTCAACAGGTTGGGATGGTATCTCTGCCTGTTTCTTAAAATTAGCGCTTAGTTCTCTATCCCTTCCTATCACCATAATCTGTAATCTTTGCTTGAGCTCTGGCAAATTTCCGGATGCGTTGAAAAAATCTGTTGTTGTGCCTATATATAAGTCTGGGGACAGAGACTGTATCTCCAACTATAGGCCAATATCACTACTACCTACTATAGCTAAAGTACTGGAAAAAATAATAAATAAAAGGTTGAAAAGCTACTTAGAAAAAAATAACTTATTAAGCTCTAATCAACATGGTTTCCGAGAACGTAAATCAACTCTAAATGCTGCACAGCAACTAACTTCTTTCCTGGTGGATAAACTCGACGAAAATAAAAAAGCACTCGGTATATTCTTGGATCTAAAGAAGGCATTCGATACGGTCTCTGTCCCCATATTGATAAAAAAGCTGGAGAACATTGGTATACGAGGATTACCTCTGCAATTATTCCGGGATTATCTTAGCAATAGAAAACAAATAGTAAAGGTGGGTGAACACTATAGTGATGAAGAAAGCATTAGTTATGGCGTTCCTCAGGGTAGTGTCCTTGGGCCTACCTTGTTTCTTGTTTATATTGATGATCTCTGCAGGCTGACACTCACTAATGCTCAGATAATTACATTTGCTGATGATACTGTGACATTATTCTATGGAAACTCATGGGTTGAGGTTAATAGTATTGCTCAAGCTGGATTTAACGTTATCACCGGTTGGTTGGGAAAAAATTTACTTACACTAAACCTGTCAAAAACTAAGTTCATCAGTTTTAGCATAAATAATAAAAATCGTCCTGGAGAAGGAACAATAGCAATTAAAGCACATACTTGTCAAAGTCACACGGGGTGCAGCTGTTTACCTATAGCCGAAACTTCATCAATCAGATATTTGGGAATTCAAGTCGACAAAAATCTTAATTGGCAGGAACATATTGATATATTGACAGGCAGAGTGCGTAAATTGATTTACATATTTAAAACACTGCGCCATGTGTGTGACAAAAACCTCCTTACTGAAATTTACTATGCCCTTTGCCAGTCAATTATATGTTATTGTATTACAATCTGGGGAAACGCATCAAAAACGGCAATACTTAAACTTGAGAGAGCACAACGGATGGTGCTTAAAGTGATGACGTTTAAAGGTTTTCGGCATTCGACTACAACTTTATATAGAGATAACTCAGTGCTTACTGTACGGCAATTATTTATACAGCAATTAGTCCTTCTACAACACAAAATGGCTCCTGACTTCCCAACAACACGGAGAAGGAACGATATCGTGTACTCAATTCCGAAGTATAATACAAAATTTGCAAAAAGGTTTGAAAGGTCTTTGGGACCAGTGATTTATAATAAACTTAGTAGAAACATAAGTCTACGGACACTTACCCTGTATTCCTGCAAATCAACAACAAGTGAATATCTGAAGCTGCAAAATTATGAAAATACAGAACAACTTTTGAAATAAATGGCTAAAACACATACACATCTACATACAAGCAAACATACGCACACACAAACTCTAACATACACTCACACACTCACACACACACACACACACACACACACACACACACACACACACACACACACACACACACACACACACACACACACACACACACACACACAAAATTCATACGTACATACCTACATATAAAGATTATAGTTTCTATTTAACTTTCTAGCTGTTACGGTTCACGAGATGCAGCCTGGTGACAGACTGACAGACAGACAGACGGACGGACAGTGATGTCTTAATAATAGGATCCCGTTTTTACCTTTGGGTACGGAATCCATGTAGTTAAAGCAGAAAATTTGGTTTTAACGTGTGTGTTAATGATTAATAATCATTATTGTTAACTAGTAACAACCTTAAATTGTAATATTCTGTTCTTATGTACTTATTTAATAGTTAAATATAAAATAAAATATTGCTTGCTGTTTGGTTGTACAAGTTACTATACTGTATAGTGGTAAAGATTGATGTGTAATTTTTGCATATACTATGTGTTTACAACATACTCGGCATGGTTCTACCTTGCCATCTTTTGTTTTCTTTCTTTCTTATGTTACGCCTACCCGTGTTTGGGTGATCGTTTACATGTAATTGAATAGTTTTGTTTGGTTTTGTTTAACTTTAATAGATTTTAGGTAAAGTTAAAGAGGACGGCGAATCCTGTTCCACCGTGATACAGTTTTATACTAGTACGGGGAACAGAAGACGCTTACTCGCAAACTAATGAGGAGTAAACAATTAAGTCTTAAGTAAAGAATAATGTATACTTACATAGCATTATACCTCAATTAGTGTAGCTTATTTGTAAGTAAGCAGTGGTTACATTTATGGTACTGAATAAAGATAATTATTATTATTATTATAACCGCGAAAGCTTGTATGAATCGATGCATGGATGTTTGCTACTCTTTCACGCTCTAACGCTGTATGGATACTGATGAAATTTAGCACGCAGGTGTTTATAACCTGGATTAACATGTAGGATCCTTTTTATTCTGGAAAAATGCGTAATTCCTGCGGGATAGCGATAAACGATTTCTCCGCAGATGAAATCGCTGGCAACAGCTATTTCTTTTAATGAAGTACGTATAAAAAAGTTTCAAACAATATATTTCTGGTACTCATACTATGATACTCATACAGTCACCATCGTAAACACCGGAACTGTCTATTCACTAAAAATATTTGCGTAAGTACATGCTCAGATATTTTAAAGCACCTAGACAGCTCTAATCTTTATAATGGCGACTGTACATATACCAGCTCTCTTTTATCTATGAAAAGTGAAAGATCTTCCAATTTATTAACCAAAAATTATAATTTTATCGTAGCCGAATTTATGAAAAAAAGCAGTGATGGAACGACGACGTAACAAAGGGAGATGATAGGTATAACGCTGAGATTCAGAAGTATTGACTTGACGGATCGGCCGACGGGTCCCTCTTTGTTCCCATATTTAATCACAACTGATATAAGGGAGACTGAATCAACAGAAGCCCTAATGAGGAAATGAATTGTCTTGTAAGTACGAGATGAGAATTTTTTGCCTTCAAAATTTGGCGTTAATTTTCGTAACGTTGCGAATGAAAAAGACTCAGGAGGATAGTGGATAAAAGTAGTCAAAACATGATAACTAAATTATTAAACGGGACTTATCACGCGAATAATATTTATCTCGAAGTTTCGGTCACATTGCAGCAGCCGTGGTCACGAGTTAAATAAATAGTCGAGGTAAATATTATTTGCGTGATAAGTCCCGTTTAGTATAGTAATTATGAGTGAAAATCACGAAAGTTTAAAACAATAAATTATTAAAACTTTTGAGCTCCTTGTCGACGCCATATTATTCATCATACTAAGTATTAAGTTATTGATATTTACTATATGATGTACTTAATTCGTTTTTCCATATGTAAGTTATGTTCATCGTTTCCGTTTTTGTAATTTTATTTATACACTGAAAATTTAAAGTATCTAAGAACTTATTACATTAATCAAATTAAAATTCTTGATTACTCCAAGAAGGTCTGCTTCACCACGCTCTGATAAGCTCTTGATAATTTATGTTACAAATAGGGTGGATGTTGGTTCGAACAAAATGAATAGAGATGGAATTAAAGCTAACTGTTACTTGAAATATCAAGAGAATGAAACAGGCCCTTAAATTATCTCATGGCAACACCGCTGTCATGTTTATGAATGGGCATTTATTCTCTGTCAACAATCGAATGACTAACCCCCTTGATCATTTCATTATCATCGTTTACAGTATTACCCCTTATATTAGTTACGCCGATGTACCTGCGCAGAAAACTTATTTTGATGTGGAGCGAAAAATTTTCAGCCAATCATAGCACACCACGCGTACGTGCGTCACGTAACTGTCCACTATTGGTTGTTTCCCTGTCATCTATGGATTTCTAGTGGTTAGCAACCAAGCTTGTTTATGCAGTCATGTCATAACAAAGATTGAGTAAATTCAGTAAAGATTCCATTGATATTTTATTGTGCTATTTTATACAATAAATTCGATGCCTCACGTTAGAAAAACCTCACATAGACAGCATGAGTCCGTGTTGTTCTTGTATTTGAAGCCATAAGGTAAAATAATAAGGTGTTAATGTGTAATAGGTTGCACTATTCTGCGCAAACGATTATTGCCGATGTAACTTATAATAAGTGAGTGGTTAATACTGTAATTATGTATGAAGTTAACGTCAACATGACATTTTGTTGATCTTTATCTGTCAGTTTCACTTTTTCATTTATTTTGCCAGACACTTCAAACGAAACGTGCATTTTGCTGTAACTGATGTTTAACATAGAGCCGGTTACACGATGACCACAGCAGCCAAGCAAATTAAATCGAAGTGGTTTTTTTTCCGAATTCCCGGTTGCTCTTATTAATCAGCAAACCGGAAAGTATATTTTCCCTAAATCCCTACTTGATAATAATTATGATATCCGTCAGTCCGGTCGTATGACGGTTCCGGTTGTTCTAGCAGAGGCCAGAATCCTCGGGAAATCTGCCTCACGCGTCATTTGTTTACATATCCCACCCTCCCCCAGTTTTTTTACCTTTTTTGATACACAAGTACTATTTACCTATTATTCTTTTTTGTTGGTCCACGCCTGCGAGTAATATCCGGGCGGAGATGTGAACGTAATGAGAAAATTTTAATATTTATCGTTATACTAGTGTGCAAGTATTTTAAATAGGCAACAATTTTTTGGATTATTATCCTCTTTGGCTGTCGGTGGCTGATTGGCGCTAAGCCCATGCCATGCACCGCGGCAAAAAAGAAAGTAGCTGTCAGGGCGGCACTTCTTAAATTTTTCGGCGGACGTATAATTATTGTGAATTGTGCTGTGTAAATAAAAAACATTGTAAATAGTGTTATCTAGTACTAATGATAAATAACGGACATTATTTGGTGTAATACGTAATAGCAAGTGGCGGTGCGGACTTTTGCGGCTCTACGGACGGGCTAAGCGAGCGCTTATCGAAGTCGGCTTCCTTGAGGTTTGTGGTTCATAAATTGTTGTTTAGTTTTAATGCTGCATAGAAACGAATAACCACGGCCTTGGTGACAGTCACTATATATCGAAGGTTTTAATGAACAACTAGCTTTTTTTTTGAGGGAGGCCTATGTCCAGCAGTGGACGTCCTACGGCTGAAATGATGATGATGATGACTAGCTTTTACCCGTTACTTCGTCTGCGTAGAGATAAAATTGATAGGCAAAGCGGCGCGGGAAGTTCTGAAAATCCCTTCTCACTGCACTTCTATGATCCTGAATGACGATATCTGCCAGTATTAGGTCTTTATAGCCGCTACAGCTGCAGTGGAAGAAAAATTCTATCACTCTTTGATAATATTTTAAGATAGGGTAAACGACCCATTTATTGTCCATGCCCAGTGATTGACCACTTCAAAAGAAATATAGGCAAGTGCGAACTCTCTATCATTTGCGTTTGATCAGCATTCACTAGACGGTGCTGTGATTTGATTACTTCAAGTTGTGTAACCTATTTATTGAATCAGGCATTACTTTGCGGAAGTCCATATTAATGAACAGAAACAATTACTTAAGTCAGAGTCTTAAGTCTTTTTAAGGTCGCGGGTGAGCAAAGTAATTGTTTCAGTTACTTAATTGTGTATGCTAATCAAACGCAAATGGTAGACAGTTAGCACTAATAGCACTTGACCTTACCTTATCTCAAAATATTACCACAGAGTAATAGAGTTTTTCTTCCATTGCATCTCAAAGAGCCGTTCAAAACGGTCCGGCTTCACTTAGCGTCATGTTTTATTCTGACAGCAGCAACTCCGGCCGCAGAGAATGTTTTTCCTGAGATATTCATGACTGACTGAAACACCGCTGCGGTTATTCTGAATTCAGGGTTTATTGCACGTAACTAAGGTCCATTTAGACAATTTAACACTGTCGAATAATAAACGCGAGAAGTGGCTGTTTAATGAATGAAAAGGTTACAAGTGTGTTTTTTAGACGTAGCTCAAGGTTTCTTTGATGATTCAGAAGGATCCGTTAGATTGTTTCACTACTAATTAAAGGCATTGGGTAAGCAAATTACTTTAATAAAATGGGACAGGTCAATGTGACAATCAGCCTGATTTTTTTTTATGTACGAACTGCCATAAAAAAATGGTAAGGGACTTACTGGTCTGCTATACTAACTATCCATGACAAAATATAAGCCAAGTTAATACTTCTCATCGACCGACTGTCATTTGTTCTATACCTACAAAAGATAATAAGCAATATCAATAATAAAACAAATGATTATAAAATTATAAACACAAAAGTATTAATCGAGAATCAGTAAAAAAATTAGAAAATATATTAAATACTCCAAACGACACCTTTCTACATTGCACCATTGCACCATGTAGGTAATACAATAAATGAAAGTCCTGGCTGAATCATCAACGCCAGCCCAAATCATTCTGTTGTGTAGACAAGGATTAAAGGACGGATATTCCGAAATTCCCACAGGAAAGGGAAGAAACAGTTAGCAAAATAATAATCCTAAAGTAATATTGGAAGAATTCTAAAACAAAATATTCAAAATTGGTAAAAAAAGTATGAAAACATAAATTCATATAAAAAAGGTAGTGCCTGCTAATAAGAAACTGTGCGTGCTAGCTGCTCTAGAAATGTACGGAACAAGATTTCGGAGATACGTTACCTACGTAACGTTTATCCTCGGGAAAGTTTAATTTCCCGAGAGAAAATCAAATTGCGTTCCATGTAGGTACTAATTATTATTACGTGTACAGCTATAGGCTAAGTATGACTTAGTAGTTCGTAAATTTAGATAAGTAATTTTAGCACATTTTCTTACTGTGAAATTATGATTGGTTTTTAGTCGGTTGATACAAAACTGACACAATAACCCTTATGTTTACTATGTTTTCATTTGTAAATAACAAATTCGTGTTGTAATTACTCGGGTTAAAACTGGAAGACACGCATTTGTCCAGAGATAAGACCAAGCTAGATAAAACCGTTTTTGCATGAAAGAGTAACAAATATCCACACATCCATCCATCCGTACAAACTTTCCCGTTTAATAATATTAGTGGGATTAAATAGGAAAAGAAAAATCACTATAAATATTAGAAAACTGACAAGACAAAATGAGAAGTTTTTCTCGACCCCAAACACCACACATTCGGTCTTGACAGCCGCTGTCAGTACTTAGCCAGTGATCTATAATCTACACACCCACATTCCTAGGTCTTATTCCCGGGCACTAGGGTCACTTAGCCGACCGGAGATGACAGGCAATGCGGGCGTTATCTCGAAACTGGCTTGACCCTGATAACAAGTTGAACAAGGGTTTATTCCAGTAGGGTGGTTTTGCACTAGCAATGTAGCTTCGCTACCTAGCTAAAGAAGTGTATGATAATGATATTCGTCAGGGGGCTACTACAAAGTTACATAAAGTTTACCACTGACAGATGGTTTGCCTTCATTTCATATTCAACTTTAACGACCTACAAATAAAGCCAATTTTAGAATACTGTTACCCACGTTTGCAGATTTTGTAATAGCTACTTTATTTGTATGGTGTTAAAGTTGGAAATGAAATGAAGGCAAGCCATCTGTCAGTGGTAAATTAAAAGTAAACGTATTGTACTACAAAATTCGAAGTTTTTTCGTGCCGTCCCTTTCACTCTTCTTTTTAATATTATTATCGTAAACAGAACGGCACGATACAAAGCTCGAAAAATAAATGACCGGTTTTCAGAACACAAACAAAAAAATACAACCGAAATTAATACTTAAACCCCTCCTTTTTAGAAGGCGGATAAAAATTGGGATACAGATAAATATCGAACTTGAATTCTTAATAATATAAATAAATGGTATATGGATCTTTCCCCTTTTCTTCGCTTCGCAAATGACGATCATATCGAGTGGAACAGTTAACAAAAAAACATTCAGTAAAAATTGAGTTACAATTTTTTTCACCTCGATGATTTGTATGGATCGAATTTTCGAATCAATTGCGTACAATTTTAGACTACAAAAGAGTGATATTTGAAGAGAATTGACAATATGCGAAGACGCACTTATGGTTACATTTCCTTCAAATTGCTTTTATAGTAGGTTTTTCTACTCAAGGAACCGAAAAACATCTGTTAGAGAATGATGCTATGCTTTATTTGTACTATTTGGTTTGTTTTACTTGTATTAAGTAATGTTTAAGTAAATGTTAATGTGATATTTGTTCTGAAACAATGTTTTGTCTGCGAACTTTCTTGGCAATGATAGTGTTTCTGAAAGCTCTCGTAGTAGGTATAAACAATAAAACAGTCATATTTTATGTAAAAGACCGCCGTGGTGACCTAATTTTAACCTATGGTCTCTCAAGCAGAGGGTCGTAGGTACGAGCACGGGCTCACATCTCTTGCGTTTTTCGGAATGAATGTGCGAAATTACATTTTAAATTTACGGTGAAAGAAAAAAATTGTGAGGAAATCTCCACACACTTGAGAAGGAAATTCAATGAAAGAAAGAAAGAAAGAAAGAAAAACATTTATTCGTGACAAAGAAAAAACAAATACAAAAAGAGGAATTGGAAACCGATAATACTTAATAAATATTGTCACGAAATGGTCCCAACTCAGCATGATGTCGACCTTGCAGCCGACGCTGGTCTTCCGTTGGAACCAATCCGACAATTAAAATAGGCAACAACACACATACATACATCTGAAAATATACAACACAAAAACACGACTAATATAATAACAATACAAAATAAAAATTAATTAAACGTACGACACTGAATTCATAGCCCCGATTGCCTTTGCCACTCTTTAAAGGAGCAAAACGAAAAAGAAAGAAAAAAAAAGAAAAGACATCAATTGCGCAATTCAATAAGCGTAGCAGCGTGAATGAATGGTAAGCGTGAAGTTCCCAATCCGCCTTAGGCCCACGTGGGAACTATGGCCCATGGCCTCTCATTCTGAGAGAAAGC
The DNA here is from genome assembly GCA_947563465.1 of Archips xylosteana. Classification (NCBI taxonomy): domain Eukaryota; kingdom Metazoa; phylum Arthropoda; class Insecta; order Lepidoptera; family Tortricidae; genus Archips; species Archips xylosteana. Next base: position 4,665,723 of record OX387344.1, read on the forward strand.
CTGTGACGGATATAGGCTGAGATGATAATGATGGCTGCACCAAAACTGCACCCCACTGACCGCGAATGTGTCTAGTTTGGATTTCAATTCGTGTAAGGTTTAAGGTAGAACCTTTACATTGACTTGTTAGGTTAGGTTAGGTCACGGAGAGTAACCACTAGGAATTACACGACCGTGAAGGTTAAGTGAGTTTATTTAACTAGTAATTTGTACAAATCAGTGTCATAAGGTAAACTAATTATTTGCAATAGCTGACGCGTGTGAGACGCCGCGTCAGCGCTAAAAGTAGTACGAACTCGTACAATTCGTATTTTAGTTCCCTAACGAAATTTAACCACGCTTGGTAATAAATTAACCAATAATACACATCCGTGGCTCTGGGCTCAAGCCCAAGATAACCAATTTATAAAGCATTAAGAAATTGTATACGCTAAATTAGTATTAATTCAGACGGTCGAAGCTCAGGATATTTCAATTAAACTCGTTTCTAAGTATGCGGGCGGCCGATAAACTTATTGAAGGGAACGTGAAGGGCCAAACATCAGGGGATCGATTTTCGAAATCACATCCATGAAAACACTATTAAAAAGGTGGTGAAATCTGTGTAGGGCGTTGCTGCAAAATTAACGAATGCCATTTCGACTGATTGAGCAAATTAATTAGAGAGCACCTACAATTTATAGCCGCTGCAAGGATCCGGATTCAAAGTCAAAGTCAAAGTCAAAATTATTATTCAATTTAGGCATCAATTGATGCTATGTGAACGTCGAAAAATCTACCACCGGTTCGGAAAAACCCTGTTGAGAAGAATCCGGCAAGAAACTCGTCAAGGTATCGCAAATAGGATTGCAAATAGAAGACGTATTTTTTACCACTAGTCATATATATACGTATATACGTATGTGTGTAGGACTTATTGTAATGTGTCATCGAATTTACTTAATAAGTGACAAAGTTTTAAGTTCATTGAAACAATTTGACGTGAGTGGCAGGAGTTATGTCCTTCCCAGGATTTTACCCCTGTTCCACATACCATATCCCTACCAGGCTGTCACCACTGGTAGGGATATATGAATTTTTCACTTTTTCCTACTGATAGAGACAGGTGGAACCTATTTAGACACTCTTATTTTAGTGGGGATATGTGGAAATATTATGACTTTTTATCTCTACTGGTAGAGACAGTTACACAAAATAATTCCACCTGTCTAAACTATCTCCATACCAAATTTCATCTCAATCAGTTCAGCAGTTTAAGCATGAACAGGTAACAGGCTAACAGACATACAGACACAGTAACTTTCACATTTATAATATCAGTAACAATAAGTAAGAATTAAATCTGTTTAAACATTACCAACATTTTCTTCCAAATCATTAATCATACCGATATATACGTTAGATTAAATTATTATTAATTGAATTTGGTTAGTCAAAAGTTCAAGGCAAATAGTTCAAACCCTTTCAAAAGTACGCGAACAGGGAAACAAAAGATGCAGCGCCATCTCAAAATGATGATAGATTATGCGAGTGTTTTTGCCGGATAACTCTGGCCATTCGTTACCATCCGGAAGGGTTGATCCCGTCGTGAGTGCTCCCCTTAATCGATATGTGTAACACTTGGATTGGCGTGAAGATATTATTCGACCGTTATTTTATTAGAAAGTGATTGAAAGAGCTGTCCATTCATTGCATACAAATACATTTGACGTTGAAATTAAGTTTCAAATTTAATTCAAATTCAAAGAAAATTTAAATAAGTAAAGGATTACTAAACTAAAAGTAAGTTAACTCGTGACCACGGTTGCTGCAATGTGGCCGAAAGGTCGAGGTAAATAAATAAATATTTATTGCGTGAAAAGTCCCGTTTAGTTTAGTAATTATGAGTGAAAATCACGAAAGTTTAAAACAGTAAGTAAAGGATGTTAAAAAGAGTAGGTAAAGTCACCATTATTACTTTATTACGGTCCTTGCATGGTGCCCTTGATCTACATGAAGATAGTTTGTTTCGCTCACACTGCATAAAATGGCTTTCTCTATCTCAATTAAATTAGAATCTTAAAGTTACCTTCAGCCTTGGGGAAAGTCTTGGATAGCTACACTAGAATAATTTATAAGTTTAGTAAGAAAAATTTGTTTAAAACTAGGTTTCATTACAAAAAAAATATTATTGCCCACAATTTATAAAATAATCTAGCAAGTATTATACCAATTTGGAATTCTCATTAAATGCGCCAACTTTTAAAGTTACTTGCCAAACTCGCGTGTGTCAGTTAGAATTAGGTGGAGTGTTAATTTTTAAATACTTGGACGGGCATAAAGTGAAATTTTCTTCTTGTTTGAAGCAGTTGGCTCTAAATTTGAAACAAAGATTCACAGAAACATTACTCAGGACTCAGGCTTACATGTCAAAAATAAATAAACAGGCCAAGTGCGAGTCGGACTCGCGCACGAAGGGTTTAGTACCATTATCTATAAAAACGGCAAAAAAAAATCATGTCTGTTGTATGGGAGCCCCCTTAAATATTTGTTTTTTTTTTTAATTGAATATATTGTATATATTATATTCTGTGAATATTTCAAGCGTCTACCTGTTGCCGTTATCAATATCGAGCAAAAACGAGCAAAAATATTGTTTGTTTAGCGGCAACCGAAATACATCATCTGTGAAAATTTCAACTGTCTAGCTATCACGGTTCGTGAGATACAGCCTGGTCACAGACGGACAGACGGACCGACAGCGGAGTCTCAGTAATAGGTTACCGTTTCCCGTTTTTACCCTTTGGGTACGGAACCCTAAAAAGTAAAGATTTGCAGCAACAGGAGCGAAAATACTGTCAAAGGGTGAAGATTTTTTCGATTTTTTTATAAATTCCTCTAATTTTTCAAATACATACATCATCATCATCATCAGCCTATGTTCGTCCACTGCTGGACATAGGCCTCTCCCATGGCACGCCACTGAGCATGATCCTCGGCCACTCTCATCCAGCTCTTGCCAGCCGCCTTGCGAAGATCATCGCTCCACCGAGTCTGAGGACGTCCCACGCTACGTTTGCCGATCCGTGGTCTCCACTCAAGAACTCGTCTACCCCAACTTATCGGTTCTTCGGGTTATATGGCCTGCCCATTGCCACTTCAGCGTGCTAATGCGGTGGGCTATGTCGATAACTTTGGTTCTCTGTCGGATCACTTCGTTACGAATTCGATCTTTTAGAGAAACTCCAAGCATAGCCCTTTCCATAGCACATTGAGCAACTTTAAATTTGTGGACCAGAGCCCTACAGTGAGTGTCCATGTTTCGGCACCGTATGTCATGACGGGTAGGACGCACTGATTGAAGACTTTCGTCTTTAGACTCTGTGGAATTGGCGACGTGAAGACATGACGCAGTTTCCCATACGCTGCCCATCCCAGCTGTAATCTTCTGTTGGCCTCTTTCTCGAAGTTGTTTTTACCCAATTGCATAGTTGTTTGCCCGAGGTAAACATACTCCTTAACAACCTCGAGAATATTGCCTTGAACTGCAATTGGTTCCGGACTTACATGTTCATTGAACATAACCTTGGTTTTATCCAGGTTCATCCGAAGACCAACGCGTTGAGAAGAATCAGCTAGGCCATTCAACATATGTTGCAAATCTTGCAGCGTTTCCGCCACGATGACGATATCATCTGCAAATTGCAAGTGTGAGAGGTACTCGCCATTTATGTTAATGCCGCGCCCCTTCCAGTCCAGCGTCTTGAACACATCCTCCAATGCATTTGTGAACAATTTGGGGGATATAACGTCCCCTTGTCTCACACCACGATGCAAGGGGATAGGTTCAGACTGCCGATTCTGGACTTGGACGGCCATAGTAGCGGCGTTGTACAGACCTCTCAACACTTGGATGTATCGCCAATCGACTTGGCATCGCTGCAAAGATTCCAGATCAGACCAGATCTCGATCGAGTCAAAGACCTTTTCATAGTCCACAAACGCTAAGCACAGGGGCCGATTATACTCTTCGGTCTTCTGTATAATCTGCCGCACTGTATGGATGTGGTCTATGGTACCGTATCCCGATCGAAACCCGGCCTGTTCGGGGGACTGGAACTCGTCGAGTCTTCGCGCAAGACGGTTCGTGATGACTCTCGAAAACAGCTTATAGACGTGGCTCAAGAGTGAAATGGGTCGGTGGTTCTTCAAAAAAGTTTTATCACCCTTTTTGAAAAACAACACGACAACACTCTTACTCCACGCCTCTGGAGTTCTCCCATAAAAAAAAACAGTATTAAAAATGTTCTGGAGCTCCTTCATTATAGGTTTACCACCATATTTCAGGAGCTCAGAATACATACATTCGATTTTATTTAATATTTTTAGATAACCTATATAAGTTGGCCTATCATCTGATTTCGGCTTGACGTCGACTTATGGGACACCCTGTATACCCTGGTATGATGATAATGATGATACACTGGCACACATTCTAAAACAAAATTGTTCGTGCAAAAACCTTAGCTTCTTGACCATCCGTTACGACCGGATTTACGGCTAAGATCGGACCGGCATCTCCGCTCGTTCCGGCTCATTAGGGAGCCGTCCCGGGTTTTTCCAAGCACACGTTGATTATCAGACTCACTTCGCTAATTAACAAGGACCACAAGGAAAACTGAGTAAACCTGTGTATTATCCCGAACCGCACACGATAAGATCCTATATATCGAACGCCCCACATCCTTAGAAGTAGTCTAGCACACTAGCGTCTATCGTGGACATAAGGCATCCATCCCTTTCCCACTCGCTCAATTAGAAAGGGATATACGCTTTATGTCGGCGACAAAACCAGCGTGTTAGGCCTCTGCGGTAGGAAGTGTGTTTTACGATGCTGCTTTGTTTGTTATGGGGCTAGCAAACATATTTGTTTGGTTCTGAACGTATTTATTATGAAGGAAATATGAAAAGTTTTTTGTCGTGTCAACTGTTGCCTGTCATTTATGTTCCTATTAGTGATGTAACGAATATCAATTTTTAGGCACTGAGTTGTGCGAATGCGAATATTGAGTTTTAAATTTAGGCCCAATCTTTGGCTCTATTTTGACATCTGACTTACCTTGCGAGCCGTCACATTTGCATCATATTTGGAGCGAGAAATTTAGCAGATCAATGATTATATATTATGTTTACCTATCGAAATTTTGTGAACAAAAACTCGTGATTGATAATTTTTTAACATGAGTAAATCAGACTGTAGTGAAATATGGACTTATTTTTACGCTTTGTGTTGCCGAACGAGCTAGGTGAAAACTCTGTAACAGTGAATATTCCCTTAAACTTAAATTTTTCGCGCGTTGATTTTCGCAAAATATGTACTCGCATACATTTTGTAAATGCAAATGCGAATAGGAATGTCAAAAGACATGCGAATATTCGCGAACGCGAATATTCATTTGATCACTAGTTCCTTTGAATCTTCTATATGCGAAGTCATCACAATCATTGTTACTATGATGTAGTGACGTCACTACTATTTTCACGGAAATCGTTTTGAAAATACGCGTATTTTAACCAGTAAACACAACAAACACAAGCCTGACAAGTCTCATGTCAAGTTAAGATTTACTAACAAATCTACAAATATGTAGACTGGAAAAAATAATTCTTGTTTCGCAAAATAATTGGCATTATATTTAGATACAAACAATTAAAACAAAATGCCTGTAATTCTTATAACGATTTCCATGAAAAATAATTAAGTACCTAATTTTCGAAATTATCACAAGTCATTTGTAGCTGTAACTGTAGCTTGACAATTTTCAGTTGACGTATGTCACTGACGATAGTCACGTTAGTAAAATAGGCTCCACAATGGACAACGAACTAATCCTGTACGAGTTATTTTTTTCTTTTTAGGTCCGTACCGTAGGTTTGTGTCCGTACACAAATCTATGAATCAGCTCAACTAACTCGGTCTATGAACCTTTATGAATTGGTATTGCGGTAGTAGTTGTTTTCATTATTTATTGTCTATTAATACTACGTTTCTCTTGTCTGTTATTTCTGCCACCTACATTAGTCTGTTGATATTTATTTATTTCTGAGTAATTGGTTGTCTGGAAGAGATCGCTTTTTAGCGATAAGACCGCCTATTGTCTACCTGAATTTTTATTTTTGTAATGTCACTGTACTGTTTTCGGTGATCAATAAAGAATATTTGTATTGTATTGTATTGTATTGTAGTCGTTTAGAGACCAAAATCGTCGAATATCGGAGATTTTTGTAGCCTTGTGTAAATAAATGCTCACTATATTCAAGTTCGTGGTTTTTTGTTATTTTTCATGCATGGCTATTTCTATCATAACTTTTTAAGTAGAATTGCCTATTTCTTAAATTTTGTAATGGGTATAAAATACGGATTAAAAAAATTTAGTAAATTTCTAATGATTGTGGCTGTTAGCGCCCAATTTACTTATTTCGTTCAAACAACGATTTTATTTTATGCACTAGAGCATAAAAATCCATTTTATGCAGCATATATACGAGCATTTTGAGCATGAGGATTGAAAACGATTGACAGACGATGCGTTTTTAAGCTTTGAGTAGGTAGATGTTTTCAAATAGGTAAAATGTTGATGAGAACGAATCCAAATGAACTTCACGCTGTAGTCAAATGGAAACAGGAATTCGGCCTTCTTCGCCACCGCACGACATCAATTGAATCCCCCGCTAACCGCTAATCTCCTCGAACGACGCACTCGCTAAGCCCGAAGCTCTCAAGTCGCCATTAAGCCATCGACCGCTATTGTTTTTAACGACTTCCGAAACTTTGTCGGGTAATTTAAAAAAGTTAGTGTGCCTAATGTGATCCTGCGGATAAAGCATTGATTGAGTGTTAAACTTACGCGTTTTGCCACCGTGGAATCGAGTTTCCGAAGTATTTGGGACTGCGGATATTTAGGGGCTATGTCAAGATTGTAATTGAATCCGTTACGGTTCCGGCTAGGATTCGCTGGTTCCTGTAGGCGTATGTTTACGTGTGTAGGTTTATGGTGAACTCGCTAGCTACGTTAGAAAATAGTAGATTACAGAATTAGTGCATAAAACGCGTCATTGTACCCGAGACGTTTATATCTGTTCAAGCCGAAGGCGAGGGTTGATAGTTAAGTTGAGGTTAAAATAGGTTTTATGAAAGAGTTTTACACTTTGCTTTTCACTTCGATTTCGATTGTAAATAAATTAATCAGCAACATCGCAAAGAAATATTCACTCGCAAGATCCAAGTACTTGTACTAGCTGGTGCCCGCGACTACGTCTGCAAAGAATTCGTTTATCGCTATCCCGCAATTTTCCGGGTTAAAAAGTATCCTATATGTTAATCCAGGTTATAAACTATCTGTATGCCAAATTTCATCAGAATCCGCCAAACCGTTTTAGCGTGAAAGAGTAACAAACATCCATACATCCAATCATCCATACTAACTTTCGCGTTTCACAATATTCTTCATAATATTAGTAAGACAAAAATAAACAGAAAAACAAGGTAACACAGCAAATACAAAAAAACTAAGTAATTTAACATTTAGCTAAAAACAAAGTACATAAACCTTCAGAAACTTTCTCCCTAATTAGCAAAAACAACAATTCTGCGCTTAACTTAAAAAAAAGTAAATTCCATACCTAGAGCTGAAGTCACTGAACTGGCAGTCAATGCTTGGTAAGCAGAAATTTTACAATCGGTGCGCTCATATTTGAAACAAAAAGTTTAAAAGTACAAGTCCGTATCAATTATGATTGGAAAACACTTTTTTTTAGTTTTAGGCAAAAAGTTAATTACCAGGGGCGAAATTCAGGAACGGGCCTTCACGGGTTTGGCAGCGGTAGTTCAATCGTTTGGGTTTGGTTTGAACTGCTATTCAGGAACGCCAAAAATCACTGGTTTGCGAGAGGTTTGGGCTGAGTTGAGGATGAGCCATGTTCTTTCCGTGTACACACGATGGCGACTGCTATCATAAATATCGGAGCATTCAAGGTGGTCAAAAATATCTGAACACGACCGTATTCTATTTTCTATCAGGTTTAAAATTTCGCCTTGTGTAGATTAGATAGTGTAGGTATGGCTACAATTGAGTCTATTGCGTTAGTACCTTCACTGCTCCGATGTTTATGATGGCGACAATACAATGCACGAATCGTTTGGCATTTATTTATCACATTTTTAACGAGATGACACTATCCCAGCCCACAAAATAACACGCAAATAACGCCATATGGCGGAACATCATCGCGCAACAATCCGACTAATGCGCGCGCAGACATTCGCAATAAAAACTGCAATCGAGACAATGCACAGAAAAATACACTCGAGCTGCTTGCGCTATTCACGCCTAAGCAAACAAATAGACAAACCACGGCTAAAGCAACAATCAGTAAGGGCGCTTCTGCGGTAGGAAAAAGGCGCAAAATCCAATGCGTCCTTAGGCTAGTTTTAGAATTTTCTCACCGCGGTGACATGTGTCGGAAAGGGTTAACGACGGGTTAAAAACATCGTTGTTTTCTTTATGGTACAACGACAAAGGGCAAAGGGCACCCACCCGCTGCGCTCATTGGGCTTTTTGTGGCCAAAAAGGATTATTGTCGGGAAAACATTTGACGTCTATATTTCGAGCGCCATTGTTGCTTTTGCACAAATGGCTGGAATATTTTTTATGCGAAATGACTGTCTCATCTCGCGCGCTTAATGACTTTAACTTCCACTTGTGCGAATATTTTATCTGGCTCACAATAGCACGGAACTTATTTAAAAAAATAATTACTACCTATTAAACTGTGCAAAAAAAAACGAAATCACACTAATATGTATTATAAATGTAAAAGTTTGTGAGTATGTTTGCGTGTGTGCGTGCCTGCGTGACGTGTTTGTGTGTTACTTCTTTACGCTGAAACATTTGGACGGATTTAGGTGAAATTTGATATGTAGATAGCTGAACATCTGAAATGACACAGTCATGCTCCCTTTTATTTCGACATTCCCACGGGATCGCGGAAAAATCTCGAAGTTTCAACCACTGGGTTAAGACACATGAAATTTAGCACGGATGTTATGTATAAAAAAAACGTTAATGTAAGCCATGATATAGTATTTGGGATTTGCCACGAGCGAAGCCGTGGGTAATGACTATGTAGTGAGAAATAAATTATAACGCCCGCACTTGTTAGATTAGCTCTGCATTGATTATTCCTTCCCTAACTCTTACATCAACCGCATAAGGGTTGATTTCGTTAATCCCAAATCATTTTCAAATAGGTTTACAAGTGCCACTTCACTACAATTGAATTTTTGAAATGGTTCGCGATACCCTCTTGAATAAAGTTTCAACAAATGTCGCGGTACATTACGAGACAAAGAGCAACAACTTTTTATCCGCGACTGTACTTTCTATATTGGACTCTAAAGCGAACGCTATAAGAGTATTGGCAGGTACACTCGGGGATAAAAGAACAGAGGTTTAATGGTGCGGGGAGAGCGGACCACAACGGGCCACTTTAAAAATGCACCCGTAAATTAAATGTAATTGTTCGCTCGTTAACTGAGGGGGACGGATACTGTTTTTTATGTTTTTGGTTTATGTCTGATTACTAGAAAGCTGCATATGGTTGGAATTACTTTTGATATTGAATGTCTTCAATGGTTGGTTTGATTATTACTACTTAAATAAACAGTTGTTGCTCTTTTTGAAATTGTATCTATGTAGTTATTTTAAAACATATTGTATTTAATATTTCTTAAAAAGAATCCTAATAATTTACAATATTGTAAACGTGAAAGTTTGTATGGATGGATCTGTGGATGTTTCTTACTCTTTCATGCTAAAACTGTTTGAAGGATTCTGATGAAATTCGGCACAGACAAGGTTTACAACCTGAATTAACATATAAGATTCTTTTTATTACATAAAATTGAGTAGTTCCTGCGGGATAGCGATAGATGAATTCCTCGCAGATCTTTGTCTATCTATATATATGCCAAGCTTCAATCTGTTCAGCTATTAATACGTGTTTGACTAATAAACATTAAAACATCTAAAAATATTCAAAAAACTTTCTCATTTATATTATAATATCAGCAGGATAGGATTATGAAAAAAACGCGTCATAAATAAATAATAGCACAACAAACCCACGAGCACATGATTGGTCAGATTAATAAAACAAACGCCAATCACTCCATAAAAAAAGTCTAATGCGCTTATTGTCATCCGTGATAAAGCAAATACAGCAAATACAGGACAATGGCCAAAAAACCGCGGTCACGATGACATAAGGTGCGAATAGGCATCAATTTGCTGGCCATTGAATGACACGTTTGTGCCCAGTGTCCGCGTGTTCCATTTGTGCCCACTTGACCCCAACTCCCGCGCATAAATTACGCTGATAATCCGAATATGGGGCTCGAACATCGAATAAAGATGAGGATACTTTTTATATAGATTTATTCTTAGAATAATATATGACTGTAATACGTTAAGTTGCCTGAGGCATCTACTTACTTAAGTTTAATACGTTTCTTTTAAAATAGTTTTTACTTGCTTATTGGTGATGATAATTTTGTCAACTGTGTGTTAAATTGACCGTACCCTAATAAACTGTAAACTTAAAAAAAACAACTAGGTACTTATAATTTTTTTGTTTAAAAATTCACTATGTTATAAACAGCTAAACTGATTTTAATAAAACCACCGCAAGCCCTCGAACATTCATTTAATAATTAATCGATTAACACTTCGTTGGCAAAATTTCTAAAAGTTTGTAATTCAAACCCAGTCTAGAACTCCTGAAAATTCTACATGTAAAAAAATTAAAAAGGCGGTGAGTACTAAAAAATGTGTCTTATCGGATCAAGTTAAGGGTTAAAATCGAACGAATGGAAAAGTAGTCTTGATCGTATCGTCGATCATACGTAAATAACTACAAACAAACTTATACATACACTGCTAAAACCATAACATAACCGTTCTTTTTGGCTGTATCATAGTCGGGTAGGTATCAATTTCAATATTTTACTGATGGATACAATTTAATTTTCACAGTGATACCTATTTTACGGCGAGGGTTTAATTTAAGCCACAATTCACACGGCAGTAGCGGGCACTCCGACTGGATTAATTAGTCAATAAACCAATGTAGTAATGTAGGAGTTTCAATTTATTTACAATACCGATTAATAATGAGGCACAAAATGTATACAATTTTTTCTTGACGGTCCTTGATAGTTGATTGTACATATACAGGGTGATTCAGAAGTCATGAGCAGGAGTAAAAGGGATGATTAGGAGAGCCACACCGAGTAACTTTCACTATGTGACCAGGAGCGAAATCGCAAAAAAATCTGCTGTTCCATACGATTGCAAATTTGCAATTAATTAGCGATCAATCAACTTTCGCGATTTCGGGTCTGGTCCCATAGTAAAAGTTGCTCAGTGTGAATATCGTCATCACCCCTTTCACTCCTGCTCATGACTCCTGAAATCACCCTGTATATTTAAGCCGTTGTGGTTGCCCATAAATATAAATAGAGGCCATAGATCATCAACCCACTTATTTTTTTCAGAACTGTTAAAAGTTGGCCTCTCTCCTGGTTACCAGATTGTCGTTGAGTTTGGCGCATCCTGTGTAAATATATATTTATTTACCTATATGTATTTTTAAAATAATACCGGTCAGTAACAGTAGATAAATACATGATTAGTCGCAGAATTACAAAAAACATGTTTAAACTAACATAACCCAAAAAATACACCACCTTTGTTCCTCAATCGCCACGATCAAATTTACCCTAAAATCAGGAATAATCCGTAAAAAAACTCCGGCGCATACAATTGACACGCTTAGAAGATCCAGGTGCGTTGGGCGTTAGATCTAACGCGGGAGTTCTCAAACTTTTTGAGTAGGCGGCGCACGTTACTGGTTTACTATTTTATTCATCGGACGTAGAATCGATCGGATCCGGAACACCACATTACGCTCCAAAACTCAAATCGCAGATGTTGGAGAGGCGACCGCCAATCTTAAATGGGACTGGGCCGGGCAGTCTACCGGATGCACCCACAAAGATGGGCGCACACAGCCACGTGGTGAGTGCCGCGCGATGGGCACCGACGGCAGGGCAGGCCGAGGCGGAGATGGCGAGATGACCTGGACGCGGAACTGAGGGAGTGGCCAAATATAGCGCTGGATAGGGAGATGTGGAAGTCAAGAGGAGAGGCCTTTGCTCAGCAATGGAACACAATTATAGGCGAAATAACAATAATCTATCTATCTAATACCTCTAAACGAGCAATTCTTGTATATATGTATATATATAATCAGGAACTCGGAAAAGGCTCCAACGATTTCGATGAAATTTGGTATGTGGGGGTTTTCGGGGATGAAAAACTGATCTAGCTATGTTTCATTTTCAGAAAATCGCTTTTACTCGTGTTTTCCGGCTATTTTTGTTTGCATTAGAATATAAAGCTAAATTTCGCCGACTTCGAGCAGATCATAATGGCACATTAGAAATCGGGTGGTCGCGGATCCAGCCGACCTCGGTTCGATTCCACGTTTTTTTCAAGATTTTTAGTTTTTTTTTTTTAAGTTTATTTTTCATGAATAAACGTCAAGTTTCTTCTTTTGTGAGAAAAAGTTACTTTTTTGTGAGTAAAAGTATTATAGGGAACGTGCAGTAACTATAGGCGGCAGCACTAATGCGACAGAAGAGACACTATGCGGACAGTAAAACAAACTTATTAAGGTAAAACATTCAAATTGATGGCACCCTTATGGCACCAGTTGGCAGCACCGTCTATGTGCACGTTCCCTATTGGGAGCACAGAACAGGAAAAGCCGGTTGTCTGTAAAGTCTGTGGTAAAGTCGGTTTACGGACGATAGTTTAACGTGACTCACCCCCCCCCCCCCCCCCCCAACCTCCGGTGTTTTTGTCAAATATCTTGAAAACGGTGCATCCTACGGCAAAATCAATGAAATTTTCATCCCCCTTTGAAACCTCCTGAACCCCCTCCCCCGCCCCCCCCTCCCCCGCACATATAGAATCAGGATCTCGGAAACGGCTCCAACGATTTCGATGAAAATTGGTATTTGGGGGTTTTCGGGGATGAAAAATTGATCTAGCTTGGTCTTATCTCTGGGAAAACGCTTGGTACCGAGTTTCTGCCCGAGCAGAGCTCGGTCGCCCAGGTACTTATAATAATGTTAGGTAGCTACCAAACTCCCCGCTCGATAACGGAGTATAGTCATTACACTACGGAGCGCCAGGACGCCACGGCAGTTTGAGAACCCCTGATCTAACATGTTTGTGTGTTTGTTCTGCGATTACGTCTAACGCAGGTGCAACGCATTTGCATGCGTATTTACGCCTCTGTGCGTTTTTAAACTAATTCTCTAATACTCTGTTGGCCGTTATCTGATTTTGTTTAAATATGTTGTTGCATTAGATAGAATTAGAAAGTATACAGGATGCTAACAAATTAGATACCTACCAATATTTCTATAGCTTAATCTACTCGTCAAAACAAGTCACTTTTAATCTAAATTTTTAAAATTTGAAAAAAAATTCTCGATTTCCATTACTAAAGCAGTAATCCGTTTGGATAGATAATGTATGAAAAGATTCCGTTTTTTTTTTTAAATTTTAAAATTTGTCTGAGTGAAAGTGACTTGTTTTGACGAATAAGTTACGCCTTGAAAATATTGGTAGGTACGGTCAAGTGCAAAAAGAAGTATCGATTTAATCCTCCCATCGTCATATACCTATAGGTACCTTAATTCGACGACATAAGAGCTATGGGACATATTTATGAGCAAGTTGTGTGCACCCATATTTTTACAGTCATGTACCTAATTTATTAGCACCTTATTGTATTAGTTTTACTTTCAATTGACAAGATTTCATATTGTTTCTAAGACTATACTTAATTTGATTCGTTCTCTGTATTCTGCTTGGAAAGAGAAAGATGCTGATAGTTTTAAATTTACACTAGGATTATTAATTAATTTATTATACATTTTTTAAGATGTGCTTATTCTAAAAGGGCATAACTCCAAAACTACCACACAAATAGATCCATTACTTTTGTCTAGCTAGTCTCTATTAAAAAAAGTGATGACGTAAATCTGACGTTGAGGTTGCTATGAAATTTAAAATTATTACAGCTCTTTTTTCTGGTAAAAAAAGCAATGGAAACATAATTCTGTGGTGTAGTACCTATTGGTAAATTTAGATATATATTTTTAATTTCTTGTATTTTTTAAATACCTATGGAGAAATAAATTATAATAAATATTTTTCCGTCTTTAGGAGGCAAAACTCTTTCGATTCCTGTAGTAATTTTCAAGTGTAATACGAGTGGCGAGACGTACTGTGGGACGAGCCACGAGACGAGAGTGCGTGAACAGACGCTCGCGGCTCGTCTCGTGATTCGCAACGCTCGCGTCCGGAGCGGTTTTTTGGTCGCGAGTCAAAGGACCTCGCGACAAACGCGAGCGTCGTGTTTACATTCGCGCTTCCGCTTCATTCATAAATAAATAAATAAATAAATAAATATCACGGGACAATTCACACCAATTGACCTAGTCCCAAAGTAAGCTTAGCAAAGCTTGTGTTATGGGTACTAGGCAACGGAAAAACATACTTATATAGATAGATACATACTTAAATACATATTAAACACCCAAGACCCGAGAACAAACATTCGTATTTTTCATACAAATATCTGCCCCGACACGGGAATCGAACCCGGGACCTCAAGCTTCATAGTCAGGGTCTCTAACCACTAGGCCATCTGGTCGTCTATTGTTTAATTCATGTTTCAACGTTGTGCCGCGCGGGTTGTGCGCTTTAAAACTGCAAAATGGATTGGTCGCAAGAAAAACGTTTCGATTTCTTGAATTATTTCAAAAGGAACCGATAATTTGGGATCTCAAAAATAAATTTCACAAAAATAACCAAAAAGTAAACGATGCTTGTATAATTATATTATGCATAATAAAAGCTTGTCACAAAAATGTATTTTAACAGGCTGACATTATTACCTCCGTGAAGGTAACAATGTGTCAGCCTGTGAATTTTTAACTTTGACTAAGAAAAAAGAAAGTATAATAATAGCTTGTAATAATCAGACCTACCGAATACGGAGAAAAAGTTTCATACAAATCGGTCGAGCCGTTTCGGAGGAGTTCGGTAACAAACAACGTGACACGAGATTTTTGTGAAAAAATAGCAGTATTTTAACAAAATACACTTACGGGGTTCTATTGCGATGAATCGATAACATCCACCACCATCTTCGTGGGCGCCGTTTTTTTTTTTACTTTTCTTTTATTTAAATTGATTGTATAGTAGTAGAAGCTCAGTAAACCAAGATTTGCTGCCGCTAACACTTCAACGTCCTCCATCGTCGCTAGCTCAGAGAAAACTGAACTTGCCACGAGAGTGTAAACACGCTCATTTAGCTCGCGTCCGGAGCGAGACGATGAGGCGAGGCGCGAGGCGAGGTGACGAGGCGAGAGTGTAAATCAGGTATCAAAATAAAATGAAATCTCGTCAATTGTTGTATCGTACCAACACGTACCGTTCGCGTAGAGATAAAACTTATCGACAACTCCTGTTCCCTATCCCGCGGGAAATTCCAAAATCTATTCTCACTGCACCTCCATGATCCTAAAAGATGATATCTGTCAAGTATCAAGTCTCTATAACTGCTACAGTCACACAGATACGGTTACATTGAATTTAATATACCTATGTCCCGTTTATTCCTTACTGTGAAATTATTTTCCATAAGAACCTTCTACAAAGTACTTATGAATTCGTCTATCGCTATCCCGCAGGTACTATGCAATTTTCCGGGATAAAACTGTCCTATATCTCAAGGTCTCAAACTATCTCCTTACCAAATTTCATCTAAATCGGTTCCACGGTTCCAGCGTGAAGAGGTAACAGACAGACAGAAAGATACACATTCGCATTTATAATATTAGTATGGATAGGAAAGTTTGTGATAGTGTTTGTTACTCTTTTACGCTGACTTGGCTGGACGGATTGGACTCAATTTCGTATGTAGTAGCTGTATTTTTATTTTATAATTAACACGCTTTTACCTACAAAGGTTTTTGAAATGATTATTTCAATAAAGATCCAGAATTCCAAGTTAACTATCAGACGAAATGTTTTTATTATTTATCTTTGCCCATGCTATTAGGTCATACTGAAAGTTTCTGGATTCTTATAAATAAGACTACGCATTATCGTTATGACACATTTATTGTTTTTCAAAGTATATACGCTCCCTATTTACACACTTTTGCATTCGCTGGAACCTTTGTGAAAAGCAGTGGGTCCAGTCTTCCTTAGGGACTTCTTCGATGGCCTCGTGGAAAGCGTTCACTGCCATTTCCGGACTTGTAAACCGTAAACCTCTAAGTTTATCTTTAATCTTCCAGAGCAAAAAGAAATCGCATGGTGCAGGATCAGGGCCGTATGGCGGACGAGTCATTAATTCTACATTTGAGGCCTCCAAATACGCATTCGTTGCTTTAGCGGAATGTGTCGACGCGTTGTCGTGATGAAGGACTATTTTGCTACGGCGACGCTTTTCACAAATTTTGTCAAACACTTAGGCAAGCACGTGTTCACATACCAATCTACAGTTACTGTCTTTTGGTTTTCAAGTGACACGGTGGTGTAATGTCCCGATTTTCCGAAAAACGAAGCAAACATTTTCTTACCTGTGCTTCGACTTTTTTTTACTTTCGTCGGCAAGTCTTCAAAAGGAAAGACCCATTCAGCCGATTGACTTTTTCTTTCCGGTTCAAAGTAGTATACCCAGGTTTCGTCACCTGTCACGATGTTATATACAACCATTGATTGTCCTCCATCAATTTTTTTTATCATTTTGCGGCATCACTCTACACGCAGTCGTTTCTGGTCTTCCGATAAATCATGCGGTATCCATCGAGTGCAAAGTTTCCGAACCTTCAGATGCAAATACAATATCATGCACCTGGCTTATTCCAATTCCTAAGGTAGTACGAATTTGCTGACATATAATTTTTTTGACAGTTTCAATTAGTTGTCGTACAGTATTAATATTAATATCGGTAACCGCAGTTGCTGGCCGGCCTTCACGTTCATCGTCATAGAGATGGTCACGTCCTCCTCTAAACTCACTAAACCACGAATAGACAGAGCTACGACATGAGGCTTCATCACCAAATGCTAAGAGAAGTCTTTGACAACTCTCTTGCTGACTTAATCCACATCGGAAATCGTAAAAAATCATGGATCGAAAATTTTCACGACTTAAATTCATTGCAACAGCGACACCCAAATTTCAATCCAACACCACGATGAAAAACAAATGACAGTCTCGCAAATTAAAAAGTGATACACTACCAGAGAGTTACTTTTTAAAATCCTATTATTGCTTTTTTAATTTTCTTTTTATAAGTAGCCATTTCCTGAAACTTTCAGTATGCCCCACGTATCATTAGCCCATATGGGGCAAAAAACTAACAAACGACGTAATGGTTCACGAGGCATTTTTTTTGCTTATGATTTCGTTGTTCGTGTTGCCACCGTAACAAACTCACCCTGGCTGAAATCCGACTAGCCATTTTGTGTTATTTTTATTTGAGCATGTTAAAAAAACTTGCGCTTTTATATTATTAGTAGGATGTATGAACTAATTACACTTCATTTTAGACTTCGGCAAATTCCTGAAGTGTTGCTTTAAAATTGCCCGTCAAATTTCAAAATTTCAATAAGCTCGTTTCGCAGCAAATTAAAATTAAATACAAAGTTTCTGGTTTCCACTTAATTGAAAAACAAAAGAATTAATGAAATAAGTCCGTAATCGGAAGGAAAGCTGCAGGAGCGGTCCTGAGGCGTTTTTTGTCGGACTCAATTAAAAGCACGCCACTCAAACGGCTCGGGGTTAATTTGTGATTCGATTTGTTTCTATTTGCCTTCGTTTGATTGTAATTATTGCAAGAAATTTGTTTATTCTTAAGATAAAAGAAAATTTTCTTTTCGACATTGTAAGTAAGGTTGGTAATAAAGTATGCAAATCAAATTGAAATTAGTTTTGTCATATATAATAATAATAATTCATTTATTAGTTCAATATTAGTTCTACATACTTAGTTCTAGACTAGCAAATTGGGATAGGAAAACAGGATTAGTTTAAATTTCTCGATGGATTTGAGCTCCAAAGAAGTGTCCAAAAATATTTTATAAAAATATTCCAGAACTATATAAGTAAGTACCTATTTTATACCAGAGGCCATGCTCCAAGTACAACTTTGTACCATTCGGAATTGAGACCTTAGGTTTGTGGGGCCCCAGTTTTTAAAAAGCTCTCAAAAAGACTGACTTATAGCGCAGAGGACCAAATTGACAGCTTCCTCGCAAAACGTATTAGCATTGCTATTCATCGAGGAAATGCTGCCAGCATCTTTCGGTCCATGACTTTGTAATATTTGTTTTTTTTTTCTGTTTTTAGTTTAGTTATTCTTAGTTAATTTATATTGTAGTTTAAATTCTTACTTACTTTTATAAATTTTAGTTCTATAATAAATTTAAGAAATTTAAACTCTCCATTTTGCAGTTATTAATTAAGTTACATATGTACCACTGGAAGTGGGTCAAATTCAACTTCCAAGATTTGACCCGTACATACATACTTACATACATTGCCAGTTAATAAAAAGCTTTTAAAATTTATGTTTCTATCGAGCAAAGTGGAGTAAGTTAATTTGGTAGCTTAGCTTACTTTCTACGATTAACGTATAGGAATTTATGTTAATGTCATTGGTGATGAGCAGAGCTAATACATGAATTATTTTCGGTTGACTGGTCTCAAAATTCATCGATGATTATTTTATTATGCAATCATCAGTGATTTCAGAGACGAATATTCATGAATATGCTTCATTCATATGCATGAATGACAATAAGCGTAAGCTACTGCCGGACGTAGAAGATACGAGCTACGGTGCGTAGCTAACCGCTACGAGCGTAGCGTGGCGCGTAGCATTTGTAGCAGTAATACATTTTCAATTTAGTTAACCAAATATTAACCTAGTTTGTGTCATTAGTAGTTATAGCTAGACCGTTTAAATAAGTCTTCGCCCGCACGGTACAAGGGCGGGGGTAAGACGTCAAAGGGGGACGCTCGCCGCCCGCACCTCTCCCGGCCCCCTATGTCGTCATACGCGCCAGCCCCTGTGCCGCGCAGGCGAGGACTCATTTAAACGGTTTAGCTATACTCAGTTGAATGTATTTTTTGTATGCTACGTTACAATTTACACTAAAATTTGCAACAATCTGCATTTACTGTACAATATTAGACATTGCATCAGTAACATGTGTGTAAAACTCTTTATTGTATGAAAAACATTAAATTAACAGTTAACAAGAGAAACAGATGTACAAAGGCTAACTTATCCCTCAGAGGGATCTCTTCCAGTTAACAATTTTATTGACAGGAGATCAGAAACAAAGTCAGTGGCATGAAAAGTCGTGGTGGCCTAGTGGTTTCACCTATGCCCTCTCAAGCAGAAGATCATGGGTTCGAGCCCGGGCTTGCACCTCTGATTTTTTAGGAAATTACCATGAACTTTACGGTAAACGAAAACATCCTGAAGAAACCTGCACACACTTGCGAAGAAATTCAATAGTGTGTGTGTGAAACTTATATTAATTTTAGTAGTATAAGCTTTTTCCAGTTCTGATTGAAATTGCACAGTGTAAAAAATGACTCTTTATAATAAAGCGTGGTAGGTAGTATTGGCATCAAAGCTGTGAGAATAAGTTATTTGTATCAAAAATAGAATCCAGATGCAGGAAGTATTTACGAACAGTGCTATGGTCGTCACTTAAGTCCATTTAGCCGCAAGCGTATGCGCTGAAAGAACCATGCTGTCGATTTTAGAGCTTTAATTAAAAAATGTATTCGCCGTTAAATGTACGGACAGTCGAACGAGCATACGCCCGTATAGGTATTGTAGACGTTTTGATTAAATATTTATGAATTCATAAAAGAGGTGTAAAGCTATAAATGGGATCATAGGTATGACCCTCACAAAATTACATATATTTTTCGCTTATGTAAACTGGCTGCATTTTTAAACGTGATAAGGTAAACGTCCTTGTGCTCGACACTGACCCAACACATGGCACCTTCAATCTTATGTCATAATAAGAGAGGTGACAGATGGGTGTTATCTACTGGGCGTTGAGGTGTCGAGCATTGGTACATTTACCAAACAAAACTAGTGTTTCTAGCTCACTTAATGCTGGAGAATGTAATGCATTATACTCATTTGTTTTAATTAGTCTTATTTAATTTGAGGTGTCTATACATTGAGAATAACAACAAAGTTAATTTTATCAGACTAATTTTAACAATTGAGTTGGGTAAGGCCGCGGATTTTGACCAATTTTGACATAGAAGTAACATAAAAAAATACGTTACGTTACTATAAAACGTAACGTAAGTTCCTATAAAGCTTAGATCATACTGACACAATTTTATTCGATAACGAAACTAAAACTAAAAAGTCAAGTGATAAAGAAAAATAAAGTTACTTAAATTAATTCTATCATTATGATGTAAAATTAAATGTATTTTTTGTATTATTTATTTATTTATTTATTTATTTATTTATTTATTGCGTTTCACATTGTACATTTGATGTTACAAAATAAAATACAGCTTCAATGTGAACCCTGTAAGGGCACAGCAACAGTAGGACAGATACGCATTTCATTAATAATAATAATATGTCAGCATAATTATAAACTATTATTTAAAATATTATTAATCATTTTTACAGCTAATTAAAATTAAAATTTAACAGATAAATAGTTTTACAAATACATACCTACACACACATTCGCATTTACCAATTACACCATATCACATTCAGCAATAACTATAATTTAATAAATAATAAGTTATAGATAACATTTTTTTTTAAATCCTAGAATAAAATAAAATCAATATCAATTTTCATCAAAAAATTCTTGAACACTATAGTATGATTTCTCACTCAAAAATGCCTTTAGGCGGTGCTTAAATATGTTCATGTTATTTTCTTGTTTAATTTCTTTAGGTATCTTATTAAATATTTTAATTGACATATTATTATATCATTTTATTTTTATTCGATTTTTTACATTTTATTGGAAAATAATTATAAACGTTTTCAGTGTCAAAATTATCCGCCTAACCTATTTTTTTATTTACCTATTAAAAAAGCGTTAATTGAAACACATTTTTACAGTAATAATAAAAAGGGTGATTGGATTATTTTCCCGATGAGTGTATAATCGTAACAACTATGCACATGAACTGAACGCAATAGGTAGGTATTTGCACAGTTAATAAGTTTAGCAACCTGATGAACGGTGATGGAATTAAGTATCTGATCTCTCTGATCTTTAAGTTTGACGGAAGACCGAGGAAATTGGAAGAAGAAAACCATGAAACATGTGCCAACCGCATTTTTGTAGGATAAGGGCAGCGCAAGAAGAAGAGATCATTAACTTCGAAACCACGGGACTTAAATAAATTTTACGCACAAGTAGTTGCAGAAAGTTTCATGTTCTTTAACTAATTTTAAATTAACGTACTTTGTCTTTTATGCTGCCTCAATTGTTTTGGGCCGATTTCTTTACCTCCTGTACGCACTGTATTGCAAATTTATTTATCTTATTGAAAATACCCACCTAATTGTGTTTTTTCATACAAAAATCTAAAAAAAATCATTTCCTCACTGTTACTCACTGGTGTTGCCCTACCAAAACATGAGTTGCCGGTATACGAAAACCAATTTCTACCCAAATTTGGTTCAGAACTAGCGTTATAAAGCGTCACATAAGTAATTCGTAACGTAAACGTGGAATTCATATACCTATGATAAAAGAAACAAAGAAAACAATAAATTATTTCATTATAATAATTCAGTAACCGCTTGAACTATGGTTGTAATGTCATATAATTTTGTTTTAAAACATACATAAAATCATGACAAGTTAAATATTATGAAAAAAAATGGTTTTAATAACTCGGTGTCGAAAAAATGAGAAGACTTTCGTTACGTTTTAGACATAAAAATATTTTTATAAATTTTTTGAAGAAGTTTAAATCAATTATTGCAATTGCGACCTTGACAGTTTTTGTCGCTTTATATACTAAAATTTTTTTCAAACCTCTAGGTGTCACCAGTAATTTATAATAAGCTAGGTAAATTTGAAACGACCGAATTGGTCAAAATCCGCGGCCTTACCCAGTTAATGCATTATGTTGGCCAGCATTAACTGAGTTAGAAACTCTAATTTTGTATTAACATTTAGATTTCACCCTGTATTGGCTGGGATGAAAAGTAATAACTATAAATTGAAAATTTTAAAAACCCCCAACGCAATTATGGCACTCGTATGTTTAAACGTTATGTCAATGCCCATTATGCGTCTAAGATCCCTTCCGCAGCTAACAAAAGGGCTGATAACTTTGAAACGGCTGAACTGATTTTGATAAACCATATCTAAGAACCATTGCCAAGAAACCTGCTTTATATTAAAAAAAAACCGCATCCAAATCGGTTCACCCGTTTAAGAGCTATGATGCCACAGACAGACACACAGACAGACAGGCAGACACACACACATAGCGGCCAAACTTATAACACCCCTCTTTTTGTGTCGGGGGTTAACAAAACGAAACGAAATTTCGCACGCCATCATGACACCATCATTAAACAAACGAAAAGCAACAATTCTCTGAAAATACGAGCATATATTGTTAAACGTTACACTTCAATCACCCAGAGAAACAAAGGTATGCTAACAACGCCAAAGTTGCCGGTTTCAATACGAAACTTGTTTACCGAGACTTTACATTTCGCTGCTCGTATTTTCGCACAACTTTATACCATTGAAAACTGCCTCTCTACTAAAGCGGTAGAGTTGGTTCTTCCATAACTTTAAAGGATCTATGCAATACTAAGTAATGCAGCGTGAGTAGCGATTTTCCAACGAGAGCGATGCTGAGCGGTGCAAGAGGAATGCTTTAAGAACTTTAATTTATTTTTGTACTTACTTTTATCTGTTTTTTACACGGTCACAAACAATTAAATAAGAACATAAATAATATGATAATATAACAGAATGGTAACAAGTGACGGGAAGAAAAGATTTTCAAAAGCGAATTTATCTCTTGAAACCTTTTAGCGATTGACAGGACCATAGAACATTCAAAGACAAGTCACTCAAAAATTTAGAACAACCAATAGCTAAATTACCCTAAATAAGTACTATGTTACAGAAAGTGTACCAATTTACAAAATAAATTTAGGTTACTAATAAAAAAAACTTCAAATAATTGTGAACCCGAAAAATTTACACGCTACCAGCAATTTATTGCCGGATGTAAAACCTTCATAATCTCGAAAGACCTAATCTGTTCACTCATAAACCCGGCAATATTTTCAGCGTCATAATTTTTTATGCACCACCCAAAAACGCCGCGCACTGAACCCGCAAATTAAACAGACTGGAACAATTCATTAGACCCACCAACAAATACTTAAAGCAGACAGTTTTCTCTTTTCTGTTTTAAAAGCTCCACAGGTGGTCATACCTAACCTATCACCTAATCAACCGAAAACTTAGCGACCAACTTAATATAAGAAAACTAGCTGACCCGGCGAACTTTGTAACATTTAGGGGTATGAATAGATGCTGGCCGATTCTCAGACCTACCCGATATGCACACAAAATTTCATGAGAATCGATCGAGCCATTTCGGAGGAGTTTGGTAACAAACACCGCGACACGAGAATTTTATATATAAGATTGTAGAATAAACTTACACTGTTCTAAATAATATACTTACGCAAAAAATATCGTCAAAAATCTTCGACTTTTTTTAAAACTAAAGCTCGCTCAAAGTCTTAATAAGTTTCAAGGTGATGGTCGTCATAATCTGTTGATTGATGAGCATCGCATGATTCGCGAATGTCAAACAGTCATCCGGGCAGAAGTAGTTGACCCCACTTGACACGGAGCGGCAACAAAGTGCTAGTGGTAGCTCTCCATCTAATACACACTTATTTTGTTCTTAGGTCTTCGTCACACTGAGCGAATGTTACGGCGGCGACAGAATAAAGGATCGTTCAAGTATTCGTCTTTACAGTCTCAGTCAGACTTTTCTTCTTTACAGTCAATTAATGTTTCACAAACGGTATCATACAAATTGTTCTGTACCTAAGTACCGAATGTAGAATACTTAATAATAAAACCATTTAATTTACATAATTGATTTTATGTAGCTTTGTACAATAAATTGAGAATAAATTGTAAATAAGTTGTATACTCGTAATTACAATTATACATAATACTAGCTTTTGCCCGCGGCTTCGCTCGCGTGTACCATGAGTATTCCAAAGAACTAAGATATCAAGCAAGCAAGCATGCACGCAAGCAAGCAAGCGTGCGAGTAAGCGTGCAAGCAAGCCCGACTAAACTTCAGGTAGATACGGTCCTTTACAGTATTTCTTTATATACAATGTTTTTCACTAATTCGGAAGCGGGCACTAAAATAACCAGGCTTGTTAATAATATAAAACCTATTATAACTTCCCCCTGTCCTGCATTGGGTATAATTCAATGTTTTCTTACCTTCTACGGAAACTTGAGTAACTGGAAGCGCTGTGTGCCTACTTAGCATTGATATTATACATATTATAGTATTTTGTAAAGGTGTTGTGTGACCTAACCGCTAAGGAGTTATACCTTCCATCATCAGCTCATCTGAATAACCAGAAAGAATACAACTAAAGATCTATACGTGCATATGATATTTAAAGAAACTTCCTATAACTCCTAACCGTTAAGGAGCTTTACCATCCATCATCAGCTCATCAACATGAGATGATGTCTAAAAGACGCAAACACTTAAATGGGCCAATCAAATTTTAAACCGACTATAATCTGTCCGCGACATTTTTCAAACAATTGCAGATTTTTGTAAGTAAACATGTTTTTTCTTTAGTTTAATAGATGAATAGCATGAATACATGCCGTCCTACGTAAGTTTAACCTATTAAACCGTGAAATATCTTGTTGGAAGTACGATTTTTTGGTAACGCCAGAGACAATTTTGGTAACGCAGGAGACGCCAAAAACGTCGGTTTAAAAGTTGATTGGCCCAAATAGCTTGAGAAAATATATGAAAAACGTAATGCGTGCCTACAAAATTTGAGGGTTGCCCTCGATTTCCTTGAGATCCCGTCATCAGATCCTGATTTGGTGACAATGGGATCTGGAGTATATTGTATTCTTTCGAATAAAAAAATAATTTTTATAATCGGTCCACAATTGACCGAGAAATCGGTGAACATACCTACATAAAAAAAAACATAAAGTGGAATGCATAACCTCCTTTTTTTAAGTCGGTTAAAGAACCCTTTGCGGCCTACTTACAGTATAAACTTATGAATTTTGAAATTTTAGTTTTCTACAACCAGTAAAACGCAAAATCCCGTTTTTTCCCGTTCCCGTAAGAATTTCGGGAAATGCTTTCTTAATGCTCCCCTACACTCTCCAAGGAACCCACTTGCCAAATTTCAGCTTTCTATGACCAGTAAAACGAAAAATCCCGTTTTTCCCGTTCCCGTGGGAATTTTGGAAAGTTCTCTCTCAATGCTCCTCTACACTCCCCGAGCAACCAACATGCCGAATTTCAGTTTTCTACGACCAGTAAAACGAAAAATCCCGTTTTTTCCCGTTCCCATGGGAATTTTGGAAAGTCCTCTCTTAACCCTCCTCTACACTCTCCATGCAACCTAGATGCCGAATTTCAGCTTTCTACGACCAGTAAAACGAAAAATCCCGTTTTTTCCCGTTCCCGTGGGAATTTTGGAAAGTCCTCTCTCAATCCTCTACACTTTCCAAACAACCTAGATGCCGAATTTCAGCTTTCTACGACCAGTAAAACGAAAAATCCCGTTTTTTCCCGTCCCCGTGGGAATTCCCAAAAATCCTTCCTTAGTGGATGCCTACATTGTATAAGGTATCTATGTGCAAAATTTCAAGTCTCTAGGTCCAGTGGTTTGGGCTGTGCGTTGATTTATCAACAGTCATTTAGTTTATTTCGACATTTCAACCCCATCGCACCCCATCCAGGGAGATGGTATTTTACGTCCACCACCTCGGATTTTAAAACCGTTGTTGTTTTCGTAACCAGCGACCCGATAAACCATAGAAACAATACCCATGTTGATTTTCAGACTTTGTCACCCCATTTCTCCCTTTTAGGGGTTGAATTCCCAAAAAACCTGAAACACGTGTTTAATCATTTATCGTTAGGAGTACTTCTGTGAAGTTTCGAATAAAATAGTCGAAAGAATCTTATTTCCCCATACAAACTTTGGACCCCCTTTTCACCCCCTTTGGGAGTGAATTTTGAAAAATCCTTTCTTAGTGCACCCCTAGACCTTATAAGGAACCTACGTGCCAAATTTGGAATCTCTAGGCCCAGCGGTTTGGGCTGTGCGTTGATATGTCAGTCAGTCAGTCAGTCAGTCAGTTTCTTCTTTTATATATATAGATGATAGTATTTGAGGTACTGGGAATGTTTGATGTAAAACTACCGTGATCTATACTTATATTATATTAACTAGCTTTTGCCCGCGACTCCGTCCGCGTGGAGTTAGTAATTTGGGCAGCTTATTTTTTAAAATAAAAAATAAAAAAAATTCACCACCGTACCCTACTCCCAAGTCACTACTTCTAAAAACTGTTCTATAAATTCTTAAAATAGACGTATCTTTCTTATTTGTGAACCGATTCAAATGAAACAAACACTAAATGTTAATCCAAGAAAATACCAACATATCAGTGAAAACCGTATCCTTATAGGTTAAGCCGTTTCTGAGATTAGCGCGCACAAACGCACAGACAAACAGACAAACAGATAAACAGACAAACAGACAATAATTCTAAAAAACATTGTTTTGGGTTCTACTGCGCTAGTAAATAGCCCTAGTGACAGTTTTTTTCAAATATCTTCAATGTACAGACACCGACTTGTTACAGATTTATTATATGCATACTTTGATCAATTATAACTGAAGATACACATTGCCGAACAAAATCCCCTTCAAAGAATGTCCGAACTTTTTTATTTGTTTGCATAACAATTAAAATCATCACCTACACAGAAATTTGAACCTAGTCTTTACTTCATTACAGTCGAATTTCGGTTGACACTTGACAGCTAAACTTGACAATTTCACGCAACGTACTGAGAAAAAAGAAGGCCACTTTTATCAAAGTGGCGCTCATTTGGCTCGGACATTTTCGGGCGCGCGACTGTGGATCTACAGTTATAATTGATCAAAGTATGTATAGATAGATTACCCTAGAGAAGTGTGCCACTACTGGGCAAAGGCCTCCCCTCTTTTTTTTCCATTCGTACTGATTTTGAGCGGTGTACACGTCTAGGTCGGCTCGCCAACGTCTCCTGCCATCCATCTTGTAATATCCGTTATACGTGGCTACACCGTGACATATTAAATAAAAAAATCACTAACATATTTGATGTCGGTAGGTATACGTCCAGCATGTTTTGCAACCCGTTAATGTTTTGACCCGTTCCTTCTATGATAGTATGACCGAAAATGTGTTAACAAACTGTCATATAAACTAGACCTGTATCATAAACTCATAATCGCTGAAAGAAATTCTGACAATTTCATTTGACCCATTTCAAGATGGTCGATTATGACAAGCGGCCGTCCTGCAAAATACAATACCGAACCATCTCACGAGTAGGTACAATATGAGAGCAAATTCAACGAAAAGTCTTGTCTACCTGTCTCTGCCACTCAAGCAAATAAAAAAACGTATGGAGCCCCCTTAAATATTTATTTAACTCTGTATTTTGGTATTTGTTATAGCGGCAACCGAAATACATCACATCATCTGTGAAAATTTCAACTGTCTAGCTATCACGGTTCCTGAGATACAGCCTGGTGACAGACGAACGGTCCGCGAAGTCTCAGTAATAGGGTCCCGTTTTTACCCTTTGGGTACGGAACCCTAAAATTTACTTACTATTCGTTTCTTTGTCAAGAAGCTTAAGGTCATCGCATCCTGGTCGAGGAAGGTAAGCAGTAAGAGCAAGTCATTCCGTAATTCTGAGACAAGATACAAAGCTTTTAAAAGGGGATCTGTAAACTTTTCGGCGACACTGCAGCGTCTGTGGTCACAAAAGTTTAGAAAGTAGGTTATGTGAAAATAGCAAAAGTTTGAAACGTATACGACTCTCTGTCCAATGTCCTCGGAAAAACAAGGAAGTGACTTAAAATACATATGGTAAAGTTGAATTAAAACTATAATTAAAAATAAAAATAACAAGACTATGATAGTTAACCTAAACAGAATATGCCTGGGCCAAACGTGCCAAAAACACTTGGTGCATTACCCAGTTGTATAGCTAAAGAAATGTGCTTGACCAGTTAAATAAGCACCGGAACGTTGTAACCGGAACGTAATAGGATTGTTTATGTGTGGACTGACCCTAAGACCCGGGCCTTGTTTTTACCTTTTATCTCTCCAGGAAATGTGCTCCAATGCAAAACTCCATGGAGTGGAGCAAGTCGCCCACTCCTACTTCCAGTACATTGATCATCGACTTGCGAACCTAATGTTCGATACAAGTAGGTACGAAGAAATGCACAACTCGGGGTAAATTTATGTGGTCTCTATTTTACTTCACTTATGCTTAAATGGGATAAGTAAGTAGATGATAATTTGTATTTAAAGTAATAACTTTTTTTAAGATTTGCGTAATCATACTCAGAATCACAAGGAGTATTGATTTCTATGAATGAACAAAGGTGCCGAACCGAAGTCAGTTTTTTGACATTCGTCGTCATTGCTCGTCAGAAAACGGGCACTTAATTTATTTATGGAAAAACTAGGGTGGGTTACTTTTTTCTTCGTCCCAACCAATAACGCTCATGATTTTGAGTCAAAAAACTAAGTTACCAAATGCAAACACAAAAAGGTACGGCTTTATATACAAAAGACCAGCCTTAAATTCATTAAGTAAATATTTCCTCGAGAACAAATGACAACATACCTACTTCGGCAACTTGGCTAGGTGGATCCATTGCTTACGTGGAGATTTCGCTTTCGATTACTTTTTCTTCGCAAACTCTTTCGTCAGGCCTTTCATTATTACGTGAGAGTGAAATAAATAAAAATGCTTACGAAATGTGTTCAGGAAAACATCCTATAAGTTCCCTTTAGGAAAAAAACATTTGTGGCGTTAACTAATGTGGAAGGTAATGTTCTCATTAACTACAGTCAGGGAACGACCCTTTGCTATCTCTCAAGATGACATTCGCTTTTATCCTCTACTTCATCCCTTTACAACTATTTGGTATAACTTATCCTTATCTTATAATTAAGTACACCATACGTTCTAACGTACCTGCGAGTCATAATAATGCCCGTCGTGTAATTAGGCCTAACTAGTAGATAACTGAAATAAAATGAAAGTTTACCACCTGCTGAAATCCATTCCTTACTTTGTTTCCATTGTAAAAGGTTGTCTGGCGATTCCAGACAACTTTTTACGCTGCGAAGCGATAAGAACGCCTATTGCTTACTTTATATATTTTCTCCGTGTACTTATTTCTTTCTATTGTTTTCTATAACAATTTAAACAATAAAAAAGAAGAAAAACAATTTAACAAAACAAACCGTTTGAAATAAATAAATTAACAGTGGGAGAAAAAGGACACCGAACTCGATATCAATTAAGTCAAACTTTGAGAGGAACTTTAAGTTTGTGTTAGCTTAACATTTATTGTTATTATTGTCTTTATTAGTCTTTATGACAGTTATGACGGTGTACTGTAGTTTCGCCAAAAACATTTCCCAAATGTTTATTTTTTCTGAAACTGTAAACTATTCAGGATATGTATATTTCAGGACTATCCTGTAGCCATAAGCGCCAGACGCCATAAGGCCCCTTTTTTTATAGGACTGACTCATTTATACCCTCAGTTATACCCCCCAGGGCCCATGCAAGCTTCCGTTGCGCTACCACTGCGCCATTTAAACTAAGTAGTAATCTGTATGCTAAATGGTGATTTTAATTTGCATGAGTTGAACTCTAGCCCCGAGTTTGTTTTGCCCGGGTACCATTTGTAGCTTTAAACAAAATAGAAAAACAAGTTAACCGAACTGTTAATGAGTTTTCATTGGTATGGGGCAAACGTTCGCGATAAAATTATGGAAATACGGCCGCGGCGAGAGGAAAGTTGTGCTGAAGTTACTTTTATGAAACAAAAGTTTCTCTTAAAAAATAAACCTTTAAACATATTATCCCACCGCTCATCACTGGCACAAGCCTTTTCTTAGTGAGCTTGGACTGTAGTTCCCACGCGGCCCCAGTGTGTATTGGGAACTTCCTGCACGCCATTGAACTGCTTCTCAAGTGTACGCAGGTTTCCTCACGACGTTTTCCTTTGCATCACTTCGTTTGCCATAATTGCATTCGTCATAATTTCACATGCCATGTCTTGTCTACCAACGTTAAATCTATCGAGCGTGCCGTTTTCAGGATTTTTCAATGTCATCTTATAAAATGCAGTAGGTTAAGTTAGGTTACTATAGTAAAAATTCTGAAGATAATAATGTTTCAGGAATAAATTACTACTTTAAGTCGTACGTATACGTAGTTCAAAGTATTAGATTACCACTACTTCTGAGTATTAAGTAATTGATTTCATAAAAACCCATGGTAGCCAATGTAGCCATAATGGTTTAACATTTGTCCACTAAGCAAATGATCATGGGGTCTTAAGGGAAGTCTGTTGGTGAGGGGAATTTTAGACGAAACTCTTTTTGTATACTTAAATGATTTCTTACGGCTATGTAGAACTTTAGAAAATCTTAGCTTGGCTTGAATTTAAGAAAAACTTTTTGATTTTGCTGAAGAAAACAATAAAGCCTCAGTGCCATAGTTACGGCGTAAGTTCGGGATTGGTAGCTAAACTAAAAAGGGTAGTAAATAAAAAACGGAAATACGTAAATCTTACTAGTATCCCGTGGCGTGCATACCAATGAGAAGGACTTGCCCGGGTGGCTGAGTGACCCCGGATCCGTTCACTATTGCATTAAACATTCTGAGTTGGCTTGTTTTTTTTATTTCCGTAACTTTAAGGGAAGATTAATCAGGTCAAATAGATTTAACTTCTCGAAGAAACTAGTGTCTTAACTCTTTATATTTTTAAGATATTCTATAGTTAAATTTAATGGCTGAACCAGTCTAAAAGGTCCTTCATTACGTCATATTATTATTTATATTTTATATTTCGTCAGTAAAGAGTTAATCATTTACTCCATAAGCAAATGATAGCCATAACCACTAAGCTATGTGTTGGCATGGCATGTGCTGTCATGGATGATATTTAAACTTTGTCATAATTGACTCCAAGATTGACTCTAACTTTTGTGTAACTCTAGGGACCTACAATATAATATTGATACACTTATATTATGTATGAAAAACAAAAAAAATGTTTTTCGGTTTTAGCAAAAATCAATATACTAGGTACTTTCTGTTAATGTACCGAGCAACGTGTCGAATTTAACGGAAATAAAAAAAACACAGTGGAAAGTACATATTTTTTTTTATAGCCTATTATATGTCCCACTGCTGGGCAAAGGCCTCCCCTTTTCTCCGCCATTCTTCCCTATCCTGGGCATGCACCTGCCAATCGAGCTGAAAAGCGCTCAGGTCGTCTCGCCATCTCCTCTTGGGTCTGCCTCTGCTCCTTTGGCCATCCCTCGGAATCTATTCGGTAACGGTTCGCGCAATTATTATTTTTTTTTTTTTTAAATAGCCTATACAGTGTCCCACTGCTGGGCAAAGGCCTCCCCTTTCTTCTTCCACTCATCCCTGGCTTTTGCAAAGTGTTGCCAGTCCGGCTGGAATCGCTCCAAATCGTCCCGCCATCTCCTTTTAGGCCTACCTCTGCTCCGGTGCCCGTCGTTTGGAACCCAATCAGTAGTGAGTTTGGCCCAGCGATCCGGATACATCCGGCAGACATGACCTGCCCAGTCCCACTTGAGTTTGGCAGTCTTTGTCCCCACATCAACAATTCGGGTTTTGGAGCGCAGTTCAGTGTTTCTGATTCTATCAGCTCTTCGAACACCTAGGATACTGCGCTCCATAGCCCGCTGGCAAACCTTGAGTTTGGACTTCTGGGCCTCAGTCAAAGACCAGGTCTGGGCACCGTAGGTTAGGATGGGCAGAATGCACATGTCAACGAGCTTGCGTTTTAAGGCTAGGGGAAGTTACCCTTCATTAGTGCTTTCATGGACCAGTAGCTCCTCCAGGCATTTTCGATTCGTTTGTCGACTTCTTTGCCTTGTCGGTTTTCGAAGGAGACTATCTGGCCCAAATAAGTATACTCGTTGACATATTCAATCACATGCCCATCTTCCTACACAAAAAAGTACATATACCTACACAAAATCTGAATCAGAGTTTCTATACGGGATCACAATAGAACTGATGAAATCCGCGCAAGAACTATGTAAAGTCACCGGCATAGCTCGAAGAATCACCAGACTCAAGTGGCAGTAGGCAGGCAGGCACATCGCTTATAGAACTGATGGCCGATAGGGCCAAAAGATTCACGAATGGCGTCCGCGGACCGGAAGACAGTGTAGGTAGGCTTCCCATTACCCATACAGCCATTCGCCGTCGCCGTTTTAATTTAGTTTTGTTGCTAACACTGTTACTAGTTTTATTCACACAAGTAGACAGTAACAGCTGCTACAAACCAAACGGATGTATGAGAATTGACACGAGGTTCTTAGTAACGATCTGGGGTTCACAATTTGCCATTTCGTAGACGGAGAGAAAGTTTTTTAATAGTTATAAACCTCTAATGTTAATCCTATCGTATCCTATCCTATCTTATTTTAACCAAAACCAATATTATAAAACAATTTTAATAACATAAATGTACCTCCTTTAGCAAATGCCTAGCTTTTAACCAAATGAACTGCCTTATCTTAACAGCAAATAACGGGTATTTATTGTACCAATAAAAATGGCAACGAATAAAAGGCATCGGCAGAGTGATATTTCAGGCGCGGTCAAGTGCCTCTACTGTTATTATTAGGGCAGGGCACGCTCGGGCAGAGCTCGAAAATAGACAATTGAGCCATAGACTACCTGCGGGTAGAGACAAGTGCATAATGTGTCCGTTAATCTTCTAAAAAATACTGTACACGCCAGCGCTTTACGTTTTGGCTAACTTTCTCTTCGATTCAATAATCTAAATTGGAACTCTGAAAATTTTACAGTGGTAGATCCAAATATAAAACTGCCTGAAATTAGTCTGGAAAATTAACAGGGTACGCTGTGAAATGAAATATTTATGCCTGGAGGCAGTACCTGTAGTGTTGCGTAGTTAATGCCGCTAAAAATACAAAGAGTTAATTTTCTTTAGGTACCGAGATTTACAAAGCAAAAAGTTAGAAATTACAAATATCAACAAAGTTGCAGGAACTTTAAACATAAAACTACCGTGAGACTCACTCATAGTGAAAATATACGGATCACTCACGTCTTAAAACGAGTTTAACTCGACATATCAAAGTCAAAGTCAAAACTCTTTATTCAATTTAGGTATTTATTGATGCTCCTATGAACGTCGAATAATCTACCACCGGTTCGGAAAAACCCTGTTGAGAAGAAACCGGCAAGAAACTGAAGACTCGACTATAAAGTTGCAGGAAGTTACTTCCAGCTATAAACCCTAGCGAGACCAGCACGTGTGCATACGATTTGACACGGTCGTCACTTAGGGCGCATTGTCTTCTTAATTTTCAAGGCTTCCACAAGGTAAAATAGCATTACCAGTGGATTGGTACCAAGTTAACCACAAGAAACTTCAATTACTTTACAATGTAGGTCGTTTTTCAGCCTCGGGGAGACAATCGTCTGAACGCCAGTTACAATGGTAATGACCGTACATTATTTTCATAACAATTTGTTGTCTTTTGTTCCAGTGTGAGCGTGCCGGGTTACGCTGGCAGTCTGGCGTCTGCGCTGCCGGGCGCGGGGGGCGCGTGGGAGCGGCTCGGGGCTGAACTGGTGCTGACAGGGCTGGTGGCGGCGGCGTACTTCGCGGCCATGGAGCGCCGCTGGGCCGGCGCGGCGCCCGCGCTGCTAGGCGCTGCATACTGCGCGGCTACCTTTGTCTCGGTAAGTGTGTGTGCCGAAGCACGTTGGCAGCTTGGCGTCGACGCCAGCGCATGGATGCGACTAGGGGTCGAGTTGAATTGACCGTGCTGGTCCCGTTAGGACTGGGGGCTGCGGCGTACCTCGAAGTCAAGGAGTGCTAAAGAACCGACGTCACACCCGTGCTGCTACTAGGCACTGCATATTGCGTGGCTACCTCTGCCACGGTAAGCATCAGTGTGTGTGCCAAGCTACGTTGGTGCTCTGGCGTCTACGCTGCCGAACCGGGAGCCGCGTGCTTGGGGCCGAGCTAGATTGGCCAATCTGGTGCTGTCGGGAAGCGCCAAGAGTAGGCGTCGTAACCTCTCTTCTAGGCTCTGCATATTGCGCTGCTACCTTCGTCTCGGTAAGTATCAGTGTGTGTGCCGATCTGCTCTGACAGCCGGGCATCGACGCTGTCGACGCAGTGGCGCATGGAAGTGGCTGAAGGCCGAACTGGTGCTGTCGGGGCTGCTGGCTACAGCGTAATCCTAACCGTCAAGTGTAGAAATATGAAATTTTACACAGATGTCATACAATGTAGGTAGGTACTCAAACGAAGACCGAGATGTAATGTTTGAAAATTCCCATAACAAATCAGTAAAAATTCTAAATTTCAATTCATCTGCCGTAACCGTGGATAAAGTCTAGTGGTAAAGAATAAACTGTTTCCGGACCATTCCTAAGAATTTACCACTAAATCCCGAAATCACAAACGTGCGGCAATCACCTGACATGCGTCGAACTCGTAACATCTTCAGAATTCGAGCTCGATACACATTTAGTCCAATTGTGCAAAATGACAGACGGGCCAAGATAAATCTAGTCGTGAACACATGTGCCAGCCTCAATGGCGGTGGGAGATCCTTTGTGCTCCTTCCGCCCGCTCCTAGCTACAATATACACAAGGTACCTATACCTACCTGCTTTGTGCGCGTCCTTAACGGACAGCTGCCCGTCTTTTTGTACAACTGTCTCTCAACAATACGCGTACAAAAACCTCCTATTGATCTCGCGATTCCCGCTGTCAATATCGATAAAGAAAATATTTTTTGCAATAACTTAACCTTAACCTTCTAGTTACTATGGGCAGGACGTCGCTGAATCACTTAGGTACATAAATAGGTGATTGTAAGCTAGTGAGGACATTTCAGAATACTCAGGGGGTTAATGTGTTGTTTTGTAGCCAAATTATTAATTGTGTCTCTCTTAACAGTTTTTAATGATTCACTGTGAAGAACATTGCGCATATTAAATTGCTAGCTGTTGCCCGCTACTCCATCTGCGAATAATTTGTTTATGGTTTGGTTATCTCACAGGAACTATGGCCCCAAATCTATCCCAGGGTTTCAAACTATCTCCACACCAAATGTCATCTAAATCGATCTAGTGATTTAAGCGTGAATAGGTATCAGACAGACAGATAAACAGAGTTACTTAAAGTAAATTAGTTGGTAGTTCTACGAGCGTTTTTTAACCATTATCAGTATCCTGTCGCATTATATTGAAGAAATAAGTTACAGTTAGCATGAAATTTTCATTTCAAAGTGTACCGCAAGCACTCTAAGTATACTTATACTTTCTGTGTAGTTTTAGAAAAACTTTTATTCTGCGTGGCTTATTTCTCCAATAATGGGTCATACACGTTTTTTTGTTCGCGTCTCTCCTGTGTACATAGGAAAAGTTAAGGGTCCATAGCCAATATTTTTTAGTCAAGTCTTCATCAGCATTGGGACGCCTGGCCAACTTTCGGCCCATTTCAATAAATCTTAAGTTTGCTGACTCGAAGTCGCTAATTTTATGGCCACAGGAGAGACAACTTTTGTTTCTTACTGTCTGCATGACCCTAATATGTGACAGGATACTGATAACAATTAATTTTGCTTGTTTAATTAGTAATTACTTTGAACAGTATGGTGTGGGTTCACGCACACGTTCTTCAATATTTTAATAGCTCATCTCATGCATTCTCCAGGTGTCTCTGGAATCTAGATTCAATTTTCAGACAGTTAAGACAGGATAGGAAATAAATCAAAAAAAAAGAAAAAATAAAATAAACTTTGTACATAGACCATAGCGCATAGACCAGATGCGTGTGCGTGTCACGTACCAATTGTAATGAATAAAAACTATAAGAAAGATGGCACACTATGTACACGCATCGGGTGCGCCATCTTTCTTACAGTTTCATTTATTACAAGCGGTTTAATTACACGACAACAGATCAGATCAGTGACTCTCCTTGACTTGTGATCATTTCCCATCAGGTGACCTGCTTGCTCTAATGCCTCGCTCTTAAATAAAAAAAATAAAACTAACAAGTGAAACTGTTGAATTCCAGATGCCCTCATTGAACCCGGCGCGCTCGCTGGGGCCAGCGTTCGTCCTCTCCCGGTGGGAGAGCCACTGGGTGAGCTGGGTCGGCGGCCTCGGCGGCGGGGCAGCCTGCGCATTACTCCACGAGTGGGGATCCAAGCGACCAAGGGGCTCCTCCCGGGCCTCGTCCCCCAGAGACTTGGACGACGTGGACAAGCCGGCGTTTTCCACGCACTACCGGCACGCGCCGACGTATTGCGCTGCTTCGGCACCACGGCCGGACAACGCTGAGCCTCTCTACTCGGGGACCAAGTCGATGTATTGCCGGTCGCCGCCGCCCGCACGCCACCCGCTACACAGGTCAGCAGGACCGCAAGCCTACATGTAATTATTGTTGTGTACCTGTGCTCGGAAAAGAGGGATGTTGACGCCATAAAATAATTGGGTCATTATTCGAGCGCTTTAACCGCCTCACTTTCGTGGTCACGTTTTCTATGAATCGGCAGTAGATTTAAATGGCGTTTTCGGCTATTTATTAGAGGACCAGTACTTCTACAACATAGTTAAAAACTGTATCAGAATCTTTTGCCATTTCTGCAAAAAAGTGACCACGAAAGTGATTCTGAACAAACACTCGAATAATGACCCAATTCGAAGACACGACTCCAGTAAAAAACCGCTTTATTTTAGCCCCGAAAACCAGATTTATTTTCAATTAACTGCAAAATTGGATTTTCTGTTTGTTTTAAAACAAATAAATAGTTATTTGATTGAGTATGTGAACAAGTGACGTCATAATGTTGCTTTTTTTATTATGAGAGGGAGGCAAACGAGCAAGCGGGTCATCTGATGGAAAATAATCACCACCGCCCATAAATATCAGCAACTATAAGAGAGTCATTGATTTGTTGCCGGCCTTTAAAAAGGAGAGGGAATAAGGGAAGGGGACGGGGAGAGGTATTGGGCCCCCGGCGCTCTCTCTGACCATACGAAACGCAGCAGGAGTAAATACTGCTGCTTCACGCCGGTGTTCTGTGAGAGGGTGGTACTGCCCTGGATGAGCCGGCCCATTCATGATGCAGCGGCTAGCTACAACATGGCTCTACCATGCCTATTGCCATTCAAACTCTATGGGAGAATTGCATTTTGACAGCTCATAAAAAGTACGTCAGTTGATTGGTGGTGTCCAGGTCCCTATCGGAAATTAGTTTAAAGTCGTGGTAGCCTCGTGGTTTGACTTAGGTATGGCCTCTAAAGCAGAAATCCGTGGGTTCAAACCCGTACTTGCGGGTCATACACAGCTATAAAACAGAAGCTGTTTCTCCTGTAGACAAAATTTTCACTCGGAAACAT
Source organism: Archips xylosteana (assembly GCA_947563465.1). Lineage (NCBI taxonomy): Eukaryota > Metazoa > Arthropoda > Insecta > Lepidoptera > Tortricidae > Archips > Archips xylosteana. The sequence continues at coordinate 4,703,754 of OX387344.1, forward strand.
TTTTAATTTATTTATTGCGTGCGCTAATGGTTAATCCGGCCCTGGTCCGCGAGGTGGTAGGCGATGGCCCATGTCGCATACGACTAACGCCGCCACTGTACTAAGGTACAGTATTACCACTTATATAAGTTACATCGGCAATAATCGTTTGCGCAGAATAGTGCAACCTAACACCGACTGAAACCGAACATTAACACATTATTATTTTACCTTATGGCTTCAAATACACGTACAAGAACAACACGGACTCATGCTGTACATGTGAGGTTTTTCCAACGTGAGGCATCGAATTTATTGTATAAAATAGCACAATAAAATATCAATGGAATCTTTACCGAATTTACTCAATCTTTGTTATGACATGACAACATAAACAAGCTTGGTTGCTAACCACTAGAAAACTATAGATGACAGGGAAACAACCAATAGTGGACAGTTACGTGACGCACGTACACGTGGTGTGCTATGATTGGCTGAAAATTTTTCGCTCCACATCAAAATAAGTTTTCTGCGCAGGTACATCGGCGTAACTTATATAAGTGGTAATACTGTAGTCAGCGATCGGTTCATGATTGCAGGTCGCAGTCGGTATACAGCAAGGGTAGCAGCGCGGCGGCGGGCGCGGCCGGCGCGGGCGCGCCGCTGGTGTCGGCGCAGTCGCTGCTGCTGCGGCCGCACGCCGCGCTCCCGGCGCACGCCGCGCACGCGCACGCGCACGCGCTCACGCACAACCAGAACGCGCACAACGCGCAGCGCGAGCCCGCCTACGGGGCAGCGAATGGCGTTAGGCCCGGCCCTGCAGGTAAGTCGAGTATATTCTTGGTGTGCTGGTCTTTGATCAATTATAACTGTAGATCCACAGTCGCGCGCCCAAAAATGTCCGAGCCAAATGAGCGCCACTTTGATAAAAGTGGCCTTCTTTTTTCTCAGAACGTTGCGTGAAATTGTCAAGTTTAGCTGTCAAGTGGAGTTTTGCCGCTACCGAAATTAGACTGCCAAAACTGCAACCAAATAAAAAAGTTCGGACATTCTTTGAAGGGGATTTTGTTCGGCAATGTGTATCTTCAGTTATAATTGATCAAAGGTGCTGGTGGGAGAATTTATAATTGAACTTTGTTAAAGAAGAATTAGTTTATCGATATCCCTCTATGTATTATAATTAGAAAATTTATCCAGGTTATAAACAGATGCCAACTTTTTCCAATTTCTTTAGGCAGTTTTTGTGTGTTGGAGTAACCAAACATCAAAAATTCGGATTCACTTCAATAAATTATTGAGTTACTGCGATACACTTCAATAATTTTGTGATGTAATCCAGCCATACTCTTTTTGTTATGGACCACAAATGTGTTTTTAAGTATGTAAGAATCGAGCAGCGGGCTGCAGCATTGCTTCAAATGTTTGTCAACATCAACAACGTTAAAAATCAAAATGGTTGAAATTTATATAATTTTTATCACAAGCCGCACTCTTATAAGCTTGGCGGGCTGCAGGTTGAGCATAGCTGGTCTAACTAATCAGTTTCCAGAGGAAAAAGCCAAACTTATTATGGTCATAATTATGTGGATAGGACCACCTTTTTTTAAATGTGCAACATGAAACGAAATTGGAATTAATTGAATAAAAGTTATGACTTGACAACTTGTTATTTCCTCAGGAGCGGCAGTGCAGGAGCGCCGGGACTCCCTGTACAGCGGCAGCCGCCGCGGCCCGCTCTCCTCCGAAGACAGCGCATACGGCACCTACTCGCGCTCCAACTACCGCCCGCCCGAGCACTACTAGCGACGCGCTTCGCAGCACAACATAGCGCTGCTGTTCGACGTCTGAACCCACTACTCACTGCTGATACTCTACACGCGAAGACATGGTTAAAGTGATACTCTATCCTTAAACGCTGAACTCATACGCGGGTAATGTGATACTCTAGCCATGAGCGCTGGACTCAGACACGGTTAAAGTGATACTCTATCCTTAAACGCTGAACTCATACGCGGGTAATGTGATACTCTAGCCATGAGCGCTGGACTCAGACACGGTTAAAGTGATACTCTATCCTTAAACGCTGAACTCATACGCGGGTAATGTGATACTCTAGCCATGAGCGCTGAACTCAGACACGGTTAAAGTGATACTCTATCCTTAAACGCTGAACTCATACGCGGGTAATGTGATACTCTAGCCATGAGCGCTGAACTCAGACACGGTTAAAGTGATACTCTATCCTTAAACGCTGAACTCATACGCGGGTAATGTGATACTCTAGCCATGAGCGCTGAACTCAGACACGGTTAAAGTGATACTCTATCCTTAAACGCTGAACTCATACACGGGTAAAGTGATACTCTATCTATCCATAAACGCTGAACTCATACACGGGGAAAGTGATACACTAGCCATGAGCGCTGAACTCAGACACGGTTAAAGTGATACTCTTAGTCATGAGCGCTTGACTCGGATAGGTTAAAGTGATACTCTAGCGGCTAGAGTCTAGCCATTATCGCTAAACTTAGACATGTTTAATGTGATAAACTAGCGATGATCTCTGATCTTAGCGTAAACACGGTTAAAATGATGAGCGTTGCATTTAGATCCGTTTAAAATTATAACAAAAATAAAGTAGTGACCTAATGGTGGTCTACCCTAACTAAGGCATTGATGGTGAATATCTACGGTTAAAGTGATACCCTAACCAGTCTAGACATGGATTTTTTATAAAGACACGGTTACTTGATACTTACTCAAGCTTTAGACACGATATGCTTGGATGTAGACACGTTTAAAAGTGAACTGACTGACCATCATGGACGGGACATGATTGTAAATAATAAAGTGATACCTCACGACCGTCGAAGAATCGAAGCGATACTAGCCATGATCAAAACCTGTTTTGCAAACACAATGTACTTACCTACCTAACAATTAACAGAAAACGAATTTCAGTAGCCGTAAGGCTTATAAAGTATAATTTGACAACTCTGTAATGAAGTAGATGATAATTAATTAACTAGTAACTACAGTTACGGCTGCTATGAAATGAATCCTGACACATGGAACAACTATGAAGTTTCTGGATATTGACAGTATCAAACACACTTGTTGCATGTGTAAATATTAAAAAACTTCATAGTTGTGCCATGTGTCTGGATTTACTTCATAACAGCCGTTGACTATAGAACTACCACTGTATCCCTATTTAAACGTGACAGACAACTGTTGGTAATTAAAATTCTGTAAAAATAGCTAACTTGAAGAGTTTTTGCCTACAGGCTACGAAATCAGTGCTCCTTATACACTTCTATCGTTGAGAACACATAGGTATCGTATGTTATGATTAATAAAATAATATTAGTATTCTCCTCGATAGTTGTCACTCAAAAATGTATAGTCGTCCAAGAAAGTCCTTTACCACCCTAAGGTTCAAACGTCAGTTGTACGGATTAAAACGTCAAAGGCTATTTTCACTTGAAAGTCAATGTGACAATCAGCCTTACTGTTTTTCTTCTGCTTCTCGGAAATGTCACTAAAAATGCTGATGCACTTACTTGGTCGACCGTACTCTGTGACTGCTACTATAGCACTGTTGGCGACGAGCTAGGTACTCGTAGTATAGCGGGTGTCAAACATGATTATTGAATCTGATCACTCTTAAGTTCAAAATTTGAAGTTTGTATCATTCTGTCTCTCTTATTATCCTGTTAAATACTATTTGTGTGAGCGGCCTGGCACGATACGAACTTCAAATGTTTAACCTCAGATTGTACCTAGTTACGTAGCAACGGTTACCTATGTACTCTATAATGTAGTCAAATTTTCGTCATTACCAGACACCTGTCACGTGGGTTAAATATGAAATAGGGCCTATTGTGATGCTTCCAGGGTTGTCAAAACCAAGAGTTGCTCAACTAAAAATATATGTGCATCGCTGGTACATCGCTCTTTCAAAACGAATGTTAATCATAGAACTTGTTTAAAACCAGTGTAATAAAAACTGTCTATTGTTATATTATACAGGGTGTCCCAAAACTCAACGATAACCTGGTATCAGGCGAGATGCCAAGTTATGGCAATTTTGGTAAAACTAAGAAAAAAACCATTAATAATAATTTAATAATACCTCCACATTTTTTCGGAATATCTAATACTAAAAGTGACATGCATCTATATGACACTATTATCAATTAACATCAACATCATTAACAATATAATTATTTATACAGGGTTTAATCAAAATGGTGATCCAAAAGTACTGTTCCTTACTCAGTTAATGCTGGACAACATAATGCATTAACTCAATTGCTAAAATGAGTCTAATAAAATTTGGGATGTTCATACTTTGTTGCCATGAAATCACCAACTCAATGTATGGACGCTTTGATCAATTATAACTGAAGATACACATTGCCGGACAAAATTCCCTTCAAAGAATGTCCGAACTTTTTTATTTGGTTGCGTAACAAATAAAATCATCACATACACAGAAATTTGAACCTAGTCTTTACTTCATTACAGTCGAATTTCGGTAGCGGCAAAACTCCACTTGACAGCTAAACTTGACAATTTCACGCAACGTTCTGAGAAAAAAGAAGGCCACTTTTATCAAAGTGGCGCTCATTTGGCTCGGACATTTTAGGGCGCGCGACTGTAGATCTACAGTTATAATTGATCAAAGTATGGACGCCTCAAATTAAATAAGACTGATTAAAACAATTGAGTTAATGCATTATGTTGTCCAGCATTACCTGAGTAAGGAACACTACTTTTGGATTACCATTTTGATTACACCCTGTATATTAACATCAAGTGACATGGAATTATTTTTTTCTCATTTCTTCTCGAACGGGTATAACTAGCCTCTCGCCTGGTACCAGGTTATTGTTAAGTTTTGGGACACCCTGTATACATATTAAAGCATTATTAAAATTAGTTTAGCTATGTAAGCACTATGGTATTATATTTGTAATATATATGCTGCTCATAACACAAGTTTCAGGGAAATATCTAAAAATATCATAGATAAATAGTTTGGCATAAAATTTTGCTTCGCAAGAGCAACAACACAGCATGATTGATGTCATTTTGCTTGTGAAAATGTATAGAAACCAGAGCCGGATTGACTATCATTCAAAGTAGGTACCTAGGCAACTGTCTAGGATAGGGGCCTTTAAGCCCTAAGGCTGCCTAGAGAGGGGCTAAGGGCCCTGCACGCACACATGTCTCATAGAGTGAAAATTTGTATCCTTCATGACAAAAGGCCATACCGCTGCTTAAAATACGGAGTGCCGGGGGCCCAATACCTCACCACTTCCCTCTCCCCCTCCCTCTCCCCCTTCCCCTATTCCCTCACCTTTAGGGCCGACAACGCACTGGCATCGTGTAAAGCGCTGCAGGTGTCTATGGACAGTGGTGTTCATTTAACATCAGGTGACCCACTAGTTCGTTTGTCTGGCCAATCTGACATAAAAACGTTGCGGAATCGCAGTGACGTGCCGTAAACGTCAGAATTTACCGCATGCTCTCCATAGTAAAGTTGTGACGTTTACGGTGCGTCACTGCGATTCCGTAACGTCACCGTTTTTTACGCGGCGGTTTGGTCGCACCTTTAAAGTGTCTTTTTTCGGCACATTGTCAGTGGATTTGACTGAACTTGAAATGAGCTGATGATCTTCAAACGGCTGAAAATGAGCTCCGATGTATGTCTATTTCATGTTTTTGAAACGGGGCTGTCATTTAAGATTCTAGAACTTTGGTTGTCGCTGTAGGTGTTGAATATCTCTTTAAAATGACAATACTTTTTTGCATAAAAAAGCAGTTTTCCTTTGTTAAAGTACCAAAGTAAGCATAAACCACACATAGGACGGCAGCGGGTCGGGAGCGAGTTGGATCGGGAGTGCAGCGGGTCTATTTACGTGGTGGTACGTAAACAACATCACACCGACGGCGGGCGCGAGTCGGGCGCAGGCGGTGTGATGTTGTTCATATACAGCCCCGTAAAACCACACTCGGGAACGGGTCGGGTCGGGAGTGCAGCGGGTCTATTTAGGTGGTGGTTTGTAAACAACATCACACCGACGGCGGGCGCGAGTCGGGCGCAGGCGGTGTGATGTTGTTCATATACAGCCCCGTAAAACCACACTCGGGAACGGGTCGGGTCGGGAGTGCAGCGGGTCTATTTAGGTGGTGGTTTGTAAACAACATCACACCGACGGCGGGCGCGAGTCGAGCGCAGGCGGTGTGATGTTGTTCATATACAGCCCCGTAGAACCACACTCGGGAACGGGTCGGGTCGAGAGTGCATCGGGTCTATTTACATGGTGGTATGTAAACAACATCACACCGACAGCGGGGGTAGCTACTCCGCAACCACAGTACATGGTATCTACGCATGTGCGACACATACAGGTATTTTTTCCGTTAGATGATGGCCGTTAGGGCAATAGGTTCTTGAATGACGACCACATTATTCCTAAAGTCGCAGCGTGGGTAGGCCCTCCACTAGGTGGACTATTGACCTGGTCACAGAAGTTCGATAGGGCAGAGCAGCACCAGTCATTGTAGCGTCCTTTGTGGAAGGCCTGTCCAGCAGTGGACGTTTTTCGTCTGACGATGATGATGACGTCTGTTTATTAAATTTAAATAATTAATTCAAATCTTTGTATTATATGATTGCAACGAATTAGGAACTTGTAATTGTAATTTGTAATTAAATAAGTGTTACAAAAATTAATATTACCTCTAACCGAACTATGTAGGTACAGGATTTATGACCTAAGAGAGCTGATAGTATCCGAGCTGACTGAAATATATGTATATACCTAATTAGCTGACCCGGCAAACGTTGTATTGCCATATATCACCTAGGGTTATAAAAAATAGCCTACGAACCTGTTCTCAGACCTACCAAATAACGATACGAAGTTTGAAAATCAAATTTTGTAGCGATCAGGGGGTGGCGGCCCGCGCTGAATAGCCTATTATCTCGTTAAATATGTAAAATTGAAAACTTAATTGCGTTCCAAATAAAGTTTACTTCATGCAATGTACGGTCAAGTGCAAAAATAAGTATCGATTTAATCCTCCCATCGTTACATACCTATACCTTAATTCGACGACGAAAGAGCTATGGGTCATATTTATGAGCAAGTTGTGTGCACCCATATTTTAACACTTGACTGTACAAAAATCAAAGTATTTCAGACATAAATAAGTCACCCCTTCCTTTAGAAAAACACTGTTACAATCACAAATTATTGTCATTTCAAAACTAAACTTATTTTACTTTTTACATAAAGTTTACTTTTGAAATTACAATAATTTGTAAATTGTGTCAGTGTTTTTCTAAAGGAGAGATAATTCAATCGGAAGAGTTGTATGAAATTAAATAATAGAATAAACATTTGTAACTACGTATTTAGTTTATTTCGCTAACCATAGTTACCAGATTAGGCTTTAATTTATATCTCTTTTGTATTTTAATTTGTTCTAGTATTTAATATACGTCAGTCGCTACTGTCCGGATCGAAGGACCAACTATGCTCTCGTAGGATAAATACATACCTACATACGTTTATATTTGTATATAGAGCGCACTCAAATGGACATTTTCACTTTAAATTTTACCATGTACTTTATTCAAATGAGGAGATATTGAGTTTTTTATTCAGAATTGGGATGCACCAAAAAAAATAACCTCTAGTTTTTATATTTTTTTTGGAAAGAATAGGATATTTTAAGACACCATTTTCATCGATTTTGAATTTGGTTGAGTATTTAATTTTTTATATTTTTTTTTAGAAATACGTTGGATGACGTCACAGTGAGAGAGCCACGTTCTATAGCCTAGAAAAATTCAAGTCGTACATAACAATCTGTGGCACTACCACGGCACTACTGAGACCCTACTACGAAGTGCATAATTCAAACTTCGTTTCATGCCGTCCCGCTCACGCTAATATGATTTGACACGAGAGTGAGAGGGATGATACGATACGAACTTCGAATTTTGTAGTAGTGCCCCTGATTTGTCTTGTCACTGTCAATATTACAAGCACGGCTTAGGGTCCTAAATGAACCATGACAAAATATTTTTATTTATTTCTCTTCTTTTAGCTTCGATTATTCCTGTTTGTTTAATGGTGTGATAGTAAATAGATATTTTTTATTAAAATCTGATATTTAAATTCTTTCATATTTACTTGTAACGTAGTAATTTAATAATTAAATTTGTAAAAATACATTGCGAGTATTGTATACATTTCGGACTTTTTGATAAATGACAACTGTATAAAGCCAGGTTTGCATCATGTGATTAAAGTTCTGTCTTTGTCACTCTTTGCTATTATAAGCAGGACAGCAACATTTCAAACTGTCAATTTGCTTTAGAGTGTAGACCTGCTTTATATCTGCCTTTGTGACGATTCACTGCAGGGGTCAAATGAAGGTCATTACTTAAATTTTCTTTATTTAATTCAGATTATCATATTTTTGGAATCTGATTTCTGAAAACGCTTCACAAAGCCTATTTCTCCAAACGGTTTTCTATTTATTATACGTTGCCAAAAATTGGGACATCCCAATTACGAGTAGGTACAGTCGAAGGCATAAATATCTATACGGCTTTCGCGTCAAAGGTACGTTAACATAAACCTTATGGTTAATAGCATAGAGTTGTATAGATATTTTTGACACCTTGTTAACGTATATATATTTATGATCTTGACCGTACCATTTATACTGAAGCCAACAAACACACATGCGGTTCGCCTGATGCTTGTAATCTGCGCCGCCCACGGATACCGACAGCTCCAGCTATGCCAGTGTTGCAAGAAACTATACACTCGCCTTCCCTTTAACCACTTAGAATTTTTCATTGTACATGCTCATGTCGCCATAGAGGGGGTGCGGGGCTATTAAAGAGGGATGAAAACTTCATTGATTTTGCCGTAGGATGCACCGTTTTCAAGATATTTGACAAAACACCGGTTCTCGTCCGATCACCGAGATTAAGCAACGTCGGGCGCGGTCAGTACTTGGATGGGTGACCACCTGGTTTCATTTTTGTTTTTTAACCCCTGACACTATATGTGTGTGTGTCTGTCTGTCTGTCTGTGTGTCTGTCTGTGGCATCATAGCTCTTAAACCGGTGCACCGATTTGGATGCGGTTTTTTTTTAATAGAAAGCAGGTTTCTTGGCGATGGTTCTTAGATATGTTTCATCAAAATCGGTTCAGCCGTTTCAAAGTTATCAGCTCTTTTGTTAGCTGCGGAAGGGATCTTAGACGCATAACGGGCATTGACTTAATGTTCAAACATAAGAGTGACATAATTGCGTCGGGGGTTTTCAAAATTTTTAATTTATAGTTATTGTATGTTTTGTTATGACGTTGTCACGTTAAACTATCGTCCGTAAACCGACTTTACAGACAACCGGTTTTTTAGCTAACGGACGTAGTATTAGTCGATTTTAAAAGTACAAGGCACACGGCACTTGAAACATTTCACGGCCCACCCAATTTAAGAAAAAAACAAAATTTCCTCATTTTGCAAAAAAAAAGTGAATGGATACACTTTAAACTGAAAACTTTGCGCAAATAAGTAAATAATAATCTAGAATAAGAATTAATTTTGGCAATGAGGACCAATATAATCCTGAAAATGTATGTAATTGTTAAACTGTTATCAACTGAATAGTTTTTCTATAGTTTAAGAATACCGAAAAGCCAATGTTGACTTTGTGCCATAATACTACTTCCATATTTTCATTACTTGATTATTTTAACTCTGTGCCAACATAATTTAAATTAAAGACTTACTAGAATAAGTAGGGTAGTAAATTTTTATTATTTAAGTACTGTATTATTTTAATTATTGTTTCAGCATTCTCTAGTAACTTTTTGATGTTTTAGGAGAATAGTACATTACTGCAGAGGCCGTGAAGTAAGGGATTGATGGACGAGATTTGGGGTATACGGCCGAGTCGTAGACGAGGCCGGATAAAACGAGTCCAGCAATCCCTCTTCCGGCCGAGGATTGTATAGAGCTTTTCTCAAACATGCATCATCATCATCATCATCATCATCCATCCATCCAACCATCCATCCATCCGTCCATCCATCCATCCATCCATACATCCATCCATACATCCACCCATACATCCATCCATACATCCATCCATACATCCATCCATACATCCATCCATACATCTATCCATTCATACATCCATCCATCCATCCATCCATCCATCCATCCATACATCCATCCATACATCCATCCATACATCCATCCATACATCCATCCATACATCAATCTATACATCCACCCATACATCCATCCATACATCCATCCATACATCCATCCATACATCCATCCATCCATCCATCCATCCATCTATCCATACATCCATATATCCATCCATCCATCCATACATTCATCCATACATCCATCCATCCATACATCCATCCATCCATACATCCATCCATCCATATATCCATCCATACATCCATCCATACATCCATACATACATCCATCCATCCATACATCCATCCATCCATCCATCCATCCATCCATCCATACATCCATCCATACATCCATCCATACATCCACCCATACATCCATCCATACATCCATCCATACATCCATCCATCCATCCATCGATACATCCACGCATCCATACATCCATCCATACATCCATACATCCATCCATTAAACATCCATCCATCCATACATCCAACCATACATCCATACATCCATCCGTACATCCATACATCCATACATCCATCCATACATCCATATATCCATACATCCATCCATACATCCATACATCCATCCATCCATCACCAGTAGTTTAGGCGGTTTTATAGAAATAAAAGAAGAAAGATTTTTTAATGTCGTAAGTTGGCTGTATGTAATTTTTCCTTTGTCAGTTTAGTGTTAGTAAGCAAATTTAAAAAGTTACAGCAGCGGACAATAATGGTTTTTCATACTTACTTTTATGGCCTAGGCCAAGAAGTAATGTAGGGAGCCATAAACAACAAACTTCATGGCTTCATTTCGTGACATTAACGCATACATTTCAAAGCATGTTTGAGAAAATATTATTATTACCTGTGAAGCTATCTCTCTTTGTTTTGTTTGGATACATACCTATACTTCATTTAATTTAGAATTAGAAACCACAACATCATTATATTGCGGCTCGTGAACTGTAATCTCTTTACAATTTGTACTAGAGTAACAATTGACGACACGCAAATAAAGTGACATTAAAACAATTTTATTTTGCGGCTCCCAGACTATTGTACTGTTCTATTTGCTAGGTAAGAAATAGTTGACCAGACGCAATATAACGTTATTGTGGTTTCTAATTCTAAATAAAATGAAGTATAAGAACTGCGTCCAGGGCCGTACTCAGAGAAGGGATATAAGGGATACAATAGGTACCAAGTTAGGTATGAAGTATCTTTTTTTTTTATTACTTTTACTGTCATCCCGTGAAACCATATATTTCAAACTAAATACAAACTGAAATATAGATGCACAGAAAAAACCCCAGAAAAAAGACCAATGCTGGGAATCAAACCCAGGTCCTCAGAATTCCGTACCCAGTCTAGACCAGTGATGGTGTAGGGGTAAGCACGCAGCACGGAATGCTGAGGACCTAGGTTCGATTCCCAGCATTGGTCTTTTTTCTGGGGTTTTTTCTGTGCATCTATATTTCATTTTGTATTTAGTTTGAAATATAGGATACAATACCCTTACAATAGAAGTTTAAAAAATATCCGAATTTCGAGAGGTCAGCCACTTTCCATTTTTTTTTCGAACCATCCTTAGACGCCTTAGCGTGAGGACCCTACTTCTTCATTGCCCCAAGGCCTCCAGACTTCTAAATCCGGCCCTGCTGCATCACAGATATCTGACAAATAAAATATCAGGAACTTAATGGAGACAGGTAACACAGATTTTGTCAAGACAAAATAAACTGTTCCGACGCCTGTTATTTTGTAAATTCGGTTTTACCTCTACAGTTTATGTAATCAGAATTAAGAAATTACTCACACTTATCTCATTGTAAAAAAGTTGTAGCAGGTCTAGTGGTTTGACTTATGACCTCTCAAGCGGAGGGTCGTGGATTCAAATCTGTGCTCGCACCACTGAGCTTTCGGAATTTATGTGCGAAATTACATTTTAAATTTACAAAGCTTTACGGTGAAGGAAAATATCGTGAGGAAACCTGTACACACCTGTGATGAAATTCTATGAAATGTGCGAAGATCCCAATCCGCAATAGGCCCGCGTGGTTACTACGACTCAAGCCCTCTCATTCTGAGAGGAGGCCTGTGCCCTGCAGTGGGACATATACCTACAGTTAAAAGCCGCATCTACAACAGTAATAAATGTACATGTTACTATGTTGATATTGTTGATACCCAATTCTATGTTTCTCGAAGCTAAGATAAGTAGATAATTTGTATTTATAATGGATAAGATTTTAAACCAAATTGCTATCTACCTAAGATTTAAATATTTGGGACTGTAAATAAATTTTAATCAAAATGAAATGGTTTATTTTTATTCCTTTATGCCCTTTTATTGAGATCGCCGAGAACGTCTTGGACCTCTCTTCGGGCGCTTGTAGGGCGATTGTGCACTACAATGAATTTTACTGTCCGGCATCCGATTTTTTACGGTCCGTTTTCTTCATGCCATTAAATGTATAGCACTGCCAGACAGTAAAATTCATTGTAGTGCACAATCGCCCGTATTGTGCCTTTACTGTCCAGCATCCGATTTTTTACTGTCCGATATGGCACGCCTTAAATTTAATGCTAGCTTGTGCACTACACGTAATTTTACCGTCCGACATTTTACTTTTCCGCATTCCGGACCTTTGTTTTGCGCTTCGAGAAGACAACAATGAAAACCTAAGGTATTGCAAAAAATCATAAATAAATAAATAATTAGTTGTAGACATACGATAGAAAAAAGAAACTTTCGCCCTGCCTCAATTTATTGTGGTTTAGTTATATAAAATTACCCTGTCAGGTGTACCTTTCACTTTAAGGGGATGAACCCAAAATTCTTTTTGTCTTCTACATCTTCGCAAGTAGACTAATAAAGCAAGCAACTGCCGACGTTCCAGGAAGCTCATCGATAGCGTAATTACGCGGGCGTGGCGTGTAGTTTTTAAAGAAAGCTAACCCTCAACTGCGCCGCACCTCCGAGAAAAGACGGACAAGTGCACAAACCAACCATCCGTATTTATCTTGCCACACCGGACCGTAAAAAATCGGATACCGGACAGTAAAATTCCTTGTAAATTATTGATGTGAACAAATAAATAAACTCATAAAAACACCATAATTAAACTGTATTGAATCAATTTCTATAAAAACATTTCGTAAAGCAAACCACACATACTCAAGATATAAACGACAGTGACATGATGTCACAGTACTTTTAACATTATTCTTTTTCGTAGCTGCCAGTACCTATCAATCGCGTCGCGTGATTACAAACATCAACATAAATCACGGTCGCGAAGAATGGGCGTTTGTCTTTGTGCACTACAAGACCGGACCGGAAAATTCTGGTCCGGAATGGGGAACAGTCTACAATTTTTTTACGATGCGATATAGAAAACTCAAGGGTGTTGGTTGGTTGTGGGTAAATCGGACACTTTTGTAGACTTTTCCCCATTCCGGACCGGAATTTTCCGGTCCGGTCATGTAGTGCACAAACGGCCAATATCGTACAATGATCTGTCACTAATGTCACTATGTATCTCTGTCGCTTGTACGCATGGACCTACTACCTAAACGCAGTACGTAGTACTTATTACTTCCATGGGAGCCGAACATTGGCATTTATCTATTAACCGTGACGTACGTATTGGTAGGAAGAACCGATCCAGTAGCGTGTCTGACAGCACTAGGCTGGACATTATACGGATTTGCCTCTAGTAAAACGAAACTCGTCGAGTTTGTAAATCACGGTACTTTTGAAACGTAGACAGATGAAAATTTAGAGTCTCTTATCAAAGAACAGTACAAACTTGATTCTTTAGGGATTACTAAAAAAGAAACTTTGCTTAGTAAACAGGACCAATGTGCTATAGAAATCGTCGAATCCACATCAAGGCGCTTGCCTGCCGGCCGCTTCGAGGTAGGTTTGCCATGGCGTGACGATATACAGCGTATACCTGACAGCTACCCTCAAGCAATGTCACGTTTATTAAGTTTAGAGAGACGTATGAGTGAGGATGTTGGTTTTGCTACCGCTTACGATGCATTATGACCAACATGTTGAATAAAGGTTATGCAGAAGAGTGTGCTTCTGAGACGTATCACGTCAATCACAGTTCTGTTGACAATGATGAGAAAATTCGCCTCTATCTACCGCATTTTGGCGTATACCATCCTCAGAAGAACAAACTTCGCGTTGTGCATGATGCCGCAGCCAGGAATGAGGGAGTCAGCCTGAATTCTTTATTGCTTTCTGGTTCTGATCTGTTGCAGCCCTTGCTAAAAGTTTTATTTCGTTTCCGGGAGGGACGCATCGGCATCACAGCTGACATAAAAGAAATGTTTCCCCAGATTCGAGTAAGGGAGCAAGACAGGGACGCTCTTCGATATTTATGGAGATCGGTGAATACACAGCCCTTAAAAGAATTCAGGATGACGGCTGTCATCTTTGGCGCGCGTTGTAGTCCTTTTATAGCACAATATATAAAGAATAAAAATGCTTTAGAGTACAAAAGTTTGTATCCTGAAGCCGTAGAAGCCATTTTATTTGATCATTACATGGATGATTACATTGGCTGTCTAGATAATATTCAAGAAGCAGCCAAATTAGTATCCGACATAATTGCTGTCCACCGCCTCTTTTGAGATGCGGGGATGGGTTTCTAATGAGCCAGCGGCATTGAGGCTCGTCCCAACTGACCTTCGAGCTACGCAGCCATTGGAAATCCATCTTGGCAACACTACTAATATCGTTCGAAAAGCGCGTCAAAAGTGGTGTTTGGGGAAATTGGGAAACAATCGATTAATAAATTAATTTTTATTCGGACTAATTAACACCTACAAACGGACTACACCGACGACATGGAGGCAGAAATTATTGAAATAAATGAGTGACAGTGAATAAAAAATAAATAAAATTTAATGATTTATTTCTTATTTTTCTTAAAAAACCTGAAAAAATCGGAAAAAAACGAAAACTTCGAAAACTTCCGAAAAAAAACATTTGATTTAATCCGGCTTTTTCAACGCTACAGGCAGGCCTCCCGCATGCCATGTACTTACGCGCGATATTTACCTACCGCGGGGACGATCTGCTGCGGCGATCGAAATTCCAGTAGGATGTCACAAGCGCGCGCCGACGCACGTTCATTCGTTACGAAGTATCTGTTACGAAGTAACTATTAAGGAATCTGTGCTACAGGTGTCCGTATTTCATACAAATAAAAGAAAACCTATACGACAATCGCAAAATTTTTGCGTTAATAAGGCTTTACACGTAGCAACAAATAATATTGCTTTAACTGGTCGGTGATAAATTATTATTTATATTTAGAAACATTTTAGAAGTAAATGTTTTTACTTCATTACATTACATCAATCGCATATTGTTCTACAAAAAACGAAAGGATTGAAATCAACTTAACTCTGGCAACTCGTAAGTCACTGTTAGAACGGGACACAGCGTTCACTGGTTGCCCTCTCACGCGGCTAAACTCGGCTTCATTTTTATTTTGCGCGCAACAAGGCTCTTACGACCTTAGCATAAGGTTTTATTTTCTTTATTTTCGGAGACACTTTTTGTCGCAGTACTTGTCCAGTTTAGATAGTAGGTCCATGTCGGCTCCAATTAAAACGGTTGGAGTCGCATCGTCATATGTCAATACGTCAACTAGATCGCTTAGGTGCGAAAAAGATTCAAACGTTTCGCCACAGATTACTTAATAGTTACTTCGTAACAGATACTGCATCCCGTACAAAATCTTGGTACTTACCGCGATTGTAGCCACAGATTATACTACTCCGTCTCCTTAAGAATGTGTGCGTGCCGACAGTGGCAAGGGCTGGCAGTTTGGATTAAATTTTTTTTTCTACATGTTGTTTTACCATTTTGTCGGGATAATTGCTATCCATGCAAACTTTCTAGCACTAATATTCTTTAACCTAAGCCACGGACGGACAAAGAGACAGACGGTCATGGCGAAACTATAAGGGTTCCGTTTTTGCCATTTTAGCTCTGGAATTCTAACAAAAAAGGATATTTAATTGTAATGCGCAGAACACATTGCCATGCTCACAGTACCCTAGCGTTATACTAAATACGAAGGTCAACTTTCGAACTTCGCATCGTGCCATCCCGCTCACGCTTTTTATAGAATAGTAAGAGGGACAGCACGATACGAACTTCCAAATTGTTATATTAGCTATTAATTCTAGCATAGTCATATTAAAATTTGCCCCCTGTTTCACCATTCACTTATAAAAGTCCAGGCGGCATATTTTTTCCGTGGAACACGAATGAACGTGCGTCGGCGCGCGCTTGTGATAACCTACTGGAATTTCGATCTTAGCAGATCGTCCCCGCGGTAGGTAAATATCGCGCGTAAGTACATGGCATGCATGAGGCCTGGTTTCGCGTTTAATTGTTTGTGGCCGTAAAGAAAGAGATAACATAGTCCTGAGGCCGTATTGTCTAACGCTTTTGACGCTTGCCTTCGCTTTCACCGTCTCTTTCTGTCACCATCTTATACCGTTTGACAGAAAGAGACAGTGATTGCGAAGGCAAGCGTCAGAAGTGTTAGACAATAAGCCTGCTGGCGTTCTTTACTAAAAATGTTTCTTGTGTGTGCCTACCGTTAAGGTGGAAGCGCACGCTCTAGGCGCGAAATTCAAACTTTTTACAGTTTTTAATTTATTATGGGTAAACGGTGTAACTGTTTAACTTCATATGGTATTTGCGCTTGTAAAACAGTGTTCTCTATTTTATTGTGTAAAGTTTTTTAAGAATAAAACTATTAGCTTGAAATAAAAGTTGTCAAAACGTTGAAAGTCCGAATTTCTATGTTTGACAACTTTTATATCAAGCTAACAGTTTTAATCTTAAAAAGCTTTACACAATAATATAAAGAACACTGTTTTACAACCGCAAGTACCAAATGAAGTTAAATAGTTACACCGTTTACCCATAATAAATTAAAACCTGTAAAAATTTTGAATTTCGCGCCTAGAGCTTGCCGTTCCACCTTAATAGAAAAATCGACATACGAAACCATAGTTTTTCGCTCTAGTCCGCCTATACCGTTAACAGTGATCACCTGCTTTGGCCCTGATAGGTCCCTATTTGTGCAGCAAGAGCCGAGTCAATTAAAGTGGCCGTGCTTCCATCGACTAGGAGAGCATATTATGCGCCGCAAGTTCCCGAAGGGCCGGACACGGTGACAGGGATGATCTTCAAGTAGGCTCGAGGACGAAGAGCTAAAATAGTGTCTGCTTGTTTAACCTGAGTAGAGGTAGAAGACACAACTACTTTCTCCTCAATCGGTACGGAAACATTTAATATTGTGTGTTTATTTTCAACTGTAGAAATGTCGCTCTGATTAGTTTCTGAATTAAGTGTGTTTACCAAATCGATGGACGGATTTTTGTGAAGAAATGAGTGGTGACGTAAAGGACACCCGCCAACGCCAGACGGAGGCACCTTACATACTTTCCATTGGTGTGAAACACTCCTAAGGCACCTATAGCATACTTTTGCTTCATGTAGCCACTGCCATCTATCGTCAACAGACAAAGACTTGAATTCGGAACACGACTTAACATTGTGGTCTTTTTTACAGAATGAACACTTTTTTATTTTCAGTATTCTTAGAATGTGAGACCGTATTTGCGTGTTCCCGTTTTAATTGTTTTTCAAGAGCGAAATGGTGTAAATTTTGAGCCGAACTAGAGTCTGGTGACAAACCAAACTTGACGTGTTGGCACAGAATATATAATAGTACTAACCACAGCGTACAGACTGGACACGCTCCACCCCGCACCGATTCGAGTTACCCCACCCCTCAAGGCGCAGATTGCCGGACCCCGCCGGAATCCAGGAGAGTGCGCGCGCGATGTATGTAGGCGTACGCGTGTACAGACGTCGTCATGCTTATGTAGATTCAAGAACGCGTATTTGTAGGTACGTCGTGTCCGCCGCGTGGTGTTGGTCTAGTTCGCGCTTTAAAAAGTCGGATAATATTTCTAATTTAGAATGTCCCGTAGTGTCTAACGTGGCAAAATCAGTCCATCTTATTTTCATTGTAGGATTTAATTTACCTAGCACTGCGTGGAACAGTTACGGAGAATATAAATACTCTATTTGTTTGAGGAGCTTAATTGTTGAAATAGAGTTACGTACACGGTTGGAGAGGGTTCCAAGCTCAAAATG
Organism: Archips xylosteana; assembly: GCA_947563465.1. Taxonomy (NCBI): domain Eukaryota; kingdom Metazoa; phylum Arthropoda; class Insecta; order Lepidoptera; family Tortricidae; genus Archips; species Archips xylosteana. The sequence continues at coordinate 4,722,195 of OX387344.1, forward strand.
TAACGTAAAAAAATGGACTGTATTAATGAAAACGACGATGCGACTTAAACAATGGTAAAAATCTTTAAGGGCAAGCAACTAAAACATACAAATTCGCTAGAGAACTTCAACCAACACACGACATAAAAACAGACTGACAGGCAAGCACTTTTTTAAAATAAAAGGTATAAAAAACAGTAAAAAGTATCAAAAATGCAAGGAGTTCGCAACAGGTAGGATATTATAAACGCGAAAGTTTGTAAGTATGGATGGATGGATGGATGTTTGTTACTCTTTCACGTAAAAACGGTTTAACGGATTCTGATGAAATTTGGCACACAGATAGTTTATAACCTGGATTAACATATAGGATACTTTTTATCCCGGAAAATTGCATGGTTCCCGCGGGAGAGCGATAAACGAATTCTTCACAGACGGAGTCGCGGGCAACAGCTAGTTCTAAATACTTAAAGAATAAAGTAGGTACAACTTATATTTCACAACATATATTTCAATGTCAAATGAAGGACATTGCTCATTTGATATGTACTTAATAAATGCATGTATCTACTTAATTCTGAACTTTGAGAGGTGGATAGCAAATGGCAATCTCACTGCCAGTTGATCCCAAGAGAACTTCACTTGCAGGGCTACCCTTCATTGCACACACACATACCTACACACGCGCACACACACACGCACGCGCACGCGCATGCACGCACGCACGCACGCACGCACACACACACATTCACACACACACACGCAGACACACACACACACACACCCACACACCCACACACACACACACACACACACACACACACACACACACACACACACACACACACACACACACACACACACACACACACACACACACACACACACACACACACACACACACACACACACACACACACACACACACACACACACACACACACACACACACACACACACACACACACACACACACACACACACACACACACACACACACACACACACACACACACACACACGCATGCACGCATGTTATGCATGCACGCAAATTAAGTTTAAGAATTTGTATTAAATTAATTAATTATGTATAATGTCACTTACATACCTACATATAATTTTAAGTAACTGTACCTACTTTTAAGGAAGAGCGGAGGCTCTTATCACAGGTATATTTTTACCTAAAAAGAGGCTCCAGCCACTTGTCCATGTAAAAATGAAAATGGTTACTGAATAAAAATTTATTATTATTATTATTATTATTATGTATAGCCTGTCTTTTACACTAGCCGAGAGAAACTAGTACCAAGCAACACAACTAGATGGCGCTATAAGTCTCAAATGACTGGCGTGTTTATTTATTTATTTATTTATTTATTGCGTTGTGTTGCGGTCAAGAGCTTAATATTATTCACTTTTTTACAACGGTCTTCTGAATAAGTTCATGATAACACCAGCTGCGCCAAAGACTGCAGGAACCATAGCCGTGATCCCCGCTTCTGTGGCCGCCGCAGCCACCGCCGGGGCGGACGTAGCCGCCGCCGTGACCAGGGCCACTCCCCCCACCGCTAGGCCGCCCACTGCCACTACCGAACCCACCACCACACCTGTCACCTCAATCCCAGACAGATGTCCTCTATTCTTCTGGCGATAATATTCAAACTTGCCTTCCATTTTCTGAAAGCATTAAGGGGATTAAAGAAACACGCTTACAAAAAGTTACTGTAGTAACGTCAAGCACTCGCTGCCTGCGGTTCTATAAAACACCGATGGACTTAAACGTACGCGCTGGCGTCACTTGTTTATTGTCGATATCCGAATGAAGAATAGTAACCAGGGGCTAAATTCAGGAACGGCGCAACGGGCGGTTTGCGAGCGGTAATTCGATCGTTTGCGAAAGGATAGGGATGAACCGCTATTCAGGAACGCCAAAAATCACTGGTTTGCGAGAGGTTTGGGCTGAGTTTGGGATGAGCTTTATTTATTTACAAAGCGAATCAACAGGAAAATAAGGCTCATCCCAAGCTCAGCCCATCCCTATCCGCTCGCAAACCGTGTTGGGCCGTTCCTGAAGCCCCTGAGGCCGTATTATCTAACGCGCGGACGGATGCCATCGCTATCACTATCTCTCTCTGTCACCATCTTATACCGTTTGACAAAAAGAAACGGTGAATGCGATAGCAATACGGCCTTCAGATACGTGGATAAGTGCGGGTAATCTAAACTACTTAAAATTTAAATAAAAATCCGATCATCTGATTACGGCCCTGTACGCTGCAAGTTTGCGTACTTGCGAGAGCGAGCTCATTTTAATAACACTCGTTCACGTCAATTGCCTATGGTTAGAAAAAAAAAATGTATTTTTTTATATTTTTTTTCTTACAGATTAGGCCAATTTAAGAAACTAATTTGAATATTTTAAAATTTGGTCGCGTATTTTTTTTAAAAATTTAATTTGTTAAATACCGGATATGGTTGACCGGATATACGTCATCCAGTAGCTCGAAACTCTTGATTTCCTTTGCCCATCTGCTTAGAGAAAAAATACTGTTATCTGTCATTCGTACGTCGTCATGTCGTCAATAAGTTTCTAACCTTCTGGTTCTGAAAGTCTATTTTCCACGATAATTTTTGAAAAAATGCTCACCAGTGGAAACTCCGGTGAAAAATTTGTCAAGGCTGACACGCTCAATCTACCCAAAATGCGAAATAGGTCCAATCAATATGATCTTCGCAGCAGTACAAGGGAGATATCCTAAAATATTCGACATTTGCAAGACGACACCAGTTCTCACGTAGATCTTCCCTAACACGGACGAATATTTTGCCGGGGCTATACATGGAGTCATTTGAACAAATAAAACACTTTCTATAGTCCATTTTTTAGTTTCAAAAATGAAAATAGCCTTTTTGTTTTGTTAAAAACCTATCCTATTGACATCAGTTAAATTTAAATGACATTATGACAGACATTGACATTTTTTTTTAAGTGAAGCGTGAGAGCAAAGGTAAAAGAAAAATGCCTTTGAACCTTTGATGACGTTATTTGAAGATCAAATGAAAGACATCAGTTTTTTTGGAATATCTCCGCTATTAGCTGTTTATTTTTAAGTCCGACTACAGAAAACGGTTGTATAACATTATTCCTCAATGATAAAAATATAAAAAAATACAAAAAAATATTTCATCATCATCATTTCAGCCGAAAGACGTCCACTGCTGAACATAGGCCTCCCCCAAGGCTCGCCAAACAGATCGGCCCTGCGCCATCCGCATCCAATGCGTTCCCGCTACCTTCACCAGGTCGTCGCTCCATCTTGTTGGAGGCCTACCTACACTGCGTCTTCCGGTCCGCGGACAAAATATTTAACCAAAGGGAATTCATCGATCCAATGTCATCGAACCAATGTTATAAATGTCTTTTGCCCTGTATAGGTACAATGTTGTTTAGGATTTCTGTTATGATTGCTTGTGTTACCTACCATTGTTTAGAAATGTAATTTATTTTGAGAACTTTAACAATTATTTAATTCGAAAATTTAAAATTAATAGAATATGTACCTACTTATTTTTGCTTCTTCGCGAAGTAGTGAGGTTAATTGGCTAAGTAAAGTTTTTTCAAGATAATTTTTAATGACCTCAGCACAAACTCAAGACTTTCGATTTTGCCGCATTTCTCCACGGCCTTTGCACGATAGTTGGACCACGATTGGAAACTTTCAGCGACTATGTTGAAACTGATCACACCAACATGCAAAGCAAACGAAAAACGAAACGATAAAGAAAGCGAAGGTTAGATATTATTTGACAGTGACAGACGTGACAGTAGACTTCCTTTTTTTTTGTTTCTACTAAGTACTCAGCACGGAACGGACAAGCCTGTCAGCTATAAAATTTCTCACAAATATCACTTCGAACACTGAACAAATTAATTATTTTTAATAAATAATAGAAGATAAAAATAAAACAGCTGTTCCTCGATCTTTAAGACGACGATTGTTGAAAACTTAGACAATTTATGCTAAACACATCTATTTTGCATGACTGAAACTAGTAATTGTGTTTGTTGTTTTGTTATTGTTTGTTGGTTGTTAAAGTAATTGTTAAAAGTAAGTACCTAATTTGCTCACTTTTCGAAAACAATTGAATCCTATAATTTTTTTTTGGTATCCTAGTGTCCAGAGAAAAAAACATTAATTAAAACCAAATACGTGTTAAAACAACTAAGCGTCTGTTCTTTCAATAGACCACTAATTACATTAGACGGTAAAGAGGCAAATTGATTCAAGAGCCATCCTGGGCGATATTGAAGTTATACCTAATTTGGAATCAGCATAATGACAATGTATTTAATTCAATATCACCCAGGATGGCGCTTGAATCAATTCACCTTTCAACCGTCGTTAGATCTTTTGGCTCAGCTCAGCCTAAATTGGTCACACAACAGCTATCCTTTCTTACCTCTACAAGTGATTGCAAATAAAGATCCTCCTCGGAAAAATCAAGCTCCAGTCGTCGTGTAGTTTTTGTCATGAATTCATATTTTCCTTCTAAGCAAGCATATTGCAGCTGTGTGTGCAGGTCTAAATCCTCCAATCGCAGGCCGCTGCAGAGTGCGTCCATACTATGACAGTATTTGTTATAGACCTCGTCTACTGCACTTTTGTTCATACTCTCATTCGTTTCACGAAGACGTTCGTAGCGACCTAAAAGTTCCTGTAAATAATTCAAAATAAGTTTGACAAGTTTTAAAAATTATGTCGATTGACAACAATGATACGTATTGTATCGTCATATCAATTACACACATATCATTGATATGTGTGAAATTATGTCGATTGACAACAATGATACGTATTGTATCGTCATATCAATTACACACATATCATTGATGAGTGAATCCTCAAATATCTTACATATGAATTTCAGGACTACAACATTGCTAGTAATGAATGATACAGCACGAATGTAAATGAATGCAATATATGCACCAAAAACACGGTACCCCCTTAAGAAACTGACGTGTCAAAGAGGTTTTAATTAATCTCATAGACTAAATCATGTGTAGGGTGACAATGATTTTAATTAAAAAGTGATTTTCTAAATAATAATTATTTAAAAAAAAATACGTTTTGTTTCATGTAACTGCGACTTAAACGTGATCACCACCGAATACTGATCTAGAAAAATTGGTTTCTGATCACCGATTAAAAATCATCGTAAATACTCTGAGACTCTGGGTCTGGACGGGATGAAGGATGTCAATTGATACGTTCTGTTCTATCGAATGCCCTATTTAGGTAATACCCGCACAGTAAGCTGCAGCGAAGCAGAACGCCCGGTTACCAGCGGATTACTACCTAAATCTCCTACAGCTTACTGTACGCCTATGAAAGACATACCGATTCCAATTCCACGACGAATTCATCTCGCTCACGGCTATTGCTTCCATCCCGGCGGTCATAAAAGGAATTTATAACAAGTCCTTTTATTTCCTCGTGCTTAGCAGCCAGGAGATCCGGTCGCCAGAATCCATTGTTGAAATTAATGGAAGTTTCATAGGTATTCAATGCTTCAGTCTGAGCCTTTCTGTTGTTTTTGGCGTTTCGTTCCATATGTATGCTGAGATAGAATTGTACGTTCTGTAAAGATGAATAAGGCGTATTTTAATTGAATCTGTATGTGAGATCCTGTAATTGGCTCTGTCGCTATGTCCACAATCATAAAAACCAGTTGTCCGCAGCCCGCACCCCACACCCCCCCGCATTGCGCTAGTACTAAGATTGTATTATGTAATATTGCAACTGGCCTTCACTGCTCTGTAGGTACATGTAACGTTACGTAATGTTACGTAACGTTACATGTACGTTATCCTTTCCTTTATCCGTTCCTTCGTCATCCTTTTTCGTGTATGCAGCCGGTGTTCATCGATTTATTAGACATTGTCACGTCAATAAAATTTTGAGTATTAAATATTAGTTATTGACTGATTGATTATTATAATATTCTTGATTATTATTATTAAACTCACGCTTTCCAACTGGGTGATGTAGACGTCGTGTTCATGCGCCGTAGTTTTGTTCCTGTGTCGTTGGAAAGTTTGGACAGCGTGGTGGCGCGCCGCGGAGTGCGCGGAGGCGAGGTCAGCGGCGCCCGCGCAACTCCGCGGCAGCGCCCGCTTCAACGCCTCTTCCGCCACCGCCCACGCCACCTCTACCGCCGAGCTGTTATTCGCGTCGTTCACCGCAGACAGCCTTTTTAGGACAGCCACGCTTCGCTCCTCCAGATCCTGTTTTATTTGACACAATTCACATCACAACCTGTACTTCGGTTTTTTAGCATAAGAAAGAAGGTACTTAAACGATCTTTGTAACGTTGGTTTCAATTGTAACGTTATTTGAAATGCTTGGTGCACTTATTCTTAGTTTCCGCGCAGATGTTATACTCCGAAGTTGGATTAATTACAATTTTGTATCCTGCTGTCCCGCTTATGCTAATAGTATTTAATAAAAGAGTGCGACGGACGGTAAGATAGGAACTTATAATTTTGAATTTGCGAGTAGACTCCTGGTAGTTTAGATCTGCGAGAAAAATCGTGCAAGGTTAACGGAGTGCTGCAATGTAATGCAACGTGCACAATTTTTCTTGCTATTCTAAACTGGGCTTTACCTTAGTTAATTGGGCGAGATCCGGGTCCGCAGTAGCCAACTCATCATCGTCATCGTAATCAAAGTACGCCATGGCGGCTTCTCGGGCCTCAGCTAATGCCGCTGGCAAGTCAAGGGGATGCAAGCACAGCCCCTCTTGTTCAAGCTCCCGCACTACACTCTCAAAAGAGTCCTTAGCGGATGCAATAGCCAAATTCATCCTGCAATCGTTCATTTCAGCGTATTGCTCCACCAACGTATCCAACTCCTGCAAAATATTGTTAGATTGGCAACACAGTCGTAATAAAAAGAAACTGGTTAGTCTGACAAACGAGTCCTGACACCCGTTTTATCAATTCACTAGACTCGTTGTACCGCCCTCCCCCCCTTCTAGATGTCCTTTTAACCCCTAACCTAGGCTACCTATCATATCTGACTCATATATATTTATATATACCTACCTATGTAAGCGCTTCTACCTACATATATATCTATGACACCTCTGTATGAAAGCAAACCTACCTATACCTATAAACAAATCTATCTAAGCACCTTTATATGCCTACGTATGTATGGGTCCTCTAAAATACCTAAACTAACTCTAATTGATTTACCTTATTTACGTCACAAAATTGGCCAAGTGATCGTTAGCGGTCTAGAATAATTAGGATCCCACGTTGTGTCCGTCAAATAACCCTTTTAGTACTTTTAGTATAATACGGGAAAGGAGTTGATTGTTATAATATAAGTTTATAATAAAGATATGTTAAAAGATGAATAAATGAACACATGCCTACAGTTTCATAAAAGTCTATGATATATGATATGTTCATTAGGTAAAAGTTATTTCGTGGCTAACTTTAGGGAACCACTCCCCGTCCCTGAAAGTGGCTTCTCGTCTCCTTACTTGGACAAAAACCTTCTCCACGCTAGCTCTGAAGGAGCCTACTACCTTTTCCTTGATAGGTAATAAGAGCATAAGGTACATCATATTAAATAAGGGGAACATTCAAAGGGATGTCAGTTATAGCCTGAGACTGTCCTTGGATCCATTCTGTGATCACAATGCTCCTGCATTAGCAGTCAAACTTCAGTAGTAATTGTAGATTTCAATGGTTTATCATAATGACAATGACTAATGAGTAGCTTCCGGATCACCTGGTACCGGTAAACCACTAACTTGCATCCGCCTTAGTTTAGTCAGGATGACTTACATTGTCAGTTTATAAAATTAAGTTTAGTATTTGGTAAAGCTTTACCAAAGCTTTAGCTTTGGTTTTAGTTAGTATTTAGCCACTACTGGACCAAATAATCCAAGGTTGTTTTATCAGGGACGACCACCGACTTCAAAGGAGATTCTACTTTTCAGCAAATAAATATTATTTTATTGTGAGTTTGTTGAATTTCATTTTGTCTCACTCAATAGCTACTACTAGAGGTTGTAATGAAGGACATATAGATGAAAGTAAACCCTGAAATATTTCATCCGTCGGTAAGTAGGTAAATTTGTCTGGCAGTAAGAATATTAAAGTCTCAGATTTCAGTAAGTAAGTCAGATAAACAAAGCTCTCCCCCCTCCATCGTTACATAGTATGTCAATAAATAGTAGTATTTCGTTAAATAGTAATAATACCTAACTTCCTATAATCCTATCCTAACATCTAAATTAAACAACTAGTTTATGCGAAATGGTGAAAATACATAAAATGTTGTTATATGAAAAGAAGATTATATCAAATGTTGTTATATCGATCATTACACACCCGGGTTGCTTGGGGAGTGTAAAGGAGCATTGAGAGAGGACTTTCCAAAATTCCTACGGGAACGGGAAAAAACGCTATTTTTCGTTTTACTGGTCGTAGAAAGCTGAAATTCGGCACGAGGTTGCTTGGGGAGTGTAAAGGAGCATTGAGAGAGAACTTACCAAAATTTCCACGGTAACTAGAAAAAACGGGATTTTTCGTTTTACTGGTCGTAGAAAGCTAAAATTTCAAAATTCATAATTTTGATATCTTGGTTCTTTGAAATACTCATGGTACACGCGAGCGAAGCCGCGGGCAAAAGCTAGTCCTCATATAATATCTTAATATATAAAAGAAGAAACTGACTGACTGACTGACTGACTGACTGACATATCAACGCACAGCCCAAACCACTGGGCTTAGAGATTCCAAATTTGGCATGTAGGTTCCTTATAAGGTCTAGGGGTGCACTAAGAAAGGGTTTTTTAAAATTCACTCCTTAAGGGGGTGAAACGGGGGTCCAAAGTTTGTATGGGGAAACAAGATTAGTTCGACTATTTTATTCGAAACTTCACAGAAGTACTCCTAATGATAAATGAGTAAACACGTGTTTCAGGTTTTTTGAGAATTCAACCCCTAAAAGGGGGGAAAGGTTTAAAAAGTCTGAAAATCAACATGGGTGTTGCTTCTATGATTTATCGGGTCGCTGGTTATGAAAACAACAACGGTTTTAAAATCCGACGTGGCGGACGTGAAATACCATCTCCCTGGATGGGGTGCGATGGGGTTGAAATGTCTAAATAAACTAAATGACTGTTGATATATTAGAGACTTGAAATTTTGCACATACAATGTAGGCATGCACTAAGGAAGGATTTTTGGGAATTCCCACGGGAACGGGAAAAAACGGGATTTATATATTCCATTCAGAGTGACCCTATCTCAGTAACTATAATAACAAGACTCTTCAAATTTGACAAACAAGTAGGTATAACATTAGTTAAAACATTAATTTCAGGATTTTCAAAATTTCCACGGGATAAGGATAAAACGGGATTTATATATTCAGTTTAACGGGATCCTATGAACTATAATTACTAGACTCTTCAAATTTGGCATAGAAGTAATAATAGTAAAAAACAGTTTTAAGGATTTTCGGTTATTCCCACGGGGACGGGAAAAAACGGGATTTTTCGTTTTACTGGTCGTAGAAAGCTGAAATTCGGCATGTAGGTTGTTTGGGGAGTGTAGAGAAGCATTGAGAGAGGACATTCCTAAATTCCCACGGGAACGGGAAAAACGGGATTTTTCATTTTACTATTCGTAGAAAGCTGAAATTCGGCATGTAGGTTGCTTAGGGAATGCAAAGGAGGATTGAGATAGGACTTTCCAAAATTCCCACGGGAACGGGAAAAAACGGGATTTTTCGTTTTGCTGGTCGTAGAAAGCTGAAATTCGGCATATAGGTCGCTTGGGGAGTGTAGAGGAGCACTGAGAGAGGGCTTTCCGAAATTCCCACGGGAACGGGAAAAACGGGATTTTTCGTTTTACTGGTCATAGAAAGCTGAAATTCGGCATGAGGTTGCTTGGAGAATGTAGAGGAGCATTGAGAGAGGACTTTCCAAAATTCCCACGAGAACGGGAAAAAACAGGATTTTTCGTTTTACTGGTCGTAGAAAGCTGAAATTTGGCAAGTGGGTTCCTTGGAGAGTGTAGGAGCGTATTTAGAAAGTATTACCCGAAATTCTTACGGGAACGGGAAAAAACGGGATTTTGCGTTTTACTGGTCGTAGAAAGCTGAAATTCGGCATGAAGTTGTTTGAGAGTGTAGAGGAGCATTGAGAGAGGACTTTCCAAAATTCCCACGTGAACGGGAAAAAACGGGATTTTTCGTCTTACTGGTCGTAGAAAGCTGAAATTTGGCAAGTGGGTTCCTTGGGGAGTGTAGGGGAGTATTAAGAAAGTATTTCCCGAAATTCTTACGGAAACGGGAAAAAACGGGATTATGCGTTTTACTGGTTGTAAGCTAAAATTTCAAAATTTATAAGTTTATACTGTAAGTAGGCCGCAAAGGGCTCTTTAACCGACTTCAAAAAAAGGCGGAGGTTATGCATTCCACTTTATGCATTATTTTTATGTAATTTTAGGCAATTGTGGACCGATTTTAAAAATTCTTTTTTATTCGAAAGAATATAATATACTCCTGAGATGGTCCCATTGTCACGCAAGCAAGCAAGTTTGCATGCATGCTTGCTTGCATCTTGCTTGCATGCTTGCTTGCATGCCTGTATGATTGCTTGCTTGATATCTTGGTTCTTTGGAATTCTCATGGTACACGCGAGCGAAGCCGCGGGCAAAAGCTAGTATTCATATATATACATATTCTGAAGACCAATTTAATGTAAATTTGAGTCATTATTCTCTCATCCTTCAATGGTAGATTGTACAACGGGAGCATAAAACGAGCCGTTTTACCCGAGACGTTCATTATCAAGCTCTTATATTTCATGCATTGCGATTTCTACAACAATGTACTGGATTTGTCTAGTTTTGTCAATTTTGTAATATACTCATACTCATTTATTCATTGCAAACCATGGTATTTACAAGATGTTCTTAATTCTAGCCAGTACAAACATGGACCCTACTAGGGCGTAGCAACATTCATATATTTTTAACCCGTCACGCTTCCCAGGGACTACGTTAGTCCCTAACTTTTTTTGTATTTTATATAAAACGCCAGTTAAAAGGGAAAAAAAAACTATTTTATGAAAGTGAAGCTGCTTTACGATGATGAGAAGTGAATAATTATTTGTATAAAATGGGTAAATGTACCTGCAGCTAAATCAATTTTAAGTTGTTGTCTAGTTTGGTTAAGGATCTGCTGCTATTTATGGACTTATAGCTTTATGAATCTATTTGGGTAGTGTGACATTGTTTTATTTGACAGCCACACTACCACCTTCCTCGTATTGGGTAAGGACTGAAAACCAGCAACTTTGCTGAGTCCTCACCTTTTCACAAAATTGTATTTGTCTTTTTTCATTGTTTTTTGTTTTAAGTTTGTGAATAAACAATCTTTTTTTTTATGTAGTGGATGAATCATTCTGGCCCTTACCCAGGCGTCTGACTTATAAACTCCGCTACAACTCTTGCTCAGGACTCGCTTTCAGACTTAAGGAGCAAAGAGCTATGGACAGTCAGGTTGGTCGTAGCCTCTAAGTATTCGAGAAAGACGCAGGCAATAGCGATGGATTCTATTCTGGTATTCATTCAGCATTGTAAAAATTAAAGATGCGCCTTGGACGAGCAATGGAAACACGACGCGTTTTAGATCGCTATTCAGAGTGCAACCACATTTTTATAAAAATATGGTAGGGGAATCGTTTTCGGCTACCGAAAAATGTGGAATTAAAATAGTTGAAGTAAGTATACTTATTTAATCTGGAAATGTTAAAAGCATCACAATTTAAGTCTTAAGTACTAAACGAGAAGAACTAAAACTTCGAGTCACTAAATAATTCACTTTTCAGAGGGATTACTTACTGTGCTTCGCGATATGGAGTAATTAATTGCAAATTTTTGATGAGTGACGTCAAAATACGAAACAGGACTGTTCTTTTACTCTAATGTCGTAGGTAAATTTGAATGAATCCGGGTTTGAGATGAGACTAAAGGGAACACTTTAGCATGAAGTACTTTTAGCATTAATTCATATACAGAACCTTCTCGAAGTCTGCGAGTCCGTTTCGGTCGTCCGCCCTGTCAGCCAGCGGCGCCAGCGGCAGCAGCGCGTCCCTCGCGGCGGCGGAGAGGCGCGCGCGCAGCGAGGCGCGGGGCACAGCGCGCGCCGGCGCACACGCACACACGCGCGCGCGCGCCGCCTCGCGCCCGCACAGCCACGCCGCCCGGGCCGTCGCCTGCAACACGAAGCCGGCGTCACGCGCGGGGCGACAGGGAAGAGAGAGAGAGAGAGAGAGCGCGCGGGCAGGGCACGTACGCTGAGCACGGTGCGCGGCGTGGGCACGCGCGCGTTGAACTCGTCGAGGTAGGCCTGCAGCAGCACGGGCAGCTCCCGCGCCGCCAGCGGGCGCCCGGCCACGCGCTTCACGCGCAGGTGCGCCGGCGCCAGCAGCAGCGGCACCAGCTCCCGCAGCGACCGCAAGAACTGCGGCTCCAGCTCTGCGGACAGTGACCGGACTCAGTATGCCACTCGCGCGTCGCTGGCTCCGGCGGCTCAGCCAGTGCTGAACACCTGGGGCGGCATTACCGGAGAGCTTTCCCTGGAAATCGGGGTCCGTGGCGGCCCGCAGCCCCGGGTGCGGCATCAGGAAGCAGTTCATGTCCTCGAAGCTGCCCGCCAGCCGCTGCCGGATGTCGCGCACCTCCTGAGGCTGCTCCTCCTTCACCTAAAAAATGTACATTAGTAGCAGGTATACGATTGTATCAGTACAAAAGTACCAGGCGTTAAGAAAGGCCCCGCGAGGGCGTGCTGACCTGCAGCTTGTCCCTTAGGTAGCGCGCGCCGCCGGCGGCCCCGTGCGGGTACTGGTAGGGCGCGCTCCAGTCGCGCAGCAGCAGCTGCAGCGCCGCCAGCCCGCTGCCGCCCGCCGCCGCGTACTCCGCGAACACCTGCCGCCCAAACACATCGCACGCCATCAGTACAAGCCCTGCCGTGGCTGCACGCACCGAAGTGGGCGCGTGGCCCGGCGGACTCACCTGCAGATGCTGCAAGTCGTCCTCCTTGATCTGCTGCGAGATGTTGTAGACCTGCGTCGAGGCGAGCAGCGTGGAGAGCGCGAAGATCAGCGAGCAGTCGCGCAGCGAGCTCTGGTCGTCGAACGAGCCCTGCGTGTCCATCAGCAGCACCGCCACCTGCGGACACGGGCGCCAGGTCAGTCCTCCCGCTGCCAGGCTCAGCATTATAACACTGCAACCGGCTGTAGGGTGAAGCGTAGGAACCTTCTCTCCGTCGGGCAGCGTGACAGGGAAGGGCTGCGACCACAGCACGATGCCCGTGGTCTCGCGCTCGCAGCCGCCGCGCCAGCAGAACCCGCGCAGCGGCTCCTCCGGCCCTCCCAGCCAGTCCTCTCCCGAGGGCTCCTCGTCCGCCTGTAAGCACACCATGGACTACATGACGCTGCTTGATGAGGCACGGAGCTCCTCAGGTTAGTTGGGATTCCAGTGATGTCTACTCATAATTCAGTGACACAGAGCTGGAAAGGTGAAAAAAAATCAAAAAGACGACTGCCCAGAAGTATTGAAAATATAAATCTCAGATCTTATCGCGCATAACTTTGTTTGCTAACCGGAACAGGCTATCTTGACGTGATCTACCAATGCGACACACATCTCGGAGAAATGGTATTAGGTCCGTTCAATTCATTGGTAGGAGTAGGAAGTAAGATTGGAGTAGCTAAGGTATCAATGCTTTTTTATATTTACCTGTTGCGGACAGCCACCCGCCATTTAGTAAATAAGTTGCGAACGATGTATATAGTCTATAATTAGATTTAGTTAAAATAAGTTTTTAAAATAAATCGAAATTATTACGACATTTTTGCGACCCTAGCCCATGTATACAAATAAAGATGAAAATCCCGATATACATGGGCTGGGGAACTTCGAGCCCGACCGATAGCGATTAGAATAATTAAAATATGTCAATTAACTCCGAAGCGACACCGATTTGACCGAGCCACCCATAGCGAAAATTCCCGGCGCGTCGAGCAGAAACGCGTCGGGAATTATAGCCAATAGGGCGAGGGCAGCCTCCTTCGATCGACTATAAAAGGAGGTGCCTTCGCCCGATAGTCAGTTAGCAGCCAGCAGCCTTCCGAAACAGTCAGCAAGCAAGCCTGAAAAGCGAACCTGACTACAAGCCGACTACCGACCCAGCAGCGAAATCGACACCGAACCCCCGACCGCGAACATTCGACCCCAGCACCGAATTCGGACCGAACATTCGCCCACGAACCCACGACCCCTGCTACGTACCCCGGACTCCGATTTCCGAGACTACGAATACGACCCGGCTTTGCTTACCTGACTCCGATCCCGCTAACTCCGACGACATTGGCTGCGCAATACTGACTCGGTTAACTCGGTCGATTGCGAACCTCGAAACCGAATACAGTCCACTAAAACCGAACCGTGCGTTTCACTTTTCTCCCACCGACGTCACCGAGAGGAAAGCTGCAACGCACACAGCTGTGAACCCGAGGCTGTGCGACGAGTGCCTGGCCTACGAACGACTAGGAGCAGGGACCCGTCGGCCACAGTGTTTGGTCCTTCGAGCCGGATCGACCCGATCGACCCAATCGACCCAATCGACCCGATCGACCCAATCGACCCAATCGACCCGATCGACCCAATCGACCCAACTGACCCGAACGACCCAAACGACCCCAGTGTTTGGTACTTCGGATTGGATTGACCCGACGTGTTTCGACCATGGTCGTGACCCGTTCTCAGGGTGACCGTGAGGAGCGGCGACTTTCGCCGAACGCCGACGAACAAGCTGCCGCCGAACGACCCCCGACGACGACCGCTGCTGCGACGGCTGCCACGACGACATCCGAGGACGTCTGGCAGCGTCAACTCGAGCGGATGGTCCACCGCGACGTCTCGCCCGCGATGTTACCCCGCGGCGAGACAAGGATGGCAACACGCGAGCCGCCGCGTGATGCCACCACCGGAGCGACGCGACGCGACGCCGTGTACTTCCCCCCGCTGACCCGCGTGGGGGGAGGGGAGGTGGGGCAGCAGGTTACGCCCCCACCTCACGCCGCATACTTCCTTCCGCTCAGCCGAGCGGGGGAAGGGGTGGTGGGGCATCCAACCCCCCCCCTACCCGAAGCCAGCTACTACCCCCCCCTCGACCAAACGGGGGGAGGGGAGTATCCGCCCCTCACCGCAGCGGGGGGAGGGGAGTACCACCCCCTCACCCAAGCGGGGGGAGGGGAACTCGAGGTCCACAACCGACCACTTCTGAACGTGGGAGCAGCGGAACAGCCCGACTGGGCTGCCAACAGGGAGCGACCGCAGCGAGCCGTCGCTTTCTACGACGACCCGGCGACGCAGGCAGAACGAGCCTATGCGAGGTCGCCGGCCCCATCCCACGTATCGAATGCGACGGCCAACCGCATCCGAATGGCGGAGGAAGAAGCCGAGGAGGAGTTGCTGCGCATCAAGCAGCAGGAGCTGGACCTGCAGAAGGAGCAGGTTCGTGCCAAGCTGAGGAAGCGGATCGGCACGATCGAGGCCGAGGCATCCCAGGCCGGCAGCATCATTGCACCACATGCCAAGGTGGATGATTGGCTCCGGCGCACCGCAGCGAACCCGCCTGAGGCGCCTCCACAGGCGCCCAAGGTGGAACTGACGCGGCGCTCGCCGCCGCCCGCCCACGATACGAGGCGGCGCCGTTCGCCGCAAACGACACCCGCCCACGATACGAGGCGGCGCCGTTCGCCGCCAACGACACCCGCTCGCGAACGCAGCGCGAGCGGGAACAGAGGAATCGAGAAGCTCGCCGAGGCACTGGAGAAGATGGCGCGGGTGCGCCCACCACCGCGCCAAGTGTACGAGCTGCCTGCCTTCTCCGGTACGGCGGGCGATTGGCTGCCATTCCATGCGGCCTACACCGAGTCGACGCGGGCGTACAACTTTACGCCCAACGACAACATGGCGCGGCTGCGCTCGTGTTTGCGCGGCGCCGCCCGAGAAGCCGTCGAATCGCTTCTGCACACCGCTGCCAACCCCGATGCCGTGATGCAGACTCTCCGGCAGTGCTATGGGCGCCCAGAGGTCCTGGCGTCCAAGGCCCTCGACGACCTCAAGAAGCTACCGCGCCTGGGCTCCACCGCAACGGAAATCAACACGTTCGCGGTGAAGCTGCAGAACATAGTGACCGTGCTGGGGTCACTCGAACAACAGGGCTACCTCTCCAGCCCCCTACTGGCACGCGACGTCATGGAGAAGCTGAGCCCGCATCTTCGAGCGCGCTTCGGGGATTTTGCGGCCGAGCAAATGTCCCTGGAGCCGCAAATCGTGACGCTGTCGCGATTCCTGATGCGCGAGGCGGACCGTGC
Organism: Archips xylosteana; assembly: GCA_947563465.1. Taxonomy (NCBI): domain Eukaryota; kingdom Metazoa; phylum Arthropoda; class Insecta; order Lepidoptera; family Tortricidae; genus Archips; species Archips xylosteana. The sequence continues at coordinate 4,738,653 of OX387344.1, forward strand.
CCTCCGATACGCCTACACTTCGGTGGGCACGACGTCCGCCGCCGCCGCTGCGACGCTGCCGCCCCGAAGGGAGACGACCCGGCCGGCAGCACCGACACCCCGCCCGCCAACGAAGCCCGCTACGTGGGGCGCGCCGCGGGCGGTCTACGCGACCGAGACGCAGGACGCACGCAATTGCCTCAGCTGTGGGGGCAACCACCCGACGCCGAGGTGCAGACGGATCGCCCAGATGACGGTCAACGAGCGCTGGGAGTGGGCCCGCGACAATAGGGTCTGCTTCCGGTGCCTGGACCAGCAGCACCGACGGGAGACGTGCCGTGCCCGCACCTGCGAAGTAGAGGGGTGCCGCCACGTGCACCACCCGCTATTACACGCGAGCGCAGCAACAGCGCCGCGCCACTCTGACGACAACAGCGAGCGTGCGCCGCCCCGAGGGCGGGCGCCGCCCGCTGCTCCGAAATCGGCGTCGCCGCCCAGGGACGGGCAGGCGCCGATCACCGACAAGCAGTCAGTGACAACGGTGCGCGACACTACCGGCGGGGCCAAGGTCCTGCTGAAGATGTGTCGCGTCCGGGTCAGCGGTCCCAGCGGCGCGGTCGATACATTCGCGCTGCTGGACGACGGGTCAACAGTGACTCTCATCGACGAAGAGCTAGCACGCACCATCGGCGCTACCGGCCCCGCAGTACCGATGCAAATGCGGGGCATAAGCGCCACCACCGACCTGCCACACAGTCGCCGCATGTCTATCACAGTGCAAGGACGCGGCGACGCACACAGGGTCACCGCGCGCACGGTGGAGCGCCTGGTGATCCACGAGCAGCAGCTGGGCAGGGACGTGACCCGCTTCCCCCACCTACGGGGGCTCGAAGAGGCGTGCTACGCCACAGCGACTCCGCGCCTTCTCATTGGCGCGGACAACTGGCACCTGATGGTCGTCCGCGAGGCGCGGACGGGCAAGCGACGGCAGCCAGCAGCGGTCCGGACGGCACTGGGTTGGGTCATATACGGCTCAGTCCCCCGGGCCATCCAAGCGAGCGGGGGCACACAGAACGTGCTCTACGTGTACAAAAATAGCGATGCGACGACGAAACGAAAAGCGAACGAAGCGACGCGGGCGGACAGCGCCCGCGAACTCGATGTGACGGCGAACCCAGCGGACGACGCGACGCGAGCGGACAGCGCCCGCGCGATCGCCGCCACCGACCGGTGGTTCACCGGGCCCGATTTCCTGCGACTGCCGGAGGACCGGTGGCCGCAGGAACCTCCGAAAATAGTGCGCGAAAACGTGTTTAAAGTCAGTGACGGCTCCGATAACGCGATAAATCTTAGTGAAGTGTCCGATAATAAAAACAATAAAACCGCGAGTGGACACTTACCGAAAATAGAACGATTCTCGAGTTTCGAAAGGCTCATTAGAGCTACGGCGCGAGTTCTAGTGTTCGTCGCGAAGTGCCGGGATCGCGCTAGTGCGGGTGAGCTCTCGGTAGAGCTAGTGCGACGAGCGGAGCACCTCTGGTATCAGAGGTGCCAAAGCGACGACTTTGCGGAGGAAATCCGCCTCCTCCGAAGCGGGGGGAGGCTGCCGAAGAAGAGCCGCCTCTACCCACTCGACCCCGTCCTGGTGGACGGCCTACTGCGCCTGCGCGGGCGGATCGACGCCGCGCCGGTGCCGGGGCTAACGAAGCGGCCCGTCATCCTGGACGGCCGCCACGCCTTCGTCCGCCTTCTGATCGAGAAGGCGCACCGCGACGCCGCCCACTCATCAAACGAGCGGGTGGTGAACGACCTGCGGCAGCGACTGTGGGTGCTGCACCTTCGCCCCACGGTGAAGAAGGTCGCGCGCACCTGCCGCACGTGCGCCGTGCGACGCGCGACGCCGCGCCCGCCGGCCATGGGCGACCTGCCGCGGGCCCGTATCGAGCCATACTGCCGGCCCTTCACCAACTGCGGAGTCGATTATTTCGGTCCGCTCACCGTCACCATCGGGCGGCGGCACGAAAAGCGCTGGGTGGCGCTATTCACATGCCTAACGACGCGCGCCGTCCACCTCGAGACAGTGGCCAGCCTGTCAACCGACTCTGCAATCATGGCGCTGAGGCGCCTGGCGGCGCGACGCGGATGGCCCCGCCTCATGTATAGCGACAATGCTACATGCTTCCGCGGGGCCGACACCGAACTACGAGCCGCTTACACCGAGTGGCTGCCAGCGCTGCGCGACTATGCGCTGCGCCACCGGATGGAGTGGCGCTTCATACCCCCTGGCGCTCCGAACCAGGGAGGGGCCTGGGAACGGCTGGTGCGTTCAGTCAAAGTCGCACTGGCCGCCACCCTGTCTTCTCGGGCCCCCAAAGAAGAGGTGCTGACAACGTTGCTGGCGGAGGCCGAGCAAACAGTCAATGCGCGGCCTCTGACGCACGTGTCAGTCGACCCAAGCGACGAAGAAGCACTCACACCGAGCCATTTCCTGCTCGGTGGACCAGCGGGGGCCCCCATCACCGGTCCCTGCGACGACAGCGATCGCCGGGCCTGGCGCGCGAGCCAGGCGCTGGCTGACCACTTCTGGGCCCGCTGGGTCCGGGAGTACCTCCCGATGCTTGCCCCCCGCCGCTCTCCGAGCGGGGGCGAGCGACCGATACAAGTCGGCGACCTAGTTGTGGTCGTCGACGCGAGCCTTCCCCGGAACGTGTGGCCCCGAGGCGTCATCGAGACTGTCTTCCCTGGACCTGATGGCGGCATACGAAGCGCGGACGTGCGCACCAAGGGCGGCGTGTTCCGGCGGCCGACGACGCGGCTAGCTGTCCTCCCCACTACAGAGGAGGCCTTCCCTACGGATGCGGCGGGGGGAGATTGTTGCGGACAGCCACCCGCCATTTAGTAAATAAGTTGCGAACGATGTATATAGTCTATAATTAGATTTAGTTAAAATAAGTTTTTAAAATAAATCGAAATTATTACGACATTTTTGCGACCCTAGCCCATGTATACAAATAAAGATGAAAATCCCGATATACATGGGCTGGGGAACTTCGAGCCCGACCGATAGCGATTAGAATAATTAAAATATGTCAATTAACTCCGAAGCGACACCGATTTGACCGAGCCACCCATAGCGAAAATTCCCGGCGCGTCGAGCAGAAACGCGTCGGGAATTATAGCCAATAGGGCGAGGGCAGCCTCCTTCGATCGACTATAAAAGGAGGTGCCTTCGCCCGATAGTCAGTTAGCAGCCAGCAGCCTTCCGAAACAGTCAGCAAGCAAGCCTGAAAAGCGAACCTGACTACAAGCCGACTACCGACCCAGCAGCGAAATCGACACCGAACCCCCGACCGCGAACATTCGACCCCAGCACCGAATTCGGACCGAACATTCGCCCACGAACCCACGACCCCTGCTACGTACCCCGGACTCCGATTTCCGAGACTACGAATACGACCCGGCTTTGCTTACCTGACTCCGATCCCGCTAACTCCGACGACATTGGCTGCGCAATACTGACTCGGTTAACTCGGTCGATTGCGAACCTCGAAACCGAATACAGTCCACTAAAACCGAACCGTGCGTTTCACTTTTCTCCCACCGACGTCACCGAGAGGAAAGCTGCAACGCACACAGCTGTGAACCCGAGGCTGTGCGACGAGTGCCTGGCCTACGAACGACTAGGAGCAGGGACCCGTCGGCCACATTACCAATCGATGTCAGTCATGGTGTGAAGAAGTGATTGTTGTATACTGTACCATACCAAATGCGGGTTGTCGCGTTGATGAGATCGTGACGCTTTCGTTGGATGGACCGCCGTCCTAGTGAGCACGCGAGCTCTGGTCAGAAGGGCGTCCCGTGCGCAGCAAGGGTACCTGGGCGAGCGCGTAGAGATAGCGCAGCATGTAGCCGAGCAGGAAGGACTTGCCGCCGCGGCAGGCGCCGGCCACGCCCACGAGCGCGACGCGCCGGCCAGCGCCTGCGCGCGCCACCAGCGCCGCCAGCGCCGCCGCGTCCAGCCGGAACCGCTGCCCCGACTGTCCGCGCCCGCACGACGACACTATGGGAACGCCATAACCAGACTCCAAACACAACTCTGCGGATAAAGTAACGGTCACTTAGAAAAGTCGAAACACCTGACAATATCGTGTCAAAATCCAATATCTGATAACAAGCTCCATACACAAACTTGAATACGTGCAGATTATAGAGCAGTGATATCCCAAGTGATTTATATGGACTATGGACTCCCAGGAGTCAACGAAGAACCGCGAGGGGTATACGTATTTTTTTTTTATGTTAGATAGGCCAGACAAACGAACTAGTGGGTCACCTGATGTTAAATGAACACCACTGTCCATAGACACCCGCAGCGCTTTACACGATGCCAGTGCGTTGTCGGCCCTAAAGGAGAGGGAATAGGGGAAGGGGGAGAGGGAGGGGGAGAGGGAAGGGGTGAGGTATTGGGCCCCCGGCACACTCACTGACCGTACGAAACGCAAGCAGGATTACTGCTGCTTCACGCCGATGTTCTGTGAGAGGGTGGTACTGCCCCGGATGAGCCGGCCCATTCGTGATGCAGCGGCTAGCTACAACATGGCTCTACCACTACAACATGGCTCTACCACTACGAAAAAAAAAACATTTTTTTGAAATCGTTTTATTACTTTGCTATTTAATAGTAAATAGTACATAAGTAAACAGGGGGTCTACTTATCTGAAAATTTAAAAATATGGCTATACGTCTACGAGACACGAAATTTTGGGGATCTCTGGTATAGAGGTATATTAAGCACGTATAAGTAACCAAATTGCCCCCAAAGAAGAGTGCGTCGCAGCTGGCTCCAATTAGCAGAGCACATATACTAGAATGCTCAGTGAAGCTAACATGGAAGGGGATAATGACCCTTAAGCCGTCGATTCTTTCTATCTTCTTTAGACTATGACCTCCCCATAAACTTGATGAGTAACTGTGCCAGAAGATGCTCGTGTCAAATTTCTCTTATATAGAATAATGAAATAAACAGGAGTTCTTACTATTATCCTCAGGTTCACAGTCACTAAAGTGTTCGGAGTCTTGAAGGCCTTCAAGTGATACAGGGTCATCCGCGCCAGCCGCATTCCCTGCGGCTTGCTCTGACTTCAATTTGGCAGCACAGTGTTCACTCGGTACCATCTTAAAATCTAAAATTGATGAACACAAATTAAAATCCTCTCCCCAGAACCCAGAACACCCTTTCTGGTCCAAAATAATCCTTTTAAATTCGATATAAGTACACCCTGTCAAAAATTGTGTCAACCGGATGATCCAGTACCTCTACCATGAGTTACACTAGTTTACAGTGACCGTACTCACTAGCGACGCCGTAAATGATTTGTATGGAGAATTGTACTTCCGTAAGTGACCGCTAGAGGGGGTGTGTAATACGAGATATAACTACTTATTATCTAATATTCATAATATATACGCTCACTTTATATAAACTCGTTTAGTATAACGTTCACTGGATATAATGAACGAAAAATATAATTATAAAATATCTAATTTTGTAATGTATAACGTTGTTTATATATAATATCAATTGATATAACGATCAAAGCGTATAATGTTCATAACACCTAAGATTTAAAACGTATAAATTCATTAAAAACTTTAATGCAAGCAAACAATCAAGAAATCCATTCATTTCTTCCGCTCTGTTACAAAAAAAAACCTAACATCGAAGGCTAAGGCGGGAGCTACGCTACGCTTCGATCCTGCCTTAGCCTTCTGAACCTAACCTATCCAAGTCGCTTCTGCCCCGAAAAGTCTTGCTCGCTCGCTTCGCTCGCTCGCGCCACTTAATTTTACATTTACACATATTATATATCATGACTGTTATACCTAATGTTTGTTATGTTAAAAGAAATTAGTCCATATTAATCTTATACAAATTGAAGTTATATAAAAATAACGTTATATAATTTAGGCGTTAAAGGTTTAAAAATTATACTTTTTGTTGTTATAGCTAACGTTCATTATATCTTCTGAACGTTATTAAAATGAAAATAGATATTTTGTAGTTATATCTCGTGGGACGGACCCCCGCTAGAGGCGCTGTACACAATTCTCCATGCAAATCATTTACGCCGTCGCTAGCGAGTACGGTCACTGTAAACTAGTGTAACTCATGGTAGAGGTACTGAGATAGAGAAAGCAGCCTCTTAATTAGATTCGAATCGACTTTCCATAGTTTCCAGATTCATAATTTTTGAAAATTTTTGTATACCTACTACTTTATTAAAAAAAATGTAAAACATTTTCCAAATTTTTTCTTGCAAATAAATCTTTATGAGTTGTACTTTTAGCATACGCTTAGAATAGTCAGATTCGGAATTATGAAAATGTTGGTGTAAGGGCCCCATACACAAGCGATTTTCATCGGTGATTTTACAGCAGAGCGAGATCGCGGCGAACACGCAAACCAGCCCGAAGAAAATTGTTTTTATGGGGGAAAATAAAAAAAAATGTAGGCTTACCCTTTACTTTTTTTTTCAAATGAGGAAATTTTGGGGATTTCTTGCTCAGAATCAGGACTACTATTTTGATGATAAAAAAGTACCAATTTTTTTTGTCTGTTTTGTGACGTTTTTTTCATACAGTTTATATTATGGCTCGTCACAAAACTGATACAAAAAAATGTATGGAAAATTAGGAATCTATCTAATACCTTTAAACGAGCAATTCTTGTATATCTATATATATAAAAGAAGAAACTGACTGACTGACTGACTGACTGACTGACTGACTGACATATCAACGCACAGGCTAAACCACTGGGCCTAGAGATTCCAAATTTGGCATGTAGGTTTCTTATATGGTCTAGGGGTGCACTAAGAAAGGATTTTTCAAAATTCACTCCCTAAGGGGGTGAAAAGGGGGTCCAAAGTTTGTATGGGGAAACAAGATTAGTTCGACTATTTAATTCGAAACTTCACAGAAGTACTCCTAATGGTAAATGAGTAAACACGTGTTTCAGGTTTTTTGAGAATTCAACCCCTAAAAGGGGGGAAAGGGGTAACAAAGTCTGAAAATCAACATGGGTGTTGTTTCTATGGTTTATCGGGTCGCTGGTTATGAAAACAACAACGGTTTTAAAATCCGACGTGGCGGACGTAAAATACCATCTCCCTGGATGGGGTGCGATGGGGTTGAAATGTCTAAATAAACTAAATGACTGTTGATATATCAACGCACAGCCCAAACCACTGGATCTATAGACTTGAAATTTTGCACATAGATACCTTATACAATGTAGGCATCCACTAAGGAAGGATTTTTGGGAATTCCCACGAAAACGGGAAAAAACGGGATTTATAAATTCGATTCCGAGTGACCCTATCTCAGTGACTATAATAACTAGACTCTTCAAATTTGATACACAAGTAGGTATTATATTAGTTAAAACATTAATTTCAGGATTTTTCAAAATTCCCACGGGATAAGGAAAAAACGGGATTTATATATTCAGTTCAACGGGATCCTATGAACTATAATTACTAGACTCTTCAAGTTTGACATAGAAGTAGGTAATTATAATAGTAAAAAACTATTTTAAGGATTTTCGGAAATTCCCACGGGATAAGGAAAACACGGGATTTTTCGTTTTACTGGTTGTAGAAAGCTGAAATTCGGCATGTAGGTTGCTTAGGGAGTGTAGAGGAGGATTGAGAGAGGACTTTCCAAAATTCCCACGGGAACGGGAAAAAACGGGATTTTTCGTTTTGGTGATCGTAGAAAGCTGAAATTCGGCATGTAGGTTGCTTAGAGAGTGTAGAGGAGCATTGAGAGAGGACTTTCGTAAATTCCCACGGGAACGGGAAAAAACGGGATTTTTCGTTTTACTGGTCGTAGAAAGCTGAAATTAGGCATGTAGGTTGTTTGGGGAGTGTAGAGGAGCATTGAGAGAGGACTTTCCAAAATTCCCACGGGAACGGGAAAAACAAAATTTTTCGTTTTACTGGTCATAGAAAGCTGAAATTCGGCATGTAGGTTGCTTAGAGAGTGTAGAGGAGCATTGAGAGAGAATTTTCCAAAATTCCCACGGGAACGGGAAAAAATGGGATTTTTCGTTTTACTGGTTTAGAAAGCTGAATTCGGCATGTAGGTTGCTTGGGGAGTGTAGAGGAGCATTGTGAGAGGACTTTCCAAAATTCCCACAGGAACGGAAAAAAACGGGATATTTCGTTTTATTGGCCGTAGAAAGACGAAATTTGGCAAGTGGGTTCCTTGGGGAGTGTAGGGTAGCACTAAGAAAGCATTTCCCGAAATTCTTACGGGAACGGGAAAGAACAAGATTTTGCGTTTTACTGGTTGTAGAAAGCTAAAATTTCAAAATTCATAAGTTAACACTGTAAATAGGCCGCAAAGGGCTCTTTAACCGAGTGCAAAAAAAGGAGGAGATTATGCATTCCACTTTATGTATTTTTTTATGTAGGTATGTTCGCCGATTTCTTGATCAATTGTGGACCGATTATAAAAATTATTTTTTTATTCGAAAGAATACAATACACTCCTGAGATGGTTCCGTTGTTACCAAATCAGGATTTAATGACAGGATCTCAGGGAAATCGAGGGCAACCCTCAAATTTTGTACACACGCATTACGTTTTTCATATATTTTCTCAAGCTATTTAAGTTTATTGAATCTGGCGTTACTTTGCGGAGGTCCATATTAATGAACTAAAACAATTACTTTGCTCACCCGCGACCTCGCGACCGCGAGGTCGCGGGTGAGCAAAGTAATTGTTTTAGTTCAGCTATTTAAGTGTTTGCGTCTGGTAGACATCATCTCATGTAGATGAGCTGATGATGGAAGGTAAAACTCCTTAACGGTTAGGAGTTGAGGATATTTTTTCAAATATTATAGGTACGTATAGACCGATAGTTGTATTCTTTCAGGTTATCCGGGTGAGCTGATGATGGAAGGTTAAACTCCTTAACGGTTAGGAGTTATAGGAAGTTTCTTTAAATATCATATGCACGTATAGACCTTTAGTTGTATTCTTTCTGGATATTCAGTTGAGCTGATGATGGAAGGTATAACTCCTTAACGGTTAGGTCACACAACACCTTAACAAAATACTGCGCTTCCAGTTACTCAAGTTTCCGTAGAAGGTAAGAAAACATTGAATTATACCTAATGCAGGACAGGGGAAATTAATAATAGGTTTTATATTATTAACAAACCTGGTTATTTTAGTGCCCGCTTTCGAATAGTGAAAAACATTGTATTTAGAAATACTGTAAAGGACCGTATCTACCTGAAGTTTAGTCTGGCTTGCTTGCTCGCTTACTTGCACGCTTTCTTGCACACTCGCTTGCTTGCGTGCATGCATGCTTGCTTGCATTCTTGCATGCTTGCTTGCTTGCCTGTATGCTTGCTTGCTTGATATCTTGGCTCTTTGGAATACTCATGGTACACGCGAGCGAAGCCGCGGGCAAAAGCTAGTATGTATATATAACATCTTATATATATATATATAATATTATATAATCAGGATCTCGGAAACGGCTCCAACGATTTCGATGAAATTTGGTATGTGGGGGTTTTCGGGGATGAAAAACTGATCTAGCTATGTTTCATTTTCAGAAAATCGCTTTTACTCGTGTTTTCCGGCTATTTTTGTTTGCATTAGAATATAAAGCTAAATTTCGCCGACTTCGAGCAGATCATAAGGCACATTAGAAATCGGGTGGTCGCGGATCCAGCCGACCTCGGTTCGATTCCACGTTCTTTTTCAAGATTTTTAGTTTTTTTTTAAGTTTATTTTTTATGAGAAAACGTCCAGTTTCTTCTTTTGTGAGAAAAAGTTACTTTTTTGTTAGAAAAAGTATTATAGGGAACGTGCAGTAACTATAGGCGGCAGCACTAATGCGACAGAAGAGACACTATGCGGACAGTAAAACAAACTTATCAAGGTAAAACATTCAAATTGATGGCACCCTTATAGCACCAGTTGGCAGCACCGTCTATGTGCACGTTCCCTATTGGGAGCACAGAACAGGAAAAGCCGGTTGTCTGTAAAGTCGGTTTACGGACGATAGTTTAACGTGACTCACCCCCAACCTCCGGTGTTTTTGTCAAATATCTTGAAAACGGTGCATCCTACGGCAAAATCAATGAAATTTTCATCCCCCCTTTAATACCCCGCGCTCCCTCCCCCCCTCTCACCCCCCCCCCTCCGGTGTATATAATCAGGATCTCGGAAACGGCTCCAACGATTTCGATGAAATTTGGTATTTGGGGGTTTTCGGGGATGAAAAATTGATCTAGCTTGGTCTTATCTCTGGGAAAACGCTTGGTACCGAGTTTCTGCCCGAGCAGAGCTTGGTCGCCCAGGTACTATTCTTTACGAAAGCCCTAAAGCAAAAGTACAGATCGATTCACAAGAGCTGGCACGAATGGATTGAACGAAAGTAATGTAACTTTGACATTTTTGTAGGGAAATGACTGAAGCCTGACATTTTCATATTTGTGTGAAGTGTATTCAAATAGGTACCTAACACATAAGTAGATACTTTCATTCACTCATTCGATCCATTCATGCCAAGTCTTGTGAATCGACCTGTAAGTTACCTACGACTTATTTGCCTAGCGGTAAGAAAGAATTGCTATTTAAAAATAAATAAATAAATATCACGGGACAATTCACACCAATTGACCTAGTCCCAAACTAAGCAAAGCTTGTACTATGGGTACTAGACAACGGATAAACATACAAAAACATCATCATCAATATCATCATCATCGTCATTTGCAGTCATCGCTTTACGAGAAATTCGCAATATTTATTTATTTATATGGGATCACGTCCAGCGCTGTTAAAGGACTTTAAGGTTGTTAATAGCTATTTATGCAACTGTATCGTAATAGGGGTCCTTAAAACACGAATGTGGTTTCATGAAACGAGGCGTAGCCGAGTTTCATAAAGGGTCACATGAGTGTTTTAAGGACTAATTACGTACAGTTGCATACAATATTTTATCTTCTCTCACACATTTTTTCCAAAAACGAAGTAGCCTTTTTGCATTTTCCATGCCATAAAATCTTGATAGCATTTATCGTATAATTTTCTGGACTTTGCTAGTAATAATTATGAGTCATTTCCTTCGCCGCATCTAAAATATCGGGCGGAGTCAAATTTTCATCGCATTCACTGATATCAGATATTTTAAAGCAAGAACAAAATTTTCCCACAAAAATTCGTACAACAAAACGACACGTACAAGTACAAATGGCGCTAAAACCCAGTACATCACCGCGCATGTGCGCGCATGCGCTAAAGCGGGCGGATGCCACAGACAAGTGAAAATTTGAATCAAAACTTGGTGATATAAACTTTTTGGATTTGCCCTGTATCGTAATGGTAAAAAAATATTTATTATCTACTCTCATATCGTAAAATTCGAATTATAAAATTCAAAAAGAGTTTATATTGACATACTTTTTAAACACAATACCGAAATATTAAAAAAAAAAACATATTATAACACTATTCTTCTAACGAAATAATGTTATAATACAATTTTTCCTACTCCTGTACTTTTATCTGTTTTTTACATGGTCGCGAACAAATATATTATAAGAACATAGATAATATGACTTCAGAAAGTCTATACCTAATCTATTCGCCATAACAGCACTTGTGTCGTAATGTCAAACAATAATATTTTCTCAAACATGCTTTGAAATGTATGCGTTAATGTCACGAAATGAAGCCATGAAGTTTGTTGTTTATGGCTCCCTACATTACTTCTTGGCCTAGGCCATAAAAGTAAGTATGAAAAACCATTATTGTCCGCTGCTGTAACTTTTTAAATTTGCTTACTAACATTAAACTGACAAAGGAAAAATTACATACAGCCAACTTACGACATTAAAAAAAATCTATCTTCTTTTATTTCTATAAAGCCGCCTAAACTACTGGTGATGGATGGATGAATGTATGGATGTATGGATGTATGGATGGATGTATGGATGTACGGATGGATGTATGGATGTATGAATGGATGTATGGATGTATAGATGGATGGATGTATGGATGGATGGATGTATGGATGGATGTATGGATTTATGGATGTATGGATGTATGAATGGATGTATGGATGTATAGATGGATGGATGTATGGATGGATGGATGTATGGATGTATGGATGGATGTATGGATGTATGGATGTATGGATGTATGGATGGATGTATGGATGGATGGATGTATGGATGGATGTATGGATGTATGGATGGATGGATGTATGGATGGATGTAGGGATGGATGGATGTATGGATGTATGGATGTATGGATGGATGGATGTATGGATGGATGGATGTATGGATGGATGGATGTATAGATGTTTGGATGTATGGATGGATGGATGGATGGATGTATAGATGTATGGATGTATGGATGGATGGATGGATGGATGGATGGATGATGATGATGATGATGATGATGATGATGCATGTTTGAGAAAAGCTCTATACAATCCTCGGCCGGAAGAGGGATTGCTGGACTCGTTTTATCCGGCCTCGTCTACGACTCGGCCGTATACCCCAAATCTCGTCCATCAATCCCTTACTTCACGGCCTCTGCAGTAATGTACTATTTCTCAAACATGCTTTGAAATGTATGCGTTAATGTCACGAAATGAAGCCATGAAGTTTGTTGTTTATGGCTCCCTACATTACATCTTGGACTAGGCCATAAAAGTGAGTATGAAAAACCATTATTGTCCGCTGCTGTAACTTTTTAAATTTGCTTACTAACACTAAACTGACAAAGGAAAAATTACATACAGCCAACTTACGACATTAAAAAAAATCTATGTTCTTTTATTTCTATAAAACCGCCTAAACTACTGGTGATGGATGGATGGATGTATGGATGTATGGATATATGGATGTATGGATGGATGTATGGGTGTATGGATGTACGGATGGATGTATGGATGGATGTATGGATGTATGGATGGATGTATAGATGTATGGATGGATGTATGGATGGATGGATGGATGGATGGATGGATGGATGGATGGATGGATGGATGGATGGATGGATGGATGTATGGATGGATGGATGGATGGATGGATGGATGGATGGATGGATGTATGGATGGATGGATGTATGGATGGATGGATGTATGGATGGATGGATGGATGTATGGATAGATGGATGGATGGATGGATGTATGGATGGATGTATGGGTGGATGTATGGATGGATATATGGATGGATGTATGGATGGATGGATGTATGGATGGATGGATGTATGGATGGATGTATGGATGGATGTATGGGTGGATGTATGGATGGATGTATGGATGGATGGATGGATAAATGGACGGATGGATGGATGATGATGATGATGATGATGATGCATGTTTGAGAAAAGCTCTATACAATCCTCGGCCGGAAGAGGGATTGCTGGACTCGTTTTATCCGGCCTCGTCTACGACTCGGCCGTATACCCCAAATCTCGTCCATCAATCCCTTACTTCACGGCCTCTGCAGTAATGTACTATTTATCAGGTTGTTCAACATTAATGGCACAAAAACAGAAAATTTTACTTATACATTTGTCGTACAGATTGTACGTAAAATATGTACGTACCGTATTTCTAGCTTTCTAACAAGCTATTCATACAATGATTTTTGTTACTGGTAGCTAGAAAAAAAATGATCACAAAGGACGTAGGAAGAAAAACACGTCCGAACATTTCATAAAATTAACTCATTAAAATCTATCAATAATAACTGTTCTAAATACAACATGCAACAATATTATAACTAATGTAAAATAACAAATTGAAACAAAACAATTAAATTTGAAATTCTACTATGTTTTTATTTTATTTATATTTGATAACATTTATGAAAATGTTCCTTATTTGCTGCAGTGGCTGACTACGAAATTTGTAAACACATCCATTTTCCAATTATAAAAAACAAAGTAGGTATCTATTTGAAAATGGAACTCCTTACTTAGATAATCTTGAAAAAAAAATAACTGTGTATTTTGCGTAATTATTATTATGATCCCAGACATAGTAACCTGCTTAGTACAGTGTTGTATAGTCGACCAAGTAAGTGCTTTACCATTTTTTATGACAGTTCCTACATCAGAATAAAAACAATAAGGCTGATTGTCACATTGACTTGTAAGTGAAAATAGCCTTTGATATCTTAAGTCATACAACTGACATTGAACTTTAGGGTAGTAAAGGAGTTTCTTGGTCGACTATACATTAAGTAAACGAATTTGCCGCCGATTTTCTATATATATTTACGATAGGTAACGCCACCAGAGTTGAGGCCACGCACACAACCACATCTCATGTAATGACAGCGGGATTTTGACGTTGTGTTTAACGACAACACAACGTATTTGAAAATGGAAGTGCTTACAAATTTCTTAGTCCGCCACTGCAGCAAATAAGGAACATTTATGAATGGGTATTAAATGTAAATAAAATAAAAGCATCGTAGAATTTAAAACTTAATTGTTTTTTAGTTTCAATTTGTTACTTTTACATTAGTCATTGTTCTTAGTTGTGTTTGTAACAGTTATTGTCGATAAATTTAATGAAAGTAGTTGTAGGTAAGTTACGTTCGGACTTTCAACTACTTCCTTTCCTACGTCCTTTGTGATGATTTTACTTGAGCAATCATTTACAAAAATCATATTATTACTAACTTGTTAGAAAGCAAGAAATACATAATTTTTTTACGTATAATCTGCACGCTTAATGTATTAGCAAAGTTTTCTGTTTTTGTGTCATTTATGTTGAGCAACCTGATAAAAAATCATATTTTTTTTTTACTTTTTGTTCTCGCATTCTAAAATAAGTACAGATAATTCTACTTTTAATTTTGTATAAGAACAGCAATTTTATTTTGTACATAAGCAAATAAAAAGAAGTTGATTTCAATAGCCCATTTTTTTAAATAAATTTTAGAAGATGCATTTCTGACTTTTTTTGTTAAAAACTTAAATTTGAATTATCTCAGAAATGATTCACTTTTGCATAGGGCACTATGGGACAAAAATGTTTGCAAATGACCTCCCCCATAACCCCTTGATGGGAATAGGTCGACTTACCAATAACCCTGTAATAGACTATTCTAACATGCCCAAACACGGCTAGTTACGACGTTGTTCTCTTTTGGAATTCCAGTGGCTAACTTCCGGCTTCATCACCAGATCATCCCGATGGTACTGTTATTTAAACTAAACTCTTTTACAATATTTGTGATTGGCAGCCTAGCGCTGAATTTGAATATTTTTAAAATAAGATTCGAATGATTGTAATGGAGGTACGTCACTTGTACCTGAGAGGTGATCCAATAAGCTATATGAAGAGTTAATGTGTTTAATTAGATCCCTTTTAGAACCTATACAGGGTTATTTGTAATTCACTAGCATCCTTTTAACCCTAAACTCCTACCACTTAAACAAATGTTTTTTGTTTTACGGCTTTTGTCATAACTTAATATTTTTGGTGTAATAACGTTTTGAAAATTTGATTCTGCCTCTTATTTTTACGATACTCTGTGTATTTGTATGGGAAAAAAAGTGCTTCATTTTAAAAAGTCGTAAAACAAAAAACATTTGTTTGAGTGATAGGAATTCAGGGTTAAGAGGATGTCAGTGAATTAAAAATAACCCTGTATTATAAATATTATTGTATTGTCTTCAGATCTACCCATAATTGCAAGTTTAGTATCAATAACACAAAATATTCAGTAACATATACAAATACAAGTGAAGCTATGTAAAAGTGTGCTAAAAAAGTAAGAACACGTCACCAAAATAAAGAAATAAACTTACGTTTGATAGGCGTTGTCAAAGAGGGCACTGTTGTCCTGATGTCCTCGGCAAATAGGTATTCAACCACGTAATTTCTTCTTACTATATTTTATCTATGGTGTGCCATAGCACTTATGGCGTTAGCTTTCCACTAAATTACAACACTAATTGCTAATAAAAGCAAACTCAATACAGAAATGGATAAGGCCAACAAGACGTTTAGCCACGCAGAGAAATTAAATAGAAGTAAAGCCTGGCTTCGGTCGATGTTCTATTTATAGACTTCGGAACAAAGACCACCGAATTTGAAACTTCAGTGTTGCCGGTACCATAAACTCAATAATAGTGCCATAATTTTCTTTTTTTATATCTAAAATTTGAATTTATTTGGAATAAATGATTGCTAACATATCAAATATGTATTTATTTTAAAGAACGAATGCCTAATTTTTTTTTCTGGTCTTTAAAATGGTCGACCAAAAGGGATTGCTTTGATACATAAAAAACCGCCATCCCCTTGTGTGATTTTGAACTCTACAATAAAGTTCGAAAAACTAACAAATTTTCTATTTCTAAAAATAATTGAAAATCATAAAAGCATCTTCTTCGAAGTTTCCACAAATGTACAAAAATATGCAAAAATGTAGAAATTTCACCACTGGCACCACCGTTTAGTATAAAAAAAGATAACTACTCTATTCTTTCGATAAACATTAACTTATCTCTACCAACTTCTAAATTGTACAGCTTGCGTCGCTACTGTCGCGTAATTGCTACCAAGTTATCTTAGTTCCAAATTTGGCCACTTACCCTAATAACTTTGCGTTGCGACGAAAGGAAGCCCTTGATAGTCTTCGAGCAGTGTTGCCACGGTACATAATAATTTAGATTTTTAGGTAATTCCCATTTTGATTGCTTTCTTTGAAACGGGAATGTCAATCTTTAATTACGTCTATTAAGTATGTTTGCTATTTACTTCATAATGACTCGTAACATTAAACAAGCAATTCCGGTATATATGCCACGAACTGGTGCAGTTAAAATACGACCCTGTGCTTTTCGATCCGGAATGAATGACAATAATGTACGATCTGATAATTCAAACTGCCTTTTTATTGCCATAAGGGGTAAATATGTGTCTTTCAAGCCATTTAAATGATTCAAAGCCAAGCTTACTTATCCCTTTCCTGTTTCCTTCGCATAGTCGTACACAAAACCTACCCAGTAGAAAGGTACCTACTTGTGCCAGATTCATCATTCAGTGAAATGATGCTTGCTCCTCAGTCCCGGAGGCGAGTTAACTCGTTAACAGAAACGATGTTCTTAAGAGTATTAGACGACCAGATGGCCTTGTGGTTAGAGAACCTGACTACGAAGCTTGAGGTCCCGGGTTCGATTCCCGCGTCGGGGCAGATATTTGTATGAAAAAATACGAATGTTTGTTCTCGGGTCTTGGGTGTTTAATATTTATTTAAGTATGTATCGATCTATATAAGTATGTTTATCCGTTGCCTAGTACCCATAACACAAGCTTTCCTTAGCTTACTTTGGGACTAGGTCAATTGGTGTGAATTGTCCCGTGATATTTATTTATTTTTATTTTATTTATTTATTTATTCTGCTAAGGGCGTAGCTACCGCCGTATCAGCCGTATCAATGATACGGGTCCCGGTTGCCCTAACGTGACGAAGCGAAAATTAGTAAAATGTTATCAACAATGTCACTTAATCTCGTGCTTCCCTGGGCCGGAAAAGGCCCCCCCCCCCCCCCCCAACAAATTTTGCCTTGGAGGGGTCCAAAGCACGCTGCGCTACTGTCTAGAGTGTAGACCAAATTAGGTATATTTGATTTTTTTTTTGTATTAGAAACAAGTTAAGCGGTCTTGACGTGTCTTTGCTTCGCTTTTGAAAAATATATCACAGTAAATATGTAACAATTAGCAAAGACATATGGTAATTTACATTGTTTTGGTTTCATAAGTACGTAAGTACTACTATAGTTACTATTTATTTAAAGCTTTTTCAATAAAAAGCCACGTCAAGATTGTTTACTAATGCTAAAAAAACGAAGTACCTACTTACAGTGGTTTATGAGGACGAAGACGCAGGTAAAGACTAGTCCTATTTATCCTACTAATATTATAAATGCATACGTTTGTATAATTATGCGTGCGTACGTGTTACACCGTCATGTTAAAAATCCTGGATGGATTTAGATGAAATTTTGGTATGTATATAGCTGTACGTCTGGAATACCAGAGATCGAACAAATTAGCGTCATTGCTCGCAATAATTAATAAATTACTTAATTATTTCTTGAAATTAGATTTCAATTCCCGGAGATAATAATTAACACATACGTAGTATGTGTATGCAGTTGTTGTCGTTTTCGTTTTTCTTTATTAATAAAGTTTTCTAGTAGGTAATATATACGATCTACAAATATAAAACATCATGGATTAAGTAAATTTTTCTTAAAAAAAGTTTTGATATTAACATTATAAGAATTCTTTGTGTTATTTATTGACTTAGTACTCAAAATTATTTAATTATTTCATTTATAAGGCATGTTCATTACATCTCAAGTAAGAAATTAATTAACCTTTTCAACGCTCTGTCAAATACAACAGCTCTCCGATCTCTTGTCCGATCTCTGGGAATAACACATCTATAGGCTAAGTACTTCTGTAGATCCCGACATTCCCACGGGATCGGGATGATAGCGAAAAATTTCAACCGCTAGGTTGAGAACTTGAGAGGCGTGAAATTTGGCGCGGTTGTTTTGTATGCAACTTTAATATAGAGTAGGTACGATTTCATTTTTGGGAAATCCCGGAATTTCTAAAGACTGCCAGACCTAATGGTTTGCGTTGCGTGAGCGAAACCGCAGGTAAAGGCATCATCATTTCAGCAGTAGGACGACAACTGCTGGATATAACTAGTCCTCCCTCATTGATACCCAATCATTAAGGTTGGAGGCGCCTTGCATCCACCTGTACCTGCGGCCTTCACCAGATCCGCTCGTTCCCTAAATATCAGAATTGCAAAATACAGATTGCTGACTTACCCTATTTCTAAAATACCAAATTCCCAGAATACCAGACTTTCCTGTCACCGTGTTTTTCTCTATATCGGATTGCCAAAACAGCTTCGTTTTACGAGCCTGGTCATTTCATTACCTGGTATTATGGGAATTCGGTTTTGAACGGAACATGGTGTTTTGAAAACAAGCCGTTTTGGCAATTCGATATAGAGAAAAACACGGTGACAGGAATGTCTGGTATTCTGGGAATTTGATATTTTAGAAATAGGGTAAGTCGGCAATCTAGTATTTTGCAATTCTGATATTTAGGGAACGAGCGACCAGATCATCCGTCCATCTCGTCGGTAGACGTTCCACGCTGCGCTTGTCAGTCCGGTGCTCCATTCGAGAACTTTTCGGCCCCAACAGCCATCAGTTCCGCGTGTTATATATAGGCTGCCCATTACCCTTTCATCGCGCTAATCCGTTTGGCTGTCAGTGACCCTTGTTCTTTCTCCCCCTGATCTTTGACCCTTTAGACCCTTAGTATCTATAGGCTAGTATGGAATAAAACACAGTATACAGCAGCACACATGATTTATTATGAAGCATATCGTCAAGTAACACCTCATAAAATCGACACGTGCGTCAGTCTGAGGGTCAAGCGCGGCGTCACCCAGCCCCCGATCCTCGCTTCGGTAGGCGTACTACGCTATACAGTCAATATTTACCATGCCACTATTCCTATATGAATAACGTTCTGTGGCTGCTTCCCTATCGTTATTCACTACATTAGCAGTTTTGAGTTGAGTGGTATTCACAAATAGTCGCGGCAGACGATGCAATAAAACGTACAAATGAGACAGCGCACATCGTTCTCTCGCACTTGCCCTGTTTATGGGTGAAGTCACAAAGATGCGTATTGTTTGGCTAGTATGTTTATCGTTAATAATGTTTTTAAGTGGGGTAGGTATTTTAAATGTGATAAACATAATTGTTAATTACGGGTGTAGCCATTAGTTATGATACTTATGATTAATAATTTATTGAATCAGGCGTTACTTTGCGGAGGTCCATATTAATGAACTAAAACAATTACTTTGCTCACCCGCGTCCTTAAAGGTCGCGGGTGAGCAAAGTAATTGTTTTAGTTCATTACTTATGATTAACCTTTAATATAGTGATTTGTACACTTTAGTGCAGCGATGATGATGACTCACGCATATTGCATTTAATCGACAGTTCAGTAGACTTGAGCGAGCGCATCTTGTACAAAAGTGATTTGTGGCACCGTCTGCCGCGAGTCTTTGTGAGTAGTATAGCCACGCGTTGGATGCGGATGGCGCAGGACCGATCTGTTTAGCGAGCCTTAGGGGAGGTCTATGTTCAGCAGTGGACGCTTTCGGCTGAAATGATGATGATGATAACCACACGGGCCCGCGGCCAACGGAAACGGATGGTTAGCCACCTTTCCTATCACGCGCCTAAGGCTATTTTCTAAAAGAGGTACGCGAGGATACGTTGCGAGGAATGTGTTTGTCATAAACCAATATAAACGCTTCATTTATCTATCCTCGCTCAGCGCAGCTCTAGTGGGAACAGCTCAGCGGAGCAAGGTTTTTGTATAGGTACATAAATATATAAAACAAGAGGAGCATTTGTGCGAGGAATGTGTAGCAAGGCGAGGGATTGTGCTGCAAAGTTTTCAGTCGCTAGACTAGACCGAGACGTAAGTAGCGGCCACTGGCGCGCGCTCTACTCTCGCCTCACCGCACCCTGCTCGCTTATTTGAAAAGAGCCCTCGACACGCCTTATAGCTACGCTTCCTCACACCGCTCAGCTACCTTGCACATCTGGAAATATAGTCACAACGTTCCACATCCTCGCTACTAATCCTCGCACCACTCAGCTGCCTCGTACTTACATCTCTGGTGGAACAGCCTAACAACGCGCCCCGGCTCCCGCCTGGTCAGCTACCTTTTATAAAATGTCATGTAAATAGATTTATACATGCGTGTACTTAAAGAATATTAAATCTAGTTCAACATTCATGTTCTCTTTTATGCTAAATCCACATCGTGGAGGAAGTGGCGTGGACAGGAGGAAGCGACGACGTAGTATGTACATTACGCACGCAATAGCCCCCCAGGTTGCAAAGGCCTACGAACATTCCGACCGATAATTGTGCGTGGCTTGAACTTAGTAGGTTATCAGTTCGATACGCTGACTAATCTACTTCGTTTTAAACTTAAACGATTTTCAGTCAACGTAATTTTAGAAATAAATTGTGACGATATATCTATTTCGATAGTAGATTTGCCTATACTTAGTTGACATCGTATTCTCCTAAAGTGACCATAGTAGCTATAAATATTGATTGTATTGTGAACGCCGCGCCGTACAGTCGACCGCACCATCTGAGCTCACATTTAAGAGGGTTTATACCTGCTGAGCTGGCAACGTTGCATTTTTGTTAGTTAAAAATGTTTTGAATACAAATTGTTCAACTTATATATTAGAACAATTTGTATTCAAAACATTTTTAATTTTCATTCAATTTTTATGGAATAATCGAGAAAATAGTTTTTCTCGATTATTCCATAAAAATTGAATGAAAATTAAAAATGTTTTGAATACAAATTGTTCTAATATATAAGTTGAACAATTTGTATTCAAAACATTTTTAATATTCATTCAATTTTTATGGAATAATCGAGAAAAACTAACAAAAATGCAACGTTGCCAGCTCAGCAGGTATAAACCCTCTTAACCACTCAGGTTGCCAGGATATATATTAGTAGCTATAGGAAGACTAAATGGTGCCGTGTATCGGGGCTCTCTCGCTCAGGGGGCCCTCGAACCCTAACCTACGAATTATGAATTTTAAAAATAACCTTTAGCGAAAATAAGGGCAAGAAAGAGAAAACCGTTCACTGCTGGAGATAGGCCTCTCTCATTAATACCCAATCATTACGGTTGGAAGCGGCTTGCATCCACCGTGAACCTCTGGCCTTTACTAGATCGTCCGTTCATCTCGTTGGTGGACATCCCACGCTGCGCTTGCCAGTCCGTGGTCTTCATTTCGAGAACTTTTCGGCCCCAACGTCCATCTGTTCTGAGTGCTATATGGCCTGCCCTTCCATTGCCATTTCAACGAGCTAATCCGTTTGGCAAAAATTTGGGAGTCCAGTTTATTTTTTAAACCGGGGTCCTGAGTTATTTAATGACGCCACTGTTGGACACGGTCTACTTATATTATGTCACTGCTTCAATTTCAATCGGGCAGTGTCAAATAGCACCCTCACCTCACGTGCGCGTTCATAACGTCCCTCAAGATTGATAATTTATGGATCACTTAAATTGTCTGAGTATAAATAAAAGTGATACCTACATAGCAGGATGTGCAAGTCGCTAAATGTGCAGGCTACGTAAAATGAGCAAAACATAAGATGTGCAGATCTCATAATGAGCAGATCTGAATAACACACACATTTTTTTATTTTTTTTTTTCTTTCATATTTTACGAACAGCTCAATATGAAATCTGCAATTTTGCGATCTGCTGAATATGAGGTCTGCACATTTTGCGGTCTGCTCATTATGAGATCTGCACGTTTAAAAGGCACATTTTAGGCTAAAAGCATACAGAAGAAGGAGCTCCGCGTGAGCGGAGCTCCGTCGACACTGTTTCTGTGTCAATTTTAATTGGGAAATAAATAACGCGATTGTGAAAATAAGCTTCAGTAAAAAACCATTGCGATCTGCACTTTTTTTTTTTTTTTTTTTTTTTTTTTATGTTAGAGAGGCCAGACAAACGAACTAGTGGGTCACCTGATGTTAAATGAACACCACTGTCCATAGACACCCGCAGCGCTTTACACGATGCCAGTGCGTTGTCGGCCCTAAAGGAGAGGTAATAGGGGAAGGGGGAGAGGGAGGGGGAGAGGGAAGGGGTGAGGTATTGGGCCCCCGGCACTCTCACTGACCGTACGAAACGCAAGCAGGATTACTGCTGCTTCACGCCGGTGTTCTGTGAGAGGGTGGTACTGCCCCGGACGAGCCGGCCCATTCGTGATGCAGCGGCTAGCTACAACATGGCTCTACCACTACGACTCGCACTTATTGCGATCTGCACTTATTGCGGTCTCCACTTATTGCGATCTGCACTTATTGCTATGTGTACCTACTTATTGCGATCTGCACTTTTTGCGATTTGCACCACTGCACATTTTGCGACTTGCACATCCTGCTATGTACTTATCCAATAAAAGACAACTCTAATTACCTAGTTGTCTTGGCAGTACCAGTTCACTGAACACAGATGGCGCGCTCGTCTATACAATAAATCCGTTACTTCGAGAACAAAAAATATTCTCTACATAAATAAACAAATCCAAATAATAATACAATCGATTGTATTCGGTGTTTTTACAAGCATCGTAACAAAATACAAATATTATTATTGATCATGCGCTTCATGTTCCTTCCCTCATTTCAAATACCCATCACTTCGATTCAAAACTGTTTCTTAAGTTCAAAAGTACACTCTAATATCCAGTTCAGAATAGGTATATAATTAAGAGCAATTGCAATTAACATTGAAAATTACAGCCACTTTACGGCGAAAGCATCAGTAACAAATGCGATCAACTAACCATTAACATTTTTACAGCCTCCATACGATAGTATGGCTGCCATGATAAACAAAAAGCCTTAACCGTAAGGTTTACAGACAACGATATCATTTCTGCGCTGTCAGTTCCGCCGTCTACATTTATTCAGTCACATGCAGCATGTTTTATCGAACAATAATAAAGAGCATTAAAAGTAAGATGTTTGGCCAGAGTGACGAGCATAAAGGACATAAGCAGGGGCTCGATACAATGAAATTCCGATACCCACTGCGTCAAACATAACCCCGAAAATATTATACAGCATAATTTTTAATAAGTGCACAAATTTTAATATGTGATTCAGTGTCGTTAAAATAACATATTTCAGTATTTTTCGTTATAATATTAATCACTTTTTTTTTTTTTTCATAGTAACTTGACCAATTTTATTATTGGATGAATTACTATGAACAACCCAAATTTCAAATTAAAAAAAAAACCTTGAACAGATAATCGTGATCTATCAACGATACTGAATCACGTACCAAAATTTGTGCACTGATTAAAAAATGATCCTGTATAGCCTCCTGCCGCGGGCCGCCCACGTCAAATTTTGTTCAGTGAAATTTAAACTTCTTCAGTAGTGAGTTGAGTTCAATGTCACATTAGAATAAGTCATAATAATAGGACATCGGACCTCAGGAGGATAGAGGACGAACTAAATTTTAACTGACTTTGAACAGAATGCAGTCACTGCACAAGATTGTCATTGGAAAGCAACCACGTTGCAGCAACCCTTAAAGCGCTAGCCCCATCGTCGGTTACTCTATGAAACATGGTGAAATTAAGGATGCCTTTCTTTCAATTCCATGATGTGCTATGCTACGTTGCTATGGATGCGTTTGATATCCACCAATCGTCTTCATTGGTCCACAAGCAGCTCTGGTGGCAACGGGTTCAACTAAAGCTGTTTTTATATGAAAATATGCGTGCTCTGTATCTTACTCGAGCGGCTACATAATTAGCATTAGTGGAAACCATCACATAGTTTCGTAGCGTACCTTTAACATCCTCGCAGCATTGCTGCAAAGCACATATCTGGTGGATAGGGACTCGAACAACTCGAGTCATCAATGGCGTCACTATACCATCTGAGGCCCGTGGCAAATACTTTAGATGGGACCCTCAGTAAAATTGTCACCTTGTAATTTAATTTTCTAGTACATTGCGCATCAAGGGCCGTAAGTAGGGGATTACTAACGAGAGCCTATTAGAAGCCCGACGCCGGAGGCGGAGGGCTTTTAATGACTCGAGTTTGTAATCCCCTTACTGCCCGTGATACACACAATGATTTTCATCACACTGCTAGGAAAAAAAATCCAAAAATGAAATTATTTTGTCTCTAAACACTTAAATTAAATAAATAATGGCTACCCGCCAACACAGATTGTCACTTTTTTTCAAGTCATAATAATGTAAACTGTGTTTAGAATTCGAATGGCCATACGGCCACATTCTGACAACATGTTACAAAAATACTTACTAAAATTATTGCAAAACTATTTGATATAAATTTAAAATATAAAAATAACGAAGTTTCATGAAGCGTAGACAAGTTTTGTGTAGTAAAATTGGGTTAAGTATAGCTAAGTTTTAAACATATAAATAAAACGTTGGCTGACTTGAAACTTCCTTAGTCTGTTTGAAAAATTTAAAACTAAAGTTAGAACTCCCTAGGGAAGAAAAACTGTACGTAAATCCATAACTCCCTTAAGAACAAATTAGGCCTTTGACATTTAGTTTAGAGGCATGGAATAACACCATTGACGAGCAAGTGTGATGAAAATGTTATTTCTGAGCTTGCGGCCTCTTGGGCCGGGGCATTTTGCTAGCCCTGCCGCCCTATAGTTACGCCACTGTTTGCCGTTATTCGACATGATGCGTACCCACTAGCAATAGCTAGTAACACCTATAGTTCACCTATAGTTTACACAAGTTTTATCTCACAATCAGACGAATGTACTTCTAGAGCATTGCTTCCGAACCTGGGGTACACCAAGAGGTTTACTGTAGGTTACTGTAGTTCATGTGTAACGAATAAAATAGCAAGAGGGAGTTAGTACCAGCCCCGCATCTAAGATTTTTTGGAACCGGGGCAAAATTTTGATAGTGGCATGTCTCTCTCCAGCGTTTTCGAACCAGGGCAGAAACTTTATAGTGGCGCGCCTCTCTCCAGCGTTAATGTCTTTACAAGTCGATGGTGAGCCAATCACGCTTCCGTATACCTACTGCGCTTTGTGAAGCAAGTTTTATTTTTATTTTCAATCATATTATATTATGGTTTTGGCGGGTGCCCCGGTTTGCCCCACTCTTCCCTCTTCTCTAGAACCGAGGCTAGTAGATACAACACAACGGAACTTACGCGACCTGCACTTATATAAAGGCCGGCGCAGACCAAATGCGTGTGCATGTCGCGTCACGCACACGCATCTGATCTGCACCGGCCTTATTAAGAGCCAAATTACAACTTACTCACATTTTTAGGGATAAATTCCTAAAACGGTTAGTAAACACTGCTATAGAAGTAGGTATTGCGAGTAAGCGTGACATAGAATCTCAATAACACTAGGCTATTGCCGTCCTTCTACGCACCTCAAATATAAGCAGTGTTTAAATAACATACATGTTACACATACTAAAAGATAAATTGTAATTAAGTATTGACAATTTCAATTCTCACTCACCATCTTCGATAGCGGTCAGTTTTCCTCGTTTAAAATACCTGTAGTGTTCACATTTTCTCACACTGTATTCATAAATACATAAACAGGTCATAGTCAAGTGTTAAAATATATTTCGATACATTGATTCGATCAAACCACTCAAAAATATGTACCAAGACGTTATTATGTATTGCGTCCGAGTAGAAGAGCGGTTAGGTAATTAAACACCTGACATATTTTTGAAGTGTTGTATAGTCGGGGTAAGAAAAGGTTCGTCACTTTTCGACTCTATGTCAACAAGTTAAGGTCGAAAAGTGACGAACCTTTTCTTACCCCGACTATACTTTGGCCCTGAAGGGTAACTTTGGCCATTGGGACTAACTCAGTCCAGATTTTACTATTAAATTGAACTTATGGCACACCCACGCTATTAGGTTTTTTTATTAGACCCTTCTATATGTGGTTTTCATATAGGCCAATGTTACCGTCCATTGGGCCAAAGTACCCCGACTATACATTCTATTTTTACACTTTACTGTAAACCAATTTGGGTCCTAGGCCATCACAGAACCTAGTCAATGTGACATTATACGTCGTTCGATAACCATTATTACAGATATATAAAATTATTTACCATGATCTGCAAGTTCACAACACATTTGCAAGAATATTTCGAACGCTGACTGCTATCCGGTTCTCGTTAACTTTAAACATTTTAGGTATAGTAAACAACTAGTAATAAACAAATGCTTCATTATAATCAAATACGTCCAAACAGAGCCTTAAAGACCGGCGCAGACCAGATGCGTGTGCGTGTCACGTCATGCACACGCGCCAGTTGCAATAAATGTAACTAAGAAAGATGATGCATTAGACTCATACACATGGTGTGCCATCTTTCTTACAGTTTCATTCATTTCAACTGGTGCGTGACATGCACACGCATCTGGTCTGTGCCGGCCTTAAACCCAACATGCATGCAACAGAAGTGACTAACTCGTACTTACACTGAAACTCTGCGTATGTTCCATGTCGTGTTTTTGGACTTCAGGGACGCCTTTGATGCTACAATCTCATTTAATATTAACGTAAAAGCCCCACGGATAAAATGTTAACATTTCAGCGCATGAAGAATTGCTTAGTCAGGTATTCACATTACAGCAAAGGGCGTGAAGCTTCTTAGTTGAAAATAGAAAAACTAGTGCTCCACGATTTGTTACTTTCCATTGCTATCAATATATCTAAGGCTACTATAAAATTGCTATTACACTTCGACATGTTTAACCACTGTTAAATTATGAAGTACTATTATAATAAGAGTTATATTTATTAAAATACAAAAATGAATTAGTTTAGTATTCCTAAGACAATATCGTAGAGCGGTATCACATGACGGTAGTTGCAAACACCAAAGATTCGGTCGCTTCCACTGCAGTTATCATCAAACTGATAAAAAGAGCATTTTCTATATCTATCCCATGTTATATTTGAGCTTATAAATAAGAACATCGCAGCTGTTGTCATAAGAAAATTCCCGGTAGACAATATAGTAATTAAAATATACTTATTACGACCTTCGAGACTACATAAAGTACAATAATCTCGGTGACAATTTCGCCTAACATTTCCTGTCCACCACACCATCACAACGAGCCATCTTTAACGTGATACGTCCACAAACAGGCAACTGCAGCCAGGTGGGGCTATGAAGCGTTTCAACCGCCGTATCCCGTGTGTTACGAAAATAAACTAATGGGTCAATCAACTTTTAAACCGACACTTTGGGCGTTTCCTGCGTTACCAAAATTGTCTCTGGCGTTACCAAAAAATCGTACTTCCAACAAGATATTTCACGGTTTAATAGGTTGAACTTACGTAGGATGGCATGTATTCATGTACACCATCTATTAAATTGCAGAAAAAACATGTTTACTTACAAAAATCTACAATTGTTTGAAAAAAATCGCGGACAGATCAGCGTCGGTATAAAAGTTGATTGGCCCTAATACGTCCGTCATTTCCGTCAACTTAAATAAAATCTCGCGTGGTGTGGTGCTTGGTCGCAAAATTACAGTTTTAGTTCATAGACATTATCCTTAGATTTTCGTGACACACGGGACGCAGCGATTGAAACGCTTCAGAACCCCACCCCGACGGATAGGCAGCAGCTGTCGACCAATAGCGACGCTTACAATTGTAACGTGACCCTTGAGCCATTTTGTTAATAAACTGCAAATAGTCCGGCGTGCATGAGTCGTGAAATCTATCGAAATCATCGGAATCTATTTTGCAACTGTACGACGAGCGCCGATGATTGCCGCCGTAAATTGCGCGTTGATGGCTGCCACCAAATCATCGAAGGCTGACAAGTTGCGACGGTTACAAATACCATGCCAAATCTTCAAAACGTTGAGAATAATGCAAATAAATATAAATATATCCTTTCCGAGATATATCCCAATAAAAAAACTTTGCCGTCACAAGTGTACCTGGGTTGGGCTCTGAAGCGTTTCAACCGCCGTATCCCGTGTGTTACGAAAATGGACTAATAATATATCCATCAACTAAAAATTCTAATGACCACCACCTCACGTGGTGTGGCGCGTGGTCGCAGAATTGCAATTGGTTTTAGTTCATTGACATTGAACTTGACCAGTGGTGGTGTAGGGGTATAAGCACGCAGCACGGAATGCTGAGGACCTGGGTTCAATTCCCAGCGCTGGTCTCTTTTTCTGGGTTTTTTCTGTGTATCCATGTTTCAGTTTGTACCTATTTTGTATAAAAATATTTTCATTGACATTATTTATGGATTTTCGTTACATACGTGACATGGTAGTTGAAACGCTTCAGAGCCCTACCCATCTATAAAAATTACTGTAAGAAATACATTTTATGTTGATCTTAAAGTTATAAAATCAACTAAGTAAGATTATTTAAAAATACCTATTACAATTTATTGCTGGTTGTAGGCTTGTAAGGTCTCTCCCCACATCTACCGACGCGGAATCGACGTCAGCTGACTAAAAAAGCTTTTCACTTCTCATACTCATAAAATTGTGAACTTGATGTAGGCTGCATAAAATTACTTTTTATGCTGTAGTGCATAAAGTTATATCTCCTTCTAAGATGAAGGCAATCAAGTGCTAACAGACGAGACAATATTAGTTTATAATTTGTGTTTTATATAACCAACTACTCAGTGAATATTGGCAAAGTTACTGTTTAATTTCCTCCTAAGCGAAGTGAAAATCAGAGAGAAAAAGCATTTACCCTTGACTTAACCATCAACCCTCGCCTGCGGCTTGGGTGGATATAAACGCCTCGGGTAAAAAGGCGCGCTATATGCACTCGCTGTACAATCTACAATATGTCCACGCCAGCGAACAAGACGTCCATCGGCTCGGCTCTGTTCAACCAGCCTTTGTGAAGCCGATTCCGTGTCGATGGGGTTCGAGTAACAAATTTGGTCTAAAAAGGCAGTAATTTTAGTTGTTAAAAAATAATAAGTACTTCTCATCTGCATATAATGCAATTGTAAAACTAGAGGCATGACTTTGAGTGATCCTGACGAATTGTATTGAGTGACCACATTTTAAGCTATCATACAGGTCCGATCACTATAGAAGGTACAGTTATGCGTTTTTAACACAAAACACAAAGAAACTGTTTACCTACTTCAGTCAAACGGTCTAGTTCGAAAGTTTCGCTCTAAAATTAACATACCTACTTAGGTACAGTTAGGTACTTATAAAAGAATACCTACCGCCACAGTCAAAAAACCGACATATGATCGTTTGTAATAAATAAGATCTTTGGTTTTATACTCTTTTTATTGTTTAAAGATGATTAAATTAGGTAAGTGGGCCAATCAACTTTTAAACCGACACTTTGGGCGTCTCCTGCGTTACCAAAATTGTCTCTGGCGTTACCAAAAAATCGTACTTCCAACAAGATATTTCACGGTTTAATAGGTTGAACTTACGTAGGATGGCATGTATTCATGTACACCATCTATTAAATTGCAGAAAAAACATGTTTACTTACAAAAATCTGCAATTGTTTGAAAAAAGTCGCGGACAGATTAGCGTCGGTATAAAAGTTGATTGGCCCAAGTACCTAAGTTTATATAAAATAACATCATCACATAGCCATTTTTCGACTTGTGCGCGACTTGTGCGATATCATACTCATAAATATAGCTACCTAGAGATTTTCCTGGCGCGAACAAATACTTTTCCTTCTAATACTTAGTTTATCGATATATTAAAAGTGGCATTAGTATATCAACGAGACACGTTTGAAAATATAGAACAATAATACCAAACCGAATCGATGTTATTATTATTTTTATTATGTCAAACACTAGTCTAGTAGAGCTTGTCTAATTTAAAATGACGCGCCCACCATCGCAAATCTTGTATGTCAAATGCGGTGGTGGGGCGCGTCATTTTAAATTAGACAAGCTATAAGAAAAATCTCTAGGTAGGTACCTATACTCATAAAACAATGTAAAGACAGATGCCGGATTGGATTTTATGCAAGGATTAAAGTAAAATAAAATGTAAGCTTTTAAAAAATATATAATTTTTTCTTTATTAGCGAAACTTCCAGCTTTATAATATAAATGAGCGAAAAATGCTTAATTTGTGATTCTGCAATCACGTAGGTACACATACCTACAGACAGCTTGCCTGTCTTAACGAGACATTATGTACTTTATAAGTAACTTACATGCTTTGGGGCCTTTGGGACGTCTATTTCCAGTGAAGTTTGCACATAAAACTAATTATTCAGCAAAGATAACATAAGGGCTTGTCACAAACATGCCTGTCGATATAGACAAAGCCAGTGAACTTACGTCACGAGCCAAGACGTCCCAGAGCCACATTTTCACGCGCGAGTCAAAGTGATAGTTCATACATAGTTCATCTGACTATTCAAATTAACATTTTGAATCGCCTAAATTGACTGGCCGTGTGAGATGGATTTCTAAGTCATAGTCTCGTACGTTACTGAAATTAAAAAGTTACACTCTTTGTACTTCATTCCCATACACTTACTAGGTCCATCTCGATGGTGACTGTGGGCTTAGGAGTGACATACATTAGGCCACTGGCGACTAGGGGCCGTCACAAGTTGCGGGCGAGATTATTGGTGCATTTTAAACTGTGTGTTTGACCGCATTAGTCACAAGCTGCGGAAGGGATGGTCAGACCTAACACAATAGGCCCCTTGTTGCCCTGGCCTAATGTAAAGCAGCTCATGCTCTCACTGCCCCAAGTGACCCAATGTACGGCAGTTTAAAGTAGTGTTACCAGACTATCGATGGTTTCACAATCGATAGTTTCATTAAAAAATACCATACTATCGATAGCGCAAGTCATGGCAATACTATTGGCGGTGTACAATACTTACTGTCGCATTTCTAGAAAACAATAATATCGACAGTATCGTTATTATCTGTTTTAGATTAGTGAGATTACAGAAAGTAGGTAGCTTACTTTCCACAACTCCTGGTGTTACAATAAACATTTCATTTAATTTCAACTACCTACCTACTACCAAAGTCAAGAGTCAAAGCCAAAGTTTATTGCTCACGTGTTGTAAATACATAAGCAGATCGTAAGTATTTATGTTAATAATGTCAATATCATTGCTATTGTTTTCAGAAATTTAAAACTTTGATAGTATTGCACTCTGTCAATAATATTGTCTCGTTCGAGCTACCGACAGTATCGATATAACTATCGATATGTTCACAATCAAACAGCTATCGATAGACTATAGACATCCGACTATTGATCGGCAACACTAGTTTTAAAGTCCCATTTGAACGAACAATCCCGGCATTCCATACTAGCTAGCTATAAAAAAGGTCTAATGGGATACTTGGCTGCTCCGGAGGAAGCGTGCGGGGTGCGGGGATCGAGGCGGGGTGTTCAGCAGACGCAGCCGCTCTCGTTGCCTTCTTGCTCCGAGCCCATCGGCGACTGAGTTTGCAAGTCCACGGCTGTTTTAGAGTTAAGTTTAGGACAACATTCAGCAATATTCATTTGTTATTTGCGTACACTTGTCACGCTGATGATATAAGATTACCTAGGTATACCTATGTTGATAAACCACACAACTGGTGGATCGCCTGCGAGGCAAGAGGTGAGTGCAAGCAGGCATCGACGCACACTGCGCAATGCGGGCTCCGCAAGCTCACTGAGTAACGTCACTTGAGCTCTCTGGCACGTGCCCTCGCGTTTCAAGAAACCGCGAAACACCACCACTCCCAGTTCTTTTGCCCCGCGGGCGATCCGCCACTAGTGTGGTTTATCTACAGGGCAGCGGTACTTATATTGCCACCATAACACCGGCTCCGGCAACGTTCCGCTAAGCCCTTTCACTATGCCGGTCGAAATGATCGTAGTCTTTGAGTATCACTGAAATAGGAGTGCGAATTCTGTTGACACGCATGCGTGTTACTGGAATAGTAGTAAGATTTTTTGACCACAGACGTCTCACTGGCACTGAACGTGTTAAATTAAACCTTAGACTTCAAAGGGCTATCCCCAGTTGTCCGCAGCCCTCCATTTGCACTGAACTAGTATTCAGTTTCGGCGTAAAACTGGAGTTTCGGTTTAGTTAAGTAGGACCGGAACCGAAACTGGGGCTACGCCGAAATTCGAATGTAAAATTTCATGGTCTTCCTTTTATTTAGACTTATCTTCTTGAGAATTGAATGTATTTTGTCCCATAAGTTAGCAGCTGTCACAGCAAAATTATCTATACGACTGAACTGTTAAAACATACAACATACAAACACACAACCTCTTACCCCAAACGCTTATACCGTCCACCTTTCCATCGTGGATGACATAGGATCTCTCAAGTAATTCAGGTGTAATAAAAGAATTACGTAGGGTTTAATGTTTTATTAAAAATATGTATAATCAGCGTGAATTACGGGTATGTACATCGACACCACATTCGCAATAGAGACCGCTACATGAACTTTTAATGTACCACAAAGTTAAGCTGGATTGAATTGTACCTAACTCTATAGCGTTTGTGTAAAATTATAATTTGCCAGAAAAC
Source organism: Archips xylosteana (assembly GCA_947563465.1). Classification (NCBI taxonomy): domain Eukaryota; kingdom Metazoa; phylum Arthropoda; class Insecta; order Lepidoptera; family Tortricidae; genus Archips; species Archips xylosteana. The sequence continues at coordinate 4,771,914 of OX387344.1, forward strand.
GCAACCATAGACAAATACAACATACTCTTCTCTTATGCCTGAAAAGGGAACTATATTATGATTATTCAGAGTTTAAATTGTTACTGTTCATGTTTAGGTCATGCAGGAATAACAACAAATGGTTTCAACATAAAATGATAACTAAGTGCAGAGCAATCACTTTTTAAAAACGACGCTATCGACTGTCAAAGAATAAAAGTTATACACTAACAAAACAAGATTTAAATCTTGAGGAGAATTGCGTTTTCGGAGCACACAAAACATACTTACACCGAATTCATTATGCAAAGAATATTTTCAAAAATAAAGGATTCATTTCGGGTAAATTATATTACAAAAAAAAACTTATTAATATCTGATATATAAACATTGTCAAAACTACTACTAAACATAATAATAGGTATTGCTCTGAAATATTAACGATTACACATTATTGTTGGACGATCAAAGCTTATTGGAATGACAGTTCTTAATGTGTTATAAATATTAAAAAGTCGTTATAAAACATTAATATAAGCCCAAGAGCGGTGATAATCTCACTATTTAAAAAAAAACTTTAGATATAATTTATTAGAATCATAAGATTTTATTCTTAAGCACTAATTAAATAAATAATACTAATTACAAAGACCGCGGGACAACGGCACTCATTTTTTAATAATAAAGCTTCTAGTTTAATTTCAAAAATATGTTTTTATTAAAGTAACCTAAATGTTACGCTTCAATGGCCATTGTATGTACCATGACTGCAATGTTTTCGCCTGTTGGTCTATCTATACCAACTTCCATTTCGTTTGATAACAAACAATCTTGAGAAACCAAACCAGACGCGAATCTTTTTACACAACACAACTTTGATTAATTTCTTGTTCATACATATGCTTGTAAAAATTAAATCGACGGCAACCGTATCGCCTATTACGTGCTACGCACTTACGCGTTTGAAAAAAGTTACAATAGAGGTTAATTAGAGGGTATTACTGGCGGTCCCGCGGTCGCGTGCTATATACAACACAGAGCAGCTCTAATATCTCGCCTCTCACTCACACCGGGGTCTACCTACACCGACAGATAAACATGGCACCTTTAAAACCAAACTTTACTTCTTATTACATTAAATTTTTCTTTGTTTTTTGAACGCATCATTGCATCGTGACTTTCACCCAGAACTGCTGTCATAATCAGCGTTTGCGGTATATAAAGAAGTTGCCATTTTGGCAGCCTGCAGCAAACGCCAAAAGCAAGACGTAGCATGTTTTGATGGTTGGTTAGAAAGCGATTTAGAAAAGTATCGGACACTGTCGTGAATTTAGAAAATAAACTTATGAACATATGATGTTTTTCTTATAATTATAAGAACACGCGCATGTTTCACTCACCGGTTTCATATTTACGTGTAACGAAAATATTTTAGTGTTGCAAGACTGATATAATTATCACAATTGATTTAAGCAGCTTGGTTTTAAAGGTACACTACTTTACAATGTCAATTAATCCTAGGTCACTGTGGGAACAGATTAAACATTTAAGTATCTGAACGTAGTAAAATAAGAACACATTAGACTACCTATCGATATAAACGTAGCGAATATAACAGACTTGAGAACCCATTTCGTAAAGTTCTTAGGTTCATGAGAGCATCATCAGTCTAGGCCGCCATATTTTCACTAAAGTACGGCCGCGGAACAAGAGGAATATCGCACAATGACCTTCACTACTTGTCTTTGTCGCTCACGGGTCTTAATGCCACCGAATTAATACAAATTCATGCGAGCGACGAGACACATAGTGACGGTTCATTGTACGAAATTCTTCGTGCTTCGCGAGCGTTTTTCAGGTGTTTCAAAAGCGATTTAAATCTATAGGGGAATGAGAAAACATCAGTCTTTCCCGAATTTTCGGCATGCAAAGTTCTTTCGCTTGCATTGTCTATCTCGATAGTGTCTGCGGTATTACAAAAAAATCGTCTAGATAAAAATCAACCTGTTCCCGTTCATAAAATTTCCTGAGGTTTCAGCGCTACTATCTTAGTACCCGATTTCTATATGAGATCAAGAATGTGTACTCAAAAATACGGATTTCGAATAAACAGATTGACAATTCTATCTCACCTTCAAAAACAGGCGAAATAGAATTTCATATTTAAAAACGTTCAGAAATAGAAATCACATAAATTCCTACTTATTCGACGTTGGATTGTAGCGCTAAAACATCACGTACTAGCTATCACCATGTTAGATATAAACACGTAGGATTCACAAAATCTGTTCGTTCCATTTCATACAAAGTATACGGCCGCGCCGAAAGGGTAAATACAGAAGTATTACTTCATTCACATAGTTAAGCAAACAACCGTGCTTTTGTGTATTCGAACGTATCCATCGAACAGCAAACAAATTAGGCTCACATAAGTGTAGGCAGCTATCAGCTTCGGAACTACTGAATTTACTTTTTAAAACCTAGTATCACTGTGAAGACACACAAAAGCACAATCCGGACAGGGCTCGCGCCTTGCCGACCCGAACAGACCTAGCGAATTTCACGGTTCTCGGTCCAAACCGTGCTCCCAATTTTTATGAGACTGTCAGGAAGGATCGTTTTTCTTTTTTTAAGGTCGTAAATAATGACGATCGTATTTTACGAGTTCGTCATAATTCCTACAAGACTGGTAACTTTCGCAATTTATTGTTCTATGCGTCAATTTAAATAGTTGAACATGTCCGAGTAACCCAACCAATATGCAGCCACTACCATAAATTTTTTAGGTCCCAGTAAAGACGAACCCCAGGTTCAAGTTAACCTAACATCTGTCTATCTTTGTCAAATACAGACACAGACAAAACATACATTTTGCTATAACAGTTTTTAAGTATAAGCAGCGGCAGCGAATAGATAATTTTTTGTACTGGGCTGCTTTTACTCCCGCCATTTTGTCGCTTACTTCTTAGTGTCTCTATGTATGTAAGAGATAGACACAGCCATTTAGAGCGATTCAAGAGCCATTTAGTTTAGCATCATGGTAGGTATGACTGTTGCCATACTTACTTACTTAGTTACTATTTTTAAATGAACTAGCGTGCATGCCTTCAATTTTGTCACGTTTTTCCAGTTACCTTGCGAAAGTTAAAAGTTATTTTATCACCTTTTGAATGCCATACATCGTTTTTGTTAGAGCTTGTCTAATTTAAAATGGCGCGCGCCCAACCACCGCATTCACGCACATTTGCCATGAGAAATATTTCTCTGTTGTAGCTTAAAGCTGTTGAGTTTCAAATCCTGTGCGTAAATGCGGTGGTGGGGCGCGTCATTTTAAATTAGACAAGCTATACGAACAAAATTGATTCTTATGCGGATGCGAGTAGGTTCATTTTTGTATTACCGTATTGTCGTCTGTTACCAAACACTGGCGTTCAAAAGGTTATGATGCTTCGATTTCCAGGTGTCTCTAGTTTGGGCCTCGTCGGGTCTTACTGGGCGGCGGCGGCGGCCAAGCGGCGGCACTAGCAGGCGCAGCCGCCGTCGGGCTCCTTGTGGTCCCCTGGCGCCTGCCGCAGAATCACCTCTTGCACTGCATCACATCAGATTAAGGAAAATATGGAACTCAAAACATTACAGTAGCGTGCGCCAGTACAATGCCTCGAAACTAAAGGTGTTCCCGTAACCGGCCGCAGCAAGTAACGTGTCGCCGCGACGCTAGTTTCTGTGTATCTCAATGAGATATGTGTAAGGGATTTTATATGGTTTACGTTCCCACCTCGAACCGACCTTCACCAATCAGTCGACTAGATGAAATATATTTTATATCAAAAATAATTGTGTTTCTAAATATAGGTATGGCAAATGTGTTGCCTAAAGAAATTATAATTAAAAAAAAAAACATTTCACAGAACAAGAAAAAGTAGACAACCTAATTGTTTCATGTTATATTTTCAATTGGAATATAATTCGACTGACTAATAAGACCGTAAAGTACAGTCGCCTTCATAAACATCGGAGCTGGCTAAGAGCTCAAAAATATCTGAACACGGACTTACGCGATACAAATTACGGTCGTATTCAGATATTTATGAGCACTCAAACAGCTCCATTATTTATGATGGCGACTACCTATTGTTTAATTTTTTAATTACAAGCCAAAAAAACCATGGCGGTATATACATTATCTACACTAATATTATAAAGAGGAAAGATTTATTTATTTATTTATTCATCAATAAAAATTACAGCATTACAGTATACACCAATGCGCTGTAAAATTTGAGATTTGTATTTTTGTATGTAACGAATAAACTTAACTACTGGACCGATTTCAAAAATTATTTTGCCGTTAGGAAGCTACATTATCTATCACTGAGTGACACAGGCTACTTTTTACCGCGGGAAAATACCTTTTCCTACGGGAAAATTAACATATCGCGGGCGAAGCTGCGGACGGAAGGCTAGTCTTTTATAAAATTGTTGTCATCCGGTAAACAAATGAGTGAAGGTCGGCTTTCTTCGGGTCCTATACTAATAAAACTACATAGAAACTAGTAGTTTAGCAGCGACACATCTGCTGAATTCAAAAAGATGAAAGCACGATTGGAATTAATAATATACTCATAATGTGAATTTTTTGTACTTAATATGCACGAGTATTACTATGTCAACGTCTCAAAAATTTACTAGAGGTGAGGCTTTGTATTGATAAATTACTTAAAGCTTTATCCTTGATATTGAAAGTTATTACAGGCAGCATAAGAAAATAAGTTCGCAAATTTGGCTCCTCAGATTGCCAAAGATGATAGAACGATACAAATAATGAACATTAGTTGTCATTTCAATATCATAAACTAAAGCTTATGTGTAACTAAACAAGAATAGTACAGAATTTTGAAATATGTACTCGTAATTCTATGATACAATTTGCAGAAAATTAAAAGCCAATTAATCAATATTATCGGGATCTTAAAATATTCTGAAGTAAGTAGGTATGAAAAGCATAGCAGTAGCGTAAAATAAAAACAATAAGTATTAATACACAAATAATTTATCGAGCAAATAAAACACAACTCTAAAAAAAAACAGTCTAAGTTGCATAATATTTTCTGTCAATGTCAAGTCGGTTGGTGAAGGTACAGTCAAGTGTAAAAATAAGGGTGCACAAAATTCATAAATATATCCTATTATAGCACTTATGTCGCCGAATTAAGGTGTCGTTACATAATGATGATTGATATTTTCGCACTTGACCGTACCGTGATAAATATTGGTACGATACATAAAACAATCGCACCGGTAAGTCATATCGTCTATGAAACTGCAATACCGCATAAGTAACTTTTTCCATAAAGTTCAACTTGAAATGAAATAACATAGAAAATTAGACAAATTAGACCTTATGGCATAAGCTACTCACGCGGTATTGCGTTTTCATCGACGATATCACTCTGGCGATTTGCAAACGTATTAGAAGCGGAGCGAACGCGCGAGTGTTCGCTGCGGGGGCGCAACGTATTCGCCGCGAACGTCCAACGTATCAAATACTTATGTCCAGAGTTCGGATTTTTCATCGCACCGTGAGATGAAGAAAACTATGGAGTCGATATTAAAGCTAAAATTTAATTCATATTCATACTCACACTTACTCATTTTCTTAGTCCCTTAATACTTTTATCCCTTTATAAGGCTGATAGATCGAAACCATTAATCGAAAGTTAACCATACTTATGTAATTAAAATTAATTTTTGTTACGATGTGGGAAGTCTAGAATATACTACTAATCTAAGGTCCGTTGATATAGAACAATATTTTTCAAGTCACAAGTAGATTTTCAACCAATATAGAACCTGTTTTACTCCAGAAAATATGGAAAAGGTCGCATACTCATTTTACAATACACACGCCATACCTTGTCAAGATTTTGACGCACCTATTCCTGTATATGGATATATTACAAATTAGGAGCTTTCTTAATGTTCTTCTTTATTGTTGTGTGGCAGTTATTTTTTTTATTTAAAATATAATTTAGTTCAATTCAAATTATTTACTTCATTTACAATTTACTTTCGGTATTAATTAAATGAATGGGTATGAGTTTGAATATGAATTAAATTTTTGCTTTAATATCGACTCCATAGTTTTCTTCATCTTACCGTGCGATGAAAAATCCGAACCCTGCTTATGTCTAAATACGCTGGGAGTTCCCGGCGAATCCGTTGGGCCTCCGCGACGAATACGCCGCGCGTTCGCTCCGCTTCTAATACGTTTGCAAATCGCCAGTGTGATATGGCTCTAAGGTGAACCAGTTCAAATTAGCAACTGAATATAATATGAAAATCTTATAACATATATGGTTAGTGATACGGCCATCGGGAACTAAATGACTGGAATAATCCTTCTATTTGGCATTCCGATGTTATTCCAAGTTATAAACACGCCCCTAACTCCCTAACTGAAATCTACACTCTGGTAGAAGACAACTTTCTTAACTTATCATTAGGCATTTTGATAAAAAATAGTATAGGTCACTGGCTGAAAAATAATAAACTTACGTCGTTAAACCTAGTTTCAGTTTGACAGTTCCATACATTTTGACACAACTAAACTGCGCTTAGAACTCAAGTTATTTTTTTCTAGTAAGTGGCCATACATTGTGTCATGAATTACAAACAATTTTAGCATGATTTTAAGCATCGAATCGTGCAATTTCGTGCTTTATCTGTATCGAAAGCTACCTCTCTGTGCCAGTACCCAGCCAAGTTAACGATGGTTCACACGTATAGGTGACATCAGGACATCACTCCAATCATTTAGTTTTCGACGTATTCATTAAATCAGGCAGAAAGAATGAACTAAGCGACATAAACATTAATATTAGTAACGTTTACTTACAACACTTGTTAGACGTTAACCATCACCGACACAGGCACAACACTATTTCAATGAACAGTTGACAAGTATGCGTGAAATTAGCTACGAATTGCGATTCGTTAACGGTTTTCACAGGTTAATTTTGGAATACCATGCGCGATTACTAGGTTTAAAAAATATCGAACGAGCGCCAAATTAAAATATACCATGCGTTCGATTTCGCCGTGACTTAACATCGTTATATGCGTAGAATTAAGTGGTATTTCGCAGGCTGCTTGCAGGCCTTATGCTGTCATCTTCTATGCTTTATTTTCTTTACAACAGTAGACATAATAAAGTTCTACTTTTACCTCAATCTGGTTAAACATCTTACTGGCTTTTATTAAAAAAATAGTCCAAAAACCGTTGGATTCATTAAATATAAAACAAAATCGTAACTGCACTTCAACTTGTAGCTAATTTCACATTAAAAAACGATCACTTTAAAATGGACGTCACATTTTTTGTTCTTGTCACTCCGCCAATCTCCGCCTAGCGCTAACTAGCCGTGTTAAAACATATAAGTTATCTAGCAACGCGCGTTAATAATATTTAAGTAAATAATGGTGTATTAACTTTGTGCATGTAACGAGCGTGTCAAATATTTGATAGCACAGGCAACATATTACAAGCAGTAGGGCAACTCGACTGAATTACTAGATTGTTGGAAAAAGTAGGCTCTGGCATAGCCTTTTATATAATGCGCAACCACAGACTGACTGAGCTGGTAAACCAAATAGGGTGAGCTTAAAATAACGTAGTTTAGTACACTCCCTTATACATTTATGCACAAATGTAAATTACTTTTTCGCTTGCAGCTGAAGGCACTCTTTTTCTTCTGGGTTAGCCATAAAAACTAGTCTCATCGAGCCACTAAGCGAGTCGTGACCAATCGTTGCTAAGTTGCTCTATAGGAATGTGTCTCTATAGGAGACAAAATTGACCTATCTAAATGTACTTATGACTTGTACTTCAAAAATTTGCTAGGACTGTGCAAGTGCGCTGTTTGTTCTGTCGTCTTACTGCTTGTAAAATATTTCCTGTGTTTGGATTATTTAAGCCTGGGACGAGGGCCCTACTCTCCGGAGTGGGACACCCAGACTGGCTTCAAGCCCAACCGGTGTTACAAGTTACCACCATTTTAAAACCAATGGTATATACAAGCTGTCGGATATATCTGTGAATTTAAAAAGTTAAGCTGTACTACAATAAAATAGTAATACCAACCACACGTGAATCCGCTCTTACGCTTCTACGGGTAGGTACAGTCGACTACAAAGAGATCCACACGGCCAAGGTTACAAAAATATGTAAGCACGACCTTAACGTTAAGTTCATAAAGTCGTGTACCTAAACATATTTTTGAGCTATGACCGTATCGCACTCTTTGTAGTCGACTGTACTATGAAAGGTGATTTTTTAATTATGATCCTAATTTTTATATGTCATTCGGAATTATTAACACTTAACATTTTAGATTGTCCTTAGTAATTCGAACAGAAACTGACGAATTCCACAAACAACACAAAATTCAAAATGTTAATTGTATATCGATACCAGATCACATATAAAAATTTGGATCATAACTAAAAAATCATCTTGTCTACAGGGTTATTTGTAATTCACTAGCATCCTTTTAACCCTAAACTCCTACCACTTAAACAAATCTTTTTTGTTTTACGACTTTTGTCATAACTTTATATTTTTGGTGTAATAACGTTTTGAAAATTTGAGATTACCTGTATTTTTACGATACTCTGTGCCGTGTATGGAAAAAAAATGTACTACATTTTAAAAAGTCGTATAACAAAAAACATTTGTTTAAGTGGTAGGAGTTTAGGGTTAAAAGGATGCTAGTGAATTACAAATAACCCTGTATACAAGCGAGCGAGCTGGGATCGAAGTGCGAGGCAATATACGAGAAACGCTTTCAAGATAAAGATAATTCCGACAGTACAACTCGTTACCACTTATTCGAAAATGGTGGTAACAAGTGGTAACATCCCACCGGCGGGCTAGTGTGGAATGCCATGTGTAATGGTTCAGCGATGATGTGCCCGATAATGTTAGGTGTAAAAGGATACTGTCTTCGGGTGGCTTGCTTTCGGCAGAGTCCATGCCGGGCAGCGCGGCGGCAACTCGCCGGAATAACTGGAATATACAAACGGAAATTATTAACAAAATGTTTTACGACACGTAATATATCCTCCTCATCTATCTCGTTATTTAAAAAAAATGTGAGCAGAGGGGACCCTCACGTATAGTCGGGGTAAAAAAAGGTTCGTCACCTTAATTCGTTGACATAGAGTCGAAAAGTGACGAACCTTTTCTTACCCCGACTATACGTCAGCTAACTTCTATTTTACCCACTTCAGTTTTTGTATATCAGTGTTTTTCAACCTGTGGGTCGCGACCCCCTGGGGGGGCCGCGAAGCTTCTGTAGGGGGGTCGCCAGAGGTCGAGAACTTTAGTAAAAAAACAATAAAGATTATAAAGAAGGTCGTATGGAATGAATATTTGTAACACTGTAACATACACATACATACATGATAAAAAAGCGAAGGGTCGGGGGGTCGCGAAATATTTTTTCATACCAGGGGGGTCACATCATGAAAAAGGTTGAAAAACACTGTTGTATATCATGGCGTCCTAGCCCTATAGAGGCGGCGAATTCGCTACGTGCTCGCGACAAATACGTTGCGCATTCGCGACGACGCTGCGCGTCCAATCCGCTTCTAATACGTTCGCAAATCGCCAGCGTGATATGGCTCTAAAGGACCGGTAACAGGTCATTTTGGTACAAATGTCTAAATATACAATGGTTCAAAATATCTCATTATCAAAATGTACAACGGTCAAAAAGTATGTAAATGTAAACATGTTAAAATGAACAAAACACATTAATTAGATGCCACAAAAACCTAAGAGGCGTAATTATATAATAGAAAAAACGAACAGAAGATAAATGGCCAAGATCCGAAAATGCTCAATGGGTTCGAAAATCCCTTTGTCTAAATGTACAAAAGTCAAAAAGGTATATTTATGTATTGACATTCCTCATTGGAGCTGATTCAGTCAATCGCATTTTGAACATTTTGACCCCGGAGTATTCTGTCGTAATAACTTCCAGACCCAAGGACATTTAGACTACAATGAATGCTGCCTTGGAAACATTCTGACTTAAAGAACATATTGGCCAAAGCATGTTATGCCCTAAAATATTCAGACAAAATGATTTGGTGGCACAAACATTCTGTACTTTTTGACAATGTTACATCTAAGCATTTTATGCATTTTGGCATTTGTACCAAAATGACCTGTTACCAAAGGACCGACCGTGTCTGTAAAAATAAAGCGTGCGACTCACTTGTTTCACATTGTACCCGGCCTTAGCGCTGGTTTCGATGAACATGACGTTCAACTCCTTAGCTTTGCGGTCCCCGTCCTCGGTGGAGACCTGCCGTTTGTCGGACAAGTCCGTCTTGTTCCCGACCAGCATGATTATGACGTCCGACCCGCGCTCCGTGCGGACGTCGTCGATCCATTTAGACGTCTGATGGAATGAGTTTGCATCTGCGGGTTTAATTTTGAAATTAATTTTGAGCTCAAAACATAACCACACCGCTATCAAAATGGACGTCTGTGGCTGTGCTATAAACTCTATTTGAATAGAATCTGACCATCTCGTAGACACTATGGCCAAATGACATGAACACCGAAATGCCCATGTCCTTAGTGATATGATTAAACCTTTTTTTATTGGTTTTCGATTATAATCATATATAATCATATAGATTGCCAGATTTTTTGAAATGAACTTTAGATGTGTTCATCAAAGAATCTGACTATACCTACTAATATTGTAAACGCGAAAGTTTGTATGGATGTTTCTTACTTTTTCCCGCTAAAACGGTTAGACGCATTCTGATGAAATTTGGCGCACAGATAATTCATAACCTGGATTAACATACAAGATACGTTTATCTCGAAAAAAGTTATAGTTCCGCGGGATAGCTATACAGGATTCGCAGACTTAGACGCGAGCAACAGCTAGCAACGAGGAACAAAACGTCACGTAAGATAACACCGAGAGGCGTTAGGTGGCTAAAAAGCCATAGGAATATTTATTTTCCCCAGTTGATAGTCGATACTACTTTAGTGGCGGGGCGTGAAAATTTTCGCAAGTAAAGCCGGAGCGAAAAAACCCTAAAGCCCCATTAATCCTCTTCTTGAAAGTGCAGTAGGTAATGGAAGAGAAGCGTTTGGTATCTTCGAAAGTTTAGTCAACCCGGGGGGAATCGGGTTGCTAGTACCCTTCGCCACTGACTTTGATAAGTAAATTACCTTATTAATCTTGTTCAACAACCATTACATTTTACTGACGAGTACCGTAAGTTTACACAATAAACACACAAAAAACGTGTACGGATTAATGAGAGAACTAAAGCTCTTGCACTTGATCAAGGGTCTTGAATCATGAACTCCGTCGCAAAAAGGTTTTTCACTTTTCAAATACTTTAATTACACTTTAAATGCACACAATACCTTTCTAACCTACAATGTAACACATCAGACTGTTGCATAGAAAATTATACTTAACAGTTTCACAAAAGGGTTAAACTTTAGTCGAACTAGTGTTCCTTGGCTATGAATAATAGAGCTAAAACCTTTTTATCAGATTAGCCTGTCATTATACTCTGATATATGAAGTGATACAAACTATTCGCTTACGATCATTAAAACTAAATACATACAAATTCTGTCAATATCATCATTGCAATTTCGTGTGATTCCTTGACGTCAACGACTTGTCTACAAGCAAAAGTTAACTTTCACGATGAACCTTTTTATTCCACGTCTGTACAAACGGATTCTCCAAGACGCGGGCTACTGTACAAAGCGATTAAATCTATACGCGTTATCGATAACTTAAAAATTTCAATACAAATAATATAGGAAAGTCGTAAATTAGGATTCGGCAGCTTACAGGCAATTAACATTTTATCTTTATATCAGAGGCAGCCATACAAATATTAGCCAGTGCAAGCTGCCTGTTGTTTACTACGAACTGAGGTGGCTATGCAAAATGTGTATTATGTAAAGATTGTAAAGTAACGTATCTCAGATTATAGTCCAACTGAACCATTGATGCGTAGGTACTTGGAATTTATCCTATTAAACGGTGAAATCGTAAATGCCTTTTAGAAATGTTATTTATATCGTCACTACTTTGAAAAAGCTCGTATCTTAAATCAATATGTAAACCAAACTGAACCTTGATGCACACGTAGTAAAGTTCACATGGCCAGATTATCGATTTTAAGAGGGTTTATACCTGCTGAGCTGGCAACGTCGCATTTTTGTTAGTTTTTCTCGATTATACCATAAAAATTGAATGAAAATTAAAAATGTTTTGTATACAAATTGCTCTAATATATAAGTTAATGTGTCTACTGCAATAATAATTCGTGATAGACTTTCATTTTCTTTTAAAACAAACAAATTATTACCTAACGGTTTTTAAAGAAAATAAAAGTCTTATCACGAATTATTATTGCAGTAGACACATTAACTTATATATTAGAACAATTTGTATACAAAACATTTTTAATTTTCATTCAATTTTTATGGAATAATCGAGAAAAACCTTTAATCAATTATAACTGTAGATCCACAGTCGCGCGCCCGAAAATGTCCGAGCCAAATGAGCGCCACTTTGATAAAAGTGGCCTTCTTTTTTCTCAGTACGTTGCGTGAAATTGTCAAGTTTAGCTGTCAAGTGTCAACCGAAATTCGACTGTAATGAAGTAAAGACTAGGTTCAAATTTCTGTGTAGGTGATGATTTTAATTGTTATGCAAACAAATAAAAAAGTTCGGACATTCTTTGAAGGGGATTTTGTTCGGCAATGTGTATCTTCAGTTATAATTGATCAAAGAGAAAAACTAACAAAAATGCAACGTTGCCAGCACAGCGGGTATAAACCCTCTTAAGATGCGAGTTTTTTTTAAAGTAGTGACGATTTACAGTAATGTCGGCCAAAAATATGGTCTACCACCTTACGGTTGAAGTTCATTTGAACGTCATAATACAACGAGGTCGATTTTCCCTTGCAATAATATGACAGTGGCTAATGACTTCACTCAGAAAAGTCAACCCTTAGCGATATTTAGATCTCACAGAAAGTTTTGTCAAAACTGGTAGACCACTTTCTTGGCCGGCCGTACTTCGATATAGAACCTATGCCTATTATTAAATTATACAGATTATACTTATGTAGGTACAGTTGCCTGCGTTCTGAAACAGAGGATCGATTTTTTAAAGCCACGACCGGCTGATACAGGTAACGCCACCAGAGTTGAGGCCACGCACACAACCACATCTCATGTAATGACAGCGGGATTTTGACGTTGTATTGACGTTTAACGACAACACAACGTCGAAATCCCGCTGTCATTACATGAGATGTGGTCGTCTGCGTGGCCTCAACTCTGGTGGCGTTAAGTACCTATAGCCTAGCTGACCCGACTATGAAGCTAGAGGTTCCATTGGTAAAGACAGTTTGAGACCCTGGGATGGACATGGGATATTTTTAGTCCCGGAAAATTGCATAATTCCCGTGAGATAGCGATAAACGAATTCTTCGCAGACGGAATCGCGGGCAACAGCTAGTTCTTTTATGACCCGGAAAATTGTTTTCCCCCGCTGGATGTAGCAAGCGTATTTTACGCAGACGAAGCTACGGGAAAAAGCTAGTAAAGTAACTAACATTGTTTCATCCTGGCTGAGCCGATGAATTAATGATTATATAAAGCCTACTTCTGAATTTCCTAGAAAACCGCTCCCACGGCGACCGCATATTTATTGCCAGGGCCGCGGTCTTAGCATCGTTAGATACCTACCGTTTATATCGATTGATTAGCGTTTAGATGGAGTCTTAACGACAAATTCATGATTATTTCGTCCACAACTATTGTCACCTAAACTAAAATTAAGGAAGATTTTCGCGAGTCACATCCGAACTATTACTATAACTAGGACGTATTGTCAAGCTCGATAGTAGCATCCCCTAGGTACTTTGTCGCAGTGAATGACAGGACTGGGACAGTTTGAAATTAGTGCGAGTTACAAAGTAGTAAGAGGTTCAGCTAAAAAATAAGCTATTTATTTTGCTTACAACAAATGAAATTTCTAACTAATAAGTGAAGTGATAAATTAGGTAAGGTATGAGAATAGCGAAAATAATCTAAGCCAATTTTTAAAGTACATCTAGGTAATACGAAAGATAAAAATTTATCTATCGCCTTGTATCTACTATTGGGAATAAATTCAGGGTCGACTAAATAAGAGTAAGTATATTTTATTTTATTACAAAACTTACATTTGAAATTTATGATGAGGACGATGATGGTGATGATTTATCACGGTACACAGTGAAGGAAAATATAGTGAGGAAACCTGTACACACCTGCGAAGAAATTTAGTGTAAGTATGTGAAATTCGAAATCCGCACTGAGCCCGCGTGGGAACTACGGCCCAAGCCCTCTCATTCTGTCTGGCAAGCCTGTGCCCTGCAGTGGGACGTTATATAGGTTTGATTTTTGACCCATCGAAGAACGTTTTTATAGCAAGCGTCATGATTTTTCTTCTCAAGCACTGCGATTTCACTGGGACATTATATGTGAAAAGGTTCCACAGTGTGTCACGATTCAGTTGGTTCGACTGTAAGTAAAAAAACTCTCTCGTTCAATTTCTTACTAGAAACTTAATTCTACTTTCCGCTGTCCCAATAAACCCTTGATACGTTATTGGCCTCGCACACGGTCCCCTAATTGTGGGAGGCTGGGTTGGAACAAATATTTGCCAATGACGGGACGCCCAAGGTCGTAACAAAACCAATATTGGGCACCAACATTCAAATTACGAATTTATATTACTTAGTTAGATTTGAAATTGGTATAGAAAAACTGAGGTATGTACGTTTAAGTTGGTTCGTATCATAAGTCTTTGTTTAAGTACCTAATAAATTCTTACTAATATTCCATATTCCCTCTCCTTTTTTACAGGCTGGCAACAGATCAGTGACTCTTTGAGTTGTTGATATTTATGGCGACGGTGATCATTTTCCATCAGATGACCCGCTTGCTCGTTTGCCTCCCTTTAATAATAAAAAAAATATTCTAAACGCGAAATAACTAACCGATTTAGATGAGTTTTGGTATGGAAATAATTTGAGACCCTGGGAAGGACATAGGATAGTTTCTATCCCGGAACACTGCATAGTTCCCGCGGCATAGCGATAAACAAAATCTTCGCAGACGGAGTCGCGGGTAACGGCTGGTACAGTCGCCGAATGAAAAGGTTCGTCACTTTTCGACTCTATCTCAACGAGTTAAGATCGAAAAGTGACGAACATTTTCATTTTCATTCCGCATTTTCATAAAAGTTTGCGAATGAATCAATTTAGACATATTTTTATTTAATGCTTATCTCATACGCCTTTTTCATGTTGTTTCAATTAACCTATTTCTAGTTGACGATGTCTGCTGCTAAGTTCCTCAGAAGTCAGTAGAAATAACGAACAAAGTAGATGTTGCAAAATAATTCATAACATAAATATATCTCCAGACGCCAAGAACGTGCGTTATCAGCGTTGTCAATAATTTTATACCCTGCTTCACGAGACCGTGGCGGAGAGAATTAAATTAAATGTGTCTATTAAAACTTCTGCTATCGATTTAAGAGGAACGCAATATTTTTCTTAAGCAAGTTTAGTACGTAATCCAAAACTGTAGTGCCGAATAAGTTGATTTGTGTTATCATAATTTTTTTCATTCTTCGTGTGAGGCTAATTAAAAACAATATTTCCTAACCTTCGACAACCGAGGTCGGTGGCACACTTTCGGCCAGTGCAGACGATTCATGCAACCAATAGCTGTAACCGCTCCATTCTAGTGTCTCATTTTTTCGGTTGCATTTTTAAAAAAGTTGAAAAATTCTAAAAGTCTGAAGCAACTTGCTCATTTCCTACGCTCACTTTGACTGTAATCTTACGTAAATAGTATTATTAAGACCAATAAATTGATTTGTAATCTTATTTTTGTCCTTTGTATTACGTCGCTGGTAGCTTCTGTTTGAAATTAAATTACGTAATTACGGAAGTTTCTCTGACAATGGATATTTAAATTCCTGTCTAATATTATAAATGTGAAATATGAAAGTGCGTTCTTTTGTCCATATTCAGCTTCAAAGCGAAGCTACAAATCTTTGTTTTTGTCTATCAAGTTGTTAGCTAGAGGTCGGGATGCGACTTTAGGTAAAGTAATCTCAAGACCCAAAAAGTTTTTTCATTCGTTATTTACGCAAGGACAAAAAACTTTATCCTAACTAATCCTTACTAATATTACAAATTCTAAATGACTCTGTCTGTTTCCAGTTCACGCTTTAGCCGATGAAACGATTTAGATGAAACTTGGTAACAGTTTGAAACCCCAAGATAGATTTTATATCAATCAGAAAGTCACGGGCAACAAAGTACGAATGCATACGAATATAAAGAACGAGCTTTTACCATTACCAGCTAAAAATGTACCTACTTATTTTTTACACACATGCTTAGGTAACGTTACGAACAAGTAATATATTTCTCCACACTCGGGTACGGGTGAGTTTTTCAAGTCAGTCTACCTACATAATTTCATCCTGCTCTGCGAGTCCCAAGACGTTACTGACTAAACATCAAATATTCAGATACGAAGCTCACTAGCCGACCTACATAGCTCCCGACTGGTAGTTCTATAAGTTACCTATGTCACTTTAATCAGACGGCGTTCTTTTAAACAGGCCAATACAGACTTTAACAAGTGTAGGTATCTTAAATAGTTGAGACGTAACGTTATTTTATTTATTACGCACTAGCTTTTTCTTGCGACTCCGTCTGCAAAGAATTCGTTTCGTGAAAATTATCCTATGTCCTTCCCAGGATCTCAAACTATCTCCATAACAAATTTCACTTAAATCGATTCAGTGGTTTAAGCGTGAAGAGGTAACAGATAGACAGACCCACTTTCGCATTTATAATATTAGTATGGATTTCTCCTATACAAACTTACATATTGTGCTTATTCCGATCCAACATGTTTGATGCAATGATTGAAAGACTAAAGGTTTCACTGAAAATCAGCGCTGTAGCATGCACCTACTGCAGCTTAATGCAGAGTCAAATTGTTTTTCGACATCATTAACTAAGTATGTTGTTTGACTATTATTATTTTTTTGTATAAATCAGTGATTTTTTTTGACAACGAATAAGGTTATGTTTGTGTCTAAAATTGTTATTTATCAATCTTAAAATTGTGCCTGCTCACGTTTTGCTTTATAGGTACGGTCTATTTACAATTATATATATGCAAAATGTGTGAAGATAAATTACTCGTATTAAAAGATGATAATTACAATTATTATAAGAGGCCATAAGTCAAACCTAATGGCTACCGCGGCGTTTTCAACATTAACCAATGAACGTTCAAAATTGTCAACCACAATTTAAAAATCTGGAAATCATTTACAGGGGTTTTCAGCCCAACAAACCCAAACATCCGACATATGCCGGATAAATTTTACCACAGAATGTTTATATATCTGAGTATATAGACGAGAAGAAAATGCGTTGACTTGTGTTAAAATATTGGCGTTGCGTGTTCGTTGCAATATTCGCGCCTCCGTCGCTGTCGCTTAAAAACTAATTGATACTGCTGACTGACTTTTTAACTGGTATTTAATTGGCTATGTAAAGTTTTTTGAAGAGGTGCTAATTATATTTTTTTTCGACACTGGTCGACTTCAACACCAAGAAACTGCAGTTGTTTTATTTTTAGCTCCTTTTATTTATTGGAAATATTTTTTTAAGTGTTCGAGATGACATTTGTGAGATTTTACGGCTGACAAGCGGTTCGTGCTCAGTACTAAGAAGAAATAGAAAAAAAAACGAAGTCAACTGTCGCTTCTGTCAATGTCAAATGAAATCTAACCGTTTGCGTTTCGTTTGCTTAGTGTTGTCCAAGAAGCAGTTCCAAAATAGTGGTTGAAAGTATTCAATCGTGATCCAATTATCGTGCATAGGTCGTGGAGAAATGCGGTAAAATTGAAAGTCCGGATTTTATGCGGAGGTCGTTAAAAATAGACCAAAAATCACACTGAGCACACTAAAACGCAAAGCAAACGAAACGCAAACGATTTGACATTGACAGAAGTGACAGTTCACTTCGTTTTTTTTCTGTTTCTACTAAGTACTGAGCACGAACGGCTTCTCAGCCATAAAATCTCACAAATGTCATCTCGAAAACTTAAAAAAATATTTCCAGTAAACAATAGAAGATAAAAATAAAACAGCTGCAGTTTCTCGATCTCCAGAACGCCGACTATCGAAAAAAAATATAATTAGCACCCCTTCAAAAAACTTTACTTAGCCAATGGGCATGAACAAAATTTGAGCATTTAAAAAAATACTATTAAGTTTTCAAAGTATTTCATTGCCATATAATGTCTGGTTGATAATCTAAGGTCATACTAATAAACTCAAAGCATACACAAGACTGCATTTGGAGTATTATTCACAAAGTTAGACGTCTAATAAGACATTGATTATTGAGTTCTGTTTATTAAAGAGCCTCAAAAAATGTAGCACTAGCATTATCTTTTCATAACTCTTTAAATGCAGCCAATTTTGTGATCAGTAATAATAATAATACTGTCCGAGCCGATTTTGGCTACAGCAACTGCTGGACAGGCTCAGCAACTGCTGCAATGTTTATGATGGCAACTGTTCCAGAGTCATGGATGTTTGTTACTACAGTCAAAACCGTTTATAACGACATTCAAGGGACAGCAATATTTGGTTGTTAAACACGGTTGGTCATTGTAACCAGTGTTACTTTGGTATATAAGATCGTGTTGGGTTTTTTCTTGGTTGTTACATCCAATATGTTGTTGTAATTGGTGTGCTTTAAACGGTTTTGACTGTATATGTATTTATTTATATATGTTATAAATATCCATTGTTTGGAACCCATAGTACAAGCTTTATTTGCTTTGGGACTAGCTGAAGGTATAAATTGTCCCATAATATAAATATATATCTTTAAAATAAAGTTTCAATTTGTGTAAAATTAGAAGCCAACGTTACTTACTGGTTATATCATAAACAACAACAGCAACAGTGGAATCCCGGATGTAGGAAGGTATGAGGGAGCGGAAGCGCTCCTGCCCCGCGGTGTCCCACAACTGCAGTCGCACCGTGCGGTCCTCAAGGTACATCGTCTTCGAGAGGAAGTCAATGCCAATTGTTGCCTGCAGTAAAGAGCATAGATTAATAGTTTTACTAATAAAGGTAAAATTACTATTAAACTATTACTACTACTATTACTATTAAACGCCAAAGGTGTTGCTAAGCGCTAAACTCGAGAACTACTGCACCAAATTAGGTAATTCTTTTTTTTTATGTTTGCGTTGTCAGGACATAGTTTTCATGAAAAAAGAAAACTAATCAATTGAAACAATTACTTTGCTCACCCTCGACCTTCTTCTTTTTTTCTTTTTAAGATCGCAAGTGAGCGTAATTGATTCAGTTCATTGATATAAACCTCCACAAAGTAACGCCTGATTCAATAAATTATTTAAAAAAGACTTCATCAGGGGCGAAACCACAGGCATCAGCTAGTATTAGATATAAACAACTCTTACAGAAATGTACATCAAATCTAAGATCATATCTAAGAATCAAACAAATATATGCCAAATTTCAAAGCAACATAATATGAATTGAATACACAATAAAATAAAAAAATGCAAATGGAATAACGCACAAGCTTTATCTCAAACATTTATGTATTTTTGTAAATCATTAGCTGAAAATGAAGCCCCATATAATTTACTAGCTGTTGCCCACAAGTCCACAACTTCATCTGCTTTCCATTAGTGAATGAATTTTTAGAATAGGTTTAGATGATCCCATGATTTGTATGTAGGTACAAACAAATAAATATATAAACTCACAAAGTTTAGCTTTTTATTATATATTTGTAGATTAGTATACAGATAATCTATAATCTTGCAATAATCATCAAATGAAGTATAGAATATCAGTGAAGGACTTAACTTTGATGTTTTAGGACAGCATTATTAAAGCAAAACACAGACAAAAGTGACCAAAAAAATCCTCAGAATGTAACACAATATTGTCAGTAAATAAATAAGAAAATTATCTCCATATAGCTATTTCTGTATTGCTTATTATACTAGCTTTTGCCCATGACTTTGTCTGCATATTGAGTCATGAATGGAAGGAATGTGCCCAATGCATTGTTTTATTGGTCTAAAACCATCTTCACATTAACCCCTCGTATGCTTTAAGACACGGATCCGTGTCCAATTTAAGGCATACTTTTTGTATTTTTTTTTAAATCTTTATTATTGGATGTATATGAAACAGTTGAGACTAGAATGCACGATTTTTTTCACTTCCCGCAAACAAGGGGTTTGGGGCACCTTTGTTGGATGGTTTCAAAGTCTATAACAGATATAGGTAGATTTTTTTGTGTTTTACGTAATGTGATGATGATATTCAATGCAGAGTATTGCAAAACATAACACATTCAGTGCCAAGAACGCACCAGGTGTGTTTGGACATTCATAGACAGTTTTTGCTACAAAGCAGAAAAATGCTGCTATATTGGTTGTGGCAGCAAAAGTATTAAACTTGATATATTATAAGTCTGATGATTTACCAATGTCAAGCCAAAGCTCTAAATACCATCACCGCCTTGTGAAAACCTTGTAAGTAACAAAATTTTGTGAAAACCGTTTACTACTTTTATTCATTAGACAACCTCGTAATGCGTCTTGTTTTTGGTCTCTCCTGTAAATATTTTTTTAGCACATACGAGGTTTTCACATGGCGGTGACAATACTGACATTCAACAGAAAAAGGACTTTCAAACTAATTAAATTATTTCATAATTATGAAATGTACAATTGATAAAATTGGCATAAATAAAACTGTGATATTGTGAACCTTTTGAAGAGCTCTTGAAATTGTAATGCAAGTTCTACAGTTTCAGATTTGAGTAATTTTAGATCTATAGCAATGATATTTGATTTTAATATTGAAAAACAGAAAAAATTGTACACTGGCAGCATTTCTTCTCTGGTTTTACAATGTATTCTAGTTGCAGTATTAAATTAAATATAAAAATGAAGAAGAAAAATTTCTGAAGTTGGATAGTAATTATATTGGACTTGCAACAAATGGTTAAGGTAATTAACTTATTGTTCAAGTAAGACTAATAAAAAAAAACCTTTTTAATTAGAAAAGCATTCTAATAACAACAAAATAGGGTGACTCACCTGATAAGTGTTGTCAAAGCTATCATACATGAATCTAGTGATGAGCGACGTCTTGCCAACTGAAAAACACCAAGTTCCCATGAGAACACCGCGGGCGGCGCCGGGGCCGCTCACGGGCGATCGGTGGCGGTGAGAGCCGCTAGCTCAGCCGTCAGCCGCCAGCCAGAACAATGGTTCACGCGCTCCGAGCGTAACCTACATCGCTAACGTAATTCCGCGTACTCATCTACCACGACCCCGCAACGGCACCGATCACCCGTAAAACCAACCACCCCGACCGAATCTAGGTCACTAATCCTATAAAGTCTAGACGAATCTATACTTACGTGTCGTAAATTCAAAAACTAGGTATTAAAAATGTACGACCGAGACAATTTCGGGTCCGACTTACCGCTCTGTTCTCCAAGGAAAACGAGCTTGAACTTGCGTAGAGGATTACCGAATTCACCCGACGCGGACATCGTGATTGTATAAATTAGTTCGCTAAACTATTAATTTCACAGTATTTCTTATCACAGAAAACTACATGAACAGTGACAGCTCGAGCCACTCCTCGCACACGAGCGCAGCGCCGCCACGTTACCCGGCGGACTGACGGCGCGACGCACAAGCCAACTCAGCAAAAATCTTAATAAATCATTTTCATTCTATTATAAATTTAATAAATGGAGCTCAGTGAAGAAAACATAATAAGTCCACAAATTTGATTACATTCTGACTAGCAAGAATTACAACTGTTATCGTTTTATTTAATAAAAATCACTATATCAAGATCGGGTTTCTGAACGGGATTCCGAATTTTGACAACACGTTCGAGTAGGTGAAATTTTCATCATTATAACGATCAATCAGTCAGTGTGAAAGGATTGACAATCAATTTTGTTCTTTAATAGTATATATTTACTGTTGCTTTTTCACTGTTATTTATTCATAATACGGTGTTATTTTTATGTAAACCATCTCGAAGGAATAAGAAGTACACTCACGCGCGCAAGTTTGTGTTCTCTTTTGGGGTCAAGATATTTAAGCTACAGTTAACTGACATACCTACAGTGATGTAATTCGATCGTTATAATGATTACGAATCCGCAAAGAATGAACACTTGGATGAGTCACCATTTCCTTATGTAGGTAGTGTTAAAGATTTGAAAGTTGTTTTTATACTGGTGAGGTCACATTGAAATTCAAATTGGCCGGTTCAACCAGGGGGTAGCGTAACATCTTACGGGGCATTAATAAAAAAACAGAAGCAGCAGTACCTATTGGGTTATTTTGTAAAAAAAATCGGATGTCCTTATCACCTCCGCTTTTAGGCTACTTTTAGGTAAGGTAGGTAAAGTTCGTATTTTAAAGACTTCCTATTCTTTCTAGGAATATTTAGTTGATAGGCAAACAAACGGGTTGCACGAGACAGACGAAAAACTCGTAAAATTTATACAGCAAGTACTTACCTATCGTAAAGACATGAAGCAAACGGTGCTTACAGAGTAGAAGGAAATTATGTAAATCAAAATGTCGGGTGCCGTCATCTGCAATTACAATTAATGTGTATATAACCTTCTTTAACTAAAGAAATCTAAGGTTGTTCTTTTCTTTTTTGTTTTAGCTTTGTGTTTCTTTTATGTTTACCTGTAGAGTACGGTAAGTAGCGAAGAAAAAAGGTAAAAATCTATGAAAAGTTATTGTATTGTTAACTGCAAATGACAACATCGGGTAGGTGGTAGGAGGAACACAGTTTCTTTTGCAAGCCATTAGCGATCGTTTTTGTATGCATCATACGCCATAGTCAAGCGTCGATAGCCAGCACAGACCATAGTAAGAATCTATGGCAATTTTGATTTGACGTTCCAAGATCTTTTAGTACAGTTCTTGCAAGTCACGAAGGCGAGCGCGCTTTATTCGTGATTGAACGTGTATCCAAGGTTGAATGTGTGTAAACTTTGTGCTGTACGATAAATTTTTTGAACATTTTCTTTTTATGCTAACCATAACAGTTACGTTTTTAACACAAGTAAAGTCAGCCCGCCTTCGTGACATGCTTGTGACATGCAAGAACTATAATTAAACTAGCTGTTGCCCGCGACTCCGTCCGCGAAGAGTGTTCGTTTAACTATGCAACTTTCCGGGATATAAACTATCCTATATTATTCCTAAGGTCTCACACTATCTCCATACCAAATTTCATGTAAATCTGTTCAGCCGTTAAGCTCTAAACGCAGACAGCGGAGGCGGGGTGGTGACGGTTGTAATATTCTAACTTGTATGAACGAGTTCGCGGTACGGTACCGCACAACCGTTCATACAAGTTAGAATATTACAACCGTCACCGCCACGCCTCTGCTGTCGGTGTGTTTGGAGCTTTATTGCGGGATTGAGTAACAAATATTCACATATATAAATATAAGATTAAGTAGGATACCTAATGATAAAAAAACACTTCTCATTTAACAAGGTCTTTATGTACACTTAATACAATTCCTCCACTCTCGCGTATTCCTATGGTAACCAGTAGCCTCATTTGTAGCACACGTTTACATATTTACATACTTAGGGCGATTAAACAAAGTCTCAGATCGCAGCTTGGTATTAGATGTACGAGCCGAAGGCGAGGGTAATATTAATACCACAATAAGATAATATAAATCAATCAAGAGCGCTAAAATTAACAGATATAATCAGTCACCATAACTTAAACGCCTATGACGGCATTTTATCCCATACCTTTGATTTTAATTTTGAATACCTAAACGCATTGTGATTGATGCTGAGTGTATGATATTGAAGGGATGGGGCTTTCTACACATAACAGCTTCGGAAACTGGTCACTATTAGCGCACATAGGAACTAAAATATTATTAATATAAATCAGCTTTCTTCCAAAGACGCAATAATCACTTTAGTGTACTTTAAAATAGTTTGGTTTAATTTTTACTACTACTTATAACCTAATCCTTCATGAGCCAGCAATATACATAATGTATAGAAAACAAAAATAAAGTTAAATTCTGGAAAAATTAAAAAAAAAAACCTTATAAAAACAATAAAGCATTACAAAAAGTATCAATCTACAATGAATCACGTCAGATGTATACTCAAGACAAAAATAACAAGAATAGTTATATTTATTATAACGATATGTTGGCAAAATGGAAAAAGTTCAAATATTGCTGTAATTTTAACCTTTTGCCCGCGTGTAACACCATCTTGAACTGATTAATAGATTAATGATTATATTTAGTCAAAGCTACACGCTCTTACTAAATCAGCAGAGTGTCGTTAGTTCATTACTTACCGTCCAAAAGGTTAAAATATTATATTATACAGCCTTATTACACCTACCTACAAAGCTTTTTGAACCATAGACGTAGAATATACGATACAATTTTTATTAAGTCTCTTCACTAAGCAACGTTAAAGACAGGCTTAATACTACGAAATTCGATTTTGAAACTTCGTATCGCAGCATTCCGTACACACTAACAGTATTAAACAGGAGATTGAAGAGGACGGCACGATACGAACTTTGATTATCGAATTTCGTAGTAGCCCCCCCAGAGCCTTTGCACACTAGCGTTTTTGAGGAGGCCAGGCTGCCAAGCGACTCTTAACGTGTTCTGGCCTATAGAAAGCCATTCTGGAGGAAGGGTCTGAGCAGTTGTGCAGCGCGCGTACCGGTTACAGTGCCCCGTATTTGTTGTACTGTTTGCACTGCTAGGGGGCGCGCGCAACCTGCCTTCTAACAGTCAAGGGCAAAAATATGTATACACATAAGTACCTTGTCACTTTAACCACTGTGACAGGTTCATATATGGCAGTTCAAATATGACAAAAATAGACAAGGTACTAAAGTGTATACATATTTTTGCCCTTGACTGTACCTGCTTATTACCCTAAATTCAAGTCTCGGGTGAATGATCATGCTAAGGAAAATGACGGCTTTTATTCGCTAGACTGACACGACTATGCGCGACTGGTGGCGCGGTGAGCGATTGCAGCGATTTCTCTGTTCTTTGCATGGTCGACACCCACACCGCATACGAGATAATTGCCAGCATACGTTACATTACGGATTATGATTAATGTTATGGTACTGTATATACGGCGTCCGGTATAAAGCTAACATATTCACAGTATAATTCACACCACGCTATAGCAATGGATCGAATAAAATTCACAAAAAAATTAAACACTTTCTGAACACCTTTCGTAAGAAAAGCGAGCCTTCTGGGGGTAGATCCCATTTGTTCTACGGAACATGACGTCATCGGACAGAATTTTTTCTTATTTTGTACTATGGAACGTGCAATACTTTTATTTTTCATTTTGTTCTATAACACAAGGTAAATAAAACCTCTATAATATTCGTCTAAAGTTTACTTTTAGCTTGCCTTCATTTCATTTCCAACTTTAACACCATACAAATAAAGTAGCTATTACAAAGTAACAGTATTCTAAAATTGGCTTTATTTGTAGGTCGTTAAAGTTGAATATGAAATGAAGGCAAACCATCTGTCAGTGGTAAACTTTCTGTAATTTTACTGTACTGGAATGCTCTGAGACTGAGAATCATCTACATAATCTGGGGAGTCCTCCCGTTGCCTGTTGCTACGAATATCCATTATTTATATTTCTAGAATTCTTTTATAGGCTTATTTTATCCAGGCAGATGTTTGATCCCATTCAATGTATGACAGAGTAATTGTCACTAACGGTGTCATTTAGCTTCTCATGGAAGATTTTGGGAAAGTATGATTCCCATTTTGTTCTATGGCATGAAATTCGGGTGAAAAGGTAGTATGTAGTTCTATGAAATAAATAGGGGAATAAATTTGTAATTTTGTTCTATGACGTCATGTTCCATAGAACAAATGGGACCTACCCAGTTCTGGCACAAGCAATCTAAAGCAAACCTCGTTTTGGCAACTTTAAAAATCAATCCGGCAAGCAGGAACCAAAATTAAATTATGAGATTATGACAAATGTAAAGCTAGGTTTTTCACATTCGCACGAACAAGCGTACCAACAAGATACTGTAAGACAATATTTTCAAACGATCTATGTGGGCGTTGGACGTACAGTCAGCTGCAGAGAAACGTGACCCCACTGCATACAAACTTTGGCCATCAAAGCACAATAATCTCGAACCTTTGATATCGCGTTTGACTGGCTGTTATTCCCATTTCCGTTTGCGTGTAAACATTTCTACAATATTTGCGCATTTGTTACCTATTTGTCACAAATATTTTTTTATGTGAAAAATGTGTTATAATTATACCAACTCAATGTTTTCAAAATTTACCGTCACTCGCTTGCACCAGGTCCCGTTTGCCAGACTATATAATAGTTTATAAAGTATAAACTCCATGACAGCAGCCTATACGCTTGTAAATTATAAGGCGGTCAACAACTTAAATAACACTCTTGCCACTAGTTGCCACCCCTATATTCGAATTGCAAGAAGCTTTTGTCAAGCCGTTGGAAAACATGAAGATAATACACATAAAAAAACACTAACTGGTCGAAGACACTCGGAATGCTGCTTCATTTTGGTGCATTTCGGTACTAAAATGTCTTTGGTAAATTAGAAAGACAATATTCAAACTACATGCACGACGAGTCAGCGATTTTTGAATAATAACCTCATCGTTTCATCAAAAACAAAAAAAACTGCAGACTGAATTTTATGGCTTTCGCTGCTCATCTAAACAGTCTTTGTACCTCGAAACCATCGAGTTTGGCAAAAGATTCTTGCTACCACCTCGTCTTAAGCTTAACCTTAGGGAGCGTGCCGTCTCCGTGGAAACATGTTCTCTTCGACGACGATCACGCCACACAACAAATCGTACCCAGTGCGGTTATGGCGGAAGACGAATAGCACTACACATAGGGGAAACAGTAAAGAGATTAGGAAGTTCTTCATTAGGGACCTTACGAGGGCCAACATGAAAGTGAGCGGTCGGCCAGGGTAGAGCAGGACAGTTTCCCTGGGGCGGCCGTCGACGGGGACGACGGCGGAGGCTGTGACCACGCGGAGCCCGAGAAGCGCCTTGCCGGGCGTCGCGCCTCCAGTGCGGCCTACGCTCCCACTCAGACAGAATGCCTGGAAAAAATAATTTTATTTTCACATGGCATAACACATTTTAATCAGCAATTTGCATTTTTTTTATTTCTTTTTTGAGACTGGCCCTTAGGGCAATAAAACTAACTAGACAAAAACCAGCCAAGTGCGAGTCGGACTCGCGCACGAAGGGTTCTGTAACATTATCTATAAAAACGGCAAAAAAAAAACAGGTTTTTTGTATGGGAGCCCCCCTTAAATATTTGTTTTATTTTAATTTAACTATTTATTTTTAACAAATTCACAATGATATGAACCTTTTCACATTAGCCAACACTGGAGATTTGATTGACAAGACACTTCTGATTGTCAATGACTTGTTTTCTTAAAATAGAAACATAAACCTATGTCAAATGTGAATAACAGATTTAAAAATGTATTATGCAACCACTGGGACAACATAAAAACACATCATAGTCAGTACACAAGTTCTGGAGACATTAACAATCTCACTTATACATACAGTAAAATAAAATAAACAACAGTAAAAAAAGTTAGATAATTTACACCAGAATCACACAGATTCTAGGAGTAAATATTTAATCTAATATATAAAAATCTCATGTCATGGTGTTTGTTATTGAACTCCTCCGAGACGGCTCGACCGATTTTTATGAAATTTTTTGTATATTTGGTAGGTCTGAGAATAGATGGTAAGCTATTTTTTTATAGGTACCCCTATTCTTCGCAGACGGAGTCGCAGGCAACAGCTAGTTTCCTTATATATATTTCCTTGATATGTTACACTAACCTCAAATATACAAACAAGCACTCTGTATATGACTTCTAGGAACAGGATTTCAGATGTCAGTTCCATTGCATATTTGTAGTCGTCATAATGTTCACTGAATTTGTAGAAGTCAAATTTATCCAAATCTCTGAAATGCCCATGAAAAAGAAAATAGTATTTACATATAAGTTTTTGTTAAAAAATTCATTTTCAATGCAAGCTTTTTCGCTGACTGTACTTGCATTGTCGTCCAACCTACATAAGTATACCAAATTTCAAGTAAATCTAACCACTGGAAGTGGGTCAAATTCAACTTCCAAGATTTGACCCGTACATACAGATTGATTCACAAGAGTTGGCACGAAAGGATTGAACAAAAGCAATGTCACTTTGACATTTTTGTAGGAAAATGACTGATGCATGCTTTGATCAATTATAACTGTAGATCCACAGTCGCGCGCCCGAAAATGTCCGAGCCAAATGAGCGCCACTTTGATAAAAGTGGCCTTCTTTTTTCTCAGTACGTTGCGCAAACGCGCGTGAAATTGTCAAGTTTAGCTGTCAAGTGTCAAGCGTTGTGGAGTTTTGCCGCTACCGAAATTCGACTGTAATGAATTAAAGACTAGGTTCAAATTTCTGTGTAGGTGATGATTTTATTTGTTACGCAAACAAATAAATAGTTTGGACATTCTTTGAAGGGGATTTTGTTCGGCAATGTGTATCTTCAGTTATAATTGATCAAAGGATGCATGATATTTTCATATTTGTGTGAAGTGTATTCAAATAGGTATAATAGATACTTTCATTCACTCAAATCAACCTGTACATACTTACATACATTGCAAGTTAATAAAAAGCTTTTAATTAATAGTAAACTTGATAATTCTGTAGAGAACTTATATGTTATAATTATACCAATACACCAAACTGGAATATGTGGCTATGTGTCTAAGAAGGAAGGAGTTGTTTTATTGAAAGACTACTAGTAGTAGTCTTTAACTAATTAACACCTGTATTTGTTAAGTTGTAAGTTGCCAAATTAGTTAGTTAATTAACCTTTTCAACGCCAACAACACATATAGGTGTCACAAAGTACATTGTCAAAGTGATCTTGACACAATGACATAAGATTCAAAGCAGGTTTACGTTTTGTCGAGGCTTGGTGTTGAAAGGGTTAAAGTATTGTTCCAAGTACCAAGGGTCAAAAAACTTTAAGTCATTTCATTACACTCCTTAATTGTGAGTGCATAACAACAATTTAAGACCCATTTACATTCTAAGTACTTAAGCCACTGTCAGATGATGCTTAGACATGCTTTTGTATACAGAGACTCCATCTCTGTGCAAGGCAGCGTTTAGTGTGTTGTAGTTTTCTGTGGCTTTCCATGAAGCTGACATAGTTAGATGTGCTCAAGCCTTGTTAAAAAATTAGATTAAAATAAAAAGACCCATTTACAAGTCATCAATGTTTGTTGACAGTAAACACTACAGATGTCATGGGGCATGTTGTTACATCATAAGTTCTCTACTGTATAAAATAGGGAGGTTTTTCAAATGACAAATGTTGATACAACTCTTGGTAATAATAAACAGAAGGTTGGAACACCAGAACATTCAAAACTAAAGGCCGGAGCAGACCAGATGCATGTCCGTGTCACATCATGCACATGCACCAGTTTCATTCATTACAACTGTAGCATGAGACGCATACATGTGTTGTATTTTTCTGTGGCTACCCATGAGGCTGACATAGTCACATTGTGTGTGTGTGTGTGTGTGTGTATTAGATAAAAAAAAATTACACACATATTATGTATCTGGTCTGCGCTGGCGTTAACTGTGGGTTCATAGAAAAACTTCATACAATTGACAGTCTACTTACATCAATTCAAACATGTCTACAGCTATGAAGGTGACAATCAGCTTTAGGATAAACAGCAACATGAAGTCAATGAACTCTGCAGCGAGCCTCTTGTACAGAGCAGGGATCACATATTCATAGCCTCCATGACGGGAGATCACTGAAACCAATTTTATTTTCCCATTAATCGGCTGTTGCAACATACACTATTGAGGCTGCAAAATTTGAAAATTGTAGTTTCAATACTGTTTGTTGTCACAGTTGTAATGCAACAAGTAAATAAACTAAACACAACCGCTTTAGCCTAGTTGGTAGTGACCCTGCCTACGAAGCAAGAGGTCCTGGGTTCAAATCCCGGTAAGGGCATCTATTTGTGTGATGAGCATGTATGTATGTTCCTGAGTTATGGATGTTTTCTATGTATTTAGGTATGTATTTATCTATATAAGTATGTTTATCGTCGTCTAGTACCCATAGTACAAGCTTTGCTTAGTTTGGGACTAGGTTGATTTGTGTAAGATTGTCCCCTAATATACATCTAGTCTCTTTTATCTCAAATAATTGGACCAACACATCATAAAAAATAAATATGAAAAAAACAGGTCAGTCTTTTTGTGAAATTAGTCTCAGGAACCTAATAAATATTCTTATTTTATAATAAAAATATATTTTCTTTGTTATGTTCAACTTTAACCCTTTAACCACATATTGTTTTTGTTGCAAACAAAATTAATTCTTATGTTCTTATGCATAGGTTAATTTTTGTAATACCATATTCTCTGCTATAAACAATACTGGTGTTCAAAAGGTAAATTGACCTTTGTGCCAAATGAGGGTTCACATTCATTTCAATTTCAATGTTCCAAGTCTACTAAGGACATGGTCTGAGACAGCTTTGGGAAATTACACAATATTGTGATACATCCTGAAATTACCTTCAGCTGGGGTGAGGGCTTCCAGTTGTGGCTGATTGACGGGAGCGTTTCGTGGAGGATTTGGCACTTGGAAAGGATACTGTTGTCCTTGAAATTGGTAGTTATTGTTTAGCAACGGCACGTTCCTTTGAGTAGGATAAGGGCCTCGAAACCCCATCATATAATAGGGAAAGCATGACGACAAGTTTTGGTACGTCCGGGCCTGCTGGATCCAAACGCGAAGCGCTACGAAGTAAGCCTCGCGTTCTGATAACGGTCCTTCGCTGTTCGTCGTCTGAGCCTCCGCCGATGGTGCCTCTTCAGGCAGTCTTGGATTCTCCGACATTCTCAGGACGATTTACGGAACACCATGAACTTGATGATTTTAGTTTTAAATTGTTTTGAAGGTACACGTCAGTTTCGTTTGTTGACGGCAGCAGCTGACAATAAGGAAAAAGATATATTTTACTGTTAAATTTAACTTCGCCGCAATGCAATAGCTTTAGCTTTGTCCAAACTTCATGCATTAGTAATTCGGTACCTCCCGAAATCAAATTTGATTAATTTGTATTTTATATTGGGACTTTAACTTAAAATTATATAAAGATAGTTGTTTTAAGGTGAACACTGTATTTTTTTTGACTATGTAGTTATTTTTTAAAATTATGTGATCTATTGTACGTATGAGGTATTATGTCTTTAATTATATTCATTTGGACCGGTTTTTATATACAGAAAAATACTAATTGACAACTCAGTGACAGTTACAACACGTTCAGAAATATGAAATGCGCTGTACAATTTAATAAACTAAGGAAATGACACGTAAAATCTAATCACCAAAAAAATCAAATAAGTTAAATTCGTCATATATTTATTTTCTAAAGCCTAAGAGAAATATTATTTACATTAATTTTAGGATATTTATTTATATTAAACGCATAATGAAACCATTCCACAGCTTTCTGTAACGTTAGGTAATAAAAAAATAAAACAAATGTTGCTAGTTTTTAAATTGTCCCTAGTTTATGGTTAGAAAATTGCTTCATGTGAGTCTTTTTTTCTCTAAGAAATAAATATCGCCACTATAGCACGCGGCGGACACGACGTACAAATACGCGTTCTTGAATCTACATAAGCACGACGACGTCAGTACACGCGTACGCCTACATACATCGCGCGCGCACTCTTCTGGTTTCTGGCGGTTTCCGGCTATCTGCGCCTTGAGGGGTGGGGTAATTCGAATCGGTGCGGGGCGGACCGTTTCCATTCTGGCCCTATACTACGAAGCGCGAAATTCGAACTTCGTTTCATGCCGTTCCGCTCACGCTTATGGTATTTATTACGAGAGTGAGAGGGACCGCACGATCCGAACTTCGAACTTCGAATTTCGTAGTAACCCCCCTGTACGTCAGTACTATTATATATTCTGTGACTATAGTCCGACAAGCTCGTGCGCGACCCTCCGTGGAACCCTGTCGCAGTCAGCGTTTGCCGCAAATATTAAAAACAATCTTGTTAAGGACAGCAGAGGCTCCCTGCGACAAGGTTCCGCCGAGCGCCGCGCTCGAGCTTCTCAAGGTATACTTTGAAAAAAAGCTCGTATCTTAAATCCATATGAAAACTTGGAACCTTAACACAACAGAATAACGTTAATTATGTAAGATTCATGATTTTGAGATGCGAGTTTTTTTAAAAGTATTGACGATATGTAGAATAATAATAATTCTATCTTGTAAAATACATTCGAGGTTTTATTGACTGAGCGAGTGCGTAGTGGGAGCTAAGCGTTTCGTTTTCTGCTCGGGCCAAATGCTTTCGTGTGTTAGTCCGACTATTCTTCTCTACAACAGGTCTCATGATGAGAATCTCATCACGTCACTTAACCAATCCTCATGAAATTTTGTGAGCACGTTCGATAATTATACGGATTTACTGGGTTTGGTTGATTCAGTTGAATACTTGTAATTCAATTTTAAGCCATTTTGTGAGGTCTGCATCTCACAGAATTACTAGTATATTTATGCAGATACAACTTGCCTACTTTGCGGTAAGAAACAAAGAGTATTGTAATACACAGGAATGTAAGATAAGAAGTAAATAACCCAAACAAGGGAAGGGAAAAAGTGAACCAAACCTTAGCAACACCGGTAATGTCACTCACAAAAACCGTGAATTGCCGGATGCGCAGTAATGGTGGTGAGGTGTAGTGTGGACTTGGGTGGAATTTTGGTGAACCGTGCCGTCGAAATGTATTCTTCAATGTCGTGATTTAATCCATCACCTTTTTTTTTCTTTCTAACGTTGTGCTATTATTAGCTAGTGTTGTGTTGTTTTATTTTACGCCCGTAAATTGTGAGACCGCTGTGACTTGATCAATCGGTACCCCTTACTTTTTGCTCACTGGTCAATGCGTTTAATGGTGGACTGTTAATAAATAAAGGACGCAGGGACAATCAGTTCATTGTGAGTATGCCTTGTACATTTATAAATATCAGGAGTGTATAAGTCGCTGTAGATGAGCGTAACGGAATTTACCGTCTAAATTTGTATAGTATTTTTTGTAGGTAAACATTTCCGTGTACGATTTGGCCTCAACTCAACTACCGTAGAGTTTTTGCGGCTCATGTTTCACTTTTGGCTTTAAAATCTAGTCAGCAGTACTCCCATATATAATCCTTGAAATGTTTATAAAAGTGTAATTATCTACAAAAATGTTACTTACTGTACTACATACATACATTGTATGTATTCTATAAAATAAAACTACTATTTTTTAAAAATATATTTTTCTGATTTAATGTTCCGCTTAAGAGGTTTAATTGAGGTTGCTTATGTACTGTTAAGATAATTTTTTATTCTTACATTTCTTAAATATGGCCCTAATTTATGAGCAAAATCTGCAATGATACTTATACATTCGGATTACCTAGGTTGTTATTGTGGTTAACCAACACAAAATAATTTGCCTGAAATTGCTCGGATATTAAATAAAAGAGACGCCATTTGATTGTACTTATTTACTCCATATAAGGGCTTTTTTTATTTTACCATACTATTTTTAATTTTTTATCACCTCAGAAAATAGTAAAATATAACTGTACAAGCTGTTGTCTGGGTCTGCATCTTAAAAGAAATTGTTTATTGCAATCCACAGGAAGCAATCTTCTGGGATAAATTCAGTTCTACTTCCCAGGGTCTCAAACTATCTACATACCAAATGTGATCTAAATCAGTTCAGTAGTTTAAGCACAAAGAGATAACAGAGAATTACTTTTCTGTTTAAAATATTACTAGTAAGGTTTATAAAAAACCAAAGTGGTATCCAATATGATTTATTAATTAATGATTTAATCTGAATAAGTGTACTCAAGCCTCTTTAACACTTTGAAGGGCTCTGTGCCTATAGGCTTCCAAATATATAGCTTAACAATGCTTAACCTTTCAACTCCTGCCGGCTACCGGGGGAGTCAGCGAAAAAAGTATTGTCAAGCCAAATGGAGCCAAACACAAATATTCATAATGTTCTTGGGTTTTGACAGTACTTTCCTTTTGAGAGAGAGAGAGAGAGAGAAAGATGTTTATTTACACATATTCGATACAAACACAGAAAAAAAAATACATTTGACAGGAAATTTACAAATTAAAAAAATATATCGAATAGTATAAATTGGGCCCCACTCAGCATAATGTTGTGGCAAGCCACAACGCTGTTTTTCAGTGGGACCCATTTAAAAACTAAACACAAAAACATACACACTGTGACGACACAAACGCCAGCGAATAGTTCGCAACAAAAACCAAATTAGAAGCTGGAAGTAAATATGTTTTGTTGGTAGTGCTCGGGTTTTGAAAGGTTAATTGAAAGCACTGTCCAAAAATGTGTTAAATTATTAAAACAAAAAAACATCTGATTTGTCTGAAGAAACAGCATATTCAATCTAAAACTATTAAGTTGGTACACTGTGTGATTTATGTCTCTTGATATCATAACAATAAAACTTTCTATTGTGCCTGGTTCTGTTTGTTTACAGCAGAGTTTTTCAAACATAAACACATTATCCCTGTTCGACTTTCAAGACCAATAAATTGATTCACTCAAACAATACTTTTAAAGGTCCATATAGATAGATAGATGAACTGCAACTTATTACCTCAATGGATACCGCAATGGGTTGCAATTGCAAAGTAGCCAGGTAAATGTTTTATTGTATTTAAAGACCAACCTGAACCCCTTAAAAAATTATGATAATGTAGATGATGATGATGATGATGATGTGTTTCTGTTGTCCCCCATTAAGGACATAGGGCTTACAATAGAGTTCCATTTGTCTAGATCAGTGATACCAAGTGTTCTCTATTGACCCTCAGGGGTTGATGAAGAGCTGAGAGGTTTCTATGTACAGCAAAAAAAAACAATTAAGTAAGCAGGGGGGACCATCTAAAATTATAAAATATGGCTAGGAGTTATGAGTCTACAAGAAACAAAAATTTGGAGATCTCTGGTCTAGATCTTGCGTGCATGGGATCTTCCAGTTTTAGACCAAAATGTGGATAGAGCAAGAAGTACAAGAATGAAATACAGAAAGGCAATAGATATGTTATTTATTAAAGTGAACTTGTTTTTTTCCCACTTGGTTCTGATTATCAGAAGAAGAAACACAAACTTTTAAGGAATGTTTTGAATAAATAGATTTATTATAAATATCTATTTCGAGGAGCTAGTATGGGGTTTTTCATGAAATTGTGAAAGTTTTTAAAGGGCAGCATACATAGGACTCAAATACTCTGTTTTCACAAGCATTTGTAAGCTATTATTGCTATGATAATTGCTTACCATCAAGCAAGCCAGATGCTTATTTGTCAATGAAGTAATCAAGTAGTAGGTATAACAAAAATTAACTATACATCTAGCATGCCACCAATATACCTAGTTATACTATGCATAGTTCTCTCTTGTTTTGAAAGATGTTATGTAGGACAGCAGGCTTATCAGCTCTCTCACATATTTCTGTAATTATCAGTTAACATCATGTTTTTGTTTGAACAAGCATTGTATCAGAGGAGATTTAATTGATATAATATCAACATTCTTTTCAACAAAATCGAGAATAAACCATTTGTTTTCATATTATTCTGTGGCAAATTTGTCCTTCCAGAGAAGAAGCCCAGAGTCGTATATTATCAGACTCGTAGAATACCAGTATCGCAAAATATCAGACTCGCAGAATACCAGAATCGCAAAATATCAGACTTGCAGGATACCTACCAGAATCGCAAGACACCAAAACCGCAAAATATCAGACTCGTAGAATACCAGAATCGCAAAATACCTAACAGGACAGAATACCAGCGTCGAATATCAAATACATAGGTATACGAAATATATAAGAATGACCAAAGTCTGCTATTTTGCGACTATGGTATTCTGCCCTATCTGGTATTTTGCAATTCTAGAAATCCTGCGAGACTGACATTTTGCGATTCTGGCATTTTGCGGGTCTGATATTTTGCGACTCTGGGATTCTACTCTGGAAGGAGATTTATCACTTCACATAGTTTTGTAAGGCAAAATAACAATTCTTATTAGGTATACATTCAATTCCGTTTTCTCTATACAGTCAAAGTCCTCGATACTACCTACCATGCCACCTCTGATAGATCAATTGGTACGAAAAATAGCCACGATTTAACGTAAGTTAGTCGTTGTACTTTATCTAAAGATTTTTTCTCGTCTGGATTTTTTTGTTTTAAATAATATGGGGCCATGTGTATTTATTTCTTAGCATTGTGAATTCATCTAAACTCTCGTTACATCCAAGCAAGCGCAGTCGCTCGACTTGGCGCCGACTCTGAATAATTAGTATTTACAAGCTGATAATGCATGTATAATGTACGGCATGAGGCACCGGCAGCGAGGGACCGTCGTGGTCGTGCCTTGAATCATGATTTACCGCGCCTTCTGTCTCCACTTTATAAATACCTTGCAATTGAATGTAAATACAACAGTGCGACTAGCAAAGCATGCCTCGATCAAAAGCAGAAAAGACGGTCATGCCTCATCTGTCGTCATTTGCGGGATGATATTCATACCTTACTTTGATAGGAGTAGGAATCAAATGTGCAGAGAATGTGCGTTACACACGGGCGCAGCGGTGTTAGGGGCGCCGGCCGCGGCACTCTCAATAAACCTGCGCCCGGCCCGTGTTATGACGCCGGGCTTTATAATATAAGTAATGATTTCACACGGGCGCTACATGGGCTAGAGCAGTGTTCCGCAAACTTTTTGTGTTAAAGGTACATCTAGGAAAATTAAATTTTTTGGAGGCACACCAAAAATTATGTGAATCAGCGTGATTTACATCTGTAGTATTTTTCTTCCGTCTGTTTTTTTAGCTTTATGAGATAACATCATTTTTCCGAAGCACACCAACTAATGACCACGGTACACCAGTGAGCCGCGGCACACACTTTACGGAACACTGGGCTAGAGACGCCTCTGTGCATAATGGTCTGATAGTGATATCAATTTCAAATAGGCTGCGCCTATCAATTATTTCGATTTATTTTGATGCAGCATCTTATATATTTTACGACTAAGCGAGATACTCTGGCGAAGTCCCGAAACAGACTTGAAAGCCAGACACTTGCCCTCCACGAATACTTGACCCGGTTGAAAGCCGGCAGATGCTTATCTTTCTTTAATTCGAGTCGCGACAAATATACCTAACTGAATCCCGGGGATTTTTACTTAATAGACTCTTATCAAGACTTTTTTTTTCAATTCTTGTATTGCGCGGCTGGAACAGTTAATAGAAAAATAAACAATAAAAGATCTGCTTTAATTAGTACTATGTACCTATACATCGTTATTTGCTGATGACAAAAAAAAACGATACTTTTGCTTGTCAGTTTAAATCAATGACGGCACCTAATTAACAAGTATGTAGTAGTATTTATTCTGTTTGGGACCATCATCTACCTACAGTAACAAATACAATAAAGCGATGTTAGTTCAGACGACGGGATTCTAGATGAATATTTTTCTCAAATAATCAAGGTAGGTATCGAGAAATCATCAACGTAAAGGCTGTGAACAGTATTCCGCTCCTACGTTCGTTTTATCCTATCTTTTGCGTGGGTTTTTGCTAGCAATAATATTGCACGGGTGAAGGCCGCAACCAAGTGGCGTCGCGTATTTTTTTTTGCTTGCACGAGCCGGTTTACGTGCCGTGCTACGCAGGATGCACTCTGTGTTCGCTGTTCACCCATTCAAGTAACTGTCAAACAAGACCAAGTGAAACTTTGCTATGCACTGAATATCAACTGTTATAATTTATAATTCCGTTATTACAGAAATCTACGACTCAAGAGACCGGCTGAGATTTACATTTTCTCTTTCGAGCAAATTGGTCTTCTAACCCGGGACATTGAACTGTCTTTAAAAGTTTGTTACAAGAAGTGTTTTTACTAAGCGCAGTAACATTTATTGACCGCAGATGTCTTAGAGTGAAAGTTTTAAATACAAAATAAAAGTTTTAATTTTAACTGGAATTTTATGGGACTATTATGTTTATCCGTTGTCTAGTCTAGTACCCATAGTAAAGCTTTGTTTAGTTTGGGACTAGGTCAATTTGTGTGAATTGTCCCATGATATTATTATTATTATATTATACTATTATTTCTGTGACGTTATTCATTTATTTTCGATTCTCGGTATCGAATGGATCTCGATTACCGTAAATGGAAGTTGTTGATCATGATCGCGATATCCATCTACGTATGAGTCAAATATCCTAGAAACTGGACGAACACACCTCCGTCATTCGAGACGTGTTGAAGTGAATGATTTAGGGTTTTACGAGAGTTTTACCGCTGAAGTTAATAATTTTAATAGATTTTTCCCTAACGACAGAGCTGCCTGCTTACTGAATTAGGTGCTCACTCTGCTATACAAAGTCCTTGAAACTTGGTGCTATATCAATAAATTCTCGCTTTTAGTTGGCTACCATTTAATTCTGCCGGGGTTCTATTTGCGTGAATTCTATCATTATTTGTATCGTGAAACCGGAATAATTTATCTATTCGAAGATAGCCCGTATAATCATAAACAGAACACTTGAGTTTCGGAATTTGCGGATAGCTTATAGCTGTTTGAGAAAATTTACGTTGGCGCTAATTGGCTTAAAACAATGATTGTATTCAGGGGCGTAGCCTGAGATTCAAAGCCCTGTAAGCCTTTAAACGTCTAGGGATAATTAGATAAATCAAAAATTAGAAAAGGTTATGGAGTGGGTTGACTGATAGGCACACGCATTAGTTGTAATAAATGAAACTGTAAGAAAGATGGCGCACTAGATGTGTGCACGTGGTGTACCATGTTTCTTACAGTTTCATTCATTGGAACTGGTGCGTGAGACACACGCATCTGGTCTGCACCAGCCTCAGACCAAGCGTGAGCGGCCATGAAGTCAAACGGCAAATTTTCCGTCCATAATAATCAATTATTTCTGTACTGTGTCTATCTAGTGGGGCAACTCCTGTTTCTCTGTACGTTTTCCAGCAATCTAATCCCAACCAACATTTTTCTAAGCTGTTGCTACTTATTATTTGATATTATATATACAGAGTATTTGAATGTCGTGAGATATAGGTTATTCAGCATACGTAATGTAAGAAGCCTCGTGCCCCGCGGGGCGCCGAGCTGTGATTCACGTACCAAATATTTGGACGCGGGAGACATTACAGTCATTATCAATAACAGCTGTCCGTAAAAACAAATTGTAGGTACCTAAACATGTTATTTAGAAGTCAGCGTTCGTCGCGATTCGACCATCGTTGTGTCATGCATAAGCGGGGTTTTTGATTATATTTGGGCATGGTTATCGTGTGATTTCTGAGAAGTCGGGTCTGTTTTAAACGCCGATTATGGGCAAATGAGTCACTTGAATCAGGCGCTTCTAATCGGTCAGTTATCTAATGCTCTGATACGCTGGATCTCGACAAATGGTGCCATTTGAGATTAGCGCGGGATGATTGCGGTGAATTATCAAATGCGTTATGGTTGAATCATTTTTCACGCACGGTTGTTGTGCCTAAATGGGCTTCTATTTTTTTTTTAATTATGAGCGGGAGGCAAACGAGCAAGCGGGTCATGTGATGTAAAATGATCACCACTGTCCATAAATATCAACAATTCAAAGAGTGTCATTGATCTGTTGCCGGCCTTTTAAAAAGGAGAGGGAATAAGGGAAGGGGAGGGAGGTATTAGACCCCGGCGCTCTCACTGATCTTGCGAAACGCAGAGGACTAATGCTACTTCACGCCGGTGTTCTATGAGAGGGTGGTACTGCCCCGGACGAGCCGGTCCATTCGTGATGCAGCGGCTAGCTACAACATGGCTATACCACTACAAAAACGTACAAAAAATATATATAAAATATCTCTATGCTTACATATGGATCTTCCTTGATAGTCACAGAAAATTAAATAAATATTTAGGTAGTACAAATCGCATAAACGCACGATCCTGTCGACCTATAAGCGACACGCGTTCTTGTAGGAGAATACAATATACTATTACTTAGGTACTAATAATGCTTTATTTAAAATACATTTTTAACAGTCCATGCCCTCCGTAGTACGCGACGGTAACAAACGTTGTTCCTTAAATTTAAATCTGCGCTGGTAATAAAGAATATGTCAAACAGATAGGCTACTATGAAACCGGATGCCGTACGTATCTGTTTTCAACTAGATACATGTAAGCAATTCGCTAGCAAGCATTAAACATGGTTGTTGTAACATTTGAAGGCTGTGCCTGCGAGTAAGTTACACAGCTAATTACACAGGATCTCCAGCCAGTTGAAATAAGCTAGATAGTCATCTCGTTAAGCGGCTGCCGCGAAGGAGTGTCTGCTGCGTCATCGCTGCGTCTGTTGGTCGGTCATTTCCCACGGGTTACATTCCGCATCGGGTCGAACTAATTTAATCCTTTGCCCGATGGGGAACGGTTTAAATTGGTTTGGTGGCGCTCGCGCCGATCCCTGTACGCCACGGTTATGGCGACCACAACAATTTGTTCCGCTTTATTTGCCACCCGCCGGTGCCTGTCCCAGTCCCAACTAGTTGTGGCGTAATGATAGTATCCGTTGCGAATAATACAACTCGCGGGTTACTGTTACAACGCCACGTTCTATTTAATATGTTTATTTCAACGTGTAGTAATTAAATTACATACTAAATTTATCAAATGACACAAGATTACTAAAGAAATAGGTACACTAAAACGCTTTAGATTTAGATCCAATCTTCACATTTTTGTCGAGTTTTGGGAATATGATACAAACAAATGTAGCTGCAAGGGGTCCACCGGAACCAGCTAAATTTTGAAAGTGGTCTATGAGAAAAAAAAGTTTGGGAACTAATGCTTTAAATCGATCATATTGTGATGAAGATGAATCTCTAACTAATCGAGATGAATCTCTAAGATTGTTCCTACAGGTTTCGGTATCAACATTAGCGATTGGTAAACCGTAACGTATCAATGTATCAATAGTACATAGGTATAACGTAAAACGTGAAATATGGCAAGTTCTATACGCTACAAGCTTGCTATTGTCAAACGTTATTTCCTGCGAATGAAATATGTGATAGATGATGGATGGGAATATGAATAATTAGAAGCGGTTGACCTCTTTGACTGAGGAGACTGATTCTTTTCAATATTTTGTTTTTATTAGGACATTGCTCATTTAAATCTGAACAACCACTACAC
This sequence comes from Archips xylosteana, assembly GCA_947563465.1. Classification (NCBI taxonomy): domain Eukaryota; kingdom Metazoa; phylum Arthropoda; class Insecta; order Lepidoptera; family Tortricidae; genus Archips; species Archips xylosteana. The sequence continues at coordinate 4,813,608 of OX387344.1, forward strand.
GCCTTTGTTTGGCGTAAGCAAGCGATCAAGTTGTCCAAGTGGGTTGGTCGTAATGGTCGTGTATGCTTGGCGTAATTGGATTTAGCATACTCGGCAACGTCAGCCAAGAGATGCGGATTCTAATCCCGGCTGAGGCTGACCCGGACAACTGTTTGGTTAAAAAAATCTTTGATTCTCTTAAGTCTGGTAGCTTCCCCTTGTAAATGCTGTCGGGGTAAGAAAAGGTTCGCCACTTTTCGACTCTATGTCAACGAATTAAGGTCGAAAAGTGACGAACCTTTTTTTACCCCGACTATACATAGTTTTAGTAGTGGTAGAGCCATGTTGTAGCTAGCTGCTGCATCACGAATGGGCCGGCTCGTCCGGGCCTGTACCACCCTCTCACAGAACACCGGCGTGAAGCAGCAGTGCTCCTGCTGCGTTTCGTACGGTCAGTGAGAGCGCCGGGGGCCCAATACCTCTCCCCCTCCTCTATTCCCATTCCTTTTTCCTCTCCCTTTTAGGGCCGACAACGCACTGGCATCGCGTAAAGCGCTGCGGGTGTCTATGGACAGTGGTGATCATTTAACATCAGGTGACCCACTAGTTCGTTTGCCTGGCCTCTCTAACATATAAAAAAAAAAAAAAACAAAACATTACCTACATGTCACCGCAAAACAATCGCAACATGGTAAATAGAACAAGATTAATAGAGTCTTATTATGTACAGTAAGTATTATTTATTTATATTTTACAACTAGCTTTTGCCCGCGGCCCCGTCCGCGTGGAATTAGTAATTTGGGGAGCTTATTTTTTTTATCCAATTTGCTTTTTCATCAATTATGGCTCTCCTTAGTTCCTCGATATAAAAAAAATTAACCCCTCCCCCCGAACCCCCCGCACACCCGCGTTCACATTCACCACCGTACTCCCAAGTCAAGCGTGCCTATAGAAGTTTTACTTCAAAAACCCCCGATTTCGAAACAGTCTTCCGCTCCGCTCCTATTGGTATTAGCGTGATGATTAGCCTATGTCCTTTCTCAGACTCTAGACTGATGCCTTTACAGGCATGAAGAAGGTTCTCTGCAATCGTAACCTAAATATCCCCTTGCGGACGCGTCTCTTACAATGTTACGTTACATTTGGCCAATACTTTTATACGGATGCGAGGCTTGGACAATCAAAGAAGACCTCAGAAAACGCATAGAAGCATTTGAAATGTGGGCGTATAGACGTATGCTTGCTATCAGCTGGACTCAGAGGGTTACGAATGAGGAGGTCTTGCGGCGTGTTGGTAGGAAACGCGAACTTTTGCGGACTGTCAAGAGGAGAAAAGTTGCATAGTTAGGCCATGTGTTTTGGCATGATAGGTATGGGCTGTTGCAACTCATAATGATGGGCAAAGTCGCTGGAAAGAGGAAAGTTGGGCGAAGAAAGAAATCCTGGCTCCGTAACATCAGGGAGTGGACGGGGATCGCGAGCGCTGCCGAGCTTTTCCGCCTCGCTAAGGACAAGAAAAAGTACACGGAGCTAACGGCCAACCTTCACTAGTTGGAGTGGCACTGAAAGAAGAAGCCTATCTGTGTACCAAATTTCATTTAAATCGGTTCAGTAGTTTTAGCGTGAAAGCGAGACAAACAGACAGACAGACAGAGTTACTTTCGCATTTATAATATTATAGTTAGGATTACATTTATAACGGTAACTTAAAATTGTCTATATGTCTAGGCCTTTGCCCAGCAGTGGGACACTTCTCCAGGCTAATTAATATAATATATATGTTTGTAAAGGTGTTTCAATCAACATTTTTTAAATTCTGACGGTTGAATTGATAATATGAAACCATCAACATCTGTTACTCCATTTTTAATACGAATGTCACATACTGTACACGATATTTCACGGATATTTTCATCATAAGATAGCTCGGGATATTTTTTAATCCACTTATTAAACGTTTTTAATATCACCATATTTAAAAATAACCGTAAGTAAGTAAATCATTTTATTAATTTCAGTTGTCATAAAACTGTTTCAGGAATGCGACTTTGACAAAACTATGACATAAATTCAAAAAAAAGAGGTCAAATGTTCATTATCATCATCATCATCGTCCCAGCCTATAAACGTCCCACTGCAGGGCACAGGCCTCCTCTCCGAATGAGAGGGCTTGTTAATTGTGAAAATATTCCCTTTAAATCATAATCTTAGGTAACAGAGGCTAAGGGTTAACAACCCGATTCCCCCCGGGTTGTCTAAACTTTCGAAGTTACCAAACGCTTCTTTTCCATTACTTTACTTTCAAGAAGAGGATAAAATGGGGTTTTAGGATTTTCTTGCTCTGGCTTTACTTGCAAAAATTTTCACTGTTAGGTTATATAAAAACTACGGGTTGCACTCCGGGAGTGCTGGCAGAAGTGAAAACTTGAACATTAACTTTGTGCCGTGAACCCTCACCCCCCCCCCCCCCCCCCTCTCACTTGCGACGTCCTGTCCTGTCCGAGCTATGTTTATTAGTTTATTGAATCAGGCGTTACTTTGCGGAGGTCCATATTAATGAACTAAAACAATTACTTTGCTCACCCGCGACCTTACAATAGTTACGTTTAACTATTGTAAGGTCGCGGGTGAGCAAAGTAATTGTTTTAGTTCTATGTTTATTAGCACCGCCTTTAGATAACATTTTTTTTTTGCGATTTTCATCGTAAGGTGCTTCCTCCTAGAAAACTATTGTTCTTATAATGTTTTAATCCTAATTTTCTCTATTGCTAAGTCGTAAAACTAAAAAGATCAGCCAAATGATACCTACTGTGATCCTAAACCCTCGTTAGCACGAAGGGTAACTTACCTATTACATAGTTAAAGGATTTCCAAAACGCTTCGCTACGACTTTTCTTTGACAAAGCTAACATCCGAAACGTGACTGGACCTGGTTGTTCGTTATCGTGACGTGACGGCTGTTCGTAGAATTGGTGTGATATAAAATAACAATCCGGCGGCCAAAGGATTCACGTCATTCATGAAACCTCATGAAACAATTCTTCAAAGCCGATGAAGATTTTACTCAGATTTTTCCCGCTGATTGTTTAATATAATTCTTAAGTGCGAAGAGTCGTATGAAATATTAATAGACGAACATAACCAACATAAATATTTATGAAATGCAATGTCGTAATAGTTAAAAGAACCTGCCACCTCTGTTCTGCATCTCTGAATAACTTGAGCTCTGTATTGTAAGGCTCACCTTTGAACTAAACTAACATGCTTGAGTCTGAACCGTGCATGCTGTGACGTTGGAGGAAAACTTTGAGTTAAATACACATTTTTCGCTGTCTGTTAGTTTGACGTCAGAGACTCACAACCAGCCTCTGCTTAGTTATATAATAACTGTAGTAGTAGAATACTGCGTCCTTTTATCCGGGGCTCTAATGGCTGCAGTGCAAGGCGAGTGACCGGACGATGTCCACCCGGCTCGCGTAAAGTGCTCAGAGCCACGATAATCCCAGCTTGACCGACATTAAAATGATCAGTGTGCTCTCAGGATCAGAACACCCTTCACAGCTGAAGGAATTAAGGAATAAGGGCGTATACTTAAATAGTTTATCGAATTTGTGATGAAAGCCTCTTTAGCTCCGACTTTGTCCCTTGGGACGAATTCTATTCGATCAAGGTATTAATTAATTTGGACCGTCGAATTAATCAGTCAGCTGTCGACGTTTGTTCTCGCATTCTAACAGACTGAGGAACTAATCAACACGTTTTTACCGCAGGGACTGTGTTTGCTTAACCTTTATGAATTTCGAATCTTTGACTAGGAAAAAAGTATAGAGACAATGTGACAAATGTTTGCAGAATATTCCGTGCATATATTTTTAGAGAGAGTAACAAAAAAAAGTAAAAGTGATTATTTTATATGTAACCTCCATCATGTAGGGTAGAGGTGGCACGAAAGGGATACGTATTGAAAAGAACAATTCAAAATAAAAGTCCATTTATTAGAGGCAAAAATACACATTCTTTGAAGATGCGAAAATAAGTAACTAAGAATTGATTAATGACAATTATTTTATTTTATTTCAATAGTTTAAACGCTTGCTAAATTTGAATTTTCCCTTTCAATACGTGTGCCTTTAAAGCCACCTCTCCCCTACTCCTCATTGCATCCTGTCGAGAACCAGTTCAGTTCTTTAACGTAGGGCAATCGGTTGTTGGATAGCACCAACAACGTCCCAACCCATTATGCTGACAGCGTTCGATATCTATTGAACAAGTGAGTGGTTAAATGCGTCTACATTAACGCAATCGCGATGTCACTAATGCAGTGTTTGCTCCATTCAGTTACACGATAAAGCGCTCTAAATATAAAATAGAGAGCACTGAAGAATGCGCTTCCAACCGAAAACAGATAAGCTGTTGAATGGACCGAGTAACCATGGCTGACGTCAAACCTCGGTACGGTTAGATAGTGTACACAATTTAACTTCAACTGCTACGCCTAGGCAAAATACGGAAAAAAAGCGTTTTAACGTGTCGATCCATAGGGTTCTTCGGGCAATGTCCACTTTCGTTCCATCCACTACACGATTTTTACTTCTTCCTGTGACTCTCCTATCTCCTACATCATAACTATCTTCATCTTGGAAGTCTGATCTAGTGTCGGTTCTATAGCCTAACATAACTTGATTTTCTTTCCTTCTGCTGTTTTTACAATAAATGATACAATGATAACACAGAAATATTTCACCAATACAAATATACTTATTATCCATTTCGTACTTGTGAGTCATCCTGTCATCGCTTTTATAAGCGTATTTCGGTCAGCTGATCAAATTTGCGAATTGGGGTTATGCAATGAAAACTTGCCAACTGTTCAAATGGATAGTTGAATTTTGATTGATGCTTTGAGTGGGTTTCTATTGATTATTCATGTAAATGGAATGTAGAAGTTTTCTCATAATATTTATATACCACATTCTAAAATACAAGTATGAGTAATACGGTAGAAATATTCAGGTAAATGAAATATATTTGCGCTAAACGCGTGTTTTTGTGATATGTCAACGTTTCCATTTAGGGCTTCCTTGTGTTTAAATGCCTACCAAATATATTCTTAATGCTTGCCAAAACGGATGAATGCTAACCTAACCTAATATTTGGTGAGCAAAACCTCCATTCTGGGAAGCAAAAAGATATATTTTGGTGAGCATTCAAATTTGATTCTTCATTTAGTAAAGATGCCTGTAAAACTCCTTTTTGGTGTGCCAAATGTCACACATTTCTCCTTTATTATCAGAATTTTGTGGCTAGTTATAATACATACAACACCTATAACGAAATAAAAGTCCACATTAAACATCACCATTTCTACGGGGTGGTTCGATTTTCGCGTGACAGTGAAGCACAGGTCGTTGGAAACCTTTTTATTATTCATCCACTCGCCTCACTGTTCATAAGCTTACAAAGGTTAGACAGCATTGCTTACACAAGTTTCAAGTCTCGTAAATTGCTGAAATTGAGGTATTCTTTGCGAGTTTTACCCTTGTTTGCCAGAAGTCTTGACGTTATTTCTGTCCCTCAGACTGTAGACAACAAGGCAAGGTTTTTTTTTATCTGAATTTTAGACTCCATTTGTTGATAAGATGATGCGAATAGCGCTTTAACGATTGCGATTCTTCTATCTATCAAATTTGAAGTGTTGGTGGATTGTTCAAGTAAAAATTAAATTGTTGAAGTTTGCTCGTCACATTGTTTGATGATAATTTTTTACGGAGAGGAAATTATGTTTACGTGACCACTGTTTCATTAAATATTGTTTGTTGACGGAAATAAAAACCACGGCTGTTTAATGGTAGCACATTGTCAAATAGTAATTTGTGTACGCTATCGCTATTCGTAGCGAAGCAAAGGTATCTCATCTACGTTATTTTGTGAGCATGTAACTAAATATGTACACGATGGAGCATAATTAATTTAATTCACATTAAAAATTGCTTCGGGCATTGCACGGCACGCTAATTAAAAGAGTCCTCGACGCACGAACAAGCTACTTAATAAAGCTTTCAGGCCTCTTCACTTTTGAAATGTTAATACTTTGATTAAGAATTCTTGATCACGGTCTTTTAATTTTGAAACAAGATTTTATTAGAGACCGAAGAAAAAACTGATGTTTTATTTTTACAATTTTGCAGCCCAGGATATCGTGCTGTGATAATATTACATTGTACAACAAGAGCATAATACGAGCCATTTTGCCCGAGACGTTCATACAGCCACCCGAGCTGTTAATAATGTACTAGATTTGCTTCGTTTTATTTGTTTCGTAATATAAAACACCAGTTATATAAAAAAAAAAACAAGAAACTTATCTTCTAATATATAAAATTCTCGTGTCACGGTGTTGGTTATCGAATTCCTCCGAAACGGTTTGACCGATCTTTATGAAACTTTATTTTCTGTATTCGGCAGGTCTGAGAATAGGTCGGCTATTATTTATACCCCTATTCTTCGCAGACGGAGTCGTGGGCAACAGCTAGTATTTTATAAATTTCTACTGTGTGTGTGGCGGTTTGCGCCTGATTATTGCCTTGGTCTTAGACGAAGATTTTACGTTATGCACTAGAACTAAAACATAAAAATCCATTTTGTGCTGCATTCTCTCGACATAAAGAAAGTTCTAACTAAGCAAAGAAAACCTCCGCCAATTGTAAGTAATTTTTGAAATGACTGCCGTCTACGGGGCGCAATGACTTTCCAAAACTATTATTTACAAGTGGCATAACGTGTTCAAAGAAGGGAAAGAGTCAATTAAAGACAACCCTCGCCCGAGGAAGACAGGACAAAGCCACGTCCTCAGACATTGGTCAATAAGATGAAAAACTTATAGTGGAAGATGCTCTTCTTAAGAAAAAACAATTTTCTGCAATAAATGTCATGTCTGATATAACTATTTTAAGGTTTCTGCATGATCATCTTGGCATGACGAAGATGAATGCAAGTCTAGTCCCAAGCTTATACCACTTCGAAGCAGTGTTTCAACAGGTGTGGTAATAATCCTGCCCACAGTGCCCACTATTGAGTCGAATTATGCCTGGAGATGAGAGGTAGATTGCATCTGAGTCCAAGCAGAAGCCTATGTAATGACAATCATAAAAGTGCTCCTGCTTGGAAGAAGTTTGAATTTTATTTCTACGATTTTTTGGGACCCGAAGGGGATTCTGAGAAATAAGAAGTTCTAACGAATAGAGCTGAATTTGACTGGAACAAGAGTCTCAATAATTGGGTATATTATTTAACGCTACTGAAAAAAAACTGCGAGAAACCACTAGAGATAAAAGGCGGAGCATATTGTCAAAGAGTATGTTGCTTTTGCTTGACAAATGACAATGGACTTGTTCACAAGAGCCATCTTACGACTGCTGCTTTTCACAGATGTGCCTTCGAATTGCTCATTTATCCACCCAATAGCCCTAACTAAACTGGTCCCCAATTATTATTATTTGTTCCCAATTTAAAAAAAATACGCGTGAAGAAGTGAAAGAGCTAGGCTTATTTTGAGAGCAAAGAAAAAGAATTTCACTGACTAATTTATAGATCTAAAAAATGTATTGAACTCGAGAGGGTTATTTTTAAAAAGAAAAATATATTTTTTTATTATGAGATGGAGGCAAACGAGCAAGCGGGTCATCTGATGGAAAATGATCACCACCGCCCATAAATATCAACAAATCAAAGAGAGTCACTGATCTGTTTTAAAAAGGAGAGGGAATAGGGGAGAGGGAGAGGTATTGGGCCCCTGTTGCTCTCGCTGACCGTACGAAACGCAGCAGGAGTACTGCTGCTTCACTCCGGGTTTCTGTGAGAGGGTGGTACTGTTTCGGACGATCCGGCCCATTCGTGATGCAGCAGCTAGCTACAACATGGCTCTACCACTACAGTTTTATTTGTATATTTAATACACACTTCCGTCCCGCGTATTTTTAGACGTCCCCTCGTATCAATAAATTAACGTGGAATAAGATTTGGACGTGGAACATTAGAACTGAATTTGCTTTATGTGCGATCGTTACACACTATTGATGATTTACCAATGTAAATGGCATCCCTTTCGGACTCTCCCAGTGCGAGAGGGACATAACATTATTCACAATACATCAAACGATTTTACATACAAAAGCGCACACGCCTCGTAAATGTGTTTACTGTTTGGCGCCTATTCGCAGCGGGTTTTATAGTCTAATATAATTTGTTTGGACGTGTTATGTGCTCGTTTTGTGATGATATTCCCCCTATAGTCGCTGAAGTGACGATGAATGTGTTCATATATGCCAATTTAACAAATATCACCATTCTAATTAATTACTTCACCGAACCATACGTATGGTTCGGTGAGAGAGATAGCGCGCTGTCTCTAAAAGTGCACTTCTCAATGGATACACTTTCTTAAATTATCTCTACTATAATAAATCTCCAAAATTTTAAATGAATAAGCCAGTATCATACCACAGTTAAGTTTAAAAAATAAGCATGAATGTTCTATAGATCTGTCAGAAAACGTTAACATTGCCATCATGACTTACGATCTTCATCTGACAAAACTGACAAAAATTCGTGTGGACTTTGTGGTAAAGATGAAAATAGTGCATCTTTCGAGAAAGTGCCCTAGTTGGGAAAGTGTAGGTACCTTTTGGGAGAGTGCTAACAGAAAGTTCATATTTCGGAAAAGTGAGCTCTATAATGTCAGAACGCGTTTATTTTCGTACTCCGAATATTGTGCAGTCTGTTTCCATATATTTAAAAAGTATAATAATTTGACTCATATTTGGTATAATACCTATGCTTTGATACCAAATAGTAAAAACCCGCGGAAAAATATCGATATATATGTATTATAACTATAGCAAGCAAGTTTCCTGTATCTACCAATGTTTTTATGAGTGAGCGATGTGTACCATGACAATCTAGTGCGATGTTACATGGATTACAGTATTTACAGTGTAATCCATAACATGCGCGACTGATCGTACACGGCGCATTATGTACCTAAGTTGGTTTGAGGACTTTGAGGTAAATCGTCAACCGCACACTCTGCCGTGTATTTAATGTTTGAGTTTATTACTGTCACAGAAATACCTACGCCGCATCTTGCTCGAAGAGTGGTTTATGTGGTAAGCATCACCTAGGTAGTTGCTAAGCGCCGTATCACAATACTCTTTCGTAGTAGAGCTTCATACTATTTAGTGTTTTAAATTCGTACTGGGTTCGTTGAGTTCACAACTTACCTCCTAGACACATCAACGGCCGCTTAATTATTACTATTTATTATACAAAGCAATAATGCGTAACTAGCTTTTTCCATAAGACTCAACTTGAAATTAAATAACAGTGAAAGTAGTAAAATAAAATAGATTTTCAGTGTGTTCGCTCGTTCTCGAGATATTGTACTACACGTACTAAGACCTTTTTAGTACTTGGTACTAAGTATAGGTAACGCCATGAGGCCCATGAGAGTTGAGGTCATGCACACAACAACACGTCATGTAATGACAGCGGGATTTAGACATTTATTCGTACCGATAGCAAGTTCAACATACTCAACAGTGAATTACAAGACTGACTAAAAATTTCTACTTCGTTAAGAATTATTTAGGAAAATCTAGTTAAAACAAAACAGAAAATAAAATATTTTGATTTATTTTATTTAAAACAGATAAGCATATTATTCGCTATTTATAAAATACCGATTTTTTTGTAGCGTATATTTCTTATCAGTTTCAAATTGTTTTATTTCAAAAAATAGGTTATATGAAAATAGAAAAATTATAATATGCGAGGTATTTCATCATAAGATCATAAATATCATAATAAAATAATACACATATATAACTCACATTTTCATTAATTTCATTCATTCACTACTTTTTTGCAATCAGTACTTTATGTAGCTGTGTGTGTAATCATTCGCCTCTACTCTCGTGACGTTACCTATACTGTAACTACAACAGAAACCTAACCGCATCGATATAAATTTTAAAGCAACTTATATCCCTTGTTTTGATTGAGCAATTAAAGTACAAAATGTTAAAACGTTTTTCGAAGAAAGTCTACTTTACAGCAGAAGCAAGTCCAACAAACACAAATAGTGAATTAAGGAAGTTCAAGTTCGTTACAAGACTATTAACACATGTTGTTTGCTGCCTTGAGACGCCTGCACCCGTTGCCACCTGCCGTACCTTCAAGGGAATTTATCCGCGTCACCTTTATTCAATACGTGTTCTGCTTCGGAATGTAAGATCGTTTATCTTGGACGCGTGAATGGTGCAAATAGGGTGCTGAAAATTCGATGGCCAAAATGTCATCAGTGTCTCTAGACGTGAAAATTGAAGAACAGAACAGTTTGTTACTCATAGTTTCAGTCATAAGTAGGTGGTAATTGATAAAAAAATACTTACTAACAGATTTTAATTTAAACCGTGACACTGAGGAAGTTATTTAACTTCATAGTAAAGTTTGTAATTAATAAGTAAGTATGATTATAGATTTAAGGAACTTGAGCACGCAAAGTTTCTTATTGTAGCCCGAGAGCTGATAGACATTTTTGAGTAGGTATTTGAGGCAAGCTGAAACCTTGTCTAATGCTTCCCCTATGATAACCCAAGCACAGAACCACAGACCAGGCTGACAGGTGGCGGGGCGGGGGCTAAATCTACCCTCATACTGTTACAAATACATTTTTTTTAAGAAAAATGTCATTGAGGCATTTCGAAATTATTATACTTTAAAATTTGTCATTTAAATAGTGAGAAAATAAATAAGCCAGATAATTTATTCGGGACTTAAATTTTGCCAGATGCTTGCAAAACATTTTTGCAAAAATTAAAAAAAAAAACTGTTTTCGAGTTATTTATAATTAAAAATAAATATTTCAAATAAAATACAGATAATTATTTTGGATGGACAATCGGTCTGCCAATTAAAAAAAAATGAGGGTAGATTTAGCCCCGCTACCCGTCAGCCAGGTCTGTGGTTCCGTGTTGGGGTATTTAGGAGAGGTATGTGACAAGTTTTCAGCTTGCCTCAAATACCTACCCAAAAATTGGTGCCAGCTCTCGGACTCTTACGGTTACTTAAATGAGTCATACGCTTCTTGAGCTCGCAAACAGAAATTGCAACTTTGTGTCCCATATTAATTGTTCTCTCGGCGCATGAGTTATTAAACTTAGAGGGATGCTGAATAAATGAAGCTCTTAGCTTATGCCTCTCAATCTGGCTGACGAGTAAAGGTGTGTAATAAATAGAGAGGAAACTAGTTATATTACTGGACTGTAAAGTTTTATTTTTAAACTAGATAAATATCTTAATAAACAAGTTCACTTATATTTCATCGAATCCAAAAAAAATATAAATAAATAATATAAAAAATCTTAGAATACATACTCTCTTGAACCGTATCACCGCAAGAACGTAATTAATTCCAGTACACAGCCACTATGCGCTATTGACAGTTATCCCAACATAACATTCAGAAACAGCTGTAAATTCATAAGCCTATCAAGCAACTTAGCAATTTGTTAAACTGCCTACAAATAATTGAATTTTATGTAACAACTCGTGCTGTACTCTGAATGCTGATATTGTTATCGGCCATAATCCAATCGCGCGTCACTTGTCTGCTGGTGCTAAATGCTGTATTAGTGTTGTTGTCGAATAGCGTGTGATTTGTCGTGACGCCAGTGATAACGTTATTAGATAGAGCCACTTAATGTACGCGAGCAATTCATGTGGCAGAGAAGCTTTCCAATATACCATTAAAACGGTTTTATCGTAAATAGAAAAGCTATTCCCTTTTAACATTTAACGACGAGAGGCGCAATGGCGAGGCGTTGGCTTAGCATCCGTGTCTGTTGGCAGTTGGCAGACTACGAAAAGAAAATACTTACATACTCTATTAAATTGTTTTAGTTTCCAAGTGATTACCACTTGATCTTTTGTTTATCTAAATCTAAACTCTAATCTGTAATTCCGTCTCTCTTTTCTAGCACTGATGATGGTAGTCTGACTGCATCTAGAAAATCATCCACGCGGTTGGCTGATATGCATAGATATCCATTGCAAAGCATTGTATCATTATCACCAATCAATATTTAATTTAAGTTGTTACCTGACGTCAGCCTGCTCGGAAGGTATCGTATCGAAATACTTGGAAGCACGTCACTAATGGCTAATATTAATATTTCATTTGTACCTTCATATTAATAATTAAACTGTAGCGCAATATCTATCTATTCTATTTTGTTCTATCGTCGTGTTTTCATAACAAAAATTCTTTTCAGAATAAAAAATAACTGTCACTTAATATTCTAATTACATTGTCATGGTTTAGACAAGGGTCCGTTTCATCTGAATTGATAAGTTTCAAAACTAATTATCGGACAAATCCATTCAAATTCTCTTCGAGTTTATCTCTGTCTGTGATATCGTTTACTGACAATAATTAGAAATTGGAGAAATTCCTTGAAATCTTATTTTTAGCACAATCATTAAAGTGATCCGTTCAAATCTCTATGCAGACATTTTTACGCTTCGAACTTTTGGGTTTATAAGAAGACATTCAAGCTTTTGATATTAGAAGCAGTGTATTATCGATCTGCCGAATAAAAAGCAAACTCGCAAATAGATTGGGTAATAAACGTAACTTATTATTATACTGCCTCTTACCACATCCTTCGCTGATTCATTATTCATGTCCAATTAGGACTCTTGTCTACTATTAATATTTCCAAGGGTCGCCCAGTACCCTGGGGACGATTCGGACCCCTATCAGGGCGGTCATCGAGAAAGAGGTCCAACACGGTCCCGTAATGAAGTACGTATGCAATTTGTTGGTTAGTTTAATTTTCTGATTGTTATAATTAAATAAAAAAATAAAATAAATATTAGGGGACAATCTTGTTTACACAAATCAAACTAGTCCCAAACTAAGCAAAGCTTGTACTATGGGTACTAGACGACGATAAACATACTTATATAGATAAATAAATACTTAAATACGTAGAAAATATCCATGACTCAGGAACAAATATTCGTGCTCGTCACACAAATGAATGCCCTTACTGGGATTTGAACCCAGGACCTCTTGTTTCGTAGGCAGGGTCACTACCAACTAGGCTAAAGCAGTCGTCAATCAATCAATTATTATATTAAATTTTATGTTTAATAATTCATACAAAAATGTGACATTGAAGTACAGTATATCTCTGAAGATAGCCGAAAATTATGAAGATGTTAGCAGACTTTTATCATGCTTTTGAAGCCCTAACTGTCATGGCCGGTAAAAAGATATCAATCGTATTTTTTCGCAAATCACGCACGTCAGTGGCACCGCAAAAGTAACTCTTGAATAAAACAAAACGGCTCGCGGTGCATATATCGATGCAAAATGGTAGCCTCGAGACAATCTGTTTCATAATTCATCGGGAGTACGACACGTGTGGACATTACCTCCGCGCAAACTACTACCATAAATAACTTCGCAACCGTAACATGTGCTCATGGTTATATCCAAATATTGAAGGCGGGAAACAGGGATGCACTGTTAGGTATAATGTTGATGAACGCTAAAGTTACTCGTATCTAATGTTTGCTAAATACAGCCAAACAGATAATGCAAGCTGACGAGGCCGTTCGCTGTCTTCCAAGTTGTAATCTTATCAGTCTACGGGAACTATGGAAAATTTGATTTTAAGTGGTTGTTCCAGATTGTTGAACAACATTCAAAATGGTAAAAATGTCGGCGTTCTACTCTACTTATTCTACTTTCACAATTTCAGCATTTTAGAATCTATTACTAGTATTTAACATAATATAACCCTTCTTTTCGGTTCAGGTGAGTTTTCGGCGATATGCTGTAAGTGGTTTATCACAAATGCTCTAAAGGTTGACAAGTTACGGAATTTTTTGATTACGTATAAACTTTAAAAGCTATGACATAAAGGAAACCGACCTGAATGGCTCGTGATTGGTGTCAAGTTGAAAAATATAAGACGTTGTTGTCACGGGTGAACCCGCAATGTCAGCCTCAGCCTCCCGAATTGGGGTGGGTCGGCGGGCAAATAAATATTATATTATAAATATATCTTCAAATTAATTTCAAGGGATTCCTGTTTGAAACCTTACTTGTCTTGTTACGAGTTGCGAAATTGTGGAGATTGTATCAATTGACGCCGCGTACTACCCTTCTGTTGGATCTTCTCGTTTAATTTAATTAATTGCGTAGTGTATTAATAATTTTTACAATACAATACAATACAATGACTCTTTATTGTACACCAGGAATAGTAAGCAATACAGAAAACAGGTACACAGAGAGAAAGATACAAGGTAAGCAATAGGCGGCCTTATCGCTTAAGAGCGATCTCTTCCAGGCAACCCTTTACCAGAAAGAAGGAAAGACTAGTTTACAGCAGGTGGTGCATCAACAGTGGATCAGAAAATTAAAACGCAACAAAAATAGTACATCTACTCATGCATATATAGTACTTACATTATAATAGGTACACGTCTAAAACAAATATAAGCAGTGGGATAAACAGACACATATAAATAAATAAACAAACTATAACAAAGTTAATTATTACAAGATGACAGATAGTACACCTTAAGCATAGATTTAAAGATTGACAGAGATTTTGCCCGTCGTAAGTCAATCGGTAAGGCATTCCACAACCGAATAGCCTGGACAGTATAAGAATAGACATAAAATTTGGAGTTAGAGAGAGGCACGGTAAGTAGAAAGTTCTGAGAGCATCGAATAGAAGTTACGTAGCTAAACCGCTCTTTGAGGTAGCGAGGAGTTGCAGGGTTAAAGAGAATGCCGTAAAGAAGGTGGAGAATGTGAGAGTTACGGCGAAGGCGGATTGGGAGCCACTTGAGCTGTGATCGAAAAATAGAGACATGATCGAACTTACGCAGACCAAAAATAAATCGAATGCATAGATTTTGAATTCGCTCAAGTTTAGTAAGCTGCTATAATTTTTGCTATAATTTTTTGCTATAATTTTTAGTTTGAGGCTTAAGTTTGTAACAGTATCAGTTGTAGATACATCGTGCAATCGATGTAAAAATAAAAGATCCATTATACGTGTACGTACTTTTTTACATTTAGATAACCTAGGTGATCATTATAGTTTTTACCCGACCACGTCAGAAGAGTACTGTGTTATGTTATGTTTATGTTAAATGTATATGGAACTACCAACAGCTACGACGTTTACCTTGCCTTTGAATGCAACAATTTTGTTGTGTACAAATAATTGTAATCTAGCAAGCACGTCCAATGCAGAATGCAATCTTATTAGATATAATGCATTTCATGACCGATAAAAACAAACCGCACGCGGCTGCGCCTGCGTCCTTGTTCTTATACTTATTCAAATCGCTGTGCGTCACTCGTGATCTGTGCATTTGTTCACATTATCACGTCATGGAATCACTTAGAACCATCTGGTGTTAGTGTACCTATACACTACACATCAAACACGTCATTGTTGTAGCCTGAAATTATCCGACGATGCTGACGTTTTTGTAAATGTTACAAAAACGACTTTGAAGTTGTCATGTCACCTTCGGTGCCAAGGCAATAAGTGATCAAGTTTTTCTATATAATCATTACTGTTATGCTTTGCCACAATCGACTAGGTCAATATGCGATCCATCGGTTGCCCACCTGTGATATTGGAACTATTTGAATAAGTTGGCTGATGTTATTGTTTTATTTTATTATTTATTTATTTATTGCAAGTAAAGCCCGTAAAACGTTTTAAAATATTTTAAGTTCTATTCACTAAGTTCCATGCTGTGTGAAAGCTGAATTTAAAGTAATGCAACGTCGCTATTATTAAATGTCTGAAAACAACATAAAAGTACCTTCTGAGGAATCTTTCGAGGTCGTAAACCCTGTTCACAACTATGTCCGAGGAAACAAAGTTTTTCTTTGGCAAACAGCAGCCAAACGTTTGGCCTTGTGCCCTTTAGTGTGCCAGAGTTACATGCCCAACCTTTTAAGACTCGGTGTAAACATTTTTGTACAGATTTCAAAATTGACTTTGAATTCTAATATAATATTGTTTTTAATAAAAGGATTCCTCATTCAAATATACAATAGTTTTTATGGGTCTCAGGAGAACTTCAAAAATCGACTATTTACTAAATAAATAGTTAGTTACCCATGGTTTTTAGAAATTCTACAATTACCTACAATACTATACACACACACACACACACACACACACACACACACACACACACACACACACACACACACACACACACACACACACACACACACACACACACACACACACACACACACACACTCACACACACACAAGGTCTCTTACATCTTGACAGATGATTCAAGCAGTGTCTGTTTGAGAGAGGCAACGCCGCTACGCCGCTAGTGACTATCGAGTCGTATAAACTAGAGTCAAGTATAGTATAGTTGTATCGTATAGCGTGAAAGTATGCCCATTTTCAAAGTGAAACAAGGCTTTGCGTAAGTACGTTGATTTCAGAGAAGCCCGATATTTCGGCACAGTTGCATGCGCCATGATCAAGAGACGACACGCGGAACAAAACCCGATTTCAACTCTTATAATTAGTAATGACCACGATAGTCTAAAATATTGTGTTTGCGTAAGTGTGTATTGTGTTTGCACAACAACTATTTGTTATGCAAAAAAAGTGCATACGTTTACTAGCCAACATACGTATTCCCGAAAGCTGTCGTCAGCATTTTATACACCATAAACTCTTAACCCTACCCTCACTATACATATTAGAATCAGCACTTTTTACCCGCAAATACCCTGACCTATTCAAAGCAAATAAAGATATAAGTACGACAAGAACACAATATAAAAATAAACTACTTTTACCGAAGTCGAATTTAGCAATGTTTAAAAATGGTCCCCAATATAAATGTACTCAAGTCTTAAATAAAATCCCAGAATCGATTAGGCAAGAAACACAATATAATAATTTCAAAAATAAGTTGAAAGCGTTCCTAATCGAAAAATATTATTATTCTGTAAATGAATTCCTTAATGATGAGAGTGTAAAACACTATAAATGTAAATAGATCAATTTTTAATATTCAATGACAAGCGCTGCACTTGATGACATACATAGATACTCCATAATACATATAATAATAATCAAAATTAATTGGATGTACCTAATGTGATTATTGTAATTTAATTTTTATTATTTATTTTTTAATTTTTGATTGTTTTAATTTATTTTTTTATTTTTATTAATTCTAATGTATGTTCATAAAATTGTAGATCAAAATATGTAATAATAATAATCTATTAATAATGCATGATTTCAATTTAATATAAATATGACATAATTAAATATTTAGTTTTAAGTATTATTGTGTGCCCTTGCAGGGCGTCATGGACCGACTTATAAAACGTTTTTAAGATCTCATAAAAATGTACATGACTTTACAGTGAAATAAATAAATAAATAAGTAGATTACAGGTTTCTAAGTAAAATTCTATTAATGTTATGAATGCCAAAGATGTTCATGTGTGTACACATTGTAACTGGATGAAATTTAGTATGCGGATAGCTATATCTCTGAAATAACACAGGCTACTTTTTATCCCGATTTTCTCACGAGATTCATGTAAAATCACAAAATCTTAACCGTTAAGCTTAGAGACATGAATTTGTGCACGAATTTTCAAACATGAATGAAGACCATGATGTAAGTTTTGAGTATGCCTACGAGAATTTAGTAAAATTCCGAATTTCAATTCGACAGCTAGACCCTAGTTTACGCGAGCGAAGCCGCGGGTATAAGCTGGTTGCAAAATAATTGAAGCTGCTGGTTAATAATATTGTCTATACAGCGTTAGAATTCCGTTATTGGAAATACGGCGCCTCAAGAGTGTACCAAATACTCTTGAGGCGCCTCAGAGTATTTGGTACGTGTTTTGAGTTGTCTTCCTACTTACTTTTGTTTATTATTTCTATTACGACTGGTTGACTACTGATATTCGCGCGGCTTGCGTTGTGAGTCGAGCGCGGTTTGACAGGGCACGTACGTCTTTACCCCAACTAGCTCCGCATTGGTAGTAGCTAAACCGGAAAAAATACGTCTTGCATACACTACATAGCCCGCATATGTATGTATCAAGTATGTACCTCAGCATACCGTCTCTATCTAATAATCTCTATGTTATTTATGCTACATGCGTACTACTTTTTCATGGACGCAGATTGGGTGCCACTTTACTATTTATCAAAGCATGTCAAGTACGCTTAGGGGCGCTTAGGGGTTGCGTGATAACCTTAAACTTACCCACTTGCGTATAGAATTTTGAAACTTAATCTGTCTCTATTTCAACAGGTACAACGGATGTTCAATCGCCTACTCCACGCCGCCTAGCCGCCATTAGTAACGTAAGTTTAAATTACCTACTATCGTTACTATTTCTTGCGTAAGCTTAACTTACTATACTTTTGTTCTGTAGTATGTCTCTTAACAACCATGCGGGCATTATCGTGGATTTGATACGACCGAAGGCCATATTGTCTAACACACTCGAAATTACAATCGCTTTCATCACTTTCTTATTTCCGTCAAACAGTATACCTAGGATAAGGATGTCCTGGGATAAAGAAAGATCCAATTGCGAGCGTCCATGCGGAAGACATACAGCCTCTGGCAATACGAATAGGAAATCATTTAGTAGGTATCAATTTGATAGGACGTGCCATCAATCTTACTCTAGTTCCAGAGATTATATTGGCAAACTTGAATTGATTGTAGAATGCAATGACCCAATGTACCTACGAGGGGTGGCTGACACTATAAATACTGTTTGAAAAGAGAATATGGTACTGGCCACTGTAGTGTAATTTGGTCAGAGTGTGACTATGGTCAAGGCATTTAAACATGGCTGTAAGAAGAGATCTGGTTTGATTCACTATTATTTAGTAGTTACTTTGTTTCGGACGGACGGTTGCTGTTAGCCTCTGATGGCTTTTACAGTTTATCGGAGATATAGCATGCCAAAGGGTGCTCCTATTGAGCTCGGACTTTGGACGGTAAGGGAGATTTATAGAAGCAATCTGATTTTTATGTTACCATTGTTTCGGAAAGACTGCGTTAGTCCTGACCGGAGACAAGTAGTTACGTGGTCGTACGTAAATAAGAGCAGGCGCTAGAGGTAGTTGAGTATGCAAAATGTGAGGACCGAATTCCACCAATGGATTTGAGTTGAGAAAAGGCCAAAGATTAATAATGTGGTTCTTGCCAGTCAATTTTTTGGTCCATTTTTTTACCCCCTATTTTAACCCCTTATTTTTTTTCTCGTCTAACTTTATAGTGTGGCGTATCGTTGGATAGATCTCTTAATATTCAACTTTAAATTATTTTTTTTTAAAAGCTAAACAGCTGGTTTGAAAATTTTGAAAAAAATTATGATGGAAGTAAATATATTAAATTTACAACAAGAACTATAACGGCTTATTTGTCTTGAGAATTAGTAGTACTTTAAGGGGCTGTTTCACCACTTTTTTTAAAGTTCGGATTAGCTTGATCACAACCTTATTTGTCACATGGAATAAAAAATTCTGTTTCACCAGTCTTGATTAGCGCTAAGTGACGGACGGACAAACTATTTCTTAATTTGACCATCCTTGTGACCATCAGATCAGGTGGCATTTAGCATTTTTATCCGTTACATATCTTTTTAATTAGTTAGTTTATTTTTTTGTGGCCATGGTTGGAGAGCCCTTCAGCCGGTTTCAGAAAAATAAATCAAAGTGTTTTTTAAAGAAAGAAGTCATGCTAAATTGCAAACGAGAATTTAAATATCAAGATTTGAATAAAAAATATAGGTTGTACGCTTTTAGTATTTAAATTTTTTTAATTACAGACTTTTTTTCAGTGGCACAAGGGCCAATCAACTTTTAAACCGACTATAATCTGTCCGCGACATTTTTCAAACAATTGCAGATTTTTGTAAGTAAACATGTTTTTTCTGTAATTTAATAGATGAATAGCATGAATACATGCCATCCTACGTAAGTTTAACCTATTAAACCGTGAAATATCTTGTTGGAAGTACGATTTTTTGGTAACGCCAGAGACAATTTTGGTAACGCAGGAGACGCCAAAAACGTCGGTTTAAAAGTTGATTGGCCCACAATCGTTTGTTTTACCTGAACTTGTACATCGCCATTAAAAAAAAAAGTTAATCTGTCAAAGGGTTTGGCGCCACTTTTCGATTCGTTTTACGTCATTTTATTTTTCTTTGTTATTGTTAACCAAAGTATCGTAAATAAATACCGTTTCTGGATTAATTATAATGTTACACATTTGTTTATGCAAAAAAATGGATGTGTTTAAAAATTACATAGTTTACGATTTATTTTGCTTTAATAATGAGCGACTCTTTGAACGAAAATATGCGAACCAGGAACCCGTGGTCGTGAAATGGGACGTTGCTATTCCGACTTTTTGTTAAACCGACGATTAGTTAAGTGGTACTTAGTTTGCACAGGACCGGAGTGGTGAAACTGAAAAAAAACTGGCCGACAGATTTGTGCAGTACTTAGTTTATTCATTGGTTACGTAACCAGTAGTTTGACAATAAGGTGGTGAAACAGCCCCTAAGAGTAAATAAGCAGCCTGGACCTATAGTGCAGGCGCTAGAGGTATAGTTGAGTATGCAAAATGTGAGGACCGAATTCCACCAATGGATTTGAGTTAAGAAAAGGTCAAAGATTAAAAATGTGGATCTTTCCAGTCAATTTTTTGGTCCATTTTTTTTTTACCTATCCAACGATACCCCACGCTATAAAGTTAGACGAGAAAAAAAATAAGGGGTAAAAAAATGGACCAAAAAATTTACTGGCAAGATCCACATTATTATCTTTGACCTTTTCTTAAATCCATTGGTGGATTTCGGTCCTCACATTTTGCATACTCAACTACCTCTAGCGCCTGCACCTAGTACCATAAATAACCTTTTCACTTCTCATGCTCTTAAAATGTTACTTTAGTCTCTGCATATCGGGACTAAAGCTCTTTTTTGATCTCAAGGGATTAAAGTAAAATTTTTTTAATTGACTATGGAAACCCCTAAACTGCCAATCACGGTGTTTGTGAATGGAGGATTATCGCCATTTTCAGTAACTGGGTATAGACAATTTTAAAGCTTTCCACAGACCGAAGCGCGCTGCGGACGCACTGTAGCGCCCTGCGCTTCGGTCTGTGGAAGCCTTTAGAGCGTGGAAATTACCTCAAAATGACAACTGCATAAAAAATATTTAAAAAATAATAATTTCGAGAAAAACATTGAATAATTACGAATATTAATCTATTTAATTATAAAATATTAAAGATGAATTCATTTTATTTTGCACGTAAAGAAAGAATCCTTTAGCTTCGGTGTTTTTAATTTGTTTTTTTTTTTTTAAAACGCTGTCGGCAAAGCAGTTCCCTGCTCTGTCGATAAAATAGCAATCCGCACTGTCGGCAAAGCAGTGCTGGAGTATACGGTAGATAGAGCAGTTACGTTTGAATGTTAATATGGCGTGACTTCAAAATAATGCGATGTCAGTTGCATTTAATAGTAAATAGAAAGTATAATTAGATATAATTTAACAAAGAATTGGCATATAGAAAATAAACTTAAAAAGTCGTTTCTTTATTCACGGGTAAGTGTTTCAGTTAACAATATATTTTGTGTGTGAACTTAGATCAATTAGGTTAATTTATTTGCCGATTCTAATGAATGAACAATTATCATTCTTACATGCATAGTCCAATTAGTTTTAACATAGTCTTTAAGTTAGAATCTGTTGGCTAATTATGCAAGCATTTAAAGCGTCACTTTACAAAAAAATATAAAAGAAAAGAAAAGACAGCGGTATTTTTTTTGCTATTTGAATTTTGAACAGATGTCCATTGCTCGTATTGAGCATACGTTGTAAAAAAGTAATTTTGTACGTCGTTTTTTTCCTCGCATTCAAAGTGAAAAGTAGAGTGTGTAACGCGGGACTAAACTACCATAATGACAACTCGAATTATAGCCTCCCTCGCTATCGCTCGGGTGGCTAAATATCTCGTGTCATTATGGCTTGTTTTAGTCCCTTGTTGAACAATCTACTATTAAAACGTAGCTATTGAGTCCTACTGTAGCTATTATTTCATATTATACTAAATCAGCTGAGAGTACATTATGGCAATGGACGATCCATCACCGGTGACATGTCTCTTGCTTCGCCGGGTGTAACTAACAACCCGTGACCACCTTTACGCGCACTCACATCCAAGTATCTACCTCTTAACCTTCTGTCGGATATTGTGCACGAGTACCTTTTTATATCTTGTAAAGTTTTTATATGTTTCACGTCTATTTTAAATTTTGAAGATATCATGAGATTTCATACATTAGCCACTATCGCTAAATAAGTCGCGCAGCTGTAATTAGGATTTATTATTACTCGACACAAAGCCAACTCGTTAGACGTTAGAATTAAAAAAGTCACATGTATTGCTTTGCTATTTAAAGCAACTTTGGCGCCAAGGACAGTCGATCCGCGAAATACCTACATATCTATACTTATAAAACAGTACCGTGACTGACTGACTGACTGACTGACAGACAACGCACAGCCTAAACTACTGGGGCTAGAAACTTGAAATTTGGCACACATGTACCTTGAGTATTGTAGAGGTGCACTAAGGAAGGATTTTTCGAAATTCCCACGGGATAGGGAAATATCTCAACTTTCTTTGTTTATTTGTTTGTAGCGGAATCTCTGAAACTATTGAGCCGATTTTAAAAATTCTTTCAGAATTAGAAAGCTACGCTATCCTTGATTGTCATAGGTTACTTTTTATCTGGGAAAGTGCAAAATTCCCACGGGATAGAAATAAATTAACTCAATTTCGGGGCTGATTTTAAAAGTTCTTACACATTATGTTGTTTAGAGGACCAGATGGCCTAGTGGTTAGAGACCCTGACTATGAAGCTTGAGGTCCCGGGTTCGATTCCCGTGTCGGGGCAGATATTTGTATGAAAAATACGAATGTTTGTTCTCGGGTCTTGGGTGTTTAAAATGTATTTAAGTATGTATCTATCTATATAAGTATGTTTATCCGTTGCCTAGTACCCATAACACAAGCTTTGCTAAGCTTACTTTGGGACTAGGTCAATTGGTGTGAATTGTCCCGTGATATTTATTATTATTTATTTATTTTTATTTATTATGTGATATGACTATCCCCGATTGACAAAGGCTACTTTTTATTCGGGAAAATTCAAAATTCCCACGGGATAGAAAAATTTGATATCAACTTTGGGGCTGATTTTAAAAATTCTTTCACCAATAGTAAGCTACAGTATCCCTGATTGACACAGGGTACTTTTTCCGGAAAAATGCAAAATTCCCACGGGATAGAAATAAGTAAATTCAACTTTGGCACTGATTTTAAAAATTCTTTCAAATAATATGATATGACTATCCCTAATTGACATAGGCTACATTTTCTTCGGGAAAATACAAAATTCCCACGGGATAGAAAAATTTGAATCAACTTTGGGGCTGATTTTAAAAATTCTTTCACCAATAGTAAGCTACACTATCCCTGTTTGACATTGGCTACTTTTTCTTCGGGAAAATGCAAAATTACCGCGGGATAGAAAAAAATAATTCAACTTCGGGGCTGGTTTTGAACATTCATTCACCACTAGTAAGCTACAGTATCCCTCATTGACATAAAGTACTTTTTCCGGGAAAATTCAAAATTCCCGCGGGATAGAAATAAGTGAATTCAACTTAGAGGCTGATTTTTAAAAATATTTTACAATTTGAAGGCTACAAAATCCCTGATTGACATAGGCTACTTTTCTACGGGAAAATGCAAATTTCTCGCGGGATCGAAATAAGTAAATTCAACTTTGGGGCTGGTTTTAAAAATATTTTACAATTTGAAAGATACAATATCCCTGATTGCCATAGGCTACTTTTCTACGGGAAAATGCAAAATTCCCACGGGATAGAAATAAGTGAATTGAACGTGGGGGCTGATTTTTAAAATTATTTCACTAATAAAAAGCTACACTGTCTCTGATTTTCAAAATGTTTTGACAGTTATTTCTATCCCGCGGTATGCTGTACTTTGCACTTTCCCGGGATAGAATGTTGTTGTTTCAATCAGGCCTCCTCCCAGAACGAGAACACTTGGACCGTAGTTCCCCCTTGGGCCCAGTGCAATTTGTACAGTGCGGGGGTATACCATTGAATTTCTTCTCAGGTGTGTGCAGCTTTTCTCGCGATGTTTTCCTTCACTGTAAAGCTCATGGTAAACTTCAAACGTAATTTAGCACACGAATTCGGAATAACTCAAAGAGGTCCAAGCCGGGGCTCAAACCCATGACCCTTTGCTTAAAAAGACCATAGGTCAAACCACTAGGCCACCGCGGCTTATCGGCTTTAGAATTCACTTATTCAAATTCCGCGGGAACTTTGCATTTTCCTGGCATTACCCTATGTGTTAATCCACGTAATAAACTACCTGTGTGCCAAATTTCATGCAAACAACTCTAACGTTATTGTCTTCGCGTACGAAGTCGCGGGCAAAAGCTAGTCTTCCTATAAATATCGCGTTATTGATTACCGATATTATTTATTATAAAGCGTGTCTGTTACCTGAAGACTCGTTAATATAATGTTTACCACACACCGAGAACAATAAGTTCCGCTCAAAGTCTTGAAGAGAAGCGATAAAATTAATCCTAAGAGTTTGGGAGTTTGTCCCCGTTTTCCACGCAGGCTTAGAATTTTGCCGATAAAATCTGAAAAGTTTGCCAAAGTTTTGGCAGTTTCCTGCTGCTTATTTCCTTTGCCGCTCGACGTAGTATCTGACTGAAAACTGTTACAGAAATTATCTAGAAAATAATTCTACGTACATGGAGCCATCCACTTCACGCCAATTTTGAGATTTATTTAAGCCCCTACACTTGGGTGTTTTAGTTGGTACTTATGAAAATCATTTCATTTCTTTGTGTGCCAAGAAAAGCGTGTAAGTATCAAAGTGTTCATTGTTATGAAAATTAATCTTTTTATGCATAATCTGACATGACGTTGTGTATTGAAGAAATAAATATTGTCAGCAAGCAAAAACCAAGGCTATTTGGTAATTAAAATTGCTATGTTCCAAAACAAAATTTTCTTGTCCTCTTACCAAGTTCAAACTTTAGCAAAGGAACCTTATTCAAGTCACGTTTTCCTTTAACTTCGAGCCCGGCTTCCTTTCATACAAAAAGTATTCACTAAGCAAGTTCATATTTTGTAAAACAATTTAGGAAAGGATTTCTCGCCTTTCATTTGATTGCTTTTACCATTATAAATATGTTTTACCAAACGCCAATTTGTTCAAATTTAATTCTGGTCGACCGCTTCATTGCCTCCCATTTCGTTCCTCAATCATATTACTATTATAATATTTCTGTAATCTTGGCTCAGCTTCTAGCTGCCCCAAATATGTACAGCGTACTTATTGGACCAGAAAAAAAAGGTTTTTTATGCTCTTAACTTTTAATCCTATCAGGCTATCACATTCTTGCTCCTTTGAAAATCCATAAGGAGATAAATCACAATCCTCCCCTATATTTATACCTACCCGTGAGCCTACCCGTGACCTACAAGATTATATCTCTTACAAATGTTAAAGAAATATTTTTACATTAGCTTCCAACACGCTACAATGCCATTTAAGCTGATAGGTTTTCCTCAAAAAGAAAATCTCAACTGTTTTTTTGTTTGTAATTGTTTGTATATGCGGCCATCTGATACGTTGTCTTAGAGTAAAACTAAGTAAATAATATATTTCATATTTATTGGAAACTCGTGTCATTAGGTATGCATAAGACAACTTTCCTGTTTCACTCAGGTATACGCCTGTAGGCTGTCGTGAATTTTGCGGCGAAGTCAGCTCTAGTTAAGACCGCAACCGCTGAACTCTCCAGCTTATTGTTGCGAACAACCCAAAGACTCATTACTCAAATGACGCTCCGTCCATTAAGGAATAAAATCGCACCGCCCGCTATTAACTTGTACTTAGTTAAATGAGAAAAATGGCCAGTAAAACCCGCCTCTTGCTTTCTGCCTTTTAATTACATTGCTATTAAATTGCCTTCGTGCTAGCCATGAGCAAAACAGCTGGTTTATTCTTACTTAGAATTGTTGCCGCCCACGTAAAAGCTGTCAGTCTTTATAGTATTAACAACCCTCAAATTCGCGGATCAGAGAACGTACTGAAATGGACAGATGAAAGGTTTTTTCTGAGAATTAGTGGATGGATCAAATCCATCTTTGATTTGAAGGAAGGCTCAGAAATAATTTGCTATTAATAAATTTAGTTGTGAACGCACTAGATATCTTGGTTTTGTAAACGAAATAATTTAAAAGCATTGATAATACGCATGTGGTTAGTCAAAATATCGCATATTGCGTGTTGAATATTGTTACAGACAAAGCTAATGTAAATCATGTTTGCATAATTCTTGAAACGTCCCAGTATCTTGAGAAGGTAGCTCGAATAGCATGGACCAGGTCGTGAACTAACCAAATTTACAAGCGATGCCTTGGGCTCCGGATCAAATCAATGTCGAGCGCCGGCCCCGTCGCCGGATATTAGATAATGTTACCATCGAATTCGCTTTCCTCCCAATCTGTTTTGAAGTGGTTATGTGCGAGCGGAAACTTTGGAGATAGATATAACCTAAATAAACAGTCCTCGTAAGTTTAACGCAGTTTTCCATTAAATGAGGACAATGTTGCTGAAAATACGTTCGCGTCCATAGTTAGACATTTGGACCAAAGTATATTGACACAGCAGAACGAACAGGACTTAATGTTTTATTAAAGACGCTTTGGCGCCGGCGTTGTCACGAAGCCACATTGATCGATGTAACTCAGATTTAAAGGCAATTTCTTTACCAATTAAGGGACATCGTTCGAGCAATCTTCCTGGAAAAGAAAATTTATTGGGAACACGGCTCAAATTATTCATTTTCCCTCACATCTACAACAAGATTGTCAGTAAATATGACATTAGACATTGTCGTCTGGCCGAGGCTAGGAAACGTATTCTTGGCGTTTTGTTAACCTGGAACTACGACGTGTCCGAGAGTATTCTGAGCATCATAGGATGAAGTAGTGTATTGGCGTCACTGTCGGTCCTCTTGGCCCACGAGCTACACCCAGCTTCCGCGCCTCTTGGTTCATGCTGTGAGCTGACACACGCACATATGCATACACATATTCACACACACACACAAACACATACACTCTACCGCATACCACACACACACACACACACACACGCTCAAACTCACACCTGTAGCTTTCTGTTTATCTTTAAAAAATGTATTTTTAGTTTGTTTAATGTTTGAATTTCTCCTTCTTTTTTTTTTGTCAATATTTTGTAATTAAGATTCAGACCGCATCACTATGTGTAATTATTATTATGGTCTTTTGGCTGCCACGATACAGGCCTAGCCTAGTGTGGAGTCATTGGTATTTCTTTTTGTATATGTTTCATATGGTTAATAAAAATTTACTTTACTTTACTTTTACTTTAACAAGCCTGTTTTTGGGTGAATCAACTTTTTTGTGTTGTTTACTCTGTCCCCGCTTATCCAAGTGACATCTTCATACTGTGTCATAGAAAAATGCTTAGGTTGTCCAGGAGACAAAATTTGTGTAACCATAGCAACGGAGGGAAAAAAGAAGTTGATTCGCCCCTTTGCTTTGTGACATTAAAACCCCATAACTCGATAAAAAGCAAACCCAAAGCGATTTAAATGTTTAATTTACATCGAGGTTTTGATCGTTCTCCAACGGCCTAGTTACTAGGTGACAATTGTGTCGATGGAGTGTACATTTGTGTTAAGCAAGCCGGAGAGTGAAGAAAGCATGAGTCAAGGTATATCTTCGGATGCGACACCTCGCAGTTAGTGTACACAAGCTTTGCCATGGTTGTTATACTGACGTCACTTGAAAATTTAGGCAACCCGGTGGGAACCGAGTTGTTACTTCGGCACGCCAATGGTAGGTAAAGAGTGAAAGTAGCAATGTACAAAATTCTATTGGTATGCGGCAATGTAGTTTCTAATCGAAAATTTAAAACGTCATACTTAGCAAATGACTATTCGCTTCACAAACGCCAAGAAATTCCAACAATGTATATTGCTGAGAGGAATATGAGGACCAGGAGTGTGCCGTACATAACGAGCTCAACATACTGCGTCTTCGATTACATCTCTTTTTTTTTTTAATTTATTTACACAAAAACAAAAAAAAAGAAGTACAAAAATACTTATCTTAAAATACCTCTGCCAAATTGCATAGCAGTTTGTTGGCAGAAAGTTTATAACTCTCACTACTTAAATTAATAAGCTTCCGACACTCACTTGTCCGGTTTTATTAAAAATTCAAACCCGGTGCCGGCTCCGTAATAAAAATACTAATCAATAATCTTAATTTCTTAAATATGATGAATTGATAAGTGTATGAAAATAGTGTATGTGTCCACGCCTGTTATTCAAGGTATAAAAATAGAACTTACAGTAATAAACAAGTACGCCATAAATTGGCCTCTGTTCCATTAAAGTAATTAAGCCATTGCTACGCCCCGTAGCGTCCGAGCTACGGCTCTACGGCGTAGGCATCGTAGCAACATCTTACTATGTAAATGTAATATGCTAATACCTATGTATTGCACTAACTTTGAGCACACTGCATGTGTATTGTTACCAGTTCATGAGAATAACAACATTAAGCTTCTATCCTATCTAATGTATACAAAAAAGTTTATTGTCTGCAAATTCGAATGTATCCTACGAAAACTATATAAATATATTTCCAGGGTAGCCTATGTTAATCGATTCTGTTGTTCCAGAGAATACCTCCCACAACATACTACTTCCTTTGTCTTCATCATCGTTTCAGCCGAAAGACGTCTACTGCTGAACATAAGCCTCCCAAGGTTCGCCAAAATAATCGGTCCAACGCCATCCGCATAAAACGCGTTCCCGCAACCTTACCCAGCATCGCTCCATCTTATAATTACTAAACGGGACTTATCATGCAAAATAATATTTACCTCGACGTTTCGGCTACATTGCAGCAGCCGTGGTCACGAGTTAACACACGAGTGGTATAGTAATTATGAGTGAAAATCACGAAAGTTTAAAACAGTATATCGCTCCGTCTTGTTGGAAGCCTAACTACACTGTGTCTTCCGGTCCGAGGACGCGTTTTGAGAACCTTTTGACCCCATCAGCCATCGGTTCAACGAGCTATGTGCGCCCTGCCCAGCTGAGCTGAGCTAAGTCGGTGACTTTAGTCCTTACGCGGATTTGGTCATTTCTATTCTGATCCCACAGAAAAATGCCGTTGGTTGTTGCTGATTAAGCTGGGAGGGTATTTTTCATCTTTTTATTTTTATTACCGACGACTACGATGTAGATAGGCCCAGGAGGCATTGGCGAAATGACTTAGACGTGGAAATAAGAGCTGGCTAGACACCGCGTAAAACCGGAACGAATGAAAAAAATGGCTTTGCCCAGCCCAGTAGGTAACAACTCGCGGCTTCTTCTAATAACAATAGATATAGGTGAAATGATACCACATCATTTTCGTTCCAAGGCTGTCTCGGTCAAATGAAATAACTAAAATACTTTTTTACGATATAGGATGGCAACGAGCAAGTGGTTTCCTTTGAAATGAGGCCAGGTGGAAATGAAAACCTATTTAGCGAAACCTCCAAAAAAAGTGCTTAATAGTTAGCCGTATTTTTTTGAGTGGAAGGCTGTGCATCCACCAGAACTGTCCAAACTCCAAAGTCGCTAGGTGGTATGCGAATAAAAGCCACCAATATGAAAAGATCGAATAGAATAGATTTTATCAACACAGAATAGATACATTATTAAAAGTAAGATATTTTAGGCGCGCGCGCACACAATGCTCATTTTCCATCTAACCCTGCAAATATGTATTTTCTCAAACATGCTATGTAATGTTTACGTTGTGTTCGTTAAAACAGGCTTCAAAATACACCGTTGCAGGCCTAGGCCGGCAATGCGATCGTCTATTGTTTCATGTCACAAGCACCATGATGTTTATAGGTCTATGGCATCATAGCATTCAGCCATTTAAAAAAAACTATAAGCAATATTTGCGATTTGGTTCATTATGACATTCTGCCACTACGCTTATTTAAGGTAAGGTAAGATGGTGATGGTGATGGTAATGGTGATCTGCCAAGAGAAATATTTCACTATCAACATCATCATCACTATCATCATCATCATCATTCATCACCATCATCATCATCATCATCATCACCATCATCATCATTCATCACCATCATCATCATCATCATCATCATTCATCACCATCATCATCATCATCATCATCATCATCATCACCATCATCATCATCATAATCATCATCATCATCATTCATCACCATCATCATCACCATCACCACCATCATAATCATCATCATCATCACCATCATCATCGTCACCATCATCACCATCACCACCACCATCACCATCATCATCATCATCACCATCATGATGACGACGACGATGATGATGATGATGATGATGATGATGATGATGATGGTGATGGTGCATGTTTGAGAAAAGCACTATACAAGCCTCGGCCGGAACAGGGGTTGCCGGCCTCGTATCATGCCAACTCAGATCAACTTAGATACTCGGCCGGCAACCCCTTAAGTCCCGGCCTCTGCAGTAATGTACTATTTTTTAATTGCTTGTAAGTTCGAGTACACAAAAGTAAGTTTGAATCAGTAAGAATGGTTACAAACTTATTAGGTAGGCATCGAGGTAGCCGAGGCTAACAACTGCATATGCACAACACGAAGTCGAACCCAAGGCATTGATGAGGACAAGTAGCTTCGAGATTTATTTGTTTATTTGAAAATAAAATATTCAATTGGTTCTTCAAAGTTTTTGCGAATGGTGGCGGCAGGCCGTTGCAAATTTTTACTGCTGCGAATTTAAAGCCGTCTCGAATTTCGACAGATCTGTGCATGGAAAGGAATGCCTTCTTCTAGTTCTTACTAACATACGTATACGTTTTTCGTCTATGTAATTTTGTCAAGAAAGTATTCTGTTATTTTCTTGTAATACCACTTTGTGAACTAAACTAGCCGAATAAAACACAGTTCTTGCAGACACTTTCAAAATTTGTTTTCAGTTGAAGTATGGGGTAATATGACATCGCTTTTGTACCTCAAAACAGAACATCACGCGTGCATTTTGTGCTCTCTGGACAGCTTGTGATGTATTGTACTAAGAGCCTCGGACCTTACACTGAATCGCAACAGTTAAAGAGCTAATGAACCAGCGATTCCACTAGCATTAACCTTACAGGTTTGGTTAAATAACCTCTAATTCCGTTAAGAACTTGCTGCGGTCAAGTCAGGCTAGGTTAATGAGGATTTTTTTCTCGCAAACCGCTTAGCTACCTCGCAGCTCGCGCAGCTCTGGTAACTTGCAAAGCAAATGACTTGAAGTTTTATGTCGTGCAAATGACATTGAACCTTGGGAGGTAAAGTAGTTTTTGGTCGAGACGATTATTCACTACGTACGTAAGTATGTAGCTGTAGATTTCTAACTAGTTTTTAATATTTTTAAAGTATTTTCAGGCTCTTCATTTCTAGAGTTTGCTTTAAAATTATGTATTAAACTAGCTTTTGCCCGCGGCTTCGCTCGCGTGTACCATGAGTATTCCAAAGAACCAAGATATCAAGCAAGCAAGCATACAGGCAAGCAAGCAAGCAAGTCCACAATTGACCAAGAAATCGGTGAACATACCTACATAAAAAAATACATAAGGTGGAATGCATAACCTCCTCCTTTTTTAGAAGTCGGTTAAAGAGCCCTTTGCGGCCTATTTACAGTATAAACTTACAATACTTATACTTACTACTTATTTTAGCTTTTTACAACCAGTAAAACGCAAAATCCCGTTTTTTCCCGTTCCCGTAAGAATTTCGGGAAATGTTTTCTTAATGCTCCCCTACACTCCCCAAGGAACTCACCTGCCAAATTTCAGCTTTCTATGACCAGTAAAACGAAAGATCCCGTTTTTCCCGTTCCCGAGGGAATTTTGGAAAGTCCTCTCTCAGTGCTACTCTACACTCCCCAAACAACCTACATGCTGAATTTCAGCTTTCTACGGCCAGTAAAACATAAAGTCCCATTTTTCCCGTTCCAGTGGGAATTTTGGAAATCCCTCTCTTAATCCTCCTCAACACTCCCCAAGGAACCCACTTGCCAAATTTCAGCTTTCTATGACCAGTAAAACGAAAAATCCCGTTTTTCCCTTTCCCGTGGGAACTTTGAAAAGTCCTCTCTCAATGCTCCTCTACACTCCCCAAAAAACCTACATGCCGAGTTTCAGCTTTCTACGACCAGTAAAACAAAAAGTCCCGTTTTTTCCCGTTCCCGTGGGAATTTTGGAAAGCCCTCTCTCAATCCTCCTCTACACTCCCTAAGCAACCTACATGCCGAATTTTAGCTTTCTACAACCAGTAAAACGAAAAATCCCGTTTTTTCCCGTACCCGTGGGAATTTTGGAAAACCCTCTCTTAATTCTCCTCTACACTCTCCATGCAACCTACATGCCAAATTTCAGCTTTCTATGACCAGTAAAACGAAAAGTCCCGTTTTTTCCCGTTCCCGTGGGAATTTTGGAAAGTCCTCTCTCAATGCTCCTCTACACTCCCGCAACCTACATGCCGAATTTTAACTTTCTACGACCAGTTAAACGAAAAATCCCGTTTTTCCCGTTCCCGTGGGAATTTTGGAAAGTCCTCTCTCAATGCTCCTCTACACTCCCCAAGCAACCTACATGCCGAATTTCAACTTTCTACGACCAGTAAGACGAAAAATGCCGTTTTTTCCCGTTTCCGTGGGAATTTTGAAAAGTCCTCTCTCAATGCTCCTCTACACTCCCCAAGCAACCTACATGCCGAATTTCAACTTTCTACGACCAGTAGAACGAAAAATCCCGTTTTTTCCCGTTCCCGTGGGAATTTTGGAAAGTCTTCTCTCAAGGCTCCTCTACACTCCCCAAGCAACCTACATGCCGAATTTCAGCTTACTACGACCAGAAAACGAAAAATCTCGTTTTTTTCCTTATCCCGTGGGAATTTCCGAAAATCCTTGAAACAGTTTTTCACTATTATAATTACCTACTTCTATGCCAAATTTGAAGAGTCTAGTAATTATGGTTCATAGGATTCCGTTGAACTGAATATATAAATCCGGTTTTTTTCTTATCCCGTGGGAATTTTGAAAAATCCTGAAATTAATGTTTTAATTATTGTAATACCTACTTGTGTATCAAATTTGAAGAGTCTAGTTATTATAGTTACTGAGATACGGTCACTTGGAATCGAATCTATAAATCCCGTTTTTTCCCGTTCCCGTGGGAATTTTGGATAGTCCTCTCTTAATGCTCCTCTACACTCCCCAAGCAACCTATATGCCGAATTTCAGCTTTCTACGACCAGTAAAACGATAAATCCCGTTTTTTCTTTATCCCGTGGGAATTTCCAAAAATCCTTAAAACTGTTTTTTACTATTACAATTACCTACTTCTATGCCAAATTTGAAGAGTCTAGTAATTATAGTTCATAGGATTCCGTTGAACTGAATATATAAATCCCGTTTATTCCTTATCCCGTGAGAATTTTGAAAAATCCTGAAATTGATGTTTTCATTATTGTAATACCTACTTGTGTATCAAATTTGAAGAGTCTAGTTATTATAGTTACTGAGATACGGTCACTCGGAATCGAATATATAAATCCCGTTTTTTCCCGTTCCCGTGGGAATTTTGGAAATTCCTCTCTCAATGCTCCTCTACACTCCCCAAGCAACCTTCATGCCGAATTTCAGCTTTCTACGACCAGTAAAACGAAATATCCCGTTTTTTCTTTATCCCGTGGGAATTTCCAAAAATCCTTAAAACTGTTTTTTACTATTACAATTACCTACTTCTGTGCCAAATTTGAAGAGTCTAGTAATTATAGTTCATAGGATTCCGTTGAACTGAATATATAAATCCCGTTTATTCCTTATCCCGTGAGAATTTTGAAAAATCCTGAAATCGATGTTTTCATTATTGTAATACCTACTTGTGTATCAAATTTGAAGATTCTAGTTATTATAGTTACTGAGATACGGTCACTCGGAATCGAATCTATAAATCCCGTTTTTTCCCGTTCCCGTGGGAATTCCCAAAAATCCTTCCTTAGTGGATGCCTACATTGTATAAGGAATCTATGTGCAAAATTTCAAGTCTCTAGGTCCAGTGGTTTGGGCTGTGCGTTGATATATCAACAGTCAGTCAGTCAGTCAGTCAGTCAGTTTAGAATTTTATATATATAGATAAGCCGCTCCTTATACGGCATCGGCAAGTATAATATAAAAATATCTCCAATAAGCTTAAGTACTTGTTTATTGCTGTTGAAGAAGCGATTAGTTATGGACTATTTTCTTGTTCAAGAAACGAACAAAAGATAACCCGAGTCAGTAAAAGAGATAAAAATATTAATAGTTAATCGCTGGCAGTTCAAAGATAGAATTCAGGAAAGAAACAGGTATCAAAGATAAAATTCTCACAGCGGTTAGCACTTGGTAGTCAGAACTTGCGTTGAGAGAACATATTGGCACAGCGGTAATTTTACTCAATGTGCGTGTAATGGTCCGTCACACTCATACACTCGCTTATAATAGCCTAGCGACCAAACTATTGGAACTAGACATTCTCATTTCGCTGCTCGTCAACCCCTCTCTAGTTTTTAGTTAAAAACTCTACTTGCTTCTTGTTCGTCGTTAGTGGTGGGAGAAGGGCCTTAGTTCTTTATAAGAAAATGTGACTGAAATTTAGAAACTCTCTAAAAATAGGAAATGGTGGTGGGGAAAAATATCTGTTAAATTTTAATCATCATAATTCAAAATATATTTGTTTACCTCACTGATCGCCATCCCTTTGAGATTGAGTGAGAGAATGCAGTGTGTGACATGACCAGGATAAACGTAGGTAGGTACCCATTAGGTACCCTCTTTTTTCTTTGTACGATCCTCAGATCAAATAACACTCATCAATCTTCTGGGTGGTTGAAACCCCCGCCCCTCCCTTCGGTCTGTCAAATAGACTCATTTAAATATTAAACGACACTTCGCACCCTGTACTTCGGCCTGAAAATGTTTTATCGACGTGATTAAAAAGCTTCTCAATTATTTAAGGGCATTATTTAGTTGTTAGGTTGTCACGCACCCTTATTTTGCGCAAAACATGTTGTTGTTGTATTGAAGTCCTTAAAGTTTGAAGACTTAGTCAGACTATCCTTGTCTATCCAGGGTATCCCGTGAGTTGCACGACAAACTTAAAGGGTATATGCCTCCCGAGTCGTTTTCAAAAAAAGTGTACACAATAAAATTAAGGGACTTAATAAAAACAAAAGTTAATTAATTCCTTTGTGTGACGAAAATTACCCATATATTTTGTATGACTAACTTTCGTAACACAAAGGAAGCGATCGTGATTTTGTTTTGATTAAGCCCTTAACTATGTACAATTTTTTTGAAAACTACTCTCCCATCTCGGCAGGTCACCTACCAAATATAGAAAAATGACCTTAGAAGTTTCTCATTTTTTAGGGTTCCGTACCCAAAGGGTAAAAACGGGACCCTATTACTGAGAATTCGCTGTCCTCGCGTCTGTCCGTCTGTTTTTAAATGTAAAAGTTATAAACTAAAACATGATCGTTTAATAGCCATTCAAAAATTGTAAATATTTTCAATTATAAAAGTTGAAGAAAGCATATTTAAAATACATGGCAAATTGCGTAATTCAGTGCTACCACCCAAGCTAACTTGAGACGCGAGCTGTATCCGAAAGCAATCAGCTTCGAGCTCTAGTTAAATTAGCCAGTAATATAAATAATAATAAAAAGTATGGCAACAGTAATCGAATAAATTAAACTCTTTAATTTCCCTTATTTTATTAAATAGGGTTAAAATTACTGATTAATAGTTTTAAGCGCTAATATACATAAATTACAATACATACCTACTTATATAATAACAGATATTAAAAATCCACTCTCCTTTTTCCAGATTGTGTAGGTACGAAAAATACACAATCAAACTCATCTATATTGGCTCGAGTACTTTTCAAGCCTTGATATTGCAAGCAAGGCTCCAAAATAAATTTTCCTTTCATGCTACGAGAATTGTAGAGTAATTTGATCAGCTCCGTTTTCTAAAAGCCCCTTCATGGCATAATAAATCTTACTGAGACGCAATAAAGCGTTAAACCGCTAGCACGACCAACATCGTGATTACCCATAGAACTCCTAATAATTTGTCTTGTGTCAGTTTATCTGGAATTGGGTGTGACGCGGGGTTCATTGTGACTGACACATTGCTACAGTCAGAGTTATTGGACTATAACAAAGTACTTCAAATGTGACAAAACTATAATATATATTTTATGACTTTCGCGTGAATCTTAAAATATACAAAGTGGCATGTGATGTCATGTCCTTGAATATTTATTTAAGTAGTTAGGATCAGTCATCGCCGCATACATAGTGAAGGTATACTGGTTACATACTTAAATGTAAGGTAAATTTTGTGTCGCTTTTGCCGTAAACGCAGTCAGATAAATAAACTCGCTTGTTGGCTTACAGCCTAGTAAACAAGTTTACTCAAACCCAGCGCACTATAAGGGTTTTGGATGTCAATTCGACATTGGTGTTAGTCTGAGCTCTGAGGTATCCAGCCAATAAACACTATAATACTGCGACCATCCAAGAAATACTCTATGAATATGTTTCTTATAGCCACAATGCTCAATTGTAAACGAAACACGAATGTTGTTTGGATTATGATTTTAGGGAACGTACCTCTACTTACTTAACATGTAACATTTTAACTCTTTCGTCTCTACTAAATTAGGTACAAATCTCTCGTTGACCGTGACAAGATAAAACAGACTTCAGCGGCTAAAGTACATCCTCATATTTTAACTTGAACAAAAAATAACCTACGCAGTTACCTCCATGCGGTTAATCTGATGTGTGGTGTATTTTTTATCCATTTACGCTCATTAGCCTAATCCTGTTTTTCCAACTGCGTAACCAGATTAACCCAATGATCGTGTTTGATTACATTATCTCGAACGGAGCAGTTCCCACGCGCTATTGTGCGCCAAATAAAACAAACATACGCGGGCAAACGGTATGGACTGCCCTGAATAAGCTTGCACGTATACTATCCTTAAATAAAATATGGCACAAACGCAGCGAACTTTAGGCTGATCTATTTGTTATACTATTTTGTTTTGTTTTGTCAATCTGAACGCATTGCATAACCGTAAAGATGACAAGCTATTAAAACCAGATTATGTTCTATTTAGCTCTAAATGTTTTTGCCCTTCCCCAATTTAGACGTCGTACAAATCTCTGTATATTTACTTAATAAAATAAATGTCTAGAGATGTAAGTGATATAATTATTTTAAGGCACAATATTACTTTGTAATAACATTCAATGTACGGTTGTATGACATTTCATAATATTAAAGGTAATAAACCTTTTCTGTGCTGTCATAAAAAAAAAAACCTAACATCGAAGGCTAAGGCGGGAGCTACGCTTACGCTTCGCTCCCGCCTTAGCCTTCTGAACCTAACCTGTCCGAGTCGCTTCTGCCCTGAAAGTCTTTCTCGCTCGCTTCGCTCGCTCGCTGCCAGCGATATGTCTTACAATGTTTCTGAATAATTATCAATGTTCCTTTGGATGTTATAGAATTCAATGTAGATGGTTAGTGCATTTTAGGTAATGAAAAATTATGACTAAAAACAATTATTACTTTAAGATATATGCCCTATAACGTTTCTGAATAATCAACGATATTCCCTTAAATATTATTGATATCAATATTATGACTTTTTAAAGTTATGATCAATGGGATTATGGCTCATTGCAGTTAGAACTATTAAGCGATATGCTTTACAAAAATTATGACCATCGATATTTATGAGCAAGAATATTATGGATATCAATTTATGACTTTCAAAATTCGGATAAAAAAGATTATGGGAGAAAAGGGGCACCCATTGTTCGCTGTACCAAGTATCTAACCATTTTAATGAAAATGAGTTGGATAATAGTTACATAACATAACCATAATGTTTATTATTGTTGAATATATTCATTGAAACTAAATTACAAATTCATTATGTATTCTTAATCAACTTATAGAGACATCGAGTTTTTCCTCAATGACTCCTCTCCGAGGAAAACATAGTTTAATATGAAAATTATTAGTTAATAAGCACTTGAATATTAATCGTTTTATTTAATTTACGCATTGATGTAATACAAACTAGATTTGTAGACAGATCGCAAACATGAGGAACCTCAGATGTAGACTGCAGTCTCGAACTCAACTGACAGCTAATCAGTCGTCGTTGTGACACCGACCGTTACATACCGGGAGAAAAATGGGGAAATACACAGTAAAATCTTGCGATTCCGCTATCAACACACACAATAAAGCAAGTGGCATTACTTTTCATGCGTAAGTTCAGTTTTCAGTTACTCATATTATTCTGTATGTGACCAAAAACTAATAAAAATATCTAATATCGAACTGTAAGTTCAGTGTGGCCAGTATAATCATAGTTTGGTTTTCCCAACCTTTAGGGGGAATTTCGCATATTGTATGGAATCTCTATTTAACCTGTGCTATTAAATTTATGTTGTTTACTTTGTAGGGTGCCGAAAGATGAAGTGCGCCGTCGGATCTGGATAGAAAAAATCAGATTACTAAGACGGGAAACCGACTGGCTACCTACAAAATCAACAAAAATTTGCTCGAAACATTTTCTTGAGCAACATAAAAAAAAACAACAACAGTATGCTTAGTATAAGTTTTCCTTCACTTCAATACTTCTCGATCGCGTTTACGTAAAAATTTCAATTCTATGGAAACATGGAAGCGCGCACGCGGAGACGCTGTCCATGTTTCCCTAGTAATTGAATTTTTTACGTAAACGCGATCGAGAAGTATTGAAGTGAAGGAAAACTTATACTAAGCGTACAGATGGTGGTTACGTTCACTCATGCATAAGTGAACGTGAAGCGAACTCGAAAGTGCGAGCTTGGATTCGAAACCAACGAACCTCTGGTTGAGACGCCATAGGTCGAACCACTAGGCTACCTCGGGTTTGAGTATAGGTATAATAAATAAAAGATTAAAATAAATTGTACCCAGAAAAAAATAAAAACAAAAAAAAATAAAACGTCCGAGACAAAAATACTTACATATATCTATTTTAATGGTCGTTGTGTTTTCTATATTGTGGTTTTATTATATTATATTTGTGTTATGAAAAAAACTTTCGTTTTATTTTACGCCTTTCAATAGATATACTTAATTCGCACTAATATTATAAAATGGCACTGGCAACAGCTGCTAGTAGGTGCAGTAGTAGTAGTAGTAGTATTTGAAACCCAATTAATTATGGTTTTGTCCACCCAGTTAACATTATGAACTAATAAAAAATTTCTTTGTGTAATTTATTATTTAGGGGGAAATTTGAGTAAGGTAAGCAACACCAAGCCTTAAATATCGTCATCTTTATCACATTCATAAACGGCGCAATGCGAGCATACTAGTGGAAGAGAGACAAACATATGTCTCATTTATTATTTTGTTGATTTCAAAGCTACGTTGTCAAATTTCAAAACTGGCACGCGTTTTGTTGAGGCGGTAGTATGAAGTTTGTCACTCTAGATTATATAACTCAGTGAATTTACGAGTACATACATTTACCATTGCATACTGGCAGTGAAATAATTATTAAAATTTGAACTAATATAAAAATGTTCTCTTTCTATAATTAACACATCTTACTTAAATCCGACTATACCATTCGTTACAATCTTTTGCAGAGTTCAACACTTTTTACAACTAACAACGAAACTAACTTTTCTGCAGACAGGTCACAAGGGCGCTTTCACACTTCCAACTTTCTTCAGATTACTGCAGACGTCCTTTCTGTTGAACATACATAGTCAGCTAATATGTCTAGTGGGGATGGGTACGGGACGATCCACTCATAAAAGCAGACTAAATCTTAACCACACGTTTCAGTTTATTAAAAATGTAAATACTGAGCGACCAACAAAGAAATTACTAATTCATTTCTATAACAAACAACAGACACAATCGGGACTGGAACACTAATATATGCAAATAAAAGTTTTTTAGTTTAGTTATTAGCATTAGTATTAGTATTAGCATTAGCATTACGGCCCTCGAACTGTGACTGCAACGGGACTAAAAAAATTCAGTAGCTATCGGCGCGTATCTAAGTAAAATAGGTTTATGCCTTTCATTCTTAAGTATCTCTAGCTTAGGTCCTTACAGGCTCGTAGCAGTAAAAAAAAATGGTCTTGTCTATCCACAGGGTAATTTTTTAATAAATGCACAAATTTTAATATGTGATACAGTGTCGTTAAAATAACAAATTTCAGTATTTTTCGTTATAATATTTATCACTTATTTTTTTCATTTTTCATAGTAACTCGACCAACTTATTGGATGAATTACTATGAACAACCCAAATTTCAAAATGTTAAAAAAAATTCTTGAACACATAATCGTGATCTATTAACGAAACTGAATCACGTATCAAAATTTGTGCACTGATTAAAAACTTACCCTGTATATCGCCCTAACTAGGTACATGTGTACCTGTTTTATTGGTATTTGTTTTGCATTGTCAATCAATTACTACAATGTTAATCTATGATCGTTGGTATGTTAGCTTAGCATGGAACATAAAACATACGTGAAATTATAAAATCGCGTTCACTCCCTTAGCATAATAGCGTCGTGTCCGCATGGCTTCAAGTAGTCTTCAGCTTTCCTTCAAAATGCTAACTTCTAAAATATCCCAAGCGCTAGTGATATTACCGCAACTCACGCCTCAGAATCCGGAAAGCACGGAAACGCGATTGCAAACTAAACAAATTGCTAAAAATAAAAACAGTTTGTTTAAAAATTCCAGTTTCGTACAACACAACCGAGCGTACGGTTTACAGGAAATCTGTTGGTTTTGTGCAACTTTACTTACAACACAAGGTCAATAAACTACAAACTTCATTGACATAAACTGGTGTGTAAAATCTTAATAAGTGCCCCGTTTCGTCGGTAAGTAATAATTAAATCGACTTATTGAAACGATATATTGATTATATTTTTCACATAAGTAAGTAAAAACAAGAGTGTCTATGGTCGTGAAAATAGCGTATTTGTTTTTTCCTCTAAAATGGTCTGGCATACGGTAGAATAAAAAAAATATTTATAAATATGGTCTTTCGTTCTTGTGCATTACTTAATGTAGAGTTAAAATCTCGATATATTCAATGAAACATTATTTTCCTGTTTGAATTAAGATTCTAAAAATATTTTATGTTAATACTATATTTATCAACGGAAAGTACGACTGAAAAAACACAAGGGTAGTTAAAATTTATGAATTGTCACGGCCATATCTGCAAAAGGCTCAAAACGACACATTAAATACATAATTACAAATAAAAGAGTTATAAATATTTTTTTTGTGAAGTCTATAATATTAAGTATTGGGCAGTTATTAATAGGGAGGGACATTAGGGACAGAACCTTATATGTATCCTTTAACGTTCTCATACTTGCTGACGTCAGCAACACGCGCAACGTTAACGCTATGCAAGTATTTGTACTCGCGTTTAGATTATACTGTACTTAGCATTTCTCACTTAAGAATATTCTTATACATAGCCAGAGCTGGTGGTTCTGCACGTCAATATATTGAAAAAATTGTATACTTATAATATAAACACTATAGATCAATTGGGAATCGAGGAACTCTTGTGGCTAAATTTAAATCGTAGGTAGGTACGTTAACCTTTTCAACGCTCTGTCAAATACAACAGCTCTCACTCATACGCCATGACATCAGAATGTTAAACGCGAAGTTACACCCTACAGAAATGCATGTAGGTAGATATCGCTCTGCACGCCATGACTGATATATAAGTCGTTGGCGTAGAACGTGCGGTGCTGAGTGCTGATATGTGTCCTTGGCGTCGAAAAGGTTAAAAGAATAGTTTATTATTTAAGAGTGATCTTGTTCGCGGTATCCACTAGGATCACCTAATTACATCCCCCAGGTACAATTATTGTAACTGGGGGATCGAATTAGGTGATCCTAGTGTATATCGCGGTCTTGTTTTGTTTCGGAGTACTTTAACATTTTCAGAGGACGAGAATTGTAGGATATTTCCGAGAAACAGAATCAAAAAACAAAGGGCAAGGCAAAGAGAAAATACAAAAAATAATAACTTATACTATTTCGAAAAATCCTTTGAAATACTTCTTTTCTTCCTCATAGATGGATGCTTTCACCTGTTATACAGACGTGTATATATATATAACTGACTAGAAACTTATAGACCCACGGTAGGTACATGTAAAATATTCACGCTGTACTTACGTGAAAATATCACTGGTCCCTCATTATCGTTATGTATGATTCTAGGCTAGACTTTGAAGGTTGCGAGTATAAATCGATTGTTACGAATCTAACTTACACGTGTTATAACGTAGTTTGCGATATTAAAGGCAGTATACAGTAAAACTTTTAGGTTAACACTAAAATGGTACCATTGGTTTCCCTTTGACCGCTAAGGTTTAATGTAAAAGTTAGTACATATGTACAAAATAAACTAAGGAGTTAAGAATGAGTATTCTAGAAAAACAACGCTTCATCGTCATGCCTCTTTCTTGCGATAGCAATAATGACAATGTATGGTAGGTAAAGTCAGAACGTTTTTATAAATTTGTACGTACGACTTTGTTTCGATCTGTTCAATTTTACGAAGGAAAATAATAAAGAAACAATAATTTCTGCAGCCGCAATTTTCCCCGGTCGGCAGTCACATAATCTTTTGTCTTGAACCTTCAGATTGAAGGTAACCATGCGTGTCACTGT
This sequence comes from Archips xylosteana, assembly GCA_947563465.1. Classification (NCBI taxonomy): domain Eukaryota; kingdom Metazoa; phylum Arthropoda; class Insecta; order Lepidoptera; family Tortricidae; genus Archips; species Archips xylosteana. The sequence goes on from OX387344.1 coordinate 4,856,774, forward strand.
GATGAGATGTCAGCTGACGACACGCATTTTCTGGGTGGGCAGGCTACACTTGTAGGTCTGTTTCACAAGAAATGGACAGACCATAAATGAGAAATGCTATTGATATTGTTTCCAGGAAAACAACCGAAGGGTTCCACCAAACCAAATCTATTTAAACTATATAACCGAAGGGTTATTTTGAGTTCAAATAGATTTGGTTGAATTAGGGCTACTTGCACCTAAAATAAAAATCTACTTTTAGTTTTAAGTGTGCCGAAATGTATAAATCAGTCCAACTTAACATTTAATCCTTTAATCTGTATTTTCTTTTTCTATTTTTACCTTTAGCCAGTGTTATAATTCAATTGTTTCTCATGTAAATTTCAGCTCCTCGTTGCGTCACGTCCTACATTAGAAGTACATTCGAACAAATAAATGCTTTTACCAATTTCATGACAGATCTTTCTTACAGACAAAAAAAAACGCAATTATCTGTCTGACTGTCGTGCTGTCACTTTGATTTGTAAGTCGTACTAGGTAGTTCTTATTTATTAACGTTGAACCTCGTGTGGTGCATAAATTTCTTTTAGGTAGTTACACTTGAACTAAAACTCAATTTAAAATTTATTAAAATGCAACATAGTAAAGATTATATTATACACAGTATATAAGGGTGTAAAAGAAAGTAATAAACGTCAAAGTAACATAGGAATAGATTATATTCACTGACAGCTGGGGGGTCGGCCGAATTCCCCGTGCTATTAGGGATGCCAAGTCGCAGGTACATATTAGATATTTTATTAATCCTTACACCCTGTCGTATGCTAATGCTCCGAGCTCCTATAAAAATCACTTGTCTACAGGCGTTTTTATATGTCAGACTTAAGTAAACGGAAGGGACACCTTTAGTAAGAATTCGTTATCAGTTTACACTATCTTTTCAATGGTAAATTATGTACTACACTTGATATTACTACAACTAATCTATGTATTTAATAGTTATTATAATAAACTGGTCAAGTGTGAATCGGACTCGCACATGAGGAGATCGCTTTGAAGCGATAAGGCCGCCTATTGCTTACCTTGTATATTTTTCCATGTAAGTACTTGTTTTTCTGTATTGTGTCTTTGTGGTTTACAATAAAAAGTCATTGTATTGTATTGTATTAGGGTTCCGTATCTCCGTACGATGTTTTAAAAACAGTTCAGTATAAAATCATTGAAATATAAACACAAAAATCGCAAACTTATAGGGTACCGCGAGTTATCCGAACAGCATAGGATTGCTCGCGTTGGCTCGCAACCGTCGCCGGAGTTAAAAACACTGAAAGAACACGTTTCTTGTATTACGACTCCCTTTAATTTTTAACTTTATTTTTTTAATATTTGTTATTATAGCGGCCACAGTAATACATATTACGATTCAAGAGATAGAGCCCTGTGACAGACGGACAGTCAGACAGCGGAGTCTCAGTAATAGGATCCCGCTGGCACCGTTTGGGTACGGTACCCTAAAAACATGTAATTCCGTGCATTGTTGCAGCATTTTACTCAGTTTTTTAGGGTTCTGTACCCCGTACCCAAAGGGTAAAAACGGGACCCAATTACTGAGGCTCGGCTGTCCGTCCGTCCGTCTGTCCGTCTGTCACCAGGCTGTATCTCGGGAACCGTGATAGCTAGAGAGTTGAAATTTTCACAGATGATGTATTTCGGTTGCCGCTATAACAACAAATAATAAAAAATGGAATAAAATAAATATTTAAGGGGGGCTCCCATACAACAAACGTTATTTTTATAGATAACGGAACCCTTCGTGCGCGAGTCCGACTCGCACTTGGCCGGTTTTTTTATATTATGCTATGCTTTGCTATATAGAATAATTGATGTTTTGCGTTGTGGCCGTATATCACTTGGACAAAATCCATTTTGCTTCTAGTCTTTCGTTACTGGACATTTTGCTACATAGACTATTCGGTACTGAGCGATTCAAAATAGTTATCTTTATTTAACTTGGGGATCTTCATAAAACGAGCCTACTCTTTTCTCGAAGGGCCGGTAACGCATCCGTAACTCAACTTGTGTTGTGGTCCATGGCCGGAGGTGATTTGCTTTCCATGAGATGACTCTCCTGCTCGTTTTCCCCGTTTCATATAAAAAAAATCTAGATATTTTTTGTGGCAACCCTCCATCTCTCTTCGCTCCAGCTGTTATTATTACTTTTGTGCCGCTACGAGCATACCTACTCCTGGATGCAATAACTGCTGAAAGCACCAGCAATAACATTTCCTACAAAACGATTATTTTTATTAGTTTTTAAATTTCCGTTTCGTTTAGGTTTAGGTGGTTGATATTCTTTAGAACCGCGGCTGGGTAAAGTGGAAAGGACTTTTTAGGGTTCCGGATCCAAAATGGCACAAACGGAACCCTTGTTATATCGCCATGTCTGTCCGTCGTCCGTCCGCGGCTTAGCTAAGAGACTTAGTGGTAGAAAGCTGTAATTTTGCATGGATATATGTAGCAATTATTCCGAAAAAATGGTAAAAGAAAATATAGAAAAAAAAAACATTTTTTAGGGTGCCTCCCATAAAGTGGGGTGATTTTTTTTTTTCTTGTATAAATTTATAGTGTCGAATATATCGTTGGTCTTTTAAAATCATTACGGGGTTATGAAGACGATTTTAAATACATACAGTGATTCGTCTGCGAAATATTCAACTTTAAAGTACACATTTTTGTTAAAATCGAGCGTCTGATCTAAAACCTAAACTGATGGTTTGAAAATTTTGAAAAAAATTTTGACTAGAGTTAATATATCAAATTAACAAGGAAAACTATTACTGCTGAGTTGGCTTGAGAATTATTAATAGTTTAAGAGTAAATAGCAGCCAGACCTGTAAAATATACCTCCTTGGGAAGTTTCGTACAAAATCCTTGGAAAAATATTACTTGTTGTATACAGATAGTACACGTCGTAACAGCTGTGGAACCCTATCCTGGGCGTGTCCGACACGCTCTTGGCCGGTTTTTTTTTCCAGTCTTTAGTTTCTTCTCACTTGAGTGTAAGAATAGTTGTTTTTCTACTTATTGGGCCGTAAGACTAAAGAAACGTATAAGCTTTTAGTACTTCTAATATTTGAAGTCAAATGCTTTATAATAACAACAACGTCAAATGCTAATACGTTGTTATATTTTACTAGCTGTTGCCCGTGACTCCGTCCGCGAAGAATTAGAGGTATAAAAAATAGCCTACGACCTATTCTCATACCCACGAGTATGGAGAAAAAAGTTTCATAAGAATCGGTCTAGCCGTTTACAACAACACCGTGACACTAGATTTTTATATATTAGAAGATATTACAACTAAAAGCTTATACTTTAAAATATATTATACTATTCTTTATTCGTATGGACCTCAAGTTCTGAAAACCTAACTAGAGGAAAGAATCTCTGTTTTCATACCTAAGTTCGTTAAAACAGCATAACAGTTAGAGTATATTCGTATTTATATCATTACGTAATGTTCCCGTTGTTTAATATATTATAACGATATAATTTAGTATAAACGTTTTTTATCTATGAGGCAACCGGGAGTCAAACCCACGTCTTGCTTCCGTAATACAGAGATAAGCTTAGGGGCCACCCAGGGGTAGTTAAATTCAATGATTGCTGTATCAGTTTTTTGAATTGTTTTGATTGCTCAATTTGTCTGTAGCATCTATTGACAGTTCCGTTTTATTTCAGTAAGTCGTTTATTGTCTAGCGCTATAGTTTTCAAACACCATAAAACTAAAACTAATCTTATCTTAGTTTAATAACAGCTCCATCCAAAGTTGTAACAAATAATGTCATATTTTTACAGCCGCTCGACAATATTACAGTTTTTACGACAGCATCTCGCCATAATACGGCACAAATGACTTGTATTAAATCGAGAATGTTGGCATGTTTTTGCGGCCGGCCCTCTGCTCTATCTTATTTAATGTTGACTGGAGATACAGCCCCACGCCTTGCCACGTTTCTAAATCCTGAAATTGTTAAAGGATTTCGCGATTTGTTTCAACTAGCTCTAACATCTAAGCGGCTTAGATACTCGATTTTATCTCTGCGCTCAACAGAGCAAAAAAAGGTTTTGACGATTTTAACTTCATTTTCATTGCCAGTTGATAAATCTGCGCACACTTACATTAAATTTGATGGTTTAAGTAAGGTATTTAAGAAAAACGGTCGCTATACATAGTTCATGAAGAACCAAAAAGCTCTTTTCAGTGACGAACAGAATAGAGGAAAATGTAGGTCGCGTTGGTTTAAAACGATTCACTTCAAATTTAATGATTGCCATAATTCTACTTTCTTACTTAATGCCAAAATAAAAACAGAATGAAATATCTCCAATAATTGAATCCTCTTATTCTGTTTAACGTTGCAAAAATTCCTCGCTTCGAAGCCATCCCTTCAGTACCTACACGGTGGCTTCTTCGCTTTCGTTTGTTTTCTTTTAAGACTCATCAAAAAGCCCAATTCCAATAATGTCAAGTCCAATAATGCTAATGATTTTAAGTGTAATTAACGACCAAAATTATATATTAAATTTCAATTCACGATTGTTGCAGGCACTCCTAGGCTAGCGCTCAGGCATAGCCATATAGATTATACACATTCGTTAAAAAATTCTTGTTTCTAAACGGAAGTTCATTTTGCGTCAATTCATAGAAGTAATTAGCTTTCACAGTATTCATTTTGTATACTTTGGATCGCTCAATGATGAATGAAAGAAAATTTCTCGCACATTATAAATCTATGAACAGTACTTTATCTCATGCCATTTGAATATTGAGCAGTTTTATTTGAAGACCATTCCAATAAGTAGGTATGCAAATAACGTGGGATGTGTAGTGGATAATCTTGCGGAAAAAAAACAATTTTGAATTTTTTACTATTTTGTCCGACGCACCTGAGAATACCGTGTCTAAGTGATATATCGGCTTGAGTGTTTCTTCTTTAAGATAAGCGTGTTCACGTCAGCGCTCGCAACAGAAACCAGTGAACGTAATTAGATAGCATAAGATTTACCTGCACTGCTCCTTATTTATATAATTGTGCCCTAGTTTCCGCTTCGTTCCGAATGCACGTGCTATGCAATGTCAGAAACATCTTGCAGCTCGTGACCTGCTCTCGACACCCGACAGCCGAGACACTACTGCATTTGGTAGAGAACTTGCATAGTCTATACCGACCCGACCACTACAATATGGTTGCGGATTTATACTTACTGAATATAATTTCTAATATTTAGCGTCAGGGGTCTTGGGCGCTAACTTGTCTAAGTTTGTCTTCGTCAAACCTATCAGGAACGTCTAATTTTCTTCTGACACGGATGCACGAATGTGATTTGTAAGACAAAGATGAGTCGAAGATCGAGTGATATTTTGCAGTATAGTTCGTTCTTTTTATCATCCGTGTGGCCTGTCAGGCCGTAAAGATAGACCTTTTTAGGATAGGCTACATCTGGAGGAGCTCTTCACTAAGGAAGGAAAAGGTACAAAAAAATAGTAACAAGGCACAAATAAGTAATGCACCAATATTTATCGTGTGCTTGTCTTGTTCTCTATCAAGCAATTACAATAAAATCAGTAAACAACTCGGCCCAAGAGATAAATATTCATCTGACGTACATATAAATTCCCAGACAGTTTAAAAACGTCGACTTGTTGAATATTCATAAAACTTGGTAACAATAAAACAGAATTGCTTTTGCACTGTATGAAATATCGAAACCATGAAGTCTGAGTGTACCTACAGATGCCCGTCCGAGGAGGCGGTGAAGTTGCCGTAATGAGTTAGGTGTTTATGTGTCGTGATCTAGGTTGATAAAGTGCTTCGTCAAGTGGTTTAGGATGATCAATAAACATGTTAAGCTAGTTCTAAATAATGCAATATCTAACTACATACAGACAAGTTCATTCATAGACTTACAACTACGATATTTGTTTCAAATATAGATAACGCTATCAATTTAACTGAAAACAATTTAGATTAAGAGTATTTGAACGTGCTTCAAATTCTTTTAATAATAAATGTATACATTTCAACATTTGTAATGACAATTTTTAAACTGTCGGGGCCAACGGTTACGCTGAAGCTGTGAACTTACCATGATAATAAATAATTGAATACGCAGAAGATTCAACAAGGTTAGCAGATTTTTTTTATCTACCTTTACATATAATACGAGTATAACAGTTCTTCTTTACAAAACATACCTAAATTGTTTTCTCTGAAACAACGGGGAAAAACCAACATATATATTATTGCTTTGCTTGGACTATAGGCGAATATACAGCAAATTATTCTTATGAACTTTTACTATAGAAATGTAGAGCTTTGTCTGACAGCATGAAAAGATAGTATGAAATAGCTACTAAGAAAGATAAATAACTAAGCGAGAGCTAATTTTGCGTAGGCTAAGGTCAGTCATAATTTTTCAGTGTTGACACGACGTTAGCAAATGCTTAGTTGGTGAGCGTAGACACGTGATCGCGGCAACGTGCTCGTTACCGCCGGCTCGAGGCCCTCGCACCCACTTCACAGCCTCAATAGACCTGCCTCACTCGCTGGCACAACACGTGTCCTTTGCCCCTTTGCTTTCGTACTCGTAAGCCTTTTCCGACGTAAATTATGTCTCTGCTTTGTGTCACAGTCATTTTTCCTACTTTAAAGTAGGAAAAATGTCTCACCTGCAAAGCGCTGCTTTTTAAAGCTTCAAACGCAGCGACCATTTCAGACATGAAAAGGTTTCGCCTTGTCTGTTGCCGTACAAACTTAATTTAAAATGAAATGGAAACAATTTAAACGCAACTTTGTAATTTTAAAAGTTCAATTTTGTTTGATTAATTAAATAAATCTGTATTTTAGTTTCCTCCATTACTTGGTTGGTCGTTTCATGTATGATACAGCGTTAAAGAGTTGTTAAATAACATTATTAATTACTTTTTATTATTTTAAAACATTTCACGTTAATTAGCTGTTAAAAATGTTTTCAATGTTTCTCGGTCGTATCGTAGCACTAGCACAGACACTGCCAAGGACTTATCGTAAGCGTAAGACGTTAAATTATACTTGTCTTTTTTATGCAATAACAGCCTGTGCTGAATTTGGAACCTTTTCAGATACCATTACTTTTGTGTCACACAACTTGGCCTATTTATTTATACTAAAATTTTCTGTCATTGTTTTTAGGTGTAGGTACGTAAAATGTATGTTTTTAGTAGACTTTTCGTATACTCATAATGAAACCGTGAAATTTCGTTAAGCACAGCATGTTTATTTTTATTGCCTAAATCAATCAATTGCGAGGAACGGTTTTATCTCTCTGCCATGAAAGTTTATCGAGAGCATTGAACCATCCCCACTCATAACGATGACTTGCGAACCTCGTCGAATTCAATCAAGGGATAACAACGAAAATCGAAGCCCATCGAGGTTAATATAAATGTTATTACACAAAGTTAATATCACGTTATTGTAGGCTTCCTCCTTCTCAGAATCAATATTGACATAAACTAGAGCTAGGGGGGGTGGTCCATCACTTCTCGCGGTATTCGTATCGGGTATTGGAGTAATTACGCGCCGGTTACGGAGGCCCGGTGACAGAGAGGCTTTGTTTCTGTACGAGAGGAAGCGTTGTTTATTGTAAACACCCCAAGAGGGCTCGAGGCACCTCCCGCAAAGCCTCACACCTGTTCCGTCCCCCCGGCCGTGATGGATGGAGACACTCTTCGACGAATAATGTCTAAGGAGGACCCATGGCGAGGTCATTGCCATATTAAGATGGTTATTTATGATAGATGGTCCAAGTGTTTTAATATTGGTTATCAAATTTTCATTACGCTCTATTATTTACGTGAAAACTACAATAACGCGAAATTGCTTCTTGTGCTAATACATTGGTCACGCTTGAGGGAAGCGTCGAGTGTAATTCATATTACAAAACAACATTTTGATCGTTTTCGAAGTATGCACAACGCCTGGACCAAAGTGATCCTTTCGATTAAATGCTTTACATTTTTAAATGGATTGATTACACGCAATCAACTTATAAATATGGCTATTATGAAAACTTATTTGCTAATGGAAAAGGCGTGTGAAAACAAGCGGGAAACTATTTGCGGGTGAAGCTGTCATAACTTAGCACTCGAGCGATCGGGTCGGGCTCGCCGTGTCCTCGGTTTTAGATAAATAAGTCGTACTCGTAGATCCATCCTCAATTCGCATTAAAAGTTTAATATTTAGACAGTTTACAGAGTAAACATATCCAAATTTCAGAGCAAATTATTCATATTTATGTCATTTCATTATCTTCACCATTGAACAAAGTTTTCCATTTGCCAAAGTGGACGTAATTTGGCGAAAAGAATCTAAACCACTGACATTTTCTTCTTTAATTTCGCTTCTGTTGATACTGAAACGTGATCCAACATCAAAAGTGATTTGTTGAAAATTGGATCCTTTTTGCTATAACCATGTTCTAGTAAAAAGTGACTTTAAAAATAACATACTATTCGTTAGGTTACGTTATTTATTAAATACCTATTTATTATGCGTCAAACTTCGTACAATTTGATAAGTATTCATAAGGCTCTCTTCTCTTCGAGTTCCACCAAATGATAGATGAATAAACTTCAGCAAGAAAATAAGCGGTGTGATAGAATTAGATGAGAAGGCTTCGCTCGAAGATGGTTGGTCGTGTAAATGAGAAACGTTCCAACTTCACTTCTTCAAGGCGTGACGATGCTATCTTTTCAATTAGTGGAAAACAGCTTAAAATACTTTTCAGCCATTGAACATTAAGATTTTTTAACTTTTTCAGTAATTAAAATGAGTAAGTAGGCACTTTCGTATCTAGATTATGTAATCTAACCTATATAAGGGAATAAATGGGATTTATATTTTCGCTTCGAAGAGGCACTATCTCCATAACTATAATTATTTCAGATTACAAATTTGGCATGCAAGTAGGTGATTACAAAAGTAAAAAACTGAGTTTAGGATTTTCGGAAATAGTAGGTGTATCTGTGTCAATGTTTCCTCCAAAACAAGGACAAGATAATTGAATTTGTTGTTAGTACAGGAAGACAATTCATCCCGAAGCTTTGAACTCAAGATGGATGTTTTAATTTAAGTTCTTAGCTAGCTGTTATCAAGCCACGCTGTTTGCGCTACATTCCACAAAATGTATGCTTTATTGTTCCCGTTGTTATTAATATAAATGACTGACCAATTTCCACATATTCTAACAGAAATTTTACTATCAATTACCACCCACACGATAAATTACATACCTATAGCTTTTCAATAAAAGTGTTAAGGTATGACACATAGCTTATATCATATTTTACCTATACATCTTTAAACCCCAGCTAAAGGTGGTTTACAACTGTTTCACTGACCAACCTACCTTTTGATGATACCTAAAATATCCACAGGAAAGTATTCAAATTAATAAAATCGTCTGTCCGTCGGAGTTTGCTTTCTGATTTTTTTAAAAGTTTCGTGTTTGAGAGTTCATGCGACGATATTAAATATGCAGGAGCAAAGTCAAGCTGACCTGTTTGCCTTATTTGCTTTTCAATTATTTCAGTGAGGAAGGTACACGGAAAAGCAATTTTGAATGTCGGTAAATTAGATGTTTTCTATGGCTTTAACCATCCAACATTATTTCATACATACGGATTATTAACGCCAGTCACCAGAGAATTCTGACCCAACCGACCAAAGCAATCTAGGGCACGTGTCGTTTACAAGTTCTAGAATTACTATAGGTCACCTGTGACCGGGCGCTGTTACTATTACCTATAGTTATATTTATTCCACAAACATGGATAGAAGAAAATCTGATGCCTAACCCAATTAATGGGGCACTTCCCTGTTTTTTATAGGATAATAGATAATTTACTTCACTGTCAATACTACTAACTACTACCTTCGATAAAAAATTCACAATACTATTAAGTTGGATGACGTTATTGACGCCTTCACACATCTGCATAAAATGATTACCTGAGTGCGTGAATAATATGGCATGCAACCTTCACTGTTCCCATAATGCAATCAGTGAAGCTCGGCGTAGCGTGGCATCTGATTGGGATAGGAAATTATTATCACGAACATTTCTGGCATAGCTGTCAGATCTTAATATTTGTCGTTTGTCGATACGCTCTGTTGACGACTTAATTATTATATATTGATGCGAGATTAAGCTCGAAGAAAGGGTTTTCATAATGATTTGTTATATCCCAAGTCCTTTTATTTTTTCGTAGTATAATTTGCAGCGACCAATAGAGTGTAAAGATTGTTTTAGAACTTTACTTTGGATACGATCTTGGAACACGTTCTCTCAATTCCGGATCATTTTGCTTTGATATTGATTGATGGGTTCAGACACGAGTGAGGGTTTCTTAAAATTATTCCAAAAGCGACCTGCCCGACTACACTGAATTAATATAGACCCGTCCTAGATGTCATGTTGGTAGGCATGTTGCGGATCACAGCTTTCCGCTCTCGAAAACTGTATTTGGGCCGCCGAGAATCAGATTGGTGCAAATGGTTGGCTCGCAGTTCTCACGTTAATTTGATTTTGAATCACAATTCCATTTGCTACAGAAATGAAATATTAAGCTTTAATTTGCTATTAATGGCATTATTTCTGTTGTTTCAGGGCGGCGAGGCAGCCCAGAATTAGTTTGTAGCGGTGGCGCGCACCCTGGAGCCACGCGAGGGTCCACGTAAGCTACTAGCCAAGTTATTTAAAAGTAGAATCCAAATAGGGGCTATTTGTATTTAGGACCCTATGTTGTGCACCCGTTTCTGTAACTTTTTAGAAAATTAAATTTTAATTATCAATGTCAAATTATTCTTATAATCTAAGGTTCCTATTTATTGTGTTGATAACTAGTGTTGCGGAGGGCGCGGTGGCAGAATGGACGACGCCGGCAGCAACAAACAGCGGCAGGCTACGAGGGTCTTCAAGAAAAGCTCTCCAAATGGCAAGGTAACCAACATTTTAGTCTACCCTTCAAAGTCTTCTTGCCCCTTTCCGATAATAATCTTTCGTTTAAACCAATACAGCATGATAACTTGTATTAGATAAATCAATGCCTTTGTTTCCTTTTCAGATAACAGTATACTTAGGAAAGAGAGACTTCGTAGACCACATCTCACATGTAGACCCGATTGGTATGTCTCCGTTTAATACCCGTATACACCGTGTTTTTTTGATATCCGTTAGCATTAAGGGAGGCTTTTCAGGTCAAATAAAACTTATTTTTCTAAGACTCTAGTATCTTAGCTCGGACCACGTAAAAGATAAAAAACTATTTAATTTAATGAGTAAGGCGTGGTTAAACAGTGTAATATTGCTTCCCAGTTTAACGACCTAGTATTTTCTTTTTAAATTTTGCTAAGAAGAAAGTTAAAGATGTGAGTTTGTTAAACATTAATCTCTTTGTCTTTGATGTGTCACGTTAATGTCTCATGTCACTTATATTAGAGCATTAAGCCTACGGGAAATTGACAGTTTTCTTTTTGTTTAGAAGTTAGTGCGCATTCTTCATCCCTTTTGATTAATGCTCTATGTCAGAGGCTTTATACTTGACACTAACTTTTGTTAACTAGAAAGAACCTTATCAGTTTAGTATTTTATTATTATGTATATTATTATGTATGGAAAAGAAAAAAAAAAAGAGTACGTGTACCAAGTAATATTTATAATAAGTTAACGGAAATAAAAAAAAACTCAGTGTATAAATTTGTCCTTTTCTTTTGTAAGTTCGTCTGATAATAAGAGTTAATATAGTAAATCTTGACAACGAGCTGAACCTTATTATAAGATAAACTCTCTCATTTCAGGTCCATTTCTTAATCGAAAACGTTCATTACTATCCCAATAGAACTCTCTTAAATTCTTGTTATGTCTCCCGACCACATGTAAATATATTGTATTATATAATAATTCATCTATTTAGAAAATAATACTCATAATTACATTTTCAGACGGCGTGGTCCTTATCGACCCGGAGTATGTTAAGGACAGGAAGGTGTTTGGGCATGTACTGGCAGCTTTTAGGTACGGCCGCGAGGACCTCGATGTCCTCGGGCTCACCTTCAGAAAGGACTTGTATCTTGCCGCGGAACAGGTAATTAGGAAACGTGAGCTACTCCATTACTAAATTAAGATTTTACGTTAACAAGGAGCGCGAATCCACCCGAAAGTAGTTTTAACTCCCCTGTAGCATATTATATTTCGTCAGACGATTTTAATTTGTATTGTATACTCGGCTAAATAATACAGCGATTTTACCATTCGTAACGTATTTCATGTAGAATGTTTAATGTATATGATATGAGTTAACTGTCTGTTGCCCGCGATCCCGCGGGAACTATGCAATAGGGATGTTGACACCATTAAAAAAAATTATGAAGACGACTCCTACTGGAAATTGACAGTTTTTTACTAAAAAACGCTTTATATTTCAGCCCTGAAAGTCAGATTAATTTTCGATTAAATGCAAAATTAGATTTTTTGTTGCTTTAAAACAAATAAATAGTTAGTTGATTGAGTACGCGAACAATGACGTCATAATTATGTCGCTATTGTCATTCAAACTCTATGGGAGATTGAGTTTTGACAGCTCATAAAAAGAACGTCAGTTGATTGGTGGTGTCAACATCCCCATTGTCCGGGGGAAAAAGCATCCTATATGTTAATCGAGGGCGCAATTGCATAACAAAGTACAACTAATATTACAAGCGGAACTCTCGCTTCAGTTCTATTAACTAGAAAGGGAGTTCCGCTTGTAATATAAGTTGTACTTTGTTGTGCAATTGGCCCCAGGTTTTAAATAAAATTATTAGTGTGCCAAATTTCTTCAGAATCCGTCAAAACCGTTATAGCGTGAAAGAGTATCAAACATCCATACAAACTATCGCGTTTATAATATTGGTAATGTGAGTTTATAGGGTGTTTGTTTATGCGTAGCCTTTTTCTTCAGATTTACCCCGCGACAGGCGCCCTGAAACGGCCGCTAACGCGGCTCCAGGAGCGCTTGGTCCGCAAGCTGGGTCCCGCTGCGCATCCGTTCTACTTCGAGCTACCGCCGCACTGCCCCGCCTCCGTGACGCTACAGGTCAGGCTTAAGCTTCTTATGGTGCCTTTCCACCAGGGGTGTGTTATGCTACGTTGTTATGGATGCGTGATATCCACCAATCCGTCAACACTGGTGGAGACGGGTTCAACTAAGCTATGTATTTTATAGGGTACGTATCAAAATAGGTATCTAAAGTTTAAAATTAATAATGTACGAAATACATAATGGTCATTTGATATAATGCAATTTTCTTGGAAATTCTCAACTTTACAGGATTTTCATAAAATAAACCTAACCTAACCTAAACCAATCTGTAGATTACACGATTAAAAAAAATCGTTTTATCAATAGTTTCATAGAAAATTTTAGTATGTATTATGACCATTATGTATTTCGTCCATTATTCGTTTTAAACTTTATATATTTTGATACGTTACCATTTTATATGCAAAGATGCGTGCTCTCGATCTTCCTCGAGTGGCATAGCTTAATAAAATCTTATTATTTTTATCTTCAGCCGGCACCCGGCGATACCGGCAAGCCATGCGGCGTCGATTACGAGCTTAAAGCCTTCGTGGCTGACTCTCAGGATGATAAGCCGCACAAAAGGTGAGATCTTGTCGAGCGGCCTAACGCTAACAAATAAAAGTAACTATTCTAATTACTGTCGTTTTTAAAAGGCTGATTGACCATTATTAAGACTTTTATAATACTCAAAAGCCGAAATGTTTTTGTGAATTAAAATAAATTCACCTTGACATGGGAAGTCGAGCTTATTGGAAATGCTCTAAGCTCGTGCATAGACAATGTTCCTAGTACGATCGCTATTTTCATGCATGATTGATTAACATTAGGCGGTTCGAGAAGGGGAGTAAATATGAGCTTATTTAATACCAAAAAGAATGGAGCTTGCGTAGGTTAAATTATGCTCTGAGACAATATTTGTATGCAAACGTTTGCCCGAACGAAACCGCGCCCTTCTTTACGGCACTCGGATCTTCGACCTCTGTTGTTGTAACCTTGGGAATACGTTACTATTTATTCTAAACGTACGGTACAGACTCGGTGTTGCTGAAATATGACGGTCCCTTTGTTATAAATTATAACGTATGCAGGGCGTGAAATCGGTTTAAAATTTCGGCTCCTTTAATGCGTAGGTGCGGGTATTTTAACGTAAAAGATGAGCTAGATGTGCAGGGTCTCAACTAATTCATGTTGTTGCTAATATCACACGAGGTCACCCTTAAGTCAATATCTTTGGAAGTGTGCATCCTCGTTAAATGAGTTCGTTTCGTAACGTAAAACAATGCTTCGTTTGTACATTATTTCATTAATATGAAAATATCATTAAGTATATCGCACTTTCAAACACTATTAACGAAACCCTAATCTTAACTTTGGTATAACAACTTTTCCTGGGTTCATTTTTTGCTAAGAGAAGAGGGGCCTTAAGTCGAGGATATCGCAGAAAAACTTGGGCGGGGTTTTAAAACTATTCCATTCATTATTTATATTTGGGTTTTATTTATATTACAGAAATTCAGTACGACTAGCCATTAGGAAGATAATGTACGCACCGAGCAAGCAGGGCGAGCAGCCGTCGGTCGAAGTATCCAAAGAGTTCATGATGAGCCCGAACAAGCTTTACTTAGAAGCGTCACTCGATAAGGTAACATAGTCTTTTGTTTTCTAAAATGCATTTAGCAAGTAATTAATTATGAGTTTTATAAGACCGGTATCGTTATATTTTTTCAGGAGTTGTATCATCACGGCGAAAATATAGCAGTAAACGTGCACATAGCAAACAATTCGAACCGGTCCGTGAAACGCATCAAAGTGTCGGTGCGTCAGTTCGCGGACATTTGTCTCTTCTCCACCGCTCAGTACAAGTGCACCGTCGCGGAAGCGGAGAGCGAGTGAGTGCACTCGAATGTTTTAGAATATTTAAAAGCGGGTGGATTTTATGCCCACTATACACTCTTGGCACATTGAAAAACACTACTATGCGTAATATGATTCACACGTCTCAAATGAAAATGCAAACAAGTGTGAATATTGGGCTTATGACTACTATAATTTATCAAATGAAACTCTTTTAACTGTTAAGAAATATTATTCAAAATTGACTGAAATATGTCACGCCTTATTGCTTAAGGCTTTTCAACCCCATTGGCTTTAGCAGCGTTGCTTAGAGACTTCAGTTCGATCTAAACTTTGTTTGGATCGCTAAAATACAAATAACATAATGTTTAATGGAACACCTTGTATTTCTGATTCAGGCAACCAAAACCGAAGGTGAAGAAAAAGTTTAAATTCCCGTTTTATGGGATGTCAGATAAGAACTTAAAAATTGAGTCCCTGTAAGTTTGAGTTTGCGTTTTACATTGCATGTGCAACAGAAGGTTTTATTTTGAAACTGTAAATACATTATTGAAATCACTATTTTGATATTTTATAGTTTATTCACTAACATCTAAACTAGTTATCCAGTTTGAGAGCTTTTATATCCTCTGATTTTGTTATCGTAAAATTACACTGTCCAAGAATGTTTAATTTTTTAAATTCCAAAGTAAGGGGCTTATAGAGGTAGCACAAATATGTATTCCCCCCTGGTTTGGTGTGAGATGTCTTCCCTTATAGACTAATAGTTGATTCTTATTTCATAACGATTGTCTTTTTCTTAGACTACAGCTTACTACAACAGAACATTTATGGGGATTAACTACTTACCTATTCAATTTTTAGCAGGAAAAGTTGACTGAAGATTATAGAACATTAAGTACTAGGTGTAGAGACAAAAAGCTACTACACTTTCACCACACTACACTACACAGCCGAACATTTGGTAGTTTTCATTGTACCAACTATAAAGTAGCAGCTTGTTTGTAAATGCATTATTATATCCATCAAATATAATCTCGACTTCTAGTTACAGAGTGCATAAAATATTTACATTTATTTGTATATCTTCCTACGTAGGTTTGTCCTTTTGTGAAGACCTTCGGTTTTTGTAGAAATAAATATCAACATTGTATCAACTTATTTCAAGATATCGCATTTACCCGATTGTTGCTGGCGCGACCGGAAGGACTTGTAAGATATACGTACATACTTTGATTAGTTCGACAGGGACCGATACTTTTTATCGACATAAACAAAAAAGTGTAAAGTAGACTCTAAAGACATAGGTTTCACTATAAACAGGCTGGCTCTTTCCACTTGGCCAAGTGTTACAAAAGTTAAATAGCTACTAATTAAGAGCTATTTTTTCCAGGGAAGGCTGTCCTGTGGGTCCAGGTTTCACGCTCAGTAAGGTCTTCACGCTGACGCCTCTGCTAGCCAACAACAAGGACAAGTGGGGGCTGGCTTTGGACGGACAGCTCAAGCATGAGGACACCAATCTGGCTTCTAGCACGCTGTTAGTCTACCATCAACCTGTTGATGTTCTCTTTTGTTGTAGCTTATAGTTTTAAGTGTAATTATGTTTTTTTTTAGAATCGCGGATCCAGCTCAGCGGGAGAATCTGGGTATCATAGTACAGTATAAGGTCAAAGTCAAATTATGCCTGGGACCTCTAGGAGGGTAAGTTTCATTTTCTTAATAGCCTTTTCTGCACCTATCTCTTTTTTGATCGAAATGTGTTTACATTTTTTTTAAATATCATGGAGTCATACAACGCCGCATAGTAGTTTAAGTAAATCGTGCCGCAAATGTTCTTGTTCTTGAATTAATAGAAAAAAGATGCCGTGTTTGGTATGCCTATCTCTAAACATCGGTTACCTAGCAGAATTTAGATTTTTTTTCCGAATATTTAAAATCTCGAATGCTTCATTTATCCGAATGCATTTTTTTCTGAAACTGTAAATATTTCAGGATTTTTATAAAACAACCCTAACCTAAAGGGTTCTACACGATGGTCCTGAAATATTTACACTTTCAGAAAAAAATGCTTTCGGACAAATGAAGTTTTCGGGATTCTAAACCTTCGGAAACATAGATAGGTTCCCACATTGATGTCACTTGCCTGATATTTTCTCGACCTGGTTTTACTGCTTGCAGCGATCTATCCGCAGAGCTGCCGTTCATCCTGATGCACCCGAAGCCGGAGGAGGAGCCGCCGCGGCTGCTGGCAGAGCCTTCGCCCAATGTCGACCACGACCTTATACAGCTCGACCCGCAGCCGTCAGTACCTTAACATTTTATTATAATTTACGAACGACTAGGCGCGGCGAGCAGTTTCACCCTTATGTTGTAGACATTCCTCCATTACGCACGAAGCGGTTTGCCTCTTCTTTCATTATGCGGACGGCTAAGGAGCGGAACTCTCTGCCGAGGTCAGTTTTTCCGGAGCGCTGTAATCTGGACATCTTTAAGGTCAAAGTGAACAGACACCTTCTAGGCAAACGTGTACCATCTTAGGCCTCATCTTCGCCTTTCATCAAGCGAGATTGAGGCCAAACGTAAGCCTATTAATTAAAAAAAAAAAAACGATGCCGCAAGAATTCATCATCATTATCAACATCCCAGCCTATATAGGTCCCACTACAGGGCACAGGCCTCCTCTCAGAATGAGAGGGTTTGGGCCGTAGTTCCTACGCGGGCCTAGTGCGGATTGGGAACTTCAAAAACACCATTGAATTTCTTCGCAGGTGTATGCAGGTTTCCTCGCGATTTTTCCTTCACCTCACCATTAATGTCTATATCTGTTAGTTATACTATCAGTTACATTGATAGAAGTAGTGGAAATGTTTTGTACCAGTTGTTACGTTGAACCATTTTTTTAAATTAATTTAACTAGATGGACTTGTTTCTTTAAACATGAAACTACTGTGAGACTCACTCATATTGAAAATAAACGGATCACTCACGTCTTAAAACGTGTTTAACTCAACATGTTGTGTGCTACCCTACATTTGACAATGACAATAAAAGTGATGATGAAAACGGGGGTAGTTGTGTGTCGCTGTCAGTTGCGTCGAGTAGCCGCGCGACCAGAGCAGTAGCACGCAGTGCGCGTTTGACAGCCGCCGTGACGTGCGACTCCGAGAGGAAGGGCTACGGACTAGCCCGAAACATGTCGAGTTAAACTCGTTTTAAGACTTGAGTGATCCGTTTATTTTCACTATAGATGGACTTGTTTCTTCCAAATACAACTAAAATACAGAGTTTAATAGAACTGATAATAATTATAACTAGTGGAAATAGACCACTGTTAGAGAAATCCTGGAATGGGAATCCATTGGGTTGCAAAGTCTCTCATAGGACGGAATTTGGCTCCAGTTGCGTTTGGGATCCAGAGCAGCAAAGCCAGTGACTGTTTGTTGTTTGAGCTCGTCGTCAGTCAGACAGTCGTCATCGTAAGCATCGGAGCATACAAGGTGGACAAAAATATTTGAACACGACCGTATTGCTATGGCGTAAGTGCGTGTTCAGATATTTTTGAGCACCTAGACCGCTCCGATGTTTATGATGGCGACTGTACACTTATTTCTTTAACTAGCTGTTGTCCGCAAGTTTGTCTACGTGACCCGCGGGAACTTCAGTCTTACAAGGGACTAAAAGTGGGCTAAATATGTACCTATGTTAATCTGGAATAATTAACCCGTATATACAAACAAAGACA
This sequence comes from Archips xylosteana, assembly GCA_947563465.1. Taxonomy (NCBI): domain Eukaryota; kingdom Metazoa; phylum Arthropoda; class Insecta; order Lepidoptera; family Tortricidae; genus Archips; species Archips xylosteana. The sequence continues at coordinate 4,875,518 of OX387344.1, forward strand.
CAAAGTTTATATCTTTATTATATCAGTGTAGAGCCACACGGCGGACACGACGCACAAAACACGCGTTCCTGAATCCACACAAGCACGACGACGTCTGTACACACGTCAATGTGTGCGTAAGATGCACAGGGCTGACTATCGCAAAAAGAGATAGAAAGAGATAGCTGCGGAAAGTGAATGCCGCGCCGTTCGTTGAGCGCGAGCAACGTTGTAATGTAAAATAAAATGAGTAGGTAATCTAATTATCGTAGTACTTATAATTAAACTTATCGTTTGTCTAAATTAAGTGTTTAAAAATAAGTGAATGAGTGTATACCTAATTCATTTTGTAAAGACAATTAGAGAATGTAATTGGGATGTCCCAATTTTTGGCAACGTATAATAAATAGAAAACCGTTTGGAGAAATAGGCTTTGTGAAGCGTTTTCAGAAATCAGATTCCAAAAATATGATAATCTGAATTAAATAAAGAAAATTTAAGTAATGACCTTCATTTGACCCCTGCATCGTCACAAAGGCAGATATAAAGTAGGTCCACACTCTAAAGCAAATTGACAGTTTGAAATGTTGCTGTCCTGCTTATAATAGCAAAGAGTGACAAAGACAGAACTTTAATCACATGATGCACACCTGGCTTTAAACAGTTGTCATTTATCATAAAGTCCGAAATGTATACAATACTCGCAATGTATTTTTACAAATTTAATTATTAAATTACTACGTTACATTACAAGTAAATATGAAAGAATTTAAATATCAGATTTTAATAAAAAATATCTATTTACTATCACACCATTAAACAAACAGGAATAATCGAAGCTAAAAGAAGAGAAATAAATAAAACTATTTTGTCATGGTTCATTTAGGACCCTAAGCCGTGCTTGTAATATTGACAGTGACAAGACAAATCAGGGGCACTACTACAAAATTCGAAGTTCGTATCGTATCATCCCTCTCACTCTCGTGTCAAATCATATTAGCGTGAGCGGGACGGCATGAAACGAAGTTCGAATTATGCACTTCGTAGTAGGGTCTCAGTAGTGCCGTGGTAGTGCCACAGATTATGTTATGTACGACTTGATTTTTTCTAGGCTATGGAACGTGGCTCTCTCACTGTGACGTCATCCAACGTATTTCTAAAAAAAAATATAAAAAATTAAATACTCAACCAAATTCAAAATCGATGAAAATGGTGTCTTAAAATATCCTATTCTTTCCAAAAAAAATATAAAAACTAGAGGTTATTTTTTTTGGTGCATCCCAATTGTAGATATTGATAGGAAATAATTAACAAATTAATTTTACTAATACCTACCTACTAATATAAGACGTCTATTTATACATTATAGGTAACAAACTTTTAAACCTACTTTCCCTAGTTACTAATGTTACATGTTGCTAATTAAAGTAGGTTATCTACCTTCTTTCGTCCTTCGGAAATCGAAAAAAACTCCTTTCCTTGTCTTGGTTGATGCCAAACACCCATACAATGCACAATATATTCCCATTTCGCAAAAGTTTAGTGCCGTGCGGCCACGGACCAGTTGGTCCGTGCGTGCGGCCGACATGCATCGCGTCGCGCACCCGACTGGTGAACAGTGGCGACATGCAATCGGCGCCTTGGGGGGAGGGGTAACTCGAATCGGTGCGGGGCGGAGCGTTTCCATTCTGTACGTCAGTACTATTATATATTCTGTGGTAGAGCCTAACCTGCCACTGCCGGGTAATGACTCTAGTTCTAGATCGTTACAACTTCCGGCCTGCCGCAATATCCGACCAGTCCTCAACATAGACGTCCGAATCGTCCCGCTATCTCATCTTGATTGATATCCTTCGTTATCGTCGGCTGCTCTCCGGAACCCTCCAATGGGTTGTGCGAGCCCACATCTATTTTTTTATTTTGGTATCTAATAAATTAAATTTTCTAATCCAGGGACGAGAACGGTCAAGAGCAAGACGACGATATTATCTTCGAGGATTTCGCGCGACTGCGACTGAAGGGCGCCGACACGGACGCTTGAACACGCATGCGCACGCGACGCCGCGCTCGCCACACGCCACGCAACGCTACACCACGCTGTCGCTACGTGACCAAAACATACCACTGTCAATGTCCTGCTAATATTTAAGCATTAACACTGCAAGTTAACACTCGATGATCGGGACGACTTGATGGTAACACGGGACGCGGCTGTGAGGCGATCTGTCCGGACATTCTCTGTATAATGTACAGTGTATAATGTATCGAGAGGATTTGACTATTCACAATTCAACTAATGTAATGGAGAATTTTATATCGTATTCGATGTATATTGTACGTGAAAATTTATTTTAATAGTTTTTTATTGATCAAATTATGCGAGTACAAGTTTTTTTTTCTTTCATAGTGTGATCGGCCATCGATTTATTTGAATAGTACAATATGTTGGTAATATGCATTTAATAGTTTAAAAATAGTTTTTACCTCTGTAATGTAATTTAATTTCTGTTCGTAGCGCTGTAAGTAAATATTTCCTTATTGTTGATGTTGGAATAAAATAAAATAATACAAAATATACTGGGATTATTGCCCTCGAGATCGGGGCACGCGGCTTAACATGCATGGGAAATGGGTTGCTGGCTCAGATTTAAACAGCTTGACTCGTCGTACGATTCGATTGTTACGATCCATCGTTCAGACTGTATGAAAGTTGAATTATATTGACACACTATTCGTGGTTTCGCTCACTCTGGACGACGGATCGTAACTATAAATCGTACTGGGATACACTTAACGCCTTCCTTGCCCGGGCGCCCCCAATGTGGGGTCATGAAGCTTTTTATCAGGAGTATGTGCTTCCACTATAGGTTCACAACTTCAAAGTGGAAGCAGGCTGGGACGTTTGACTTTGTCAAATCATTTTGTATGGGGACAGTGAACGTGTTAAGTCAGCAATGCCCGTGGTCGCGTGCGCTCACTCGCAGGTTTGCTATAGTCGCGTAGGTAGTCGGTGTTAACTGTACTAGTCTAGTCGCGAGGGTATGCCCGGCGCGATGGGGTCTAGACAATTCTTTGCCTGTGGCCTTCGAGACAGAATTTAAATTCTTTAGATGAATTTTAATGAATCATTAGAGATGTTTAATATTTGTTGACTATAATGTCCAGTTCACTTCACTGATACGCTATAATTGCTGCATATCTATTGTTTTTTGATTTCTATGCGTTAAAGTCTGATTATGTTACTCAGAACTGTTCAAAGTGGTCTATTAAAATCACGATGGCTAATTTCTAATAGAGTCCGCACGCGTTTACATTAATATTATAAGACATTGATCCCTAGTTGCACTAGGCTCTACAGTATTTGGTGGTATACATGAGCAAAATTGGATTGTCTAGTTCTGGTGTTCCATTTACAAACAATGACCAGAGAGGTGTAATTGAAAAAATCCAGGCTTGGAGACCTTGGACGGATTGAGCTATTGATAAAACGCCGCTGTCAAGCTACACAAAATTAGTTTAAGCTGTGAAAAAACGTTCATGATTTTAATAGATCAACTCGGTCATCATTTCAAATTTCTTAGACTCAACAACTCGACAAAGGGGTATGTATTACAATACCGAAGTACGAAAGACCGAATGTATTAAAACATCGAATGGGTCAAAAGACCGACACGATTTTTTTCTAAAACCGTTAACTTTTTAAGATTGTTATAAAACAAACCTAACCTAACCTAATGGGTTCTGTATGATGCCGTTTTAATAAATTCTGAAAGTTCACGGTTTCAGAAAAAAATCGTGTCGGTCTTTTGACCCATTCGATGTTTTAATACATTCGGTCTTTCGTACTTCGGTATTGTAATACATACCCCGACAAAGGGACACTACGGTCTTATAGTAAATATATTTGTTATGTGTCAATGTACATTTGTTTCGCTGTACAAATAGTTGTGTAAATTACGTGGCATGTTTTCTTGTATAATAAAGCTTTATAATGCACTATTTTCAATATGGCTGTACCTTTCAAGTAAGGAACGCGAAATATTGAAAAAATAATTCGGTTTTTATAGACTTGATGGTATTAACATTACAGGAAAGACAAAGCGAGAGTAAGTAGTGTAAATCAAGGCCATTTTACCACGCACAAAGGCGCTTGGTACTTTGCACTAAATTACACAAAAATTACCACAAACTATGCTTTCTTTTTATGGGGCTGGCAACAAACTGACAACTATGGGTTGTTTGGTTAGTTTTTAGGCTACTATGTAACAAACATCGGTATGCCCCCATTCAATTTAAATGACTCCCTAGGTGAAAGATAATGTGATTAAATTATTTTACAGACTATCAATGCATTATTACTTTAAATGTTTAATTGTTTTCTGTTGCTATAAAGTTGTATTATTTATGTATTCTAATGTAAGTATTAAATGGTTTTGTTTCGTATACATAATGGTATAAATAGCAGGACTAAAGTGGATTTACAGCCAAAAGGTAAAATTACTGAGGCCTATTGGCGTTCATATTAAGTACAAGAAGACACTTCGATGTAGTTATAAGGGATATGAGTGATACTCTGATACATTTTATCCTTTTTTTTTGTCTATCTTGAAATAATAGGGAATGTAGCTCCGCATTCCATATTCCGGAATATAATATATTTTGAAAAAAGGATGTTTAGTGCTCCAATACTGAATTGTATGTTGTCCTGAGCGCGTAGGTTTTGTATTCTTGTCTTACTTTTGATGTTTTTAGTCGATCTGTAGTAGATTGGAACTAAATGAGAAATGCAGTCACATTATCTGTTGTTGTCATGCCGCTATATAGATAATTTAAGTATTTTTTAATATTATGTGAATAATTGTTTCAATCAAATGACTTCTAGTTCAATATACCACTTGGCTGTAAAATATACTCACTACCATAAATCATAGTATTATTTATCCTTTTTAAATGTGATGAATTTTATATGCCACAATATAAATTTGTGAGAGTAAAATGTTTTACATTATGATTGAATTCCATCCTGAATTAAGAGACAGTATAAAAGACGAATTACTTTGCAAATAACATTACCTACTAGCAAATCGCACTACCTACACATTATTTTTTAATTTTACATCGAAAACTTTTTGATGTATACTTTTTTCAATAAATATTTAACCAATACAATTGTTGTTTTACTTATTCCCAACTCAACAGTATGTGCAAGACAAATGAAGATGCTTGCAATAAAGACTAACATTCACTGCAGTAAGGCACGGCAGTGCACAAATGAGTGTCAAGACTCGAGAGGTCGTATTGCCTATGCACGGCCTCTCGAAATCGCTTTTACTATCTCTTTCTGTCACCATCTTATACAGTTTGGCAGAAAACAACAGTGAATGCGATAGCAAGCGCCCGCGCGTTAGACAATAACTATAAGGATCATGCAGACCATGCATAACAGAGTGATGTATCCAAAAAAAAACAGCTACATAATATTTGTAGTAATTCTTTTTTACTTTTAAATACATATAATTGGCTATTTCTAAATGTCTACAAAAAGGAATCTTAGAAATGAGTAAACATTACAATAGTAAATTAGTAATGTAATGCATGTGATTACTCATTACATTACGTACATAAAGTAACTTAAATGTCAAGTCAATCCTTAAGTAGAAGAAATTCCGTTTGCAAGATTTCCTAAACAAGAAAGTTTGTAAAAAAAGAGTTATAACATTTGGCAACGAATACGCGATTTATTTAACTACCTACGTAGAAATAAAATCAAAAACAGATCTCTGGGCTCGCACAACATATATCCGCTAGAGGTAAGATAACCAGTTGAGAATAAAATAAAATGATTGATAAATTGGAAAAGAAAGTCTAATCAGGTCATATTACATATATTTTCATGATAGGGCAGATTTTATTCACTAATGGCTTCATGCAGATCTTTCTTAAAACAACTGTTTAGCGATTTTAACTTGTAACAAAAAAAAACCGGCCAAGTGTGAGTCGGACTCGCGCACCGAGGGTTCCGTACAAATATATATGTATATATGAACATCCAGTCTTAGCAGACCCCTGCTCCTAAGCAAAATGTGCGCAGTGTGGGATCATTGTAGATTGATTACTAATATAGACAGACAGACCAACTAGATCTCGTTCAAATCAATTTTCGGTGGAAGTTTACATGGTAATGTACATCAGATATTTATTTTTAATTTTATCATTCTCTTATTTTAGAAGTTACAGGGGGGGGGGGGACACACATTTTACCACTTTGGAAGTGTCTCTCGCGCAAACTAATCAGTTTAGAAAAAAATTATATTAAAAACCTCAATGTCATTTTTGAAGACCTATCCATAGATACCACACACGTATGGGTTTGATGAAAAAAAAATTTTTGCGTTTCAGTTCTAAGTATGGGGAACCCCCAAAATTTATTGTTTTTTTTTTTTCTATTTTTGTGTGAAAATTTTAATGCGGTTCACAGAATACATCTACTTACCAAGTTTCAACAGCATAACTAACACTTATAGTTTCGGAGAAAAGTGGCTGTGACATACGGACGGACAGACAGACAGACATACAGACATGACGAATCCATAAGGGTTCCGTTTTTGCCATTTGGCTACGGAACCCTAAAAACTTTGAATGTTGCTTACTCTTTACTTACTCCACTCACGAGCATTAAAACGTGGTATTGAGGTACTTATTTCGTAATCTAAAATTTAATTAACAAATTGATGGTGAAAACGTAACCTTTGTGTAGGTAGACATAAGAAATTGTTAACCTTCGATCAACAATGTTCTAATTGTTGATTGATGTTGTTAACAAACAAACTGCTCATCTAACTCAGGAATTGTTGTTTGTTTCCCATGTCCCAACAAATGCTGCCCTCTGTTCTGTAGCAGTACCTATAAGAATAAAATGGATGATTTTGATAACTTACATGTGGTTTCTCTGTTACGTTACAACTGAGATTTGAGAGGTTGGTTAATAAAATGAATAATAAAATGAATACATCAAAATTATAACAATCTCGCGCCATTTTTATCTAGCTAGTCGTCGTTCCTCTTTACGCAATATGAATTAAAATTATCTTTTTTTTTGTGCGTTTTTTTGTGAAATGGATTGAATAATTTTATTTATGCTATTATATTTATCGCGTGTATTATAATTCCTAAAGACATTAAAATAAATAAAAAAACATTAAAAGAATAACATAATTACTTAATAACGATGACGATGACGTAAAACGGAGTGCAAGTTTAACTTGACAGTTGGCTACGTATATTAGTGATCTGTGGACTTGTCTGTCTCTGTCTGTTGAAATTGAGGTTAGAATGCTGAGTGATATGTTTGGAATATTTTCGGAAACTAGAAAATTAATGTACTTGATGAAACAATAATCTTTACATTTTACAAGATTCTTATGTGGCTATGAAGGTTAGTTATCTAAATAAAATTCAAATTGTAGTATTTTTGGAATAATAAAATTACGGCTGCTAAAATTTCTCTTGTCACTAATGTTTGTAGAAAATACCTGAGCAAAAGCTACAAGCATTCTCCGTGGGCTCCATGGGGGCCAGAAACCTATCTAAAAAGGAACTAGAAGAATTGAGAAAGAAGGAGGAAGAGGAAGCTGCTGCCCATGTAAGTTATTGTAGCCATATAGGCTGTTTGTTTGTGAGTAAGTCTGGAAGAGATCGCTTCAAAGCGATAAGGTCGCCTAATGTTTACCTTATATATTTTTTCCATGTATTTGTTTTTCTGTATTGTTTTCTTTGTGGTGGACAATATAGTCATTTTATTGTAAGTAAAGCTTTGCGAATTTGACCTCTATGGACATCTTCAGCACTATTGTGAAAACTCAATCTTAAATTTGCAAAATAGAGATATATTAAATCCAGAAGTCAGTGGGAAACTAAAACTGCTTCTGTACAAATTATGCTTTAAAGAGCTACCAAATGATAAAAATATCCCAGGAAAAAATTAGTGTCAAATTTTTTTCAGGCAAATCGAGATTTTATACCTTTTATTAAACTGCAAAAGAGAGATTCTTTCATTAAAAGTGGGACATACTATAAAAAACATGAGTGCATAAACATCAGCAGAACTAATCCTGTCCCACGTGAGACCTTGAACTCAATCTTGAACGTCAGGCAACTCTTTCTTGTCTTGATTCCTCAAGGGCTCTTGAATGTTATGATTTTTACTTCAGGCTATAGTAAACCCTGTAACACAATGAGACTTTGCTACCCAACTAAAACTATTCTGAATTGGCAATACTTTTTAAAAGATGTGGGGCATCGTCCTTGTGTGAGAGGTCTTTATCATCGCTCTGGGTTGTTTCTGGTGTAAAGGTTGTCCATCGCGATTCAGCGGGGCAATGCGGCTAGTGTGTTGGGCAGCTTTGCGCCTAGTGCGATCTGGGGCGGTTTGTTTGACTGACCTTATATTTTTATTTTATTGTATTGTATTTTGTGTGTATTGACAACTTGTAAATTATTCCATAAGAAATGACCTTCTGAATAATGTTGCCAACAGGTGTTCAAAGAGTTTGTGGAGACATTCCAAGAGGCACCCAGTACCACTTCAAAGGTTTGGGTGAAGGCAGGGACTTATGATGCGGGTGCCAGAAGTAAGTTTTATCTAAACTAATTTATCCACAAAGTGTGTCAACCGCCATATCCTGCGTGTTACCAAAATCTAAGAATAATGTTTGTGAACTAAATCCAATTGAAATTCTGAGACCACACAACAATAGGAGTTACCGCTACTACTAGCTTTGTCCTTCAGCTTTGCCAGTGTTAGAAATACAAGATAAAAGGTTACAGTAACATATTTAGACCACAACATTTGCTTGAACAATGCAATCTAATGGGTTGCAGACTAAGTTAACACTAATTAGAAAGTTATTATATTAACCTTTTCAATGCCGCGCCTCAACAAAACGTAAACCTGCTTTGAATCTTATGTCATTGTGTCAAGATCACTTTTACACTGTACTTTGTGACACCTATATGTGTTGTTGGCGTTGAAAGGGTTAAAGAAATAGCAATTAAGCATGAAAAACAAAAGCTTTTAAATGAACATTTATTAGTAATTTTATTGTTTAACCTTTTCAACGCCAGCAACTGATATATGCTGCGTCACAAAGTACAACATCAAAGTGATCTTCACGCAATGACATTAGGTTCAAAGCAGCTTTATGTTTTGGCAAGGTTTGGCATTGAAATGGTTAATTTCTCACATTCAAAGTGAAAAGTAGAGTGTATTTTACTCTACTATCAACCTTCACCTGCAGCTCGCATAGATATAATTGGTTTAAGTAAAATGGCATTTTTTATGCTGCTGTCGGGAAAAAGTGGTCTCCTATGGCCCCTCAAGCAGAGGGTCACAAATTCCAACTGAAATTTACCATGAGCTTTATGGTGAAGGAAAACATGAGGAAACTGCACATATCTGACAAGATATTCAATGCTGTATGTTCCTAATTTGCACTGGGCAAGCGTGGGAACTGCAGCCCTCTCATTCTGAGAGGAGGCCTGTGCCCTGCAGTGGAACGTGTATAGGCTGTGATGATTACACTGTTGTACAATCTAGTACTCTTTGCGCAGAGGAAGATACCTCCGAGAGAGGTAAGCTCTACAAGCCGGTATCGCGTTTTGATGAGAAGCGCAGCGCCAGCGCAGAGGACGTGGTACGCAGCCTTGCGCAGCGCAACGACCAATCAGCGCGGCTCCGCGCTAAGCAGAATAAGGATAAGAAGAAAAGCAATTTGGAACTGTTCAAAGAAGAACTGAGACAGTGAGACATTTTTATAAATTTAATTTATGAAAACTATCCATTGCAAGTAAATGTTCATAGAGAAGAAAATCAATATTTCTTGATAACAGAGTATTTTTTTTATATTAACCTCGTAAATGATGAAATTTTGACTATCCATAATTTTAAACTTATTGTCAATTAAGAAAATTTGACATTTGCTGTAAATTACAATGTTAGAGTCCAACAACAAATAGTACAAAGTCAGGGACGTCTTTTTATATACCTAACCGTGTCATTTGACATGTATTAGAAATTTGTTCTCTTTTCATCTTTTACCTACTTTTTCTTGGTCTCTACGTTCAAGTCTTCACACTATTTCATGTACCCCCCAATGATACACCTTTGGTACCATCTGCACTTTCATCTGGCGAGATAGAGGTCAATCTCAAGTCAGTTTTATGTACAGTCAACCAATTTGATCCCTAGGCCATTATAGAACCTTGTTGCATTAATTCCTAGATAATTACAACGTCAGTGCGGGTTTATAAACTAAGGATTATAAACTTTCTGATCACAAAATTCAATAAACATAAAGAGTTTATAAACGTTTTCGCTATATGACATTAGAAAAAATAGAAGTTTTGACAGACAACAGTGACGATTTAAGTTATTAATACACAACCAAACTCCTTTCCTATTCATTATCGTTAACACATGTTCGCAAAAATCAAGATGTCATCATGACATAGGGGTACATCACGCAATAATCACTTTCGTAGAAGATAATCAAATTGATTCATATGACATGGTTCTATAGTGGCTTAGGAATAAAATTGGTTGACTGTACAAAAACCCTTGCGCAGGATTCAAGAGGAGCGTTCGGAGCGGCACAAATACAAGAATGTATTGCGCGAGCGCGGCACGACCGCCGGCGCGGAGCCGGTCATCGACATGCTGCCTGACGTCGGCTCCTACGACACCGGGGACCCTAACACCACTAATTTGTACCTCGGGAACCTTAACCCTAAGGTAACATAGTCCTCGGTGAATATGTAGTTGGGTGAATGAATATTCAAGCCGGATTCTTCTTAAGGCCGATTTACTCTAGACGAGGGAATGCTCATTCTGTTCCCACTATCAAATTCATTTAGTGTAAACAGACTTAAAACATTCTTTGGTTGTTCTGTCTGCGTTCGTAAATATTCTACAGAATATTCTAAGTATGCTCGTTCGCTTGATGTAATCGGCATTAGAGCGTGTGAACTATTGTTTAGAGCGTTCTTACGGGTTCGGACGTGCTCGCTCCCCGAAGCCGATAAGGGCCGATTTACACCAGACGAAAAAAGAGCAAGAGCGAGAACAAGAGCATTCTTTCCTGATCTTTTGGTGTAAATCCTGAAAACGAGCGTACAATAATTACACTACATTTTAACGTTAAAAGAAATAATGATAGTGTAACACGCTTAAAAGAAAAATTGGGACTGTGGTAAAAACGCAGATTTAATGCATGGTCTATTTTTTGTCAGGATTAAATTATTTTCAGCTTTTTAGTTCTTCTTATTAACATTAATAAAAGATTGTTTTTAAAAAAGTTTAATTTTCTTTTATTTTTTTTTTGTTCGTCTGATGTAAATCGGCCTTTCACAGGGATGTTCTGTTGGTAATTTTTTAACTTTCGTAAGTGCTTGTTATAGCTTAAAGATATTTTGACTTTACATTACAGGAAAAAGTTTGGTTTTATGTAATTGTGGTATTAGTCACCACCACCAATTACTGAATTAGTAAAATTGGTACCTGATCACTGATTAAAAATCATTGTATATATTTGTATGATGCGGTTAAACATAGAATGAAACAAATCATTGTTATACGTACAACTATCGGACACAAACAATTACGGTGATAAAATATTTAAACCAAAAGATTTTTGTTTTGTTGTATTTTATTCGAGTGTGTTATTTGTATTTTTTAGACCCAACAACAAGTTTTAATTATATTCAAAGTCAAAATGTACAGTGCTTATTCTCCGATTCTTATGATTTGTATGTTGTTCAGGGACTTTTCAGGTCATCTTACAGGCCGAAACGTAAGTTCTTACTATCTTGAATTCTTTTTATAGATAACAGAGCAGCAGTTAATGGAGATATTCGGTCGGTATGGCCCGCTAGCTAGCATCAAGATAATGTGGCCGCGGTCGGACGAGGAGAAGGCGCGCGGGCGCAACTGCGGTTTCGTCGCGTTTATGTCGCGTCGCGACGGCGAGCGCGCGCTGCGGTGTATCAACGGTGAGGGAAGTTCCCATTTGTTCTATGCAACTGATATATTTGGTACGATTTTGAACTCTGTTACTTCACGATTTCACATTTTTATGGGACAAATGGGACGTGCCCAACGGTGAGACGGGAGTTACGACCGTTGAAGATTAATGGGACAATTTGTATTATTACTTTACAATGATAAAAAAGCCATGGTAGCCTAGTGGTTTTATTTTTGGCTTCTCGAGCAGAGGGTCGTGAGTTTGAGCCCGGGCTCGCCCCTCTGTGATTTTCGTTTATGTGCGAAAATTAAATTTAAAAATTTCGCACACACCTGCGGCGAAATTCAATGGTGTGTGCGAAGTTTTCAATCCGCATTGGGTCCGCGTGGGAACTACGGCCCTGCCCTCTCATACTGAGAGGAGGCTTGTACCCTGTAGTGGTACGTAATATAGGCTGGGACAATGTAGCGTGCCGCGAACGTAACATTGTTACGACGACATTAGCGACCGAACTTTCGGTTTCGATTTCGGCGTTAGATTGAAGTTCCGGTTTCGGCAGAAAATTTCCCGAAACTAGCACCGAAACTTAGAAATAGTTAAGATCACAACATAGTTACTTTAATATTACAAAGACGAGGCCAAAAGGGTAAATCAACTGATTTAAACTCTGTTCATGTTAACGAGCTAGTATTGAGAGAATATCTTAGTAACACGTGATTGGATAAAGTTACACCGCTCAAAAAAAAAATAACATGTTTTTAAAGATCGATACGGTCGCTAGCACAACACACTAAAACCTTATTTAAGAAATATCATGCGAGTTGCAGTACACTGCCTTCGTTGTTTGATCGCTTATAAATCCGTAGCCGGCCGGCCCCGCGATGTAACGAACTCCCCCTCGCGTAAATAAGCCTTAAGGCTGCTTGTCAACTAGAGCGGAGCGAGCCAGTGAGGCGGTGAGCGAGACAAAAATGTACCAATAGAATTGCATATAAACTTCTCCTCTTCATTGGACAGGGATCACAGGGAGTTGCTAACTAGTTTAGCTTAAAAATTCATACAAAACTGGGAAGCGGAGTGAGGAAGAGTAGCGGGGAAGCGGGGTGGAGTAACGAGCGCGGGTACGGGTTGCGTCCCGGCCTCGAATGAGCATTTCTCAAAAAAAATGCCACGCCAATTTTTTTTTATATTCTCAACAATTTTATGTTATTCCTACTTAGAAGCACGAGCTCTTTCCATCCCTGTATTCCCTGGAGAGAAAAAATGTCGCGAAAATGTCATACATTTTATATGTTCTTCCTTTTCGTTACGCCATACAAAGTGTATGGAATAGTAACAAAATAGGAAAAAAACTTAGGGAAATTTATTTGTCATATTAAGATTGAAAGAGCTCGTGATTCTGAGTAGGAATAACATAAAATTATTAGAATAAAAAAAAAATATAGGTGGCATTTTTTTTTTGAGAAATGCTCAAATGACTCGTCGCTTGCACGCGGCCTAGCTCCGCGCATGGAAAAACAGTTTGCAATTACATTCTCGCACTACTCCGCTATCTAGCCAGGGCTGCATTAAGACGTCTGGAGGGCTCGAGGCATAAAAGGAGTGAAGCGCCTTGGCCACAAATTATTTTCTAAATAATTACTCATCGGAATTTGAAAGATTTTTTTTTCGAAGCCTGTTGTGGGTGGAGGCTCCGGGGTCCGCCCCTAAATCCGGCCCTGTATCTAGCGTCGCGTCTATAGATGGTCAGATATAATCCGCAACTTCCCGCTCCGCCGTCTCGTTCCTCTCCAACGTACAAGTATGTTTCGGACGCTTTTTACTTTATTGAACGATAGATGTCGTTATACCTATGAAAAACTAGATAACGTTTGACTGTTAGGGAATCTATAAGAATTGTATGTATTTGAAATTAAATGGATTAGCATAGCAACGGTGTTTGATGTAAACAATGTGGTCCTTCGAACCGGATTGTTGCAATGGTGTTGGCCAGTGTTGCAGAACTATCGATCGTTGACCTCGCAAACTATTCAGGATATCGATATTACTATCGATAGTATCGCACATGTCAATATTATCGATAGTGATTTATAAGCAATGCTAGTGATAATGGCAATACTATCGATACTATCGATAGTTTTATGTCCAATACAATTGGTAGTATCGATAGTATTGCAATAATGACCGAATACTATCGATACTATCGATAGTATCAATAGTTTTGTACAATCGATAGTACAAAACTATCGATAGTATCGATTGTTTTCGGTCATTATTGCTTAATTTTGCAATACTATCGATACTATCGATTGTATTGCCATTATCAATAGTATTGCTTATAGACCACTATCGATACTATCGATAGTATTGATAGTATTGACACGTGGTGATACTATCGATAGGCAACACTAGTGTTGGCCAATATTTGGTAGTCAGCCCGTTATTGTCGCCCACAGGCAAGGAGATAATGTGCTACGAGATGAAGCTGGGCTGGGGCAAGGCGGTGGTGATCCCGCCGGTGCCGATCTACATCCCGCCCGCGCTGCAGACGCCGAGCCAGCCGCCGCCGCCCTCCGGCCTGCCCTTCAACGCGCAGCCGCCCAGGCACAGGGCCAACAAGGTAATTATCTATACTAATATTATAAAGAGGAAAGATTTGATTGTTTGTTTGTTTGCATTGAATAGGCACCGAAACTACTGGACCGATTTCAAAAATTCTTTTGCCGTTAGAAAGCTACATTATCACTGAGTGACATAGGCTACTTTTTACCGCGGGAAAATACCCGGGAAAATTAATTTATCGCGGGCGAAGCTGCGGACGGAAGGCTAGTGTATTTATATATTTTGCTTTTACAGATCCCGCGCTTACGACCGGGCGAGTACTATCCGAGCGATCCCGAAGACCGCGATGCTTATGACGAGGTACGATATTAACTGTTCCTTTACCTACTTTACTTGGTTGGACGAAACATTTATTTACTTTAGAACCTATTTGGATACAATGTTTTAAACTTTCGTGATTTTCATTCATAACTATTACCACTCACGAGCTAAATTAATGAATCGATTTGTTTTAGATCTTATCTCAATCTATCGTCAAAGTTGTAGTACCAACGGAGAGGTAAGTAACCCATTCATATAGTCAAATGAAAATAGCTCTATGTATGTTTATGTGTGTGCTTGATTATGCAAGTCGACGTGTTTATCTATGTAATACTCTTTGATGTACGTAAAATACATTAAATTAACAGATAATACGAGAAACAAAAGGATCTCTTTCAGTTAACTTGTGTACGATTGAAAAGACATCAGAATCAAGATTAGACATGCAATATTAACCGAAATTAAAAATTAACATAAACAAATTAAAGGTACACATAATATATCGTCACTACTTTGAAAAACGCTCGTATCTCAAATAATAATAATCCAATTTGGATAAATTAATTTTTTTGTCATTTTTAATGAAGTATTCCAAAAGTAAATTTTGGTCACATGCATCGCATAGCCTATATTTTTCTGAAAGAGCAATCACTTTGAAACGATGAGATCCGTATAATTGTTGTTTGCGTGGTTGTAGCATTCAATTGTTTGGTAAAAAATATAACTGGATTTCTACAGAAACATCTTAATGCTAATCCACCGCATGGTCGAATTCGTGATCCGAGAGGGCCCGATGTTCGAAGCCATCATAATGAACAAGGAGATGAACAATCCGTTCTTCCGGTTCCTGTTCGAGAATCAGTCGCCGGCGCATGTCTACTACCGGTGGAAGCTGTATTCTATGCTCCAGGGCGACTCGCCCAAGCAGTGGGCTTTAAATGACTTTAGGATGTTCAAAGGTTCGTGAATTCAAAGCATTATTTCTTCAGAATTTATTTTCAGCCAGGGTGGTGTTTCTGAATCGTAGCTATTTTAAAATAGTGTTAGATGTTATTCAAATTAAATTATGCATAGTCAACTAAGAAATTTCTCAAGGTTCAATGTTAAATGCATGGCTTAAAACATCAAAGGCTATTTTCATTTCAAATCAATGTGATAACCAGCCTTCTTGTTTTGAAATTTCAAAATATTATTCCGATTTAGGAACTGTTTTTCTTAAAAGCAATCAGGTTGCTGGATAACATAATACATTAGCTGCACTCATCCAAAAGGGCTCGATCGATTTTAATATATTTTTTTAAAACAAACGATATTTGGAACGTAGGTATGTCAATTTGATAATTTATATGGCAGAAGTTTGCCGGGTCACCTAGTTGAAATAATATTTTTTTTCTGTTGTGACGTCTTCTTTTATTTAAATAGGTTATGGGCCCAGAATGAATGTCAAAATGTTTTATTTATTAGGTGGTTCGGTGTGGCGGCCGCCGGTTATGAATCTTTACACAGCGGGCATGCCCGACGAATTAGTCGACGAGGACGAAACCAAAGACAACATTCGAGGCACGCTCTCTATCAAGTATGTATTCACGCCTGACCTTTGACAGCACCATCCCGACAAGTGCAACTGGTAAACTCGTTGAGTAAATGTTTTTGCTATAAAAAAAACAGTAATTAGTAATATACCTTTGGCCTCATAGCCCTTTCATCAGGTGAGATAGGGGTCAATCACGGGTTAGTTTAAAAAAAACCTCGAACATGGGCCAAGTAGGTAGGTGATATACCTACATAAACATCTCGTGGTAAACACCTCTTGTTGTGGCTTGTATATAACACAAGTCGTTTCGATCGGCGTGACTGTGTAGACTCTGTTTTACTCTATAAAATACTAAATGCAAAGTTGGAAATCCCTTCCTTACTCCGAATGGTTTATCTCAAGGTCCCTCGTGCCCGTATTCGTCAATGTCGCAGAAAGGAATTGTTCTCTATCCCTACTAGCAGAACATGTTACGCTCATAATATGTTTATCAGACGTGCTTATAAATGTGTAAAACTAACAAATTTTGATATTTTTAACAGTACTATATTATCTTTGAAGAAATTGTTCCAATGATTGGCAGTACAATACAAAACTGTTTCTAAACTTTTAACTTTAGCCATACTTAGTTTATATCATAATGTGTAACTATGTAGGTATTTCTTAAGTACACATTTAACTATAATGTCACTGACGCATGCATCTTTATATTTAATATAATGTTGCATGTAATACATTTCTATTTGTATTTAGTTATACTTAAAAACTCGCTTCATCTTGTTGGTAGGCCTCCAACAAGATGGAGCGACGACCTGGTGAAGGTAGCGGGAACGCATTGTTTATTTATTTATTTATTTATTTATTAATTATGGTTCGCCAACAGGTACAACACTATAAAATTAACAAAAGAACAATGCATTTCTAATAATAAAAGAGTGATAACCCAATAACAGGCAAACACAGCAAGCATATTAATACAATCGATGACAGTGAGGAACGTGGCTTAACTAATTTTAACACTTAAAATAGCAAAATAAAACAATATAAAATACAAGAAAATGTTATAAAAGAACTAACAATAACCTTTTAACTAAGTTAAATAGGGACGCAAAAGGTTAAAATTAAAAATTACTAATAAAAAAAAAACAAGAATGCACAATAGGAGAAAAAGGGTAAAGACACGATATCAATAAACCAAGTCAAATTTTGAGGGAACATGGACACGAGACGCCGACAGCACAAAGAGCAACAGATACTTGTTCTACTTACTGTTAGATGCATCAGCTATGCATTTATAAAGTGCATTTTTATATTGATTCTGTGAGACAGACAGCAAGTCCACCCCAGCCACTCTAAATAGTTTATTATACTCGCTGCATATTCTAGGAAGAGTACTGTGCGAGCCAAGGTTGGTTCTAAATGTTTTTACAGCAAACGGCCGAAAATTGGCAAGGCGAGAGTTTTGTCGTGGAACAGTAAAGCCAATTCTACTCAAAAGTTCTGGACAATCTATTCGGCACGACAGAATCTTGTGAAGTAGCAATTGATCAGAAACCCAACGACGATCCTCCAGTGATACCATTTTAAAATGATCAAGCCTAGTCCTATAAGATGGTAATGACGGAACCTTTTTCTGATGATAAGTTAAGAAGAACATGAAACGCTTCTGAACTCGTTCAATTCTGTCTATGTGGCACCTGTACTGTGGATTCCAGACATTGGAACAGTATTCTAGGAGGCTACGGACAAGGGCAGAGTACGTAGCCTGTAACGCCTTTGTTGACTTGAACACTCTACAATTTCTCCAAACGAAACCCAATAGCCTGTAAGCCCTCTTAATTATGTTATCAATATGGACAGTGAAAGATAGTTGGCTGTCAATAATTACACCAAGATCTTTTATAAGGGATACTTCTTCAAGGACAACACCATCAATGGAATATGACGTCTCAAGGGGAGTTCTTTTTCTTGTGAATTTAATGTGCTTGCATTTACTGATGTTAAGAGGTAGTTTATTATTTTTTGACCATATCGAAATGCGGGTTAAATCTTCCTGGAGCCGTTGAGCATCTGACTGGGTTTTAATTGTGTTACAAATTTTTAAATCATCAGCAAAAAAAGAGAAAAAGGAGTGGCGGATTACCTTAGCCATGTCGTCAACAAAGACTAGAAACAACGTGGGACCCAAATGAGAACCCTGTGGAACACCGGATGAGACGCCATAACTCACCGATTCATGTCCACATACTATCACCTTCTGTGATCTGCAAGTAAGGTAACACGAAAACCAGTCCAACAAAAAACCATGCACTCCAAACATACCCAACTTTCGAATTAGCATGTCATGATCAACTCTATCGAAAGCTTTACTAATATCGGTGTATATGGCATCTATTTGGTCTCCCCTGTCTAAAGCTTCAGACAGATCAGAAACATGTAGTACCAAATTGGAGACGGTTGATTTATTACCGCGAAACCCATGCTGTTGTGGTATCAATAGTGGCTTAAGGTGATTAGTTAGAACCGTGTTGACAAGAGATTCAAAAACTTTGCCCAGAATAGAAAGCATTGATATAGGTCTATAATCATTAACATCATGCGGATGGCACAATGCCGATCTGTTTGGCGAGCCTTGGGGGAGGCCTATGTTCAGCAGTGGACGTCTTTCGGCTGAAATGATGATACTTAAAAAATTAAAATAATAGTAATAATTTTGAGATGTCGGAATCCGTATCAAAATAATATATGCCGTAAGTTACCTTTATATCCAAAATTAAATGTTCAAAATTCAATAACATCTTTACTATTAATCCGACATCATAAAATTTATCATAAAATAATTTTAATTATAATCCTTTTTATATTGTATTTAGCACTTTTACAATTTAAGGCAACTGTAGGTCTTATGTTAATCATAAGTATTTCTGTACACATTCTTGTATATGACCGTTTGTTTCTCTTCTCAATAAAATAAAATAAAATAAGTATATAAACCTATTTTAAATGAGTTTTTAATGGGAGCTGACCAAACGGGAGTCGGGTGTGCGTTGGTAGGCACGTGGTGAAAAAGGTTGCGGATCGACTGGCGTCCGTTGGCCGCGGGCCCCGCGTTGTTAGCCACTGGTGCGTTCCGTCGTGTCTTCGCAATGAATCAACGCATAGTATGCCACACCTGCGCTGCGTCGACGCACGTCAAAAATGTACTGTTAGAGACAGCGTAGCCCCCGCCGTACACCCGCTTCGTCTCTTGTCCGTTGATCCGTTGAAACGTCGCGTGCGACGACGCAACACATCTCAATGTGGCATGTCATAAAAAATATATTTAAAACGTAGCGTCAACGTTGTGACGACGCAACGCGACGCAATGCACCAGTGGAGCCTCACTCTAAAAATGCTGATGCAGTTGCAATATGTAGGGGTATCACCGCGTTATCTTTGTGTCCAGGCAAAGTATTCCTGCTATCAAACTTTAATTGTTAACAGTCAGCGGGACCGCCTAGAGGAGTTGATCCGAGGGCTGACGCCGTCGCGAACCGCCATCGGCGAGGCCATGGCCTGGTGCCTCGAGCATGCCGAAGCCGCTGGAGAGGTAACAATATGTATGCCATATGTTCAGCAGTGGACGTCTTTCGGCTGAAATGATGATGATGATGAAATGATTCTTAAGGGCCTACCGTGTTTTTGGCGCATTTGTTGCATTCATTTAATCTTGTGCTGTATAATTACAAGTAAAACTATAGTCTAGAAATTCATGTGTAAGATATTTGAGGATTCACTCTAATGACAAGTGTTTATCGAAACACGATTACTTATAGTTCGCTCGATGGAAAAATATCCAAAGTCGCCTCTAAAAAATAAAATGAATTCGCAGTACGACGCTAATACTGCATGGCAGGTCATGACTTTTTGAATGTTAATAAAACAAGCGCAGTCCAACCAACCTATCTTGAGCCATCGAGCCTCCCCCACGCCCGAAATCGCCCACCCAAAATCGATTAGCGTGGAAAGCTCGGTAAGCCCTTAGAGCCCGTTCCCACTATGTCGTTGTCGGATTTCAATTTTAATCGGACGTTCCAGTGGCAGAACATTTTATATGAAGCTGTTCACACTTGTCGGACACGATTTTGTCGGAAATAACAGAAACGATTTTGTCGGAAACAGCTTCATATAAAATGTTCTGCCACTGGAACGTCCGATTAAAATTGGAATCCGACAACGACATAGTGGGAACGGGCTCTTAACGAAATAGGTTGAAGAAATTTTTAGTCAATCTTGTAATTCACTGTTGAGTCTGTTGAACTTGCTATCGGTACGAATAAATGTCAAAATCCCGTTGTCATTACATGACGTGTTGTTGTGTGCGTGACCTCAACTCTCATGGCGTTACGTATACCATGTAACTCTGTATTTAAAATATATAGGTGGCGCAATGTTTAGCGGAGTCTTTGGCAGGCGAGCACACCGCGCCGCACAAACGGGTAGCGCGGCTGTACCTGATGTCGGATATACTGCACAACGCCGGCGCCAAACTCACTAATGCCAGTGCCTTCAGGAGCGCGTAAGTCAACATTAGTATACATAAAAGTACGATAACTTAAGAGCATGATGTATGTTGACGATGTCTGTCGATGCGCTCGAAAGGCGGTTCATACATTTTACATACTATATTGATAAGCAATGATCGGAATAGGTTTCGGGTAAATGACCTTGAACTGAACATTATACTTAACCCTTTATAAGGCCCCATTTATTGGAGCATACTACCACAGAATCAAAAGCAGCTGCTCTATCGAATGTATACCTGACAAACGATATTTTTAAAGCTAGTCGTATTTTCAATAATTACAATGGAAATTGTGACGTATAATGTAATCAATAAGGTTGAAATTCCAACTCAATGCACGTGGTCGCTAAATCGCCTCTGCCTTATGAAGGGTTAATATGGATAAGATTCGGGATTCCGGGACTTATTTTTTTTTTTTTTTTTTTTAAAGAATAGTTTCTTGACATGACATTATTTGAAGTTATATGGGAAAACATTAAAAAAAGTTAAAGAAATTTTGTGCCTGGTTCGTGTACGTATAATAGGCTAGGTAGGGGCGAGTTTTGGACTGGTTCCTACCACATGATCACATTACCTACCCCTTGCAGCATCCAATCCCGCCTTCTGGAGATAATGCGCGACTGCCACACGGCGTGGGCGGCGATGCCATCGCGGCTCCAGCAAGAGGGGTTCCGGGCGCGGGTCATGCGCATACTGCAGGCGTGGGCCGACTGGGCCGTGTACCCCACCGAGCTACTGCGCGCCGCCAGTGACGCGCTGTGCGGCCGCGCGCCCCGCGACAAGGTGCGTGGTGGACGCAGATACACGGCAGCGGCGATGCGGCGCGGCTCCAGCAAGAGGGTTCCGGGCGCGGGTCATGCGCATACTGCAGGCGTGGGCCGACTGGGCCGTGTACCCCACCGAGCTACTGCGCGCCGCCAGTGACGCGCTGTGCGGCCGCGCGCCCCGCGACAAGGTGCGTGGTGGACGCAGATACACGGCAGCGGCGATGCGGCGCGGCTCCAGCAAGAGGGTTCCGGGCGCGGGTCATGCGCATACTGCAGGCGTGGGCCGACTGGGCCGTGTACCCCACCGAGCTACTGCGCGCCGCCAGTGACGCGCTGTGCGGCCGCGCGCCCCGCGACAAGGTGCGTGGTGGACGCAGATACACGGCAGCGGCGATGCGGCGCGGCTCCAGCAAGAGGGTTCCGGGCGCGGGTCATGCGCATACTGCAGGCG
Source organism: Archips xylosteana (assembly GCA_947563465.1). Taxonomy (NCBI): domain Eukaryota; kingdom Metazoa; phylum Arthropoda; class Insecta; order Lepidoptera; family Tortricidae; genus Archips; species Archips xylosteana. The sequence goes on from OX387344.1 coordinate 4,897,713, forward strand.
TGGGCCGACTGGGCCGTGTACCCCACCGAGCTACTGCGCGCCGCCAGTGACGCGCTGTGCGGCCGCGCGCCCCGCGACAAGGTGCGTGGTGGACGCAGATACACGGCAGCGGCGATGCGGCGCGGCTCCAGCAAGAGGGTTCCGGGCGCGGGTCATGCGCATACTGCAGGCGTGGGCCGACTGGGCCGTGTACCCCACCGAGCTACTGCGCGCCGCCAGTGACGCGCTGTGCGGCCGCGCGCCCCGCGACAAGGTGCGTGGTGGACGCAGATACACGGCAGCGGCGATGCGGCGCGGCTCCAGCAAGAGGGTTCCGGGCGCGGGTCATGCGCATACTGCAGGCGTGGGCCGACTGGGCCGTGTACCCCACCGAGCTACTGCGCGCCGCCAGTGACGCGCTGTGCGGCCGCGCGCCCCGCGACAAGGTGCGTGGTGGACGCAGATACACGGCAGCGGCGATGCGGCGCGGCTCCAGCAAGAGGGTTCCGGGCGCGGGTCATGCGCATACTGCAGGCGTGGGCCGACTGGGCCGTGTACCCCACCGAGCTACTGCGCGCCGCCAGTGACGCGCTGTGCGGCCGCGCGCCCCGCGACAAGGTGCGTGGTGGACGCAGATACACGGCAGCGGAGATGCCGTCGCGGCTTCCAAGTTCGTATCGTTGTGTTCGTATAATTGTTCTGATTAATACTATTAGGGTGAAGTCACATCTATCAGAATCGAATCGCATTTAGCTGGATGATTTTGGACACACTATACGCATCGCAAGTTAAAGTATGCTGTTACATGTTTTCAGCTGCTAAAGGGTGCTATCGCATGCTTTTATCTGCTAAAGGATGCCAACGCATGCTTCAGTAGGCTTATACGTTACGCCGTAGTTGAAGTTGAAAACTGTTATGGATGGATAGGTCAACTATAAACAAACGTTATTGTGCTAGCGTGTATTCTAGAAGCAAATAAAAGGAAAAAACGCAAAAGACGAAGGATAATCCACTATGGAAAACTAGGGTTGTCAATGGAAGTTTTTATTTATTTATTTATTTATTTATTTATTTTCGGAGAACCAACAGCTACAAATTACAGAGTAGGTTAAACATGTAATAACATAGGAGCCAATTATAGGATCTCACAAATAGAACCAAGAAAAATAAAAAGAAAGAAAGTACGCGAACAATCGCAAAGTTGTGCCACACAAATTTTGATACAATAATAAAACAAAAACTAATCTCTATACAAAAATAAAACATATTAGTAAAAAGCAGTCACTACCTAAGCACGCTCAATCAAACCACCCCCCCACCAACCGCCGCCTCACCGTAGAAAGATTACAGTTAAATATATCGATATCCAGCTCTTCCGCAACGCCGTTCACACTACGACAAGCTCGCCTCAAAAAACTATTCCTCCTGTATTTTGTTGTGCCAAACTTAAGGGAAATAGGTGGATAGTATCTTTTTGACCTATTAGGGGTATTAAAAGATATACTGGACAGCAGTTCGGGACAATCAACCTTACCGTTGGTGATACTAAGAGCATAGATGATGTCCGCTATCTCACGACGCTTGTGCAACGGGATAAGGTGATGCCTCTTACAAAGGGTGCAGTAATCAGATGAACTATATGGGATCTTTAACTTAAAACAGAGAAACTTTATAAACTTTTTCTGTACACGCTCGATCCTATCAATATATGTTTGATAGCAGGGATTCCAAATTTGGGACGCATATTCAAGTTTGCTTCTGACATATGAACAGTATAAAATCTTAAGAGTTTTAGCTCTAGTGAAATTCAATGAGCTGCGCATAATAAACCCAAGCATCTTCAAAGCACTAGCAACAATACCATCAATATGTACATCGAACAATAGCTTCGAATCATGAACAACACCTAGATCTTTCATAAAAGGCAATCTTTGCAGCACAATACCCTTTAGACTATATACCGTTGGAATTAAATTACGCTGCCGAGAAAAGGTCACTGTAAAGCACTTAGATGGATTTAAATCTAGCTTGTTAATGCGGCAATATTCATCAAGGCGAGCAAGGTCAGACTGGATAAGCAAGGAGTCAGCTTCAGACTTAATTTTGGCACACTTGTAACACTGTTTTGTAACACTTTCAATTGTGTAAGCAGTCTTTCTCAATCGCAAGCGTTAGTCTCACGCGTAAGTAACTGTTCTCATTCGCAAGCATCTAATCTCACGTCTTAAGCAGCCGTTCTCATGCTTTATCTTGAATAAGCATTCTTCAGTATGTTAAATGGATAGCTACACTTATACACATTTAATGCTGAAGCTGAATCGATGCGGAAATGAATTGATGCGGACGCAACTTCATACAATATTGCGTTTTTGTATTACAAAATGCGATTCGGCTGATAGATGTGACTTCACCCTTAGCGCGAACGGAACGGCACGATACGAGGTTCGGAAAAGCCGGGTTCGGAAAAGCGAACTGCCATTTTCGGCGCGATTTTGAACCTTATGTCGAACAAAATCATGCCTCATGCTCTTGCCTCGCGACTGCTTCAGTGGAGACCCGGCTAATCGAATTTCACTGTTGTATATTCTGTGTAACGTTTAGTGATGTGCTCGATCGGACTTAACTTTCTTACTCGATCGGTGTCCTGACCTGCCCTTGAAACGATAGTTGACGTCATTTGATGTTTTGCGTGACATATTTAATAGTTTTTCATTGCTAACTATGAGTTGCTTATTGGTAACAAAAAAGGAAATTTAAACAAATTAATGAAAACATTTTGGGAGACTTAATTTGGCCCAGTTGCTTTCACGCTACTCACCTGTAAATTTATATGCAAATCAGAGTCCAAAATTAAATGTATAATGTTTTGAGAAATGCTCTGAAGTTGCGTTATGTACTTAGTGTCGTTTGTCGTGTAGCAGGAAGAAGAGGAGGACATCGACGGCGTGTCGGACGCGGGGTCGGGCGCGTCGACCCCCGGCTCCACCGGGTCCTGGGAGGGGGGCGGCGCCGGGCCGCTGGACGGGGCCGCGCTGCGCCGCCTGGCCGCCACGCGCCAGCCGCCGCCAGACATCGACGGCGTGCCAGGTACACACACACACACAGGCGGCGCCGGGCCGCTGGACGGGGCCGCGCTGCGCCGCCTGGCCGCCACGCGCCAGCCGCCGCCAGACATCGACGGCGTGCCAGGTACACACACACACACAGGCGGCGCCGGGCCGCTGGACGGGGCCGCGCTGCGCCGCCTGGCCGCCACGCGCCAGCCGCCGCCAGACATCGACGGCGTGCCAGGTACACACACACACACAGGCGGCGCCGGGCCGCTGGACGGGGCCGCGCTGCGCCGCCTGGCCGCCACGCGCCAGCCGCCGCCAGACATCGACGGCGTGCCAGGTACACACACACACACAGGCGGCGCCGGGCCGCTGGACGGGGCCGCGCTGCGCCGCCTGGCCGCCACGCGCCAGCCGCCGCCAGACATCGACGGCGTGCCAGGTACACACACACACACAGGCGGCGCCGGGCCGCTGGACGGGGCCGCGCTGCGCCGCCTGGCCGCCACGCGCCAGCCGCCGCCAGACATCGACGGCGTGCCAGGTATACACACACACACACAGGCGGCGCCGGGCCGCTGGACGGGGCCGCGCTGCGCCGCCTGGCCGCCACGCGCCAGCCGCCGCCAGACATCGACGGCGTGCCAGGTACACACACACATCGACAGAGTTCCTGGTACCCGACACATACACACATCGACAATGTGCCTGGTACCCGACACACACACACACACATCGACGGCGTGCCAAGTATCACGAACTATTCATTGCTAAAAATTACCTCGACGTTTCGACCACATTGCAGCGGGCGTGGTCACAAGTCGACTGAAATGTTTTTAAGCACGTTTGTTAAGCCGCGCGAACCATCGTAGAACTTTTTCCAAGTAAGCGTCATACATAATCATTTCTCTTGCCAAGCAATGCCATGTCACCGTGACATTTTCTGTGAAAAGGTTCCAGAGCTGGTCACGATTGTTGATTCGACTATTTGACTGTACAATAACCACGCACATCATGTGTGCAACCACGGTTGCCAATTTTTTTAATTATTTCATTTAAATTTATTCCTCAAGTCAATAATGACATTGTTTGAAATCACTTAGACGACCAGATGGCCTAGTGGTTAGTGACCCTGACTATGAAGCTTGAGGTCCCGGGTTCGATTCCCGTGTCGGGGCAGATATTTGTATGAAAAATACGAATGTTTGTTCTCGGGTCTTGGGTGTTTAATATGTATTTAAGTATGTATCTGTCTATATAAGTATGTTTATCCGTTGCCTAGTACCCATAACACAAGCTTTGCTAAGCTTACTTTGAGACTAGGTCAATTGGTGTGAATTGTCCCGTGATATTTATTTATTTATTTATTTATTTATTACTTGTCAATAAATGAAAGTAGGGTAAATCGCCAATAACTGGCCACCTCATACTAAAAATGAACTCATTCACCCTTAATAGAATTCATGTTTAGTATAAGGTGTTAATTTTACTGGCAACCCTTCTATAACTGGCAGCGTTATTCTAAATTTTATTCTATTTGTAGGGGAACAGAGTTCATTTTCAGTATGAGGGGGGCCAGTTATTGACGATTTACCCTAAACGCAAAAAAGCACGTGAGTGGATAAGCAGTGACATTAGTGTTTGTATCGTGTGAGCAGTGGACGAGGACATCGACGGCGTCCCCCTGGAGGCGCCGCGGCCGGCGGGCGGGTTCGTGCCGTCGCGCTGGGAGCGCGTGGAGCCCGCGGCGGAGGCCTGGCAGCCCGAGCCGCCCGCGCCGCCCGACCCTGAGCCGCCGGCGCCGCCTTCACTCAACGAGAGGTTCACGAAATTCACATTAATACTTTGATCAATTATAACTGTAGATCCACAGTCGCGCGCCCGAAAATGTCCGAACCAAATGAGCGCCACTTTGATAAAAGCGGCCTTCTTTTTTCTCAGAACGTCGCGTGACATTGTCAAGTTTAGCTGTCAAGTGGAGTTTTGCCGCTACCGAAATTCGACTGTAATGAAGTAAAGTCTAGGTTTAAATTTCTGTGTAGGTGATGATTTTATTTGTTACGCAACCAAATAAAAAAGTTCGGACTTAGGACGTAGGGAATTTGAAATTATTTAGCCTAAATAATTACAAGTTATTCTCAAGTCGTATTAGAGTTGTTTTCAAAAAAATTGTACGTAGTTAAGGGCTTAATCAAAACAAAATTACGATCGCTTTCTTTGTGTTACGAAGTTAGTCATACAAACTATATGGGTAACTTTCGTCACACAAAGGAATCAATTAAGTTCTGTTTTTATTAAATCGCTTAATTGAGTACACTTTTTTTGAAAACTTCTAACGGCTAACGTGGGGCTAACGTGCCCACCAGGCTTCTGCGAGAGTCTAACCACGCATTCCTGAGGCCATATGGAATAATAAAATGTTATCTGAACCTAGGTCGAAATATGCTTAGTTTTTGAGTTATTTCCAGTTTTATGTTTAAATTTTACTATGAAAGTGGTGGAGGTGCTGGGATTGCGTATTTATTTATGTATGAAAAAATAAAAAAGACAAAAAGCATAATTCGATCTAGGTTCATATAACATTTATTACTCCATATGGCCTCAGGAATGCGTGGTTACACTCTCGCGGAAATTTGGTGGGCACGTTGTATGTGCTTTAACGGAGAACAGACTGGTTTTTCGAAATCAATCTGAGGACTCGGATGGATTAATATCCATCCGCCTAATGGCGTCTGAAATAAAATGGCTCGTTTTATGTACAATTTAGTAGACCGTAAATCGGCGTGTCTTTGAACTGCGGGGCGACTTTAAAAAGTAGTTTGCCGATCAACTCACGTATTTTTGTTAGCATTTGCTATTCCTTGTCGATGTCTTTATAGATCTTCTTTTTGTCTACATGTCAACTATTTATCTCATATGGACAATGTCGACTTTATAGCGATTTTAAAATTATCTAAGTGGCCTACGTTGGCTTACGATATAGTCGGGGTAAGAAAAGGTTCGTCACTTTTCGACCTTAACTCGTTGACATGGAGTCGAAAAGTGACGAACCTTTTCTTACCCCTACTATACTTTAGTGACAGAGATGAGCATTTATTCGAATAATTTTTTATCCAAAGAGTAAAGTTAATAAAGTAATCCAATAAATTATCCGTGGTTATTATTCCACGAATAATTTATTCGAACAAGAATAATCATTCGATAATTTTATTCGTCATTCGCGAATAATTTGGTTAGTCTCACTCGTCGTTCGAATAAATTTTGCCCATCTATGTTTAGTGAAACATTTCGCCATGAACCTCGTAAGCACGCCGCTGTCGATTCCTCCGTTACAGCAGCACTTCCACCGCGTCGATGTCGGAGGAGCTGTCCCTGAAGCGCGAGACGCTGAGAGAGATAGAGGTGCGCGTGCTCAAGTACGCGGACGAGCTGGAGGCCGGCCTGCGCGCGCGCCGCGCCGCGCTCACGCCGCAGCAGCAGCTGCAACACTACCGCCGCAAGCTCATCAAGAAGGTACGGTAATATAGTGTAAATCTTCCCAGGTGAATTTTTCGCTTCGAGCCCTTATTTTTCAAAACAAACGATATCGTCATAGTATTAAGGTTCAAATTTAATGTTATGGCTCGAACCGAAAAATTCACCTGGGAAGATTTCTACTATAGCTATTTATGCAACTGTATCGTAATCTCTCTCTCTCTCTCTCTCTCTCTCTCTTCTTCAGCCCATAGCCACCTAATGCTGAGTGTAGGCATCCTGCATTGCTCGCCACTCATCTCGGTCCAGTATCGTAATAGGGGTCCTTAAAACACGAATGTGGTTTCATGAAACGAGGCGTAGCCGAATTTCATAAAGGGTTACATGAGTGTTTTAAGGCCTAATTACGTACAGTTGCATACAATATTTTATCTTCTCTCACACATTTTTCCAAAAACGAAGTAGCCTTTTTGCATTATCCATGCCTTAAAATCTTATATTCTATTCTATTCTTGATAGCATTTATGGTATAATTTTCTGGACTTTGCTAGTAATGAATTATGAGTCATTTCCTTCGCCGCATCTAAAATATCGGGCGGAGTCAAATTTTCTTCGCATTCACTGATATCAGATATTTTTAAGCAAGAACAATATTTTCCCACGAAAATTCGTACAACAAAACGACACGTATGAATGGAATGGCGCTAAAACCCAGTACATCACCGCGCTTGTGCGCGCATGCGCTAAAGTGGGCGCTGCCACAGACAAGTGAAAATTGGAATCAAAACTTGGTGATATAAACTTTTTGGATTTGCCCTGTATCGTAATGGTAAAAAAATTTGTATTATAACATTATTTCGTTAGAAGAAAAGTGTTATAATATGTTTTTTTTTTTAATATTTCGGTATTGTGTTTAAAAAGTATGTCAATATAAACTCTTTTTGTATTCCATAATTCGAATTTTACGATATGAGAGTAGATAAAATTACATAAAGTTTACCACTGACAGTTGGTTTGCCTTCATTTCATATTCAACTTTAATGACCTACAAATAAAGCCAATTTTAGAATACTGTTACCCACGTTTGCAGATTTTGTAATAGCTACTTTATTAGTATGGTGTTAAAGTTGGAAATGAAATGAAGGCAAGCCATCTGTCAGTGGTAAACTAAAAGTAAACGTATTGTACCCGCACCCCGCGTCATCGCCATCGTCAGCCGGCGGCGGCCTGCGCGCGCAGTTAGTGTAACCATAGCAACGGGTGGCAAGAAAAAGTTGATACACTCTTAAAAAATCTTGTTAGCAACTTATCATAATCATTTAGTTAGATGATAAAGATACTAATTAATGGTTTGAATTGACCTGCGATTTGTTTGGTGAGCATTATTCCCCTCGTAAGGCCAAAGTTAAATTTTGACTGTCATAATTTGAAACTTATTGAGAAAAGAAAAAATTACATTCACTTTTGACTATATTCAAAATTTAGGATATTGGGCCTTACGAGGTTATTGTCCGCAAAGACATGGCCGGTAATTAATTACAGATCGCCGTTTCCACGTAAGGATAAAACGATTTTGCTGAAAAGGGACGATGAACCGTGCTTAAATGTTACTTTTAATGTTTTGGTATATCAATTATATATTGTTACAGGCGTCCCGTGAAGCGAAGGTGGCTGTTGAGGTGGCTTTGGAGTCGCCTTCGCCGAGGCGACGACCTTCACCAGAAGACGATACCTACTCGTAAGTTCGCACCATCCAAATTACACTTTTTTTATTATAAATGTAAAAGTGTACGAGTACCTACTATGTATGTATGTATGTAATATATTTATTCATAAAAAGTTACACTTTCATTTAAACCATGCCCCGCAAAACTGCTTACGCAGTTTGACTGCAGGTAACTCGCTTTATATAAACATAGCTTATAAATTATTAAAATAGATTAAATTAATTCAATTATACATAAATGGTTACAACGAATTTAACAAATGTTCTATGTACGTCCGTGCGTGCGTATGCGTGTGTATATGTGTGAGTGCTGGTTTGTTACTCCTTCACGTGAGACTTGGCCGCTTTAAATATCTACTTTAAAATATGTACCAGCTCTCGGAATATAACAGCACATTTATTTTCCAGAACTTCGTCGAAAAAATCAAAGAAATCTCGTGAGCCGTCTTTGTCGCCGCCCTTGAAAAGATCGCGACATAGGTGCGTATTGTTATTTCTTTTCTATGTTAATAGTCCTATAAGAGTTAGTTAAATTTTCAGTAAGATGTTTTTCTCACATGACGCCATGATGTACTCTAACGATCTGTTTCCCAATTTTTATTATAATTTATAATATATGCAAGAAACACTCAATAGGGATGTTGATACCACCAATCAACTGACGTACTTTTTATGAGCTGTCAAAACACAATTCTCCCATAGAGTTCGAATGGCAATAGCAACTTATGACGTCACTTGTTCGCCAACTCAATCGACTAACTATTTATAGACATAGACATAACTTTATTCGACATCAAAAAAAAGAAAAATACACTGACTAATACAGGAGAAAAATAATAATAAAAAAGAAAACAATAATAATAATTAAAACAAAAAAAAAACATAATTGAGATGTCGAAAACGAATTTGACTCAGCATTAAGCTGCAGTAGGTGCCTGCTATAGCGCTGATTTTCAGTCAAACCCTTCATATCATTGCATCAAACTATTTGTTTTAAAGCAACAAAAAATCTTATTTTACAATTAATCGAACATTAATCTGGTTTTTAGGGCTAAAATAAAGCTTTTTTTTAACTGGAGTCGTGTCTTCGAATTATTTTTAATGGCATCAACATCCATATTACGCGTTGTGTTGATATGACTTACTTCTCTGAAGTTACTTTTATTTGCAACAGTGACCGAAAATCTAGATCCAGATCGCGCGAGAGGGAGCGAGACAGTGAGCGTTCCCGCGACAGAGAGCGCGAACGGGAGCGCGAGCGTGAAAGGGACAGACGCCGCCGCTCGCCGGCCACGCCTCCCGGCCACCACCATCGGAAACACAGCAAGCACTCCAAGTATAAGTATTAGATTAGTTGCCCATTGGTAACTTACAATAGCCCTTTCCAATCTTGAACGATCGTATACCAACGGATTATTTCTTAAACAATGCGGCAGTCAACTCCTCACTTTATGATGCTTCGTTGTTAGTATTCGGAGAGAGAGAAATAGTGACAAACGTGCATTTTGCACGAATATATTGACGACTGACATCGGAAAATGCGAACGTAACCACGTTGGCTTTTTACATTATGTACAGCCAAGTGTAAAAAATATGGGTGCATACAACTTGCTCATAAATATGTCCCAACTCTCTCTTATGTCGTCGAATTAAGGGGTATTGGTACGTAATTATGAGATGATTAAATCGATACAAATTTTTGCACTTGACTGTACCAAGTAATTCCTTTACCAACTTAAAGTTCAATATCAACTGTATGGCTTAAAACATCAAAGTATATTTTCAGTGATGATTCAACGTGACAGTCAGTCCTATTGTTTTTATTCTGATGTAGGAATAGTTGGTCGACTATACATTAGAAAGAGAGCAGGGAATATTTGCTGTCCGTTCAGGTTTGGAAAGGGTGGGGGTTCGGATACCGACAAATAGGATAAGTTAGTTTTAACATATAAATTAAGTTGCTATCATAGTGTTCTATGTTGAATGAGCGGGTTCTTGGGGAAGCGCCAAGAAATGATTTATTTTATTAAGATTACTGTAAATAGTTTTGTTGTTTAAATCGTGAGAAAGAGATGTATTCTTAGGGCTTTTACACATTGTGTACTACATAGGACGACAGTTTCGTTTCTGAAGAAAGATTAAATGTAATAATAAAATTTACAATGTGTAAAGGCCCTTTAGCCTGTACACCAAAATAGCCTCTATACTTGGAATAAAAAGATATTTCATTGTGACGTGATTCTTCGTTGTAAAGAGGACCTAAACGTACTCTAGCTTCACAAAATATTTTGTTTCATTTAATCTTTACAACTCCAAATCTAACTCGTCACTACTTTTAAAAAAGATCATATTTAATAGATGTGTAAACTAAAGTGAACCCTAAATTTAATCGTGTAAAGTTCACTCAGGAAGATTATCAATTTTGATACGAGCTTTTTTAAAGTACTGATGATCTGTATGGTAAAGTTTGAAACTTATGCCATTGTGTGAAGACGACTTAACACTATGCTCTGACTATATTTTTCACTGGCATTAAAAAGTTAATAGGCTCCCTGATGTGCCTCATGAGTGACTTTACTGGTACGTCCATGAGGCACATGTGCCTCATGACTTTAAGCGTTTAATGTCATTCATTATTTATTAGTCTATGGGGACGTGTCGAAAGAACGCTGCACTAAACTATGTAATTTTTATCTTCTACCGTGCGGTATTTTCATAAACTGAATAAATTAAATGACAAATACATGATTGTAAAACTTTATTAAATAAACATTTTTATTCCATAATGTAATTTCATTGCAGACATAATCAATTTACCTATAGTCGAACATATTCAATATCAATAGAACACAACATAATCCAAATTTAGAACACAAATACCAATACACATAATAATTCGTTATTAATATTATAATTAGAGAGCAAACTTATACAAATAAATTGAAGATCCATAAAAATGAGCAAAATTTTAGGCATTTACATTATTCTAATAAACAAGACGGCGAGGTGCAAGCAACAATTCTACAAGTCAAAATTATAAAATAATAATTATATTATTATTCTTTATATGTATGTGTTCGGTTCTCTTTACTCTTGTTACTATAGTCCTGTCAATCGTTCTAAGGTTAACTGAAATAGATCCCTTTAAGGAATAAGTTCTCCTTTGTACATCTGTTTCTCTTGTTAACTGTTAATTTCATGTTTTTATGTACAGTAATACATACATTAAATCAACAAGCATGTGATTGAAAAAAGTGGATGCAAGTGAATTGTCGTTCTTTGCAGGGTTCTGAGGCGGAGGCCTTTGTTTAACAGTGAACGTCTTCCGGATCATTATGATGTTGATGATGAGACTGACAAGTTAATCGGACTAATAACAGCCTTTGGGCACTAGCCACCAATGAGTTTATGGTCCAGCTGCAAAATTTATTTTAAAACATTTTTTTCGTGTATCTAAGCGATCATTATCGCGGGGGATTTTCAGCCCCCATGTACCTTTACGGGATAGACGTTGATAACACAACATATCGTCACTACTTTGAAAAAAGCTCGTCTCAAAATCGATAACATGGCCAAGTGAACTTTACTACATGCGCAGCAAGGTTCACTTTGGTTTACATATTGATTTGAGATCGAAGATTTTTTCGAAGCAGTGACGATATTCAATCATAGCCCAAAGTACTGTTCCTTTGACTTGTAGCATTGCAATATGCACTATAGAAAAGAAGCCGCTAGCTGCACGCACTATATGACTAGTTGCTAGGCGATATATATTTAAAATAATAACATCATTATAGACATCTTTGTATTGTTAATAAAGCTCTTAGCATTGTTCATAGCCTCGCACCCAAGCAGCAAAAATTGGTTTTATAATTATCCTGGAACAACCGTTTTATCAGGACTATAACGGGATAGTAAGGTCTTATAACAACGGAAAAGGGCCCAATTTATAGGCATACTTTTTCTTCTAAGACACCCATAAGAGATTTGGTGGCTACCACTTAGACCACTAATATCCCTATAGTCGAACTACGCAGAACTAACTGCTCCCCGCGAAGTCAACTATTAGCGTCTTACAGAACCACACACGACTTTAACGTACTCCTTGCTTCTGTTACAAGCTCTTTCAAAAACAGTTGGGAATTATAAAGTAAACGTGGTCGTTGGAGCGCATATTGAAAAAAATATACAAATAAGTATTTGATATTTGATAAAAAGGAAAGTTATTTTTCCTTAATAATGTATTATATACAGTATGGCATAATAGTAAACGTGTTACTTGTGTTTGTGTGGCAAACGAGTATTTTCGATGAAGTATATTATGTTTTATATCTAAATTTTTACTCGCTTCTTGAAATTAGTGTATATAATAAGTTGCATTTGAAAATAATATTCATTTTAATAAAGCGTACAATGAAAAGTTGCCATTTTTTACAATTAGCCTTCCTAAGTTCATTACAGAACTTTTATAGACGTTCTTGGTTTTAAAATGGTTTGCATTAGAACCAAACCATCGCCATACTGTTAGGAATTAGGGTTCCATAATTATTTTAAGGACCGAACGATTTTTTAAATGGGGGATTTTCGGCTACAATTTAAAAATAAAATAGCTCCTTAGTGATCGATAGATGGCATTTAAAAATAATGAAGTGGCCAAAGATGTATTAACGGTAGTGTTGTTATGAGGGTTTTTCGACAGGCGAAACATCGCCAGACGGCGTTAGTATCGTGAGGTCTGTTTGACATTTGCGTCGCGCTCGTGACTGGTTAAATAACTAAATGAGCCAATCGCAAGCAAGACTGAACGTTAAATGGACCTCACGATACTAAAGCCATCCAGCGACACTTCGCCTGTTGAAAAACCTTCAATAAGAAAATATGAAGTTTAAACATAAAATTGCACCGAAAATTACTTCAAAACGTGATAAATATTATTATGGTCATTAAGGAATTTTATTGATTCTTTTTCAAATAACTACCTATTTCTTTGTAATAAAAAACTCGAACTCGATAATGTACCTACTTAATTATTTATGAACGCCATCTGTTGCAGTCTTTTAGAACAATTTGTTTTTATTTAGAGCTGTGCACATATTTTGTATCAGGTTTAATATTTCGCCATGTGTAGATGGTGTTGGGTATGGGTTGTATTTTTAATATTTTTAGGTTTATGTGCAGTGATCGGAACTATGGGTGCAAAACCCTAACAAAACTTGCCAAGCGGGCATGAAACAGTGCTTACAGACATGAAAATATTAATTAACTACTGAAAATCTGAGATTTCGATATAGAGTTAAATTGAACACTAATCTGCCAATAATATTCTTAGTACCTGGGCGACCGAGCTCTGCTCGGGCAGAAACTCGGTACCAAGCGTTTTCCCAGAGATAAGACCAAGCTAGATCAATTTTTCATCCCCGAAAACCCCCAAATACCAAATTTCATCGAAATCGTTGGAACCGTTTCCGAGATCCTGATTATATACACCGGAGGGGTGGGGGGGGGGGGGGGGGTTGAGAGGGGGGAGGGGATGCGGGGGAGGGAGCGCGGGGGTCTTAAAGGGGGGATGAAAATTTCATTGATTTTGCCGTAGGATGCACCGTTTTCAAGATATTTGACAAAAACACCGGAGGGGGTGGAGGGGTGAGTCACGTTAAACTATCGTCCGTAAACCGACTTTACAGACAACCGGCTTTTCCTGTTCTGTGCTCCCAATAGGGAACGTGCACATAGACGGTGCTGCCAACTGGTGCCATAAGGGTGCCATCAATTTGAATGTTTTACCTTGATAAGTTTGTTTTACTGTCCGCATAGTGTCTCTTCTGTCGCATTAGTGCTGCCACCTATAGTTACTGCACGTTCCCTATAATACTTTTTCTAACAAAAAAGTAACTTTTTCTCGCAAAAAAATAACTTTTTCTCACAAAAAAGTAAGTTTTTCTCACAAAAGAAGAAACTTGACGTTTTCTCATAAAAAATAAACTTAAAAAAAAACTAAAAATCTTGAAAAAAACGTGGTATCGAACCGAGGTCGGCTGGATCCGCGACCACCCGATTCCTAATGTGCCATTATGATCTGCTCGAAGTCGGCGAAATTTAGCTTTATATTCTAATGCAAACAAAAATAGCCGGAAAACACGAGTAAAAGCGATTTTCTGAAAATGAAACATAGCTAGATCAGTTTTTCATCCCCGAAAACCCCCACATACCAAATTTCATCGAAATCGTTGGAGCCGTTTCCTAGATCCTGATTATATATATATATATATATATATATACATATATACAAGAATTGCTCGTTTAAAGGTATTAGATTTTTCTTGGTTGTAAATTCTCCTTAATGTCAGCTTTACAAGCTTTGCCAAAGTTCTGCACCCAGAGTTCCGATCACTGTTTATGTGTCATCCTTTGAATCTATCATGGTAGTGCTTATGGACATCGATGTGGTTTTGTCCAGAACTATCAATATTAACATTTTGTGTACAATTTACAAATTTACTATTTTGTCCGGAACCCTCGCTAACTTCTACGATACCTTCTTTGCCTAAAATTTATAACCACGAGCCACGCACGACACAAAAAAAATAGCTGCGATGAGACTATAACAGTATTACTGCGACCATTAAAAGCAATTGTACACTTTTACTGGACTTCACGAAGACAATTTTGAATAGTAATTATATTACACGGAACTCTTATAATCGTGTTAAGATTATAACAGCGTTCGACATATCCACAATAGAACCAAGTATAATTACTCTTGGAATAAGCCGTTATAGAACTAATTTACTTATTATTGATCCACATTGTGAACTTATAAACCCTTATAAACTCAAGTAATAAGTGCAAATGGTTTCCAGTACATTTAGTTCTAATTGATACTCTTATAAGCATACTTTGCTTACAATGGACTTATAATTATTCTTGTAGGCAATTATAAGTATAGCTTACCAGAGCAAGTATACTCAAGCGTGTTTACACCTTCGCAGTACTTTTATAGGACATCTCAGCTTATACTGTGCTGTTAATTTGGGTCTATAAGCGGTAATAAATTAACTTATAAGGAAGGATGTCCTACAAGAATAAATAGACTCCGTGTATACTATAATAAGCGGGGCAGCAAATTCTAGAACTAATAAGAGACCGCTATTAGTGTTGTAGGCCTATAAAGCGTGCACTATAGGATAATTTTGTTGCTTGGGCAAGCGTTAACATTTAATATTCTGTGAGCTAGTAGACATTTTTGACTAGGTATATTAAGTACGATCTCAACGTGCTTCGAATATTTATTTATTTTTTATTCAATATCATTTGCAGACTTCTGCCTAAGTTATTATACTGCCAACTAAATAATTTTGTAAGTTATTGTTTTCACTCTTCAGAAATACCCGTCTACCTAAATGAAAGTGTATTTATAATATGTATAAAAAATTAAGGTATTAAAAAACTGAATTGGGATGTCCCAATTTTTGGCAACGTATAATAAATCGAAAACCGTTTGGAGAAATAGGCTTTGTGAAGCGTTTTCAGAAATCAGATTCCAAAAATATGATAATCTGAATTAAATAAAGAAAATTTAAGTAATGACCTTCATTTGACCCCTGCAGTGAATCGTCACAAAGGCAGATATAAAGCAGGTCTACACTCTAAAGCAAATTGACAGTTTGAAATGTTGCTGTCCTGCTTATAATAGCAAAGAGTGACAAAGACAGAACTTTAATCACATGATGCAAACCTGGCTTTAAACAGTTGTCATTTATCAAAAAGTCCGAAATGTATACAATACTCGCAATGTATTTTTACAAATTTAATTATTAAATTACTACGTTACAAGTAAATATGAAAGAATTTAAATATCAGATTTTAATAAAAAATATCTATTTACTATCACACCATTAAACAAACAGGAATAATCGAAGCTAAAAGAAGAGAAATAAATAAAACTATTTTGTCATGGTTCATTTAGGACCCTAAGCCGTGCTTGTAATATTGACAGTGACAAGACAAATCAGGGGCACTACTACAAAATTCGAAGTTCGTATCGTATCATCCCTCTCACTCTCGTGTCAAATCATATTAGCGTGAGCGGGACGGCATGAAACGAAGTTCGAATTATGCACTTCGTAGTAGGGTCTCAGTAGTGCCGTGGTAGTGCCACAGATTATGTTATGTACGACTTGAATTTTTCTAGGCTATGGAACGTGGCTCTCTCACTGTGACGTCATTCAACGTATTTCTAAAAAAAAATATAAAAAATTAAATACTCAACCAAATTCAAAATCGATGAAAATGGTGTCTTAAAATATCCTATTCTTTCCAAAAAAATATAAAAACTATAGGTTATTTTTTTGGTGCATCCCAATTGGCACAAAATTTTTGCGTCAAAAATAGCTCTTCAAAATTGTAATGATCGTTTAAACCCCATTCCCCATAATCCACAACCATTTATTCACTACAACCATGGTATTTACAGGTGGTTCTTAATGTCTTTCAGCTAGACTTGTAATTTTCTATTTAGACATCACCAAAGAAGAGTACAAGTTTCTGCAATGCCTCTTAGACCTATTAAAAAACGTCAACTAGCTCTTGGATTAGGAATGAAACCCCACTGCGCACACTGCATACGTGGTCAATAACCTGCCAGGGCCAGATCAATGAGGGGAGCGCGACGGGAATGCTTGGCACAAGTCCGTTTCGAATAACTAGATCCAGCGCTGCTACCAGCACTGGCGACGTTTTCCTACGGAGCGTGCGAAGTCGCAGTAGGATTTCGCCCAGCACATTAAGTCAACATGGTTTCCAACACTAATTAGCTTTTGAGTGTTGGATTGCGACTGCATTACTGCTTTTGCAGTCCAGGCAACACATGGTCCTCATAGATGATAATAATAATTATTACATGTAACTATACACCTGTCATTTTTTAACGCTTGATTGTTCTCGAGTTACTTAAAGCATACTGCGTATACGAATTTATGTATGGGTTTAAAGTCACCATCCCTCTGACGTAAATTCAATTTATTTTACAGTAAATTATATGCTACTGTAATGTATTACTTCACTTGTGATGATTATTAAATAATACTTATTTCATAATTAAAAGAAAAAGAAACCCACAGATATTTTTGATTAGCCTTGTATGCAAATATGCATCAATTCATCAGAAATATACAGCATGATACATTATTCTTAATAATACTGAAAAACACAAACACTACCTACATAAACACACAAACAAAATAAATCCATTTCTTGTTTTAAACAACTATAATTGATCATCATAAAATCATAGCCCTTAATTGTATAAATTAAATAAAAACAGTAATTATATATTTTAGTCTTTTCTAAGTTAATATTTGGACATTAGTACCTAAATTTACTTATTTCATTCTAAATATTATTATCAGTTCGATGCATGATGGACGAAATAAGATAAGCGACAAAATAATTCTCTAAAGTATTTCACCATATTAATTTATGCGTCATTAATTGAACTAATAATTAATTTTAATTTAATACAAAACATTGGAACTAAAAATTACAAATCTTGAAGCAAAATGGCAATTAAAAAATATTACCTAAAAGATGTAGACGGGTATATAAACTACTTAATATGTCGCTTAAACTATTTATCCTTTCTTGCGTCGAGCTCTAGTGATCACTACCGTTATACTCGTAAAATACGAATACGTGCCATCACGGCAACCACGCTACCCGTAACACAGGAATGTATAAAAATATTTGTTCGATTAATCACAGATCATTCATAGTAATTGAAATGATTCTACGCGGAGCTTCGATGAAGCTCGGATATGACCCAGAGATTACGTTATCAGGAAGTAAAAACAGTTGAAAATAACACAAGACCTGTTTTATAGAATTTTGACAAATATAAAGATTTTTACGTAAAAGTCCTTGATAGACAAAAAATACTGACTATCTTTTATTTAATTTATTAATTAAATCTCTGAACGTACTCCAAGCTTCATGCTCTATTTATGTATAACCTACGGTAAAGCTTTACATGTGATGTGATGAGTGATGTGCTAGTCTACAGTTGACGTATATGTTTTTGTGCGTAACTTTTGGCAATAAGGCGTTGGCGTTTAAACAACAGGGCCAAAACGTCTAGCCAATGGAAAAAAACAAATTAATAGCTGTTAATTGAACGGGTTCCAATACTGATTCAAAAACTGCGCAGTCGTAAAATACTTCCAGTACCATAAAATACTTTAAAAACAGGTTATCTAACTCCTAAGTAAGGCCGTTTCAAGGAAAGTGATTTTCCAATAATACTTATTATCTGGATGAAGGCCGTAGCTGCTGTAGCTGAATGTGTTTAATATTATTAACTATTTATTTTATGAGTATGAGTGAGCAACTCCGTTCCAGAGGCTACACTAGCGTGAACTGACATTATTGAAATATTAATCAATCTTTGATCTATTTAGGAACTATATTACATTTTTACGTGTCCCTAGCCACTGTTTATCAATTCAATGGTTTTTAATTAATCACTTTGGGGCAGCCTGCAGTACTTGGTAAAGATTTCAGAAAATTAAAATTTTGCTTTTTCCTTCTTTAAAATAGCATTACACTGGTGTTCAATATCTCTCCATAGGCTAGAAACATGTTGAAGTTATCGAATAAAGTCCCTAATGCTAGTCGAGTTCTCTAATGATAGTCTTTTAAAATTTAAAATGTTTGAGTTTTATTAATTTAATTTGGTACTACTTCGATTTGTCTATTTATTTGTCTAAGTACACTTTTGTTAAAGTTGGTTAGCCAGTGTGAAGTATATGCCCGTTTTGAATATAAATCTAATTGTGATTTTGGACGTTGGACGCGTTTCTTTTTGATCGGAGCGGTAAAACTCTTTTTGACACCTTTTATCACTAGCTAGCGTTCTTGTATCATTCTACGTAATTCTACACTCCTTTAGCACAGCATTATATCGCTCTTATTTAATCTCATCTAAACGAGTTTAATAAAATTAATTTGACAGTATATCAAGTAGCTAGAGACAAGCCTACTTTCTAAATATTTACGTGTTCTATGCCTAGTTTTTTAATGGGCTTCCATAAATTTCAAAATCTAACGAATACATTAAGTTAGTTATAAATGATTTTTATTAAAACCTTCATCGAACTTGTCGTATCGTATCCTACTATTAAAAGGTATAAAATAATTAACTGTTTTCTAATTTTGTAAGGCTGGTGTAAAGAGTTGTCTATTTGTTATAAAATCTACTTTTATCTCAGAATAAGAGAAAAAAATCAATCTAAGTCATACCTTCTAAGAAACTTCAAAATCGTTTTATAGTTCAGATAAAACATGGTCTTATATCTACGTGTCATTAGTAAGATCGTGTTAAGTGTGAGGCTTAAGTGGTAAGGAGTCGTCTCCTTAAGACTTAAGCCGTTTCGCTGCAGTTCTGTAGGTGTATGGTGTAGTCTATAGAGAGGCGGTCGGGCGTCACCGCCAAACGCGCGGGCGCCGCGGCGGCAGCGGCGGGGTGAGTGCGCGGGGGGAGGGCACATCCGAGGGTCATCTCATTCGGATGCGCCAGCATCGCACTCGCCCGTCACTGAACAAAATGTAACCAGTTTAAGAATTATGGAAGTAGAGTTAAATAGGATTAAATTTCATAATTAACACCACACCTGGGTCTTAATACCTTCCACGAAGCTTTATTCAGGAGTCCGTGCTTCTACTATAGATTCACAACATCAAAGACAACTACAAAGTTTGACTTTGTTAAATCATTTTGTATGAGGATAGTGAACGTGTTAAAGACGATACATGGTTCACGAATGACTTTCCGCTTGAACCAACCTTGAAAAAGAACCACGGATCGGTTTGGAACATATCGTATGACTCGAGTTTCCTATTTTAGTAATTATAGACGGCACGAGTCACGAGTAGACAGAAGAGTAAGGTATAAATGTTAACGGATGTGGTATTAATTATGAGTGTAAATTACCAAAGTTATTTATATTATAATATACGGGAATCCAATTTGTCAAGAATTTTATAGTAATTTTATCAACAGTTAGCATTCAAAATTCTGTCAAATCAATATGAAATTATTTTGTAGAGAGGAATTCTAGACGGAATAGATAAACATGTAAATACTATGGTTCACTCGTTTGCGAGTCATATCTCTAGATGACGTTTATACCATGAAGTCCATTTGACATTTGAGTCGTGGCGTCAGTGATACTGGCAATACCGCTAACTAGCTTTTTACATAAGGCTCAACTGGAAATGTAATAACAGGGAAAATTAGATAAAATAGACCTTATGGGTAAAGCTAGTTACGCGGTATTGAAGTATCACCGACGATGGTTGGGCTTGGCTCATATATATTTTTCTTTTTCGAATGGCTTTCACCGTTACCGTATTAGCAGGGCGTATTTTATACAGCTAGCTTATTGCGTAACGATTCTGACGCTTGCCTTCGTAATCACTATTTCTTTCTGTCAAACGGTATAAAATGATGACAGAAAGAGATGGTGAATGAAAGCGAAGGCAAGCGTCAGAAGTGTTAGACAATACGGCCTCAGGTCTAACGCTTACTGAGTCTGTTCCTGAGGTATGGGAGCGGTACGGGAGGGGTGATAAATGACGCCCGACTGACGCTACGCGTCGTATTACGTTCCGTAAACAGCCCCGCGGGCGTCACGCGCCACCCCTCCTTTACCTCTTCCAGACCTCAGGAACAGACTCAGTTAAGTGTTAGGACATAAGACAATTAAGTCCTTAACTGGTATTTACAAGAAAAAAATGGACAGTGTACCAACCATCTAATTTAAAACAATGAATAAAAGAAAAAAACAACACTAGATCAGATGAGACCTAAGAATATAAGAAGAACAGAAGAAACACTACAAATAGTATCATTTTACAGTTAGTAAGATACGTGTAAAATAAAGACATTGAAAGCTAAAATGACGCGAGTGTTAGTGGCACAGTGAAACAGATTCGCACGCTTAAAAAGAAACTGACACTATCCGAATTATTCTCATTTCAAAACTAAACCTAATTTTTTATTACACAAAGTTTATTTTTGAAATGATAATATTTCTGATTGAGTCAGTTTCATTTTAAGCGTGCGAGATTGTAAATAAAAGGCTGAAAAGCAAAGTTCTGTCAGCATAGATGACATGTGATGCGATGAAGCGGCGGCGGCAATGAGTGCTGGGAGTGTTAAACATTAGATCCTATTCATGATAAACTAGTTACTAAAATCTAGTTGAAAATTAGTCTCTTAGGCCGGCTTGCGCGGACCTGGGTTAGCTACTTAACTCCGAGTTAACTGCTAACCCATGGTTAAAGTGTCAAAATGTATGGAACTGTCATACATAACCCAGGGTTAACGATTTAATTTTTGACCCTGGACTGTGCAAGTGGCTTACACAGTCTAGGGTTTAAAAAATTAAATCGTTAACCCTGGGTTATGGATGAAAGTTCCATACAGTTTGACATTATGTACTTAAATCTAGGTTAGCACTTAACTCGGAGTTATAAAGTTAACTCGGGTCTATGCAAGTCCCCCTTAGAACGTACAAATACTTTAAGAATAGCAGGGTGATTGTGTAACTTTTTTGACACTCAGCATCGAATTCAAATTACTGTTTTTGTATGGCAATGACTGCTGGCTCTTTCCGATTTTAATTGTCAGCCCATACAAGAACTGTCAAAATAAACGCGAATGCGATTGCGAGGGATTTACAATTAGCCTGCTGGTCCAAGTAATCACTATAGTTGCAACAGACGAGGAGTGATTTTTCGAAAGATAATAACTGGAGACTAAAGATACTAAGTAGGTAACTAGTACCTAAAATAACTCTATGCAGTGGACATTTACAGGTATACATATTTTTAGCTTGGAAAATATCCCTAAGTTTCGTTTTAAATGGTTACTTGGGACTGTTTGTTGACTGTAGCATACTTTTGCGCTAAGAATGAGCTAATTGTAACAACATTGGAACGGGGTTAGTAGGTGATTCTTATGTGTAATGACCGCTGTTCGATGAATTTATCTTTTTGTAGAATTAATTTGCTCCGAGCATAGCAACTACTTTAGTCATGAGCTGCTGGGGTTATATTGTAAAACGCGCTCCACAACCACAACCACAGTAGTCTCTTTCTACGGCCATCTTAAGCAGTTTGACTGATAGAGATGGTAGTTGCAACCGTGTGCGCGCGTTAGACAATAAGGCTTGGTATAGTAAAACTCTACTTTCCAAAACGTGCACCACCTTAGAAGGACCAACGTCTTGAAAAGAGTGCGCTTTCCTAAAATTTGCGCTTTTTTATTTCAAGTATTTTCCCACAATGTGCACCAAGCAAGTATACCTAAATATGCACATTAAAATATGTTTTTCCATAAAAAATAATTTATAAAGAATTATACGATTTTTTTTATTCCCGGGCAATTTCAAACTATTCGACGTCATTTTCGTTTTACATACCAGTCTTTCTTTAATCAAAATATATCTTTAGCTCTCCTTTTGAGTGAAAGTGTGCGAACACATTGGAAAAATTCACAATTCGGAAAACTGCCCTTATTGGGCAAGTGTACGTTTTTGGAGTGAACAAGTGCACGTTTCGGATAAGTGTTTTATGATCCTAAGCCGAAAATAAGCCAGGTAAACAACAATAAGCGGTTAAAACCTCGCAAAGAGCCACCAAAGTGAAAACGTTGGATCAGTTAGGGCAGTAAGTGTTGTGGTTTATTGACCCCAGCCCCCAGCGTGCAGTGGCTCTAGCCTACGCGCTACCTTCGTCTCAGGAGTCGAGCACGACGCGCCACACTCGCACGTCGCCGCCGCTGCAACATACTCACACCTTAGCACATAACACGTCTATCACACGCATTTGAATACGGATTGAAGTTATCCTACATCTAATTTATCAGATTATAGTACATTACTGCAGCGGCCGCGAAATAGGGGATTGCCGGCCGAGTAGTTATAGATGGCCGAGTGTTAACGAGGCCATCTAGAGATACGAGGCCGGCAATCCCTGTTCGTGGCCAAGGCTTGTATAGAGTTTTTCTCAAACATGCATCAACATCACCACCATCATCATCATCACCATCATGATCAACATCATCATCAACATCATCGTCATCACCATCACCATCATCATCATCATCATCACCATCATCATCATCATCACCATCATCATCATCATCATCATCACTATCATCATCACACCATCATCATCATCTCATCATCACCATCATCATCATCATCATCATCGCCATCATCATCATCATCATCACCATCATCATCATTACCATCATCATCACCATCATCATCACACCATCATCATCATCATCATCATCTTACCTTACCTTAAATAAGCGTAGTGGCAGAATGTCTTAATGAACCAAAACGCAAATATTGCTTATAGTTTTTTTTAATGGCTAAATGCTATGATGCCATAGACCTATAAACGTCATGGTATGAAACAATAGACGATCACTTTGCTGGCCTTGGCCAGCAATGTTGTATGAAATTCCATTATTGACCTCTCGTCTCGTCGTCCTCCACCACCGGCTGCACCTGCACCTGCAACGTGACACTTCGTGGCGTACTATAAGGAACATAACGTCAATATTTCATAGCATGTTTGAGAAAAGTACTATTTCTCACTACATCCTGGCATCATATCCTGTCACTAAACAATTGGTGTTACGTTTCATGTTTATAATTCATGTTCCATTTGGGAATATTTACTGCAGATTTTAACGGTGAGTTTAGTGTAATTTTATTTATTTTTAGGTGCAATACTTTTTAATGTTAAAATACATTGCTTGAACAACATCATCTATTACATATCGCAGCAACTCGTAGAAGTGGAACGGAATAGTACACTCAACATCACCAGCTGTAAGAAATAGCTGGTGCGACTGTTTTTGTTTTATTATAATACACTTGCCACAGTAATTCGCTGTAAAATTTACATCTTCAAATACGTCAGCGTCAGAATGAGTTGACGTACTGCAGTGAAACTTGGTTGTGTGGGATATGGATCCTTGCGTTACAATGAGGGTTTTCTGACAGGTGGAATATCGCTAGATGGCGTTAGTATCGTAAGGCCTATTTGACGTTACACCCATACAACAAATGTCAAAGTTGTCAAACGGACCTGACGATACTAGCGCCAAATAGCCTCTCATAGAAAACCCTCATTGTAGTTTCATGGTTGACATTTCAGAATTTTCAGAATGGTTCTCCGTGATAGTAGCAGTGACGATATATGAGTAAATGTCACACCTGCATGCGTGATGAAATAGAGCCCAGGTATCACTGTGTATCGCGTGTCGTGTATAATATGTATCGTGTCGCGTATTCTGAACCCTTCATTGTGTCTTGTATCCTATAGGGGAATTAATAAATGTCTTAGCTTGTTTTTTTTTATTTTATATCCTTAAGGATAATCCTTAACTGTGGCAGTGTCGTGTATCGTGCATCGTGTATTGTGTATCATGTGCCGTGTATCATCATTTCAGCCGAAAGACGTTCACTGCTGAACATAGGCCTCCCCCAAGGCTCGCCAAACAGATCGGCCCTGCGCTATCCGCATCCAATGCGTTCCCGCTACCTTAACAAGGTCGTCGCTCCATCTTGTTGG
Source organism: Archips xylosteana (assembly GCA_947563465.1). Classification (NCBI taxonomy): domain Eukaryota; kingdom Metazoa; phylum Arthropoda; class Insecta; order Lepidoptera; family Tortricidae; genus Archips; species Archips xylosteana. Next base: position 4,922,592 of record OX387344.1, read on the forward strand.
AGGCCTACCTACACTGCGTCTTCCGGTCCGCGGACGCCACTCGAGAACCTTTCGGCCCCATCGGCCGTCAGTTCTACGGGCGATGTGCCCTGCCCACTGCCACTTATGTCTAGCGATTCTTCGAGCTATGTCCGTGACTTTAGTTCTTGCGCGGATTTCATCATTTCTAATGCGATCCCGCAGAGAAACTCCAAGCATAGCCCTCTCCATCGCCCTCTGAGTGACCTTGAGCTTCCTTATAAGACCCATCGTTAGCGGCCACGTCTCAGTGCCATAAATCATCACTGGCAACACACACTGGTCAAAGACTTTTGACTTGAGACACTGCGGTATATCGGATGACAAGATATTGCGGAGCTTCCCGAACGCTGCCCAGCCGAGTCTAATTCGTCGATTGACCTCTTTCTCGAAGTTGCACCTACCCAATTGGACGTGGATTGTTGGATTGGATTGGCCGTGTATCGTGTATTAGGTATAATGTGCATCGTGCATTGTGTATAGTGTGCGTGTATCGTACATCTTGAGAAGACGACGACGGAGAAGATATTTGAGCACGTCCGCGAGGCGGCACGGGGTCGGTTACAGGGATCCCACCAGCTGATCATCAGCCCGCTCGAGTCTCAAAGGGCTAATAACTTCAGCTCCTTTAGACTCCAAGTGTCTGCCAAGCACCAGCAAATGTTCCTGCGCTCCCACTTCTGGCCGGAGGGCGTGGTGTTCCGTCGTTTTAGTGAAACGACGAAGACTACTTTAAAAAATCCCTCAATAGTTTCTCGTGTATTTATCTAAATATGTGAATTTTTGAATTTTACAGCGCATTGGTATTATACTGTAATGCTGTAATTTTATATTGATTAATAAATAAATTAAGAAATAATCGTGTATTGTGTATAGTGTGCGTGTATCGTGCATCGTGTATCGTTTATCGTGTGTCGCGACTCACTTGCCGGCCGTGTAGAGCGCGCGCGGGTGCGAGTCTCGGTGCGCGCGCAGTGCGTGCGGCGCGTCGGCGAGGCAGGCGGGCGGCGCGGCGGGGCGCAGCGCGGGGCTCCACAGGCGCAGCGCCGCGTCGCGCCCGCACGACGCCACCAGCGGCGACGCCGACTCCGCGCCCACCACGCACACGCCCGTCACCCAGCCCTTGTGCGCGTTCATCACGCTCTGGCAACACACATTCGAGAACGTTTGACTAAAACCCGAAAAAACTTCTTCATTTTCTCAAAATAACGACCGCTTTAGCCTAGTTGGTAGTGACCCTGCCTACGAAGCGAGAGGTCCTGGATTCAAATCCCGGTAAGGGCATTTATTTGTGTGATGAGCACGAATATTTGTTCCTGAGTTATGGATGTTTTCTATGTATTTAAGTATTTATTTATCTATATAAGTATGTTTATCGTCGTCTAGTACCCATAGTACAAGCTTTACTTAGTTTGGGACTAGGTCGATTTGTGTAAGATTGTCCCCTAATATTTATTTATTTATTATTTATTTATACACCGTCCGGAATGACAAAGTTCCATGGAAATTTCAAAAATTGTACCATAGATTTTGTTTAATCAAAAGTCTCTAGACTTAGCAGTTGAGGTTGCGAGATTTTACATGCGTATATGCGTGTTGGGATCATTTTCTTACCCAATGGTAGATCATTACCGTTCGTAAGGCCGTAATACTAATACGGGCATTTTCAGAAAAAAAGTGTATCTTGTACTTTTTTAAAACCTAACAAACTTTGGGTTATTTCTACTCAGAATCACAAGCACTATCGATTTAAGCAATAAAAAAAGTGTCCCACTTTTAATTGTCTGTTTTGTAACGCAGTTAATCATACATGTCATATGGACCGTCACAAAACTGACTAAAAAATTTTGTATGGAAAATTAAGGATAATCAAGGCAAAATGGGTACATTTTTTTCTGAAAACCCCCATACGTATACAGGGTTATTTGTAATTCACTAGCATCCTTTTAACCCTAAACTCCTACCACTTAAACAAATGTTTTTTGTTTTACGACTTTTGTCATAACTTAATATTTTTGGTGTAATAACGTTTTGAAAATTTGAGATTTCCTCTTATTTTTACGATACTCTGTGTATTTGTATGGGAAAAAAAGTGCTTCATTTTAAAAAATCGTAAAACAAAAAACATTTGTTTGAGTGATAGGAATTCAGGGTTAAGAGGATGTCAGTGAATTAAAAATAACCCTGTACGTAAGGCGTAATACTGAGTTGGGACCATCTCGTGTTCACTTGTTCCTGTATTCCTTCTTTTTCGGTGTTTCGTTCATTCTTTTAAGATTGGATAGCCTATGTATTCAACAAACCTACAATCTGCAAATCAAAATCCATCCACATCCATTCCGCAGTTTTAGCGTCAAAGAGCAACAAACATACACTCTCAAAATTTAGATAAGCCATTTCGGCACATAACCGGACATTTAATTGTTTGCAAAATGAGACTTACTAAGCGTTGTTTTTGCAATCCGCAAAAGATTCAAATTACACGTTCGCTCCTCATTTAGGCGAACTTTGGGAAGCTGGCGTCAAACTACTAAAGCATACTCGACTAAGATTGCAAGTCAAATATTAAATTAAATATACGAAATGCCATGCTTACGTGTGTCAAAGTGTTTTCGGTCAGACTCCATCGTTTGAGGCTGGAGTCTCTGGAGGCGCTGAAGAGCGAAGATCCGGAGAGAGCTAGCGCCTGTACGCCGTCGTAATGCGGTGGCTCGAGCAGCCGCCTATTAGACGCTTCCCAGCCCCCTGTAATAGTTAAGTTAAGGCTAAAGCAAGAGGTCGCAATCATTGGCAGACGACCAGATGGCTTAGTGGTTAGAGACCCTGACTATGAAGCTTGAGGTCCCGGGTTCGATTCCCGTGTCGGGGCAGATATTTGTATGAAAAATACGAATGTTTGTTCTCGGGTCTTGGGTGTTTAATATGTATTTAAGGGTGTGTTTTACAATACCGAAGTACGAAAGACCGAATGTATTAAAACATCGAATGGGTCAAAAGACCGACACGATTTTTTTCTGAAACCGTAAACTTTTCAGAATTTATTAAAACGGCATCATACAGAACCCATTAGGTTAGGTTAGGTTTGTTTTATAACAATCTTAAAAAGTTAACGGTTTCAGAAAAAAATCGTGTCGGTCTTTTGACCCATTCGATGTTTTAATACATTCGGTCTTTCGTACTTCGGTATTGTAATACATACCCGTATTTAAGTATGTATCTATCTATATAAGTATGTTTATCCGTTGCCTAGTACCCATAACACAAGCTTTGCCTAGCTTACTTTGGGACTAGGTCAATTGGTGTGAATTGTCCCGTGATATATTTTTTTTTTTATTTATTTTATTGGCGTATCTAGGATTTTTTCCAGGGAGAGTCACTGAGATGCCATCGATGCAAAGCAGTAAACACCTGCCTGGGCTGTCACTTGACTATTCTAGGGTGAGTATAGCGGCGGGTGTATGTAGGTGTGTGTGTGACCTGTGTCTTGTGGTGAGACGTCCAACGCCCGCACGTAGTGGTCTTTGGAGCCGGTGGCGAGCAGGTCTCCCAGCGGCGCGCGGCCCAGCGCTATGCACATCACGGCCGCCGCGTGACCCGACCACAGCTTGCACACACACTCCATCCTGCACAAAACACACAAACTTGTACCACTACACTATACCAAGGATGATTTAGACTGGATTAGCAATCGCCATAGTACAGATCAGCCGCGGAAAAATAGTTCGATTATTAAATCTAGATGGCGCTGACATATAGCCCGAGGGTTTGAAAGCAAAACAATAAGACTACAGATATTTCATATTACTGCAAATATATTATTATGCATTATTTTTGAAAAATAATACATTTGTAGTAATATGAATCATCTGTAGTCTTATTGTTTTGCTTCCAAAGCCTCGGGCTATATTTCAGCGCCATCTACATATAATAATCGAACTAATTTTCTGCGGACGATCTAGCATTGCTAATCCAGTCTATATCATCCTCGACTATACCCTGTCCAAGCTAACGAGTTAGTACTAAGAGAACATAGCCGCGTGATTGGTTAAAAATACGTTGCTAACGCCGCGTAAACCAATCAGCGGCTTTAGTGTCGTATCTCAAACGTGCACGTGCAGCTGTGTGCCCTCAGTACTAACTCGTAAACTTGAATAGAGTATGGAAAGGTTTAGGTACATATTTAACTACATAAATATAAACAAACTTCAGCTGACAAAATCAACCAACAGTTATGGCGTCGGGTTAACCAGTCAAATGCAATAGTAGTAATTGACTTTCACGCGTCGCATTATTGAGGTACTCTTTAGTTTCATCATCATCATCATCCCAGCCTATATTCGTCTCACTGCAGGGCACAGGCCTCCTCTCAGAATGAGAGGGGTTGGGCCGTAGTTCCCACGCGGGCCCAGTACGGATTGGGAACTTCACACACTCCATTGATTTTCTTCGCTGGTGTAAGCAGGTTTCCTCACGATGTTTTCCTTAAATTTCAAATGTAATTTCGCACATAAATTCCGAAAAACTCAGAGGTGCGAGCCGGGATTTGAACCCACGACCCTCTGCTTGAGAGGCTATAGGTCAAACCACAGCTGTGCACAGGCCACCACGACTCTTTAGTTTAGTCGCACAATAATTAACGACGTACTATTTAGTTTTTAGTCGCGTAATAATTTATAATGAAGTTATGTTTTGGATGTAGATAAAAAAAATGAAAGACCGGTATAGTATAAATCTTCCCAGGTGAATTTTTCGCTTCGAGCCCTTATCTTTCAAAACAAACGGTATCGTCATACTATTAAGGTTCAAATTTACCTGGGAAGATTTATAGGTACTATACTGACATGCGCAAGTCCCAGAGACGCAGCTTGTCGCCAGCAGCGGTATAAAGGCGGCACGACGAGGCGAGTGCTAACGCGGTCACCGCGACCTCCCCCGTCGCGCCGCGCGCCGCCGGCACCGCGCCCACTGCGCCCGACGACCTGGGAACAATACATTACGAGCCCTGAGTAACGTCGATCATCGCAGTTCTAAGGGATCTTGTCTGTGTCGCGTTGCTCGCCAACTTCAAAATAAACATTGACAGTTTGCAACATTTTTCGTAATTAACGGCCCGAAAGTATTTAACGTATAGTCGACCAAGTGTACTTTACCATTTTTAATGACAATTCTTACATACTCATATAATTGATGTTTTAAGCCATACAACTGACATGGAACCTTAGGGTGGTAATGGAAGTTCTTGGCCGACTATACATAGATTTAGTGAACTTAATATCTGACACAAAATGTATCATTTAACTATCTATATGTTTTATGACTCCGGTTTTTAATAATAGTAATAGACAGTTTAACACAGCCTGAAATTGCAGCACTAATTGCGGTAGAGCTTGTCTAATTTAAAATGCCGCGCCCCACCACCGCATTTACGCACAGGATTTGAAACACAATTTAAGCTACAATAGAGAAATATTTCTCTTGGCAGATGTGCGTAGGTAAATGCGGTGGTTGGGCGCGCGTCATTTTAAATTAGACAAGCTCTATCAATAACGGCAACACTGTGTATCAAAACTTGCTTGTGATCCCTTTTTGCGGGACTAAAACCAACAGCTATTCAACGGGAACGGGACGCGAACGTAGCGCGAAGCCGCGAGGAATATTCGAATCGGATCCACATTAATGCTTCGTGGGTGGGTTGCATCGCAGCTTCATGCGTGAGTCGCACGTGAGTGTGTAGAAGCAAGCCGCGCCCCCGCCCCCTTGTGTTACCAGAGCGTGCCGACGGGCGGCCAGCAGCGCGTGTCGAACACCCGCACGGCGGCGCCGGCGGCGGCCAGCACGAGGCGCGCGTCGCCGCCCGCGTCGGCGCCGGCCGCGAGCGCGCCCCGCCCCGCCCCCGCGTGTTACCAGAGCGTGCCGACGGGCGGCCGGCAGCGCGTGTCGAACACCCGCACGGCGGCGCCGGCGGCGGCCAGCACGAGGCGCGCGTCGCCGCCCGCGTCGGCGCCGGCCGCGAGCGCGCCCCGCCCCGCCCCCGCGTGTTACCAGAGCGTGCCGACGGGCGGCCGGCAGCGCGTGTCGAACACCCGCACGGCGGCGCCGGCGGCGGCCAGCACGAGGCGCGCGTCGCCGCCCGCGTCGGCGCCGGCCGCGAGCGCGCCCACGCCGCCGCCGCACCAGCCGCGCCACGCCTCACAGCCCGCGCGCAGGTCCCAGCCGCGGACAGTGCGGTCTGCACATAACACCACACATCTAAGGCTGGTTTTAGTGTCACGCGGACGGTCAGTACGGATTGCTACGCATGAACCAATATGTATTAAGCTTAGGGAGCGTTTTAGAGTAATGCGGGCGGCTCCGTACGGAAGACCGTCCGCGCGGACACCAGTTTTATAACATACTAGCCTTCCGTCCGCAGCTTCGCCCGCGATAAATTAATTTTCCCGTAGGAAAAGGTATTTTCCCGCGATAAAAAGTAGCCTATGTCACTCAGTGATAATGTAGCTTTCTAACGGCGAAAGAATTTTTGAAATCGGACCTGTAGTTTCGGGGCCTATTTAATGCAAACAAACAAACAAACAATCAAATCTTTCCTCTTTATAATATTAGTATAGAGTATCAGATTGGTCCGTGCGTATCAATCCGTACGGACGGTCCGCGTGACACTAAGACTAGCCTTATACATAATAATTACTCCGTTGTCTTCATTTCAGGTTTCATATGAAGAACTTCTCTTGCTAATTTTCGTAGTTCTAACCTTATGCTGGCACTTCTTTTGGCGTATTTGACGAAATAGTTGCGTGTGCGAGAGAGGAGCACTATGCCGATTCTAGCCTGAAAGACGGAGATGGCAATAGCGCAACGCGAACATGCAACGCCAAGTGAAGTGCCACCATTAGACTTAGGCAGCTAAAGACTTGACATTTGACTGACATATTCCTTGAGGGTGATAGAGGGAATTTCGGAAAATCCTTTCTTAGATCACTCTAAGGATTTTCCGAAATTTTCGCGGGTTAAAGAATAAAGAGGATGCGAAGAGGCTGAGCGTTACTCGCACTCCGAGCTCTCTCAAAACGTTTGAGGATATAAAAATGTTTCAGATAAAATTTATAGATAATGTTATGCTCTACAATTTTATAATTCATTCAAACGTTATTAAAACCATCGGAAGAGAGAGGATTGTAAAAAAAATTGCTTGGCTTTTGACCTCGAATATTCTAAACGCGGTCACTAGATTTTACGGGACTCAGAATCCCAAAAGATTTATAGGCTTTTACAGCTCATTATCTTCCGTACCGAGGTATAACCTGTATACTCGTATGGCTGGGTTATAGTCTACATCTACATCTACACTAATATTATAAAGAGGAAAGATTTGTACCTATTTTTGTATGTTTGTAATGAATAGGCTCAAAAAGTACTGGGCCGATTTAAAAAATTCTTTCACCAATAGAATGCTACATTCTTCCAATTTGACATAGGCTACATTTCATTTTGAAAAAAATTAGGGATCCTTGGTAAAATTTGAACAATGTAACCGAAGGTGTAGAAAAATGAGTCTTAAAATGTCTTTCGTCGAATGCGCTGCCGAAAGTATTAGCGATAGAACAAAATAATGTACAACAATATTGAAGAACATCATAATTTCTACAAAAAACTCCGCGGTAGCATATGCCCAACTATTGTAGTTATGTCACTACAACAACTTTTTTCATTTTAAACATTAATGAAAATGCTAACCAATGTATAATATAGTTGTACACGTGCGAAGCCGGGGCGGGTCGCTAGTTATAAATAAAAATAAAATGTCTGTGATACGCACCGACGCCACCGCTGTACAGTATGTCAGGCGCCACGGCCAGCGAGAGCGCAGCGCCCGTGTGACCCTCTGCCACGTGAGTACATTGAAGCCACGCGCCCGTGCCGCCGCTCACGCGCTGTATCACACAACTTAACTTAAACATGTTTTTTATAATTTACGGTCAAAGTACAAATGGAAAATCCACTTGAAATTATACGTCAAATCAAAAAATGCCAATTTTAAATACATCGATAAAGAAAGTTGTCCATCTACTATTGTCGAAAATAGAATCATGATCAATTCAATTAGGTAGTTTTGAATTATGTGCAGTTAATCGAAAATTAATCTAAACCAGATTAAAATAAAACGTTTTTTTACTGGAGTCGTGTCTTCGAATTATTTTTTAATGGCGTCAACATCCTTATTAAGTAAGTGGGTCATAACGTCTTTTTGTTCGCGTCTCTCCTGTGGACATGGCAAAAGTTAAGAGTCTATGGCTAATATTTTTTAGTGAAGTCTAGTCTAGTTTTTTTTCTGCATAATAATACATTTACAGTGATATGAAATATCTGTAGTCTTATTGTTTTGTCTTCAAAGCCTCTGGCTATATTTCAGCGCCATCTAGATTTAATAATCGAACTACAAAAACCGCGGCCGATCCGTACTATGGCGACTGCCAATCCAGTCTATATCATCCTTGGTATGACCCATATAGCTGGCTGTAACCTTACCTTGGGTGCGATTTCCTTGACGCAGCCGGGCGGGGCCTCGTTGGCCGCGGGCGCCAGCCGCAGGAACACGTCGTCGTCGCGCGCGCGCCGCGCCGCGCCCGGCGACGCGGGCGGCGTCTGCGCCGGCGCGCCCTCTCTGCGTTAGTGCAAGCGTTACAAGCGCGTACGTAGGGTTATGCAGGTTAAGATGGGATGAGGACAAGATTTTCCAAGCGACTTGAATTTTTTTGTATACGTATGTAAACCCTTCAATGTACGAAAAAAAACACTTTGGGGTTAGTTGGAATAGAGAGATCTCTCTCCAGGCAGATGTTATGCCTGGGGACCGAAGCCCGATGGATGAAAGTTGAGATACTTCGATAGTGCGATGCAGGATGTAGTAATTAGTTTCTCATGTGATGACTTGATGGCGCTAGTGGTCGCTACAACCACTGATTACCGTTGAGATAAAAGTACAAAGGCAAACTAATCCCTTTAAGGGATCTCTACCAGTCAACTTTTGAGTGGATGCGAGGAGCATCAGCATATTTTTTTGTGTGTCCGTCGACATATCCAGAACCTATAAACCGATTTTAACGATTCGTATTTCGTTGTCTCAGAAGTGGTCGTATGTAAATTGTACCAAAATTGTTTAACTAATTATAATTTTATTCACGTTTGACGTCGGTTCGTGATAGCGGTTAGGGTTTTAGTGGTCCAGACTCGCACCACTGAGTTTAGAATTCATGTTATGCTTTAATGGAGAAGGAAAACATCGTGAGGATACCTGAAAACTTAAATGGTTTGTGCGAAGTCCCCAATCAGCACTGGGCCCGCGTGGGGACTATAGCCCAAGCCCTCTAATTCTGAGAGGTGGCCCGTGTCCAGTAGTGGGACGGGAGTAGACTAAGACGATGGACTCGATTAAGGTTTCAGTTTCAATAAAAAAGTGTTTCCACTACAGATCTATTTAAAAAAATATAAAGTAGGTGCGGTACTATTAAAGTAAGTACCTATTAGGCCTAAGACAACAAATTTTACTCGTAACTGAATGCCATTGCCAAGTGAGCATTTTTGTTTGTTCTCCTATCATTTAGGATCCAAGTTTGGTTGCCATATTCATATCAGACCAAAGGTTTTAACAAAATGGTACTGTAATCAGTGCTGGGGTGCTAAAACGCCTCAGCATTAGGTACGCTGAGCCAGTGTCCGATTTGCAACCGCAATGACACTTTCTATCTGTATCCTTCATGTTGTCTATTTGTAACAATATTGATGTGTCTTGTTTTATTGCAAATAAATGTATGTATTTTCATTAATGCAAGATTGAGGCCTCGACAAATGCCTAACAGTTACCTAATATTACTTTAAAATTTTACATTCATTAAAACTGGCATCTGAGATTTTTTCAAATTAGAATTAGAAGTTAAGTTCATATTTTAATACAAAATGCAATGAGGATTTGCTGGACTGGAAGGGTTGTTAAAACTTGGTTACATGACCTATGGCGGAAATGACAACGGGGCCACAAATGAATGAAAACGTAAACATGGGCACACAACATGAATATGGAACCTTGTTACAGTATGGCAGCAGGCAACGCACACATCTTCAAGTAATCAACTTACCTTCTTGATATCAAACAACTATAGAAAATTCCTAACATTCAGATGTTTTAACATCTGGCATTAAAACTTTTAAAAAGTTTAGTCTAGTAGGGTCAACGTCATAAATAAGTGATCGCTTTTGAACCTTGTCACTTTAACGTCATGTTTGAAAAGTCATACGAAATTATGTAACGACTGAAAGCGACAAGGTACAAAAATGATCACTTATTTATGACGTTGACTGTACAAGACTTATAATATGAAATTCGATTTTCTAACTTCGTATCGTGCCGTTACGTTCACGCTAATAGTGTTAAACAGACGAGTGAAAAGGACGGCATGATACGAACTTCGAATTTCGTAGTAGCCTTCCAGAGGTCGCCAAACGGCGGCTCTTCGGTGTTAAGTTGCAGCTCTTACGTAAAAAAATATTAGTAAAATTACTCTCAATATTGCAATGGATCCATAAATGAGAACCGTTTCTATCTCTTGGCCATTTATTTTCATTAAAATATCTGATTAATTTAAGCAAATTTACTATAAATACCAAAACGATTTTTTTTGCTGCTCCGAAGCCGGGAAATTGTGTATATTGAACTTTTGGCCCTGACGTCTCAAAAGGTTGACGAACCCTGGTCTAGTACAAATTTAACTGTACCTGCTTAGTATATTAAGAATTTCATCAAAATTTAACGAATAACAATAACAATATGGTGGTGTGTCATAAGCGGAAACAAATTAAATACAGCTAGAAAAACGTGCAAAACACTGACACACATTTCGATCACTATATTTCTACTGCATATAATATTGTTCATCAAGGTGCTAATTTGATACAGAAAAGTACACCAATATAAACCTCAGCAAGTAAACTTTAGAACACACGTGTTCCTTCTTTTTTCTAATACAGTAAAGCTTCGTGTCCCAACAACTTAGCGTATTGAGAGAAACTTGAACACATTTTTTATGAAAGAGATTAATCAGCATTAAATATTGTCCGTGAAACTGCAATACAGCGTAACTAGCTTTTTCTGTAAAGGTCTAATTTGTCTAATTTTCACTGTTATTTCATTTCAATTTGACACTTATGGCAAAAGCTAGTTACGCGGTATTGCAGTTCACCGACGATATATTATCTAAATGTCGGGTTAGATCAATTTGCCAGAATCGTTCCATTCGCATTTTTTACCAAATGCTTTTTTTTAATTCTCACTATGGTTTTTTACGGAAGCTTATTTTCGCAATCGCATTTTTTCCCAACTATAATCGACACAGAAACATAGGTAGATTTAGGTTAAGTATGAAAACTTTGCATCGGCCCGAAGGGCTAAAACACAGAAGAAGGAGCTCTGTGAACACTGTTTTTGCGCCAATGCAAATGAAAAATAAAAACGCTACTGTGAAAATAAGCTTCAGTAAAAAACCATAGTGAGAAAAAAAGCACCAGGGCAAAAAGGCGAATGGAAATTTTGCTACTAGGCACAGAAATAATAATAAAGAGGATAGAAGTGCCTTAGACGCGTGACCTTGGCGCCGCGCTTGTGACTCATAGGTCACAAGCGCGCGACTTGTGACTCAGTGCTATTTGAAACGTGGGTATGATAACAAGTGCTTTAAAATGGTGTTTTCCAGCATTAGCAATTGCGGAAACTCGTCCACACTGTGTAATTACACTAATAAGGGGATTACATTTCATTGGTATGTATTAATTTAATGTAATAATGCGGTTTATGTTAAAATACAACTTGAGAAAATATTTCATTATGAAATATTGGTATACACGTTATTAACACGAAACTTCATGTACCATTGCTGCTCATAACCTTAAAAACACAGATTGCTTTGAAGTATACGCAGCAATGTAATGTAATTTTTGATAAACCTTCTGTCTCGCACAAATGTTCATGGTACGAACACAAGACAGGTTACGACTACACCGGTGTACACTACAACCATATTGCCGACGCGGCCAATGAAGAACGCCGTTGTGTAAGTGTGGGTATGACTTACGGTGAGTGTTATTCAACGCTGTCTCTAAGTGGTTAGGTTCATAATTGTTTGTAAGCAAAAATTATTAGTAATTGTGTGCGTGATTGCGTAGTACGGTTCCGGTCTTTTGCGTGTGTGCATTAATAGTAAGTAGAGGGGACAAACTAGCGCTACTGGTCCAAGAACAAAATAGGAACTAAGGCATTTCTATCCTCTTTATTATTATTTCTGTGCTACTTAGGAAATAGTGATTCTGGTAAATTGATCTAACCAGTCACCTATTTCAGCAATCCTTAACTTTAGGACAAAAATTCGTTCAACATGCATACAGGGTGCGCCATGCAAGGATGCAAACAAACACAAGCTTACTTCAAATTATTTATTAAAGCCTATATACATACCTAAGTACACATAGCTGCCTTCCTTGTTAAAGCTAGGGTTACACATTGTGACGTTACATACAACTAAATGCCGTTTGGAAGGAACCACCCTCGGTTCGCAACTACCCTCAAATTGGTGACCCACGACATTGGACAAAATCGCAACCTTCAACAGTATCGTGCGTGACAGTGTAGATCTTATCTAATGAGGCATAAAGATGACACTTCTCTGGAACGTTCACCAAAGATGTTTCATTCCAAACGGGGAAACCGATAACGGGTTGTCTACGCCTTTCGGTACAAATTTAGGGTAAAGCAGCGTTAAATTTTATGTATATTCTATAGCCAATAAGAAACCTATAAATTGTAATGTCTATTCTTCCTCTAGATTTAGAGCAATGGTTTTTAGCTCTGTTGTTATATATACATTTTAGAGAATAGCAACCATTTGACCAAAATTTTCAGTAATAAAAGTTACGTCTTAACCTTCCCTGTCCGTGTGGCCCCAATGCGGGGTCATGAAGGTTTTTTAGGAGTCTGTGCTATTTTGTATAGGGACTGTGAACGTGTTAAGAGATTATTCTACAGAATGAAACAAAACACTTCTAATGTCTTTTCGGATCATTGATCCGTAGAAAAATGGCCCTAGAGGCTTTCATTGGTAATAACTATTATCGTTTGGTAAATTAGTAAATGTTAACTAAAATTTGAGGCGTAGATAAAACGTCGGCCACGACTAAACTATATTACAACAAAGAAAATGCAGTATTTACGCTTCAAGCTATACAATTCTCCTTTGGATCGGTTAGTAAGTCTAAAAAAGTTTCTGCATGCCTCGTCGCTTTTAACTTTGTTGTTCAAGTCAATTGTAATAATAAAATAACACATAATAATAATATATATTATGAGGAAATACTTTAATTCGATTCTACGTAATTTTTCTTTTTATTTTGGTACTTATATCTATATTTCATTTATGATGACTCCAATTTGCAAAAAAATGCAGGTAGGTGTATGAAAGAGTCTAAATAACATAGTCTCTCTAAAATCCTAATTAATTTCACAGAAATTATCTTTTTTGCTGTCAGGAACGAATATAATTATGGAAACAAAATATGAAATTTCTGTAAAAATTAATAACTAAAACATCTATTTAACAAGAAACAGTTGAAATAAAAATCATTCTAAAAAGAAGTCGTTTAATAACCTAACTACTATTATTATGTAAAATTCGCCTAATTCCTGTCCCTTCGGAAGAGCGCCCATAAGGCTGGCAGCAAAAATAATTAAGATATCTTGGGAGACTATTATTTAGGTTCAGTTTCAACTTATCTGCATTTATCTTTGCCATCAGAATCTCAAATGGAACGTGCAAACTTGAGAAATGCTCAAGTGTGCAAGAACTTCCAGCATGACGAGACTTTAATATAACGTGACGAGATTTTAATATAAAAGCATCAAGACAACGGAGCATGCAGAGCGCAGTGTTAGCCACAGTATATACATTTATCTAGGGTGCGGTGCGCGGCGTCTTCCCTCAGTCCTCGACTATGTTCAGGTCAGTCAGGAGGCTGCAAGCAAGCACACGCTTGAGCCTAATAGCGCCCGTAACCGTTACCTGCCCCGGCTAAGCTGGAGTAGAGTCTATATAGGTGAAAACCTAAAGAAGATGACCTGTTGTATGTAGTAGTGCACATAATTGATATGGAGCTTAAGTCATTTTTCTAATTTGGAAAATCAATTTGTTTATACGGACACGTAACTACTACATACAACAGGTCATCTTCTTAAGTTTTTCACCTATACCAACTGAGCGTAGATTTACGGGAGTTAGATTTTTCAAAATAGGGTGGAATGGGGCAAGAGAGACTATAGTACTTACTGAGAAAGGTGTACAGTAGAGTAGTTTGTAAATCAAAGACTATAATAGAAGTGTAGTACTTCTATTATTAATTCAACTAAAAAGAACTGCAAACTGACTGAAAGATACAATGAGCTGTGTATGTCTTTGGGTCATTTTGGAATTAACCATCAGGTTAGATAGAAGTCAATGACTGGTCAGTTTCAAATAAAAATAAATGGCTTACATTATTAATACGAATGCAGTGTATAGTTTTTGAATTACAAACTACTGAGCTGTTTTTCATTCCCTGTAGTCCTTCTTGCCCTATCTACTTTAACATATTTACGAGTCATAGAATTTGTGAAAATATATTATATATTCGTAAGTTCGGATGTTTAAACGTTTGGATGTTTGCCACTGCATCACGCAAAATCGGCTCAACGAATTATAAGAAATACATATGGTACAGATAGTTTACAATCTGGAATAATGCATAGGATAGGTATATTTTAATCCGGATAATTCTATAGTTCCTGCGTGATAGGCGTCATAGCGATAGATGAATTTTTCGTAGACAAAATCGTGAGTAACACCTAATTAGTGTTTTATAGTTTCTCTGCCCGGAACAAAATTTCACAATTTAGGTAACGTAATATATAAATAAATAAATATCACGGGACAATTTACACCAATTGACCTACCACCGAAACCGAACCGAAATTCCACAGTACTTTGCTATATACTTCCATTCCACATAACCTCGTAAAGATGTTAGGTTAATCTTAAAATTTGAACTTTAAATACGTAACTAAAGTTTGATGTCCACGCTCAGTTTATGAAGACGCTACTCCAGCGTTTAAGGCTAAAGTGAAGAATCTGTCTTCCTAAAATAGGAAGAGACAGATCCTTTTGTCAGATAAATATTTGTTTACCAACCATTACCTAGCCCAAGCCCACTAACTACTAGATATTTACAGGGAAACAGGGAAATATTTAGACTAAAGTAACATTACATGAGATCCGCTGATCATATTAAACTATCAAAAAGTTATACATAATTGTATAAGAATACATAAAGACTTATTTGGTAACTTAAACACCTTATACATAGATATGCTTAAAATGTCAGTTTTTATGAACTGACATTGTTAAACACACGTTCAAGGGTTGTCTAAGTTATTGAAGTAACAAGCTATAGGTATGAAGTCTACATAAAAATAGTATATATAAATATATAATACTAATAGGTACCTATATATCACTTGATTATGAAATCAAGGGAAAGATGACATGAAAACATGACGATTTCTAAAATAATAGGTAATCAACACCAAAGTACTCTAAAATCTGTATGTAATAGATAAGTACTCATACAATCCATACTAAATAATATATTAACACATAACCCAAGCAGTGTACCATGCAAACAGAGAAAAGTTGATCGCTTACGAAACGCCCCAAACACCATTAGAATGCGGACTTCAATTGTTGGTAGGTAAGTAGTATTTTTTTTAATCTAGATGAGATGCCTTTGCCCAGCAGTGGGACACAATAGTCCGCCTATATGAAAAGAGGATACAGCATAGTGTCAGCTCCTTGGTGCTAATAATTTGTTTGTAAAGAAAAACTGAAATTATAGTGTTTTATCTACATATCTGCTAATATAAAAATTTCGTGTCACAGTGCTTGTTATTGAACTCCTCCGAAACGGCCTGACCGATTTTTCTGAATATTTTTAACTATACTTGGTAGCTCTGAGAATAGGCCGTAGGCTATTTTTTATACACCTATTCTTCGCAGACAGAGTCGCGGGCATCAGCTAGTATATTTCAATAAAACCTTGTTACTGTAAGTTCTGTGAGAGCAGGCTATCTGGAACACCGTCTCTGTTTATTTCGTTTGATTAAACGGAGACGGCATCATAGGAAAAAAAAGTTAAGTTATCATAAAAAAAGGAACTTAAAATCAAGAATCTCAATTGAATGAATTGAATCATTGATTCTTGATTTGAACTAAAAATGAAACGGTTGAATTCTTGATTACATCGGAAAGTCAGGGGTTTTTTTTAGTTTTTTTTTATATTTAATAAATTATGATAATTTCAATAAAAAATGATGTCGCATTCTAAGGTGTGGCTGGGACATTACATAAGCGATGAGCTTTAATGTTCAAGGTAGAGACAGTCTACCATGCATACATACTACCAAATACTACTGATTATAATATCATTATATCATAGGTACTAACCGTCGATTGAAATTTATGCAAGCTCTAATGCTTAGTAAATCTCTCATATGTATAAATGAACATGATCAATCATTATCATCCCTTTTAGTCTTATCTTAAATTGGAATGACAAAAACAAACCATGTGGATTTATTATTAAAGAGTCCTATCTCAAAATAATTCCCATTCTAATTTAGACTTAATCTACTTTCAGGAGGGTCTAAATTCTATTGTGGATTATTTTGAGTTAGTTGACTCCTGATCTATGAGTGCGTTATGTTGTAGCACAATACTGCTTTGATAAAAGAGACGACAATAGGTATAGAACAAGAGACAATAATTGGTAGGAACATGCACAAAAATAACAAATCTTTACAAATAGAGTATGCTTCATTTGTTTTAAGTTATCTGGAACCAACTGGGGCGATTCTTAAACTAATTTCACTAATAGTCGCTCAAAATCGAAAATATATTTTTAAATTTTTACTCCAATCCGTTAAAATCTGTGGTTAAAATAAAACAAATATGAAGTTAAAGCATCCCTCTTAAAGTACACGTAGTGCAGATATGCGGTATTTACGTGTGGTAGATACGCGGATTTGCACTTTCCCCGAAGATAGGTTACTTTTTATCCCGGGAAAAAGTCAAGTTTCCGCGGGAATCTGACAAAGTTGCCAGCAACAACTAGTTTGAAATATACCGCGCACTTCAACAGTTACCTACTTATATATCATAGCAGAATTGTGCTGCGACGATTAAAATACAAAATATCCAAAAAGAAATACGTACAATGACACGGGTTTGGCTAGGCTGTGCTGCCTTCTGAGTGGACGCGGGCTTTCGGGAGGCGGGGCGCGGCGTGACGTCATCGGTGAAGCGAGCGCTCCGATTGGCTGCAAGCCTCTGAAAATGTGCCGTGGACATAGGACAATGTGGTGACGTCACAATTACGTGCGTGCTGGAAATGGCTCCAATTTTACGACTAAATACACTGTAATTTATGTGAAATCTAACATTTATCGAACTTAATTACTTAGTTAATTTGTTAATAACAAAGAACATTCAACACTAAAGTGAAAACAGACATTAGGGTCGGGCGTGTCCATAGCTTACTTAGATAGAGTAAGGAGGCAATGCTCCGTCAATCCATACAGTAGAGCACTTTCCCACCGCTGTCCTTGACAAGTAGTAACTCTACCGCCAGTCGAACTGCCACAAGTCGTTGTAGCTTAGTGATTTGGCCCAGACCTCTCAAACAGGCCGTCGATTTGAGCCCGGGCTCGCACCTCTGAGTTTTACCACGAGCTTTACGGTGAAGAAAAACGTCATGAGGCAACCTGCACACATCAGCGAAGGCACGGTGTGTGTGAAGTTTCCAAGCCGCATTGGCCCTGCGTGGGAACTAACACCCAAGCTCTCTCATTCTGAGAGGAGGCCTGTGTCCCGCAGTGGGACGTGTAAAGGCCGAAATGTTGTCACACGAAAATGTACTCTGTGACCCCTAATAACACCGTTGGCGGTGAGCCGTATAGTGGATATCTAACGCGTGTGACGATCTAGTACGTAGTAACTATTAGATAATCTGTGACGCTGGTTCAAAATGCTGCTAATGATGAAAATTAATAAGACCTATAAAACACGCTGGACGTTTTAAACCTCGACATGACTCTTCTGGTATCGCAGGTGTCCATGGGCGACGGTAATCGTTTACCATCAGGCGATCAGTTTGCTCCTTTGCCCGCTATACCATAAAAAAAAAACATAATAGGCAATGAGTGTAGTACTCGTAATGAACTGAAACAATTACTTTGCTCACCTGCGACCTTACGATAGTTACGTATAAGTAAGAAATGCGCGGAAATGCTGAGAGGAGGCCTGTGCCCTGCAGTGGGACGTATATAGGCTGGGATGATGAAGTGCGCAATCGAACTCAACTAGAGCTCGTCTCCAGAGTAACGCGACCGTTCACTGTGCTACCAAATGTTAGACTCAAAATAAAAATAAACAAACAATACGTACATTTGGTAGCACAGTGAACGGCCGCGGTACTCTGAAGATGAGCTCTGGTTGAGTTAAACGCGTCAGTGTAGTTTGGTGGTGGTGATGGTTGGGTTTGAGTGATTTGTGTGTGTTCGTACAGTGTGGAGGTGGAGGAACTGCATTTATAAACACGCATTTCTTACATTAACGTATCTATAAATTAACGCCTGATTCAATAAAATGTAGTACTCGTAGTATAGTTTACCTTAGGCTGCCTGGCGCGCTGGGCACCCTGCTGAGCGGCACTGGGCGGGGCGAGGGGGGCTCGATGAGAGACTGCGTCATGACGTCATCGTTTGTCTCGCTCCCGTACACGCCGAGGTCGCGGAGTCGCACGGAACCGCGACGGCCTCTGCAAAGTAAGGGATTATAATTGATTTTTCTCAAACATGCTATGTAATGTTTACGTTGTGTTCGTTAAAACAGGCTTCAAAATACACCGTTGCAGGCCTAGACCGGCAATGCGATCGTCTATTGTATCATGTCACACAGCACCATGATGTTTATAGGTCTATGGCATCATAGCATTCAGCCATTTAAAAAAAACTATAAGCAATATTTGCGCTTTGGTTCATTATGACATTCTGCCACTGGTAAGATGGTGATGGTGATGGTAATGGTGATCTGCCTAGAGAAATATTTCACCATCAACATCATCATCACCATCATCACCATTATCATCATCATCATCATCATCGTCATCATCATAAATAAATAAATAAATAAAAATAAATAAATTTCACGGGACAACTCACACCAATTAACCTAGTCCCAAAGTAAGCTCAGCAAAGCTTGTGTTATGGGTACTAGGCAACGGATAAACATACTTATATAGATAGATACATACTTAAATAGATATTAAACACCCAAGACCCGAGAACAAACATTCGTATTTTTCATACAAATATCTGCCCCGACACGGGAATCGAACCCGGGACCTCAAGCTTCGTAGTCAGGTACTCTAACCACTAGGCCATCTGGTCGTCTAAATCATCATCATCATCACCATCATCATCATCATTCATCACCATCATCATCACCATCATCATCATCATTCATCATCATCATCATCATCACCATCATCATCATCACCATCATCATCAATCACCATCATTATCATCACCATCATCATCATCAATCACCATCATCATCATCACCACCATCATCATCATCATCATCACCATCACCATCATGATGACGACGACGATGATGATGATGATGGTGATGGTGCATGTTTGAGAAAAGCTCTATACAAGCCTCAACCGGAACAGGGGTTGCCGGCCTCGTATCATGCCGGCCTCGTGTACCACTCGGCCGGCAACCCCTTAAGTCCCGGCCTCTGCAGTAATGTACTATTTCTGAAACATGCAATAAAATATTGATGTTATGTTCCTTATAATAGGCCGCGAAGTATCACGTTTCAGGTGCGGCTAGACGAAAGGTCGTTAATAATGGAATCTCGTACAAAATTGCAGACCTAGGCCTAAATTTGTGACAGGGTATCATGGCGTTCAGCCATTAAAAAAAAACAATAAGCAATATTTGCCTTTTCGTTCCCATGACATTCTGCCACTATGCTTATTAAAAATAAATATTTATGAATGTACGAGTTCCTCGCACACGCGTCATCGATCATTTGCACACTCAGCATTTGTTTTGTATAACATTCCGCCATTAGTAAGTAATTCAGTTCACGTTCGCTAATTGTAAGTGTGCACACCTATCAAGTTAAATAAATCAAGTTTATATCTAAAAGTCGTCTTTCGTGTTCCTTCCTGTGATCAAGACAACTATCAAGCAGTGTACGGGCAGACAAGGCGTATATAACATATGACATGAAACATCCGATAATATTGCCACAAAAACACCGATTGACCGAACTCATTATAGATCACGCACACCAAATGGTACTTCACGGTGGGGCCAGAGTCACTCTTAACTTTATCAGATATAAATACTGGATCCTCGGAGGAAACAATACTACAAAACAACATATTCGTCGATGTGTGACCTGCAAAAAACAGAAAGCCAGACCGCAGCATCAAATCATGGGAGACTTACCACCAGCAAGAATAAATCCCTCCCGTCCCTTTTATTACACGGGGGTGGATTTTACAGGTCACGTGTTCCTCAAGGCCAACAAGGGTCGTGGTATCAAGACCACCAAAGGATACGTGTGCGTTTTTGTCTGCATGGTCACCAAAGCTGTCCATCTAGAATTGGTATCCGACATGACCACTTCAGCTTTCCTGGCAGCCTTACACCGTATGACTTCTAGAAGAGGAGCCCCACAGCACATGTTTAGTGACAATGGCCGAAACTTCCTTGGAGCAAGCAAGGTACTCCAAGAACAGTATCAGGAAATTCAAAACGTGATGACTGAAGAGTGTATGGCCGAAATTGCAGACATGGAGATTACCTGGCACTTCACAGCTCCCGCATGGCCCTCAGCAGGTGGTTTATACGAAAGTGTGGTGAAAGCATTCAAATTTCATCTTAAAAGAGTCATCGGCGAGCAAAAACTCACATACGAAGAATTCAGCACCATATTATCTCGCATTGAGGGTTGCCTAAACTCAAGACCGCTGTGTGCAATCTCCGAAGACCCGGACGACATCAATTATTTAACTCCAGCTCACTTTCTAAACAATGGACCTACTCTGACAATAATACAGAGCGAAAGAGATTTGCGTACAAGATGGCAACTCGCTGAAAAAATATTTCAAGACTTGTGGAAAAGATGGCGCACGGAATATTTAGCACTGTTAAATACAAGGAGTAAATGGAAACGGCCACAACCTAACTTATGCATTAATGATGTTGTGCTTATCCATGATGATAATCTGCCGCCCGGCAAGTGGGCAATGGGCAGAGTCATACAACTGCACCCGGGACAAGATGGGTACGTGCGCGTCGTGACCCTGAAAACAACAAATGGAACCTTGAAACGCCCCGTAGTGAAACTGACCCTCCTATTAGAATATAATGAGGAAGAGCTACCCCAAATCAACCAAGAAGAGAATACGCAACTTCAAGAAGTGACCGAAGAAAGCATACGAAAAGAGCCAGAAACAAGACCTCAAAAAACCACCGCGAACAGGGCGAAGTTTTCACTGACCTCAATGGCTGCAGCGCTGTTACTATTTTTGTCATGCTTCTCAACATGTCAATGCGATGTCAAAATAATACCTTTCCGCGAATCTCAAGGTCTATACTTTGATAAATTGGCAGACATGATGCTGATCAAGGATGAGTGGAAACTCATCGTTTACTACAATATGGACCCGTACTGGGAAGCAACACAAGCATTTCAAAAGTACACGAACTTTTTACAAGAAACCTGCAAAACAATAAACGATCAAGTTCACTGTGACATAATAACAATACAGTTACGTCACGGGTACTCCGAGCTCGAGTACTACAATCAGATGTTACTCAGTCAGCATTCGAGCACGCGACCAACGGCATTACGTCATCGACGCGGCCTTATCGACGGTGTCGGTTACCTCGCTAATAGTCTCTTTGGCGTACTAGATGAAAGGTTCGCCGAACAATATCAAAAGGATATTACACTTTTACGAAACAACGCAAAACACATGGCATCTCTTTGGAAAAATCAAACATCCATCGTAGAAGCAGAATATAACTTATTAAAACGCACGGAAGAAAGTATGACTCAACAGCACAAAATGATACATCAACATATAAATAATTTAGAAGCGGCATTCAAGAATTTACAACATGAAGTGCAGACAAATAACGTTATAAATGAATTCAACATAGGAGCCACAATCGCAAGTAATATGCTCTACAATTTAAAGGGAATCCAAAACGTATTATTAGACACTATCACGGACATCTATCATGGACGTTTTAACTTACATCTACTGACTCCAGAGCAACTAACCAACGAGTTAAGCACCATCGCAAGCACACTACCCAGAGATGTTTCACTGCCAATCGACAACTTACACACAGATCTACGCAAGATATATAATCTGCTGAAAGTCAAGACAAGAATGATGCCAGACGTCCTAATTTTTGAGATAAGCTTGCCACTCATTAGTAGAGACATCTATGAATTATTTAAATTAATTCCGATACCCAAGAAAGTCGGAAGCAAGATTACCAGTGTGTTACCTATATCGGAGTATGTATCTATAAACATGAAAAAAGATACCTACATTCCAATGACAGAATACAACATTGGGTCTTGTTCTATATTATCAGAAGCATATTATTGTCATGTCAAGAAACCCATTTATCAATTGAAAGGTGACAACAGTTTTTGTGAGACAGAGAAGACGGACTGCAGAACTATCATAACAACATGTAAAAATGATTGGCAAGAAAGTAATGCACTAAATACATATATCTATTTTTGTTGCGAGCAGTGCCAAGTTCGCACCTTGTGCGCGGATCAAGTGGCCGCACATCAGCTGACGAATGCCGGACTTATCAACATAGGTCATGGTTGTATTATAAAGACCGATAATTTTTCCGTCTTTCCACATAAACCTCATTGGTCAGAAATCAAGTTAAAACCGGACTTCTACAATCCAGTTATGGCACCAATAAATCACGTGATCAATATAACCATATCACATATTCAGGAGAAAACAGAAATGGAAGATTTAAAAAACGACACAACAGAGCTCGGGGAAAAAATCAAACAGTTAAAAGAAGCTGAGGTTACACCTGAAGAGTTATCATATCACGATATTCATCACTATACAATGATATACATCATACTTGGAGTAATTGGAGTTCTATCATTGTACCTCATCATACGGCGAGTTCAGTGGAGAGTGCCGCATACGCCGTCAGTAGCAATAGTAGAGGAGTTTCCTGCCGGCCCCACACGCCCCTCACCCCGAGCCGCCCCGCGCGCGGCCCCAGCCGACGCAGCAGCCGGTCAACAGATCGACGCGGATAGCATCATAGCTGCGAGTACTTCGCGAGTAGATAAAGCGACATCCCCTCATTATAAAGCTGTCACTTTTGTTAATTGATTGAATTTTATTTAAGCAATTTTTCTTATTCATTTTCAGTTTATATTCAGCCTCCTCATCTCATCTTTCTGTCGCCCCGGAACATGTACGAGTTCCTCGCACACGCGTCATCGATCATTTGCACACTCAGCATTTGTTTTGTATAACATTCCGCCATTAGTAAGTAATTCAGTTCACGTTCGCTAATTGTAAGTGTGCACACCTATCAAGTTAAATAAATCAAGTTTATATCTAAAAGTCGTCTTTCGTGTTCCTTCCTGTGATCAAGACAACTATCAAGCAGTGTACGGGCAGACAAGTGCTCGTACAATGAAAATTATCTCTGTTTTCTATTAAATCCGAGTTGAAAATTAAATGTAGGTACACTTGATGAAGGAAGAGCGAAAACGCTTTGTGGGGATTTTGGGAATACCGATTGCAATGTTGTTACTAATAAATATATTATTTCTTTTTTCTTTTCTTAACCTTTTCAACGCACTGTCAAATACAATAGCTCTCACTCATACGCCATGCCATCGGAATGTGAAACGCGAAGTTGAACCCTACAGCAATGCATGTAAGTAGCACGCCGTGACTGATATATCAGTCGTTGGCGTAGAACCTGCGGTGCTGATATAAGGTTCGGCCATACCGCTGCTTAAAACACGGAGACGTTACGGAATCGCAGTAACGTGCCGTAAACGTCAGACTTTACCGCATGCTCTCCATAGTAAAGTTGTGAAGTTGCGTCACTGCGATTCCGTAACGTCACCGTTTTTTAAGCGGCGGTTTGGTCGCACCTTTATGTGTCGTTGGCGTCGAAAAGGTTAAGGAGAAGACGGTACAGTCGGAGATGGCAGATACTCACGTGTTCCGTTGGAAGGGCGAGTTTCTGTTGTCGTCGGGCGGCGACGCTGGCGCCGTGACGGACTCCCGCGTGCCGTTGGACGTTATCACGGGCCGGTCCAGCAGAGCACTGGAATCATTCATGAGTATTCGTATTTCTCAAAAAATACTTACAGTCGAACATAGAACTTCTTCCTTTTTGAAGTCGGTTCAAAAAGATGAACGTAACGAGAATGTTGCAACGAAATAGTAAACTCCAAGTCACTAAGGTGAGTGTCATCGTCATCCGTCATCATCCCAGCCTATATGTATACGTCCCAGTAAGGGCATGGGCCGTAGGTCCCACACGGCCTGAGTGCGAATTGGGAAGCTCAAATAACCCATTGAATTTCTATGGAGGTGTTTGCAGGTTTCCCCACAGTGATTTTCCTAACCATACGCTCGTTCTTACTTGAAATGTAATTTCTCACGTAAATGCCAAAAAACTACTACAAAGGCTACTACGACAATCGAGAGGTGAATGTGCTCCAAATAAATTATAGAAAGAAGTTCAAAAAATCAATTTCATGAAAATTTCGGATTCTTTAGGTTTTTATATCAAAAAAAAAGTAAATAAGGTAGACGATCTCCTAAGAGGGTACAGCGGATCTATATCTAATTTCCAAGGTACTCGTGTATATGCTTTCAAACAAAAACTCAGTCTTCCTCCACTGTCAAATCAATCTGTGTCGCATCTGTTACGCAGCAACTACATATTATGTAATGTGTGGTAAGGGTGCGTCCCCACTGACCCGTCGACGGGCGAAACGGAACGTGTGCTGGTGCCGCTGGACACTCGCGCGAGCATCGCGCACAGTGCGCCCGCGCCCCACGGGTTCAAGTTGTGGTCGCCGCCGCGCATCGCCGCCGCCGCTCGTTCCGCACTCTCCTCCATCTAACGACAAAAAAACGGTCAAGTTCGAGTCGGACTCGTACATGCAGAATTCCGTACGTACGGTCGCGTGCTTTAATTTGGGACCCATTTCGAAAAAAATATCCTTTGAATTCCTATACAATATGACAGGACTGTCAACCTTAAGTGGGTCCCAAATTAAAGCTTCAAACTTAGTTCAAAACCCTTTTTAATTTTTAACTATAGTCCTCCGATAGCTAAGCCACTGGTATTTTTGTCGTTAATTGCATCGCGATTTGTGCGCAATCTGCGCGCGAGTGGTCAGATAAAAGTAAACTAGTGACCTGTGCGATCTGCGCGCGCGCGTCGTGCAACTGTTGCGCGTGCCGCGCGCGCTCGTGCGCCGCCTGCAGCGCGTGCGCCGCCAGCCGCGACAGCGCGTAGCGGCCGGCCTCAACACAGTCCACCGCCTCCAACAGTAAACTAGTGACCTGTGCGATCTGCGCGCGCGCGTCGTGCAACTGTTGCGCGTGCCGCGCGCGCTCGTGCGCCGCCTGCAGCGCGTGCGCCGCCAGCCGCGACAGCGCGTAGCGGCCGGCCTCAACACAGTCCACCGCCTCCAACAGTAAACTAGTGACCTGTGCGATCTGCGCGCGCGCGTCGTGCAACTGTTGCGCGTGCCGCGCGCGCTCGTGCGCCGCCTGCAGCGCGTGCGCCGCCAGCCGCGACAGCGCGTAGCGGCCGGCCTCAACACAGTCCACCGCCTCCAACAGTAAACTAGTGACCTGTGCGATCTGCGCGCGCGCGTCGTGCAACTGTTGCGCGTGCCGCGCGCGCTCGTGCGCCGCCTGCAGCGCGTGCGCCGCCAGCCGCGACAGCGCGTAGCGGCCGGCCTCAACACAGTCCACCGCCTCCAACAGTAAACTAGTGACCTGTGCGATCTGCGCGCGCGCGTCGTGCAACTGTTGCGCGTGCCGCGCGCGCTCGTGCGCCGCCTGCAGCGCGTGCGCCGCCAGCCGCGACAGCGCGTAGCGGCCGGCCTCAACACAGTCCACCGCCTCCAACAGTAAACTAGTGACCTGTGCGATCTGCGCGCGCGCGTCGTGCAACTGTTGCGCGTGCCGCGCGCGCTCGTGCGCCGCCTGCAGCGCGTGCGCCGCCAGCCGCGACAGCGCGTAGCGGCCGGCCTCAACACAGTCCACCGCCTCCAACAGTAAACTAGTGACCTGTGCGATCTGCGCGCGCGCGTCGTGCAACTGTTGCGCGTGCCGCGCGCGCTCGTGCGCCGCCTGCAGCGCGTGCGCCGCCAGCCGCGACAGCGCGTAGCGGCCGGCCTCAACACAGTCCACCGCCTCCAACAGTAAACTAGTGACCTGTGCGATCTGCGCGCGCGCGTCGTGCAACTGTTGCGCGTGCCGCGCGCGCTCGTGCGCCGCCTGCAGCGCGTGCGCCGCCAGCCGCGACAGCGCGTAGCGGCCGGCCTCAACACAGTTCACCGCCTCCAACAGTAAACTAGTGACCTGTGCGATCTGCGCGCGCGCGTCGTGCAACTATTGCGCGTGCCGCGCGCGCTCGTGCGCCGCCTGCAGCGCGTGCGCCGCCAGCCGCGACAGCGCGTAGCGGCCGGCCTCAACACAGTCCACCGCCTCCAACAGTAAACTAGTGACCTGTGCGATCTGCGCGCGCGCGTCGTGCAACTGTTGCGCGTGCCGCGCGCGCTCGTGCGCCGCCTGCAGCGCGTGCGCCGCCAGCCGCGACAGCGCGTAGCGGCCGGCCTCAACACAGTCCACCGCCTCCAACAGTAAACTAGTGACCTGTGCGATCTGCGCGCGCGCGTCGTGCAACTGTTGCGCGTGCCGCGCGCGCTCGTGCGCCGCCTGCAGCGCGTGCGCCGCCAGCCGCGACAGCGCGTAGCGGCCGGCCTCAACACAGTCCACCGCCTCCAACAGTAAACTAGTGACCTGTGCGATCTGCGCGCGCGCGTCGTGCAACTGTTGCGCGTGCCGCGCGCGCTCGTGCGCCGCCTGCAGCGCGTGCGCCGCCAGCCGCGACAGCGCGTAGCGGCCGGCCTCAACACAGTCCACCGCCTCCAACAGTAAACTAGTGACCTGTGCGATCTGCGCGCGCGCGTCGTGCAACTGTTGCGCGTGCCGCGCGCGCTCGTGCGCCGCCTGCAGCGCGTGCGCCGCCAGCCGCGACAGCGCGTAGCGGCCGGCCTCAACACAGTCCACCGCCTCCAACAGTAAACTAGTGACCTGTGCGATCTGCGCGCGCGCGTCGTGCAACTGTTGCGCGTGCCGCGCGCGCTCGTGCGCCGCCTGCAGCGCGTGCGCCGCCAGCCGCGACAGCGCGTAGCGGCCGGCCTCAACACAGTCCACCGCCTCCAACAGTAAACTAGTGACCTGTGCGATCTGCGCGCGCGCGTCGTGCAACTGTTGCGCGTGCCGCGCGCGCTCGTGCGCCGCCTGCAGCGCGTGCGCCGCCAGCCGCGACAGCGCGTAGCGGCCGGCCTCAACACAGTCCACCGCCTCCAACAGTAAACTAGTGACCTGTGCGATCTGCGCGCGCGCGTCGTGCAACTGTTGCGCGTGCCGCGCGCGCTCGTGCGCCGCCTGCAGCGCGTGCGCCGCCAGCCGCGACAGCGCGTAGCGGCCGGCCTCAACACAGTCCACCGCCTCCAACAGTAAACTAGTGACCTGTGCGATCTGCGCGCGCGCGTCGTGCAACTGTTGCGCGTGCCGCGCGCGCTCGTGCGCCGCCTGCAGCGCGTGCGCCGCCAGCCGCGACAGCGCGTAGCGGCCGGCCTCAGCGCAGTCCACCGCCTCCAACAGCCGGGGAAGCTCGTTCTCGTCGTTCTCTTCCTGAGGTAAAACAAGTTTTATAATTACAAAGTGATTTAAAATTGATCCAGAATATATGAGGATGTTACTGCTGTAATACAATAATTAATAAGAGTAATTGGCGTGCCAATCGATCGATCGTCGATGGATGCCATCGGTCGATAGAGGTGGGGAGTCCGTTTCCACACAGGGAGGTAGTAGTAAAGGGTAGAACTGCGTTAAATTTACCTGTGGTCCCGGTGGTGCTTTGGAATGGCTCGCAGTGTGGACAGGTCACCGCGATGTCGGTTTTTAGGGCTGTGACGCCCAGAAGAGGAGGATTTGTGAATAGTAGAATGGATTGGTCGACGTCGATCGACAGTTTCTACTACACCAATCGATCGGTTGTCGATTGATGGCGCCCGCAGATACTCCAACAGCGCCCCGCTGCTAGTGCCTCCAGCCGCGACCACTAGAGTGTCAACACACGGCTACACTGACCTCCAGCTGCATGATCTGATGGTGCGTGTCCGCGATGGCGCCCCGCAGGTACTCGAGCATGGCGGCGTCCCCATCTGCGTGCGCGCGCTCCCGCTGCCGCAGATGGCGCTCCAGCGCCGCCTCCAGCTCGGCGAGCGCGGCGCGCGCGGCGCCGGCGCGGGCCAGCCACGCCTCCAGACGCGACCACGTCTCGCGGTACGAGGTGCGGGACCGGTTGCCTGGAATGCACCATTTTGACAGCTCGGTTAAGAATAGTTTTCAATACATTTGTACACAAAAAAGAGATTTAATTGAAACAAAACTTAATTGATTCTTTTGTGTTAGGAGCGGGTTGGGGGCGGATTGGGAGCGGGTTGGTTTATTATGAAGTTTCACTTCTTCCGGAAGTAACTAAGGCGAGCCATAATTGATGAAAAAGCAAATTGGATAAAAAATAAGCTGCTCAAATTACTAATTCCATGCGGACGGAGTCGCGGGCAAAAGCTAGTAAGTACCAAATAAAATGATATGTTTTAAAATTATACGAAACGTTTATTATATCAAATGAGTGATTATACCATTTGAAAATATATCAAATGTTGTTATATCGATCATTACACACCCCCTACCACCACCCCACAATTATTATCACTATGGTTGGACAAGTCACAAGAACTTGGATTAACCTTTCGTATGCCGAATTTAAAAAAAAAAAAAGTCGTGCATTCTAGCCTCAACAGTTTCATATAAATCCAATGATACAGATTTAAAAAAAAATACAAAAAGAAAGCCTTAAATTGGGTACGGATCCGGTACAAGGCATACGAAGGGTTAAGCATCGGTACTGCATTTAGTTTCCATGAAGAGTTAACCCTGAGCAAAAAACGTTGCATTATCGAGGGCATAAATATCAAAGTCAAAGTCAAATCTTTTTATTGTAGACTGTGGGTACATATATACAGCAGTTGTTAAACTTATTAGAGACGTGCCGCCACAATCAGCCAGTTTTGGCATACAATATTTAATAATAAATTAAGCTCGCCAAGATACATTTATATTGCGAGTTATGTCAGTGCCCTAAGTACACCAAATATATTGATTATTATCTATTAAATATAATTATTCAAAAATATGAGTTATTATTACAGATACGATATTAGTGATTCATTTAAATTACATCCATATCATTTACACATAAGGTTAATTAAATTACAATATCCTATACTTACTAAATTCATAATTTTAATTATACTCGCGACATTCGTTACATTATTATCATTATCCCTATAAGTACATCATGTTAATAGTTTCTTGTATCTACAAAGTGGTCATCAATTTTATAATACGCTTTCTCCAAACACCATTTATATAGTTTGGTTTTGAATTCTGGGAACTCAAATTTTTTAAGATCTTCAGGCAGGTAATTAAAGATTTTTACTGACATATACAGTATACTTTTCCTGAAGTGTGTGGTGTTAGAAGTAGGCAAGACGAGAAAAATGCCGTGATTTTTTGCTGTTTTTCTCGGATTTACCTTTGCAATTTCGTAATCAGCTAAGTTTTTCTTTACATGTACACATACTTCAAATATATATAATGAAGGTAGGGTTAACAGGTTATATTTTACAAAAACTGGTTTGCATGAGTCTCTAGGTCCCAAACCATATATTGCACGAATACACTTTTTTTGTATCCTAAATAATTTTTGCATGGAAGATGAATTTCCCCAGAGTATGATACCGTAGCGGAGGTTAGATTCCACATGGCCATGGTAAGCTAATAAAGCTGTTTTTTCCGACGCAACATTTGTTAATTTACGCAGAACGAATACAAATCTATTTAATTTTTTTGATACAAAGTCCATATGAGATTCCCAGTTGCCATGAGTATCAACCATAATACCCAAAAATCGAGTTGCATCTACTTTTTCAATTTGACAACCATTGTACGTAAGTTTTATCTTCATAGGGTTGCCCTGCGGAGCATAGAACTGCATGAAATTTGTTTTTTTGAGGTTAGCTCGTAATTTGTTGCTTTGCAGCCAACGATTGACTTCACAAAAGACCCGATTCACCTCCGCTTCCTACGTATTTTGATTTTGGCAACGTATAACTACAGAACAATCATCCGCGAACAGAATTACTCTATGTTTGGTAATATTAGGCAGATCGTTAATGTAAATCAAAAATAAAAGCGGGCCTAATATGCTGCCCTGAGGCACGCCCTGCTTCACCACTGCAACATCCGATTCAACTTTAGCGACTGTTTTAGATTCGGTGCAAAAATGCGTAACTTCTGTGAACTGTTGCCTATTATCTAAGTAAGACTTCAACCAATCATAGCAACTCCCCCTTATACCGTAATTGTCCAACTTCTGGAGAAGTATGTCATGCGAAACCAGATCAAATGCCTTGGACATGTCCATGAAGATGGTTGTAACGGGTATTCGTTTGTCTCGACATGTTGTTGTGATTTTAAGAAGTTCTAGAATGGCCAAGGTCGTTGATCTGTCTCTCCGAAAGCCAAACTGATTTCTGTTTAGTATTTGGAATTTTTCTAAGAAATTCAGTAGCCTAGCATATATGATTTTTTCATATACTTTCGATAATATTGGAATGATGGCAATTGGTCTGTAATTTTCGGAACAGTCGGTGTCTCCCTTTTTAAATATAGGTTTCACTATTGTCATTTTAAGACGGGCTGGGAATATTCCTCGCGTCATCGAAACGTTGATCAAATGAGTAAGTGGCAAAACTAAGTACTCAGCATTCTCCTTTATTATCATTGTCGCGAGTTCGTCATAACCGCACGATCTAGAATTTTTTAGACCACGGATAATTCTATGAACCTCTAAAGGGTCGGTAGGGTATAAAAATATCGTGGAGTTGTTGGGAGGCCCCATATAGTCAGTAGCTTTTGTTTGATCGATGTTGTTTGTTTCTTCTATAGCCGAGAACTGTCTATTAAATGCATCAGCGATTTTTTGAGGGTTAGTAATAACTTGTGTTCTGAACTTTACCTTATCGAATGTCTGCACTTTTTCCTGGTTGCCCAGATGATCGTTTACTATACTCCATGAAGCCAGCGCAACGTTATCAGCGTTTTTGATAAAGTTATTGCTACTTATTTTTTGTGATTTTCTTATACAATTTCTAAGGAGCCGCGAGTATTTTTTGTAATAAAATTTTGCTTTTACCTTTTGGTCCGACCGCTCGGTATTTAAATAATTATAATAAAGTTTTCTTTTGTTTTTAAGCGACGTTTTTAGGCCTCTTGTGATCCATCGTAATTTATCACCACTTTTCATTCTAACCCTGACAGTCGGAAAACAAAGATTGTAAAGCAACATAATCTGTTCATGGAATATATCAAACGCTTTGTCTGGATCATCACATGCAAACATGTTAGAGAAAGACAGTTTTTGCAAACATTCGCTAAACTTTTCTCGATTTGACTTCGAATAGTCCCGTTTTTCAATATATTTGTGTGTCGCGCATTTTACAATGTTTCGGACTGGTATTGTTATTATTTGCGCAGAGTGATCAGATAGATCCAAATGGTGAACAGCGGCGTTCATCCTATTAAGTGGAAAATTTATGGCGATATTATCTATGCATGTTTTCGAGTTTTCAGAGATGCGAGTTGGTTCATTAATTTGCAATTTAAAGTTATAATTTGATAAAATACCCTCAAACTCTTTCGTTATTTCCGAATTTGTCTTCATCCGATCGATATTAAAGTCACCACATAAGATAATTTTCTTTTTATTTCTACCGTTCTTAGTTAAGGTATGTAGTATTTGGTTAAGTTTAGAAAAGAACAACTTTAAATCAGCCCGAGGGATTCTATACATACACAGCAAGACCATATTGTACTCTGCAATTTCAACTCCGCAACATTCAAAAATATTTTCAACACAATGTTCTCTAATCCATTGCAAGTCAGTATGCCTAAGACATTTATTGCCCATGATACACACACCACCTCTTTTATTTTTTTGTCTAGAATAAGCTGACAGCAGACGATAGTCTTTTAAAACTACATTTTTTTCCTCCCCTGACTTTATAAACGTTTCACTTATGCATATAAGTTGTGGGGCAATTCTTTGATCTTTATAATCATTGAGGATCAATTCGAGAGGACCTAACTTATTCAGCAATCCCGCAATGTTTTGGTGCATAATATTAAGGCCAGTCGCTAGCCCACCCGATGAGGTGTGGATGACCTTGGGACTTGATCTTGATCTCGAGGTTAGCCTAAAAAATCCTCGCTTGCTTTAGGCTTTAGCGGGATTATATCATCCTTAAAATCCGACTCTCCAGCTAAATTACTACGATTAGTGCCCGGTAAGCAAGCTTTTATGTCATTGAAAATCCTAGATACACCAGCATTGTTTATCAGACCAGATCGAGCCCAAAACATTTTATTTGTATAATCTAAATTACAATTGGAATCCAGCAGAAACGCATAACCACACTGCAATATATCTAAATACAAAATATCATTAAAAACTTCAATTCGCTTATTAAATAAAGTATTAAATCCATTAAGCTTAAAAGTTGGAGTACAGATAATTATATTTGTATGTTTTATACAACTAAGCTTATTTTTAATCGTTGATACAAGTTCGTGATAATTACATGTTTTTTTAAAGTCCCTATGCCCTATTAAAATTATACACAAGTCGTCGGTAGTGAAGTTTCGCATTTTACTATCGATTCCCTGTAGTAGCTGAGAAATTCCTCCATGAGTGTACAGGTAATGGTTGATTTTGTATCCGTCAAAAGTGTTTTCAGCCGTTTTGAGTACAGCATTCTTGTTGTAGCTGCTTATAATGCATAACTTGCGTTTAGCTTGTGGTTCAACTTCCGACTCCAATTGGGATCCAAGCTGCAGTTCAAGTTTATTTTGGTACTGTAACTTGGATTGTTGACTGTTTTGGGGTGACTGCGCCGGTCCAGTTTCCAAAGGGTAATTCGAATAATCACGGATGCTTTTGGGAGTAGATGCAGAAGTCTCACGATGGATGCTGAAAAGTATTGTGTCATTTTCAATGTCACTCTTTTGTGTTGACGAGGCGATCGAGCTTTCTTTAGTTGCACTAGATGTCCGAGAATTCTCCAGCATCCGACACACCAAGTTAGATCGCTGTGCAGTCGAGGTCTTCATATGGCATAGCCGATTAATACTTCTATAAGTAGGAGTAGATGACATTCTACAAAGCATTTTCGAGGCAAGACGGTTACGTTTGATGACATCTGAAGCTGTTACAGTTTTGTACATAGTAAGTTTATGCTTGTACTCGTCATTTGAGCGTCTCAACTCCGATATTTCCAAAGACAACTTAGCAATTTCCCCATTCGCAATATCCAATTCATTTTGAAGGTCACCCACTTGGTGTTTTAGGTCTTTTAATAGTGATAATTCTCCAGAAGACCTATTAGGTAGGCTATTTTGACTGTAATTTAATTTGCTTTGTGAAGATAATACCAGTAAATCATCCGAGAGATTCATTCTGTTCCTATGTTTTCGCACTGTCACATTGTCGTAGAATGACATTGTGAAAACAAAAATCAAGTCCGATAAAAAATATAAAACAAATTATGATCCTATTCTAGGCCTATTATCTATTTTTAGATGCCATGTTTATCTTGCTTGCTTCAGATGTGCCAAAGTCGATAATCGAAATCGAAAAGCGATACGTATTAGGCGGCGTGACGCACGCGCAGCGAGCGCGGTCGCAGTGGCTGTTATTATTACATGAGTTTGTGATGGTTATTCGTTAACTTTTAAAGTATTTTTTGTTATAACTCACGATTCACTTTGCGTTCAGTTTTCATCTATATGTCACTTTGTAGCATGTCTCACCAGCAGACCCGTAGTCAAATGCGAAAAAGTGAAGTATCTATAGAGGTATCGCATGAAATATACATATGTATGTATTTATGCACCCCTTATATGATTTTTACGTTTTCGTAACGCTTCACCTAGATTGTACAACGCTGTATAAATTGCTAGCTGACAGCAAAATGTTTCGAAGTTTGACAAACTTCTGCTGCTCACATTTTTCAAAAACAATGACTTAATCCTTAATAAGAAACTGCGCTAAAAAAGTAATATCACAGGACTCATTAATTTTTGTAGGCAAGTTATGCTTGACAAAAATTTACTATGTCAATATTCTTTAAAAATACTGATTTCTGAGACATCTTCTCTGTGTCTCCTGCTTCCGGATTACTCCATTCTGTGCCAGTTAAAAAAAGCACAAATTATATTAGTACTAGCTGACCCCGCAAACGTTGTTTTGCCATATCACCTATGGGTATAAAAAATAGCCTACGACCTATTCTCAGACCTACCGAATATAGAGAAAAAAGTTTCATAAAAATCGGCCAAGCCGTTTTGGAGGAGTTCGGTAACAAACACCGTGACACGAGATTTTTATATATTAGAAGATTTATAGAACTTAATATATAGAAATGGTATTCGTACCGTGTAACCGACCAGCGGCTCTACTGCTGAGCTTGTCGCGATGCCCTCGCCTTAATATTGACACCTCTTCTTGTTTTCGTTTTAAGACCTTAAAAAAACATAAAGCAATGTAAATAATACTGATAAAGACCCATCACTTACATTATTTTGTTTAACAAGACAATGATAAATAACTAACCTGTTCTTTTAACCTCGTCTCGGCTTCTAAAGATCTTATTATGTTGGCATTCTTACGAGATTCTTTTCGGAGTTGGGCCACCTGTAAATAAATTATTAAATAAATTTGGTTTCTGGCGAGTAACTAGACGAGCAGTAGAAAAAAATAAAACAATTTACCTCTTTGGCTCTAATTGCTTCAGCTTGGGCATGACGTTTCGCTTCTGTTCGCATGCGTTGTATTAATTTCACCTGAAATAAAGATATACTGTAATAAAACTTATCGATCGGAAGTTCATGATCATGAGTTTGTCAATAATCGAGAATTGATAAACTAATTGATTTTTGTACAGCTGAAAATCTGTGGTTTGTTACGATGTCAAACTGCAATTTTTTGCTATCGCAAGAACCAAAGAAATCTACTAAGATGGCTACGGATATTGTTGCACATGTAAAAGCATATCATCTTAACCACCAAGTCTAGGGACAAGAAATTTCGCACGGGTGTAATATGCAATCCAAATGAAGACCACTATGTATTTTTGGGGATCCCATGTGAATTTAGTACAAGTCGTTTCAAAAAAAATTGTACATGCATTAAAGGCTTAATGAAAACAAAATCACGATCGCGTCCTTTGTGTTACGAAAGTTAGTCATACAAACTATATGGGTAACTTTCGTCACACAAAGGAATCAATTAAGTTTTGTTTTAATTAAAGCTCTTATAATTATGTTTCTTTAAAGGACCCACAAACTGGAATTTCCACAAAGGACATTGAATTATGGGAGTGTATCGCAGGAGTATGATGAGGGCGATGTGCTAGTAGGAGTAGCAATCAAACATCCACTCTTTCCACCATATATATATTGACTGCTCAGAAGGTCAGAAGAATTAATATTATATACACAACACGGTAGAAAATACAGAAGAACCATTATAACAGAATTTAGTTAAAATATACAGCAAAGCAAAACATGACAGTTAGTAACGCAGTGACATGAGTCGTTGTAGATTCAAAAGATGACAACCATTTTCGCACATGCGCACAACAGTCGCTACTGATTCGCTCGTGACCGTTCGGCAGGCACTCGGACGCGCTCGGGCGCTCGGCTCTGTTCGCGTGGCGAACAATCGCGAGAGTGCCCGAAGTCTGCCGAACGGCCGTGGCAATACTCACGTCTAAACCTAATGAGTACAGTCGCCACAGAATGTTCGATAAAAGCTTTCAAAAACAGTCAAGATGGCATTAGCAGTGGTGTGGCAGTTACCTTGTCTCGCTTCATGGCCTGTAGCTCGTTCCGTAGCGTGAGTATCTGCTGCGCCGTTTGCCGCTGCGAGCGTTGCAGCCGCGTGTGTTCGCGGGCGGCGGCCTGGAGCCGCTTCAGTTCCCGCGACATGCCGCTCAGCCGCCGCTCGTACTCGTCCTTGACTCGCTTTAGTTTCTCGCTCGGCGGGGACGGCTGGGAGGCTGTGAGGGACGTTTGAAGAGTCAAGACGAGGCGAGAAATATCACACGAGTTGCGGTATATTGGGAGCAATTGTGCGACGTAGTTTATGGATGGCCCGTTGCTACCATTTGTAGCCACTCGACACGGAAAATAGCACTATAGCCTAAGGTTGAGAGTGCGTCACCATGGAGTGTTTTAACTTTGAGGGTGAAACTGTACAAAGCCGCACGTTAAACGTCAAAGTTGGCCAGAAAAATGCCAGGTTTACTTAGAATGATTTCAAAATTAGCCAACTAAATCGCTTGACTTGGGCGGCTTTTGGGAACATGCATTTAAAATCGCCAATTCAAAGAATGGTCAATCTTTGTCGGAACTATTTCTAAAATAACAATGAGATGACTCACGAACACAAGAAGTCAAATTTGATAACTATGATGTGATCTAAAAACCCATCATCATTAGTATTTTATTTTTTAGTAAGAATTTTTATTTTTGCGACTCAACTTATCATTTAATTTGCCGCTAAAATTACTACGTATTTGGACCACTTGCGCAGTTGAAAGATTAAACAATATCGGTAAACTTGTGTCCAGGTTGACATTTCCTTCTACAGTTCCCCACACAAGTTGACAATAATTACGCCTGGGTTAGTTAACCCAGAATCATTTAGCCAACCTTAAACCGCGCAAGCCCGCCCATGATACTAATCCTCTCCACAAATACTCACTCAGCGTGGACAGCACTTTGTCCCTCTCAGCGTGCGTCGCTTTGATCTGCGTGTGCAGCGTATCTAACCGCTGCTCGTAGTGCTGGCGCAGCGCTTGAAGCCGCGCCTGCGACAGTTCCAGCTGCTCTATGAGGCGTGCCTTCGTGTCTATGTCGTCGCTCAGAGCCGCTAGTTGCGCTGACAGGGCGTGCTGGGCTGTGGGAATACGGAATCGTTTGGGCTGGGGCACGATGAGATACACAGATTCAGCTGCCGTAACGAAAATACACATCTTACACTTTTAAAATAAAAAAAAACTAAGACACTGAAGTTTGCTTACAATAACTATAGATTAAAAAAAATAAAAACCCTCAACGCAATTTGGTCACGCTTACTCCGTTTGAAAATAAAGTAAATGTCTATTATGCATCTAAGATCCCTTCCTCAGCTAACAAAAGAGCTGATAACTTTGACACGGCTGAGCTGAACCAATTTTGATGAAACATGTCTAAGAATGATCGCCAAAAAACCCACTTTCAAATAAAAAACCGCATAGGTTCACCCGTTTATGAGCTATGATGCCACAGACAGACAGACAGACACACAAATATAGCGGTCAAATCACTACCTATAGCATATAGAACAAGCGGTGATAAATTGACTTAATCTATGCAGGAAATCCCTACCTTTCACAAAATTTTGCCCCTGGATTCCTATGTCTGGTCATCGATATCAATTTACCATGCTTCTAGCATAACGTTTGCGAATTGATGTACTGGTAAGACCTCCTCACACTTATCGCCACGAAATCGGTTTAAGGCGATCAAAAAAGTTTAATTTCCACGTAATAAGAGGCTTAAGCCCCGATAGATGGAGTCTCGTAGGTTACACACGGTTTTGTACTGAAGCAGAACTTACCTTTAACTTCCTCTTGCTCCTCATCTTCCCCGTCGGACTCAGAGTCGGGCTCCTGGTCGGAGGGCTCAGAGTCGTCGGCGCTCTCGCCTTCGGCTCGTTCCCGCACGCCTATCACGAGCGAGTCAGCGTCGCCTGCGCCACTCGTCATGCTATCGCTCATGTTTAGTTTCCGTTGGAATTCCAGCTCGCCCATACTGCGGGCTAGGAGTTCTTTCTCCTGTAAACAATAATATGTCTGTGTAGGGTTCTGCAGTCAGCGAGGAATCTTCATATCAGCACCACGTTTGGAGCTTCATTTACATATGTACTAAACTTTCTAGTCTAACTGTAACGTGGCATGAATATACATAATAGTCACGCCTACAATGTGTACTGATATTATAAAGCTGAAGAGTTTGTTTGTTTGTTTGCTTGAACGCGCTAATCTCGGGACTACTGGTCCAATTTGAAAAATCTTTCAGTGTTAGATAACCCATTTATCGAGGAAGGCTATAGGCTATATAACATCAAGCTACGACCAATAGGAGCGGAGCATCAATGATTAACGCGCACGAAGTCGTGGGCACCAGCAATCTTCAAATAAAATCATAAAGCTATATTTTCAAGAACAGAAAAGATGTTATGTTCTAAAACCGCGCATGGCACGGCAGATACCTATTCATAAACAGATCAACTTAAAATATTGATAAAATGTTTTTCATGGAAAAGTTAAGTATAGCTTGTCTAATTTAAAATGACGCGCCTCACCACTGCATTCGACATACAGGATTTCAAATCCTTTATGTCAAATGCGTTGATGGGGCGCGTCATTTTAAATAAGACAAGCTCTACTGTAAATACAGGCTGGCTAGAAGTCAAGGTGTTATTTAAAATTAGAATTTGTTAGATTGGCAACCCTGTCATTGAAGTCCAGTTTAGACCTGCAAGAAAAATCGTCCAAGTTTCATAACATTGCGGCGGTCGACTGACAGCTACAAATTCGTTCGCTTTACGGCCTTACCAATGCAATTGGGTCGATTTTTTTTTTGACATGACAACGTCTAATAAATCGATGAACGCCGGCTGCAAGCGCGAAAAAGGATGACTCAGAGTAACGTACATAACGCATTGTCCCGTTACGCTCTAGCCGATGAACGATCGGAGCGAGAGCGCGGCACGAGCGAGCGAAAGGCACAATCGGCAAAAGTATGCAATCATTTCATCAATGTTTTGTTATGACGTTTTCAAATTAAACTATCGTCCGTAAACCGACTTTACAGACAACCGGTTTTTTTGCCGGTCTAAACTGGGATTTAGCAAAGTAAAACATCTTGTCCGTTAATCATAGTTTTTTATTCCAGTAACAACTGTTCTACCATCGCTGTTATAATAATTGTATGTAAGTACCTTGTATAGCTCCCGCTTGGCGTCGTCGATGACCGAAGCTGTGTCGTGTACGGATTCGTTGCGCGTACGCGCGGCCTGCGCCTCGCGCCGGCGGCTGGCCTCGTAAAGCCCATTCGCCTCCATTAACTGCGCGCGGAGCTCTTCTATTTCGCTCACGTAACCCTGAGACGACCAATTAAAAAAAATAAGGGACAATTTATACCAATAGACCTAGTCCTAAACTAAGTAAAGTTTGTATTATGGGGTCTGTAGTACTGGGCAATGTAAAGTGGAGTGAACATTTTCATTACCTGGAAAGTGAGAAGAGCGTGAGTTTGATGTCGTCACTGCTTTGAAAAAAGCTCGTATCTCAAAATCGATAATCTGGCCAATCTGCCCAAGTGTAGAGAAGAGGTACGCCCCCGTAATGGCATATCGGGGGTATTTTTTCTCTGCAGTTGATCGTACTTTATTAAGCGTGCATCAAGGTTCAGCTTGGTTTACATATTGGTTTGATATATGAGCTAACTCACTAACCAATCACTAAGCTGGCGGTCGTCAGAATATAATCTTTATTATCGACAGAAAACAACCTACCAAGAGTAAATAGTAAGTGCTTAAAAATTACGTACTGGATTGCATAGCTTATAGTTACTTAACTGTCAACTATTAAGCTTTATTTACACGATGCGAAAAATATTGCGTTCCGTTACACTGCAGGGCTGTCTTTCGAAGTGATCGATCACCAAAGACAATGTACAATACGTTTACTTTTAGTTTACCACTGACAGATGGCTTGCCTTAATTTCATTTCCAACTTTAACACCATACAAATAAAGTAGCTATTACAAAATCTGCAAACGTGGGTAACAGTATTCTAAAACTGGCTTTATTTGTAGGTCGTTAAAGTTGAATATGAAATGAAGGCAAACCATCTGTCAGTGGTAAACTTAATGTAATTTTACTGTACCGCAACTCGCGTGATATTTCTCGCTCCATCTAAACGAGGCTTTACAATCTGAACTAACCTGTACAAGCGCCGTCAGCGAACAGTCCGCCGCCTCGGGGCTGCCATCCTTCGGCGCAAAGTTTCCTAGCGCCTTCTCAGCGACCAGTTCGCTGTTCCGCACAGACAGCTGGTCGATGGTACCCTGCATGGCTTTGACGCGGCGCCGCAGAGACTCGACCTCGCCCGTCAGAATCGCGTTCTCTTGGGCCACGTCGCTCCAGCCCTCTTCACCGTTCTCTGATATGATTCGCTTGCCCTGTTTGGAATAAAACGCGAGCGAGTTTAATTACACGGTCAGGCTATCGCCATCATAATCAGAAGTCTTAGTAAGATTAAATACCTATAAAATCTATATCCTATTCTTAATTTAATTTGTAACGCAAATCGTTTTCGTTATTTTTAAACTGTAACTCAGTAGTTGCGGACATCTGTATCTCTACCATGAGTTACACTAGTTTGCAGTGACCGTACTCGCTAGCGACGGCGTAAATGATTTGTATGGAGAATTGTACTTCCGTAAGTGACCGCTAGAGGCGCTGTACACAATTCTCTATACAAATCATTTACGCCGTCGCTAGCGAGTACGGTCACTGTAAACTAGTGTAACTCATGGTAGAGGTACTTAGGGCAGGAGACCTGGTGACCTGACACACTGGATCTCCCTAGTTCGGGCACCAGTCTCCCCCACTCAAGTCTCCCAATTACAACTTTATTGTATCATTTAAGTTCCTACATTGTACCTGGTAGTGGAGAATTCAAATAAATTTCTTATTCTTATTCTTATATTTTTGGGAAGAATAGCAAAATTTGCTTTAAAAAGCTAGGTAATGAAGTTGACAAATATATCGTCAATTGTTATTGACACACAAAATCTATGGAAACGCGTATTGACATCTCATAATAGCAGGGCCGAATTTAGAGGTCTGGACTTCTTAGAGCAACGAAGGAGTGGAGGCCCCTAAGACGAACAAAAAGACTGAAAAACTATACGGAAAACTGACCTGTCGAAATTTGGATACTATTTTTTAAACCTCTGTCCCGGACCTGCCCTGGATGCTCTCTCCTAAATCTCGTCCAGCATAATATGTTGAACTAATTAACTTTGGAAAAAAATTGACAACTAATTTTATTGAGAGGCGTCGAACAAAAATTCCTCTATTACCAACCCACCAAGCAGACATTCCACCCAGTTGGACGGTTGGTATTTTTTTTTCTCAAACGACAACCTGGTTGGTTGGTTAATAATAGATGTTCCTGACCCACAATCTGGCTGTCCGGTTGATACTTTTTTTTACTTAAATAACCATCTAAGGTACCAACTAGATGGTCGGTTGGTACTTTTTTCTTAATCAATCATCCAAGGTGCCAACTAGGTGGCCTGTTAGTATTTTTTTCCTAACAGACCGACCGAGCTCTTCAGTTGGTTGGTCAGTTAGTAAATCTTTCCTTACGTACCAACCAGACTACCCAGCTGATTGGACTGTTAGTAATTTTTTCCCAACAGACCGACCGAGCTCTTCAGTTGGTTGGTCAGTTAGTAAATCTTTCCTTACGTACCAACCAGACTTACCAGCTGATTAGTCTGTTAGTATATTTTTCCCAACAGACCGACCGAGCTCTTCAGTTGGTTGGTCAGTTAGTAAATCTTTCCTTACGTACCAACCAGACTAACCAGCTGATTGGTCTGTTAGTATATTTTTCCCAACAGACCGACCGAGCTCTTCAGTTGGTTGGCCAGTTAGTACATCTTTCCTTACGTACAAAAAAATATTAACAGACCAATCATTCAGCTGGTTAGTCTGGTTGGTACAGTCAAGGGCAAAAATATGTATACACTTTAGTACCTTGTCACTTTAACCACTGTGACAGTTCATATATGGCAGTTCAAATATGACGAAAATAGACAAGGTACTAAAGTGTATACATATTTTTGCCCTTGACTGTACGTAAGGAAAGATGTACTAACTGACCAACCAACTGAAGAGCTCGGTCGGTCTGTTGGGAAAAAAAATACTAACAGACCAATCAGCTGGTTAGTCTGGTTGGTAAGTAAGGAAAGATTTACTAACTGACCAACCAACTGAAGAGCTCGGTCGGTCCGTTGGGAAAAAAATACTAACAGACCAATCAGCTGGGTAGTCTGGTTGCTACGTAAGGAAAGATATACTAACTGACCAACCCACTGAAGAGCTCGGTCGGTCTGTTGGGAAAAAAAATACTAACAGACCAATCAGCTGGTTAGTCTGGTTGGTACGTAAGGAAAGATTTACTAACTGACCAACCAACTGAAGAGCTCGGTCGGTCTGTTGGGAAAAAAATACTAACAGACCAATCAGCTGGGTAGTCTGGTTGGTACGTAAGGAAAGATTTACTAACTGACCAACCAACTAAAGAGCTCGGTCGGTCTGTTGGGAAAAAAATACTAACAGGCCACCTAGTTGGCACCTTGGATGGTTGATTAAAAAAAAGTACCAAC
This sequence comes from Archips xylosteana, assembly GCA_947563465.1. Taxonomy (NCBI): domain Eukaryota; kingdom Metazoa; phylum Arthropoda; class Insecta; order Lepidoptera; family Tortricidae; genus Archips; species Archips xylosteana. The sequence goes on from OX387344.1 coordinate 4,965,799, forward strand.
CGACCATCTAGTTGGCACCTTGGATGGTTGATTAAGAAAAAAGTACCAACCGACCATCTAGTTGGCACCTTGGATGGTTAGTTAAGAAAAAAAAAGTATCGACCGGACAGCCAGATTGCGGGTCAGGAACATCTATTATTAACCAACCAACCAGGTTGTCGTTTGAGAAAAAAAAAATACCAACCGTCCAACTGGGTGGAATGTCTGGTTGGTGGGTTAGTAATAGAGGCAAAAATTGACTAAGCGCTCTGTAACGTGCGAATTACGAAAAATTCTTTCTTAGTGCTCCATTACTCTCATGAAATATGTCTGCCAAATTTCAAGTAAGCTCCAGCAGTTTGGGCTGTGCGTCTATCAGTTAGCCAGTCGTTTTTTATAGGTGTAATAGTTACCTGTTTGTACTCAGCCAGCTCCAACTGCAGCCTGGCCACCTCCTGCCGCAGTTGGTTGATGGTCCTCGAGGTCAGGTCCTGGTTGACCACGCAGCGGTTCTTGATGTTCCTTGCGCGGTTGGCGTACTTCAACGTGTTCAGAGTCTCCATGAAATCGCGGTCGCTCGGCGACACGCACGCTATCATCACTGTGTTGCTGTTGCCTGTGGTTAAAGAAGATTTTGAAAGTAAAATATTTTTAAAACAAGCTTTTAGCTGAACTTTCTGATATTGTCATTGATACTACACATCCGTACCAAATTTCAAGCCAATCCGATTACTATAATAGTAGGTGAAATTAGAGTTAAGAAAAAACATGTAATGTTTTGGATTGTCATTGAAATATAACAGACAATGGTTATTATGGGCAGAATAAAATACCAAACACAAAAATTTAATTTTTAATACGATTTTTTATGACTTCAAACTGCAGTCCAATTTACATACGTATACCAAACTTTAAGTGGATCATATAACAAGAAGTTTGTCAAATTTCACTTACAAGATTTGAACTCAACATACCTAGATTCACGTGAAGTTACATAAAATTTTAAAATAATAATGGACAAAATAATGGTCATTTGATATGCGATCTTACCAGAGATTGCCAGCTTTACAGGATTGTTATAAAATAAGCCTAACCCCAGCTAAAGCAATCTGTTGATTACACGGTCAAATAACTTCGTCTAATTAGTAATTTCACCGTTGCTGAGCTATCGAGATAGGACTGCGAATGAAAATTCGCGTTCCTAATACAAGTGTATTAGGAACCCAGCCCAGGGCCACCGCACTTTACTTGGATGCCGTGTTCAGCAACATTTACCTCCGAGCGAGTCTTGCAGCAGCCGCGTTAGCTTGGAGTCCCGGTAAGGCACGTGCATGACGCGGCGGGATCTGTCCCCGAGCGCAGATATCACGTTGCCGAGCGCCAGAAGACCGCAGTTTATTGAGATGCCTTCTTTTGCTCGTTCGCCCGTCGCCCCTGAAACCAAAGGTTACATTCATATTGCGGTGTTACGATCAACAAGGGTGAAGAATAGTGTTTGGGCTGGTGCACCTGGGCAACAACATTTAACTAATTTATTTACAAATAGTTGGATAATATCCGGATAAGTAGGTGCCTATCAATGGCAAAATAAAAAGTTAAACATTGAGGAAATCATCGATAATATTTAAAAAAAAAACGAAATTTGTTTTGCTGGGATACATTAACTTACCCGTCCTCTTCAATCTTTCCGAGCCAGCCAGATCGACGAAGTGAAACTTGGCTGTCAGCGTCTCATACTGTTCAGGCGCTTCAGCATCCCCCTCTCTATCCGCGACGTCCTGATCGGGAGCTAGCCGTCTCTGTCTCATGAGTAGTGTGAAGACTGCGTGCGAGCGAGACGACGAAGAGTTCATGTTGGTGGCGGCTGTGGTGCGAGCGAGCGCGCCGGCGCGGAGGGCCCCTAGTGCTTCCTTGACACCGCGGACGGCGCGCATCGAAGCGCCCACCACGCGGACGCCGCCGCAGCCGTCTTCTGTTATTCGGAGGCCACCCTGCAATCAACACGAACATTATGAAGCTGCCAAAGACTAAGAATATTGGTCCTGTGGTGTTGGGAGTAACGAGTAAGTAGGTAGGTACATACATACTGCATTTATTCTATAAGCTTATGACGCGCAGCTCACAATACAATCCAAAGCATATCTTATATGCTCCACAGCTTTGACTGTATCTCTGACCTAGATAAGAGTCATAAGTTTTGTGATCTTCGAAATGATTTCAGCCCATTAAAATATTTAGATTCAATTCTTAAGTGCGGTCGAGTATGTGATTTACGTGTGTGGTTATTAATACTATAGGTAATGGATTGAAACATTTACCCCCTGTTTCACCACCCATTGATTAATTTTAACTGACGGATGAATGTGATGCCGTCTCTGTTTGTTTTGTTCGAATAGACGGAGACGGCATCACATTTATCCATCAGTTAAAATTAATCAATGGGTGGTGAAACAGCCCCTTAGTTTAACATTAGCGTATCAACACTCGTGTTGTTAACGTATCAATGATAAATGAATATCCGTTATTAATCGCTGTTTAAAATTTACACTCGTAAACGTGACAGGTGTTTCGTTAAATCCACAGTGCACTTGTAATTTAATGCTTTGAATGGCAAACGTCGATTAATGCGGATTAGACATTAGAAGCACGTTGCTGTGCTACGTGCGTTTGTTTTTAAAATCTAAAGCAGTATAATTTAATATTTAACCAAAAGAGAAAAAAAACATTAATTTATCAACAATCTGACTCCAATGAAGTGGGTAGCGTCCATTAAATACAACAATCAATTTAACGCAATAAAATTAACCTCATCACATTTCAATCGTCAACAGATAAAATCACCTCATTCAGCTCACACAACGAATTCATTCACCGTTCACGTAATAGTATGCTAATTTTATTGCGATGAAATGACATAAAAGGAGATTCGAACAGTTTTACAAGGCGAAGTTGGTCAATCAGTGTACGGATGTATCGGGAGATAGCACACTCCGCTACTTGACCAGATAGGCATGCTCTGAAAAACTAATTAGTCGCGTAGGGACGTTATTACAATGTCGACACATAGGAAACAAGTTTTTGGGAGGATCATAACAGAGGGGGGTTTCAATGGTCTACATTTTGTAGTAATAGTCAACATTGATGAGATGCAAGTTTATTATGCTCTGTTGATTTCGGTTTCTAACCTAGAAGTTTTTAAACACGAATGCAAAAATGCAACTTCCCTTCCTTAGGCTTAGGACTTTAGGCACAACACCTGTCCGGATCTCTTTATTGTGGCCTCCCTCCCACACACTAACGACCAATAAATTAAACCATGTGACTCCTAAAAAGTTTTTTTTTACATAGGTATGCCTGGGCCGTGATTTACCTTTAACTCACTTGATGGAAAGTGCAGATGAGGCCAAAGGTGTAACCTCATTGGTTCAGTAACAGCCTATTAATTCTAGCATTGAAGAACGCTAATAACGTAATAACGTAATGTAATAATTCTGTCAGCTTTTCAGATACTGGAAAACTATACTCTCATATCTCTCTACCAATTCATAATATTCTGATAGAGCGAATTACTGTAGCAAGTCAGATAGCACATTCCAAATACCAGTGCGGAAGTATCTTAGGTAAAGTCATGGGTGAATCAACTTTTTTGTGTTGTTTGTTTTGTCCCCGGTTGTCCAAGTGACACTTCATACTGTTTCATAGAAAAATGCTTAGGTTGTCCAAGGGACAAAATTTGTGTAACCATAACAACTAAAAAGTTGATTCACCCTCGTACAGATTAAAAAGTCCCAATTGTAGTATTGAATTAATTGCTTGGTGTCAAGGATAAACTATCGGAGAACATAGATCATAATTCTTATATATTGGCCGTCAGCATTTCATACTGCTTCTCCCTACGCTACGTCCAGATCGGGTGCCAGCCGTCTCTATCTCACGAGTAGTGTAAAGACTGTGTGCGAGCGAGGTAACCATACCTTAGCATACGGGTCCTTCGCCGGATCAAGCAGGTCAACTATATCCTCATTGTACAGCTCTATGAACTGCGCCTGCACAGAAAACTCCGGCGGCAGTAGACCCTGTTCGCGTGCAGTCTCGGTGCGAGCGTCCGCGCCGGCGAAGAGGTCGCGGATAGCGCGCGGTATGATGCCTTTCCGGTCCTCGTCGCCATCTTCACCCTCCCAGCCACTGCCCATCGTGTACGTCTTGCCCGATCCAGTCTGGAAGAGAAAAAAAAGTTAAAAAAGTTGGTCCTGCGAACCGGATCCTCCTTGCATTCGTCTGTTTTTCACAAAAGGGATTCATTTCAGTCTATATATGTCCGTCCCACTCCAGGGCATATTTTCAGAATGAGAGGGCTTGGGCCGTAGTTCCCACGCGAGCTCAGTGTGAAGTGCGAACTTCACACACACCGTTGAATTATTTCGCAGGTGTGCGCAGATTTCCTCACGATATTTGAGTTAACTCAGAGTTCGAGTCGAGCCTCGAACCCACCACCCTCTGCTTGAGAGGCCATAGGTCAAACTACTAGTCTACCTGAACAAAAGGACTAATATTTTATTCGTCCTCATTAGCAAAGATCTATTCCAGATATGTCATACATTCACTAAGCGACAATAGTTTTATCAGTTTTGTCAAACGTTCAACATTTATGAGAGTCAACTTTTCATATTCAACTAAGACGTCAGCTACGGCACTATAATTCCTAAAATACCCAATCAGTTAACCGTTAAAGGCAGCCAGCTGGGCTCGGGCCAATGTCAATGCGGTCTATTCATTCCCAAGAAAAGTTTTAATTTAGCTTCAGGCTAGCACAACAGGTGTATAAAACAAAAGCGCGCATGTATTTTTGGACCGTAGCAAAGGTTAACAGCCGCACTAATAAACTTAAAAACAATTAGAGTGCGTCACATTAATGAAGGGGAGTGACGTCACAGGGGTTCCTCGGTCACGGTACGCGGGATTCACTTTCCAACAGGAGTGACTTAACAACTCGTTAAATATAAAGTTTACAAACATTATGATGCACATTATGAACTTAACTCATTTATTTGGGGTATGTATTACAATACCGAAGTAGGAAAGACCGAATGTATTAAAACATCGAATGGGTCAAAAGACCGAAATTATTCTCAGAATTTATTAAAACGGCATCATACAGAACCCATTAGGTTAGGTTAGGTTTATTTTATAACAATCTTAAAAAGCTAACGGTTTCAGAAAAAAAATCGTGTCGGTCTTTTGACCCATTCGATGTTTTAATACATTCGGTCTTTCGTACTTCGGTATTGTAATACATACCCTTTATTTGCTATCCAAACTTCTGTGTATATTTTTATGATGTTGCCCGCGACTCCATCTGCGAAAAATTCGTTTATCACTATCCCGCAGGAACTACGCAATTTTGCGGAGTAAAAAGTATCCTGTACGTTGATCCAGGTTATAAACTATCTGTGTGCCAAACTTCATAAGAATCCGTCAAACCATTTTAGCGTGAAATAGTAACAAACATCCACACATCCATCCATCCATCATTTTATCTATCCATACAAACCTTCAAGTTTATAATATTAGTGGGATGGGATACGTATGTACAGTCGAGGAGACTGAATTTTTTTTTATGTTAGATAGGCCAGACAAACGAACTAGTGGGTAACCTGATGTTAAATGAACACCACTGTCCATAGACACCCGCAGCGCTTTACACGATGCCAGTGCGTTGTCGGCTGAATTGCGTTCCAGAATGGAAACATTTCGCTATTAATTTCGCGATGTATTCTTTGATGTACTATCATAGACACCGCTATCAAGCGGGCAGTTTGGTGACTACATCACATAGTGATGAGGAAAGTCAATATTTTTTTTTAAATTTGCGTTTTCAGATGGGTCCATATTGGGTTCGCTAAATTTCATCACCCGAAATTGATTTTCCTAACGATTTGTACTCCTAATGATCACTGTTCCTAAAATTTTGTTTCCTAAAGTTTTCGTTCCTACAATTTATTTTACTATTAACGTAGTCTATAACACTCAGTTTTCCGAAAATTGATTTTCCTATTGATTTGTACTCCTAATTATCACTGTTCCTAAAATTTTATTTCCTAAAGTTTTCGTTCCTACAAATTATTTTACTATTAACGTAGTCCATAACACTCAGTTTTCCGAAAATTTTAAGTAATAACTTCACTGTTGAAATTTATCAAACAAATTAGATTATCCGGGTGGTCATAAAAAAAATAACTAACACCAAAGGCTAATGCGGGAGCTGCGCTGCGCTACGCTCCCGCATTAGCCTTTGAACCTAACCATACCAAGTCGCTTCCACTCCGCAAGGTCTTGCTCGCTCGCTTCGCTCGCTCGCTGGCTTCAACCTCTATCATTGGAGTCAGCGAGCGAGCGAGCAAGACCTATCAGGGCGGAAGCAACTCGGTTTATTGCAACGGACATTATGAAGTTTAATGTATAATAATGTTCAATTTTATGAATAAAAAAAAATCTACATAAAAAAAATATGATGATGAATAATAGTGTAAAAGATGGTTATGTTGAGAAAATATAGGAAAACAAATAGTAGTATGATAGATGTTTATTGCAACGGACATTATGAAGTTGAATGATTAGGAATTCAGAACGTTAGGAACAGAGTAGTTATGAGTAGTGATTATTATGATGTAAATTTTTAGGAACAACATTTTCGAACTTCCGATAATCGACATTGAAAAATTAGTTCAACTTTGGCGCACCCTTTTCAGATATATTTTGGAGTTCCTATACGTAGGCTACAACGTCGAGACTTGGACAGTGCCTTGCCATCAGACTGCCCGCTTGATAACGGGGTGTAATTGTCAACAATACATTTGCAGCGAAAAGGTACACGTGACACATAGAATAGTCTTTTTGCCTTATAAACTGACAGATACCTCCTAATTGATAAGTATCATACGATACGCTACGCTAGATACTGTGTTACGAGTTGCTTTTATGCACTGGTGGTTAGTACGGGTGAGCGGCTAGCTTAACTAGGCCAATATAATGCTACAACTACCATCTATCTGGAGTCGTTCCGCCCTCTTCTAGTACTATGTTCTAAACATGTGCAGTAACAGGAGTATCTACCAATGCATCTGAAAAGACACTTCCTAAAAGAGCAGAATGGTAAATCCAATTACACGAAACCGTCTTAGTCCTAGTCTACTTAGTCTAGAAAAGAATAGGAGAGTATTCAACCGGGCTGTGGACCAGCATTCCGGTTGCCCTTATGTTGAAGATGGAACTGTCACTAAGTTTTGAAGTTTCGAGTCCCCTTTAGGCCCATCACACCTGTCCAAAAAAAGATTCACTCAGGCGTTTTGCATTGAGCTTGCTCTTTTAGCAAAGCAGCTCTGCGTTTTGGAAGCGAAAGAGCAATGTAAAAAGTCGTAGATACTTAGTTAATTGCGCTAAACTACTTTACGGTTTAATGTCCTAACAATCAAGCTTATGGAACCCAATATTAACATGTCATTACGTATGATAGCACCTGAGTCGTGACGTGACCGCTGGAGTGCTCTCGGGATAGTCGTGCAGAGAAAGCGACTTGAGCCGAGAGCTTGCTTGAGTTGCGAAACTCGCAGTGGACCTAAATGTCACCGAAGCTCAAGCCTTTGTTTGTTGTTGCAGCATTAATGGACTAAGCTAAAAGTATAGCTGCAATACAATTGTAAATCCTACGAATAAAATAAGGCCGTTCCTAAAGATCTAGCTATGAAACCTATGTTATTGCCATAAAGTGAGTTTATTTCGATATATCCGCTAGGGATAATATAAGAGTAGTTTTTTAATTGCATAAATGCGTTAATAATGATATGATAATAGAATAGCTCTGTCATTTTACAGTCTATATGTACAGTCAACCAATTTGATTCCCAGGCCAGTATAGAACCATGCCATAATGAATTAATTTATTTATTCTTTTACGACAGTGATTATAGCGTGAAGCATGTCATGATGACATCTCGATTTTTGCGAACATGTGTCAACGCTAATGAATAGGAAAGGAGTTTGCTTATGTATTAACTAGCAGCAGCTTCACCCACGATTTATTAATTTTCCCGCAGGAAAAGGTATTTTCCCGCGGTAAAAAGTAGCCTATGTCACTCAGTGATAATGTAGCTTTCTAACGGCAAAAGAATTTTTGAAATCGGTCCAGTAGTTTCGGAGCCTATTCAATGCAAACAAACAAACAATCCTTTCCTCTTTATAATATTAGTATAGATAACTTGAATTGTCACTGTCCGTCTGTCAAAACTTCTTCTTCTTCTCGTGTCATGAAGCGAAAACGTTTATAAACTCTTTACGTTTACCTATCTATATATATAAAAGTAGAAACTGACTGACTGACATATCAACGCACAGCCCAAACCACTGGGCCTATAGATTCCAAATTTGGCAAGTAGGTTCCTTATAAGGTCTAGGGGTGCACTAAGAAAGGATTTTTCAAAATTCACTCCCTAAGGGGGTGAAACGGGGGTCCAAAGTTTGTATGGGGAAACAAGATTCGTTCGACTATTTTATTCGAAACTTCACAGAAGTACTCCTAATGATAAATGAGTAAACACGTGTTTCAGGTTTTTTGAGAATTCAACCCCTAAAAGGGGGGGAAAGGGTTAACAAAGTCTGAAAATCAACATGGTTGTTGTTTCTATGGTTTATCGGGTCGCTGGTTATGAAAACAACAACGGTTTTAAAATCCGACGTGGCAGACGTAAAATACCATCTCCCTGGATGGGGTGCGATGGGGTTGAAATGTCAAAATAAACTAAATGACTGTTGATATATCAACGCACAGCCCAAACCACTGGACCTAGAGACTTGAAATTTTGCACAAAGATACCTTATACAATGTAGGCATCCACTAAGGAAGGATTTTTGGGAATTCCCACGGGAACGGGAAAAAACGGGATTTATATATTCGTTTCCGAGTGACCCTATCTCAGTAACTATAATAACTAGACTCTTCAAATTTGATACACAAGTAGGTATTACATTAGTTACAATAATTTTAGGATTTTTCAAAATTCGCACCACGGAATAAGGAAAAAACGGGATTTATATATTCAGTTCAACGGGATCCTATGAACTGTAATTAATAGACTCTTCAAATTTGGCATAGAAGTAGGTAATTATAATAGTAAAAACAGTTTTAAGGATTTTTGGAAATTCCCACGGGATAAGGAAAAAACGGGATTTTTCGTTTTACTGGTCGTAGAAAGCTGAAATTCGGCATGTAGGTTGCTTGGGGAGTGTAGAGCAGGATTGAGAGAGGACTTTCCAAAATTCCCACGGGAACGGGAAAAACAGGATTTTTCGTTTAACTGGTCGTAGAAAACTGAATTTCGGCATGTAGCTTGCTTGGGGAGTGTAGAGGAGCATTAAGAGAGGACTTTCCCAAATTCCTACGGGAACGGGAAAAAACGGGATTTTTCGTTTTACTGGTCGTAGACAGCTGAAATTCGGCATGTAGGTTGTTTGGGGAGTGTTAAGGAGCATTGAGGGAGTACTTTCCAAAATTCCCACGGGAACGGGAAAAACGGGATCTTTCGTTTAATACTGGTCATAGAAAGCTGAAATTTGGCATGTGGGTTCCTTGGGGAGTGTAGGGGAGCATTAAGAAAAAATTTCCCGAAATTCTTAAGGGAACGGGAAAAAACGGGATTTTGCGTTTTACTGGTTGTAAAAAGCTAAAATTTCAAAATGCATAAGTTTATACTGTAAATAGGCCGCAAAGGGCTCTTTAACCGACTTCTAAATAAAAAAGGAGGAGGTTATGCATTCCACTTTATGTATTTTTTTATGTAGGTATGTTCACCGATTTCTCGGTCAATTGTGGACCTGCTTGCTTGCTTGCCTGTATGCTTGCTTGCTTGATATCTTGGTTCTATGGAATACTTATGGTACACGCGAGCGAAGCCGCGGGCAAAAGCTAGTGTGATCATATAATCATTTGACCCACACTGACGTTGTAATTATGTAGTAGTTAATACGACAAGGTTCTATAGTGGTCTAGGAATTAAATTGGTTGACTGTACCTACACCTATTCGAAAAGTGGAATAAATAAGTTATTTGATTAACCAGCTTAAATTCTGAAAAAAAAAAATTACGATTAAAATCATAGAACCCTTCTTTCATTAAACACAACATGGTAGATCCTTGCTAAATACCAAACAACCATTCGCCTCTACCACAGACGTATTGCGGAAGGTTGCGGTTTGATCATCAAATTATCGTCTACACTAAACACGCCTGCGTAAACAGCATGTTCAAATTGACAGGCCAAGGATATTACGGCGAAATTAAATTTACACACCAATTGCTCAAACGCATCTTAGTGTTTGATAAGTACTATCAAAGACATACTTAACTGAACATTAAAGTCTGGCAGAAATTGTCTGAGGTCGACAGGGATGGATATTATAGTTTGACAAAGTTATCTGAAAATTTATAAATTTAAGACGTAGGTACATTACAGACCTGCGAGTATACTGAAGTTATTGGTTCTCAAACCAACGCATCATGACATGTCCAAGCATGACAAGTGTACAATGAATTTTGTTTCTGAACATTCGTTCGTTTACGCCCACTACGCTTTTACAATCTCTTTTTCCTATTCCGTGCATACGTGTACAGACAGACAGTCAGTAATAAAAGAGGATGAGCGGTTATAGTGCTTAAAATGATGTACTTATGACTCTACCGTCAAGGTAATAAGAGGGTATAGGTATACATAGATCATTATGATTATGAGCATTGGAACTGCTCATGCACTTCTGCTGCTTGCTGTTTGTGTACATAAGAGATGCAATCAACAATTGAATGGCATGCCATGATCGCCGTTGATAACCCAATTCAACAATTAGTGTAAGTATGATAATTAATTAAAATGCTCACAAGTAAACAGTAAAAATAAGTAGGTGAAACCGAAGACGGATGAAATATGTATTACAATTGGTATACTTTAATTAGTAGGTACTAAAACCGTACCAAGGTCAAGAATTAAATCAATATATTTCTGATGCTTACACGCTACTTAGATAGATACCCTCTAAGGCACTGCGTAGTTATTTTAATTTTACTCGTTTTAAACTACAAGCGAAAGCGTTTAAAGTATTTTAAACTCAACTCAACATCTTCACATAAAACCAAAAATCGCAAAAAAGACACATAAAATTAAAAAAAGTTTAATTACTTTATTTTTGGAATAACTCTTCAAAAGGTGCCGTTCTGTAAAGTCTGGTTGATATCACAACATAATAAGGCGCTTCACTTGATCAAATATTTGCCCTTGACAAATTTGTCGTGATACACACTTTTGGACACGAAATGATAAGATACTCTTATCTTGTATGGTAAAATCTTAGCTCAGAAAGAGCAAAAGCCTCTGTATTTACATTACTTAAAATTTGAAAATTTTCGTAACAGCTAAGTGTCCGAATCTAAACGGGTGACCTGATGATAATGGCCAGCATGCCAGTATTTTTTTTTGTTTGCGGTCATTGTCTTTTTCTCACCGAGCGAACGATATAGCAACTCACGGCCTCACGTGCTAGCCGCTCATGTGAATAATTCAGAAAAGGAGCAGCGTTTAAACAAGTTATGACAATCGTGGCTATACGTGAGATCTATTTATCTCTATCTCCGTCTATCATACAAAGTAAAAAAAAGATAACAGAATTTATTGCCACAAGACACAAATGAAATGAAAGTGGATACAAAAACAAAGATTAAAAAAACTACCTACATTATCACTAATTTAAAATGCTGTGATATTAGCAATGTACCTAGGTACTCATCTTCTACTGTGGGTTTATGCTCCCATAAGAGTCCCACGCTGACACAGCGCTGAGTTTTAGTAGGTACGCCTATGATTATAACTCTGTATCAAATTAGCAAAAAAGCTGAAAACCGTGTAAAAAAAATCGCATCTCGCTCTTCATAGAGTCAGCATAAAGTAGCCAGTACATGCGCACGATCATATTGTTTGTTCTGATGTCATCTGCGCGAAACTTAGAATAGCGGGTTGCAAGGCAAACTGTGTTATGTAAATTTTATAACAGTTGCGTATTACGTATTAAGCAAGCGTCTAAGACACGATTGTTGATAAAATTACGGAATAGTAAGCGATATTGCACAAACGGTAATTTTTCATGATGTTTATTTCACATAAGTAGATGAACGACGAATCGCTCATACCTACGCTCATTTAATGACAAAATATTTTTTCCGTCGTAAGCTTCAGACATCAACCCAAGTTTGAGACAAAATTCAATTTCTAACATTATTTCACAGCTCGTGTGCAGAATTGCAAGTCACAATGCATTGTTTAGCACGAAGGGTGCAGCGCTGCATATTACTCGTATTGTCTAGACTAGACTTAGGAATAAAAACGTGCAAAATATGGTAAATTGCACTCCGTATCGTGTTTTCCCGTTGGCAATTAGTAATTTATTTATTTAATTTTTTTATTTTAATATAATATTTTGTAATTAGAGATGCAGTAAGATATCAGACATCAAAAAAACAATGAAGAACAATATAAATCGGAGCTGTAGTTTTCTGCGACTTTACTCGTATTCCAAATTCAGTACACATATTTTTGTCACTTTTGATTAGTACTTTTTGGTTAGTTTGACGAGTGATGCCATTTCAAAAATCGATCAGCAGGTATTAGTTCCCTTGAAAATAAGGCGCATTGCTTGTTGTAGAACCTAGTTCTAGAGCATCATTTCAGAAGAAAAACACAAATAGCAGTGCACAAATGGGATCCACTGCTTGTTAGTTAGTAAATATGTATGCAGTCTGCAAATAAGGAAGACCAGGAATGAGGCTCCGTTAGCTGAGCCTTGGTAAACGTGTCTGTCAATTACGACGGTGGCTGGCAAGGAGGCTGGCTGGTAGAATTAACGGTACCCAAGTCTTATGCGTCGAAGGAAGGGTTTTTGTTTGAACATCAATATCCTGCTTAGTAACCGCATTTTCCAAAACGGGATGATCATGACATGAAGAATCAAATATGTACCTTATAGCAAAACGGTAAAGGTGTTTATGAATGTGTACAAGAGTCTATTTTGAAACGCGAGTACGCAAACATATTCATATTTGAGGAGAAAAATGCTCTGATAAAGTTGAGGTTGACTGTATTCGTGTGGGTGATGTTTACACGTTTAAAATGTTAACGCTTTAATGGTCGGAACGTTACATATCGTTTCTGTAGACATCTTACTATTATTATATTATAAGTGAGAAAATTTGTGAAGATGTTTGGATATTCGGACGTTTTAATGTTTGTTAGTCAATGACGTAACAAAAGCTGAAAGGATTTGGATAAAACATGCCGTATAGATAGATAGACAAAAATCTGGAACGAGACATAGGCATGGGATTTAATTTTATAAAATTAGTATTCTGAGTAATCCCCAAGATAAGATATGCATCCGTCATAATCGAATGGTTTACTTACTGGTCTCTACTGTTTAAGTCATTTCTGCCATTGCATTAAAAAAATCCTTTGCGTACACGCAGACCTAGCTTTGGTATTATAACGCCATACATTTTTTGTTCGATAAGCCATCTTCAGATAACAAATTTAAACAATATAATAGCAGATTAGCTTGAGATAAGTGACTGTGTACATTATTAACATGTTATGTTATTCGACATTAACCTGCTTTGGGGTCATTCAAGGCTGTTTGAAGATAAAGGGTCTTAGAGATTAGACTCGTATTTAAACGACAGCTAGGTTTGTTTATTTAGCGGTTTGTTGGCGTGCTGCGTGACGGTTAAGTGTTTTGGAGTGTTTCGGTTGTAAGCACACCTAGGTAATTTCGGATAGTCTACGTACGAAATGTGATATGGTACAAGCTTTGCTTAGTTTGTGACTATGCCAATTGGTGTCAAATAGTGTCAATTGTCCCATGAATTATCTTGTACGTACATACCTGCTGGACGGACGAAATACTCAAGTGTACGACACAAAGATGTCGCGCGGGGCAATAGAGTAGAGATGTAGTATGTACTATTTTGTATCTGGCCGTTTTCAAGTTAATGGTGAATGAGCATCTACTAGGCAAGCGTGCTCCATCCATCGTAGACCTCATCTTCGCTTTCCTTCAGGCGTGATTGTGGTCAAACACAAGCCTATACTGTATAAAAAAAACACATCAAGACAAAACGTCTCTACGACTCCGCACGAATTAAAGTCCATATCGAATATGAAATACCAGTGAAGTAGTAGAAAATTGGGACTCAGATCGATCATCACATCACTCACGGAGAATGTCCATATTATTTAATTATGCACGCCTAAGGGCCTACGCTAGCTGACGCGGATTACCCGGAACGGACGCCCGTCGTGCGCGAGTCTAGTAAGAAATTGTATGAACAGCGCTAAGTGGCGCGGGCGCGTACGACGGATTTTACGTAGATTTTAGACCCGCGAACGTGCGCACGCGGCGGGCGTCCGCGTCAGCTAGCGTAGGCCCTAAGCGTTGCGGAGAGGAGACTTTCAAAGCTCCTTAGTATAAGGTTTTTTATGCAACAAGATAAGTGCCTCGTTCACGTTAAAATGTCTACGCTATGAGAACAGTTCCTTGCCTATAGCACCTGCTAGTGGCGCTGCCAATTCGGCTATAGTAATTTCGACATGTTTTTGTTATCGTTATCATAGTGCCATAAACAATAAAACAAGCACTACAAGTTCATACCATTCGAAATTGACGAAAATTGTGTGATACTTATTAATTTTGTTAACTAAGTAGTTTGAGCTGTATGTAGTTTTGCAGCTATCACAGATTATTACTGCAAAATGATGTTTTTCTTCAATGTTTGTTTAGCAAAAACTTAATCTAATCATGGTTTGGTTGGTAGAGTACATTTTAGGTACTTCGTACTATGGCTACTCTCAATAAACACAATCTACACTTAGAACAGTAGCGTCTGATATCGATCGATAACTCTTATCAAACTATCGCGAGTAGGTGAACGAGAATATGAAATGTAGAATAATATGGTACGCAATTCATTAAACAGTAAATACAAATCGATATGACGTTGTCGTTACACAACACTTTCAGTAATTTGATAAAAAAAAAAATATTTGCAAAATAAGTAACAAAAACTTGTTTAACACAGTTTCTCGTTGTGTGTGTATAATTAAATATTTCTGCGAATTTTAAAAGGAAAAGTAAATATATTGATACTTACTCTACCTCAAAATCAATACAGATTAAATTAAAATGTCATTACAACTTATATTTTGATTAAAATCTGTGAACCAAAGATAATACTGGTCTATCAGCTAAAACCAAATGAGGTGAAAACTATAAAATTAGTTTTTGGCCGCGGCTTCGTCCCCGTTAGCTCCCCATTTCTTTTGGTAATTTCACTTTTAACTTACCATTCCTCGTCTACATCAAGGGAAACTTCCACATAACATAGACGAAAAGTTGCGGATATGACTTTTTTATTTAAAATTTTAAATTACATTGTAGACGTAAATATTACCCATGAATTTAAGTTTAAATGTGGTACACGGCCTGTCCGGCACCCTCAATTGTTTTCTTGCCCGCTCAGTAATAATAAGGTATCTGCTAATTGTCCAATCACCCGTCTTTGTCGTACATTTAATGAGATATGTTCAGAATGTGACATATTTTCAATGTCAATAAAAACATTTAAGTCCACTGTGACGATAGCTTTAAATACTTAGTTAATTTATTTTAGTAAAAATAATGTAATAGGTAAACTTATTCCATCTTGCATGCTCCTTTAGCCACATTATGATTGTTGTGGACAGTTGTAGTTAAGTTGCAAACATGGATTTTTGTGTTATAAGTATGTCAATTAGAATAATTATCTGTTTGTAAGTTGTAACTGTTCCTTAAATAATAAATAATAATAAATAATAATAATAATAATAAGTCCTAACATTTTATAACTAACTCTAGTGCTATAAACCGAACCGATAATTTCCAATTTAGTGATTTTGGAAATTATTTGAACATAATTCAAAGTAACTTATTCTTATAATGAAGTATGGGCTTGCAAAACTTTAGCTCCAAGTTTAAGGGTGTAAGTACGTTGGCTATTAGCGGAGTCAATCATGACTTTGACGTCAAAATTATTTATTTACAACACAATACTTATATATTACATATGTACAACTATCCTAGACTAAAAAAAAAATATATGTACAATAAGAAAAAAGAAAACAAAAATAAAATCATGACTTTTTTTATACGTATTTTTAAAAAGATAGACGCGCACTTAATATTTATAAACCTCGAAAGGTTCTGAAGAAAGTTAAAAAGGATAGACGCGCAGAGCGGACTAGCGAGAAAATGACACGGGTTCTAATGTCAGACGGCCGTCTCGTGTTTACCCGCCTAACATTTAACTCTAATTTACAGCCTCAGTCGCCTCTAAGCAGCGATTATGTCAGCGCATGAGTTATACCGGAGTAAGGTCAGCGTCGCTAGCGCCGTCCGTATAAGGGCGGGCGGCGCGCATCTGATCTATATCGGTTTCGGTGCGCGCTTCCCGGCTTCCTAGTATGCTGCCCGTTTACTGTGACACTGAAGAACTATGATAGATATAGCGACAATTTACCCGTGTCAGAAATGAGAGTGACTGCTAACTCTGGATTACGACAGTACGGAAGGCATACATTTGATTTAACAATAACTAGTATTGACTAGTATTGTTTCAGTTTTTTTAAAGTTTAGGTGATAACATTTGTCGGAAAACTTAGACCTTTTAACCAAATCTAATTGCTCAAGGCTTTGTCTAGTTTTGTCATCTTCTTAATTGTACATTATTTTATTATACTAACTTAGGCCTCCCCCAAGGCTCGCCAAACAGATCGGTCCCGTGCCATCCGCATCCAACGCGATCCCGCAACCTTAACCAGGTCGTCAGGACAGGACGTCAGGTCAGGTTGGGGGAGGACTTTATTCAGCAGTGGACGTCTTTTTGGCTGAAATGATGATGATGGATGATCCTAACTTAGGTGAGCAATAGAGTTCATTATTTTTATTAACGACCGCTTAGCCTAGTTGGTAGTGACCCTGCCTACGAAGCAAGAGGTCCTGGGTTCAAATCCCGGTAAGGGCATTTATTTGTGTGATGAGCACGAATATTTGTTCCTGAGTTATGGATGTTTTCTATGTATTTAAGTATTTATTTATCTATATAAGTATGTTTATCGTCGTCTAGTACCCATAGTACAAGCTTTGCTTAGTTTGGGACTAGATCGATTTGTGTAAGATTGTCCCCTAATATTTATTTATTATTTATTTATATAATTTGACGTCCGTGTAGCCGGTAGAGAGGGTGAGGAAGGAAATGGAATCATCATATCAGGCAAAAGACGACCACTAGATACAGGCCGCACCCAAATAGGTCCACAACCATCGCTCCTGCGCTGCCCACATCCAAGTGGTTCCTGCAACCTTCACCATAAAAATTTAAGCTAAATTATCAATTTGGAATTATTTGTAGCCAATTGCTAAATTATGTATCATGCAGTTTGTCATACAACAGAACAGAAAGCAAAAGATTCATAACGATTATAAATATACCTACTTTAGTTGTCTTGAATTAGTTTCGATTTCGTCGCTGGTAAGAAAACTGTTACAGTCAAAAACCGAATTGGTAGTTGGACCGTTTGGTAATTGACTAAAAACGGAACTGACTCCCAAATACGACTGTGTAGGTGTAAACTGCATTCATGCATAATTGTGAAACTGTTTAGATGCAAATTTGATCTGTTAGCTGTGTCGTAACACGAGTTAGACGGACAATAAAGGTTTTACATATTCCCGAGTGGTGAATGTCAAGTGGCATTTTATTTTGCTAACTAATTCATCACCTTCGGACAAGGACGTTTTCTCAAATTGTATTTTGTCAAAGACACCATGGGTATTGAGACATGAGTAAGGTAAGTCGATCAATACGTCTTTTTTATCACATTTGTGAGAACGAGACGAAAAATTCGCGAAAAGACACGCGATGCGATAGGCTAGCTGCGAGTGAAGAACGCAACGTTTGTTAGATGACGTGATCTATGGGATTATATACGTCGCGCGTCGTTAGAAGGATCAAAACAACACTTATTTATGCAACGTAACATATCCACGCAAATATCCACTAGACTCACTCACGGAAGCAATTGTTTTTTCTTTAAATATCTGTCAATACTTATTACCTACGCTACGTTGCTGTTTGTTTAGAAGTAAGAGCCCAACAAGGTAATGATGATCCTGTGTTCCGTTTGCCCTCATCAGGGTCATAAGGCTTCATTTTATAATTTTCCTTCAAACTCGATGGCTCTAGTATAGTTAGTCTAGTATTATCATCATCATCATCATCCCAGCCTATATAAGTCCCACTGCATGGCACAGGCCTCCTCTCAGAATGAGAGGGCTTGGGCCGTAGTTCCCATGCGGGCCCAGTGCGGATTGGGAACTTCACACACACCATCTAATTTCTTCGCAGGTGTATGCAGGTTTCCTCACGATGTTTCTTCAACGTATTGTATCGTACAGCGGTATTTTCTTAAAAGGAAAACAGTTAACACATCCGTAACTTATTCTACGTACCTATCAATTTACTTTAACATTGTCAATCAGTTAAACTAGTTTCCCTAAAAGAACTATATCAACAACATAGCTTTTAAGGGAAGCGAAGAACTCAAGTTTCTTATACGAGTAGGTACGTTACGTACCTATAATTGAAAACAAACATTACAGGTTACTATAAAAATATACCTATTTGAATATTAATATTATTTGTCCGTTAAACGATTAATCAGTATGTTAATAAAAAACATTGAAAAGCGTCTTTGCGATTTCTGATGGCCATCCATGAGTTGTATTTACATGAGAGTTTCTGTTAGGATTCAGATGTAGTAGAAGATACAAGATACTAAGCGATAAAAGGTATTGTAGGCGACGCATGTAGAAAGAGTATTAAAAAGTTTGCATATCTAAACTGTCTACCATCTGGTCACCAATAAAATAAGAAAAGAAGCAGCGCGTAAAGGAATCAAAAAAATATTATGTGTCTTGTCACAGCCCTAGGCCCTAGTCCACGCTCCGTGTTAATTTCACGTTATTATTAAATATTTGTTTCATTTTACATTTTACAATCTACAGGTATATTTTCTGTAACTAATTACTAGCTGCTGCCTACTACTTCGTAGTGCGTACGCAAAGTAAAAAAATATTGCAAAAAAATACCCTGTGGGATTTACGTAACTTTCTGGGTTTAAATGTACATAATTATGTACCAAATGTCATCCAAGTTCGTTTAATAGTTTTAATAATAATAATAATAATAAAAAAAACTTTATTGCCATAACTTAAAAACTAGACATTGATAAAAACTATTAAACATTTCAAGTTAAGTATTGACAATGGGACCCCAGTCTCAGCATGTGCTAGGCTTCGTTGCCCGGCGCTGATTTTCAGACTGGTCCCTGTGAGGACGGTCGGTCGCAGCGCCTCTCACATTTAAATTATGGGTAAAAAAAAACAAAGAATTATTTGTGCCTAGCAAGTCACACTGCAACAGTAGGTACTAAAATAAAATAACTTAAAATAACGAAAAAGAACGAAAAAAAAATAATATGTACTCGAATATTTAAAAACTTAAAAATAAGGTTAGCTGATCCTAAACCTGCACCTGCACTGTGTTGTATGCATAAGGTATTTGTAAATGTGTGTGTGTGTGTGTGTGTGTGTGTGTGTGTGTGTGTGTGCGTGCGTGTGTGTGTGTGTGTATGTGCGCGTGCGTGCGTGTTTTAACGTGAAAGAGTTACAAATATATACACAGACTAATAAACTGTCGCATTGAGAATATAGTAGGATTGCAAAAAAGTTGCCTTTACTTGTAGTTGATAATCCAACATGAGTTGAAACGGATTATATGACTCTATTTTCTATTTGATTTGAGACATTCAAGCAGCACCGAATCGACATATTACGAGTAACATGATTTATTATAAAGGTAGTATTTTATGAACGATATATAGCCTATCTTTTATCACAAGTAAATGCATACTAATCTGCATTATAGCTCCAGGTGCAGGTGATCGGGGAGTGGCGGCCCCGCTCTCAGTTCACAATCATATCTATCAGTGTAGTTCGCACTTTACATTACGACCGCGCAAGGCCAAGGCCGTATGCCTACCCAAACATGTTAACGTGTTTAGACGTTTATATATCAATTACCATGATTTCCTTCATTCCTACATCCTCATTTGTGCCAAACGACATTTCACATCTGGACGGCGCATTTTTAAAACTTGATTATATCCGATCATACTTGTTTGAAACTTGGGTGTGTCTATTATAAGATTTAAATATTTATTTATTCCGTTTTTCAGACCTATGCATGGCTAGGAGTCTAAGAGCATTTTTACATAGGTATATTAATAGGTAGATAGATACATTGAAACATTAAGTCGCATTCTCCAGCACTTAGGTGAAGCTTAGGATATACAATCTTTGAATTAAAACTACCGTCAAAATACGACCTAATATTTATTTTTACTTATTTAACATGCCCATACTATAGCGTTTCAACCATGTTGCATTTTTCGACGATCTAATTATCATTAATTTATTATTATTATTATTATTTATAATACGCAAAGATTGTAATTTTCTGTTTGTTTTATTCCATATTCTAAAGAATGAAATTAATATGCACTCTTCACCAGAAAGGATGTCAAAAATATCAATTTATTTTACATTGATATTTTATTAAGTACTTACATGACGTCTTTTGATAATGACTCACGGCCACATTTACTAGCAATATCCCACTTGCTTCCACAAAGGGCTGTGTTAAGTGGTTAAATACCGGATATCCGCCGATAACTTAACTGATAACCTGTTCACGGTTTTGAACTTACATTTGCAGTAACGTCAAACTTTGTTTTTGAACTTTATCTGTATGGTATATATTCCTTAAATCCATGGCGAAGTTAATAAAATGATTATTCTATTTTACTAATATTTGACACCTCACTTAGATAACATCCGATAGTAAATGCTACGAAAATTCGCCCATTATCATCCTTTGCTTGTTAAAAAAAAACAGAAGTACGGCGAATTATAATTACGATATGACAATCGCAATCCTTACTTCCTTACTTATATTATAATATTAAAATACGACAGTACAATACAATGACTCTTTTTTGTAAACCAAAAATAATAAAATACAGAAAAACAAGTACATAAAAAATATACATATAAGGTAAGCAATGGGCAGCCTTATCGCTTTGAAGCAATCTCTTCCAGGCAACCTTTAAAAAAGAAAGTAAGCAAGGGAAAAAAGAAAAGAAAGGAATGAAGGAGGCGAATACTTAACTCGGGCTAACATGTTCACACTTAACCCGCTGAATTGCAGGTAAAGTTTGGTATGGAGATACATAGTTTGATCCTGTGAAGGACAAAGGATTGTTTGTTCCCGCGGTATAGCGATAAACAAACTCTATGCCGACGGAGTCGCAGGCAACAGCTAGTCTAATATAGTTGGCGTTTAATACAAGATATCACGGAATATTGCAATCAGTGATGCGGCAAGTTCAACTTAATACCCTTGCATCAAATATACTGGCATGGTATTATCATTGTACCTACTCCTATTAGTGTGGTCTTAATCTTATAGGGATCTCTTCGGATCGTCTCTTGGATCGTTACACAGTATGTAAACTAACTAACTATGTAACGATCCAAGAGACGCAAAGCTCGTGGCCCGCGACTCCCGCAACGCTTACCAATGTTTACGAAAGCGTCACTGTAAAACCAAACTTACAAGAAACACGGAACCAAGTCACTATCACTCCGTATCCGGATGTCATACTTATAATATAATCCAAACTGTGACCAATAGATATTTGTAGGTTATTTATAAACCTGTCATTTTCTGAAAGACAAATTAAAACGGCTGTCAAAATGCGAAACAGCATTAAGCCTACCATAACCGCTAATTACTTGAGAGCTACCCATAATCATAGCCAAGGAATCGCGTAGGATTTAGGAGCGAGGACCAACGCCCGCGCACCTCGACTTTTATTATCATGACGTCACATGCAAATCACCAGCTCACTACTACAAGGTCCTTCGTAATATTTTAATTAATGTACATAGAACCTCGTCTCACTGAGATGTAGTTAGATCGCGGAGGTTTCATTGACGCTTTTTAATATTGTAGCAACGTGGGTGTAGGAATTTGTGTACTGCATTTTTGAGGTTGTTAGGTATCATTTTTTTTTTGGCATGTGCCTCATTGGGACAGTTTAATTGGCATGTCGACTATTTGCAAAAAAGATAACAGAATTCACTCTGAATACCAGAAATTGAGACAAATGGTCAGTTAAATAGAAATCTATTCCTTCAACGAAAGATCATAAAGTTTTCATGCAATGCCAAGGTAACATGTTAATTAATCAAGGTAACGTCTCAGTATAGTAGTGAAATTAATAGCCACAATTTATCTGATTTACGACAAATCATTGAAGGCTGACATCATATTTGGTTTTACTATGCTTAATGTAAAATAGCGATGTATAATCAAATACAAAAGGCGATACTAAAACAAAAGACTATAAAGCAACGCACGCTGAACAAAGGCAATCGATCTGTCCGTTCTTAACCATTCTAGATCCAATGGCTTATTCAGATATTTCAAATGTTCGTTTAATACAATTTACGGTCTTGATCAAATAATCTAGCTGTATAGTTTAAGAAGTGAAGACTTAAAACTAGGAAGCTGATAATTATTCTGAATTAAAATTCGAATGCTAATGAATCTAGGCACTTTGAGTTTTGAACATTTTGCCATTCCGATGTTTTCGGCTTAACTTATTTTGAAAGTTTAACATATCTATGATTCGGTATTTGAAGGAAATATTGATATTTTTGGGTATTTCGAGAATAAGACCTTTTAGATCAAAGTCATTATAACTTTCGTTCATTTTTTATTTTAGAAATAAAACAATTAGAAATTTTGTCGAATTAGTGAATAAGACATTATGCAATTTAGTCGTAGTAAACCTAAAGCATATAAAAAGTAGCCCATTTTAATGAGTGTAGTGTAGCTTACTATCAGTGAAATATACGGCGAATATACGACTACATACAAACACAGAAACAAGCAAAGTTTAAGGACTACCTTATTATAACAGCTATTATTTTAGGTAAGTAAGTATTAGATTTACACAGGGAGGCATTGAAAACGGGTGTGTAAATGTGCAACTTTGCACAGAACTCTACCAGTTATTTGTTCTTGTTTGAGCTACAGTTACATAGATTCAGCATAAATTAGCATCGCATAATTCCAACATGCAACAGCCCGGACATCAATAAAGGCTCATTTACACGAGCGCCGTCCGAACAGCACGTCCGAGGCGCAAATTGACCGTGACCGCTAATGTGATTACGTCTTTATACGCCAGAGTAGAATGGTGGAAATTGGCGAAACAAATTAAATTGGAGAGGTGATGATATACGTTGTAGTGATGTTTTATTATTTCCTACACATGTAGGTAAGTTTCTTTGTTAACAGTCATATTTATTATTCATAAGATACAGAGAACTTCATCATCATTATCATCATCCCAGGCTATATCCATACTATTATTATAAATGCGAAAGTGTGTCTGTCAGTCTGTTACTTCTTCACGCTTAAACCGCCGAACCGATTTAGATGAAATTTGGTATGGAGATAGTTTGAGACCCTAAGAAGGACATAGATAGTTTTTATCCCGAAAGATTGCATAGTTCAATCAGGATAGCGATAAACGAATTCTTTGCAGACGGATTCGCGGGCAACAGCTAGTAACTATATAAGTCGCACTATAGGGCACGGGCCTCTTCACAGAATGAGAGGGATCGGCCGTATTTTCCACGCGCGGCGCGCACGCGGGTTGCGGGTGCGGATTGAGAACTTCACACACACCACTGAATGTCTTCGCTGGCATGTGCAGGTTTCCTCAAGATGTTTGCCTTCAGCATAAGACTTATGATAAATTTCAAATGTGATTTCTCACGTATGTTCCCAAAAAACTCAAACGCGAGTCTGGGCTCGAACTCACGATCCTCTGCTTGACGGGCCATAAGTCAAACCACCACGAGGGCAACAGCTAATTATCAACATTTTCATAAGCACCTAAATAAACAAAACTTTAAGCTTTCAAGTTGAGGATTGAAATACCATGTTTTCGGCGCCCTTTGCTTCTCTACAGTTGGCCGAAGTACTGCAGAATACAATGTAGATTCATTGTAAATAGTTCTATATGTATTTGTATCTACGATTTTGGCGGATAGTCTCGAAAAGAACATTAGCCAATCATTGGATTGTTGTAATCATGAACCTTATCCCATTTGCTAGAAACTGCGTTAAACATTCCTTCGCCAGTTTTTATGAGTATTGCATTAACCTTGGTAATGTGATAGGATGACTAATGATCTGCTAAAAAAGTGTTAGTAGAGTCGACGGGTAACCGCCGTTAACGGATTCCTTGGCATACAATAGGTGTATATCTTTATACAAGGCTTTATTATGCTCGAGAATTATATGGATGTCGTAATGTTAATGAAGAAGTATTTGATGTGTTCTAAGATTGCATTCAATAAGTTTTTTTATAAAAACCATGATTAATACAAGCTTTTTGCTGACAGTACTTGTATTGTCATGCTAAACTACATCATCGTCTAAGCCTGTATAAGTCCCACTGCAGGACACAGGGCTTCTTTCAGAATGAGATGTCTTGGGCCGTAATTCCGACGTGGGCCCAGTGCAGATTGCAAACTTCACACACACCATTGAATTTATTCGCTGGTGTATCCAGGTTTCCTCACGATGTTCAACCTAAATACACATCCTCACTAGGTACAGTCAAGTGTAAAAATATGGGTGCACACAACTTGCTCATAAATATGTCCCATAGCTACTTAAGTTCGTATTTTTGCACTTGACCGTACATATCAGTACTAAACTTCACGTCAATTCGATCACTACATTAAGATTTGTTTGCCCCAAGCGAATAAACAATGCTGGTTAAATACAATACAATACTAATGCAAACAATACAATACAAAATATTCTTTATTGATCACCAAAACAGTACAGAAAAAAAAGAAATACCTAAAAATAAAAGCTTTTAAAAAAAGAACACAAATGCTTTAAAAAGTGTCATTTTTTTTACTTTAAATTTTAGGTTGGCTTCCATAGCCATAGAATACCTAATACAAAGTTCGTTCTAGAACATAAATTCGAAATAGGTAATAGAAGTCGATATAAGAGTCAAGCACATCTCTATGTATTTATTATTGAATAAAATATTGTAAGCGTTTATAAAACTTAATGGCCCACACTACGGATATTAAACGGTTGGAAATATTAATTACTATTTTTGAGAGAGTGGCTGCAATAGTTGTAGTGCCGACTAAGAGGCGGGTTAGTGACGGAAATACTTCACAGAACTACATCCGGAAGCCGAGAGAAATGACACGCGTTTGTTTACCCCAATTAGAGGCAATTTCCGAAAGTTTATAGCGAACCTTGAATAATTTAATTGGGATATAAATAAATAATGCATAAAAGAGAAGCTTTTTGTTTTAGCTTCTTTAAACAAAAATCAATTGCAGAAAATGTATGTGCATACAACTTTAAGACGGCTGCACCTATTTGTCTAATTCTTTTTTTGCTGTGCTAGTAAAGTTATTGAGAGAAAGTTTGTATGAAAGAAAATGTTTTTTTTTCTTCTAATTAGTAGTACACCCGTGTGAAGCTGGGGCGAACAGCTAGTTAAACATAAATAGAAATATTTAATTTAGTGACGTTTTGCAAGGAAAACGTAATTATGTTAGATCTATGTATGATACTAAATCAAATCTTATTAAAATAATAAAAGCGAAAGCTGCATAATTCTTGCAATCACATTATAAGATTTGCAAACAATCGGGTGCTTATTCATACAACACAAACCAATGATTGGTATTGCTATCAGCCATCTCAAACTTTCCTTTAAACACTAACAATCGATTGAGGTTAGTCTTGATTGCTATCAACTCGGCATTCGCCATCTAACATTTTTATTGAAAGTTTTAAGTGCGCAATTAGTTAATTTGTACCACAAATCGCCGCAGTGAACACGCGATACTTTCTAACTGCGACATACCCAAGTTTGGTTAATTTACATTATTGAAGGACTTTGCTATTACAGTTGTGTTCACACATAGTTCAGAATTACGTACAGCGGATAAGGTGTTACAATGAAAGGACAACGACGAACAGATGTTTAGAAAAGGAGAACGAGTTAGGATATTTATAGTCACTCGGACTGTTCTAATAATGTACCTATATTAAGTTCCGTAATGGTGCACCTTTCGAAGTAAAACTACAACTTATCATGTTATTATTTCCTTTGTATGTGTCGTATATCTATTTGAATTATTGCCTAGCAATCAATTTATTCAGCCGATTACTTCGCGAAATCTCGCTTGCCCGGTGTTCTCGCGACTTCATATAAATCATCAGGGGCTCCATGGCAATCTACCATTCGGTCCATTCTGAATCCCTTATAAGGGACAGATTTATGTCGCATATAAACGAAATCTCGTACCTATCATTCATTAATCACTAGAGCAAAGTTGTCATATACTTATATTTATGGTGACTATAACCGACCAAACAGATACAAAATTCAAATCCGTGGTCAAGAAAACATTTGACAATAATTACGATCCGCATTGGCGAACCCTAGTTTCAAATAGCGTATCAACTGCGTGTAAAACTTTAGTTATGTTAAATACTTAATTAAATAACACTGTAGATCTGTTTGAAAAAAATATACCTACCTCGTTGAGTTTCTTGCCGGATTATTCGCAACACGATTTTCCCGATCTGGTGGTAGATTCTTCGACTTTCATAAGTCTAAATTGAATAAAGATATTTTGGCTTTGACTTTGATGGGCTTTGCGTATAAGAATCACCATGTTCGCCTAATTCATAAACATGATATGGTAAAATATGTGTTCTTGTAAATTGTGTACTAATACCCAAAATTAATTCCAATTTTGCTAAGAGGAAAGCCTCACCGTATCATTTTCATTACATATCGGTATCAACTCTACATAGAAGGCAATTTCGCTTATAGGTTGTAACACCTATAGCATCTACCTCAGTATGTGGCACTAATTACCTGTTTGTGCAATTAATGTCAGCTGTCACGGCCGCACAGCCTTCACGGTTGGCTGTTGTAACTTTATACACAGATGCAGACAATGTCATCTAAGCTCATAGAGCACGCACAATTCCTATTTAAGTACAATGTAATGTATTAAATGGTTTCTTTTCCAGAAGTCCTAAGCTGTTTCAGCTTAATAATAATTTAAACCTATGTATTTCGTCTGCACGAGATTCGTTTATCACGTGAAAAACCCGCCATTTTCTCGGATATCTGAGAGGATATGAGTTTGAATCATAAATATGGATAATGCCACTAACACAAATTATAATATACCTAACGACGACTGCATAGTTGAGGAACTGGTTTCCTTAAGAATTTTCTGAGACAATCTAAGTAGAAATATCTCAAAGTAAAACCAAAATATATTTGAAAATTGCATCTTAAATTTGCATGCAGACCTGGTGTTAGTGTGGACGTGGAGTTGTTGACCTGGCTGCATAACGAACGCGACAAGCAAGCATTGTTCAGTCGCAATCTTAACGCATTCGGGTCAGAGTTCCGGCCATAATTTAAAGAACAATTCACACGGAATTGGCGAAAAACGGTGCACAAATTACTGGTTATCCGTTCGGTTGTTCGTACATAAAAGGTTTTGCCTCAAGATCGGATTTCGAAAGAGGCCATAACAAAAAGGAATGAAAAAACAGGGATGTTAACTCAATGCACGAGGTAGCTATGCAGTATGCACTTTTAATAAAGTTTGATATTTGAAGCAAATGAATACTCCTCGGGGATAATGATATTCAGGGTAAGAGTAGTAACATGCTTACCTAGTTTAGAATTTGATTTTGCTAATCAAAGAAAGAAAAAAACGATGAACTTTAGACACAAGTCCCGTATGCTGAGGAGCCAAGAAAACCGTTACCGAATAGTCAATAAAACAATTAAAATTATCTCGTTAAGACCGTAATTTTATTGAGTAATAAAATTGCACGTGTTCAGTGCAGTCGACGCGACGAAATTGGTACGGAATTGTGTTAGACAAGTGCTTAAGCCGCACCCAGCTCGTTTGCCGAATTAAAGCCATCAAAGGTCAGTGGCCAGAGGCTGCGAGACCGCCTGGCTTCTCGCTATCTGTGTGATCTTGTTGACCCACTTGTGCTTAAATATTACTGTGGTTTCGGAAAGGTCGAAATACCGCGTTATTCATTTTTTAACTCTGTTTACGGGCATCAAGAGTGTTTCTCAACGAACTAGCTACTAGGTATTTGTCTTTTGAGGTGAAGCATATACCGCTTTTCTGACCTAAGCCCAAGACTCACTAATTGCCTTAACCTATGAAAGAGTAACGTCCCTGATCGACTGATACATCACTGCACCTACTCCTTGAAGTGCTAGAGATGCGCTAAGAAGGAATTATCCGAAAATTTCAAGGAATAGGAAACTAATCTATTTTTTAATTAACGAAGCAGCGGCTTCAGATATATAAGGCCCAGGTTCGGCCAAGGATGGAGTATTGCTCTCATCTCTGGGCTGGCGCACCCCAATATCAGCTGCTTTCACTTGATCGCATACAGCGCAGGGCGTGCCGAGTTGTCGGCAACCCCTCACTCTCCGTTAAACTCGATCCTCTTGCTCTCCGCAGAGACGTTAGCTCCCTTTGCGTGTTCTATAAGATCTACAACGGGGAATGCTCTTAGGAACTCTTTGACCTCATTCCAGCTGCGAGGTTCCATTACAGATCCTCCCGTCGTAAGCGTTCATTTCATCGACATCATGTTGATGAATGGCAGTCTTCGACGGTGCGTTTTAAGCGGTCTTTTTTGCCTCGAACTTGCAAAATCTGGAACGAGCTTCCCGCTGGGGTCTTCCCATCGAGTTACGACCTGGGTGCCTTTAAGAGGCGAGTGTACAATTTTCTGCAGGGCCGACAACGCACTGGTATCGCGTAAAGCGCTGCGAGTGTCTATGGACAGTGGTGTTCATTTAACATCAACGAGTAGATTTTATTCATTAAATCGCTAAAACCTAAACAGATGTCTAACATCGAAATCTTTACCTAATCCTGAAAGATTTTGGTAATTAATTCGGTTGTGGAACTAATTCACTCTGAACAGGCATTTAATCCCAAAATATACCGAACGTCTATAATGTATTTGCATTCGAGTGTGTTGCTCGCCATAAGCTTTTGCTTTCTTTACGAAATAGCGTGATAAACGAGCAAGTGGTTCCACTACCTAAGGACACCTGCAACACTAGAAGATTGCCGATGCATTTCAGCCTAGAGGCTTACGATGGAATACCTCACGTGCCAGTAATTTCACCGGCTGTATTACTCTCCGCCAGATCACAGCTGTGCAAGCGCCGTCGCTTGACAGCTGGGTTAGCGAGTAAGATGATCCTTACACAAGGTCCTACGATTTTTTTTGAGTATCATACTCATCATCATCATCATCTCAGTCGTAGGACGTCCACTGCTGGACATGAGCCTCCCTCATTGATACGCAATCATTACGGCTTGCATCCACCTTGAACCTGCCGATAATGAACTAGATGAAGATTCGTGCCGGCACGCACCGGGTGCCTTCGTTCGGTGTTTCTATTATAGTGTGTAATTAATTGCTTTTATTTCATTTTAATTTAATATTGTTACTAACCTTGGCTCACTTAATAATGTTACTAACTAACTATGGACCCTGAGTTCCAAATAAAATATTTTTAATTTTACCAACTCGTCCATCCATCTCGTTAGTGGACGTCCCACGCTGCGCTTGCCAGTGCGTGGTCTCTATTCGAGAACTACTGATTATCACACTTCAGATAACTAACCTGCCCGTACGCAAGTACAGTGGCGTTGTAGCCATCCAGGGCAGACTCCACCAGCTTCCGAACGCAGGTCTCGTACACATCTTGCTGGTCGACGCTGGGCTCGAAGGCGAAGTCAAACGTGAAGGCTCGTTCGGCGCCGAGCGCGACACCGCCGTCGCCGGCCGCGCCACCGGCGCGCGCGCAGATCGAACAGCCCTCTACCAACTCGCCTGGAGTCTGCGGTCGTATTCTGGAAAATTATACATAGATAAGTATATTATCCTAGCTTGCTCAACATTTATATTGGAAATGTGGAAGGTCCAGTGAAAAAAATGAAGAATATATGTATATTGAAAGTCTACAGATTGTTCCAAAAATCAACGATAATCTGGTACCGGGAGAGAGGCTAAGACCGGCTAAGTTATAACCAAGGCTCGGATTTTTCAGTGCATGGTAAGATGAAAGATACTGTGGAGTCGATATTAAAACTAAAATTTAACTCATACTCATACTCAAACATTTTCTTAGTCCCGTAATACTTTTATCCCTTTATCAGGCCGTCAGTCGAAAGTTAATATTACTTACCTACTTAATGTAATTAAAATGAATTTTTGTAGTACGATTTGGTAAGTCTAGAATATACTTCTCTAACGTCCGTTGATGTAGACCCTGTAGAGGCTGTTGAACCTGTGTTACTCTAGAAAATATGGAAAAGTCGCCATGATATCTCATTTCATAAATGTAATTTTGAAAGGGACAATAGGTACACACGCCATACCTTGTCAAGATTTTGAAGCACCCATTCCTAAACTTTTTTTGTTTTTTTTTTATTGTGTGGTAGATAATTTAAAATATAATTTAATTCAATTCAAATTATTTGTTTCATTTACATTAGGTATTAATTAAATGAATGAGTATCCTATGATGATTACAAGCCATGGCAAATGCAAAAGTGCTCTTTAGGGCCCTATCTAAACTATGACATGAATAAACCAATAGTCACACTCAACACAGGTATTGCGTACAAGCACCTAGTCATTAAGTTACCCCCACTTGATATCCATATCACGTCACGTCAACTGGAGCACCAAGCCAATTTACTTTCATCTCATTCGATATGGCCGTTTTCTTCCAAGCAGCATACGTTAAACCATTGTTAGCCGAGGTAATAGTAACGCGCCGATTGCCGGTGCAAAGTGCAACACGACACGCGACGTTAGATAGGCACCCTTGAGTAACCTAAATTCCCTTCTCATTCTTTACACAGATTTACATTTGATTTACAGGAATTAAGTACGGTAAATTAGCCTTTTGGAGAAAGCCCAAGCGTCGCCACACCCTTTAAACAAGCGGCGAAAGGTAAGTGGATCCAATAGCCTGAGGAACACACCGATTTGAATAAAGCATTACGAGTTACCCGTTAAGGTCACACGCATTCAAAGTTTTTCATGATATCAAGACATTCATGAGCCTTTAATATCTGGTAGTAGGGAACAGTATTCCGAAAATGTAACCCATCAAAAACATAAATGTGGAAAAGGTTAGTCAAGTTCAATATTAAAAATATGCTTAGTTTTGGACTTCGCCGACAAAAGGATTGAGATCTACATTGGTGCCAAGTTCTGCAGATATAAATTCTTAAATTAAACTGTCGAATTATTTTACACAAAGCACCTAGATAACTTATGGTAAAATGAAACTTAAGATTTGACTAGGTGCTACTTAGTAAAATCAATGTTTCAAATCTTGTAAATTCACTGTTTTCTGATTTTTTCCCTTTTTATACACGCAATTACCTAACTGGGTGCCCAATTTGAACTTCCTAGGACATCTGGAAGTGGATTAGGTTTTTGATTTATATGTCAGTCTGTGTCAGTAAACCAAATTTGGTGTGTTTGTGTTAAATAGATTTTGAGTAATGAAGGAGTCAAAAGTGGTAACAAAATTGGTTCGTGTAATATACACGCGCTACTTCGCCAGTACCTTTTGCTTGAACTTGGCTTGGCTAGATATGCCCTTCGAACCTGCATAGCAATCCGTTGGCAGGTATTGTTTTAACCACAAAGACTCATTGTCCCGCGGGAACCAAGCGTTGGTATAACGAAGCGTACACAATTCAATACAGGGACTAGAGGAAGTCCTAATTATTTACGTTCCGCAGCCAATGGTGTGAGCTGCCCTGCGGTGCAGCGAACAAAAGAGGAAGCATTCTATATATGGAATGACAGAAAAGGAAGCGTTGCGTGAGTGATGAGTGATTCGTACAAAAGGACCGGCCTACTATGTATACGTAAGAGCGCCTTGTGTGCTCGCGTATTGGAGTGAAGTGCAAAGACGTACTGTCGGCATCAGATGCAAGATTTAAACTTAAAGGAAGGAGCTCAGCATTATTTTAGATATAAGAGTTACGGACTTTACAATGCATTAAATTCGCTCTAGCACTAACCATAATATCCATCGATCTATGGATATGATTCATAGCAACAATGGATCCTAGTGCGCATGCCGCATATTTCTGATTTAACCTCGTAAGGCCCAGCATACTAAATTTAGTACAAACGCCAAAGCAAATATCAACTTTTCTTGGTTCATACTAATATTATAAGCGAAAGAATGTCTGTCAGTCTGTTACCTCTTCACACTTAAACCGCCGAACCGATTTAGATTAAATTCGGTATGGAGAAGTTTGTGGAGGTAGTAATAATGAAAAATAAAGTTTTAACCCTAAATGATAGTTTGAGATCCTGGGAAGGGCATAGGATAGTTTTTATTCCAGAAAATTGTATAGTTCCCGCAGGATAGCGATAAACAATTTTTTTGTAGATAGATTCGCGGGCATTAGCCGTGGGCTTTACTAGGATTTACCTAAGCAGACCTGAGGTCGGTGTTATCCCGCTCATTCGCATTCACATCTACTTACTTCTACCTCCACCCAGTATCTTATGAGGGAAAGAAGTGGTGAAAGCGCTTGTGATTCAGAGTTCGAGACAATATGGCTTGTGTTGTGGCTAGCAATTTAAAGATTCTTCGCCAGTGTTCAGCGGTTCTAGAAAGCATTATCTTAATCATGTAATCTAAAGCTTGTTTATTCTATATAATAGTCGTGTACTAGTCATTGTTTCGCAGTGAAAGACTGCAGGCGGGTGGCACAATGGAGCACGCGAGCCTACGTAGAATCGGGCACCGCACGCGAGCGAAAAACATAACATGGCTCTGGTAATCTTAACAATTTCATAACATCCTCTTCTTTAAGGAAATATATTCCTCAAATACACTACAGTTAACGGACTGCCTAATATCATTGTCTTTTTTGTTCGAAAGATTTATATAGGAAGATAATAATTAATGAGACTAAAGATACGCCAGTTAGAACTGGCAAGAGGCCTTTTTTCTGAGAAACAGTGCAGTCAAGTTATCAATGGAAAGTATACAATAAAAACGGAAAATTTAGCAGCCAATAGGAACGTTTAAAGTTTGTAAACTTGTACTAAACAAAACTGCTTATGATAATTAAATCATTGCTATATGAGCCCTATAGAGAACAACCAACACAACACCGAATAACAATATAACACCCACATCTCCTTTCAAAAGGAATGAAACAAAGCAGAGTTCAGTGGCACTCGACGCGCCAATAAGTTAGTTAACAAGTTACTTGGACGACATTTTACTCGTAAGTGCGATCGTTTTGTTTGTGCACTGTAAATTGCGACCGGGCATAGTCTTTATGGACTTCAAACAATGCACCCGCGAGGCGGAGAAAGCATTGCGACATCGTACGAAGCGTCAACAACATACAAACGGATATTGAAAAATGTAAACGCCGATTCGTGGAATGGAGTACTTGGCAGGAAAGTTCAATTAGTTACACTGATACATGGAACAGCAACGACGCACTGGATATCTGTTGCTAACAAAAGCAAGAGCAAAAAACAGGACTTTTCCGTATAAATTGATACAGTTCAAATAAATTTTGCTATAAACATAATTTCACTACAACTCGGACCAAATCACAAAGTGGTTCGAAGACTCCAGCATCCGAAATTACTTAAAATTTGATACGACTGCGGTTACTTATATCAAGGAAGTAATCTGACATAAAAAGAGTGTAGTGTGAATCGTTGGGGCGCATTGTCCCAGCTATTACGGCTATTGGTACACATCGGTACAATAGCACGTGGCCCATTGTACGGCAAGCTATCGCACTCCTATCGCGTAATCGCCGGATATTGCGGCAAATTGACTCAATCACTCATGAAAGCACAGCTTTTGTGCGGCTGTAAGTAGATAAATTGCGAACGTTTCCAGCTTATTTATAGCTGCATTTGCGGGTAAGGAAACCATACAGCTAAACTCTTAAAAGTACCCCTGTATACCCCATTGCGTATGAGTCTCTCATTTCAGGCTAACTTCCTGATTCTTTTGTTTGATATCGCTTTCACTAATCAATAGGTATTGTATACATTTCCGCGGATTGTTTTGTTACGCACAATTTCCCCATGAAACTCGGGATCTAATTTACACAGCAAGTAGATAAGTACGATACGACGAAGAGTAAACCAGGGCGTTTTACCGAACCTTGCGCAACTTATAGGCAACCACGTGCAAAAACAGAAGAAATATTAAATCATAATGGTAACGCAATATCTGGGAACTGGTAAGGCTATGTAGAACATGCGTAGGCGCGATCTAAGAATTTTGCCAGCGTCGCCCACGGGCCACGTGGGTAGGATAGAAATGTCGCTTGCCCCTTAGCACAGGGAACCCTGACTTTTGAGCTGATTTGAATTTTATCGGATTGCCTTGGAAATATAATTTCTGTCCATTACCAGAAAAATATTAACATTTTCAAAACAGTACACATTGACCCAAATTTGGGTCTACGGTAGCTACGTAAAAAGGTCTTAAAAGACGAAGAAGTAACTCTAATAAAATAATATTGTCATGGACTCTAGAAACGACTATTAGAGTACAAATGTAGGTATAGGGAATGGAGATTTAATGCAACTGGTTACAAACCGTTTTTATGCCACTCGAAGCAGTAAATGCATATACGAACTATCATTTTCTTACATCATCTAATAAATAAAATAACACATTACGCGGGCGAACAAAGTAATACGCACTTATTTTATAATGAAATTATTTTTCTACCTTTGTTTGTATGAAAAATATATATGTCGTGTTCTATAGAGCTGATAGCTCTCAGCCCGACAAAGCCTATTGAATAAACAACTGGAGACTTCGATCGCTCGTCAGGGCGGCATCGTGTTTGACTAAACAATATGGATTCAAATGCAAACAGCTTTTGCTAACCCGCCATTCAAACGATTGTAAACGGTATAACAGCATCAGTAAGGCTTCCATGTATATCACAAACGCGATGTTGTTGACTTCGTAGCGATGCAGGTTGCTCAAACAATAAACATGTCATGTTTATTGTTAAAAGCGTGACGTGTTGAATAATAGAGTGCCACTGGCACACATCAGTGGGTTATGAAGACGTCCAAA
Organism: Archips xylosteana; assembly: GCA_947563465.1. NCBI lineage: Eukaryota > Metazoa > Arthropoda > Insecta > Lepidoptera > Tortricidae > Archips > Archips xylosteana. The sequence continues at coordinate 5,001,333 of OX387344.1, forward strand.
TCCTAGCAAAGAGATGGCTGGACTTAAACAATTTCAGTCACGTATGAAGTGGCTTCTACCGGACGTCATGTTATGCAAGATTTTGAATATGAAAAAGCTTGGTGTTTTGAATTAAACACGGTAAGTTTGTTTTCTGGCCCTAAACGGTCCGCAGTCAAGACGTGACCTATTGTTCCAAGGGCAGACTGAATAAGTAATACTTACGTCAAATTGTAGACAAAAACTAGTACAACCATTACTAATTCTAGGTTTACAGACAAAATAGGACAGCAACAGTTGATAAAGATGACTGACAGAATCGATACTCGACGCCACCCACGCCGCATGTATTAAAAGGAACGGACTTGGGAATTATTAATGGAGCATTTGACATCGACGACAAACACCGAAGCTAACGCGTTTCAATGAACAACTGGTTACATGAAAATGTGTAGGCTGTTGACTAGAGGTTGGCCCCTAATTTGTCGGCGCGACGGGTGACTAATGATGGCAAATTCACGGAAAATCAATGAGGAAAATAATAAACGACTATTCCCTATAAAGGATTAACTTTTACATTAATTTCCTGACTGTTATTAGAAAATTGTCATCACACGGAAAGGTTCGGCCTTCATCTTCTAACTAATAATAAAGGGAACTATTAACTACAATGGCTAACCTAAGATAACATGCTTAAGCACATAAAACATGTAGAGTTACCGTTTATTTTTTGCAAGTCATTGCGACAATCATCACTAGAGAAACCAATATGAAATAGGAACAGTAACTAATAGAGCACTTTCTTGCCACTCTGCCGCCGCAGATCATAAATTTCTTTTGTCCGTTCTAATATTACAAATCCGAAACTGTATTAGTCTGGTATTTGTTACTTTTTCACAACTGTTGAGCCGATTATCTTTAGTAATCAAAAATGTGTGGGTGTAAGCATTAATATAAGTGGCAATCGTTGAAAATTTAATCGCAAAACATTATAAGCATTAAACGGTACATTTCATATATAAAACAAAATTGCAGAGTGAAAGGTTCAACGAGTTCTACGCGTTCAAAGCGAACTCGTGCGCAATAATATGTATAAATTTATAAAAGCATACCTTCTAGTGATTAAGCCACATCATCTCAAACAGAGCGGCACGATTTCATAAAACCAAAGATACCTCCCGATAAGCCGTCAGACGTAAAGGCACCAAACGCAAAGCGTGATAAAAATTCCAATCACTTTAAAAAAACGTATTTCCTTTCACAACATTGATTTCATTTGAGTAATCTCTGCTATGGCATTCGCAGATTTTAAAGTGATCTCGGTTTAAGGCAAGTTCTGAAGACTGGCTCCTTAATTTGTCTTTACCGCGAGATAAAGCTTTTTATTTGAAGCCACCTTGTTGATAGCCGGTATAGGTGTAAAACTTAAGTGAAATGACATGTAGGAGTAACATGTCCGTATAAACAAATTGACGTTCTAAATTTGAAAAATGACTTAATTTCCATATCAATTCTCTGCACTGCTACATACAACAGGTAATTTATTTAAGTTTTTCATTAGATAGACATGATGTAGATGGATGACGGCGTCGTTGGTGTACCAAAATATAATAGTAGGGTTAAACGAACTTACCTGAAGTGAAGTTCTACCCTGATTGTATGCAATACTTGTTTCGATAAAATTACTAGCAGCAGTCGATATTTCGGCTGGCAATAACGCGTAGTTTAAAGCACCTATAGTAAAAAAAAAATATTATAAGGCAACACTTCCATCTTAACGTCATTTAGTTTATAGCAGTGAATCTGATGATACAGTGGAATGTAGGTACTTGTAGGTATCTTCCAAATATATCATTGATTCATTTCCATTGAGTTAGTCAAACTACTCTACAATAGGTACTTCAAACTTAAATCTTAACCGGGAAATAAGTTTTTTACATAACTTATCGGTGCGGGTGGGACATTATTGTTATCGAAACAAGTATTGCATACAATCAGGGTAGAACTTCACTTCAGGTAAGTTCGTTTAACCCTACTATTGTATGCAATACTTGTTTCGATAAAATTACTAGCAGATGTTTAGAGGATTTAAATAGACTCCTGTAAATCAAATCAACATATTTATTATTTAGCATGGCTAAATGTTAAATAATCTCACTAAAATATAAAAAGATTAATTAGTGTAGAACATAGGTAACAAACAAAATCAGTCTCTTTCTGACTTAAGTAGCAAACAAAATCAGTGAAGCTTCAACATAACTTTAAACAACAAGTGTTGTTTGGACAAGTATTATACCTTTAATATAATAAAAAATCAAATCTAAGGAACATATGATACATTGTAACAAGTTAAATCAAACAATAATTGTTTATAATACTATAGACTGTCTTTTATGTATTTTGAGCAGCTGCACACACAGCTCTTGCAAATTGCACTTGTTCATTAACATTATTAATCAAAGGCCTATTATAATGTCTAGCAAATGTCACAGATCTACTAGACCAGCCAACTGCCTTTAAAATGCCGTCTACAGTAACACCCCCACGGTGTGCGCAGGAGGTGGACGCGTGCCTGGTAGAGTGTGATGAGAACACTGACACATCCACACCACTGTCGGCCATCACTTGTTTCAGCCATCTGCTGATAGTCTGAGTAGTTGCTGAGACATGAGGGCTTTTGAAGGTCAAAAATAAATGGTCATTGGACTCATGCCTTAATTTCTCGGTCACATTAATATAAGCTGATAGTGTTATGGCAGGGCATATCTGGGGCTGTTCTCTAAAAAATGGCAAATAAATTATGGGAGGTGGGTTACCTGGTGTTGTAGTCTTTAAAATGTCAGTTATTACTACTTCAGCACCATCCTCAGTAAATCTTATATTACTTATCTTTATATAAAACAAAGTTTGCACTCTTTGACCTGTAGTAAGGGCTAACAACATAGCGGTCTTTTTGGTTATTTTCTCTAAATTTAAATTTTCTAAGGGGTACCAATGTTTTATATATGATAGTACAATAGATGGATCCCATATACAGGGTGTTACATTGAACGTAGTACAAATTAAGTAATTCCGGCTCAGTTAACGATAGAGAACAAAATGCACGAATTGAGTAATTAAAATACTTCGTAATTAACTTTTGCTTATTTGCTAACAGAATAAAGAAATTAAAATCTCCTAGTGTTGTCACCCATCATGACGTCACGTTTACTTGACGTATCTATTCCTCAAGCTTTGTTATCAGTTATCAGTGTGTCAAAACATCAAAACAAATGATAAGGAGCAACAAGTGATATCTGTTAAAAATATTTTTTTATTAGAAAGTAAAATTAACTGTTAAGTTCAAACGTACTTCAGCAAGTGTTCGAAATGTCCACCTCCTTCCTGAACACATAGCTCTGCACGTCATCGAAGATTTCTTTGCACTCTGCCGAGTACGAACTCGTTGGTTTTTACTACCTCAAACGCCTGGATTATTTTTTGGCGGAGCTCCAGAACAGTATCAGACTCTCGTTTGTATACCAGTCTTTTGAGCTCACCCCACAAAAAATAATCCAGTGGAGTTAGATCCGGGCTACGAGGCGGCCATTCCACTGGACCACTGCGTCCTATCCAACGTCCAGGGAACTCTTGGTCCAGGTAACTCCGAACCCGCAGGGAAAAATGTGCTGGAGCTCCGTCTTGTTGATAGTGCATGTTTTGCAAATTTTGTTCGGGAATTTGTTGCAACAGCATTGGCAACTCGTTTCTTAAAAAGGCTTCGTACTTAATTCCATTTAAATTACCTTCAATGAAATAAGGTCCTATGACATAATTATTGAGAATACCCGCCCAAACATTAACTGAGAAGCGTGTTTGAAACGAGTCTCGCCGTGTCACATGAGGATTGACATCTCTCCACCAGTGCTCGTTGTGTATGTTAAACAGTCCTACTCTGGTGAAGGTAGCTTCATCTGACCATAAAATGTTAAGGTGTTGGTTTTGTAATAGCCAACGACAAAACCGTACTCTCCTGGAATAATCTGCTAAGACAATATCTTGCACCCGTTGAAAGTGAAACGGGTGTAATCCTTCGGCATACAAAAGTCTCCAAATAAAAATGTGGGTTGTACCAAATCGTGCCGCGGCTTCTCTGGTGCTGGCTTCTGGGTGGCGGATAAAATACCTAAGTACTCGTGTTTTAAAAACCCCTGAGTACCTTGGACGCCGGCCTCTACCTTGGGCATGAGCTGGGACCGTAAACTGTCCATAGTCTCTCAAATTCTGTACACTTGTGTTGATCAATTGACGAGTGGGGATTGAACTCTCCGGGTATCGCTCATGAAATAGTTCTTGTGCCCTCATCGTACTCTGCGATGTGAAATAAAGTTCTACCATCACTGATCGCTGAATATTAGTAAAGGGATAAGCAGGAGGCATGACTTCTGTTTAAAATTAAACTGCGACAATAAAGAATCAAACGAAATGCTGGTTTGTTATGACAAATAACTTCAGTAATGTGTCAGAATGAATTTTACTCATAAATTATCAACATAGGAAAGCAAAAAGGTAAGTGTTCACTACAAAACTAGATTCAAACTTTTTTCTTTTAACTCTCTAATTAGGGTAACCACGATGAGACCAAAAAATAGGAAAAATTTAAACAGCAATATTAATTAATTAAGATGACTTTAACAACACGAGACCTAGTAGAGGCGTTTAGCATCAGGGAGACGAAATTAAAAAACAAGAGTTGTATTACGTTCAATGTAACACCCTGTATTTTCGTATTTGGGCTTTTTGGGTCGTAACTTAAATATACCTTTAAACCAACGTTTAACTCTGTCGTCAGTGCCGATGTGAGTGCCAATTACGAGTGAGAGGGATGATCGATGACAATTTAAAGTCTGATAAGAGGCTCCCTTGTGAAAAATAGATGATAAATATGATATTACAGTAGGGACTGAACTATGAAATACATCCACCTTGTTAGTCTTGCAGTACTGCCACCACTGTTTAAGACAGCTACTGTACTGTTTAATGCTATTAGTAGATAGAGATGCCATCATTACATCAACCCCGCTCTCTGATATCATCCTTCTGCTAAACACCTGCCTGATAAGATGCACGCCCCCAGGATAAGTTTCGTGTGCATCGGGTGTGACGTTCTGAAAGGAGAAGTGAGGAGATTTTCAGATGGACCCAACATGACAACATCGGATGTGGTTAATGAAGTCAGCAGAGGATACCATGCTTGTGATGGCCAGATGGGATAGACTACTATACCGGTTGCTCTATCATTTTTAATCTTTTGAATGACCTTAGTCAATAAACAAAAAGGTGGGAAAGCATAGAAAAAATGGGGAGTCCATTTTATGGTGAATGCATCTATGTTATTTGCAAAGGGGTCCCTATGCCATGATATATAATCTTTGCACTTTGCATTTGTTCGTGAAGCGAACAGATCAATATTTGGAGCCCCAAAGCTTTTAACAATTTTTTGAAAAGCAGAATGAGACAGTTCCCATTCAGTATCTATTTTAGTATAGCGAGATTCCAAATCCGCATCAGTGTTATCTTTTGATTTTATGTAAGATGCAAAAATCCAAAGCCTTCTGGTCTCACACCATTTCCAAATAAGTTTTGCTAAATTACTTAGAGAGGGAAATTGAACACCTCCCATGCGATTAATGTAAGAGATTGCAGTTGTGTTATCAATCCTAAGTAATATTTCACAGTTACTTAAATCATTTGCAAAACATTGCAATGCGAAAAAAGCGGCCAACAATTCTAAATGGTTTATGTGATAGCCTTTTTCCTGTTCTGACCAAAAACCTCTTGCCTTTTTTCCCTTACAAAAACTACCCCAACCTGACCCACTTGCATCACTAAATATTTCCAAACAGAAGTTATATTGTTTTATTTCACAAAAACCAGAAATAATATTAGTTTTCCACCATTGTAACTCTGATTTAATGTCAGTACCTATTAACATTATTTGATCAAAATTGTTATCCGATTTTTGTAAAGATAAAAATTTTGCTCTTTCCATGGCCTTAGTGTAAACAAAACCATATGAAATAGCCATACAGACAGATACTAAATTTCCTAATAGCTGAGCAAAGTCTCTAATTGAACAACTTTCAATCTTTAAATACCTATTTACCATTGATAATAATTTATCCCTCTTCTTAACTGTTGGGCTCAAGGTCAGGTTATTAGAGTTAATAATAAAGCCTAAATATTCCTGTATATTAGATGGAATAAGGCGACTCTTTTCTGTGTTTATAATAAAGCCTAGGCACTCTAAAAGTTTTCTTGTAATCTTTGTATTGTTTTGACATTCCGTATAAGATGATCCAATGCATATCAGGTCATCTAAGTAAATAACTAACCTTATACCTTGTTCTCTCAGAAATTCAATTACCGGTTTTAGTAGTTTTGTGAAGGTATAAGGAGCTGTTGCTAATCCAAAGGGTAAACAGTTGAACTCATATAAACTATCATCAAACATGAACCTTAAATATTTTCTATGGTCTTTATGGATACCTAACAAATAATATGCATTCTTTAAATCAATTGTGCACATAAAATCTCCTTTTGATAAAAGTTTACAAAGAGTTCTAATGTCTTCCAACTTAAAATGAGTAACTTCTACAAATTTATTAAACAACTTTAAGTTTAAAATAAATCTGTGTGTTCCATCCGACTTGGGAACTGTAAAAATATTAGACAAGAACTGATGGGATTCTGCTTTACATTTAGATATAGCACCAAGTTCCAGAAGTTTTATAATTTCAGCGGAAAGAATGCATCTTTCAGACTTATTTACAATATTAAGTGGCATATTTCTTTGATGTGGGTTAGCTAACAAAGGTATTGAATAACCTTTAATCCATTGTAAAATTACTGGATCATTAGTAATCTTTTTCCAGCAACAATAGAAAGAGCTTAGTCGACCACAAAACTTTACCTCTATGGGTATTTGGCACGGCCTCTGCCCGCTGGTGGTGGTAGCCGGCGGCCCTGGCCCCTCGCGGCGGGGCGCGGCTGGTAGCGCTGCTGAGGCTGGTGGTGTCCCCCTCGAGCCGGACCCCGAGCCTGTGGGGCCTGCATTGGGCGTCGAGAGGGTTGGTAAAAGTTTTTTGACGTGGATGCCTGGGGTTGCAATTTGGGCTTCAGAGCATTGCTTGCTCGTTTGATAGCAGCCAGGGATTTCACTGTCTCGTCTAGTTTTGTGTATAAATACTCTGAACGAGTATTTTCTTTTAAGTTGAGACTCAGGCTTTTATCCAGATGCGGAGATATTAGCTTTTTACGCATATTTGTGTATTCGCAATGAAGGTTACATATTAGCCTGGATGCATCACCTAAGGTCTTGATTATGTTTATCTTATCTTCACCTCGTGATAGCTTGTGGATGGCATATAAAACGGATGCCCCTGCTAGACCCAGGTCTTGCTGTCTCCCTTCTAGGAGTTTGTCTCTTGTTTTTGTCGAGGAACTTAAAATTGCATTGAGCTCATTATTGAGCTTGGGTGCCTCCAACAGCATCATGTTTGCTGGGATTAACAAGTTCTTAGTGATAATCTCCTTTTGCTCTTTAGGTAACCCTTTCATGAGGACCCCATCCATCCTTTTGGTGATGTCACTGTGGATATCCTCTCCATATCCCTTTTCTTGGGAATTTTCATCACCCAGGGCCATCAAGACTTCATCTGGAAGGGGATCTACACCTTCATCTGTAACTTCTTCAACCTCCGGGATGGACAATGCTTCAGCCTCAATTTCTACCTCATCCTGCCCTTCTTGTTCAATGTCTGGAATGTACCAAGTAAAAGTTGAACCCCTATGATTTAAAAAACTAAATACATAGACCATAGTCTAAAGCAGAACATAGGTAGGTAGGTATAGGAGCCTCTAAAAATCACCCTCACGTTTAGAGCTCACAGTATGCAAATGCATTGTCATTATATTTAAAACTGTAATGTAATCGTAGGCATATACATGACATGTTCCAACGGAACACAAACCTCCAACGGAGAATACGAAGTACTTAACAGTAACGCATTGCATTAGGTGTTGTAAGAGGTGAATGTGAAGAATATTTTCAACGAAAATATTACAGCATCACAACGTGATAATGTATTGTATTAGTTGCAATCCTGCTTGATAAAGTAAGGATCTGATTGCTGGCTTTCCATTCCCAACGGGAATGCACAAAACGCACAACGTGCGTTGTGATTTTATACAACGTACAAAGGTGTCAACAAAGTTGACTCAGGAAGATAATGAATATCCCAACAAGCATTATACTTACGGTTGTTACTATTTATTGGTGTTGTTTTTTCCTTCGACCGATATCTTTCAAGGCGCCTCTCAAGTTTCTGTATTTTAAATTTTCTTCTTTCGTCATCGTCCTTTTCGCTTCTTCGTTTTGGCATATTTAATAGTTAAAAAATAACTATAAATCGTTAAAAACTATCTTTTTTCACTTGATAATAAAAATCTAGATAGAAAAATGTCCGTTGCGTTTCACGCGCGAAATAACGAATGACGTTAAGATGGAAGTGTTGCCTTATAATATTTTTTTTTTACTATAGGTGCTTTAAACTACGCGTTATTGCCAGCCGAAATATCGACTGCTGCTAGTAATTTTATCGAAACAAGTATTGCATACAATTAAGGCGGAACTTGGTAATTCGCGAGACGGGCTCTAGGTAAGCGAGAAATGCTTTGAAGCTATCCCGCGCGAGTTGACGCGCAAACTTCAAAAGGAAACTTACATTAAACCACGGCGGTTAGACCAACTAATTACAGCAAAATAGTAACTCCATTATTCATGTTGCAGCCATTTCTGGCCTGCACCCGTTTATAGATTTGGTATGCATTATCATTTTGAAAGTTATAGACTTTGCTTCCACTCCAGGCACCAACCTGAACATATCTTCCGTATTCATGCAATTTAATCGAGCCAAGCAACAAGTCTTCTGGCTTAGCCGAGGAATTCCGCGAATACTTGGCTTGTTTTTCTGTTCGTGTGAACGTTTAAATGTATCGCCTCGGCATCTACTGCTGTCCGACAGAGTTAAAATTTAATTTACGAAACGTGAAAGATTTTAAATTTTAAAACTTTGAATTAAAGCGTGCGGCATGGCAATAAAAATTGCATCTTTTGAAATTTTATGATTCTTAAATTACATGTTTGATTAAAGTTTATTTTTGAATTTATCGTTACAGTTTGTTTTACATATATTTGCGCCAATTGATACGGTAGCTTCGAGCATTCACGTGCGTTTTCGAAACGGCGTCGCAGGGTGCTAGGAACTTTATTTTTATATTGCTACGCGTCATGATCTAATGTGCCTAAACACCGTAACCAATATGTATTCGTACCTTTGATAAAATAACTCAAAAACATAGATATATTTCTCCAACAATACAGGTCGAAGAAAACACGTCTTATTCCTTCCACTATTCCATATTGAAATACCCCCGTCAGTCAACCAACCAGTCGATTCTCAAAACGTCAATCACATTACTTTTTAATTTAATCCAGACATCCAATTAAAAATATTTGTACTTAATTTAATAAAAATAAATCAATCTTACAGTAGTTCAGTACACTATGTCACATTGCGGTAGGGTACACTAATGTTAGTGTTGGCGACCGTATGCGCTCTCGTCATTTGTTCTCGCTCGGCCGACCATCCAGACCGCGGTATTAGCCAAGATATCACAAAAGGAATGAACAGTATTTTATAATTAGCTGCTGTAATAGTATGTAACTAACGAGCCAAGAATATTCGACGCGGAAGCGAGAAAGTCAACTTGTTTATTAATGTTTATGACACGAGTTATAAGTGAGATGACACACTAAGAGGCATGGGTTCTTCTTTTGGGAGAGGTGATAAATTGAAGAGCGGTGCAATTTGTTTGTGCTTTCTTTAAGAAATTTCGGATTAACATGCTGGTTTATGGAAGGCACGCGTGGTTATAATTGGCCAACATTAACAACCAAGACAAAACAATATGTCTATATCGGCATAATGAATGACGTTTATTATTAACAGATTGTATGAAAAATACGAATGTTTGTTTTCGGGTCTTGGGTGTTTAATATTTATTTAAGTATGTATCTATCTATATAAGTATGTTTATCCGTTGCTTAGTACCCATAACACAAGCTTTGATTAGCTTACTTTGGGACTAGGTCAATTGGTGTGAATAGTCCCATGATATTTATTATTTATTATTATTCCATGTGTCCCGATGCAATGTGCAGCGTTCTTTCGACATGTTCCTATACTAATAATGATTTTAGACGCTCATAAAGTCATGAGGCACAGTGCCTCATGGACGTACCAGTAAAATCACCCATGAGGCACATGTGTCTCATGGGACAAGGAATCTGTTAACATTAGTCAAAGTTTGGATTCACATAATTTCACGGACCGATTAATCAAAGATACCTAGGTACTTATTTAAAACTGTACTATTGACGTGTCTTTTTATTTAAAAACACTTCTAAAATATTATTTCACAGCTCATACGTAACAATTTGAAAGGAAATAAGGCCTTTTACACTCTTTTGGTTATAAAAGTGATAGTTATTATTTTTTCAAAGTTTTTTTCAATAAAAGGACTCGTCAAGATTGTTTACCTTAGGTCAAGGGTTTTCAATCGGCGGCCCGCGGGCCGCAAGCAGCCCGCGGTTGCGTCCATGACGGCCCGACATTGTATTGACAAAATTAAATTCACATGTCTACAAATTATACCTATTTACAGATTAAAAAGAAAAGAAATTTATATTTTTTTTTCATTATGTTGCGGCCCACCGAACCAATATCAGAGTATACTGGGCCCTTGACTTCAAAAAGGTTGAAGACCCTTGCCTTAGGTATTTCTAATGCTAAGAAAACGAAGTATATGTATGTCCAGCAGTGGGCGAGCATAGGCTGATGATGATGAATAGATTTATTTGTCAGCGCCTTTATCAAGGAAGGAGCAAACTAGTCTTGCCGCAAGAAAAGTTATAAATGAGCATAGTGGACATTAAAGACCCAAACAACCAATAAAATGTTAACGATTTCTGAACGGCTGCATCCCATATGCTCTTAACATAAAAACAAACAATTAACTACTTGTTTTCACAACACTATTTTTCTAGCTAGGGACAAAAAATAGAATATACTTAAAGAAAAGTAGAAGCTTATGTTGAAACTTGAAATTTTAAGCTATATTGTTTGCTTTGCATGTCAATAATCAATATTCGTTTATTTCGCCAAATAACATCAGTCACACTTAGCAAGTCATTAAAACAAAATAAAAAAACTTAATCTAGATAATTAAACAATGCTAAGATATCATTTTAGGATTGTCCATTACACAAGTCCATACATTTCATTAACAGGTTAACTGTCCTTTGAGGCACATGTGCCTCATGTGTGACTTTACTGGTACTTCCATGAGGCACATACGCCTCATGACTCTATGCGCATTTAATGTCATTGTTACTATGGGGACGTGTCGAAAAAACGCCGCACATTGCTTCGGGACAGGGAATCCGTTAAGTGAATACATTTCAATAAAAAATCATCCTTCTTTAAATGTTTTCTTTCACTTTGATTTAGGCATATAAATTTTATCCATTATTTATAATTTACATTTCTATTTCTGGCGTGGAATTTATGTTTAACTGACTATTTTTTTTTAAATTTCCCTGTTCCTGATAATGTGATGAATATGCATAAGCCCACCTCATTAATTCAACGCAGGTTTATAAAAGTTTGCTATTTACCAGATCCAGAAAATACTACCCAAAAAATACAAGGAAGGAATTTTGAAGTACTTTACCAACATAATGAAAAACACTTTCAATCCTTGATCACGTTAAGACTGAGATTGGACAGCCGTTATATCACTAAAGGCCATTAAGGTAACACACTGAAGCAGTAAAGACAATCTTAGAGGACAATGCAATAAGACGGGTAATTAGGCACGTTAGTCTGCCTGGATGAGTTCACTTGTAAATAGGTTTTAGACATGCCTACGAGTCTATGACTAGTTATTGGCACCATAATGGCCAAAGGGCAGGAAGAAAAGCGATAGCCTGTTCAGCTGGGATTTGAAATGATATATGAAAACAAAAATGAATGAATGAATCATCAATAAGAACGGTTTGTCCCCAATTCTATAGATTCTCAATTCTATAGAATTTCAATTTCACAGATTAAGTCTATACGCACTACAGATAGAGTTCAAAAAGTGGAACCATGTTAATCGATAGTTAACCTCATAAAAAGATAGTATTAGATGCCAGTGTTAAATGTACGGTCGGCCAAGAAAGTGGTCTGCCAGTTTTGAAAAAAGTTTCTGTGAGATCTAAATATCGCTAAGTCACAGTCATCATATTAGTGAAAGGGAAAATCGACCTTGTTGTATCATGAAGTGCAAATGAACTTCGACCGTAGGGTGGTAGACCATATTTTTGGTTGACTGTACAACTTTCGAACTCCACTCTTATTAAGTGACTACTTAGCACATCTTTCCCGAATTCTATTGGATCAATAACACACATACGTACATACTTTCTATTTGAAAAATGAACTGAAACAATTACTTTGCTCACCCGCGACCTTACGATAGTTACGTTTATGCAAGAAATGTGTGTTCATGCAGTTCCTCCACCTCTACACTGTACGAACACACACAAACCCAACCATCACCACCACCAAACTACACTGACGCGTTTCGAACTCAACCAGAGCTCATTTTCAGAGGTATCGTATACGTATGGACCTCCGCAAAGTAACACCTGATTCAATAAATTATTCTATTTGAAACTAACTTGATCCGACAAATAAATGCAGACATCGAAAGACATAAAAACAGAAAAAATCCATGCGGAACGTTACCATGTTTAAAATGCTAAAGAAATTCATCTTGTAACTTTTAACATTTAATTAAAACTTTTACTAATGAAAACAAATTGCCATAAAAATGTAACTGCCATAAAGTGCAGACGTAAATCATATGGTTGTATTAAGTTTCTTCACTTTCGCTGTTAGACACAAAATTCAACGCGCGCACGTAATTCTTTACTTGCTTTCTATTTCAATTATATGTAAGCTTGACACTACGTACAATCTTGTCTCTGTAATACATCATTGCAGTTACTAAGGAAGTCATTGGGTCATTTATTATGCAAAGGTTATAGATACCTACGCAGGTACAGCAAGCAAACGAAAAAAACTTGCTGTTAAAATAAAATATTTATCTACTCTCATATCGTAAAATTCGAATTATAAAATTCAAAAAGAGTTCATATTGACATACTTTTTAAACACAATACCGAAATATTAAAAAAAAAAACATTATAACACTTTTCTTCTAACGAAATAATGTTATAATGCAATTTTTTTTACCATTACGATACAGGGCAAATCCAAAAAGTTTATATCACCAAGTTTTGATTCCTATTTTCACTTGTCTGTGGCATCGCCCGCTTTAGCGCATGCGCGCACATGCGCGGTGATGTACAGGGTTTTAGCGCCATTATTCCATTCATACGTACGTGTCGTTTTGTTGTACGAATTTTCGTGGGAAAACTTTGTTCTTGCTTAAAAATATCTGATATCAGTGAATGCAAAGAAAATTTGACTCCGCCCGATATTTTAGATGCGGCGAAGGAAATGACTTATAATTTATTACTAGCAAAGTACAGAAAATTATACGATAAATGCTATCAAGATTTTTATGCATGGAAAATGCAAAAAGGCTACTTCGTTTTGGAAAAAATGTGTGAGAGAAGATAAAAAATTGTATGCAACTGTACGTAATTAGGCCTTAAAACACTCATGTGACCCTTGTTTTAAGGACCACTATTACGATACAGTTGCATAAATAGCTATTAAACCTCTTTCAGTTCTCCTCTGTACATGAAAACAAACCTAACCTAACCTAATGGGTTATGTATGATGACGTTTTAATAAATTCTGAAAAGTTTACGGTTTCAGAAAAAAATCGTGTCGGTCTTTTGACCCATTCGATGTTTTAATACATTCGGTCTTTCGTACTTCGGTATTGTAAAACACACCCTAGCCAATTGTGTTTGCTTCTTTATTTTGTACAATAGTTTTTATACATAACGCTTATATAGAAAAAAAAAATCATCACAAAGATTTGATCTGACTCCATTTACAATTTATACAGAATCAATTGTATTTGTTATAAATATTATTCGCTTTTAAAATAATCCTTCGCAGTTAATAGACGAAAAACTATGATAAATGATAAACTATCTAATATCTTTAAACGAGCAATTCTTGTATATATGTATATATATATATAATCAGGATCTCGGAAACGGCTCCAACGATTTCGAGGAAATTTGGTATGTGGGGGTTTTCGGGGATGAAAAACTGATCTAACTATGTTTCATTTTCAGAAAATCGCTTTTACTCGTGTTTTCCGGCTATTTTTGTTTGCATTAGAATATAAAGCTAAATTTCGCCGACTTCGAGCAGATCATAATGGCTCATTAGAAATCGGGTGGTCGTGGATCCAGCCGACCTCGGTTCGATACCACGTTTTTTTCAAGATTTTTAGTTTTTTTTTTAAGTTTTTTTTTTTATGAGAAAACGTCAAGTTTCTTCTTTAGTGAGAAAAAAGTTACTTTTTTGTGAGAAAAAGTTACTTTTTTGTTAGAAAAAGTATTATAGGGAACGTGCAGTAACTATAGGCGGCAGCACTAATGCGACAGAAGAGACACTATGCGGACAGTAAAACAAACTTATCAAGGTAAAACATTCAAATTGATGGCACCCTTATGGCACCAGTTGGCAGCACCGTCTATGTGCACGTTCCCTATTGGGAGCACAGAACAGGAAAAGCCGATTGTCTGTAAAGTCGGTTTACGGACGATAGTTTAACGTAACTCACCCCCCCCCCCCCCCTCCGGTGTTTTTGTCAAATATCTTGAAAACGGTGCATCCTACGGCAAAATCAATGAAATTTTCATCCCCCCTTTAATACCCCCGCGCTCCCTCCCCCGCATCCCCTCCCCCCCTCTCACCCCCCCACCCCCCACCCCTCCGGTGTATATAATCAGGATCTCGGAAACGGTTCCAACGATTTCGATGAAATTTGGTATTTGGGGGTTTTCGGGGATGAAAAATTGATCTAGCTTGGTCTTATCTCTGGGAAAACGCTTGGTACCGAGTTTCTGCCCGAGCAGAGCTCGGTCGCCCAGGTACTGTAGTTAGTAAAACGTGTCTGAAACAGCAGAGCTAATAAAGGCTTTAAATAATAAAAACTTAAGTTCATTTTCATTGAGAGAATATGTCAACTGAGTTCTCGCTCTGAACTGACGCTTATTTCCTAACAATAGAGTTAGCCAATTAGCTACCGGGGGTAGCTGTAATATTATGTCTGTAGTATTTAGCAGATATAAATTAAATAATAAGATATAAAAGATTTCTATGTTCTGCAGCAAGGTATGGACATTTGTCGTGTTAGTTAACCTATTTAGTAACTCCATGTAGAACTCTATCAGTTTTACTCGTTACATTAGATGCATAATCTGCTAGAGACACGTGACATTTCACGAGTACGGTTAGTGTACGACCCCGTATTTGTACCCGGAATGAATGACAACAATGTACGACCTGACAATTCAAACCCATGGGAATTAGAGGCTTTAGAATTGTCAGATTGTACCTACATTATTCATTACTATCTAATCTGGTAAAGGGCGCAGGTTTACGGTCGATGCAAGCCGCGTCCAACCGTAATGATGGATATCAATAAGGGAGGCCTAAATATCCAGCACTGGACGTTCTACGGCTGAAATGATGACGATGATATCGTCATTCATTTCGGTTCGACAGTTTACAAGTCGTGCTATAACCGCAACAATATTTAATTATGCAAAGTTTCCACAGAGGTCCACATCAAATTGGTCGAGTACATTTGATTGCCGAGTTCATGGTGATCCGCTATGAAGATGATAGAGCGTCGGCGGATCCTTCGTTACGTCTGCTAATGATAGGTTTGTCAACTTTACTGCGTGGATTCTGTAAATGATAGTCTTTACCCGCGGTTTCGCACGGGGATCATACACAGGGTATGGAACAAAAGTTGTCTCTCCAGTGGATATAAAATTAGCGACTCCGAGGCAAACAAGATTTATGTAAATGGGCCAAAAGTCAGCCAGGCATCACACACTCTGACGTAGACTAAAATATACAAAATTCAGAGCATTCGGGTTGAAGTAGACTCCGATCGCAACACGACTGCTCCCGTGCCGTTGGTCTCGACTGCTCTAAGCAGTCCGTCTAGACCGTCTAAGATGACATTTCCAAAAAATCTCGAAACCCGAAGTCCGTTTTAATTTTTTTTAGGATTCATGAATATGAAGTGCACACGACCTATGTTCAAAGACTAGCACTCAGCTAATTTTTGTCCAATTATTAAGACATTGACAAGTGATTTCAAACAATGTTATTGTTTTAAGGAATAAATTTGTTTGAAATCTATACTGATATTATAAAGCTGAAAAGTTTGTTATACCTTGAGAAGCTCGTGCGCGGCGCTCGGCGGAACCCTGTCGCAGGGAGCCTCTGCTGTCCTTAACAAGATTGTTTTTAATAGGTGCGGCAAACGCTGACTGAGACAGGGTTCCGCGGAGGGTCGCGCACGACCTTGTCGGACTATAGTTTGAACGCGCTAATTTCAGGAACTACTGGTTCGAATTGAAAAAATATTTTTGTGTTGAATAGTTCATTTATCGAGGAAGGCTATACGCTATACCTATCTAACATCACGCTACGACCAATAGGAGCGGAGCATATATGATTAACGCGGACGTAGTCGCAGGCACCAGCTAGTAATTTTAACGACCGCTTTAGCCTAGTTGGTAGTGACCCTGCCTACGAAGCAAGAGGTCCTGGGTTCGAATCCCGGTAAGGGCATTTATTTGTGTGATGAGCACGAATATTTGTTCCTGAGTTATGGATGTTTTCTATGTATTTAAGTATTTATTTATCTATATAAGTATGTTTATCGTCGTCTAGTACCCATAGTACAAGCTTTGCTTAGTTTGGGACTAGGTCGATTTGTGTAAGATTGTCCCCTAATATTTATTTTTAGATTTATAATTAAATTGGCAACTACACTTGCACAAAGCATACGAATGGATAATTCCAAAAGACAATTAGCTATAGGTTTTAAATTTTTTTTGCTCGTAGAACTATGAACTCGACCTAACATCAGTGTATCAACCTTCCAAGCTTATCACTTTCCAAAGCATATACATACATATTATGCATACTTTGTTTTATTAGGGGATAGTTCGTTTAAGAGCCATCCCACACCGATGTCAACTGATATCACTTATAATTGGAACTCTCGTTTAGCGTAATGGTCGTGAGAAATGAAGAAAGCGAGAACACAGCGATAGGTCACGGTGATACGATTATAATGCGATCCCAACCAAATGAGAGATGGATGATATTACTTTTTTCCTCTAAAACTACTTCCGCGTAATGTTTTTTAGTATAGTATCTCATAATATACTCTTTTATTTTTAAGAATAATTTTAAAAGACTAATCTACAGGGTTATTTTTAATTCACTGACATCCTCTTAACCCTGAATTCACTCAAACAAATGTTTTTTGTTTTACGACTTTTTAAAATGAAGCACTTTTTTTCCCATACAAATACACAGAGTATCGTAAAAATAAGAGGAAATTTCAAATTTTCAAAATGTTATTACACCAAAAATATTAAGTTATGACAAAAGCCGTAAAACAAAAAACATTTGTTTAAGTGGTAGGAGTTTAGGGTTAAAAGGATGCTAGTGAATTACAAATAACCCTGTATACTAATATTATAAAGAGGAAAGATTTGATTGTTTGTTTGTTTGCATTGAATAGGCTCCGAAACTACTGGACCGTTTTCATAAATTCTTTTGTCGTTAGAAAGCTACATTATCTCTGAGTGACAGGCCACTTTTTACTGCGGGAAAATACCTTTTCCTACGGGAAAATTAATTTATCGCGGGCTAAGCTGTGGACGGAAGGCTAGTTTTGAATAAAAAGTTTGATCCATCCTATTCTACTTATATTATAAATGAGAAAGTTTGTAAAGATGTTTGGATATTTGAGTGTTAGTTACTCAATTAAGAGCTTGTCTAATTTAAACGCAATAACAGTTGAACAGATTTGGATGAAACGAGAGCCAAGTACAGATTTGCAAAAATCTGGAATGAGACAGAATGCTCAATATTCCGATAAGGCGTTCCCGTGAGATGTTTTAACTTTAAATAACAACAGGCGCTGTCTACCTTGGCCGTTGAGATTTGTTTGGCTTTCAAGATGAAGCGGTTACTTCATCTGCAATCAATAGATGGCGTTGTCCCGTTGGTGGTTTGTGTTTAATGAACTGAAACAAATTACTTTGCTCACCCGCGATGTTGTTGTTGTTGTTGTTGCCATTGCTGTTGTTGTGTTGTGGTTGTTGTTGCCGTTGTGTTTGCGTTTGCGTCGCGGGTGAGCAAAGTAATTATTTCATTTCATTAATATGGACCTCCGCAAAGTAACGCCTGATTCAGTAAATGGTTTGTGTTTGTTTGTGACATGGATTTTGTTCTTATTTTTTCCAGAACCGTAATAATTTGACTTCTCGCTCGGTCGCATCTTTGAGTTCTGGGACTCCCTGTCTAAGACAATTGATCCTACCACGCAATTCTGCGTAATATTTTTCTGACCCCCATTTTGTTGCACTTGCAAAAATCCTCATAACTAATCTGAGCAAACACACCGGGCGCAGTCGGTGGTCATAAAAGGTTATGAAAATAGGAAATTCCTGAATTTATAAGCGTTCCCGGCGATGAACATAAATCATCGGGCCCACCTCGGCCGCCATTGCTCCATTTTCATTTGCGACTGCACGCGATGCCGATACGCGGTTCGTGCAAAAACTCGTAAAGGGTATTTTTTAGGGTGCACCGGAGGTAATTTCAAACTTGGAACCCATTACCGGCCAGTTTGAAAAAGAGACAACCCTATTTTTTAGCTACCGACTGAAAAAAAAATGTTGTACTACTTACAGTGTAAAGCCTTGTCTATGGTTAAAAAATTAAATCGTTTACTCTGCATTAGGATGACAGTTCCATAAATTTTGACGCTACATAACCCTGGATTAGCATTTATACCTTAGTTAACTCTGGTCCATGCTAGTCCGCCGTAGAGTTGCGTACTAAAAGACGACAGGTAAAGTACCTAAACGGTACTTTATTTTGAAGCCTGCGCTGTCTGTCCGTCTGTCACAAAGTGTGAATTGTAATAGACTGAACATTGTGTCACTATGACCGCCATAACAACTAATAATAAAGATACCACAATTAATTAAGAACTTAAAGGAAGTACCCATACAAGAAACGTGTTCAGTTATTTGTTGCGGTAGTACGAAACCTTTGGCGTGCGGGTCCGACTAACTCTTGGCCATTTTGTTTGAGTTTTGATGGGTCAAATACAGAGTAAAATTTAACTTAAAAGAATTGAAGAATAAAACGGAAGTTCACGTTACCGCGTAATTTTTAACTCATTAATCGAATCATGTTTCACGAGAGTTTCAAACAAATGAAACATTTAAGATTAAATAGTATTTTTTAATGTTCATTACTTTCCGCTTCGTATTTCCGAGTTGAAAGTGTAACTGCATTCCTTGCTAATATTTATTCAGCTTCCGCGCTTATTGTTTTTATTCACGAATCCAAGGATGTTTAACGAAGTCGCGAATTATTTTTGCTATTTCTACTTTTCATACGGAAACATAAGGAACTTTTCATAAGGAACACAAATTATAGTCCTAGCAGGCCCGGATTTAGAGATCTGGAGGCCTCGGGCCTTAAAAGGAGCTACAAATTATTTTCCAAATAAAATGACCATTTTTTTCAATCGAGATTTCAATAAACAATCTTTTGAAGTCTCTAATTGTGGGGGCCCCTCTATTATGGAGGCCCAGGGGCTATGGCCAAGGATGCCCTCCATTAAATCCTGCCGTCCTAGCGGTAACCGGTCTAAAACGCTGCTAGTCTAAAAGTTCTAAAACGCATCTCGTCTAAACTGCAACTGGTCGGTCATGGTACCTAGTCTACGTCGATACTGGTCTAAGTAGCATCAAGCCGAGCCATAACCATTTATAAGGTCAGCTGAGTTTTAGACCACTTACTGCTTAGACCAGTAGCGACGCAGACTGGTAGCTACTTAGACCAGTTGCAGTTTAGACGAGATGCGTTTTAGACCGGTTACCACTAGGACTAGTTGCATTTAAGATGAAAAGATACTAACCCGCATTTACATCTGTGACGATTTAAGTAGCACCCTGGCGACACTTGCGTTCGTGGCTAAAAAGACCGATACGGGATAGGATCCCTCGGCCGCACTCGCTTTTTTTTTGAAGTAAGACCAGTTCCTCTTTGGCCAAGCAATTAGACAAAACGTGCAAGTAATTAACAAAAAAATATTCTGTCCCTCATTGGTCAACAAAATTAAGGGCGGGGTTATGCAACTTCGACGGTTGCAAGCAAATTTGTTTTGAAACTGGGCAGGCCTGGGTTTTGATGATTGTACCTAATGGTGCCGAAACTTATGCTGAAGCCACATTATTCTCACCTTTGTCAAGTGACGGAACGACTTAGTGTTAGCCACTCCTATTCTCATTTGTATGAACAAATTAGTCATGTGTCAGTTAGTGTATAAATACAACAGGATTTGTACGATGCGTACGGCAGGACCGCAACATTATTTAAATACTTTGAGATTTACATAATAATTTACACATTTGTCTTCATACTTACGACACGTTTAATTTGTTATGCCGTTTAAACCTAGAATCTATGCCGTAAAAAATATCTATTATGTTTAATTATGCTGGACCGATTTCGATTAATTCTAGGCTTTCATTTCTGCGATTTTCGGAATTTATATCATATCAATTCAATTTTACTATGAGCTTTTTTTACGGTGAATGAAACATCGTGAGGAAACCGGCAGACACGTACAAATAAATTCAATAGTGTGTGTGATGTTCTCAATTTGCACTGGGCCCGCCTGGGAACTACGGTCCAAGCTCACTTATTTTATGAGGCACTGTGTCAGTGGGACGTATATAGGCTGGGATGATGATAATGAACTAGGTATTATATACCCCCTTATAAGGTAAACGTACGACACCTCAACGCCCAGTAGATAACACCTATCTGTCAACTCTCCTCTCTGACTATGACATAAGATTGAAGGTGCCATGTATTGGGTCAGCGTCGAGCACAGAGACGTTTACCTTACATGGTAATTTTTTGATCGGTGATCAGCAGACTTATTGTCTAACGCTTCTGACGCTTGCCTTTGCAATCACTATTTCTTTCTGGCAAACGGTATAAGATGATGACGTATTGACTAATAAGGCCTCTGGAGTGAAAATTATTAATCCCTAGCCAAAACAGAATTAAATAGATGTGTATACGTATATACCTACACTATATTTTAGACTATCGCGGTCATTCTTTGATCAATTATAACTGAAGATACACATTGCCGAACAAAATCCCCTTCAAAAAATGTCCGAACTTTTTTATTTGTTTGCATAACAATTAAAATCATCACCTACACAGAAATTTGAACCTAGTCTTTACTTCATTACAGTCGATTTTCGGTTGACACTTGACAGCTAAACTTGCCAATTTCACGCAACGTACTGAGAAAAAAGAAGGCCACTTTTATAGTGGCGCTCATTTGGCTTGGACATTTTCGGGCGCGCGACTTTGGATCTACAGTTATAATTGATCAAAGCGGTCATTACTAATTTTATGAGTTAAAATCGGGTTTTGTTCCGCGTGCCTTGATTTTGAAGAAGCCCGATATTTCGGCACAGTTGCCTGCGATGCGATCATGATAACACTGTGTTTCTTGTTATTTTCAAATGAATATTATTGTTAAACATTTGCACAGTCATTTATTATTATGGGTTTGCGGCTGACTGTACCTGAGCACTTCATTCTTTCCATTGTTGCGTTAGGCGGTGAAAATTGGTGTGGTAATACGTTGGAAATTCTATTTGTCATTGAATATAAGAAACTATTGTCATTAGGGTCAGGTCTTTGTGTCAAGGCTTTTGTACCATTACTTCCCAAATAATTAAGTAATCTGCGAATGTATGGATCAAAAGTACTATAAGACACAGACATAATTATTAAGATAGAAAGAAAGGAAACAATAAACTGAAACACACAGTAGGTATTATTCGCCCGCGATTAGAACGGGATTGGAGTTGACAGTAATTCTATATGCTTACGTCAAAATATGTATGAAATGACAGTTCTGACAGTCCCATTCTGATTGCTGTTTGATAATAACTAGGTACAGCACCTAGTTATTATGCAAGAGGCGGGAGGATGACCTACCCAAAGGATTCCGAAGAATTGCA
The DNA here is from genome assembly GCA_947563465.1 of Archips xylosteana. Lineage (NCBI taxonomy): Eukaryota > Metazoa > Arthropoda > Insecta > Lepidoptera > Tortricidae > Archips > Archips xylosteana. The sequence goes on from OX387344.1 coordinate 5,023,780, forward strand.
AGGGACCGGAAAAAATGGCAAGAACTGGAGGAGGCCTTTGTCCTGGATGGACAACCTGATGTGAAGGATGCTGGTGTCAATTAATTTTGTAAATTAACACTATATCAGTGAATAAAGGCTATTTTTATTTTTTATTTTATTTTTAGGTACAGCACAGTTCATTGATATGGACCTCTGCAAACTAACGCCTGATTCAATAAATTAGAAAGAAAACATTTATTTGTGATATCATACAATTAAAATAAGAAAAGAATAAAAAAATGAGCATATCACAAAATGGTCCCTTATCAGCAAAGTGCTGGTCTTGCGAATGGCGCTGATCTTCCTTTGGGCCCGTCAGGTCATCATACATTGAAAAATCACAAAAACAAGTGGTAAAAAAATAATGGCTCATGGTTGATTTTCTTTTCGAACCAACCTTGAAAAAGAACCAAAAATTGGTTCGAAACATGTTGGGTAAACCTCAACTACTGATTAACAAATGGCTCAAACCGAAATTTAAAAAAAATCATCTGTATCTCTCAACCTTGACGCTGGCAAAATTGTCCCATTAGACTGACAACGCCATTTATTAAAAAAAAGCATAAATCCTTTTCTCAAAAGCATCAAAAAATTTTTTATAGTTGTCGAGAAACACTAATGCCGGAAGTTGATCCCACAGTTATAAGTTATAACTCATCCAGTACCAGGTTAACGTTGAGTTTCGGGACATCCTGTATATTCCATTATTGATGTGTTGTGAAAAACACAGACAGACACAGTTTTCTTACCTGACTGCGACACGCACACTGGACTCGTCACTAGACATGACTGCATCCGTTTACCTGAAAAAAAGTTTTTTAAAAATTTCATTTTAAATGCAAGCTTTTTCGCTGACTGCACTTTTGGTTGACTATTCTTGCTTTGTCATCCGACTTACATAAATGTACCAAATATCTATTGAATCCAACCACTTGAAGTGGATCAAATTGGACTTCCAAGATTTGACCCGTACATACATACATAAAATAAAATAAATAAATAAATATTAGGGGACAATCTTACACAAATCGACCAAGTCCCAAACTAAGCAAAGCTTGTACTATGGGTACTAGATGACGATAAACAAATAAATAAATAAATAAATAAATACTTAAATACATAGAAAACATCCATAACTCAGGAACAAATATTCGTGCTCATCACACAAATTAATGCCCTTACCGGGATTTGAACCCAGGACCTCTTGCTTCGTAGGCAGGGTCATTACCAACTAGGCTAAAGCGGTTGTTAAAAGATACATACATACGTAATAAAAAGCTTGTAAAAAAGGTAGTTTTTAGTACATGGCTCCTGTCATGAATCTGTGACTCAGACTATTAAGAATAGAATTGACAGGAGTGTTCTTTTCTATTTTGTAACCCACAACGCAAAGTTATAAGTTTATACTTAGTAAGGTTATAAGTTTGACCACTATATGTGTGCGTCTGTCTGTGGCATCACAGCTCATAAACGGGTGAACCAATTTGGATGCGGTTTTTTTAATTTCAAAGCAGGTTTCTTGGTGATGGTTCTTAGACATGTTTCATCAAAATTGGTACAGCCGTTTCAAAGATTTTTTGTTAGCTGCGGAAGTGATTTGAGACATATACGTCAGCATTACTTTATTTTCAAACATATGTGTGACCTAATTGCGTTGGGAGTTTTTAATTTTTTAAAGTTTTCACAGTTATTTTAGCCTATTGATTTCATTATTCTACATCTGTGGCATCTCCTTTTCTCTGGTCTACAAGTTGCCCCACCATTGTTTTTCGGTCTGCCGTCCTTTCTATACACTTGTATTGTATTTTTTTTATATTGTCCTTTCTATAGTTATTCCTTAGGACAAAAATGCAAAAACCAGACCGGATGAGTTAACCCTAGGGTTGAATTTGTTTGTTTGACTTTTAAAATGATTTTTATAGTTAAATGATAAATAAAATATGCATTGTTCTTGGGGATAGGTGATAGGAACAATTTTTTATAGTCAGAAAAAGTAAGTTTGTGTATTTTTAGATTTTTTTTGTTTACAAACTGATAAAGCATATGCATATACCTGCATAAGCTACACATATAATTGAGTAAAAATAATCATTTCTTTCAATAATGATTATTGTCTCATTACTTTGTGTTTGCATTCAATTTGTAATGTATTTATAATATTTTTGCACTTCTTTAATTTTATTATAATTATTTTTAAATAAATATTAAGATTAATGTTAATTTTGTTGGTTTGGTAACATACTTAGTGAGTAATGGACTTCCAAATAAATTCTTGTATATAAGTAATTAGCATTCCAAATGATTTTACTAATTATCTTGTAAAAGGAATATATGGAAGTATTTATAGTTTAAAGTTGTTCATGTCACAAATCTTATCTTTATGTAAACTGCACCAAACTGATAAAATGAATGACCAAATTGGAGGTGAAAGAATGTAAAGTTTGTCGTTCCGTAACAACAAACCAAAACTAACTTAGTAAACAGCGATTTGCGTAACATTGCTTGATATAATAAAGAAGGAAGCAGCCACATTAAAGTCACATAAAAACTCAAGAAAGTAGAAGCATATGATAAACTATTGACATCAATCACAACTGTAGTAAAGAAATTGATGTCAATCGCATAATGTGAAGTACGACAACAACACAGCTGCCGCGGTTCAATACGGGGGAGGACGCTGCGGAACCACGAAAACTATTGTCATAAGATACACCCTTCCGTTTTAGTTTGTACTTACTACACGCTAATAATCCTGTATTTTCGCCACACTATCACACATTTCACGAAGCCACTGCATTAACAAGACACGATCAATCGACAAGTATCGAGATTTCTGTCCATCTTTTATCTAATAAACAGAATAAGTTTTTAAATAATAACTACGCGCTGCCTCGCCTTACTATTTGGCGATTACTGTCGCTTAACACAAACTTGCATTTTCCACGTACGCGGAAATCCAGGTGTACGTTATTTTGTTATGAATGTGTGTAATAACAATCGAATTAGACGGCGATTAGAAAGCGCGACGCCGCTCTCCATTCACCAAGGCTCGCTCGAATTGACTAACTGACAGTGACAATCATACAGACGACTGGCTGGACTGGACAATCGGTGAACTGTCATTACTGTCAAATTTGACAGCTAGGTATTGCCAAATTTAAAAAATAAATGCAAATTCTCGCAGCACAATATAAAAAAAATGAATACGCCTTCAATTTAAATATCTTTCTATCAAGTTTCAAAAGCAATAATATCATTTAATTTGATACTTGTAAAACCAGTAATTAGGCACTTTCTTTGTCAGCAATTGTAAATGATGGCGTGTTTCGCCATCTGTTATCGAACCGCGTTAGCTTGTTGCGACTAAGTAACATCCAAGTTGTAATAGCTTACAACGTAAAGAATAGATGGCGCTTATACACATTGTTATGGAATGCTCAGACAGATGGCGCTGTTTCGATAAAATAATTCTTGTGATTTTTGATGGTTTTATTTTTTATTAATCAATTTAGCTCTTTATTATTTAATGTTTAATGTATGTGTTCAAATAATACAATGTATAGATAGATAGATTCATTTATTTCTGATTGAAAATTACAATTATATTCAGCATTCGAAATGTCACAAATATAAAGAATTCACAAAAAGATCGTCAACAGAATTTGAAAAACATAAATGGGTAATATATTAATTTAAAATGTCACAAAGATAATAATATTAAAAACAATAAAAGTGAGATAAAACAAAAATGTCAATAAAATATTAAATCACATAATGTGTGTATGTTTCATCAAGAAAGTTTAAAAATCTCTTTAAATATCAAATATTCAGATTTTTTATTCATAACTAAGTACATTTTTCTTAGTCTCCAAATAATTTAGGAAATAAATCGGTAGCATTTAAAATGCTAATAAATAGGTGTTAGGTACATACATATAAAGAATCATTTTATTACCTGCCGATCAACTCTTATTTAATTCTTAGATTAGTGTGCCAGTTTGCAGAAACCAGATTTTAAATCGTCTAGCTAGACAAACTCTACCAATTTATCTTGTAATGTCGTCTGGACGCTAACCCATACAAACGAACTTCGTTGTTATTCTGGTAGGTAGCCGGTGACTCACTGCGAGCACCGACCTACTCCCAGACATCTATTAAATTATTATCCACTTATAACTTCGGACAAAAAATATTATCCAGTTTTTATGCAAAGTTTTTTTACGTTGCGTCTCAAATATTTTACCTACACGGTGATAAAATTTAGAGGTCTTTGACTCGTCGGATCTTTTTGTCTTTTGAATGGTCAAAATAATCCTTTGGTAAAATGTAGGTACTTACGCACATTTTTGAAGCGTATTATGAAGCTTAGGTAAATAGCTAGCTATAGTACAAAGCGATATGTTGGAAAAAAACTCATCATGCCTAAAAAACCGGCCAAGTGCGAGTCGGACGCCTCAGGGAGGTACGGAGCCCTAAAAAGCAACAATTATTGGACTGGGAGACCATATACGGGACTATGGTCAATTACTTGAGTAGGTAATGTTCAAGTACGCCAGTACCTACCGACCTACAGATAGATATTGCAAATTTAAGACTAAACTTTCGCCTCACTAAATAGACAGTTGGTAAGTATAAAGCCTAGAAAACGCTTTCAACCTTTCAGTGAAAGGCGGGTCCAGCAACTTAGAAGCGGTTTCATAATTTAGCGCATATTGAAAAGCGATTCGTACCGACTGGGACTGGTAGCGGATAGACTTACGAACGACACAATTTCTCCGTGTTAGGGCTATTCGGTATAAGCGGCGTAACATGTAGCAGAACTGGAAGTATAGGTAACGCCACCAGAGTTGAGGCCACGCACACAACCACACTCATGTAATGACAGCGGGATTTTGACGTTGTGTTGTCGTTAAACGTCAACACAACGTCAAAATCCCGCTGTCATTACATGAGATGTGGTTGTGTGCACTGTGCGTGGCCTCAACTCTGGTGGCGTTACCTTTACCTAACGACAATAATGCTTACATTCACTTAATATCTCCGCAAATATCTTAGGTATATAGGTAAAGCCGTAAAGTTGGTATTATTATGACCTCGATTTAACTTATGAAAACCTAATAAAAAAAGTTAAAACGTGGGCGGTCACTTAAAACAAGGCATGTAGCAATCCATACTAATGTTATAAAATGTGAGTGTGTTTGTTTGTTTGTCCTTCTTTCACGTCGAAACTGAGGGACGGATTGCCGCGATTTTTTGTATGGACATAGTTGAAGGGCTGAAGAGTGACATAGGCTACTTTTTACCACGGGAAAATATCTCATTCCCACGGGAAAACACGTTTTAATCTAGTGGGGGCGAAGCCGCGGGCATCAGCTAGTGTGACATAATTTCAATCTTTACTAATAATAAATCTTAGAGGTTTGCCTGAAAAATGGTTACGGTAACATAAGCCCAGGTACTTTAACGTTCTTAAACAGCGCCCTATATTCTTATTTAAAGTTAAAATATTATCCCAAGGAAACATATTTCCGGGATATTAGTACCCATCTTATATTTGAGCACGAATATTTGTTCCTGAGTTATGGATGTTTTCTATGTATTTAAGTATTTATTTATCTATATAAGTATGTCTATCGTCGTATAGTACCCATAGTACAAGCTTTGCTTAGTTTGGGACTAGGTCGATTTGTGTGAGATTGTCCCCTAATATTATTTATTTATTTATTTATTTATTTCGATCTCGATTTTTCTTTATAAATAAATAAATAAATATTAGGGGACAATCTTACACAAATCGACCTAGTCCCAAACTAAGGAAAGCTTGTACTAAGGGTACTAGATGACGATAAACATACTTATATAGATAAATAAATACTTAAATACATAGAAATCATCCATAACTCAGGAACAAATATTCGTGCTCCATCACACAAATAAATTCCCTTACCGGGATTCGAACCCAGAACCTCTTGCTTCGTAGGCAGGGTCATTTATTTACCCGACTGCGAAGAAAGGAAGGGTTATGTCTTTGACCCGTATGTATTTCTTTATCTATATGCCAAGTTTCATTCAAATCCGTCCACCAGTTTAGTTTGCGTTATCGACTAACCAAAATCCAAACATCTTCACGAATTTTCTCATTCATAATCATAATATTACCTAGTAGGATACTTATAGTAAGTATTATGTTCAGGTACAATCCCTAATCCTTATTTTTCACAAAATCTTGCTTGCCTTGGCGAGACAGAATAGCCCCGGGCGTTTCGCTCCGTATTCGCAAGACACCACTTTCTTATTTATATCGATCTGCATAGGTATCTTACCGTGCGACTTATTTACATAAAATCTCACGATAATCGGGTTTCTCTGATAAATCACGGCGTTTGGGAGATAACTCTGTCTGTTACTAAGTAGGTAACTTATTAGGAAGTCTGAAGGATTTAACGGTTTTCTGAACTCACTACGGCTCGGAATTCAAACGACGGCTTATTTCACGAAATCTTGTATTCGTTTGCGAGTTCTGTGTTACTTTGTTGCTTGATTATGATTCCACTCAATTAAACACCATGAAACGAACATACATCAATTTCATATAAAGCGCAACATTATCATTAATCCTGTAACTTAATGATAGTGTCGTTAATTTTAGTAAATACTTAATGCTAGGTACTTGAGTTAACTTGTTAACAATATAAAACTGTGGAAATATAATTAACATTTCTTTAAAAAAAGAGGTAACTATTAAACTTGAATTACATATATACATCGTGTTGTTAAGTATAATTTTCTTTGACTTTAAGGCAGACTTTTCGGACCTAATAGAGCCTGTTTCTTTAATATTAGTATCCTAGCTCGTATTATTAACTACATACTACTAAATTTATTGAGTAAAGCGTGGTTAACCAATGTATCTAAATCTAAACCTAGTAATTATTGTCTTTTTAAATTTAAAGGAGGTTAAAGACGTGAGTTTGTTTAAAATTAAGTACCTAATCTGTTTGTTTTTAATGTGTCAAATGTTGTGTTACAAAAATACACTCATCAAAAGTGCCAAGGAATATTTTTAAACATCAAATTTGACTAGGGATAAAATATATCCCTAGACACTTTTGATGAGTGTAATTAGTGCGCATGGCTCCTCCCTTTTGATCATGCTCTAATAAGACAATCTTAATTCTTGATACTAATTAGTGCTGCTCACTGTTTGATCATCAAAATTAATCAATCGAGTATTTAGTTATGTATGGAAAAACTGTTAATTAATTAATTATTATTTTTCGATTAGTAGGTACTAAAAACTATTTAACTTACGATGTATACCTATGGCCTCTCAAGCAGAGGGTCGTGGGTTCAAATCCCGGCTCGCACCTCTGAGTTTTACGGAATTTATGTGTGAAATTACATTTGTAATTTAGTACCATGAGCTTTAAGGTGAATAAAAACATCGTGACGAAATTTGCACACACCTGAGAAGAAATTCAATTGTGTGTGTGAAGATTGGTGTGAAGTTCCCAATCCGCGCGGGACTCGCGTGGGAACTACGGCCCAAGCCCTTTCATTCTGAGAGGAGGCCTGTGCTCTGCAGTAAGACTATTTAGGCTGGGATTATGATGATGAATTAATTTAAAATGGATTTTTATCAATTTATACTCAAAAGAGCGTATGTACACAGTGAGTAATTATTAAATTGGGGCCTATACCTCTACCATGAGTTACACTAGTTTACAGTGACCGTACTCGCTAGCGACGGCGTAAATGATTTGTATGGAGAATTGTGTACAGTACGCTTAGTATAAGTTTTCCTTCATTTCAATACTTCTCGATCGCGTTTACGTAAAAAATTCAATTACTAGGGAAACATGGACAGCGCCTCCGCGCGCGCGCGTCTATGTTTCCATAGAATTGATTTTTTTACGTAAACGCGATCGAGAAGTATTTTGGTGAAGTAAAACTTATACTAAGCGTACATTACGCTTAGTATAAGTTTTACTTCACCAAAATACTTATCGATCGCGTTTACGTAAAAAAATCAATTACTAGGAAACATGGGCAGCGCCTCCGCGCGCGCGCGTTTCCATAGAATTGAAATTTTTACGTAAACGCAATCGAGAAGTATTTTGGTGAAGTAAAACTTATACTAAGCATACTGTACGCTTAGTATAAGTTTTTACTTCACGAAATACTTCTCGATCGCGTTTACGTAAAAAAATCAATTCAATGAAAACATGGACGCGCGCGCGCGGAGACGCTGTCCATGTTTCCATAGAAATAGATTTTTTTACGAGAACGCGATCGAGAAGTATTTTGGTGAAGTAAAACTTATACTAAGCGTACAGTATGCTTAGTATAAGTTTTCCTTCACTTCAATACTTCTCCATCGCGTTTACGTAAAAATTTCAATTCTATGGAAACATAGACGCGCGCGCGCGGAGGCGCTGTCCATGTTTCCCTAGTAATTGAATTTTTTACGTAAACGCGATCGAGAAGTATTGAAGTGAAGGAAAACTTATACTAAGCGTACAGTATGCTTAGTATAAGTTTTCCTTCACTTCAATACTTCTCGATCGCGTTTACGTAAAAATTTCAATTCTATGGAAACATAGACGCGCGCGCGCGGAGGCGCTGTCCATGTTTCCCTAGTAATTGAATTTTTTACGTAAACGCGATCGAGAAGTATTTGGTGAAGTAAAACTTATACTAAGCGTACTGTACACAATTCTCTATACAAATCATTTACGCCGTCGCTAGCGAGTACGGTCACTGTAAACTAGTGTAACTCATGGTGGAGGTACTGCTTAATTTCAATTAATGCTCGTTTGCTCGATCATTATAAATTTCCGTGAAATTGAACAACGACTGATGAAGATGAATTCACGGCTCTGTACATTTAATTTTCATACTCAATTATAGCCCGGATTAAAAACGCCGACTCGACGTTGCGTTTCTGTATGTACAGTCAAGTCTAAAAATATGGGTGCACACAACTTGCTCATAAATTATTATGTCCCATAGATCTTATGTCGTCGAATTAAGGTATAGGTATGTAACGATGGGAGGATTAAATCGATATTTATTTTTGCACTTGACCGTACCTACTTTAAGTCAATTGATACCTAATATAATCGACTAGCTTTTGCCCGCGACTCCGTCCGCGTGGAATTAGTAATTTGGGCAGGTTATTTTTTTTATCCAATTTGCTTTCTCATCAATTATGACTCTCCTTAGTTCCCCGATATAAAAAAGTTACCCCCCCCCCGAACGCCCCCCCACACAGCACCCCCCGCACACCCGCGTTCGTCCCAAGTCAAGCGTGCCTATAGAAGTTTTACTTCTAAAATCCCCGCACCTCCCCCGCACCCCCCATCCCCACCCCCCCGGTGTCATTGTCAAATATCTTGAAAACGGTGCATCCTACGGCAAAATCAATGAAATTTTCATCCCCCCTTTAATACCCCCACACCACACCCCCTCCCCCGCACCCTCACCCCATCCCAAGAATTTTTCAAATCGGAGCAGTAGTTCCTGAGATTAGCGCGTTCAAACAAACAAACAAACAAACAAACAAACAAGCAAACAAACTATTCAGCTTTATAATATTAGTACAGATTGCATAATTGCTACTTAATTTCATCCCAGCCTATACAGGGTTATTTGTAATTCACTGACATCCTCTTAACCCTGAATTCCTATCACTCAAACAAATGTTTTTTGTTTTACGACTTTTTAAAATGAAGCACTTTTTTTCCCATACAAATACACAGAGTATCGTAAAAATAATAGGTAATCTCAAATTTTCAAAACGTAATTACACCAATAATATTAAGTTATGACAAAAGCCGTAAAACAAAAAATATTTGTTTAAGTGGTAGGAGTTTAGGGTTAAAAGGATGCTAGTGAATTACAAATAACCCTGTATACGTCCCACTGCAGGGCACAGACCTCCTCTCAGAATGAAAGGGCTTGGGCCGTAGTTCCCACACGGGCCCATTGCGGATTGGGAACTTCACACACACCATTGTATTTCTTCGCAGGTGTATGCAGGATTCCTCGCGATGTTTTCCTTTACCGTAAAGCTTATGGTAAATTACAAATGTAATTTCGCTCATAAATTCCGAAAAACTCAGAGATGCGAGCCGGGATTTGAACCCACGACCCTTCTGCTTGAGAGGCCATAGATCAAATCACGATCACACCCAGTGTTGCAAAAATGAAAATTTAAAAATCGTTAAATTATCCAGCTAAAAATTGGGAGAATTCGGGAGATTTTAATTAAAGTAAAATAATTGTATTATACACTAACAACAAACACACTATTAAATTATTAAAATATATTTAGACGTAGGTTTAGTGATTACTAATTATTTATGTTCATACCACTTCTTTTCTATAATTGATTCAGTGGAAAGTTTGTTACGCTGTTTAGTTTTCATTAAATTAATCGATGAAAATATTCAGTATGAAACGAAGTTCAAATTTCGTATTTCGAAGTATCCTGCCTGATTTTTAGGGAATTTCCCGCATACACCCACCAAACAATAATGAACAATATTTTAGGGGATTTAGATAATTTAATGTATTTTCAAGTATTTTGTGGGTACTACATTATTGAAAGGCCGTAAGTGAAGTTTTTGGGAATCCCCGTGCATTTTTTTAATGATACCAGGTTACCTTTGGCGTTGTCCTCTTAAAAATACTGTTTTAATTGTCACTTTATTTCGAAATATAGAAAATCGGGAGACGGGGTCGCTAAATCGGGATATCGGGAAGGAAGAGCCGAAATCGGTAGATCTCCCGATAAATCGGGAACTTTTGCAACACTGATCACACCAATAGGCCACCACTAACTAATCTGTGACCATGGCTTATAGTAAATAAAGAATTGGATTAAGTAATGATTTTATTGGGTTAGTGATGATTTATAAATTAATTTGATTAGTGATGATTTTGATTATTCATCATCATCATTTCACTTGCAATATATTTGTTAACATATTTAATTTAATATAAAATACTTTTCATCCATTAACCAGATCGGTGTAGGACGTTGTATACACGTATCCTAGGCTATATTGGTTGAATTGGTTGGTTTAAACTCGCTATTATCAGTGAAGAAATCCATAGATTAGAAAGTCTGAAAAAAACTAATAGACCCCAACACCTTAGGAAGTTAGATTAAGTATTTATCTCATTATGTTGTGCCTAGGTGTGCGATCGTTTACGGAAAACGCACTTGCGAGTAGGTAGGTACTTGTTACCTAAAATTCTCAATGAGCTACCCGCCGACACTCGCACTCGTGAGTGGATAAAAAGCAGTGTAAGATGAAAAACACTTGGGTGCTACGAGTAGTTTTTCATCTTACACTGCTTTTGATCTTACCCCCACTCACTATAATTAAATTGATTGTTGTTTTTTCTTTTTTTAGATTTTTATTATGTAAGTATCAATAAAACTAGTTATTTTGTTGCCTGCTGTTCACGCGTCCCTCTATTTTTAACCCCCGACACAAAAAAGGGGTGTTATAAGTTTGACCGCTATGTGCGTGTGTCTGTCTGTGGCATCATAGCTCTTAAACGGGTGCACCGATTTGGATGCGGTTTTTATTAATAGAAAGCAGGTTTCTTGGCGATGGTTCTTAGATACGTTTCATCAAAATCGGTTCAGCCGTTTCAAAGTTATCAGCTCTTTTGTTAGCTGCGGAAGGGAACTTAGACGCATAATGGGCACTGACTTAATGTTCAAACGTCATACGAGTGACATAATTGCGTTGGGGGTTTTTAAAAATTTTAATTTATAGTTATAATGCTATTTATTTTGTTAAAAGCAATGAATGTAAGGTCCCCACGATACCGGCTAGACCTAGTGTGGGAACCATCGGTTCACCTAAAGGTAACGCCACCAGAGTTGAGGCCATGCACACAACCACATCTCATGTAATGACAGCGGGATTTTGACGTTGTGTTGTCGTTAAACGTCAACACAACGTCAAAATCCCGCTGTCATTACATGAGATGTGGTTGTGTGCGTGGCCTCAACTCTGGTGACGTTACCTCTACATTGGAAGCAACCTCAATTGAATATTTGTATAAACCTCTACTGTAATTATTGAATAAATAAATCTGAAATAGGAATTGTTACATTTTTAATGATTACTGAAATTGTACTATTTAACTTATATTTGCTTAGGTGACTATAATAGATGTTCTTTCCGTGTACCTAACCCTTCATTTATGTTCCATAGCTGTCTCATATTGGGCTATTTTATTTTATATATACATATGTTGCATAGGTACCAGATACTGGTGAAATGTGTGTTTCACATATCACAAATGTATACCATCGTTTTGTACTATGTCAAAAGCGAAATAAATAACATATAAAAAATATAAATAAACTAGCTGGCCCGGCAAATGTTGTTTTGCCATATAAATTACGATCCGCCCCGGCTTTGCATGGGTGCCACTATATTCCGCATGTGTTATATATCCCCCTTTAATACCCCCGCACCCCGCACCCCAAATGTGATCCGGAGAAGCAAATAATTTGCAATAAAACAATATTGCGACTATAAATTGAGATGTAAGCTATCCTATCTCTCAAGTTGGACCAAACTGCACACGGTGTGCAAATTTTATTAAAATCGGTTAAGTAGTTTAGGAGTCCATCGCGGACAAACAACGTGACACGTAATTTATACCTATATATTAAGATGTGTAGGCTGCGATGATGATGATGATTATTAGCATGGTATTGTAATATTCAACTAGTTTGTCTGTGCCACGCCGCCGCCAACCTGCGGGCTGGTAAAATAAACCGCGTACAATTTTATTGCCACTCCTGGCTGAACAGCCCTTATGGCACCTGCCTTTTATTAGAACGGGTTCGAAACTGCCTGCCATACAAACGGCCAGTAAAGGACTGGCAAAGTCGACCAATGCCTTTACCGCCCTAAGGGTTCCATACTGGGTTGCATAATTGTTGAAGGTCATGATGTAACGTTTGTCATAATGGTATTGTTATTCATAACTCTTTTTACTTAGAATCCTTTAATTGTATAAAATTGTTATTAATCAAACCTAGACTAAAGTGAAGAGTTCTAGAGGATGACCATTTAAAAATTTCTGAAAAATTTACGGTTTCGGCGGGGAAAAAAATTATGACTATCAAAAATTATGACATACATTACATTATGACTAAAAAATTTATGCCACCAGATACGCTCCCAACCCTGAGGTTCAATGTTAGTTGTATGGTTTAAAACATCAAAGTATGATATGATAAAACATATGATATAATATATAGTAAGTAAATGTTGCCCCCTACTTCATATGAGGTACATTTTAACCCAGGGAAGTTGGGTTAGAGTTGTTAATTAGGTATACTTAACATAACATATGTTAATTATTTATCCCTAATTAACAAATCTAACCCAACCAACAACTCAACTCTTATTAACTCTATCGAGCGAGTAGCTTACTATAGCAGACTTTCTAAAATTAAGTAGTAATTGAATAGCTTAATTATACTAAGTATTGCAATGTCGTTTACCTTTAGGATATGCCCTAAAACCGCAAACTGCAAGAAAAAATATTTGGAGGCAATTGCGCCTTCAAAATAAATATTTTTAACACCGTACGCGTCTGCTTAAACTGTATGAAGTTTTCATCACCATTACAAAAACCCAAGTTCTATAAAATAAACTTACACTTTAACCGCTTAGAACTTTTCGTCGTACATGGTCATGTCGCCACCGATACAAAATGATAATACCTAATAATCGTGTATAAGTCAATTTAATTAAACTACGCTGGAGCGATGAATATCTTTTAAAATACAAATCAAAACTTAGTTTTATTTATCCGACTGCGACGAAATGAGCCGGAAAATTTGTGTCATACGTATTATCAGACTACGACGGTTAAAAGGTTAAATCATCTTTCACCTACATTATTATTAAAAAAACTTTTGTACGTACCAGCGGATTTCAAGTGCTCCGGAGTTATTAGGCTCGGGTCACACCGAGTGAAATGATACGCGGCCATTGTCGGAGGGCGTTCGCCCCGACATGCGACGCCGCGCCGCGTGTGAACCAGCCTTACTTTAACTGCCTATTGACTATTGACGGGTTGCTCATATTATTTTACATGTATTTGCACATTTTGCTTTTCTGGAATCTGGCTACAAATCAGCACTGTACCTATTTATTTATTTATTTATTTATTTATTTCTTTGCAAGAATGTAGTTTTACAAAACAAGGTTTTATTTTTAATTTATGTCCAATACATTTTGCTTTGATAAACATGCAAAGTTTGTGTTATATTAAATTAAAATTAGATTAAATTCTGTGGCTCTAGTGAAAAAGGGGTTAAGTCTTCAGAAGTTGAACAGCTGATTTCGACTTAGCCCCCTTTACACATAAAATAGAAAATAGCTGTTTAATTTCTGCAGACTTAACCCCTTTTTCACTAGAGCCACAGAATTATACCAATAAAAAATAAACAGTTCATGTCATAACAAAACTTAATTTTAAATGTCCAAATGCAACAAGAACATCAACAATAAGTATAATAACAGTCAAGATAAGTAAATAGGAATTAAATTATTAATCAAAGGAATGTCATGTTACAATTTATAAAATGAAATGAAATCATCAGAAGTCTAGTACCTAGTGCCCATGTAGTTGTAGCTAAAATATTCCTATACTAACCACATATATATATATAGGCAACACATGCATGGTCGAGTTTACTTCTCTTACATACAGGGTGTCCTAAAATAACCTGGTACGGTCACGTGCAAAATATATATATATATATATATTTTGCACGTGACCGTACCAGGTTATTAGTAGGGTAGGTTAGGTTAGGTTATATATATATATATATATATACGTTAACAAGGCGTCAAAAATATCTACACAGCTCTATGTCATTAACCAAAAATAAAAACCATAAGATTCTCAGAGGAGTTCGATAACAAACACCGTGACACGAGATTTTTATATATTAGACCAGCTGTTGCCCGCGACTCTGTCTGCGAAGAATAGGGGTAGGTATAAAAATAGCCTACGACCTATTCTCAGACCTACCGAATATACAGAAAAAAGTTTCATAAAAATCAGTCAAGCCGCCTCGGAGGAGCTAGATAACAAACACCGTGACACGAGATTTTTATATAGGTATTAGACTAGCTGTTGCCCGCGACTCTGTCTGCGAAGAATAGGGGAAGGTATAAAAATAGCCTACGACCTATTCTCAGACCTACTGAATATACAGAAAAAGTTTCATAAAAATCGGTCAACACGTTTCGGAGGAGTTCGATAACAAACACTGTGACACGTGATTTTTATATACGTACTAGCTGAACCCGCAAACGTTGTTTTGCCATATATCACCTAGGGGTATAAAAAATAGCCTACGACCTATTCTCAGGCCTACCGAGCATAGAGAAAAAAGTTTCATAAAAATCGGTCAAGCCGTTTCGGAGGAGTTCGGTAACAAACACCGTGACACGAGATTTTTATATATTAGATATATTTTACATACATGTTTCTAAGGAAGAAGGGCGATTAGATTTGCCGCTGAGTATATTAGAAGATAGTAGGGTAGGGGTGCATGTGACATATAATATGTTAAAGTAGTTCTGTGCCCAAGCTACACCCGCGGCGGTGAGATAGCGCCCGCGACGTGCACGAATTTTATCTAAACGCCGGATAATTGAGCGCTATCGCTTCTCAGCTTAACTGCCAGCACTCTCATGCTTTCGCGGACTAACGAAAGTGACTGCACAAGCACAACACACCCAGTAGGTAATCTTCAAACTTGAATACATCGTTGGGTCGTCGTACACCTACTTAAATCAAAGCTCGTATCTCAGTATGAAATTACTAACTAGATACGACTTTTTGAAGAGCAGCGACAGAAATTTTAGTGAGTTTTGCTTGTCATCCGGCGATATTTGTTTCTCATAATTTCATGTGTCATTAGTTTCAAAGGGAAGGAAAAAATCGTGAGGATACCTGAGAAAAAAAAAGGAATTCAATGATGTGTGTGTGAAGTTCGCAATCCGCATTGGGCCCGCGTGGGAACTATGGCCCAAGCCCTCTCATGCTGAGAGGAGGCCTGTGCCCTACAGTGGGACGTACATAGGCTGGGATGATGATAACGATGACATGCCAAATTTGCAATTGTACAATCACGCCTGTACTCGTCTACTCGCAAAACAACACATTCAAAATCAGTATTTATTAAACACGACAAATAAATAAAGCGAGTTAACAAAAATGAAAAATAAAAGGGTACGTATCAAAATATATAAAGTTTAAAAGTAATAATGGACGAAATACATAATGGTCATTTGTTATAAAGCAATTTTCTTGAAAATTCTCAACTCTACAGGATTTTCATAAAATAAACCTAACCTAACCTAAACCAATCTGTAGATTACACGATTAACAAAGTTCACTTAATCAATAGTTTCATGGAAAATTTTAGTACAGGTAACGCCACCAGAGTTGAGGCCACGCACACAACCACATCTCATGTAATGACAGCGGGATTTTGACGTTGTGTTGTCGTTAAACGTCAATACATGAGATGTGGTTGTGTGCGTGACCTCAACTCTGGTGGCGTTACCTATATGTATTATGACCATTTATGTATTTCGTCCATTATTCGTTTTAAACTTTACATATTTTGATACGTTCCCAAACATGATGGTCAATACGCGGTCAGTTTGGTTAAATGCGATCTCTTCCGTACAATTATTTAGATAGTTACTAAGCTGTTGCCCGCGACTCCGTCTGCGAAGAATATAGGGGTATAAAAAATAGCCTACGACCTATTCTCAGACCTACCGAGTATAGATAAAAAAGTTTCACAAAAATCGGTCAAGCCGTTCCGGCGGAGTTCTATACTATAACAAAAACCGTGACACGAGATTTTTATATATTAGATTAGATATAAAAAAAACAAGACGGAGTTATAATTTATAGAGTTGTCTATGGACACCGCGCGCTAGTGGAAGACGAATGATGTTCGTATAGGTAACGCCCCCAGAGTTGAGGCCATGCACACAACCACATCTCATGTAATGACAGCGGGATTTTGACGTTGTGTTGACGTTTAACGACAACACAACGTCAAAATCCCGCTGTCATTACATGAGATGTATTGTGTGCGTGACCTCAACTCTGATGGCGTTTCCTATAGCTTGTAGATTGCTTACGGGTTTGCACTATGACATAGTGGCTTGCGTTTTAATTCGCGCCGTGTTAGTTGAATATTCGCGTGAACAATTATTTTCAGCTTTTATGACGGATACAATAGTCGTAACGCGAATAAGAAACTTTAAGTGTATTGCCCTTTGATCAATTATAATAACTGAAGATACACATTGCCGAACAAAATCCCCTTCAAAGAATGTCCGAACTATTTATTTGTTTGCATAACAAATAAAATCATCACCTACACAGAAATTTGAACCTAGTCTTTACTTTATTACAGTCGAATTTCGGTAGCGGCAAAACTCCACAACGCTTGACACTTGACAGCTAAACTTGACAATTTCACGCGCGTTTGCGCAACGTACTGAGAAAAAAGAAGGCCACTTTTATCAAAGTGGCGCTCATTTGGCTCGGACATTTTCGGGCGCGCGACTGTGGATCTACAGTTATAATTGATCAAAGGTAATGCCACTATAATGTCACCGCCCAGACTTCACCTCCATCGCAGAATTCAGAAAAAGTTAGAATCCCGGGACAATTTCGCAAAATTAGTCCTTTGTTCGCCTGCATGAAAAGGAAGTCCAGTACAAAATTTTATTCTCCTACTTAGTTATTTCAAACTTCTCGTAACTTGGGATATGTCTGTTAGTTAATTAGGCAGCATCTTCTTTTAAATAATAATATTAGCTGTTGTCAGCGACTCCGTTTGCAATAGATCCGTTTCTTGTTATCCCGTGGGAAGGAACTATGCAATTTTCCTAGATAAAAACTATCTTATGTCACTCCTAGGGTCTCAAACTATCTCCGCACCAAATTTCATCTAAATCGGTTCAGCGGTCAAAACGTGAAGTGGTAACAGAGTTACTTTCGCATTTATAATATTATATTCGTAGTAAGGATTTTAAGTTCGACATACCATAACTGTAAAAGTCGATCACAGCACTCGCGAAATTCAAAAGTAAGTATCTAATAACCTGATATTAATGTCTTCCTCTACCTTTTACTTCACAGGGCGTGAGAAAGTCTAGCTACGAGTAAAACAATTTGTAATATTTCAGCTTGACTTTATACGGCTTCCGCAAAACCTTTTAAATCTTAGAACTGAAAGCCTTTTCTCTGCCATTTTACCTCCAATAACCGAGCAAAGAAGCAAGGGTTCTTCATTGAAAAATATATCGTTTCATTTACGTGTTAAGGGTCTTCGTTACATGCAAATGAGGCCTAGGCCCCCTCGTGCCTGCGGGGTACACGAAATATTACCTACTTCATTATGTTAACCTTTTTCTGCGGTGTTTTACGTGCCTCTTCCCACATCTTTGAGATGTTGAGCATGAAGAATGGAAAATATACGCGTTCATAATGCATCTTTGGGCAAGTATATTTTTGATGATAGATTTGAGTCATTAGTTTAAATAGACAGGAGAATTGTCCAAAAAAACGAGTGATATGGTGCGTTTTTATCCTGGAAAATTACATATTTTCCACGGGATAACGATGAACAAATTCATGGAGTTACTTATGTATGATTCGTTGATCATAAACAAGATTAGGTATCGATAAACCTTTATTTTTGAAAATTTAATTGAAAAGACAACAATTAAAAATGTTTATACCTAACTCTATTGTACTTAGTAGTTACCTATACTTCGGTTTTTTTTAGCATTAGAAATGGGGTAAATCTATTTTGATGAGTCGTTTCATTGAAAAACGCTATTAAAAAAAATAAACTAGGTATTACGTATGAAACCGAAAAAATGTAAATGACCTTATGTCCTTGCTAATTGTGATATAATTACTGTGATTTATTTTTCAAAAGTGTTTTTCAATTAAAAGGCATGTCAAGACCGCTTACCTTTTTTATAATGCTAAAAAAAGAAATATAGCATCAGCAGACCTAGAGCTGAGGTAGATGGAGTTGCCACTTCTGAGAGCCCCTAGTTAAGGTTTAGCTACCAGAAATTCTATACCAGATAGTAACGCAACCATTGACAGCGCGCACCTTCAGAACGAGATTGGCTGAATCCAAATTGTTCTCATTTCAAAAGTAAACTTTGTTAAAAACAAAATAGGTTTAATTTTGATATGACAATAATTCAGTCTCGTCCTGAAGGTGTGAGCGCTTCAATATCGAAGTAGACCATCGCTTCAAGTCTCGAATCAATACGAGCCTTACCTGATACGGATGTCCTTTGTCCGTCGCCCTGCGGAAATAATCACCGCGAGACGTCCTCAGATACCTTGATTACTTCCCGAGGTCTATTCCCAACTGTTACCAGTTCTCTAACACCTGGGTTTTTCTTTTGAGACCATTGAGAACAATTGTTGAGTTTTTTGCCGGATTCTTCTCAACAGGGTTTTCCAGTTTTATTGCTTAGCTTGAATAAAGATATTTGGATTTTGACTTAGAATTGTTATTTTAAAAATTCAATTAGGTAAGTTAAAAAAAAGACGAAACGAACCCTGAAAATTTTATAGGAAAATGCTGTTTCAGTTAATTTTGGTGAAATTTTGATATGTTATAGATTTGTAGTAAGATCAAAAGTCCCTTCGGGTGCTACCACGGTCCCTGGATCCGTTCCCGATACGATCTACAGTACATATCTGAGACTTTAGTTTCATTCTCTATCAAACTGACTATCGATTTGATGTTTTTTAAATAAATAAATCATTGCAGACAAAGTAAAAGTAAAAGTAAGATGATTCGGCGGAAAACGCACAGAATTTAGCAGCTAGGTTATAATATATACATTTTTCTCTTAACATTATGCTACTAAGTTAAAATAATATTTAATACAGAATAATGTATAAAAGTATTTGAATATCTAAAGTGGCTCTGATGAGTGAATATAGTTTTCCTCGTGAGTACGTACATAGAAAACATATCAATTACCTAATAAATACTGCCGATTGTACTGTATGAGTTACAAATTTGTACCCTAAATAAAGAACTTTAATTGTTCTGACATAAGTACCAAAATTACAAAACTGGTAATTCTTGTCTCGGTTAAGCACTATATCAGTTAGAAACAGTTGGGACCCAGGAGGATATTGGTGATTTATTAGCGGAATATTGATTAACCAATTACATGATTCAAGATTCAAGAAGTATTTATTCAAGAACAATACAAGTATCGTGTTTGAAAATACAGTTGCAGCAGGTTAAACATAATGATAAAACAAACCCACCTACAACCAATAACAATAAAAAATAAAAATAAAAATGAACAGAAACAAAAACTAAAAATGAAAATCACATACAGGTCTAAATTAACAATCCTTATTAAATATTTCGTCAACAGTGTAAAAACATCCTCTCAACAAGAATACTTTTAATTTCTTTTTAAATAGCATAGGACTTGTTATAGTTTTCAGCTCAGTAGGTAGTTTGTTAAACAAGCGCACAGCTTGAAACCTCGCGCAGTGCTTAACCACTTGCAATTTTGGACAAATTCTATGTCTTATGTTTTTAGTGCGAGTGAGCAGACGTAATTTTTGTTCTTCAGCTGTCTCATAACTAGATAACTTTTTAATAAATTCCGTGAGCAATATGAGAACATACAAACCAGGTACAGTGAGTATTGACAATTTTTTAAAATGCTCTCTGCACGATACCCACTGAGGAATACGAAACATCATGCGGATGGCACGTTTCTGTATAATAAGGGCTCTATTTATATTATATTTGAAGCTGTGACCCCAAAACATAATACTGTATCGTAATTTCGATTCAACTAATGCATGATAGACTAATTTCAGCTGATTTATATTAATATCATCTCTAAGGCTTCTTAAAGCATAACAAGCTGATGATATCGAATTTACAACAGCATTCAGCTCCGGTTTCCAATTTAGGTTACAGTCAACATTAATACCAAGAAATTTTACACTATCCACTATATCTAATCTGCATTTATTCCATACGACATGGAGCTTATCTGTATTCTTGGAATTTTGTTTAAAGAGCATTAACTGAGTCTTGTCAGTATTAATACTAAGATTATTGGCAGTAAACCAAGTATAAAATGACAAGAATGCACTATTTACTATTTCATTAAGCTGAATTATGTTATCAGCATGAATGATTGCATTTGTGTCATCAGCGAACATTACAACATTACAATTTGGAGTTGTATTACGAATATATTCAATGAGGTCATTTGTGAATATTATGAAAAGAACAGGGCCCAAAATAGATCCCTGTGGAACGCCTCTTCGCACTTTTATCATTTTAGACTTGACAGATTTCTCCACTCCACATTCAATATTCCTTAGTTCCACATATTGATACCGGTTTTGAAGATAGCTATGGATAAAATTATACAATTATACATAAATAAGTATAATAAATAAACATACATAAATAAGTATAAAATTATACATAAATAAGTATAATAAAAATAACAACGACTGCGAGTACAAATTCCCTGTACCTAGTTACCACCAATGTTAGTAGTAACATGTTAGGAAAATTTCCAGAATTACCACTGACATATAATTAGTGGTAACAATTAGGAATTAACCCTTTTTAGAATCCCTAAGTCTCCCTGAGAATCCCCGAGAATTCCCGAGAATAAAGACCTATATTGAGAGTTCAATTTGGAAGGTTAGTCGTGGAGATGTTTTGTTTATTGCGGGATTTGTAGGGTCCTATAATGGAAACCCTCACTGCCCTTTATTCGGGCGTTTGAGGTGTTTCGATTATATTCAAACCTAAATGTCGGGTGAATAGGATTAGACTTGCCAAACTTGTTATTGTTGCTTTAATACTTATTCACAGAAAAGCTTTTTTAACTGAGTAAACACTGGGTTGGGTAAAAAAGCCGTGGTGGCCAAGTGGTTTGACTTATGGCCTCTCAAGCAGAGGCTCGTGGGTTCAAATCCCGGCTCGCACCTGTGAGTTTTTCGGAATTTATGTGCGAAGTTACAATTTGAAATTTCCATGAGCTTTACGGTGAAGGAAAACATCGTGAAGAAACCTGCATACAACATTCTGAGATGAGGCCTGTACCTTGCAGTGGGACGTATTGATGAATATACCTAGGATGGGATGATGATGATGATGAAACACTGGGTTCGGAGTTGCAATTCGAGTCATATACCTAACTTAACGCTTCAAAGGGAACCACACATCCAAGCATTTTAACCATTTTTAGGGTTCCGTACCCAAAGGGTAAAAACGGGACCCTATTACTGAGGCTCCGCTGTCCGTCCGTCCGTCGGTCTGTCCGTCTGTCCGTCTGTCACCAGGCTGAATCTCGAGAACCGTGATAGCTAGAGAGTTGAAATTTTCACAGATGATATATTTCGGTTGCCGCTATAACAAAAAATACTAAAAAATGGAATAAAATAAATATTTAAGGGGGCTCCCATACAACAAACGTGATTTTTTTGCTCGTTTTTGCTCGATATTGATAACGGCAACAGGCAGAAGCTTGAAATATTCACGGAATATTTAATTATGTATTGACTTTAAAAATAAACCATTAAATTAAAATAAAAAATATTTAAGGGGGCTCCCATACAACAAACGTGATTTTTATAGATAATTGTACGGAACCCTTCGTGCGCGAGTCCGACTCGCACTTGGCCGGTTTTTAACAAACTTGTGTGTGCGGGTATGAAACTCCAAACGCACAGATACCGCAAACTCGTTCATACAAGTTAGAATATTACAACCGTCACCGCCACCGCACCGCCACGCCTCCACTGTCTATGCGTTTGGAGCTTTAGTGATGTTATATTATAGTGTCCCTAAGGGCCGGCGCTCATTGACGGCATGGCACGGCAAGGCATTTTATTACCATCAAGTTATTTTGAATCTTATTTCAATGAGTTTAGAATTCATGTTACTTTATTGGTTATGCGTTGCGTCATCCCTCGGCACGTCGGTCGCGGCATCGTGGTATCGAAATAAAGTAACATGACTCATTGAAATAAGATTCAAAATAACTTGATAGTAATAAAATGCCACGCCGTGCCATGCCGTCAGTGAGCGCTGGCCCTACGTGTTATTAATACTGACATTTTTTTTTAATTTTGAACTATCTCACACCGCGATCCTGAAATTATTTCTTAGTAACTTAGCTGCGCGTGAGTGTCCCGGAATCAGTCTTGCATCCTTCAACGCTCTATAGGATAAGACTGCGTTTCCACCAGAGATGTACGATGTAGCTAAGCGGTGCGAGGCTGTGTAACGAGGATGTGTAACGGTGCGAATGTTTCCACCAGAGATGTGCGAGGTATCTAAGCGGTGCGAGGATGCATAGCGAGGATGTGTAGCGGGCTCTTTTCAAATAAGCGGGCCTGGTGCGGTGAGGCGGGAGTGGAGCAACGCTGCCTAGCAACACATCCCTCGCAACACATACCTCGCACACATTTTTTCCTTCTTTTGTTTTGTATGTACAAAAACCTCGCTCCGCTGAGTTTTTTCCACCAGAGCTGAGCTAAGCGAGGATAGGTAAATGAAGTGTTTCTATTGGTTCATGACAAACACATCTCTCGCAACGCATCCTCGCACAGCTCCGGTGGCAACGCACGCAGCCTAATGAGTTCTGTTTGAAGTATCAATGTGACTTGGTAGTGTATACAGGAAAAGATGATGATGATGATGATGATACGTCATTTTGCATTCGTTCCTTTACACCTGTATGACATTGCAAATTATTTATTAGTCAAAGCTGCCTGCACGTGAGTCAGCCGCCGGTCGCGGATTCAGTCTTGAATCCTGCAACACTCGATGCCATGAAAGGTCTATACGTAGTGTCCATGTGACTTGACAATGTATGTGATAAGCCAAGATGATAAGTAATGATGATGACACATATTTTTGCATTTGTTAGTCAATAGCTGCTTGCGCGTGAGTCAGCCACCGGTCGCGGATCCAGTCTTGAATCCTGCAAGACTCGATGCCATGAAAGGTCTATTAGTAGTGTCATGTGACTTGACAATGTATGTGATAATAATGATGACACATATTTTTGCATTTGTTAGTCAATTACTGCGCGTGAGTCGAGTCAGCCGCTGGTCGCGGGACCATCTTGGATCCTACAACACTCGATGCCATGATCAGTTCTGTTCGTAGTGTCAATGTGACTTGGCAGCATATACAGGCCGAAATGATGATGATGATAATGATACCTTTTTGCATTTGTCAGTCAATAGATGCGCGTGAGTCAGCTGCTGATCGCGGAACCAGTCATGGATCCTGCAACACTCGATGCCATGATGAGTTCCGTTCGTAGTGTCAATGTGACTTGGCAGTGTATATAGGCCAAAATGATTATGATGATACATCTTTTGCATTTTTTAGACAATAGCTGCGCGTGAGTCAGCGCCGGTCGCGGAACCAGTCTTGGATCCTGCAACACTCGATGCCTTGATGAGTTCTGTTTGCGATGTGATGATGATAATACATCTTATTGCATTCGTTCCTTTTGCACCTGTATGACGTTCTAAATTATTTATTAGTCAATAGCTGCGCGTGAGTCAGTTGTCGGTCGTGAAACCAGTCTTGGATCCTTCGACGCTCCCTAGCATGATGAGGACAGCGTCGTTTATCTGTTCCAACTATAATTTATAACACGCTTATGGGTAGATTGAGTTTTCCGTTTAATATGTTTTGCTCAAAGTATAATACTTAATCTGTTTATGGTGCCATTGGGAAGCCATAATATTTTTAGTCATAATGTAATATTTGCAATAATGTAATATTTGCCAAATCTTTTTTGCTCGGAAACGGTAAAATTTTCAGGAGCATTGAAGACAATTGAAGTAGTCCTGTAGAACTCTATAGGCTAGGTTCGGTTTGTTTTATAACAATCTTGAACAGTTAATAAATTCAAAGAAAAAAAGTTATGGTAAATGATCATTATGGCAAATATTACATTATGTATTTCATTTCAAACCCTAAGCTGACCCTAGCGTAGCATCATGCAAGCCTTGCGCACGTGTGCCGCAGACATGTCGCGACAAGCCCCGCACGACGTTAAAATTTCCATCTCACTGTTTCTTGTTAAGAAATCGAGTGAAATGTTATTAGGTCCCTATATCATAAATATCACCTTTATGAAATAGGGGCTTGGGAGCCAAGTTTTACCTCATATCACCTTTTTCATTAGCTGTTTGCTTCTTGCATTACAAGGTAAGCTAGGCGCGATGTGGATTTCAATTAGTGCATTAGACGATTCTGAACGTCTGGGAAGGTCCCATTTGTTCTATAGAACTGATATATTTGGTACGATTTTGAATTCTATTACTTCACGATTTCGCACTTCTATAGGACAAATGAGACATACCCACACGTCTTCGTTCCGCTACAGTCCAGTGAGAGTGCGCTACTTATTAGGGTTTGGGCAGCAAACGGACACTAACACTAACCAAGAACAAAGATTGTAACGATCATCATCATCATCGTCATTTCAGCCGAAAGACGTCCGCTGCTGAACATAGGCATCCACCAGGCTCGCCAAACAGATCGGTACTGTGTCATCCGCATCCAACGCGTTCCAGCAATCTTAATCAGGTCTTTGTACCATCCTGTTAGAGGCCTACACAGTTACACACACTGCGACTTCCGGTCCGTGGACGCCACTTGAGAACCTTCGCACTTAACGATCGCAACGATTATTTACTTTACACATATCCTACTACTTAATATTATAAAAAATGTGAAAGTGTGTCTCTCTGTTTGTCTGTTACCTCTTCAAGCTTAAACCGCTGAACCTATAGATACGCGTAGTGACATAGTTTTTATCCCGGAATATAAATTGCACAATACCCAGTGGGTGCGATAACCTAATTCTCCTCAGACGGAGTCGCAGGCAACAGCTAGTTTAAAAATAGTTCTTGTAAAAGTTCATATGCAACAGCGTACGCAAAACTAAACATAAATCTAATTTCATACCCAACAAACTCTAGGAACCAATAAATATTAGGTTTAAAACCAGCGCACTGTCACCGCTAACAATAACACGCTATGATCTATGTTTAGAACCGTCAATACGCAGGCGCGGTGCAGTCGCAAACAAAGGGTGCTCAGGCTGGCCTGACCCTGTGCCCAGGGTTCCCACAAAGCCACTATCTCAATGTCTGGAGAAGGAATTAGGAGCAAAACAGGTAGCTGCTTTACTACTATACCTAAGCCGGCGTCGAAGAAACTGTATCGCGTATCATAGAGAAAGCTGATGTGCGCGTTTGGCAGCCGCCGTGACGTGCGGCTCCGAGAGGAAGGGCTAC
Organism: Archips xylosteana; assembly: GCA_947563465.1. Classification (NCBI taxonomy): domain Eukaryota; kingdom Metazoa; phylum Arthropoda; class Insecta; order Lepidoptera; family Tortricidae; genus Archips; species Archips xylosteana. Next base: position 5,050,258 of record OX387344.1, read on the forward strand.
GGATTAGCCTGAAAAATGTCGAGTTAAACTCGTTTTAAGACGTGAGTGATCCGTTTATTTTCACTATGAGCGAGTCTCACGGTAGTTTCATGTTTATAGAGAAAGCTTTTTAAGCTTAGAGCTTTTCTCAAAGTATTTAGTGACTAATGACTATATTGTAAGTAGGTACGTACAGTGATCTCTACCAAACAAACGTTCAAATAGGAGTATATAGGTATATGGTATAAACACTATCAGTAAGTAATTATGTTAAATGTCATCACCAATGTATTTGCTGAGTGTAGTAACTTTCGCCCTTCCAACCGATTGAACATCACATTACATCGTTTGTTTGTCATTAGAAGTGAATCTTCAGCGAACGTTTCATTCCATTTTTCCTACCACTTAGCCCCCACACCAACGTGTGTTATAGTATAATTACACTTAGATGTTACGAAGTGTAGCACTTTCTAGTTTTAGATACAGAGGGCTGGTAACCCTGAGTGGCAGTTCTATAGTAAAATAAATATATCGTAGCGGTAAACGTTCAGGGGCAGGCGCGGGCGCAGGCGGGGGGCGTTGACCTCGGCGCGGGTTTACGAGTGCATTTGCACAGTGACACCCCCGCGCGCACCCCGCCACCCCGCCGGTGCGTGCACGCAGCGAGCGACGATTCTCGAAATCGCAAACAGGGGCTGTTCCATTGTGGGCTTGTGAACAAGTTAAAGTTAATTTCAATAGAATCTGACCATCTCATAGATACTTAATAGCCAACTGACATGGACACCGAATTGTCTAGGTCCATAGTCTATGTCACTTAGTTAAGTGATAATAGAGTGACACAGCATATCATATCACTTATAGTATTAGATATTTTCACAAAAAAAAACATTTTTTCGAAAATATCTCTTACTGAAAGTGATATATGTGTAATATGACTCTAATATCACTTAACTAAGTTACATGGATTTTTTTCTAATTTTTTCGGGAACTGTAGGTACCTATATGCAACTTGGCCTTCAGCCTAGTACCCTGGTACCTGCTATCGTTAAGTTTTGGTTTTGCCTGTATATCTGGAATAAAAAATATGACATGATTATTACCTACTGTTTTTTTTGCCGGTTGCGCAAAAAGCTTGTTGTGCCGTTTTGTTTTTATATAATATCTCTCATGCTATCTAAGGAGACGGGATTAAAATAACTGAAAACAATGATATTTTATCTATGACCACAAAAGTAACTTAATGCAAGCTGGTGCAGCAGCAGAAGTGGCAGAAAAGCTTAAGAAAAATAAATACAAAGGTCTTGGCTCTGAATACAACTTTGTTCCATTCGGAGTTGAGACCTTTGGTCCGTGGGGCTCCAGCGCAAAAAGTCTTTACAAAGATATTTGTAAACGGCTTTGTGACACTACAGGAGACCAAAGAGCTGGCAGCTACCTCGCACAACGTATCAGCATTGCTATACAGCGAGGTAATGCTGCCAGTGTCTTTGGGTCCATGCCGCGGGGGGAACCTTTTGTTAATTTTATTTAGTTTTAGTTTAAGTTAGTTTTATTTTATTTATAGTTATAGTATCAATTTAATGATTACATGTAATTTAAAATAGTAGTTATTATTATAATTATTTAACGTACTTAATGCTATCGATTTATGTCTAATTGGTTGATTGACAATCCGATAATAGTACCTCGTCTATCCATCAATGAACAAATTTAAATTTCGCACCAAAGCTATAACTAAAGCTAAGTATTATACAAAAGCCATAAGCCCAGGCAAGGACAAGAGTAGAAAATTAAAATGGCGCTACTTTTTTCGTAACTGTCACATTTCGACCTGAAATGGCAACAGATTCTTAGTACCTACAGTCGAGGAAAGAATCGCCTGCCAGGGAGGAACTTTTTCACAACCAAATTCACGTCAATTTCTTTGGCAGATATATCAACTTGATATTGCCTGCCTGCGCTGCGGATTTGGTTTTCTTGGACCAATATTTTCCGAGATAAAAAGTATCCCATATATTAATCTAGGTTATAAAACTATATGTGTGCCGAGTTTCGTCAGAATCCGTCAAACCGTTTAAGCATGAAAGAGTAACGATCATCCACACATCCATACAAACTTTCACGTTTACAATATTATTACAATTCAGTTTTAGTTTTCTAACTGTATACCTACTTTATTATATTATTTGAATAAATAAAACTATGCTTTCCTGGTTAGAAAATCTTTGACTTTGTGTGTGTAATTAAACTTAAAAATTAAAATTAACTATGTATAACTTTATATTTAACAACCGCTTTAGCCTAGTTAAAGATAAAGATAAAGACATTTATTTGAAATATAAAAACATTACAATTATATGGTTTTTTGGCGGTCTCCACACTAGACTCTAGGCGTGCGTGCGAGCACGTGTGTGTGTGTGTGTGTGTGTGTGTGTGTGTGTGTGTGTGTGTGTGTGTGTGTGTGTGTGTGTGTGTGTGTGTGTGTGTGTGTGTGTGTTTGTGTGTATGTGCATGTGTGTGTGTTTAATTACAGGCTGCAATTATATCCTCAGTTTCATCATAGTCTAGACTCATTAGCCAACACTCAACTTATTTTTTTAGCTTTTTTTATGAAAAATTCTTCATATTTTGTATTTGGTTACATGCTTTGTTGTAAATATACGAATGGGAATATGGCGGCAAACGCCTTGCGAAGGTAGACCGAATAGTTGGGATTGGGATCTTGTATCTGCGTTGTTTGGTAAGGGTCGCGAAATCTTTCGAAGAGACAGTTAATTTGTGGATTACGGTGCTTACTTTTGAGATGAATAATTGGCGCACTCGTAATACTTTAGCTACATAATAAAGTTCGTTTGTGGGAAATCTACGAGGTTTACCAAGCATGACCTTTAGAACTGCTCGTTGAGCAGTCTCCAGTACTCGCAGAGTGGTTTTAGCGACACCTCCCCATGCTAACAGACAGTATGTGAGGGCAGACTGGCAGAGGGCCTTGTAAACTAAAGTTAATACGTATTTAGGTGCAGATTTACGTAAGGATTTGACGATAAAAATACTTTTTCTAATCTTACCAGCTAGCGTGGAAATATGATCTTTGAATGAAAGATTTTTGTCAACCTGTACACCAAGATACTTAATCATATCAACGTTTTCTGTGGGTGGACAGTTACAGTCGGAGAGTGGCGTTTCATTCGGTGAACAGGTATGTATGCTAAGTTCATACGTTTTCGGAGGACTAGAGATGCGTGTTTTACAAAAAGTTAGATATTTTGTCTTTTTTACGTTTAAAGTTAATAGATTTTTGCTTAACCAGAGGGCTATTTTTGACATTTCCTTTTGAGCTGTCTTTTTAACAGAGTCCCACGACTCATCGTGGAATAAAATAACCGTATCGTCAGCGTAGCATATGAGGTCAGTGCCTTGGTTTGGAATATTAAATATGTCATTCATGTAAATAATAAATAAAGTTGGACCAAGTATGCTACCCTGAGGTACTCCATACTTTATTGGGAGCTGTTCACTGACTAACGACCCAACCTTTACGCACAGACGCCGATTCGTAAGATAACTGCGGAACCATTCAAGTGTGATACCTCTGATTCCCATGCTGGCAAGTTTTTGTAGTAGAATAGGAACCGAAACAGTATCAAACGCCTTAGCTAGATCAAGGAAGACGCCGAGGCAGCATTTGTTGTCATCTAAGTAATGCGCTATTCGTTTAGTTAAAAGCACTACGGCATCTTCCGTAGACTTGTTTCGTCTGAAACCAAACTGTTTATCATTGAGAAGAAATTTATTTTCGAGATATTCCACTAGACGCTTGTTCACTATTTTTTCTAGGAGTTTATAGAGGAGGAGTAGGTAGTGACCCTGCCTACGAAGCAAGAGGTCCTGGGTTCAAATCCCGGTAAGGGCATTTATTTGTGTGATGAGCACGAATATTTGTTCCTGAGTTATGGATGTTTTATATGTATTTAAGTATTTATTTATCTATATAAGTATGTTTATCGTCATCTAGTACCCATAGTACAAGCTTTGCTTAGTTTGGGACTAGGTCGATTTGTGTAAGATTGTCCCCTAATATTTATTTATTTATTTATTTATTTGAAGCGAAAAATTTCTACGCGGTTCAGTTTCTTCGAGTGTATACCTTGAAATTTATCATAGTAAGAAATTTTACTTATCTAAGTATAACAATGCCTATTGAGTGATATAAATATCATTATGACAAGTTTCCGTATCAAATTGATTGACTGTATCCACTCCATAGACAGATAGTGTTTGATTCACACTTAAGTCCAGGAGGTATCCAGGTATAAAACAGGTCTTAAAGTAGACGCGTTCGTAGGACATTGCCGCCTCCGATAATTAGAATCCTACTTAATGTGACATTAATCCTTGTCATTTGGACGAGTTTTTGCTATCACTCTGTAAACTAAGTGTCCTTATGGTTAAAGCTATTCCGTTAAACTAATTTTGCTATAAAATATAAAGTAACGAATTATTAAAGTAGATAAAATTAATAAAGCAGCCCTTTTCCTCGTGCTTATAAATTAAAATGTTTTATGTTAGTAAAATTTTTGCAGTAATCAAATAGGTACTTAATTTTTTCAAAAACAAACCAACTCATGTAACTTGCCGTAAGTCAAATTGTTCTTTTTAATCAACTTTTAAAAAGGAGGAGGTTCACAGGTCATCGGAATCTTTTGTAGAGTATTGTACCTGGTGATTGATAAACGGACCCCTAGGGTCCTACAATGTTTGTCAATCCGTTCATAAACCTAATAGATTTTAAATTTTAGCTCTCCTAAAATTCATACAAACCTAACTAGTTCGCGACTAAAGAATTTGTTTATCCGCGGGAACTACCTATGCAAATTTCTGGGATGAAATATTCTATGTCTTTTCTAGGGTCTCGAACTATCTCCATACCCAATTTCATCTAAATCGGTTCTTTGGTTTAAGTGTAAAGTGGTGAGAGACAGACAAAGTTGCTTTCGCATTTATACGCTACAGCGAAAAATATTAAAAATAGAATAAAATTAAAAATTAACGGGAGACCCAATCTGCACTTAAAAATGACCCCACACTATGTATATTTGGCTTAGACCTAGGGCTCTGTTAAAACTGGACTATTTATAGACACGGCCCGGTCGTTTATAGGCCGTATACATGTACTTAACTTCTTTCCGTTCCGTTACCATTTTTCATAGATTTGATATTATGACCGTTACGAAAAAGAAGAATCGAAAATTATATGGAAGTTTTGAGACACTTTTTTTCTCGTCGTCGTCATCGGAAAACCTCGTGATTATGAGCAAATGAAACGTGAAATTTTTGAATCAAAAAAGTCATTGTAGGGAATTAATACTCGGTGCGCGAGTCCGACTCGCACTTAGCCGATATTTATGTTCTAGTTTTTAAATATCTTTTTTGTACTTAAATAAAATCCGTGCCTACTCTTGTTTTGCTGCTTTTTTAAAATATTAAAATGTATGTTGTCCCAATAATTTAAAAGATAAATAAAATGATTATAAGTCAACAGCCAGACGAGGAGCAGGCCCAAAAGCAGCCACTTATGATTGATACGGGCGAGCTTCGCCGGTAGAAAAACTTGAAAACTGACATACCGCGTTGGGTTCGGCATCGAGTTGATTAACTTTATCGCGAACTGATAAAAACTGGCCAATAATACTGTGCAATATAAATTTCGGCGGTCTCAAAGAGTCCAGTTTTGGAGTGATTTGCGACTGATGTGATGACGTACGTTGGTAATTATTGTCGTTGCTCAACAAATACGAGAAGGTACTTAAATATTGTATACAAATCAATATCTACTTATTTTATTTGCTTACATATAAATAAGAAAGTTTACGAATTGTTTTGTTTTTTGGATGTTTGAATACAATCATAAAATGACGTCTGAACGGATTTAAAAAAAAAGAAAACATTTATTCGTCACAGTTCGTCAGTTATTTCGTCGTCATTTAGTCGTTTTAAAAAAAAACGGAAACAGAGTCAAGTTGTCACAAAATAGTCCCAACACAAAATTCAATATGCTTTTATTATAGTTTATTTAATTTGTTTTTTTTGAGTTATCTACTAGGTAAGTATGCTTTAGAGGAAACTTGACTGTACGAGTATACTCATACAAAGATCTGGATTGAGAAGTAGGATACTAAAGCATTCTTGTGGGATATACTTTACTTTAAAGAATAGAGGGGGCTGTGAAAGAACGTTGAAGCACCTCGGTTTTCAAGATGACGTGTTAATTTGGTCTGCAATCAATAGATGGCGTTTTCCGAGTGAACGTTGTTCCTTTATTATTTATTATAATTTTAATGTTACCGCACCTAACTTTTTTGCCTTTATTTCTAATGCGGGCAAAGCAAAGAGTTAATGCTCGTGCAATATATTGTCAATATTTAAGCTACGGATTATTAAGACTATTTTATTTGATGTCATGTAAGTACATTCTTGAAAGCGGAACACCAGTCACTATTAATTGCCTGTGTCAATTAAATATGTGCTTATTATTTAGGGTCACTTAACTGTAGTGGTTAATCTAGGTTTATAACTTCGAGTTAAATGTTGTATTGTTGTAGTATATTTCTATGGAAATATCAATCCTAAATTAGGTTTAACGATTTTTTTTTTAGTTTAATGCACGCAAGCATCCCTAACAAAGAAATGTTCAATTTTATTTTATGTTTGTCATTAAATTGCGAAAATTTAATGTCAAACTGCAATAGGTATCTAAAGTTAATTAATTAAGTAATATTAATATTTTACGCGTAGAGATTTCCATAGTCCGTTAGGCATCGGCGTGAGATTATCCACGCAGTTCCCCGCGATAGGCCGTTGGATCTAGGGTGACCAGTACGCTTAGTATAAGTTTTACTTCACCAAAATACTTCTCGATCGCGTTTACGTAAATAAATCAATTCTATGGAAACATGGAAGCGCGCGCGCGGAGACGCTGTCCATGTTTCCCTAGTAATTGAATTTTTTACGTAAACGCGATCGAGAAGTATTTTGGTGAAGTAAAACTTATACTAAGCGTACAGTACGCTTAGTATAAGTTTTACTTCACCAAAATACTTCTCGATCGCGTTTACGTAAAAAATTCAATTCTATGGAAACATGGACGCGCGCGCGCGGAGGCGCTGTCCATGTTTCCATCGTAATTGATTTTTTTACGTAAACGCGATCGAGAAGTATTTTGGTGAAGTAAAACTTATACTAAGCGTACAGATCCTATTTCCGGTTTAACGGGACAACTGCATTGAAAATACGGGATTCGAGGTTAAAATACGGGACCGACCATTTTTTTAAAATCTACTTTTTTATTAAGTACTGAAATTTGACATAGTCAATTATATCTTCTAATATATAAAAATCTCATGTCACGGTGTTTGTTATTGAACTCCTCCGAAACGGCTTCACCGATTTTTATGAAACTTTTTTCTCTATATTTGTAGGTCTGATAATAGGTCGTAGCATATTTTTCATACCCCTATTCTTCGCAGACGGAGTCGCGGGTAACAGCTAGTAATATATACAATGCTATATTTCTTAATGAAAGATTTTAATATTTCATCGAATAGTTGGGTATTTTTATCATTAAATGCCATTGAATTATATAATCACGGGACAATTTACTGTCCCGTATTGTTAAAAAAATTCGTCCATGAAATACAGAACAATCCATAAAATACGTTACATCTGGTCACCCCAGTTGGATCGGTTGATGCTATCTTTGAACGGGTTAGGCGGCATTACCCCTGATAATCTACAAATAGCAGGGGTAGCTGTACTTTCCTATGGTTATTTAGCAGAATATATGCGTAAGGAGTGATTTATCTTGCAATTGCTTCCAGAAGTTCCAGGATTTCCATTATTCATAAATGGCCGCTTGCATGAATTAGAGTCAAAAAATAAATAGTTAAACCTAGGTTATGGTTGATAGGTCCATGCAAAGATACGTGCCCTACATACAGTAGTTAACACTGTTAACTCGATTTTTTTAAATAACCACTAGGGTTAGGTGTCCCTAAGTAATAAGCACATCATCATCACTATCATTTCAGCCGAAAGACCTCCACTGCTGAACATAGGCCTCCCCCAACCCCCAAGGCTCGTCAAACAGATCGATCCCGTGCCATCCGCATCCAACGCGATTCCGCAACCTTAACCAGGTCGTCGCTCCGTCTTGTTACCTACAAGTTTGTACTGCTATTTGTCTTAAAAATTTTAGAATTTTTGATGTGTCAAATATATACGAGTACAGACCTATATATGTATACTTAAATGTTTTTCGCTGCCTGCTGGCATTAATTTATGCTCTTGCTCATAGAAAAAAATACCTTGAATAAAACCACTCGCGGTAACTTGTGCTAGCCTCCCCATGTAGTGACGGTATCAATTGAACTCGCGGCTTCCCGGTAACGCCGCACCCGACGGCTGCGCAAGCGACGGTACGCAAACACGCCGAACAGCCAAGTGTGAACACTGCTTAAGAATTGGAGAGATTTAGCTAGCTGTTGCCCGCGACTCCGTCTGCGAAGAATAGGGGTATATAAAATAGCCTACGACCTATTTCTCAGACCTACAGAATATAGAGAATAAAGTTTCATAATAATCGACCAAGCCGTTTCGGAGGAGTTCGATAACAAACACCGTGACGCGAGATTTTGATATATAAGACTAGCTGTTGCCCGCGACTCTGCGTAGAATAGGAGCAGGTATACAAAAGTAGCCTACGACCCAACAAATATAGAGAAAAAAGTTTTATAAAAATCGGTCAAGACTTTTCGGGGGAGTTCGATAATAAACACCGCGACACGAGATTTTTATATATTGTCCTACTATGTCTAAGTACAGTACTATTCTATTATAAATGTGAAAGTTCGTGGGTATGTGTGTGTGTGTGTGTGTGTATACAATAAAAGTTTCCACGCTAAGTTTTTCAGCCCCACAAATAATAAAAATTTAATTAAATCAAACATTTATACATTCTGAGAGGAGGCCTGTGCCCTACAGTGGGACGTATAGGTATAGGCTGGGAATGACGAAACATTAAGAGGGTACGATGGCTGAGAGACTTTTGAGAAATAGGTATTTTAATGAAATGTCGCTGTCTCGCCCGAACCCCTCCGTGTCAGTACAGCGAGAGCGGGACAACTGCAGCTCAGACCGTTAATAGGCGCGTAAAATTGATCAAAACAGCTTTTGGTAATCCCCTGTTTTCTTCTCGAAAACTGGACCAATAAAATTATTTTTTTCAAATATAATTAGAGGATAGATTTAGCTATGCCCCTATGTTTTCCTTTTTTTGTTTATATGAGGAATTCTTTTCTGATGAGTGTCTGAAAATGACGTTGAAATTGGGCAATTATTTCAGTTTTTGAAAGCTCATATTTCTTATGTTAATTGAAATATGGAAAAAAACGAAACCTAGGGGCATAGCTGTGGTAGATACAGATTACACAGTAAAAATATTTGGCTCTAAAGCCATTATCCAGAGAGGAAACAGGGGATTACGTTTGTATGGAGAAATGGTGCGCATCGTATCCTCTTAAGCCGGCTGAAAAACCAATATAAAATAATCCCACACTAAGTACTCGCTCAGAAGGAGGAATCTGCTAATGCTGGATTTTTATAGTTACGACTGTTTACGGCGTATACTACATACCTAAAAATTTGTACGGAACCCTCGGTGCGCGAGTTCAACACGCACTTGACCGGTTAATCTAACACAGCTAGGAATTCTAGTTCTTTAACTAGAATGAGATCTTTATCTCAAGTGATACCGATAATCCACAGCGTTTTTAAATCCAGTTCATATTCTTCTACTTCAAAATAACGGACAAAAACAATTGCCGAATAATCTAGTCTAGGCTTAACATTACAAACTTAACAGAGCTGGTGGCTAAATTTGGAACTAAATTAAGTACATACTCACTCTCAGTTTGCTTTGTGATCTCAGCGCCACTGGTACCTGTATTACATGTTTGTGGTAAGGTTTGTCCGCCACGGTACGGTCGGTTTTAATTGATTTTTGGCACCTAAACGATACAGATTTCGATTTTGCATACACGACTAATTGTGAGAGGAATGTAATATTCGATCTATGAGATCATCATCATCATCATCATTCCAGTCTTTATACATAGGTACATGCTATTGTAGAGCACATGCCTCCTCTCAGAATGAGAGGGCTTCGGCCGTAGTTCTCACGCAGGCCCATTGAATTTTCTCGCAGATGTTTGCAGGTTTTCTCACGATGTTCTCCTTCACCGTAAAGCTCAAAATTCAAAAGGTGCTAGCCCGGGTTTGAACCCACGACCCTCTGCTTGAGAGGCCATAGTCAAACCAGTCTACAGGGTTTTGAAGAGCAGTCAGGGACTTCCAATGCTGAATATTCTTCTGAGCTATAAGCGAGGGAGTTTGAGGTTTGCGGCGTCTAAGTGTTTGAATGGCATCCCCCTCCCATCCTAGGTCAAGCAGGTACACCTTTGGGCGAAAGCTTAAAGGCTATTTGTTGTCACTACAAAAACCTTAATTTTCTCTCCTTTCCAGCACTATTTCACAAAACTTCTTTGTTTTTACTGTCTCGGTTATTTCATTTTTCAATTTAGTCCACACAGGGTTGTATACTTGGCAAGTGAGATATACTTAGTAATACAATAAGAAAAACGGAACGAAAAAAACTCTCACGAAGAAAAACTCTCACGGAACCTACGCTATGTCAGTAAAAATATATAATAAACTACCTACCCAAATAAAAATAGAAACAAAAGATAAAAAAATTATAAGAATGTTAAAAGATTTCTTACTCCAAAAATGCTACTACACTATAAACGAATATCTAGAAGTATAAGTAATATTTTTAATTATTGTCATGTTAAGTATTAAGCCAAAGGATGATTTCCTTACAATGTGCCACAAGTTATTAGTTTGTTATTAGTTTGTAATTTAAAATTGTTTGAAATTGTTTATTAGTTTATAATGTAAAAAAAATATTTTTGTTTTTTAATAATTTTAAATAATAATTTTATTTTTTAAAGTGTCACTTACACGGACATTAACATTACGTGTTGTACAGATAAGTACAAACTAATGTACTTATAAATTTAGTTTAAAAGTTATATGTACTGAAATATGTACCTACTGCTTAATTTTAAGTTTAATTGCTACGCCCCAACAGGGCATCATTTTTGTACAAATTTTTGTAAGAAATGTTGCGATTCAATAAATACTGAAATACTGAAAAAAAACAAAAATTTAAAATAATGATAATTATAAGTAACTGGCGTTTCCTCTTTGAATAGCAAAAGCCCATACTACACGGGTGGTTCTCCCGCCGCGGGAAACCGCTTCTGAACCGCCACTAGACACAATTTTATATGGAAGTTGTATGGTGCAAACTACACTGCGCAGCTCCGTCGAGCGGTTTCCCGCGGCGGGAAACCGCCCGTGTAGTATGGGCCTAAGCTAATTCTTTGTCCGAGGAAGCTGCCAGCTCTTCGGTCCCCTGTAACGTCGATTAACCTCTTAAGAGGGTTTATACCTGCTGAGCTGGCAACGTTGCATTTTTGTTAGTTTTTCTCGATTATTCGGGCCATTCTACTTTTAAGTAACCATTAATCTTTTGTGGAATATAAGGCATACCTGGTGATTTTTTTCAAGTGTAAATAACTTATATACAAACTGAAACACCTAAATTTATTGTTTTAAAGCAATAAAACTTTAAATTCAAAGAAATTTTGTGGAAAAAATTGATAACTCAGCGGAAAATACATCAATTTCCATACAAATGGCGGGGACATGCATGTCCACTGCGTTACCTGCTTTATAGATAATAATGATTACTTTTTATACGTAGTGATAACTTTAAATGTAAGCTTAATTATGTGCCTATTTAAATTTTAAATGATTTAAACCGAGCACTTTACCGTTTTTGTAAAAAAAATATTTGATGAGCACAGTACAAAAAATTACTGGTCAACGAAAAGTAGAATGGCCCATTCCATAAAAAGTGAATAAAAATTAAAAATGTTTTGAATACAAATTGTTCTAATATATAAGATAATGTGTCTACTGCAATAATAATTCGTGATAGACTTTTATTTTCTTTAAAAACGAACAAATTATTACCTAACGGTTTTTAAAGAAAATAAAAGTCTTATCACGAATTATTATTACAGTAGACACATTAACTTATATATTAGAACAATTTGTATTCAAAACATTTTTAATTTTCATTCAATTTTTATGGAATAATCGAGAAAAACTAACAAAAATGCAACGTTGCCAGCTCAGCAGGTATAAACCCTCTTAATGCAACCGCAATGACACTGTCTATCTTTAGCTTTCGTGTTGTCCTTTGTTTTGTAAAAATGTTGTAAATAAATGTATTTTCATTCTTAGTAATTATGTTTACGTAATTTTGTTATTAAGTATTATTTGCTTTTATAATCTACAAACTATCTATTTACGCATGTAGTGTAGTAGTCTTATGTAGCTATTAGTGTGCAGTTTATTTATCTCTCTGAACAGCGATCCGGGTGTCAACAACGGTACTGGCTGAAAATCAGTACTGCTGGGGTGCTATAAACGCCTCAGCATTATTCTGAGCCAGTGTCCGATTTCCAACCGCAATGACACTGTCTATCTTTAGGTTTCCTGTACCTCTACCATGAGTTACACTAGTTTACAGTGACCGTACTCGCTAGCGACGGCGTAAATGATTTGTATGGAGAATTGTGTACAGCGCCTCTAGCGGTCACTTACGGAAGTACAATTCTCCATACAAATCATTTACGCCGTCGCTAGCGAGTACGGTCACTGTAAACTAGTGTAACTCATGGTAGAGGCACTGTTGTCTTTTGTTTTGTAAAAATATTGATGATGTGATGTGTCTTGTTGTAATTTCTTTCTTTATAAATTACAACGGGCTAAAATGGGAGTTGTTAGAGTGATCCCTAAAAAGTCGGTAGTAATGTGAGCGGCGCTGTTTGAGGACGCGGCGCGGGCGCAGGCTGTTTGTCCGGCAAACAGCAAACGCGCGCGCACGTAGCGCCTTAGGGTTGACACTAAACTTATACCCACTTGCTGGAAATAGGTTTTTGTCAAAAAATACATTTTTAATACAATCTGTTTTTGCTGACTGTACTTTTTGCCCCTGGTTACCAAAGTACTCATTAAGAAGTCACGAATCAAACGAGACTAAACTCGATGGTGTTTTGTCATTTTACTACGGAGTTTCTATAGTCACCTTCCAGCTCCATCCTCAGACCCTGGTTACCATCTAGGATCAAAATACTCGTCAAAAGGAATCAAACGAGCCCAAACTCAATGCGGTCGTATCGTTTTATTACAGAGTTCCTAATGCCACCTTCCAGCTCCATCATTACGTATAGATCAGCTCCTTGTCATAATAATATTGCATTATCATCCATTTTTACACGTGCGTGCAAAATTTCAGCTCAATCGAAAACCCGCAAGTGGGTCAAATTTAAGTTGCAATATTTGACGCGTACATACAAAGATATGTTCCGTACATACATTTATCGAACTTCGTATGTGCCGTTCCGTTCACGCTAACAGTATGAAACACAGGAGTAAAAGAGACGGCACGACACGAACTTCAAATGCTCAATATCGTAGCAGCCCCCTGAATGCTGTCAGCCCTGCCGCGGCGCGGTGTCGCGACCCGCCATTGTTGTCGCTGCTTCGCTCTGCACCGCGGCCGCCCAAACCTCCCGCACCTGCACCACTTGACGCGTTAACACCAGCTCTTATTCTACACCGAGTAAGTGATATCACGACTATAAAAAAAACATACAGATGAATTGAGAATCTCCTCTTTTTTAAGTCGGTTAAAAAGGCGAGATAGGTAATTCATTATACGGTGTTTTCTGCCCACGTGGTCCCGTATCCAAACTGTAAAAACGGGATCCTATTACTGAGACTTCGCTGTCCGTCCGTCTGTCTGTCTGTCCGTCTATCACCAGGCTGTATCTCATGAACCGTGACAGCTAGACAATTGAAATTTTCACAAATGATGTATTTCGGTTGCCACTATAACAAATACTAAAAAAACAGAATAAAATAAATATTTACGGGGGCTCCCATACAACTAACGTGATTTTTTTGCTTGTTTTTGCTCGATATTGATAACGGCAACAGGTAGACGTTTGAAATATTCACAGAATATTTATTTATATATTCACTTCAAAAATAAATAATTCAATTAAAATAATACAAATATAAGGGTGATCCTATACAGCAAACGTGATTTTTTTGCCGATTTTATAGTACGGGACCCTTCGTGCGCGAGCCCGACTCGCACTCGGCCGATTTTTATTAAAAACTGACCAGCTATTGAGCTCTATCTCACGTAATAATAAATGTAGTTAAGGCCAAAGATGTAGCTCACTGATTCAATAAAAGCCTGTTCACTCTGACTCTATGTAGTCCTAAATTGTACTTATGCCGAGAAATAGACGACCGAAGAATACTTGGTCCCCAGTAGCGCATTTTGTGAATGACTTGATGATGACTTGCAAATTGAGAACTACAACACACCATTTGCTTCACATGCGATGATGATCATGATGTCTCCTTAACAGATTGAGCAGAAAAGAGACTATGCAGAGAGAGTATGCACCACACACATGCAGTGGTATCATAATATAGGACACAAATTTTTGAAAATACCGTTCCTATCATCGAAATTTGAAAGAGGTAAAAATCCGTGTATTGCTTTAACCCATAAGGTAGACGCGATTTAGCGACCACATGCACTGAGTTGAAAATTGAACCTTATTGATTTCACTATTATGTCACAATTTCCATTGTAGCTATTGAAAATACGACTAGCTTTAAAAATATATTTTGTCAGGTATGTGTTCGATAGCTGCTTTTGATTCTGTGGTAGTATGCTCCAATAAATACGGCCTTTTTAAGGGTTAAAGCTACACAGCTCAAATTAAATTTCTAAATATTTGCCATCATTGATAAGACCTGTTGTGTTTTCTACTACTCGACTAGTATTTAAAATAAATACATCACAATTTATTACTTTCGAATGAGATTTTCGCTTTTAGGTATGGATCCTCAGTCTGTCAAATGAGCTATCACTGTGAGAGTGACACTGTGTTTCGATTTTAAATCGCTGCGATATCACTTTGGTGGTGCAGAATAGTTGCAAGTAACGTTGTTAACGGTGGACTGAATCGGAGAGTTTATACAGGTTTAAGTGTTATTGGTTATTTAACACGCTTTCTTATTGTTTTTAGAGATGTGTTGGTTTTAAAGTAAGTAGTAGGTATAATTTGGTCGTTTGTCTGTACTAAATTGAAAGGACAAGCTTCTTGCCGACAATAATCATAAGTTTTTGTTAAAAAAATAATTTAAGACCAAGCTTTTTACAGTATTTTACTTATATAAGGTACATCCTGCGCAGAAAACTTATTTTGATGTGGAGCGAAAAATTTTCAGCCAATCATAGCACACCACGCGTACATGCGTCACGTAACTGTCCACTATTGGTTGTTTCCCTGTCATCTATGGTTTTCTAGTGGTTAGCAACCAAGCTTGTTTATGCTGTCATATCATAACAAAGATTCATCATCATCATCATTTATTTATTTGCGATAAAACATACTTAAATGCATGCAAATACAATTTTAGATAAAACACAGAAAATATTTTATAGTGCGAACGAAATTAGAAAATTAATTCTATTTAAATACAATGACAAAGATAAAATTACATTAATAAATTCAATTCAATTAAATTAAAATAACAATAAAGTCAAATTAAAAGAAAGAATTAAACTAAAATTAAATTAGAGATGTATTGTCAGCGTTCAAGAAATAGTTAGAAAATAATCTAGAATAAATGAATAAAATTGAGCATTTGAATGAAAATTAAATACAGAAATGTCAAACGGAATAATTGATAAACAAATAAAAATTTGATATGATACGGTAAAATAATTTAGTCTAACGCATTAGCGTAATATTCTTTAATGGAGTAATAGGGTCTAGTCATAAAATAATCTTTTAGTTTTCGTTCAAATGTTCTCAGATCACTGCAACCCCTTATGCTATTATCCAATTTATTATACACTCTTATTGCAGTATTAGTTAGGCCTTTATTAAAATATTTAAAATTACATTTAGTCACCGAAAATTTATTTTTATTTCTAAACTGATGCACATCTTGTTTAGCTACCCTGAATTGGTCTTTGTTTTTAAATACATATAAGCAAATACGGATTGAGTAAATTCGGTAAAGATTCCATTGATATTTTATTGTGCTATATTATACAATAAATTCGATGCCTCACGTTAGAAAAACCTCACATGTACATTGTACAGCATGAGAGTCCGTGTTGTTCTTGTATTTGAAGCCATAAGGTAAAATAATAACGTGTTAATGTCATTGGTATGATCACGTTCGGTTTCAGTCGGTGTTATAGGTTGCACAATTCTGCGCAAACGATTATTGCCGATGTAACTTATATAAGGGGTAATACTGTAGCTGAATGTACTTTTTGCTGACGGTACTTGCATTGTCATCCAACTTACATAAGTATACCAAATTTCAAGTGAATCCGACACTCGAAGTGGCCCAAATTCGACGTAAAAGATTTGACCCGTACACACATACATAGATACATTGCAAGTTAGTAAAAAGATTTTAAAAATAAAATCTATCCACACTTAAATTAAGATTTTTACTACTTATGAAAAAGTTTTTCCTGTGCGTAACCGGGGTTTGAACACGCATCTCTTACCGTGGCACGCCTGCTAAATCCAAACTATTCCTTTTAAAAAAAATCTTAAATTTTAAGGTAGGGTACGTCAATTTCAAACTAAATAGTTCGTCACTTTTCGACCTTAGTTCGTTGACATAGAGTCGAAAAGTGACGAACCTTTTCTTACCCCGACTTTACATATGTTTCAAATTAAGACCAGTATCAGTCGTTAGTCTGCCTTTCTTCTTCCTACCTTCCTTTCTCCTCCTTTAGCCCTTCAAGTTGTATCTGATGATGACTGTAGTGTACGTCTAAATGTCGATGTAAATTTTCTCTAATTAACCGCCAGTTAACCTTTGATCATCGGTGCCGTCGCAAAAGGTAAACGAACTGACAAGCTATAAAGATCTAACGTATTAATTAAGCTTTTTAAATTTTAATATCCACTCGGGAAAGCGAAAGATGGAATCGCTAATAATAAAAAACTTATCTCCATCATCGAGATATCCCGTGGTCAATCGTAAACCGTAACCATAACTACTCAAGTAGCGGTTTCCCGAAGGACATTAACGTTAATTTTTGGCCTCCCTGGGTGGCGTGAACAGGCCTTATGACTATAAAATTATATTTCCGAACTTTGTATCGTGCCGTCCCGTTCACGTTAATAGTTTTAAACAGAAGAGTGAAAGGAATGGGACGATACTAACTTCGAATTTCATAGGAGCCTCCCTGAATGCGCCGCGTCGTGCTCGACCCCGCCTGTCACAATACAGGTGTCCTACAAGTAGTTACACAACTTGTAAGTTAAAGTCGGGAGCACTTGTGTCTATAGTTCAAACCATGTTTAAACTAAGCGTCACTGCATAACAAAGGCATGGTAACATTTTTAGGAAAATATTTGGTCCTAACTTACGGTGCTCAAACATGGTTATATTTAGTAACAAAAGACAAAATTGTACCGCACAGTATCGTCGGGGTGAAGCGGGTTGACCGGATCCGAAACACTACGCTACGCTCCAAAATACGCATTACCGATGTAGGTGTGCCAAGGCTGCCAAGCTGGAGTGGGACGCCAACCGCATGGATACAATAGGAGAGCTAAAATAGTCACGGACTGGATACCACAAGATGGATGGCGGCGACGAGGTAGGCCCAAGAGGCGTTGGCGGGACCTAGACGTGTACCTTGTGGACTAGAGCTCAAAATCGAGACGAATGTAGAAAATTGAGGGAGGATTTTGCCCAGCAGTGGTACACATCTCCAGGCTAATTAATATTGATTTATCGGAACACACATTTTCTTTGACCAAATCCTAAAACTTTTAAACTCTATATTGAACAGTACTACAAAATCACTTACAAATCAGTACAGTGCTGGACAATAGATGGTCATATTGCTTAAAAGCGATCTTTACCAGAGACGGATGACAGTATGCTTTTATTTAATTACCAACCTAATAACCTTCATACTCGAGACGTCGCATGTTTATTTGATTTCCAACTCATTCTATGTACTCGCAAATCTGTAAATAACTTTCAGGACGAATTTGAAATTTTAAGGCAAAATCAGTTGTTAATGGCTTTGGGCCTCTAAATTCTTTGTGCTTAGAGCCTCCTTAAGGCTAATGAAGATAAACGTGATGAAAATTACTGTTATTGAAAAAATAATCACTGAATCTATGCATGCATTCTACTTAATCTTTGAAACCATTTGAAATAGCAATAATGGTTAAGTTGTTGTATTGAAGAACTTAAATAAGATTAAGACCGTAATAAATAGGCTTTTAAATATAACAGAATGGATAGATAATAATTATTGCTTACCTATTTTTCTGTGATGTATAATAAAGAGTCATTGAACTTTATTTTAAACTAAAACTAGAATAAATGTAAACAAGTATAAAAGAGCTCCCCGCGGCGTGGACACAAAGATGTTTGCAGCATTTCTACGTTGTATCGCAAGTCTGATACACAGGGCCGGGTCTGGGAGGGGTGGAGGGGAACGGGCGCCAATTCTAGGGGGGTGCCAAATTCCATGTTGAATATACCTAGCCTTATTAATTAACTGCATCATTCGTCTTTTTTAGTGTGTGTCATAAAAAAATACAGAGTGGGGAGAGCCGCTCTCCATTGCTAAAACTAAAACTACAAACTTCAGACTCCAGAGGCCGTAATGTCTAACGCTCTAGCGCTCGCCATCGCATTCCCTATGTCTTTCTACCGTCATAACCACATAACGTTTCGTACCGTGTGAAGAAGAGAAGTAGTGAAAACGATTGTGATTCCGGGTGCGTTAGACAATAAAGTCTCTACGATGCAAGCAAGGGAAGCATGGGAAACCATCATACTGTTGGTTCAATAAAGTCGTCGTAAATGTATCGTCAACCACCGATCACAGGCAATGTTATTAGTGTAGCAACTTTCAGTGGGTAATAGTCGAGATAGATTCGAGATTTCTGATTCGATAAATACTTAGGGAGTCATGAAGATCATGTACAGTCGAAGAAACTGAATCACGTACCAGGGTGAACCCTTTTCATTGCAAATGTCATGTTGACTTCCATACATCTGCCCAAGAACTCATCATGAAATTGGTAGTGAAAGGGTTCCACGTGTTTCCACCCTGGTACGCGATTCAGTTTCCTTGACTGAGTCAATTCCCTCAAAAAAAAAACTATATTCTGCAGGTAGCCGCAAATGGCTCTTTTAAATGTCACTTTTTTAAAACTATCAGCGCTTTCGTAAGGACCATCATTGCCAAGAAGAATGCGCCACATGAAACTTGCCAGAAAGTCATCTTTTCAAAGGAAAATTAAAAAAATACAAGAAAAAAAAACATAAATTACGATATAAAATTTAGGAGAATTTACATAAAATAATTTTACAGGGCTAACTGCATAGTAAAGTGGAAACTTAAGTTAGGGCGCACCGACCCTACTTAGGTACGTATTATGTAGAACTAAAAAGTTAACCAAGCGACGTATTATGGGGTGGTTTAAAGTATGACACATGGGGCTCTAAGTATGTTTTAACGTAGAAGCATAGTCTTGTTTAATTCCATTACTTCAGAGTACATATTTACGATACAAACATAATTTTCTTCTAGCATGTTTACAAAAGCTTAAAATTTACTTAAACACTCGCACAAATATGTGTTTACTTACAAGTAAACGTAAATTATGTTTTGAGGAGAATCACTTTTTAGGGTTCCGTAGTCAACTAGAAACCCTTATAGTTTCGCCAAGTCCGTCTGTCTGTCTGTCTGTCTGTCTGTCTGTCTGTCTGTCCGTCCGCGGCTAAGCTCAGAGACTGTTAGTACTAGAAAGCTGTAATTTGGCATGAATATATATATCAGTCACGCCAACAAAGTGATTAAATAAAAAAAAATAAAAAAAGTTTTTTTAGGGTACCTCCCATAGACGTAAAGTGGGGGTGATTTTTTTTTTGCTTGACTAACCCTATAGTGTGGGGTATCATTGGATAGGTAATTGAAAATAAATAGGGGTTTTTTAAAACCATTTTTTGACAAAGTGAATATTTTCGGAGATATTCACTCCGAAAGTTCAAAATAATGTGTCCCCCCCCTCTAACTTTTGAACCGCACGTCTAAAAAATATGAATAAAATCACGTAAGTTAAAATTAATAGAAACTTTCTAGAAAAATTATGTTCAACTTAATCAGTTGAGCAGTTTTTAAGTTTTTGTAAAAAAATATTTCTAAACTAAGATTGTAATTTTAATCGCGATTGCAAGCATTTTTTTTCTTTAAGTACCTATAAGATCACGCTAACAGTATCTTCTTTCAAATAAAAAAAATATATTATATCTGAATAACAATCAACATACTAGTTCTAGTAGACCGCAGATTAGATTAGTTACCCAATTCGCTGATAGATGGCGCTGTACCGCTGACGTTGAAATTCTGCGCGCGGTGGGAGTTGGGACCAAATAAACCACATTAATTAAAGTATGCAAAGTTTTTTTCGTACCTGCTACGGAACCCTATCTTGGGCGTGTCCGACACGCTCTTGGCCGGTTTTTATGATTAGAAGTAAGAAATATTGTAATATTTGTTATTCTGGATGAAGTGGGTATGCATATAAATTCCCAAAGATACTCACTATATCACCCAAACAGGTCTGTCAATTAAATGTGATAGAATCTAAATAAAGCGTTGAAAACCTTAATAATATGGATTAGGTAAGTATGGAGAAAGAGGGTACCTAAAGGTAGAAAAGACAGAGAGAACGAAAAAGAGAGAGAGAGAGAGAGAGAGAGAGAATTCGTGACATTATGACAAAGAAGACATGATTAACAGTTAAAAAAGTATGTCACGAAACCTTCACGCAATATTTTCAAAATACAAACAAACATAGTATAATATAATAGGCATAGCCCAATTTCCTATACGATTTTGCTGTTTCTGAAAGCACCAGTCAACTGGAGTGTACGTACAGGCAACCAATTTTTTTCGTAGGTCACAAACATCCAGTCATACAAACTTTAATATTAGTAAGAGTATAATTATTAAGATTCCATGGTGGCGCAGGAACCAGATCGGACTGTCTAAAGCGAAAGCTACCGCTCCGATAATACCGAGCGACAATTCCGTCGGAACCAAATCATGCGCAAAAGCAAAGTTTGATTTAGAAACCGCAAGCGCGGGCGCAGCGCAGGTAAGATGCAGCGCAACAGGTTTGGCACGAAAGTGCGGCCAACTGTGTCGCGAGCGAGCAACGTCCTTACTTATTTATTTTTATAATCACTTTCCTTTGTTTCTAACCCCAAAGGTTGTCGGTTGGCGGCCTTTCATCAATAATAATCCCAGCCTATAGAGGTATATAAGGTGCTAATGAATTAGGTACCAATATTGCCGCGGCGTAACATTCATCAGAGAAATTTAAAATTAAAAAAAAAAAACGCAAGCTTTTCATACATCATGCTTTTCATTTCAACGACCGCTTTAGCCTAGTTGGTAGTGACCCTGCCTACGAAGCAAGAGGTCCTGGGTTCAAATCCCGGTAAGGGCATTTATTTGTGTGATGAGCACGAATATTTGTTTCTGAGTTATGGATGTTTTCTATGTATTTAAGTATTTATTTATCTATATAAGTATGTTTATCGTCGTCTAGTACCCATAGTACAAGCTTTGCTTAGTTTGGGACTAGGTCGATTTGTGTAAGATTGTCCCCTAATATTTATTTATTTTATTTATTTATTTATGCTTTTGCCCGAAACAAACAAAATATAAGTTTTTTTTGTATTGTTGTTAGAATAAGTACCTATGTCGTGTACGGTCAAGGACTTTAATTCATGAGCCACCATGGAACCATTTCACAGTAAACGTCATAGTGACATAGCATTAATTAACAAGGAAAATAGTAATGACTTTTCCTTTGAAATGACGAAAAATGACGGTTCCATGGTGGCTCATGAATTAAAGTCCTTGACTGTACCACACAAATGATTGTAAAATATCTAATACCTTTTAAGGTATAATGTTCTAAGAAATTATTAGACCTTAGTAGGTATTTATACCTACTCTATTTTTTGTTCACCGGGTCTATTGAACCACACAATGATAAAGATGTAATGTAACCCAACTTTGTATAGCTTCTTTTAAATGTAATGTGTAAAATAGAGTCCAGTTACAATAGAACAGCTCTACTACTCTTTAACAGTTACGATTTTCACACGTCTTTATGAAGAAAACGGAATACTGTTGTATGAAATGATCTTAGCTCCGTAATTAAACCAAATACACACTTTAAAGAACTAGCTTTTACCCGCGGCTTCTCTCACGTTTTAATTAAGTCTGGCAGTTGAATTGAAATCAGAATTCCCATTACTTACATCATGGTCTTCATTAACATTGTATGAATTACACCCATGTAAAATTTCATGTTTCTAATTTGAGCGGTTAAGATTTTGGGGTTTTGCATGTATACCGTTGGTTCCAGAGGTCATATCAAATTTTATCCAAATTCATCCAGCCGTTTTAGTAAGTATGAAGGAGTATCGAACACACACGCACGCATGCACACGCTCACGAACTTTCCCATTTATAATATAAGTAGGATTTATTAGAATAACTTGCTAATTTTAACTTTCCCAATCCGCACTGGGCCCGCGTGGGAACTACGGCCCAAGCCATCTCATTCTGAGGTGAGGCCTGTGCCTCTGTGAGGCTGGGATGATGATGATGATGATGAACCTTAACTTTATTGTAAGCTAAAAACATAAACGAAACCGACTTTTAGCTTTAATTTTAAAGTAATGTAAGTAATAATTAATTATGTGACACGCTTAACCGTTCTTACAAATTATAAAGTACGTTGTCGGCTTCTGTACCCACATCCCGTAATACACAAAATAGCTGTAGACAGGTACGTACGTACGTAGGTGTACGTACATATGTATCTACATGTCAGAAATTAATTCTCACCCATCCCTGCACCTCCACCATATAGGTAGGTATACCCACACGTTCGCAAGCGCGTCTGGCTGCACCTTAATTCCACATTTCGACACCACACTTCCATAAGTGTCCGCTTTTTGCCGCCGCCGCGTCGCAGGCGCAGGGTAGTTGCAAAAACAGGCAGGCTCCCACGCCCGAACGGGGTCAGCGACCCCGCTGCATCGGTAATTTGACGAATATCGATCACGTGATAACGATGCCATCTTCGGAAGCTATCGCCGAATTTGGCCATGTTTTTTGGAACGTTTACTTTTACGCGTAGAACGGCCCGAGGCGAACCGCAGGCGGTGCCACCGATTTTTGGACTGAAATTGGTATTTTGAGCCCGTTTGTTGTTGATTGCGTTGGAGCAGCGTTGGTTTTGAATTGGGTTATTTTAATTTGTAAAAGTTTATGAAAGATGCACTTAAGAAATTTGCGCCCATTATTTTTTGGATATAATGGGTTATAAAAAAATACATGATGTCCCAATAATCAACGACAACCTGATACTGGACGAGGGGCCAACTTGTAATAGTTCTGGAAAAAATAAGAAAAAAATATGAAAGACATTTTTTTGATAATATCTAATTACTATATTAATTAGTGATATGTTATGTGACTTATCGCTTAACTAAATCACATGGGTTTTTTCTCATTTTTCCAGAACTGGTATAACTTGACCTTTCACCCGGCACCAGAAGGTAGCGGTATAGTTAGCACGATAGATAGCCGTCCGATCACTAAAAACTGTTAATTTATTGTGATTTTTGGCGTACTTAATTAAATCTTCATCAGGTATCAATTTTAGTATTACTGAGTTCTAATCGGATTGGAATAATATATTTACTCATCACACTCATAAACTATCACAGTTGCTTTAAATATAAAAAAAACTGACCCAGTGCGATTCGGACTCGGCCACCGAGGATTCCGTAGAATTTTTTAGGTATTGTTAACTCTACAGGCATTCATTTGATGCTGGCACTATAGTGCTATATTTGAATTTAAAATAGGCACGTGGGCCATTCTACTTTTAAGTAACCATTAATCTTTTGTGAAATATAAGGCATACTTACCTGGTGATTTTTTTCAAGTGTTAATAACTTATATACAAACTGAAACACCTAAATTTAATGCTTTAAAGCAATAAAACTTTAAGTTCAAAGAAATTTTGTGGAAAAAATTGGTAACTCAGCGGAAAATACATCAATTTCCATACAAATGGCGGGGACATGCATGTCCACTGCGTTACCTACTTTATAGATAATAATGATTACTTTTTATACGTAGTGATAATTTTAAATGTAAGCTTAATTATGTGCCTATTTAAATCTTAAATGATTTAAACCGAGCACTTTACCGTTTTTGTAAAAAAAATATTTGAAGAGCACAGTACAAAAAATTACTGGTCAACGAAAAGTAGAATGGCCCACGTATTGAATGTCTGTATTGGAATCTAAAGACATTTGATTGAGCTCTGAAAGAAAAAACTAGAAAAAATACTAATCTTCATGTTTATATTGAAGTCAATCTAAAGCTGACTCCCAACCTTTGATCAATTATAACTGAAGATACACATTGCCGAACAAAATCCCCTTCAAAGAATGTCCGAACTTTTTTATTTGTTTGCGTAACAATTAAAATCATCACCTACACAGAAATTTGAACCTAGTCTTTACTTCATTACAGTCGAATTTCGGTTGACACTTGACAGCTAAACTTGACAATTTCACGCAACGTACTGAGAAAAAAGAAGGCCACTTTTATCAAAGTGGCGCTCATTTGGCTCGGACATTTTCGGGCGCGCGACTGTGGATCTACAGTTATAATTGATCAAAGCTCCCAACAGTATTTCAATATATACGTTGTAAACAGCCGTAACTATAATAATCCAGTGTTACCAACCCCCGGCTTCTAAGTAATATGTATATGGATTGGATAGTCGGGGCACCCCTTAATGTTTAATTTAATTATATTTTTTTATTTGTTGTTGTAACGTCCACACTACAGTAATACAAAATTAATGAAATTATGAGTATCGAGTTAAAAACACTGACAAAACACGTGTCTTGTACGACGACCCCCTTTAATTTTAATTTTATTTTTAGTATTTTTTGTTATAGCGGCTACAGTAATACACAATCGGTGAAAATTTCAAGTGTCTAGCTATTACGGTTCAAGACAAACAGACAGCGGAGTCTCAGCAATTGGGTCCCGTTGGCCCCTTTGGGTACGGGACCCTAAAAAGAAGCCGACAGCCACAGTCGCAGACAATATCTCCTAAACAGCCTGCCTGATCGTCGTGACCATGATGGGATAGGTAATGGTACCGTCTAGCGAGGTCAACTAAAAATACAATCATTTGAATGAAGACCAATTAATTTCGACTTTTTATTGCATTTGCGTCATTAAATTCAATAACTACATAATGCCAGTTGCAGCAACAAAAAGTTTAGATGAGATGGCAATTAGTACTTATATTTAACAGTTAGGGTACTGACGCATTTCGCATTAAGGCATGTAATTATAAATGTAGCAAGTAGGTTGAAAGCCACTATGCCTCGTTTTATTTAACACTAGCTGTTTCGCGCGACTTTGTCTGCATAGAATTCGTTTATTGCTATCCCGCGGGAACTATGCAGTTTTCCGGGATGAAAACTGTTCTATATCATTTCCTGATTCTCTAACTATGTATATCTATACCAAATTCTATCTAATTTGGTTCAGCGGTTTAAGCGTGAAGAGGTAATAGACGGACAGAGTTACTTTAGCATTAAAAATATAAAAAAAATAGTATATTAGTAAGTTAGTAAAATTAGTATATCCTACTTCTTACTAATATTATAAACGCGATAGTTTGTATGAATGTGTGGAGGTTTGTTATTCTTTCACGTTAAAACAGATTGACAGATTCTAGTGAAATTTGGCATACAGTTAATAACTGGATTAACATAATGAATAACTTTTTTATCTCTGAAATCGCCTTGTTCCCAGGGGATATTGCAATGATATATAAGATTTTTTGTTGTAAATGCGGACCAACAGCTAAGTAGTTATTATTATTTAGTATTCGTTATTTATCTAAATACTATCTGTTGGACTTTTATCACTTCCTCTGGCTTGGGCTGAGACACCGACTTCAAACAGCACGAAGCTACTTTAGTAGTTATTTGAAGTTATTTTTTAAAATATATAGTAACGATATGCTACTTTCTGTTGAAAAGGTTTCCTGAAAGAGATCGCTTTATGGCGATAAGGCGGTTTATTTTTTACCTTGTAATTTTTTTCTCAATGGATAATAGCGGAATGAAAAGGTTCGTCACTTTTCGACATTAACTCGTTGACATAGAGTCGAAAAGTGACGAACATTTTCATTCCGCGACTGTTCCTTCTTTTCAGTATTGCTTGTAATATGGTGTTCAATAAAGAATATTGTATTGTAATTTGTCTTTCAATGCATCTATTCGTATAAGCTAAGTTGAAAAGAGACACAAATAGCGACATAGAATGTTTAACTTGCTAATCGTGCAATAAGCTCGCATTGACTCGCGCGCCGAACTCACGCAGTTCGTTCTAATTTTCTATTGGCGAAGTTTCACTTTAAATTCGGAATGTCGTTTTGGGAATTAAAATATAACGAGCTCTCGTATAGAAGCTCGACTTATACTAAAGTCATTCGTTTATTCAGAGCTTCGAAGTTTCCACTTTTGTATTTGTTTTAATGCAAGCTTTTATTAAACTTGCCTTGTTAGTATTGGTCAAATCTTGTAAGTCGAATTTATATAGCCCACATTCATTGGTCGGATTGACTTCATAGTTACTATAAGAAGAAGACGCGGTGCGGGTAGGCCTCCTACAAGATGGAGCGACGACTTGGTTGGTTGCGGGAACGCGTTGGATGCGGATGGCGTAGAACCGATGTGTTTGGCGAGCCACGAGGGAGGCCTGTGTCCAGCAGTGGACGTCTTTTGGCTGAAATTGTGATGATGATGATGATGAAGTATTTATTCACACAAAGTATAATTGACTTCAAAGCATATTATGACAAGGTTCCAAAGATACTGGTAGCGTTCCCTCTTTAAAGAGTTAAGCTAATTCTTTGTCTTTGCTCTTTAATTATACCCATATTATGTGTAAATTTGGATGACAATGTAAATATAGTCGATACATAGTACAATCAACAAAAAAAGCTTGTATAACAAGGCTTTTTTTAAAATAAAAACTTATTTTCTTGTAATTGCGAAGGTCAATTCTATGTTGTATTTCTTTTCACTACTTTTATAAAAACCTGTCGTTCAGTTGTTTTTTGCACTTGTCTTGTATCCGTCAGTTTTCAATACCTACAAGTACGTGGGCAGACTTCCGACGAGCGAGCGAGGCGGCTATAGCTTACCTGGCAAGTTGTTTGTCTTGTATGCGAACCCAATTAAGGCGACATATCAAGTCTTCCGAGCCTGTTCTCCCGCAGGTAAGATTGCGTAGAAAGTGCAGTGCGATAATGTTGCAATTTTTTGATGAGAATACTAGAATTTGTAAGGATAGTGTATCACTATCAGACCAACTGAATTGTGACTCACTGTCACTGTAGAGTGGAATTTTGTCACAGAAAATTTTATAGCGATTCTTATTGCTTGGCAAGGAGAAGCTTTTTGCATAAACTATTTCTTGCCAAGCGATTTCAAACAATGTCATTATCGTCTTAAGGAATAAATTTGATTGTAATCTATACATATAATAAATCTGTAACAAGTCGGTGTCTGTACATTGAAGGTATTTGAGAAAAACTGTCACTAGGGCTATTTACAAGCGCAATAGAACCCAAAACAATGTTTTTTAGAATTATTGTCTGTTTATCTGTTTGTCTGTGCGTTTGTGCGCGCTAATCTCAGAAACGGCTAAACCTAGAAGGATGCGGTTTTCACTGATATGTTGGTATTTTCTTGGATTAACATTTAGTGTTTGTTTCATTTGAATCGGTTCACAAATAAGAAAGATACGTCTGTTTTAAGAATTTATAGAATAGTTTTTAGAAGTAGTGACTTGGGAGTAGGTACGGTGGTGAATGTGAACGCGGGTGTGCGGGGGGGGGGGGGGGTAATTTTTTTTATATCGACGAACTAAGGAGAGCAAATTGGATAAAAATAATAAGCTGCCCAAATTACTAATTCCACGCGGGCGCGGAGTCGCGGGCAAAAGCTAGTAAATAAATAAATTGGCAATCATAGTTGCCCAAAACAAGTGAATGGATAATGGACATTTGTCATAATAAAATTTTCGGTGTAAACTTACAAACGCCTTTTATGATCGTGTAATCTACGGATCCATTTAGGCCTCAGGGTAGGTTTATTTTATTAAAATCCTGTAAAGTTGTCAATTTCTGAGTAAATTGCATCATATCAAACGACCATTATTTCAATACTTATGTAATTTGATATGTACGCCATCATTACACTCAATTGTGAAAAAGTTCTACTCTGGATCAAGAATGAAAGGGTTCGACTGTACTTAACTTGTAAAAATACATATTTGGAAAGTTCTACTAGCGTTTTAACCGCTTTCTATTTCTTAGAACACATATTAAAGAAAAGAGCTACAATTACCTTAGAATTTTAGTAAACTAATATTGTACAGTCAATTATTAAGATTAAGAATTTAATTTCCAACCCACCTAAGTTTGAATATCGTACAGGGATCTGTCACCATAAGAGCTACAGATGTAGTGTAAAATGATTTTCCATCGGGAAAATCGGATCTCAATCGGAATACGATGGCACTCGAACTGTCAATCAATGATTGTATTAAATGAGTGACGTTTTCATATCCATTAATATGGATCTTTATTGTTTAGTGTCAAATGTCAAAGTGAAAAATTTAAGATGGCTTCACGGCTGTAACATGGGTAGGTACTGAAGCAATTGAGAGAGCACAATAAATACGAACTTTTCCGATAAAGTACGAGGGAAAATCATTTTGAACTACATCTATTCTGCAGCTAATATGATGTTGCTTTGACGTGTTGCATTTGACATTGCGAATTTTTAACGACATTTTTACGAAATTGACAAGCAGACTGTACAGTTTTATAAAAATCTTGCGTCCAGTGTGGTTCACTTCTATACATATAATAAATCTGTAACAAGTCGGTGTCTGTACATTGAAGATATTTGAGAAAAACTGTTACTAGGGCTATTTACTAGCGCAATAGAACCCAAAACAACGTTTTTTATATCGAGGAACTAAGGAGAGCCATAATTGATGAAAAAGCAAATTGGATAAAAAAAATAAGCTGCCCAAATTACTAATTCCACGAGGACGGAGTCGCGGGCAAAAGCTAGTCTTTAATAAGTATAAGCGACAGGGACAGGATACTGATAGCAGTTGAAATGCTAGTACGACTACACATTTATGTATCGCGATAATAGTTGCCTGGTAGCACCTGAACATAAAGCTTGCTTTTCTTTGCAACTCTACCGTACCATATTTCCCACTTATTTGCGGAGTGTGACCATTAATTAAACTGCATCTATCTAGCCTGTTTTTATAATCCGGTAAAGCTAGCTCAAAATCACAAGCATGTTATTTTTACTTTTTTTCATTTTAATTTTCTTTTGTCTATGTTATCTATGTTATATGAAATATTTCTTTCTTTCTTTCAAAATACTAATGATGATGTGGTGATGGTTTGCGCAGGTTTTAGGTCGTGTCGAAGATAATCGAGCGTTCGGAGCGTTTGGACATCCCTTGCACGTGAAAACCAACTGAAACCAACTGTCAGAGACGAGTGGCGGCGGATAGTGAGGGTTACAAATACTTAAAATGACGACTATGACCTCTGTCAAGAGTGAAGCGAAGGTAATAAAAATATCATCATCATCATCCCAGCCTATGTATGTCCCACTGCAGGGCATAGGCCTCCTCTCAGAATGAGATTGGGCCGTAGTTCCCACACGCGGGCCGAGTACGGATTGGGAACTTCTCATAATCCATTGAATTTCTCCGCAGGTGTGTCCAGGTTTTTCAGGTAATTTCGCACGTAATTTTTATTTTTTTTGTGAGAGGCAGGCAAACGAGCAAGCGGGTCATCTGATGGAAAATGATCACCACCGCCCATAAATATCAACGACTGAAAGTCAACTCAGAGTCGTCAATCTGTTGCCGGCCTTTAATGTAAGTATAATATAAACCCTCAAATAAATAAATTCCGAAAACTCAGAAGTGCGACCCACTCAAACCTTCTGCTACGCCACTAGGCTACCACGGCTAAAAAATTAAAAATAATAACATGTATAAAAATATGTATAATGTAATTAATTTATTTCGTATTTCAACGAAGAGTCAACCTTCTGCGCGTGCGACGTCTGTGGCGCATCGCACGTCGGCGTTGTCCAAATAAAGGACGAGCAAAAAGCCGGGCCGACAAAAATGCACCCGCTCCCGAATATACTCCCTTTTTGTGCAACTTGCTGCTCATACGGACACGAACCTCTCGAATAAATTGTGTTTTACTCAACTACACCACGATATAAAGCAGTAACGAATCTATAAACAGCTCCAAATTTACACCGTTTGCCCTTCAGAGAGCTCTCTCTATTGTAACCCGTCATCCCCACAAGTTAGAAAGAAAGAAAATACATATATTTACAACAACACAAGACAAATCAATAAATTTACAAAAAGGACAACACGAAGGCTAAAAACAGTATATCTCATTGCGGTTGTAAATTTGACACTGGCTCAAAATGCTGAAGCGTTTAAGTAAATATACACGTCAGCTCTGATTTTCAGCCAGCACCGTCGGTGATAGGTACTCGAATCGCTATACAACGTGCCCACCAGGTTTCTAACCACGCATTCCTGAGGCCATATGGAGTAATAAATCTTATGTGAACCTAGATCGAATTATAATGCTTTTTAACTTTTTTATTTTTTCATAGATAATAAATACGCAATCCCAGCACCTCCACCACTTATATAGTAAAATTTAAACATAAAAATGGAAATATCTTAAAAACTAAGCATATTTCGACCTAGGTTCAGATAACATTTATTACTCCATATGGTCTCAGGAATGCGTGGTTAGACTCTCGCGGAAACCTGGTGGGCACGTTGTATTGATAAACTAAAAAAAATAAGTTAATGCTGGATTGGACAATAACCATCCATCCATCCATTAACTATACTAATAAATACATGACACACGATAAATTAAAAATATAATTAAAAATAAAAAGTGCATTAACTACATTGTTGAATCTGTATTCGTCCGCTCGTCCGGGTGAGACCAGATCCACAAAAATTACAAATACTACATTATTATCATCATCATCGTCTCCGTACTACTACTACTACGGCGTATACGCCCTACTACTACTGGGCAAGCATTTCTCACAGGCCAAGTTCGGATTCGGAACTTCACTCACACTATTAAATGCTTTGAGGGCGCATGAAAGTGCATACGATGTTTTCTCCTCATTGAAAATTTCGAAAATCTCAGTGGTTCGATATAAATAATGAATCTTTAATATCTTTATTGAACGCCATACCATTAGGTATAGTAAGCAATTCAGAAAACAAGGCATACTTATAGTGTGGGGATGGTTGCAATAGAGAGATATGCCTGGGGGCCGATGTCCGAAGGAATAGAGTTGGAACTTTTATTTATGCAGCCTAACTCGGCGCGATGCAGAATGTAGCCGTTTGTCTAATTAGCGACTAGATGGCGCTAGAGGTCGCTACAAGAGAAAAATACTATGTACTTAAACAATGGGCAGACTTATAGTTTCGTTTTTTGAGCAATTGGCTTCGTTACAGTTTGACCTGGGAAAATAAGTAAGGCTTTTTAGCCCTATGTGCACTTCACGCTTTTAACTCGCGGTTTTATTTGTCAGTATTAGTCCTACGGGTTCAATGTTTTTATGTGACAACTATCTGTTGCCCACGACTCCGTCTGCAAAGAATTCGTTCAGTAGGTGTATGTAATATTTTTTTCCGTAAAATAGCAACAATATCCACGATCATAATATTAGTAAAGTAACAATCAATTTGAAACGTTCTGGTGTATTTCAAACAATAATCATAAAAATGTTCATATTCTCTCATCTAGACGTTATTACAGGATGTCCGGCCATATAGTCCTGGCAATGCTTGTATTACTGCCAATTTACTGGCCATAATAGCAGACTACTTGCTACCAGGCTTATATACCTGGTCTAGTGTTAAACTGCCAGTTCTTTAATTGTATTTTTTTTATTTTTTGCGACGAAGGCAGTTGGACAAATAACAGGGTAATTTTGCAGTATGGGTAAACTATTATAAGCTGCTGACTTTTATTATTTTAACTAAGATTTTTTTTAGCATAACGATGGTGAAAGAGCGAGTGGGTTACCTAATGTTAAGTAATCGCTACCACTGTAAATTCGTATTACCTTTAAAACTCGTAAATGTTTTTTTTATACATTTATAAAATCAAATTCAAGTCTAGGGTGAATGAGCATTTACCAGGCAAGCGTGTTCCATCGTAGGCCTCATCTTCGCTTTCCATCAGGCGTGATTTTTGTCAAACGCAAGCCTATATTGTATAAAAAAAAACTTAGGTCATATCCATACTAATATTATAAATGTGAAAGTGTGTTTTTTTGTCCTTCTTTCACGTCAAAACTGAGCGACGGCTGCCGTAATTTTTATACGGACATAGTTGAAGAGTTAGAGAGTGACATAGGCTAGTTTTTACCACGGGAAAATATGTCATTCCCACGTTTTAATCTACTTCAGCAGAGGTGAAGCCGCAGGCATCAGTTAGTTGCATATTGCATATATTCTTGCCAAAAAGTTACGTTTAATGGCAAGACGCGCTCAGTTTTCAGCTTCAGTTTTGATCGGGGATCTCGGGAACACTGCAAATTTCGATAAAATTTGATGTGGGTGTTTTTGAGAAGAACAATTAATAGCTAATTACTATTGGTCTTATCTCTGTGGAAAAACGTTTATTTTAGCCTTAGCAAACTTCGTTCGCCCAGGTACAGTCAAGGGCAAAAATATGTATACACTTTAGTACCTTGTCACTTTAAACACTGTGACAGTACATAAATATGGCAGTTCAAATATGACGAAAATAGACAAGGTACTAAGTGTATACATATTTTTGCCCTTGACGTACCTTATAGTTATATTTACAAACATACATAGAATAGAGGTAAAACAAGTTGTTTTCCAAGTATGCCTGTCGATATATCCCCTGACTCCTTTAAAACTACGCAACGGTTTTTGATGGGATTTTCAACATCAGTTACGATAGTTTTCACGAAAAGTTTATATTCAAATTCAAATTCAAATTTGATTTATAAATAATGAATAACCTTGTACGTACTGGGCAAGAGGCTAAGTTAAAATAGTTCTGGAAAAAAAAGAAAAAAATACATGTCAAGTTTAGCGATCATAGACATTTTTTCGAAAATATTAGTGTCAAAATTGACTCTATTATGTGACTATTATCGCATAACTAAGAGAATTGGATTTTTTTCATATTTTTTCCAGAACTGGTACAATTTGACCTCTTTCCTGGTACTAGATTATCGTAGATTATCGAGACACTATAACTAGCGATCACCCCGGCTTCGTTCGGATGTCATTTAAAAAAAAGAACGGAAAAATAAAGCAAATCTGATTTACAGGCAGTTCACTTTTTTCAGCTCTTTTTTTAAAAAAAATGTTCTAGCGAAGCCGCAGCAGGTCGCTAGTAGCGTATTTGATTCACTAACAATATTAGATTTAGATTAGACATTCATAATAGTTCCCCAGCTCCCCACCGAGTCGTGTGGCAGCGCTCGTGTGTGTGATCAGGTGCGGCGGAAGCGCGGCGCACGCGCAGCCCAATATTGACACACCCTGCATCTGGGAGGCTACCACGAAATTCGAAATTCGATGTTCATATCGGGCCACCCCGTTCACTCTTTTGTTTCAAGTTATTACCATGAACAGAACGGCATGATACGAAATTCGAAATTGTAGGATCTTGCCTGTTTTATTTTGTAGTAGCCCGCATCGGTAGTTGCGAGCCGCGGTGGAACGTCGCCACGATACGAGTAATATCAGGTCTTATAACTGGGTAAGTAATACGAAATATAAGAACATATGATACTAGCTGGCCCGGTGAACTTTGTTCCGTCTTAGAGTAGAGGCAAAAACCCCGCATTGTACATCCTGGCGTTCGCCGCTCTCTTGCAACTGGCCCTCGCGGCTCACGTACTTACATTGCGCCAACAGGATGGATGGACGGTTTGGTAAAAACCGTAGGTTCGAGGTGGATGCAAGCCTCTTCCAACCGTAATGATTGGGTGATTAGGCCTAGGTCCAGCAGTGGACGTAAAATGATAAATGATGCAAGAGCAAAAAAACCGGCCAAGAGCGTGTCGGACACGCCCAAGATAGGGTTCCGTAGCCATTACGAAAAAATCAAGTAATATTTTTCTAAGGATTTCGTATGTGTACGGAATCTTCCAAGTTAGGTATCGTCAATACATTGAAAAAAGCTCGTATCTCAAAATCGTTAATCTGGCAAAGTGAACTTTATTACGCGCGTATCAAGGTTCAGTTTTGTATACATGCTGATTTGAGATACGAGTTTTTCAAAGTAGTGACGGTATGTTTAATACCTTAGGCTACTATTTACTCTTAAACTACAAATAATTCCCAAGCAATCTTAGCCGCTATAATTTTCCTTGTAAATTTAATATATTTACTACCATTTTGAATTTTTTTAAATTTTTCCACCCAACAGTTTAGATTTTAGAGGGGGGGGGGACGGTCTATTTTAATGAAAATTTTCACTTTAAAGTTGAATATTTCGCAAACAAATCACTGAATACAAAAATCATGTAAGCAACCCCCAATGGTTTTAAAAGACCTATCCAACGATACCACACACTATAGGGTTAGTCGAGAAAAAAAAAATCACCCCCACTTTATGTCTATGAGAGGTACCCTAAAAAAAATTTTTTTAGTTTTTTTTATTTAACCACTTTGTCGGCGTGACTAATATATATATATTCATGCCAAATTACAGTATTCTAGTACTAACAGTCTCTGAGCTTAGCCGCGGACAGACAGACGGACAGACATGGCGAAACTATAAGGGTTCCTAGTTGACTACGGAACCCTAAAAACGTTTTAAGTCATGGTTTATTCAATGTTCTAAGGTTATTCGTCAGGTTTCCAAAAACGATTGTATTTAAAACTTTGCCCCCGTTAATAAGGTGAGAAAGTTTCAGCATAATCCAGTGTTACTTACGAGTACGTGACAGTATTATTCAGAAAAGTTTCTTATCAAAAAGAGTGCCATTAAGGGTTACCTCTGAGCGGCTACGGCTGTGCGATATGGCGTCCGCGAGGCACGTACTGGCTCTTACTTTCTTTTATCTAACCGCAAAAATTGTCTGGCTTACATACCACTAATGCGAAGCGATGTTTCACTTTTTAGGAACTTATTTCAGTCACTTCTTAAGTTGTAAGGGTAACTATAATTTGGGTTCATGTTTGTATGATAAGAATGTTGTTTTGTTTTGTTTTATCAGAGAATGTTTAATGGCTGGGTTTGTCTAACAGATTTGCTAGAGCAAGGCTAGAGCCATTTTAGTGTTAGTGAGCGATGTAGGTAAAATAAACTAATTCATACAACTAATTCATATTTTATCGACATACATTTTTGATAGAGCTATATTTGTGAAGTGTCTTTCGAAAATGATGTAATTCATGTGTACCTATAGCTACAAAACTACCTGTCGCTCAAAAAATAATTTGAATAGAGGTGAAAATGAACTATTTAATGCGGTAATTATTCCCTACCCTACTACTCTCGTATTTCAAATTCAGAACAGTTTTTCTCCACCTTCTAACGGTGTTTTTACAAATGTCATTTCAAAAATTGGCCCCCAAATGTATTTATGACTGTCTAGTATTTCGTTCAAAACATTACTATAGTCTTTTTTAGTTTTATAAAGTACTATGCCATACAATTTGTTCGCAAGAAACAAATGAGCGTGTCATACTATTTACTACGGGCAGTACTTTGTAGGTAAAAAAATAGAGTACCTATAGTAAGAGAGCTATCAGAATTCTACAAAATATGTCATCATTATCATCGTCAGTCGAAAGGCGTCCACTGTTGGACATAGGGCTAATGCGCTGCCCGCATCCATCGGACTCAACACCAAGGTCTTTATAACGTCATTAAAAGTTTTTAAGGGCAGTTGTTGGTCTTTACCAGGACCTTTACAGGGGAGACTGATGAGGAAGGTATGTAGGGGTAGGATATAAATGAAACAAAACTCGTCTTACACTACATAGACTATACTTAAATAACAAAATAGCGGCGTGGCGGTGAGATCACTGTGGCTGCTGCGGCGGCGCGAGGCGAGCGGCAAGGGTGAGTATGTCCCGCTTCTCCTTCGGGAAGCGGAGTTCGCGAGCGGCGAGCCGAGCCGAGCGCAGTTCGCGCTCCGCTCGGGCGAGCTCGGGGCGGAGCACGCCGCCGCCGCCGGCCGCTGCCTCGCGCTCGCGCGCCGCCCACTCGCGCGCCATCTGCTCGCGCATCGCGTCGTCCAGCGCGCGCGCCGAGTAGTGGGCCACCACCTGCGTCAGAGATTACCTAAATAAAGTGCTCATTTACACGGTTTACATTAAAACGGACTTGCGCGGAACAGTGTCAGCTACTAAACTCCAAGTTAACTGCTAGCCCAGGGTTAAGTATTATCAAAACGTATGGAACTGTATGTGTGTATGTGTGAGACAATCTGGTTAAGGCTGCGGAATCGCCGTTGGATGCGGATGGCACGGAACCGATCTGTCTGGCGAGCCTTGGGGGAGGCCTATGTTCAGTAGTGGACGTCTTTCGGCTTAAATGATGATGATGATGATGATGATGGTGGTGGAACTGTCATCCTTAACCCAGGTTAAACAATTTAATTCTGTAACCCTGGGCCGTGCAAGAGGACCTAAGGTGGACTTCTACAGTCCAGAGTTAACGATACAACTCCGAGTTAAGTGCTAGCCCGGGGTAAATAGTGTCAAATTGTAAGGAACTGTCATCCGTAACCCAGAGTTAATGATTTATTTTTTAACCCTGGACCGTGCAAGTGGCCCTAAGAGGCCGCGGGACTAAAGAGTTACAAGAGATCGATCGACCACTGCAATGGTACGCTATTGGCATCTTTTAAACCAGCACTAACGCAAATTAAACTATGCCATGGTAGCCTAACCTAGCTTAGACCTATGGCCTTTCAAGAAAAAGGTCGTGTGATCAAACCCGGACTTGCACCTTTTTGGAATTTAAACTTGAAATTAACCATGAGGTTTTCGGTGAAGGAAAAACTTTGTGAGGAGGCACATACATCTGAGAAGTTATTCAATAGTGTGTGTGAAATTTCCTATCCCCAGCGGGCTCGCATGACTACCTAGCCGAAAATGAAAGAAAAATAATAGACGGGCTCGAAACATTTACTGCTTTACAAACTTGCTTTGTTGCTTCATCTATAAGTACATTGCAGCGCAGTAATGTTTAAACAACTTTAAAATACTTATGTAACTAAAGTGTCAGTATACGGACCTCCTGCCGCGAGCACTGGCGCTCGCGCATGGCGCGCAGCGAACCGTTCCAGTGCAGCAGCTGAAACACCGTCATCAGCTCCTGGAATTCCAACATCGTTCGGCCCTTGTTTGCCTCCAGCATAAACCTGTGGACAACAACCTCAGTGATTTAAAACTGGCACTCAAAATGGTAAGCCCTACTCAACACTTCCTGAAGGGTCACAACGGAGGATTTGTTTAATGGAGCTATGAAGATGTCAAGGTCAAACTTGTGCCAAATGTTCAAATTCCGTAAAACACATGGGAATTTAATGTTATCTGTCACTCCTCGGAAATCAGGAATTGAGAAACAATTGACGATAATGATGTGTGTTATATTAGAATAGAAGCTTCTTCACACGTGATTCTGCCAACGCATTCCAAACATGGCGATCGTTCAACAAGCTTCAAAGAATTTTAATTAGATACTTTCTGACTTTCTTCTAATCATACTGTCTCCACATACTTGTCGTTGAAACCAGGCAATTTAGACAGCTGCACCTCGATACCAATAAAGAAGAATAGTAGTATCATTTTAAATCTATCACCAAGGTTCCTGTAGCAGAATGTCCTCGGCCAGTGGCCAATATAGACCAGTGGGGGAGGATCGCGAAGGCAGCGACCACCAGTGATGAATGGGTCACCCCTCATGACGACGGAAACTCTATTAGATCGAGCGTCCGGCTTAGAAGAGTCAACCGGTTTAGTGTAGTCTTACCTGAAAGCGGCAATGCCAGCACTAGGGTCCTGATGCGCGGCGGCGTCCCCTGCGAAAGACGCACGCGCCTCGGCCACCGCCTTCTCGATGAAGTGCTCCGAGATGCGTCGCGACTCGTGTTCGTTGAACACACTGTTCATCAGCGCGATCTTCGCCGCACTGCGCCGCGCCTCAGCTTTCGTCGGACAATTCTGAATGGAAACGCAATGTAAGGCGCTTAACTCATTGATTTTCTCATAATCACGCGACTATAAAAAAAGGTTTTACATTTTTAGTTGCTAGAAACAAGATTTGACCCTTCTATTAAGCATGTACGTGTTCCCGTGTCCGTTATCGTGCTTCATGTCCCTCTTTTATGTTATGGCGCCTTATACGCCTTATACTTCTCCCCCTCTTTGAGGAAACAGAGATTATGTGGGGCTCTCCCAAAAGGGTAGACATACACACTAAAAACCACGTATCCGTACAGCTAAGGAGTGGAATTCCCTACTTGCGTCTGTGTGCCCTGAGCACTGCCATCTGGCTAAATATTTTCAGGGTGTATGAGTATTGACAAGGCAAGCGTGCTCTATCGTAGACCACATCTTTGCTTTCCATCGGGGTTGATTGTGGCCAAACGCAAGCCTATCCATAAATCCATATTAATATTACAAATACGAAAGTGTGGCTATATGTCTATTACCTCTTCACGATTAAACTGCTGCACCGATTGAGATGAAATTTGGTATGGTTGGTTATCACCATTTGAGATCCTAGAAAGGGCATAGAATAGTTTTTACCCCGGAAATATGCATAGTTCTGGCAGTTCCATAGTTCAAAAGCTAGTATTGTATATAAAAAAGTTCTCTCATGGCTAGCGCGGACGTTACGGGTACGTGAAGTGACTTTCGCGGCGTGGTTAGTGTACCTGGAAGCTGCCAAAGCAGGCGCCTCCGGGCAGCGTGACGTAGCAGACGTAGGGCGGGTGCGCCGCGGGCACGGACTCGTAGATGACGAGGGCCCCGGCCGCTCCCCCACGCGCCGCCTTCACCTGCCAGAACTCTTGCAGTGCCTCCACCACGTTCACCGTCGATAGTACGCCG
The DNA here is from genome assembly GCA_947563465.1 of Archips xylosteana. Taxonomy (NCBI): domain Eukaryota; kingdom Metazoa; phylum Arthropoda; class Insecta; order Lepidoptera; family Tortricidae; genus Archips; species Archips xylosteana. The sequence goes on from OX387344.1 coordinate 5,089,886, forward strand.
TCAGCTGGGTACAAAAATAATATCATTAGTATATTCCCGCTCAGCACGCACGAAACTCGGAGGGGATTGCAGAGTTGGCGCCAACTCATATTGGAGGCCAAGGTCCACTTCGGGTCGCTGAGCCAACGGAGTATGTAAGTAAGTATGATGTAGCCTACACCTGCATTATGTGTGTAAAGTTCCCAATCCACATTGGGCCCGCGTGGTGTCTAAAGTCGAGGCCCTCTCATGAGAGGAGGCCTGGCCCATTCTGTGGGATGTAAATAGACAGGAAATGATGATGATGTAGCCCAGATGAACAATAAACGAACACTACCAGGGTGATGATTTTTGAAAACTGCTATCTCCACAGATACCATTAAAAATGAAAAAAATACGAAAAATGGAGATCGACTTTTACAGCTAGTCAAAAATTAAATGAAATGTATTAAAGTTTTGTAGCAATACATAGATATTTTCGCACATAAAAGGGCACGTGAGGGAACGTAGAGGCACAATAGTGCCCACGCTAAGTGTAGCCGCTCAGGGTACTAACGTGTACCTTATGGAACAGTTTCAACGTAATAACTATTAACATGTAATGTTTCAGATACAAGTACCTAAGTAATGTCGTTTCAAAATTTACATGGATTTGACGGGTTGAACTTAACCTGTCTGGTACCAGCATGTACTTAGACATATTTTTAGGGATTTCTACTTCTATTTCAGACCAGTAAGTGACACATAATGATTATGAAGAAATATCACTAGATAATGTCTCTAAAGATAGGACAGGCCACAGGCCTCAAATGCTTCCGTTGTTTATATAACACAATCAATTTGCGGAATAGTGCAGATTTACACTTTATAAATTTAAAAACTTTTTTAAAATTGCAGAAATTTTTATATTTAAAGACATCAGAATCTACAACATCTCTAAAATAATGAGATACAATAACAACGTAAGCTTTGCTGACTTTGCTTGGACATGGACAACAAAGAGCAAATCCGCGATTGAAAGATAAACAAAGCACGAGTACATAGAGAAGAATAAAAGTAAAGACTAAAGATACAAATAAAAGCAGAAGTATAAGTACCAACCGAATAAACCATGGGGATTACGACAAAGTATACACGTCTCATATAACACTGTAAGAGCGCATCAGAAGTGAACGAACCGAAGGATTTGCATCCTGTTTCCGATGGATCAAGCACAATGCGATCCCGGCTCGCATCGGAAACAGTTTCCAAGTCCGTAGGCAAACAACCATTATAACTTGGACGTGGTCTTGAGCAAATTCAATCGATTTATGAATATGCATTAGGTTTCAATAGAATTAAGAGAAATTGATGCAATATAGCCAGATCCAGTGTTGTACATTTTAGACAAAATCGATGACTGTCGAAAGTGTGAGGAGTTTGCTTTTTAACAAACTATAAACGCGGAGATTCTCAATTCGTCATATTTTTTGAGGGGTACATTCTAAAACAAGATATTCCAAGGTAACAAGTAGAAAACCGTGAAATTTCAGCACGATCCTTCGAGAAACCGCACTGAAGATGCAAGCGAAAGTCAGTTTATAATAGGAGAAGTTAAACATGCGACAGACTAGGCTTTTAATTTATTATTTTACGTCCATATAAGCACTGACGTCGAGCAGTTCTTAAGAAAATCGTTCACTTTTCTGACAATTAGCCCAAGCAGTTTTATAGCAAATCAAACAACCTGTTTTACCGCCACCCGCAGGAAACTTTACGAGCGGGTACGAGTTCATTGCTTCCTGATAAGTGCCAAGTTTCCTTTTATTTTATTTCAACGTAGTACTTTTCCAAGATGTGTCCGTCTCGGTGGCTGTAGTTGGAATAGCAAGCCTCGTTATTGTGACTATAGAAAGTTAACGGCAGTCGTGAGAAAACTGATCAAAGCTTTAGAAATCTGCGATGGGAAGAGCCTGAGTTATAAAAATTAAACTAGATATAACTAGATATATGGATTTTATTATCTGAAAATAAATAATTTTTGTTTTTTTTTTTTTAACAATCGAAGAAGTAACAAAGTTATAATAAATAAACAAGTAAGAAAATAATCAAGTGGTGAACACAAAACTAGTAATTTGCAGTGTCTGGTAAAATCAGTTGAAGTTACAAGACATTATTACTACCATTTAGGTATTTAGATTTTACTTAAGTTTAAGTTGATTTTGGTTTAATTTATATACTTAACTATTTGTTATATGTAGATACTTACTCAACATAAAATACAAATATGAGTAGAAGTCTTATTTTTTATCAAAGTATCATTGCTCACTTAAATCAAAGGAATAATAAAACTTTACTCTTCAAATATCATTGTTAATTAATCCTGCGATGAAACGACACCTACACATTACCTAACTGTTAAAAAACTAGTTAATACCCTGTTAAAGACCCGGGCCGCGTTTCCTAAAAACGTAAGGTCTCCTTGCATGGAAGGCTTAAGGGGGAAATGCGTAAATTTGAGGCGTAACGCGACTAATAAGGAAGAAGAATGTATTTAGGGCCGTTGACGTTTTCTCGTGAGCGTTTTTTGCATACAGATACTTAATTAAATGTAGCCGCCCACGGGCCACCTACGCGAGCTCCTTCTGAGGCTAAAGACAAAAATTAAGCGTAGAATAGAAATAGAACTAATGTATGTATGTAATTAACTTTATTTTTCTGTTAATTATATGATAAATGGAATAAAAATAATAGTTATGAATATACTTCATTATTATACAAATACCTCAGCTTTTCTTTTAAGTATCGAAAGTTTTAATGAAATAGTCTACTTTATAGCAATTTTCATCTCATTAGTATGCCGTGTGCTCGTTACATTTAGTGCAGACTGCACACAAGCTGCACAACACAAACACTGAGTGTGTCAACACGCCCTGATTGGATGGTTAGTGCCTTAGTTAAGGACGTGGTTAGGCTACAAAACACAAAACGCACAGACTTGGAGCTTTAAGAAAATTGCCATTGATAACCGATTTGAAAAGAATGGAAGTTATAAATTCGTCTTTAGATGTGTTTTTTTTTGGTCAGATTAATTTTTATTCCGTCACGATTTGGATATTTTTAGATAGCATAGAAAAACCAAAACACACTTTCTTGTGGAAGTATATTTTAACGGAATAGCAATCGCTCGTCGCTTCACCTGGGAAGAATTCGTTTATCCATATCCCGCGGGAACTACGCAATTTTCAAATAAAAAATATCCTGTCTACCGGGTCTTAAACACAATCAGTCAATCACCATAGCTAATTTCATTTAAGTAGTTCAGTGTCTTTATGAGAGAAGAAGTAACAGACGCATGTACGGAAAGTATTTACAATATTAGCTAGTATGGAGATGAATGATTTTCATAATTGCTGGTAATTCCGATAGGACATGGCCAAAAAAAACAGCCAAGTGCGAGTCGGACTCGCGCACGAAGGTTTCCGTACCATTATCTATAAAAACGGCAAAAAATCACGTTTTTTGTATGGGATACCCCCTAAATAAATGTTTTATTTTAATTTAATTACTTATTTTTAAAGTAAATATATAAATAAATATTCTGTGAATATTTCAAGCTTGTGCATGTTGCCGTTATCAATATCGAGCAAAAAGGAGCAAAAAAAACACGTTTGTTGTATGGGCGCCCCCTTAAATATTTATTTTATGCTGCTTTTTAGTATTTTTTGTTATAGCAGCAACCAAAATTCATCATCTGTGAAAATTTTAACTGTCTAGCTATCACAGTTACTGAGATACAGCCTGGTCACAGACGGACGGACAGCGAAGTCTCAGTAATAGGGTCCCGTTTTTACCCTTTGGGTACGGAACCCTAATAAGTAACAGACACATTTAATTTCCTATTTATAATATTAGTATAGAGATGAATGATGTTCATAATTACTGGTAATCCCGGTAGGACATGGCCAAAAAAATATAAGAAAAAATCTGAATGCCATTGACAATAATATGTAGTCAGATATTTTGAGTAACGTTCGGTTGGATCACATTTGATAGATATGTACTCAGTGTTATGACTTTATAATTACGATTGCATTAAAGTCAAGGTCAAGAAAGCAGTTTTAACCATAGTATAAGACGTAACCTAGTTTCGAAACAAACATACTTAAATTAAAGACACATTATGTTCGAGTCTTTGATTATGATTGCGGATCTAATGCGATTGAAATGGAGGTTAGTAGGCTAAATATGATTAATTTAAGTTTAACATTACTATTTTTAAAAGCATTAAGAGTTAACAGTCTCTAATTGAGCGGTTATATTTATATTAAAAACTAATATGTGGTTCGCGAATGCATAATTTGTGTTTTTATTTTACTATTTATATTGGTAGAGTAAACATTATTTTGACCGGTAGTTTTTCGTGTATGTTGATTTCTTTCAACTGTTTTAATTGTTAAAATAATGAACAACAAAACATACACAGTATAAAAAAGAGGAAAACCTAACTAATATTTACAATCATATATTAACAAAAAAAAAAGAAAAACTAGTATAACCGCTTTGGGTCGTACCGGGGGAAAATGTTCCCATAGCACTGGCAGCGTTGCCTCGTTGTATTGCTATGGAAATCTGCTGCACCAGGAACGACCCAGAGCGGGGATCGGCTCCGCGGTCACGTAGCCGGCGGCCTAGCTCCCTCAACAGCGTCTTTGCCTCTTCGCCCCAAGGACCAGCAGTTTCGACGGCAAATGGGATGAACTCGTAGTCTGATGTTAGTGCGGCGTATTTGGTATGTTTTAATTTAGCGGCGGATTCTGCTGCGGATCCTGCCGACCTGGTCGTACTTTCAATGTGGCTTTGTGCAAAAGTACTGTTTTTGGGCGCTAATTAGCGCGGAGACCAAAAAGCTGGACCAAGCTAAATGATAATTAACCATACAAAATGAGTAACTGGAAAAAGTTCTATTGTGTCACAAAATTGTCCCGGGGGTACATTTGTATAGTTATTTTTTTGTGTCACAGCGGAAAATTTTCATAAACTTTAACTATTAGCGTTAAGCTGTCCAACTTTTTGAATTTCATCCATTATTATCCTATTTTGAGAAATTTTAAGATTAGGTATCATGATGAGTCCTTATACAGAAAGTGTTTAGGATTATAGTGGTACGATTGTGGAATATAGATCGTGATTACCTAGTGAATTCCCAAGCAAGTTTTTTTAAGCTCGTGAAAGGTAAATATATCCCGCAATAAATATTAATATATACTAAACGCAAGACAGCGATTCAAAAGCCAATATACTAACGCATATAGAGCCTTGGACCTTAAAAGCACAAAGCTATTATTTAGTACCTACAGATGCGCGGAAAACGGATTTCAAGTTTAGTGCAGTTCAGTTACTTTAAGTTGACCAATTTGTCATTTACATTTCCCTACTCAGCAGAATAACTGTGAAGACCATCCCAGAACCAAGTAAAATTGCAGCTGCCAACAGCACCGTGCTGATAAGCGTGTGTCTTATCCATATTGGAATAGAGGCTAATCTTCCGTTATGTTCATGAGTGGACTGCATCTAGTGCTTGTCGATTCTAGTGGTAGGTTTATAGTGAATCGTAAAAGCTCGTATAAAGTCTTGCTTCCTAGAGACGTTCAATTTGCGGAGGTTAATTGAGCTTTAAACTCGAACGTCGTGCTCCAAGCTCAATTATGGATGAATTAGCTTTTCGCGACGCAATTTTAGTCTTCATGCTATTTTACGCAATGTATCAAGATTGACGTTTGGTTTAAAATCTATGATTTTTTTTATTTTATTTTAAATTAGCAGCTCAAAAAGCCTAAGCTGATTTACACAGTTGGAGACTAAAAGGCCGGCAGCTATCTGTCTCAACACATTGCCGTCCCCATTTAACGAGGGAATGCTGTCAGCCTATTGAGTACCATGTCAGGGGGGCCTTTTAGATTTCATTTAGTTTTAAGTTTTTGAGTATTTAGTTTTAGGCAGCTTTTTCTTATTTTGTATAAAACTAATTGTACTGAAACTTAAATTTGATAAAGAATTAAATTACACATTAAAACGCGTCCGTTAAGGACCTACTAAAGACAAATGAAGACATTTTAACATCGGAACTAAAAATATTATACTTTTATCGAACTTCAACCTCCTACACTCCGCTGCCGTCTGCACTTTTGCACGTGTGATAACGCCTGACTGAATAATCCATTATTATACTTTTTGAATCCCTTAAATTCCAAGCCATATTTCCCTAAACACTCACAAGTTTTCCCACCAATTAATAAATCACTTTACTGAGAATTATATTACACTTTACGTCAAGCAAATACACAATCAATCTTTTTGAAAGATTAGAGTAAATTTACAGAGAGACGAATTAGCTCCCTAAGGACCCTTATCAGATAATAAGTGGCCCACGTGGGGCCCGGGAACGAAGAAAAACTCCGTAATCCACTTACAATTCGACCTAATTTTATTTTCTTCCGGTACAAGATTTAAAATATTGTTTTTTTAAGGGTCCGTGCACGAAGGAAACTGAAAAACAGAACCCTATTAATGCCGCTACGCTGTTCATCCGTCCATCTGTTCGTGACATGGCTGTATTTCATGAACTGTAATGGATAAACTGTTCAAATTTATACATAATGTGTATTTCTATCTACAACAAATAATAAAAATTAAATTAAATTAAAAATTAAGAGACGTATATTTTTAACCGACATAAAAAAGTGTGGTTATCAATTCGATTGTTCATATTGTTTTTTTTTTTCGTTACATTTCTATAAAGTTTAAACATGTTAATTTGGGATACTATTTTTGGATTACTATATAAATCAACAAATAATAAAATCGGGTAAGTCGGTCTTAGGGAAAAAATAGAACCTTGTAATTTGTCTGTCAGCGGCTGTACTTTATGAACTTCAGAGAATCAGTTTGATTATATGAATTCCTCGGTGCACAAGTTCGACTCGCACTTGGTCACATTTCGTAAAAAAACGAGGATGAAAATTTAAGCACAATTAAGATAATTAAAAAGAAAGTTGTCTTCATTAAAAATAAAGACAAGTATTATTACATGTACAATTTTGTATTTTAGTTTGTTTTATCTTGTGAATTAATGAATAAATAAATGAATTACTGTCGCCTGGTCTTCTTACTACCTCTAGAGTTTCCATGCTGAATACAAAATGCTTCGCCGACAATTTATGAAGCTGAACTGTTTTTACATGTGGCCTTTCGTAAGTATGACACACCGAAACTAAATATGATTTCCTTGGGGACAAGGAAATATTCATCCAGTCGGGTACCTACTAAGATAAGGACTATTTGAGTTTAAAGACATCTTTGCACTTTAGTACCTTCTCACTGTTTGCCTTCAGACAATTTTATACAAAAGTTCAAACGAAGTGTAGGTAAAGTGTAAATTTTGACCTCGTCTGTCCAGTCATTCTCTTTTTATCTTTAGGTGCTTACAATAAAGCTAGAAAAAGGGTTTATAGTTCTTAAATAAAATATAAACTGGTATTGGCTGTATGGTGGTCTTCGGATTCAGGATGGTTCAGCCGCTGCTAATTACCACTGGTTCATTAGATCATTATTGACTTACTAAAACCAGTATCTACTCCCGCATTTACCTGCAGTTTCTGTTGTCAGAAGCTAATGTTTTATGTCAATAAATGAGGTCTTGGTAATTAAAAGCCTCTACGCGCTTTTAGAATTTCCTGTTGCAACTTTAAGAGGCTTAATGCACTTAAGAAGGGGTCCAGTTCGGTGGCATAATGTCTCAGAAAACATTAATTATTCAGGAATTTTGAAATGGTTATCCTGGAGGAATGTATAGGTTAGGTTAGGTTTACTTAACAATTCTGAAGTTTGTAAGAAAAAAAAAATGCTGCGAAATGATGAATTATGTGTAAAAAAATTATGCAGCCTAATATAAAACCGTTTAGAATGGGCTGTCAACAGCCCACAACGATCATTCGTTGAGTGTAGCTTTTACAGTTCTGTCAGATAGAATTTGAGGAACTTGAAATGCGCTTCAGGAATGGAGTAGCACTTATTTAGATTGCTGTTTTGTAATATTAGTGACCCGTCCTTAGACTAAAGATGGTAATAGTACTTAGTTTAGCAGTGGCGTGTTTCTGTAACAACTTGATTCCCGCCAAGCTACCTAAAATTTCCTCACTCCCAACATCTCTCATTCGCCCTCACTTCTCGCTTCAGACGCTGCTTCACAGACTGCCTTCTGCGTCTTGATTGTGTTTAGTGTATCAAAATATACATCGAGTAGTATTGTTTAATTGTTTTTCTTTGTATGTCTAGTTCTACTAGTGTTTCAACCGTTATCAGTTTCCTGTCGCATGTACTGAAGAAATGTGCTAGCATGAAATTTTAACAAATTGAAATTGTATCGCAAGCACACTATCGTTTTATAAAAATTCTTCGCACAGTGTAATACATTTATTCAACATACGCTACAGGATACCGGTTGCAATGTTATTAGATCTACCCGTTTAGATATTATTGAATTGTTAATATAATCATTGTACATTAGGAATTGTTATTTGATATTTTCTTTTCCTATTTTGACATTTCATCATCGTTTGCCATCTATATTAGCCTTATATTCGCGAACTGGATCGAATATTACATGAGTAATACTCGTAACTTTAATTTCAATACTATATAAAAAAAACCGCTAGTATAATTTCCGTTCCCATGGGAATTCTGGGAAAATACATACCCTATGTCGCTCTCGGAACTGAGACGAATCTAATGACACCTCACACTTCAAAATCCATTGAGCAGTTTACATTTACATAAATAAATAAATAAGCTCGAAAAACATAACCCTCCTTCAACAGTCGGGTGAAATTTATCTGGTATCTATCCGGCATTTAACATATCAAACAGAATTGTTCCAGATTCCAGATTTCAAACAAAGTCGCATGAATAGGTTACTAATCTATAAGCTATAACCCAAACACATTTAGCCCCTTAACTGTCAAGATTATGTTGTAGAATCTCGTAAACGCGTCGTTGCGGGCTATCTCGCGTTATTACTCATTGTTCCTCTTAACGGGCTGTGCTCAAGAGATTAATTAACATCTCTGAGTACTCATAATGCAGGTGTTTTACCCATTTATGGTGGTAACAATTGTCCTGTATTCACGCAGCTGGTTTTATTGCTAATCCCCACTAATATAAATGCGAAAGTTTGCGTGAGGTTGTTACTTTTTCACGCCAAAACGGCTGGCTAGATTTAATTAAATGAGGTATGTACAGGCCCTAGCCTGATGCTCCGATGTCATTAAAGAGACAGTAGGACCAGTCTGGAAGAGGGAAACGATAACTGATCTGGATGGAAAAAGATTGGAAAGTCGTATGCCTAATGGTGGGCGAAAACGCGCTGAAGAAAAAGAAGATAGCTGAATCTCGACAATGACTCATAGGCTTTTTTATACAATATCATAGGCTTGCCTTTGACCACAATCACGCCAGATGGAAAGCGAAGAAGAGGTCTAAGATGGAGCACGCTTGCCTAGTAAATGCTCATTCACCATAGACTTGAAAACGGCCAGGCCTTCGAAATTCACGATACGCTGTTCCTTTCATTCTTCTGTTTATACTATTGGCGTGAACGAACCATCACGATATGAAGTTCGAAAATCGAACTTCGTAATACAAGGCCAGATTGTAGTGTTGCCAGATTGTTGTTGAAACACAGACGCAGTGGGGAATTCCACTCCTCTATTGCTATGTCTAGAGACAAATGTAATTTTGCACGGAAGTTCTTCACTGATGACTGAAGAAGGCGATGTCATTTTCGGGATTCTCATGGGAATTTTGTTAAATCCTGGAACTTTGATTCAACTATTTGATCTAAAATTACCTCTACAACAGAGAGAAGACTCGTGTCGTGTAAAGGCCTCGTGAAAACGTTTTTCACAATATATATAACAATGTGCGATGACAATGAGACTTTGATGATTCACTGATTTGTACAATTTTTTAGTTCCTCTGTATTTTACCTAGGTCCTATGGGAGCGGTTGATTGAACGCAATTGTGCGTTTATTTTCAGTTAAGGGGCCATCCTTAAATCAAGTACTGTCAGCAACTTTAACTGTTGACCAACTTCCCACTCTTCGCATTTTAGCAGAGTAATGCAAATCAGGATATGGCAAGAATGAACAAATGGCAAGTTTCTCAGGTAATTAAAATGGTTGTCTTCAGTCTTTTCTCCCTTCTTCCCAACCTCCACCCAAGTTGTCCCCTTAACAAACTTTAAAAAAAAATACCTTAGAATATATTGCTACGGAGTTCAAAAAGTTGATAATAGTTAAAATTTGCATGAAAGTTTGCAGTCAGTCGTTTTGTATCGCTAGCTACGACATAACTTTGCAATTTTCCGGATAAAAACTATCATATTGTCCTTCCCAGGGTTTCAGACCAAATCCATACCAAATATCATTTAAATCGGTTCAGCGGTTTTAGCGTGAAGAAGTAACAGACAAACAAACAGAGTTACTTTCGCATTTATAATTATTAAGTAAGGATTACAGACAAACTAAACTAACGTACCGTACTCTAACTATAAATACATACACTAGCTTGCGTGTACTGATTTTTATGGTGACAATTTCAAGTTTAACAGTTATTATAAAGACCTAAAATAAAAACAAAAAGAATTTAATTTTAGCTCAGGAAGGTAGCACAATAATTCCCACTGCTTATAAATATAGACATGCAAATCCGCACCGGCCATTTACGCGACAAAAAAAAAACTATTTCTCAAAAGAATCACAATAAATTATTCTAAAACAAGTTTGAGTACAGTTATTTGAGTTGAATATATTTATTGGTTGTTTGATATCCTAGACCGGCCGCGTTCTGAGCTAGGCGACCGGAGTTATTTATTTACTCGCGTCTCTCTCCCACTCCGTGCTGTTTACAGGCCCAGGAGGTTAATTTACCTTTGTTATTCCGGCATTGTTTGACGTTTTAGCTGCACTCTATGGCAATTACCATATTTTGGTATTCCGTTTAGGCGGCTGCTGGCGGTGCCTTTTAAGAATTTCCGAACTCACTAACGGGTTCAAAAGTGTCTGACCGAAAAGGCTGACTTGTTGAGAACTCTAGACCTGTTCGCGTACCTATTTAGAATACGGATACGTACCTATCGCAGAGCCACCGGTGTCGATATCAAAAGATTTAAACGCTCTGTGCAGACTTGTCATCAGATTTATCAGATCGGATAAAGTGCTAGAAAATATTGCAAATCTAACACCCTTTACAATAAGGTCGTGTTCATTTCAAATATCATAAAGCTCCGCTCCGATACATCTGATAGTGACTCACAAAAGCTACTAAACGAAATAAAGAGCTATACGTACCTAAACACCAATATCTAATAAGAGTACAAATAAGTTGTTAGTCGAGCTTAAAGCCCCACTGTGACTCAGAGATGCGTTATTGCAACGTCGCTGAATCATACTGGATTCGCAACTTGCAAAAGCTGTCGCGAACTCCAAAGTGCAATCACATGTATAACGGTGCAAAAAGACTTCAAAACTTAAGTAATACAAATCGATTAACGCCAAACTTTTGCTTCGCATAAGAGCCACACGAATTTGCAGGATGTAAAACACTGCATAATCGCATTTATCGCGATTAACTTAAAGACAGTTCTCGTTTTGCGTCTCGGCTGGCAGTTACGCTGCCTGGTACATCAGATATTGCAGTTGGATATGCTTTAAATAGAATACTCAGTTTAGATGGTAAATAGTTAGAACAAAGGGTGTCAGCTGACCTCGGTAGACGTCGTCGTAGAGCGGCGCGAGCGCGGCGTCGGGCGCGGCCCAGCGCGCGGCCTCGGGGTACACCATGGCCGCAAGCATGCGCGTGCGTCGCCGGCGGCGGGTGCGCGCGGACTGGCGCGCCGCCGACCCTGCGCAAGTGCAGGGAGGGCTCAACACCTTACAACAGCACGGCGCCTCGAAGATCCTCCAGAAAATCTTAATTTTAATTTATTAAATAAAAAAAAAAAAAAAAACTTTATTTGCATTTAACAGAAGTTTTACATAAAAGGTTGAGGCCTCCCATTAAGTTGGAACTTGTGTTAGGAGGCCTCGCTCTTCCATGAAAAAAATTATTACTAAGACTATAACTAAACAAAACTTAAACCTAAATAAAGTGTGTGTGTGTGTGTGTGTGTATGAGTGTATGTATGTGAGTGAATAAAGTGATGTTTTTGATATTTTTTTTATTTCATTCTTGATACCCTTTTTGCTAATTGTACTTACATTGTCATCCAACTAAGGATAATTCAACGTTTAAAAGGCACATTGAAACAATTACTTTACTCACCCGCGACTTCGCGAAAAAACGCGGATGAGCAAAGTAATTGTTTCTGGCCTAGTTTGACCTATGGCCTTTCAAGCAGAGGGTCGTGGGTTCAAATCCCGGCTCGCACCTCTGAGTTTTTCGGAATTTACGTGCGAAATTACATTTGTAATTTACCATGAGCTTTAAGCTGAAGGAAAACATCGTGAGGAAACCTGGGAAGAAATCCAATGGTGTGTGTGAAGTTCCCAATCCGCACTGGGCCCGCGTGGGAACTACGGCCCAAGCCCTCTCATTCTGTGAGGATGCCTGTGCCCTGCAGCGGGACGTATATAGGCTGGGATGATGATGATGATGATGATTAATTAGGACCTAATTATTAGGTACTAGGTAGGCTGAAACTAGTATTGGCCCTTTGCTCCACACGCTCACAGTCCGCCCCTGAACCTAGAAGCTCCTTTTCGAAGTCGGTTAAACGTAAAAGCGTACAAGCCGGTGTTGCGCGGGAGTGGCCGCGCCGGCGCGCGCTGCGCTGCGCCGCTCACTTTCGCACGCTCCGCGACACTACTTTAATTGCAGCCGCTCGCTGCAGCAAACCGGATTGATTGTCTCCCTCGGACTGCGAGGAACCGCACGCGCAACGCCAGGAGCCTTATTTAAAACACAAATATCTCTAGCAGTTGCTAGTTACTATAACATTCTGATAGGAACCCTATGTAGACTGGTTAGATCAATCTGCCAGAATCGATATTTGCTAGTAGCAAAATTTCCATTTGCATTATTTCTCAGATGCTTTTTTTCTCACTATGGTTTTTTACTGAAGCTTATTATATTAACTCAGCTTGTTAGCTTAACTCATAAGTAATAAAAAAAAAATTAATATCATGGGACAATTCACACCAATTGACCTAGTCCCAAAGTAAGCTAAGCAAAGCTTGTGTAATGGGTAGTAGGCAACGGATAAACATACTTATATAGATAGATACATACTTAAATACATATTAAACACCCAAGACCCGAGAACAAATATTCGCATTTTTCATACTTACAAATATCTGCCCCGACGCGGGAATCGAACCCGGGACCTCAAGCTTCGTAGTCAGGTTCTCTAACCACTAGGCCATCTGGTCGTCAAAACAAAACTCATCAATTTAAACTCAGTAAATAAGCTATCAGCAAATTCAATCCTAATTTTCCATTTATTCATTTCCGTCCTAAAATTTCCATGAGTTAACGCGACTCTTAGCTGCAGAGAAAAAAGTTTAATAATTAATTTTGTAATTAAGTAAATAAAGTGACATAAAATTACAATTCAGTTCCATTTAATAACTACCAATTCATTCAGTTCAATTCACTCATTACAATGATTCAATTTAGTTTAATTCAATTCAATTATAAGTTATAGATAAGTATATTGACATTTATTAATTTTTTATTTTTGATATTATTTATTTATTTGTTTGACTGATGTGTTGGAGCCTTATTACTACCTTTATTAATTTACATATAATTTATAAATACTAACATAGGTGATAAGAATAATTGATACTAACACATTATCCCTTTATATAAATTTTTCTTTTTATCATCATACTTATTGTGTGCCTATGGATGGAAACGTCTGACAATAAATGATTTTTTTTTTTTTATTCTGTATGTAGGCAAATGGACTCTTTTACATGTAGTTTTTCATACAACTGGCTCTAAAGGCCATAATTGCCAAAAATAGTCCGAATTACATTTACTTTTTGCAGGACTATTCATAGGGTGCCTTAATTAAGAGGGTTTATACCTGCTGAGCTGGCAACGTTGCATTTTTGTTAGTTTTTCTCGATTATTCCATAAAAATTGAATGAAAATTGAAAATGTTTTGAATACAAATTGTTCTAATATATAAGTTAATGTGTCTACTGCAATAATAAATCGTGATAAGACTTTTATTTTCTTTAAAAACCGTTAGGTAATAATTTGTTCGTTTTTAAAGAAAATAAAAGTCTATCACGATTTATTATTGCAGAAGACACATTAACTTATATATTAGAACAATTTGTATTCAAAACATTTTTAATTTTCATTCAATTTTTATGGAATAATCGAGAAAAACTAACAAAAATGCAACGTTGCCAGCTCAGCAGGTATAAACCCTCTTAAATAAGTAGGTACTTAATAGCTACCTAATTTTTCTGAGCGGGCGAGCTTTTATTTAGATACACTTCAAATATAAAAGGCATTTTTGTTGCATGGCATGTTATCCTAACCGACATAATAATAATCATGATTACAGCCAGTACCATTTTCTGATAAGTTTTGTGCGCTCGCGCCGCCTATAAAAGACTTCAACGCGCGAGAGATTTGTCACGGTTAAAATAAATAAATAATTCCTAGTTAAGAACGACATTTGACTATGGTATTACATTTGAATTATAATATACCAAATGGGTATACTATTGCTTTAATGGATTAATTATTAATATACTTTTACAACTTTTGTACAGTCAAGTGCAAAAATATGGGTGCAGCAACGTGTTCATAAAATATGTCCCATAGCTCATTATGCTGTCGAATTACGGTGTCGGTAAACAATGATGAGAGGATTACATCGATACATATTTTTGCACTTGGCCGTACAATAACTAATCTCTCTGTCTGCAATAAACTGACTTTATAATTTTACTAGCTGTTGCCCGCGACTCCATCCGCGAAGAATAGGGGTATAGTAAAAATAGCCTACGACCTATTTATTCTCAGACCTACCAAAATAGAGAAAAAATTTCATAAAAATCGATCGAGCCGTTTCGGAGGAGTTCGATAACAAACACCGTGACACGAGTTTTTTATATAAGTATAAGAATATTTATTAATTTATTATTCTGTTACGCAAACCTTCAGGCAGCGTCAGTGTTAATTTTACCAACAAAGTTTGACCTAAAAAACCGGCCAAGTGCGAATTGGACTCGCACACAGCACGTTATAAATAAATAAATAATTAAAGTATGTTTGTAAATAAAAAAAATATATATACAGGGTTATTTTTAATTCACTGACATCCTCTTAACCCTGAATTCCTATCACTCAAACAAATGGTTTTTGTTTTACGACTTTGTAAAATGAAGCACTTTTTTTCCCATACAAATACACAGAGTATCGTAAAAATAATAGGAAATCTCAAATTTTCAAAATGTTATTACACCAAAAATATTAAGTTATGACAAAAGCCGTAAAACAAAAAACATTTGTTTAAGTGGTAGGAGTTTAGGGTTAAAAGGATGCTAGTGAATTACAAATAACCCTGTATTGTATTTTGCTAATTTTTGCCAAATTTTTATACCTCCACGAAGGCAATGCTATGGGCCAGTGCTATTTTACATACAGAATTGAGGTTTCTGTGCCAGGCTAGTTGGAGCTAGTATCATGAGACCTATTTGACAATTTTGAAATCTCTACCACTTTTAGGATTGGTTTAGGTAGGTGTAGGTATAACCAAATCAGCTTAATTAGGAACACATATTGGAATGCCCAAAAATATGTCTCACTATATGACCTGCTACCCGGTATATATCTAGTCCTATTTGTGTTAATTTCCTACTAACCCTGGTTTTCTCTCTCTTTCGTAGTATACTATAGACTCATTTTTATCTAAAAATCTTGGAGGAAACAAAACGTCATACTCATACTGATCTTACGATTCTAACTAACGTCCTGTCACAGGTATATCCAATACCCGTCGTCGTCGGTGACTCTCTTTTTGTTGTTAATATTTATGTGCGGTGGTGATCAGTTTCCATCAGATGACCCGCTTGCTCGTTTTCCTCCCTCTCATAATAAAAAAAACCTACTAGGAACAGCCTTAATTTTTGTTAAACGATTTTATAATGAAATGACCTTTTTTTTTCATTTTCATATCTAATTATATTCACGTGTCAGAAAACCTTCGTTGGAACTTGCTTCTCGTAGAATTTATCTGTCAACGGATTCAGTTGCTTGTTTAAATTATGTCCCCATATATGTTTTAATGACTGGCCTTATTGTACTGGCTGACAAAGTAAGCAAATTAAGATACTAAACCGATTTTTATTGGTTGGTCGTGCATTCTCGTATAATTGAGACATTTCGTATGGACATTACTGCTTTGACCATACAAGTAGGACAGTTTAAATATGGAAGGTGTTTTTTACAATTCACCATCCCAGCTTATATACGTCCCACTGCAGAGCACAGGCCTCCTCTCAGAATGAGAGGGCTTGGGCCGTAGTACCCACGCGGGCTCAGTGCGGATTAGGAATTTCACACACACCGAATTTATTCGCTGGTGTGTTAATTTCCTCACAATGTTTTCATTCACCGTGATAAATTGCAAATGTAATTTTGCACGTAAATTCCAAAAAAGTTAGAGGTGCGAGCTCAGGCTCAAACCCACGATCCTCTGCTTGAGAGGCCATAAGTCAAACCACTAGGCCACCACGGCTTTTTACAATTAATCCGAAATATTTGAACAGATTTATTTATTTTTTTGAGATTTTGGATGCGAATGGCGCAGGGCAGGGGCGAACCTTGGGAAGCCTATTTTAAGAGGCTGACAACACCTAATTTTGTTGAAATTGATGTAATTTAAACAGTTTTTTAAGAAAAACTGTTTGTTCTAGCACATCAAAAGAATTATATGTTAATATTCATCATATTTCAAAGACCGTGGACGGACTCGATACATAATTGGACGAAATCGGCTTGATAGAAAATAATTGCAAAGATAGGTCTTAAAATCATCATTAAACGGTTCTATGTCTTTATTTTTTTGGCGTATGCGTCTGCAATTAAAAACATGAAGTCAACATATTCATACCTAAACCGCTAACGAGTCATATTTCACAAATAATCCACAGTTTTTTTTAAATTCAATATTTGCCCGATAAATTTCAATATGCCCGGCTGCCCAGTAATAGCGGCATCTCGTTTACTCCGATACAAATAGACAGTGTGCGCCGACGTTGGTGTTGACAGCGTCTTAATTAACTGAAACAATTACTTTGCTCACCTGCGACCTTACTATAGTTATGTTTAAGAAGAAATGCGTGTTCATGCAGTTCCTCCACCTCCACACTGTACGAACACACACAAATCACACAAACCCAACTATCACCACCACCAAACTACACTGACGCGTTTCGAACTTAAAGGTTTCGAACTCAACCAGTACCTCTACCATGACTTACACTAGTTTACAGTGACCGCACTCGATAGCGACTGCGTAAATGATTTGTATGGAGTATGCTTAGTATAAGTTTTTACTTCACGAAATACTTCTCGATCGCGTTTTCGTAAAAAAATCAATTACTAGGGAAACATAGACAGCGCCTCCGCGCACACGCGTCCATGTTTCCATAGAATTGAAATTTTTACGTAAACGCGATCGAGAAGTATTTTGGTGAAGTAAAACTTATACTAAGCGTAGAGATTCCATACAAATCATTTACGCAGTCGCTATCGAGCACAGTCACTGCAAACTCATGGTAGTGGTACCGTAAGTGACCGCTAGAGGCGCTGTACACGATTCTCCATACAAATCATTTACGCTGTCGCTAGCGAGTACGGTCACTGTAAACTAGTGTAACTCATGGTAGAGGCACTGAGAAAGAGGCCTATACATATGTTCAGCAGTGGACGGCTTTCGCTAAAATGATGATGACGAGCTAGCATACCTGCAGGGTTATTGTATAACGTTTCTGACACTTGCCTTCGCAATCACTATTAATCTATCTAATACCTTTAGACGAGCAATTCTTTATATATATATACGCATGCAGAAATATACGGGCTTAACTCAAAATCGTGGATTATGGTAAATTGAGTTTAAAGTTTAAACTTTAAAATCAATTTACCATAATTCACGATTTTTGAGTTAAGCCCGTTTATTACTAAGCATGCGAATACATATATATATACCTATATAATCAGGATCTCGGAAACGGCTCCAACGATTTCGATGAAACTTGGTATGTGGGGGTTTTTGGGGATGAAAAACTGATCTAGCTATGTTTCATTTTCAGAAAATCGCTTTTACTTCTGTTTTCCGGCTATTTTTGTTTGCATTAGAATACACAGCTAAATTTCGCCGGCTTCGAGCAAATCATAATAGCACAGTAGAAATCGGGTGGTCGCGGATCCAGCTGACCTCGGTTCGATTCCACGTTTTTTTTAAGGCTTTTAGTTTTTTTTAAGTTTATTTTAATGAGAAAACGTCAAGTTTCTTCTTTTGTGAGAAAAAGTATTATAGGGAACGTGCAGTAACTATAGGCGGCAGCACTAATGCGACAGAAGAGACACTATGCGAACAGTAAGGCCCATACTACACGGGCGGTTCTCCCGCCGCGGGAAACCGCTTCTGAACCGCCACTAGATACAATTTTATATTGAAGTTGTATGGTGCAAACTCCACTGCGCAGCACCGTCGAGCGGTTTCCCGCGGCGGGAAACCGCCCGTGTAGTATGGGCCTAAAACAAACTTATCAAGGTAAAACAATCAAATTGATGGCACCCTTATGGCACCAGTTGGCAGCACCGTCTATGTGCACGTTCCCTATTGGGAGCACAGAACAGGAAAAACCGGTTGTCTGTAAAGTCGGTTTACGGATGATAGTTTAACGTGACTCACCCCTCCACCCCCTCCGGTGTTTTTGTCAAATATCTTGAAAACGGTGCATCCTACGGTAAAATCAATGAAATTTTCATCCCCCTTTGAAACCCCGAACCCCCTCCCCCGCCCCCCCCCTCCCTCGCACATATATAATCAGAATCTCGGAAACGGCTCCAACGATTTCGATGAAATTTGGTATCTGGGGGTTTTCGGGGATGAAAAATTGATCTAGCTTGGTCTTATCTCTGGGAAACCGAAAAACGCTTGGTACCGAGTTTCAGCCCGAGCAGAGCTCGGTCACCCAGGTATTATGTTGTATACATGGAAGCCCTGGGGCTTTGTTATTGTCATAAATATTATAATGAATGGCCCCTTCACTCTCTAGCTTCTAGCTCTATGTGCATTAGGTATAGGTAAGGGGTAAGGTATAGGTAACGCCACCAGAGTTGAGGCCACGCCCACAACCACATCTCATGTAATGACAGCGGGATTTTGACGTTGTGTTGACGTTTGATTTTGGTTGTGTGCGTGGCCTCAACTCTGGTGGCGTTACCTATACTTAGTTTAAATTCTATATTGTGCTCATCCTATTTGGTTCTGAACGAATAAACAACTGTATTACAGTACCTGGCCACAAAGATTGCACACGGTCTTTGAAAAAAGACTCGGCAAATGTCGAACATTTGCAGTCTTTTTCCAAAGACCGATGTGTTTTTTTGTGTTACATACACACACACACTGAAAAAGACTGCAAATGTCCGACATTTGCAGAGTCTTTTAGGGATGACGACTGGGTTAAAAATTGGTCATTCTAATTAGTCCGTCATTTAGATTATGGGAAAATATGGGACACGTATTTTTTGGTTTATCAAATTATTAAAAAACGACAAAGATATAGATCATCAAACTTCCGGAGTGGGGGCTTGTGACGTCACCCTTAGGTAAAAATTGTACCATATAGTGACGTCACTCGAAACTTCTAAGCACTGTATCCTCCTCATTTTTTGTTTGTCAAACATAAGAAAAAATACGTGTACAATATCTTTTAATAATCTGACGGACTAAACAGTTTTTATTTTAGTCGTCTAGCCTATCTTCATGACCGGGTATTGTATGGAGCTGTTTCGGTCACGAATTATCCGTTCTGGTTTCTCCAGCCCTTTATTAGGTACCTATCGCGTGATGTGATTTCAAAAATCGGTCCCCAGTTCGCTTTGGATTCGCGATAAAAACATGCGGTGTCATTAGCCGCCGCTCCCTGTGCATTTATTAATCTTATTCGGAGAAATCGGCGCATCCCTCCCTCCCCCTGCTTCTTCCTGCGCCCGCGCACAGACTCGTTGCAGTACGACAACATCGCTTTGACCTTGCGAAAAACTGGGAGACTTTTGAAATTCGAAGCTCGTATCGTACCATCTCGCTCGCTCTTGTATTTAATACAAGCGAAAGTGGCATGGCACGACACAAAGATCGAATTTTGAATTTAGAAGTCTGCCTGCATTTGAAATCACGCGGTTCGAAAATACTAAGTGATGGAACAGCCCTAGGTTGAGCCTTTGGGCACAGAATAAATAATACTACAAGCTTTGGGCGAGTATGTACCTACGGATATTTTTCTATTCTTTCTTTTGCTCTCATAAATATTCAATTTTTAATTTGTATGGACCTGATCTGAAAATATAGGTATAAAAAACTTTTATTTTTATTTTATACGGGTTCTGTTTTTGGATTGACAAGAACAACAAGTTCGTATACTTATTTAGCAATAGAATCTGCAGGTATGTAAATTTAGCCGCCTACATCTGTGACAACGGTTCCGCCAGTATTGTTTGGAAAATACCGACATTCAAAAGAGAAAATTGCCAGTCTCTACATAAGATATCCTTATTGGCTCGAGATAGAAACATTTACCAAGACATGTAGTATTGTTTTCTTTTTATCGCACGTAATTTTGATTGTTTGCGTATTTTTAGAAATTTTCTTCTTTCACCTAGGTTAACTGGAAGAAATGCATTATGTTTATTTATACTTTTATTTGATTTTTTTATGTGCAATAAAGAGTTTACATAGCGAATTAAAGTATCAGGTCTACATTACTGTCACTCATTCCAAGTTGACTTGAAGTCGATAATAATATACATAGATCGTATTTTAACCGCACTCATTTGCAGCAAAAAGGTTGTATGTACCTTGGTACGAGATTCAGATTCTTCCACTATATGATTTTAATGAGAGTATGTCAAAATACATAATGTTTAAACGACCAATGGACGAAATATGTACATAAATAGACGATTTTTTTTTGATCGTACAATTTACACATTGGTATACTTACGTTAGATTAGGATTATTTGTAGTGGTAGAGCCATATTGTAGCTAGCCGCTGCATCACGAATGGGCCGGCTCGTCCGGGGCAGTACCACCCTCTCTCAGAACACCGGCGTGAAGCAGCAGTACTCCCTGCTGCGTTTCGTACGGTCAGTGAGACGCCGGCGGCGGCGGCGCCTGGGGCCCAATACCTCTCCCCCTCCCCTATTCCCTCTCCTTTTTCCATAGGGCTGACAACGCACTGGCATCGTATAAAGCGCTGCGGGTGTCTATGGACAGTGGTGATCATTTAACATCAGGTGACCCACTAGTTCGTTTGTCTGACCACTCTAACATAAAAAAAAAATATCATCGTGTCTCAGTGGCAGTGGGCAGGGCCCATCGCTCGTAGAACTGATGGCCGATGGGGCAAAATGGTTCTCGAGTGGAGTCCACGGACCGGAAGACACAGTGTAGGTAGGCCTCCAACAAGATGGAGCGACGACCTGGTTAATGTTGCGGGTTCGCGTTGGATGCTGATGGCACGGGACCGATCTGTTTGGCGAGCCTTGGGGGGGGCCTATGTTCATCAGTGGCAGAAATGATGGTGATTATGATGCTACCGTGAGACTCATAGTGAAAATAAACGGATCACTCAAGTCTTAAAACGAGTTTAACTCGACATGTTTCGGGCTAATCCGTAGCCCTTCCGCGCGTTTGGCAGCCGCCGTGACGTGCGACTCCGAGAGGATGGGCTACGGATTAGCCCGAAACATGTCGAGTTAAACTCGTTTTAAGACGTGAGTGATCCGTTTATTTTCACTATGATGATGATGATTAGGTATCATGTGTTTTGTCCGTTATTTTTAAATTGTTTGTAATTTGATGTCACTGTACTGCTTTTGGTGATCAATAAAGAATATTTGTATTGTATTTGTATTTGTTTGTTGTAAGTTGTCCGATATATTTTTTTATTTTTTTTATTGTATTGACTAGCGACCCGCCCCGGCTTCGCACGGGTGCAACTATATTATGCATACATACAAACCTTCCTCTTGAATAAATCTATATATTAAAAAAACCGCATCAAAATCCGTTGCGTAGTTTTAAACATCTAAGCATACATAGGGACAGACAGCGGGAAGCGACTTTGTTTTATACTATGTACCTACCTACATGCCGATTCACAAGAGTTGGCACGAATGGATCGAATGAGTGAATGAAAGTATCTATGTGTTACCTATTTGAAAACACTTCACACAAATATGAAATGTCATGCATCAGTCATTTTCCTACAAATATGACAAAGTGACATTGCTTTCGTTCAATCCATTCGTGCCAGCTTTTGTGACTCGACCTATAGTGATAGTGAAGTGATACACGTGAAGTGGTATATCATTTATACTGTTATCCTACTACATTTAACTTATTTACTGCGGCAGGACGTTCACTCACTGTATGACATTACCTTGGATAAATGTTACGCGTGGTACTCCTCCAACAAGCTAGCTAAAGCTTTATTGCGGTGCTGTAAAAGCTAAATTTACTAAATAAATGGTAGGCTTGTAAAGGCACATATCAAGTTATAAATGTTAATATATAATATACCCACTTTAGACGTAAATGCAATATCGCATAGGCAGGCGGCCTATTAAAACCTAACTAGGTATTTCGTATTTTACAACCTAACTGGTCTTATCTCGTAGTTGTAACTGCATGATATTATGTAGGTAGGTATACTTACTTAGTTTTAACGCATTCACTTGCCACCTGACTTCCACAGGTGCCACCGACGAACATGTGCGTTCAAAATGTATGATTAATTTTGACAGCGGCACTGGGCGAAGTCCCTAAAACGCGTATATTGCGTTGGTGGCAGTGAATGCGTTAGGGCAGAGACTAACATAGAACCTTTTCATATTAACCTCCAGTTTTCGACTTTCTGTTAAGTTCTTGTTACCTATCTCAAGTGAAGGCGTGGCGGCCTAGTGGTTTGACCTATGGCCTCCCCAGCAGAGGGTCGTGGGTTCAAATCCCGGCTCGCACCTCTGAGTTTTTCGGAATTTATGTACGAAATTACATTTGTAATTTACTATGAGCTTTACTCATGGTAAAAAACTATCGTGAGGATGCCTGCATACACCTGCAAAGAAATTTAATGGTGTGTGTTTTGTTCCTAATCCGCACTGGGCCCGCGTGGGAACTACGGCCCAAGACCTCTCATTCTGAGAGGAGGCCTGTACCCTGCAGTGGGACGTTGTATAGGCTGGGATGATGATCTCAAGTGACATTTGTCTGTGATGCTGCGTCTGTTTTTTTTATTTACTACTACTAAGCTGAGTTTAGGCATACGACAAAAAATGTGCAAGTTGCATTACATTGCGAGGCAGTAAAGTGAACGAGATTTAGGTGGTCAATCGTGTGCCGCAATGTAATGAAACTTGTACGGGTTTTCAAGCAGGTCAAAACTGGGCTTTATTTATTCTACAAAGTTAATATTCTAAAATAAAATATCTAATCTTTAATCAATAAAATAAAATATTGACCTAATCCCAAAGTAAGTATAGGTTGTGTTAAGGGTACTAGGCAATGGATAAAAGACGAAATAAACGCTTGTAAACACAATAGTACCTAATAAGAGGTGCTCGTAGATATGACTAACTTTGAATAACAAGGTCACATTGTCATCCATTAGTATGCGACGCTTGACTGCTTCAAGTGACTTTATTGTTGCCACTTGAGGCATTGCATTCTTAAATTACTTCGTAAAAAAATATACTTTTTGGTAGGTATTTGACACAGAACAGAAAAAAACTAGTTTTTTCTGTTCTGTGGTATTTGATGTATTTTTTTTTAATTTAGCTAGGCATCTACTTCATTTAGAAATGACACGTTTTTATACATTACTAACCTGTTAATGTTAATGTTAGCTCTGTCCGCGAAGAATATGGGTATAAAAAACAGCCTACAACCTATTCTCAGACTTACCTACCAAATACAGATAAGAAAGTTTAATAAAAATTATTAATTAGATCAGGGTTTCCCAACCTTTTCTTAGTCAGGGACCACTTTTATATTAATCTTGTTAGCAGGGACCATTAACCCTTTCATCGCCGCGCCTCGACAAAACGTTAACCTGCTTTGAATCTTATGTCATTGTGTCAAGGTCACTTTGACACTGTACTTTGTGACACCTATATGTGTCGTTGGCGTTGAAAAGGTTAAGTAGGTATTATACTTAATAAAAATAATAAACTGTAAAAATCAAACTGAAACTTTAGTAAAAAACTCAAGAGGAAATTAAAAAATCATTTAATTTAAAATCATTTGCGGACCATATTTTGGCTTCTGCGGACCACTGGTTGGGAACCACTGTATTAGATGACCTTAGAACTTGTAGAGCGAGGGCCCTTTGTCCAGAACTTTATTTTGCAGTTTTATGAAACAATAGATCCAACAAACAAGCATGAATATGTACATTAAAGAAAAACGTTTCAGCAAAACATATTGAAAACAATATTAAAAGCTGAATTTTAGGGGCAAACAAAATTACTCTTTCCTAGGTTTCCAGTTAATCTATTTTCAAAGTTATTATGGTCATGGTCAAGCTGTCTCTCACCTCAGCTAGGCTTATATAATAATATAATAAATATATATATTTTTTTTTATGTTAGAGGGGCCAGACAAACAAACTAGTGGGTCACCTGATGTTAAATGATCACCACTGTCCATAGACACCCGCAGCGCTTTACGCGATGCCAGTGCGTTTTCAGCCCTAAGGAAAAAGGAGAGGGAATAGGGGAGGGGGAGTGGTATTGGGCCCCGGCGCTCTCACTCACCGTACGAAACGCAGCAGGGAGTACTGCTGCTTCATGCCGCTTTATACCTTTATAAATGCTATCCATGCACACCAATACACACTTTTTTGCAGCCGTAAATGATACCATGTTTCTCATTAGTATAGCAGGTTTGTTATCTATACTAATATTATAAAGCTGAAGAGTTTGTTTGTTTGTTTGTTTGAACGCGCTAATCTCAGGAACTACTACTCCGATTTAAAAAATTCTTTCAGTGTTAGATAGCCCATTTATCGAGGATGGCTATAGGCTATGTATCATCACCCTAACACCAATAGGAGCGGAGCGGAGCGGAAGAATGTTTGAAAATCGGGAGTTTTAGTTAGTTATATGGGCAATGTGCCTTGCCCACTGCCACTTGCATCTGGCAATTCTTGAAGCTATGTCGGTGACTTTAGTTTTTGCATGCATTTCATCATTTGTAATGCAATCCCTCAATTATATGTTGTAATCTATCACATGAGTTGCGGGCAACCAGTACATGAAAGTAGTGATTTGTTGTTAATTGTGGCATTCTAAGGTACCTTTAATCAACAGTGGATGTTGTTCAGCTGATGATGATGGTGATGATGAACCAAATAATTATCAAATAACTATCAACAAACAGTTATCTTGATATTTTCCAATCTAAGTACTTTGTAATATTTGTGCAGTATTTGGGATGAGAAGCAAAACAATATTTCATTGCTTAACAACTTTAATGTATATTTAAATCATATAACAATAGTGGTACTGTACAAACAAGTTTTTAAACTTACATGAACTAATTAGTAGCTTGCTGTTTTCTTTATCAACCACTCTATGGACCATTTTCACAAGACCAGTATGATTACGCCAGTAGCATTACATTGTAGCGCTTAAACAATCACATGTAACTCGATAGTCCTGCGGCCCCGCAATGTAATGCTACCGGCAATGCTCTTCTGGATTCAGGTCCATTAACCTACAGCGTTTTTTGACTTAAAATTATTAATTTGTCTTTTGTTTAGATTTGGCGGGAACAGGTGCCGTGGGCGCGGCCGCGGCCCTCTGCTGGGCAGCCGACAGCTGCGGCGTCTCGGTCGCCCTGGACCTCAACTCCTTCTCCGCAACAGCATTCACCATCTTCGTCACATTGGCTTTCATCTTATTCCTCTCTATAGCCGTCGCCTTACTTTTAACAGGCGCATTAATCCGCTTGGTTACAGCCTTGCCTTTCGATTTTCCTTTCTTGCTTTTAGCACCCGCTGGTAACTTGCTTTTTACTTTTAATTTTCCTTGAGCCATCTTATTTTTATTTACGATAAAACCTAATGCGACGTAGATTTCGTGTTTTGAGGAAAAACGTGTTTTTGACATTGACGTTTGAGATTTTGACGTTAAAGTTTCGTTCAGAAATTATTGACTGTCAAAACGTTCGAGGCAATAACAAAAACGCCCAAAATCTATTTGGAGTTCATCCACCATTACCATTACCTCTTTTTATTTCATTTTCTAGATTTTTTTCCGAACAACAGTGGATCTTACATTTTATACCGACAAAATTGTCCATAATGGACAAAGCCATATTTAAAAAAAATAAACTATTTAACAAAGCGTCCCTAACCGTATACATACGCTAGCTGGCTGGATAGGATTGCGAATTAGTACGCAACATGGCAAATAAAATGTAGAGCCTGCGTCGCGTTACCACTAAAATTGCACCACTGTTACTTTACACCATTTACCATTGATCCTCAGTATTTAATGCTACGTCCTATGTACTGGCCTTATACCTACTACGAGATTAAATTTTCGAACTTTGTGTCGTGCCGTTCCGTTCTTGTTAAAAGTATTAAATTCAAGAGTAACAGAGACTGGACGATACGAGCTTCAAATTTCGAATTTGGCAGTAGTAGCCCCTCTGCCTATTTAGTCAAAACTGTATCAAACTGCGCTTTCGTATTATACTTAACAGGGTGTTTGGTAAAGAATGGTTAATCTTTGACCTAAGGAGAGAACATCTAAAACGATCCAAAAAAGTAGATTTAGATGCAGTGGCACTATTTATGACATATTTATGAAGGCTTTTTTTCCAAAAAAAATACAGCACCCTTGTTTACATTTTTGACTGTGGTACTTTTTTAATAATTTTTTCTTATTCTATTTTTTGTCTCAATATTGCTGAACACAATGACATATGTTATCAGATAAGCATCACCATCATCACTTTTTTTTTTTTTGCAAATAGGTCCTAAGTTTGGTTAGGTCCTAACCTTGGGGTGCGAAGTCGGAAACCTCCTCGAGTGCCCGGGCGTTACCACTCCCTTCTGTCCGAGGCGTAGGCCTCATGGGGTGGGGAAGGGTAACGCTTGGGACGGTGCACCCTGGGCAACAACGGTTAATTAATTCCTTAGGGATTTAGTTAACCGTTGGCTAATATCCGACTGGGGGGGTGGGGGTCAGCAATCTCCACATGTGCCCGGGCCACCAGGCCTACGACTAGATGGCCTGGGCTGCACGACCGTTACGGTTCTCCCCTGTTAACCCTGGTGGTTAAGGGGGAGAAGAGTAGCGGTTGGGCTCATAGCCTGTGGCGATTGTCTGACTTGGGGGGGGGGGTTGTCAGCAATTTCCACATGTGCCTGGGTCGGTACGGGAATACACGACCTAGGCTGCACGACCGTTACGGTTCTCCCCTGTTAACCCTGGTGGTTAAGGGGGAGAAGAGTAGCGGATGGGTCCACGACCTGTGGCAATTGACTGACATACTGGGGGGGTAGGGGTGGTGAGGTGAACCCGTAACTTGTTGCGGGGGATCCGAGCCAGCGGGCCCATTCGTGGGTCCGCAGAGAGGACGGCGTCTCGCCCTTGGGCGGACGCCTTTGACGTAGGCGATCCCGAACTCAGTACCTGCTCTGCCACGGCGGACAGGGAAAGGCGAGGGGGAGCCTGGTGGGCGGAAGCGACCGTGCCCTCGGTACCGCTCTGCCTCCAGAGCAGGACATGAGGGCGCGGAAGCTAACGTGAGGGCACGTAACCCCGGCTTGTCGGGAACGTGGGCATCTGCGGAAGCCACGAGGAGTAAACCTCTTTAAACAATCCTTCACCAGCGGAGGAGGCCGGGGAGTGCCGAGCCCGCATTGCACGGTGTCGACAGAGGAGCCCCATCCCGGGGCGGCCAGTGGGCGTTGCGGTGACTCCTTGTGCTCCCGTGGCGTTCACAATGGCAAACGAGGGAATCCGTGTGGTTTTTAGTGGGTAGGCCCGTAGGGGAGAGCCCCACATACCTCCGTTTCCCCGAACGGTGACGATGCATAAGGTGCATTTTCCACACCAAAAAAAAAAAAAAAAAAAAAAAAAAAAAAAAAAAAAAAAAAGGTCCTAACCTTGAGTTTGTGAAAAAAAGGTTCGTACTTAAACTTTAATTCGTTTAGGTACCTACATCGCACTTTGAGTTCTTTCATACAGTGAAAAAAATGCACTCAATGAGCAAATTGTCTTAAAATATTTATACCCGTTTTACTTTGGAAACTTGAAAATAAAACGTTATAGAAGTTAGCTGTGGTTTTGACTAACACGATTATTTATGCACTAGATAGAGCTTAGGCGGCATGAAAACGTCCCGAAAAAATATAAGCCAACTGTTGGCTTATATGTCATTTGCGTCATTTGCAGGGTTGCCAATAGTAATATGCTAAAATCCCCAAACGCATTGTCGAAATTCCCCACGTGTGGGGAATGAAAAATTATGTGGGCCGAGTGACTTAGTTTAGAGCTATTGCGAATAATGAATTGTAGCAAATTAATCAAGACTAACAGAAATTTGATGTCAAATGTCGCGTATTTGTGTTCATGCTTAAAATCCCCTCATTTTCCCCGAATTGAAGCTCTCCCCACACATTCCCCAATCAGCTTCACTTTCTCCACATTTTGGGGAATTTGAAATTAACTGGTATCATTAAGCACGCACACAGTGACAACCGGAATGACGTAACGCGATCGTAATATGAAGCTGTCAAATGGACAGGGGGGGGCACACTGCGACTGCAGCGACCTTTTAGTGTTAGGTGTTTGGACGAAGAACTAAATTAGCGGCCATCTTGGTTGACTTATCAAACTTGTCAGTTGTCATTCATCGGCCATGGCCATGGCGTACCAAATTGTACGGTCAAGGACTTTAATTGATAGGCCACTTGCCAATGTTCGTATTTTAGCCGTATGATGCAAATCGGGTTTAGCCGCTTATACTTCGTATATTATGCTGATTTGAATTAGACGGCTAAAGTACGAATAGTGGCAATTAGCCTATCAATTAAAATTACGCGTATTTATAGCTGTACATCACTACCAACATATACATACAGATAGGTATACATCTATAGATACGTCACATTAGTTCTTGAGTAGCCAGCCGTAGGGCGGCAGCACCTTCCATACATGCATATTTGACCATAGAGTTGCCACTCTTGTTCATATAATATTACAATACTCTGTGCAAATGGATTTGTGGAGGTTTTGTATCGCAATGTTTGCAACTGACACTCTAGTGCATAAATAATCTAAGCTAACACGTTTCCATAGTGGGTAAGTAGGGACAGTATAAGTAAACTGAATCGCATACCAGAGTAGGTACTTTTCCACAAGCAATTTCACGATTATTTCTTTGGCAGATGTACTTATGGAATCAAAAGGGTTCACTCTGTACGTGATTCGGTTTCATTGACTGTACCTACCTACTTTCAGTAAGGAAGGTATTGAGTAGGAAGATATTGAAATAAAACGATTACAACATTTTCATAGACTTTTACTCTTAATCGACTGTTGCAGTATATGAATTCGAGTTTCAAGTTAAGAAATATACATAATATATAATATCTAAATATATTTTATGTACAGATAAATAGAAAAGTAGTCGAGTATAATAATTGGCTATCGATAGATCGAGCGGCGAGAGTGCAGGCGACCGGCGAGAAGCGGTGCGGACAGGGCGCACCCCGCCGTAAAACGTCTAGAAAAATAGATAAATCGCTCAAAAACGTCAGGAGTCAGTCGAGAGAGAGAGGAGCGGGGTTGGTTCACGCGTACTCCGTGTCGGTGGAGAGCGAGCGCTCGGCCGGCGAGCGGCGGCCCGGCTCGGGCTCCGGCGGCGCCTCGCCCGCGCCCGCCTGCGCCTGCGCGTACGCCAGGCTCTTCTGGTAGCTGAACAGTTGCCGCTCCAGGGAGTAGTTCTCCGCCTGGAGAGCGGTAATCTCGCGTCTGCGGACAACCAGTTGCTTTCAATTGCGGGTGGGGACGACAAGGAGAGACACGCCAAGATAATTATTCGTCCAATTCAGCTAGTATACCTCTTAAGTTCTAAGGTCTTATTTAAGTCTCTATTGCGTTTTATAATGTTGATTTGATGGGTTGAGTGTCAAATATTTCAAACTAAATACAAACTGAAATATAGATGCACAGAAAAAACCCCAGAAAAAAGACCAATGCTGGGAATCGAACCCAGGTCCTCAGCGTACCGTGCTGCGTGCTTACCCCTACACCATCACTGGTCTAGAGGTTAGCGACGAATTTTTCCCATACATCGTACATTCTAGTCTGTTATAATCACCTTATGCAGTGATAAAGCGCGCATCTATGTTATGCCCTCTACCGAGAGACTTTAACACTCCTTCGGAACTAACCGCTCACCTGGACCAAGAGATGGCGCTACTGTGCAACTCTAAACAAGTTAGGTATGAAGTATCTTTTTCCTGTATTTATTTTTCAACTTCATTTTTATTACTTTTACGGTCATCCCGTGAAAACCATATATTTTAATGTTTATTTAAGTATATAACAACACTCGATCCAGATCCAGAATGATCCAGAAAAGCGTTTAAAGACCGAAAACAGCAGTAACAGCCTAAAAAGACCGAAGTCTGTGCTAGGGCTAGTTTCATAGTAGGGGGCCGTCCATAAATTACGTCACACATGTAGGGGGGGGGGGTCAAGCGATCTGTGACACAAGAACAAAATAATTGCGACTTTCATAGTAATAAGTGTGACTTTCCAAATTTATCGAAATTGGTGTGACGTAATTTATGGATGGCCCCTATAGCGTCATGATTTTAAGAGAGCAATCGGTGTTCACTATTAAGTTTATGGTTAGTTTCAAAAACGTATAGTAGGAAATAAATTACTACATCACAATCTGTCAAATATAAATCAGTCGTATACAAATAAATGAAAATGACACTACAAATTGGAATAAACCACAAAATATTCACCTCATCTGATGCGCTTGAAGGCGACAGAGGTCGTCATAGATATGATAGGTAGCCTGGAACAGCAAGTAGGTCTCGCCCCACTCGAGGCGCACGCGCAGCTCGCCGCCGGCGTGCAGGAAGGGGCAGCCGGGCCGCGAGATGTCCTCCACGCGCAGCGCCGTCTCCATCATGAGGCCCTCGTCGGCGCTCTCCTGCGCGTAGTAGTGGGAGAAGGGGGCGCCCGGGAGCTCCTCGGCGTCGGCCTCGCCGGCGGCCGGGCTCGCGCGCACCAGCCAGGCCGACCAGCTCACGTAGCGCAGGTGGTTGCGCGGCACGTTGTGCACGTCGCGGTAAAGCATGTGCAGGCGCACCGTGTCCGAGTGCGTGTCGCAGCGCAGCGCCCACGCCTGCTTGTAGGGATGCAAGGTTGTAATATCGATAATTATATCGAGGTAATTAAATTATCGATAGTGAACAACAAAACATACACAGTATAAAAAAGAGGAAAACCTAACTAATATTTACAATCATATATTAACAAAAAAAAAAAAGAAAAACCCTAACTAATATAACCGCTTTGGGTCGTACCGGGGGAAAATGTTCCCATAGCACTGGCAGCGTTGCCTCGTTGTATTGCTATCGATAGTTGATAATATCGATGATTTTGGTCGATAATATCGAATTTATTTAAATTTTAATAAAAAATATGCAGTTCACTGAATAAGTGCTTTATTATTATTATATATCAGCAGTTTTTTACATACTTTTCATCGAATGAAAACTAGAAATTATAATAATAATAATATAGAAAACTAGCTGACCCGACAAAAGTTGTTTTGCCATATTAGGGGTATAAAAAATAGCCTACGACCTATTCTCAGACCTACCGAGTACAGATAAAAAGGTTTCATAAAAATCGGTCAAGCTGTTTCGACGGAGTTCGGTAACAAAAACCGTGACACGAGATTTTTATATATTAGAATATACTGTCCAGATAAAATCCAGAAATATTTCTTAACATTGCATACCTCATTATAGCTTGGCGTCAATTGATCCTAAAAATAGAAGCTTGGTCGTGAATTATCGATTTTTTTTCTTAGGATATGATATCGATATTATCGTACTGTTATAGCGCAAATATCGATATTTTACCTTCGATATTATCGGTTTTCCGAAATATCGTTGCAACCCTACCTGCTTGTCGCGGTCGTAGCACGTGGCCGCGCGGCCCGCCGCCGCCACCGACAGCTCGGCCAGCGCCCGCGCGTGGATCAGCTCCACAGTCAGCCGCAGCCCTTTGTGGACGGGGCGCGGCGGCGGGCGCGGCGTCCACGCCGGCGTGCGCCCCTCCGCGTCGCACACGCATTCCAGCACGCCCGATTGCACGCGGCGCTCGCCCTCGCCTATAGCGAACGCGTAGCGCACGCGGCACTGCTGACCCTCCCCCGACAGCCGGACGAGCCGCAGCGAAAGCGGCTCCTTGTTCCACCCGCTCACTGCCACCGTCCAGTCGAACCCGGCGAAGGCGATAGGCGGCGTGTCGACGCGCGGAGCTCGAAGCTCACACGTGTAGAAAGTGCGGACCCGCGACATGCAGAGTTCCAGTTGGAACTCGCCGCGCGCGTCCGCGAACTTAGAGTTGAGCTCGGCGAGCGAGACGCAGCGGCCGCGGCCCTGCGCAGCGCAACCCGCGTTGAAGCGGACCTGCTTGCCGGAGAAACCCTCGTTCGCGGTGAAGTGGTCGCGACTGAGAAGTGTGAAAGTGAAGTCTACATACACGCGCATGCCCTCGCATGCGCCTCGCCACACCAGGTACACTCCTGTTGGAAAACAAATGAGAATTACGTTAGGACTCCACGCGTTGGACTACAAACCTTCTAGTTAAATATTCGATCTGATGAAAAGTTAATAAAATTTCTAATTCATTTGGATGGTCTTTTAGTTTAGCATTGAAATTTCAGAAAGCTAATCTGTGACAGTTCGCCGCCTGTTTGCTTAAGTAAGTAGCCATGAAACTTTATTCCCTAAAGGGACCAATGTTTATCTAGAAAGCCATTTAGACGTCGGCTTTGTTCTTGGAACTGTTGCCAATGTATAATGGTGTCTTTGTAATAACAGTTACGAGTTACACAAGACTTAATTTACAAACTCGAAGCAAATTAGACCGAAAGATTAAGTACCTAACTGTAGGTATGCTACTCGTTAATTAGTTACATTAAATACAAGACCTCACTATACATAATAAATGAAGAACTAGTACTAGAATTTTTGGAGATGTTACCACGTTTGGGCGTGGTATGTTACGTGGTAAGGCAGCAGAGCGGTCGCACGCCACGGCGATGTCCGTCGTTGGCATGATGCCGCAGTCAGACTCTTTTGCGGCGCAACAGTCGCACTCGTACTGACCGAGGGAAGCATCGGCAGAGCGGTTAAACGCCACGTCCCAGCGCTGCCGCTGATGCACGCAGCCGAAGTCCTCCCAGGTGATGTCGTGGTCGGACGCTTTTGTCCGCAAATATCGTAATTGTGTCAAGGCTGGCACTGGTCGAGAGAAGCATCAGCGGAGCGGTTAAACGCCACTACCCAGCGCTGATGCGCTCAGCTGAATTCGTTCGACGGGACGTTGTGATCGAATTCTTTTGTAGCGCAAATATCGTAATTATGTCAAGGCTGGTACTGACCGAAAGAAGCATCAGCGAAGCGGTTAAACGCCACTACCCAGCGCTGATGCGCTCAGCTGAAGTCGTTCGACGGGACGTTCTGGTCGAATTCTTTTGTGGTGCAAATATCGTAATTATGTCAAGGCTGGTACTGACCGAGAGAAGCATCAGCGGAGCGGTTAAATGCCACGGCCCAGCGCTGGTGCGCGCAGCCGAAGTCCTTCGACGTGACGTCGCGGTCGGGCTCGCGCGTGGCGCTGCGCGTGACCACGAAGGTGAACACGTGCGTGTCGCCGCGGTCCCGCAGCCGCGTGGCGCGGTAGAGCAGCGCCATGCGGCCGGCGCGCCGCCGCCTCCCGCGCGCCGGCCCTGCCTGCCTGACAATCAACACTATTTAACATTAAACGTACGCCAACGCTAAATTCCTCTTAAGATATAAGTTGGCAGCCGACCGCACGCAGCAACAGCAGACGACGTGTCGCTAGCTACGCTAGCTACGGAGAAGATTTCATAGAAATAAGGTATAAGTTGGCGTAGCTAGCGACACGTCGTCTGCTGTTGCTGCGAGCGGTCGGCTGCCAACTTATACCCTTATGCTGCAGCCAAATTATCAGGCGATGATTCGTATCCGTTGTCGCGATAAAAATTTCGCGGTACAACGAACACAAACTGCAGGGCCACGCCACATATGCTGCGACCACATTTTCGGGATTACCGACAGGAGCCCGAACACCGTTCGCGTTTGGCCGAATGATTTGTGTTATAGCGAACTGCGTGGCTATACGAGGTCGCGATAGGTCGAACATTCGCCGAATCCCGATAATGTGGCCGCAGCATTACTGTATCGCGGCCATGGAAATACTTAGTACTAAGGCGGGGTTACGCGAAACAGGGTTATGTAAGTAACTCTTAATTGGACGCTGATAATTAGGTAATAACGGATCAACTCACAAAAACACGAAAATTGAGAGAGGCCAAAGCTCTGTTCCACTGGTTTAGAAACAGGCTATTCACTCTAGCTAGCCTTAAAGAGTCCCAGGTTGTACTTTCAGCAAATACCTACAGACTGTGGTAGCAAATTCCATCCCATCAAAAACATTACATGTAAAAAGATGCAAGTGTCGCTCGCTAGGCAGTTTTTATACTGCAAAAAAGTTTTGAGATAAACCAAGTCGGTTATCTTAGTCAGTAGGTACCGGGGGGTGTTCATAGAACTAGTTTTCCACCGATTTGCTTATTTTAAAACCCTGGAGAAATATATTTTACAATGCACATGCTCGGAAAGTGCCTCTTGACGTGAGTCAACAAATCTATAGAAAGTTAGTCATCCCAGCACGCTTCCGCAAGTGTGAAAAAAGTTGTATGGATTTTACTTTCCACACGCGTGCGGAAAAGTAACTTCTTAAATTGCCAAATCTCAAACACTTGTGTCCTAACTAGTGTTTAAAAATGAGACTAGAGAGTTGTCTTTACATATAATTCAGCTTTGCACAAATAAGAAAATGTTTGATGCAACCAAGTGAATATTTACTGATAAAATTAAAAAAAAGTGATACACAAATTTTAATTTCGACAAGTTTTGAAAAAAATTATTTAGTACTAAAATCATTCCTTGACTCCATTTCGGACCGTACGACGTCATGCGCGCGCAATCGAAATTCAACCAATGAGCTTTCAGTGCGCGCGCATGGCGCAACACGACCCAATCATGGTTACCCGTTCGCGCCTGTCATGAAACCCGCCAAAGTAATATTCATGAATTCAATCCGGAGAATTAATTTTAGTTTAGTACATTAAAATGGAGAGTTCAATTAATGAATTAACATCGGACTGTGTGACAGCCTCCTGCCGACTAAGTCGATGCTGAAATATGTAAACACCTACGAGACTTTCCCTGAATGAAAGGTTAATAAGAACGCAACATCTTTTACCGAAAATGTTTAGCCCCAATTTTTTTCCTTGCTTAATGCATTGTAAAACGTTGTATGATATGCGTGTCGAAAGTAGGAAATTCCCAACTCATGTCGGCTAAACCACACTCGCTTCGCTCGTGTGTTTAGATCTCCGCCATTCGTTGGGAATTGTCTACTTTCCGCACTTGTATCATAAATAACTATTATAGTTGTCAAAGAAATAGTACCTAAGCCAAATTAGCTCCAAATTATTTAGCGTAGTAGATTTGATGCTCCACCATTTGTTATTTATGGGAACATTACATAAATTGTTACCTAATAATTAATTAAGTAACAACATGTTATAGTGACCACAATAATATTAGATAATCTTCTTTTTTTAGTGCGCAAAATGACTTGGTCACCGCTCGATTACCTAATGATGTAAGAATAATCGTCAAGGTCAACAAAGTATTATAACAATCCTAATTGAACATAGCGCTGGCCCGGATGCCATGCAGTTTGAATAATACGCATACGACTACTCGTATGACTGACCCTACGGTCAACGTCATAAATAAGTGATCACATTTGTACCTTGTCACGAAATTATGTAACGACTGAATGAAAGTGACAAGGTACAAAAGTGACCACTTATTTATGACGTTGACTCCACGAGTAAAGGGTTGTGTGCAATGGCCAAGTCCTTATGTGAACTAAAAAAAATTGTATGACACTTCTACTGTTTTTTTTTTTCAATCAAATCAATCCATCAAAAATTTTATTGCAAATCACATTACATATTATAGAGGTGGAACTGACAGCAGGTATACCTAGGTAGGTAGGTTTCTTTTATGTTCTGTGGATAAAACACAACCACCTTTTGCGTCTGCCCTCGTAAGGATAGAATAACAAAGTCTAGGGGATCAATAGTCTTAATCAAAGCAGTGAGAGTCCTTAGAACCACTCTAACGCTCTCGACAAGTATACACATTTAATTTAGAGTAACTTGACCACCTGATACTTGAATGTTATTTGATTTCATTGTATTTAATTAATTTAGTAACTGTTGCCCGTGACTTTTATTATTATCATCATCATCATCCTAGCCTATACAACGTGCCCGCCAGGTTTCCGCGAGAGTGTAACCACGCATTCCTGAGGCCATATGGAGTAATAAATGTTATCTGAACCTAGGTCGAAATATGCTTAGTTTTTGAGATATTTCCATTTTTTATGTTTAAATTTTACTATGAAAGTGGTGGAGGTGCTGGGGTTGCGTACGTATTTGTGGTCGTCCAAATCAAAAGGGACCTTATGGCGGTAACTAGTTTCCGAGATATTAATAAATTTGTAAAATACCTAAAAAAAATCCTTTTTTTATTAACTGTATTTTTAAAAAGATGATTGTATTCACTACATGTAGAAAAAAAAAAAAAAAGATAAGATAAGACTTTATTTTCCAAAACACAGGCACACACAGACAAAAATACATAGTAACATCAAGGACCATAAAATATTAAATACTAGACGTTAACAGAATAAAAAAGAGTGGATTAAAAAATACAAGAAATAAAACAGCTCTAGCAACAAAAAAAAAGTGAAAGAAATAAAAGAACAAGAGTAAAACTATTAAACTTAATCTGAATGCCATGTGTTCTGAAAGAAGGGTGCTGACTCAGCATAAAGCTGCGGAAACCGCAGCGCTGGTATTCTGCCAGAACCCGTAGAGTCACCTCTGTGGAACATATAAGAAGACGAAGTAGATAAATAATTAAATATAAATAAAACTAATTATAGAGTAATATAAAGACATAAGTTACGTATATTTGAAATTATAGAGGCGGGAATAAGAGGAGCAAAAACCGGGACCATTGCAATAAAGTATAGAAAAAGTGGAAAATTGGAATTGGATAGGAAAAGTTGAGCACTTACCAGGATTACCATAGGGCCGAGAATTAAGCAGGAGGAAAAATTATTAAAATAAAAAATAAAAAATAGGTGACAAAACTAAACTAGATAAATTAAAAGTGCAAATACGTATTTAATAAGAAAACAAAGTTAGATATACTTAATTTAGAAAATGATTAAAAATGTATACCTATAAAGCAGTCAAATCAATCAATGCAAAACAAGGGTTAGAGGTCAATGTTTACTTTTTTGAATACCAAGTAAATGAGAGCGAAGTTTAATTTTGAAAGAATTTCTTGAATTTAAATTACGAAGCGGTGGGGGTATATTATTCCAGCATTTAGTTGCGCAGTACCTAAAACTACCCCTAAATGCAGCAGATCTGTGGTGAGGCATTGCTAACAAAGTCGCACGAGAGGGCCTAAGACTGTGAAGTCTATTAGAACCAGACCAAGTTAACTTTTGGAAAAGATAGCTGGGAGTCTTTGTTTTGATGACATCAAACAAGAGGCAAGCAAACATAAGCTCCAGTCGATTTGCCATCCTAAGCCAGTTTGCGTCATTAATGTAAGGCGTAACATGAGAACGTGGAGGGATCCTGAAACAAAATCTAGCACAGGCATTTTGCACCCTTTGAAGAAGTCGGTGTGTACGCGCCAAGAGGCAAGGACCAAAGGCAGTCAGACAGTAATTTAATTTAGATAATATAAGCGTTTCACAAAGTCTGATACGAAGATAGAAGTGTTCAACTTTTCGAAACGTCAATTTAAAAAAGTTTTGTGTCCATCTAAAGTTTAGTAAACAAGGAACCTTATCGCGGCAAGACCTAACAAAACGTTTTTCTTGTAATTCAAACCATATTTATCGACATTTTAATAAATTGCAAAGTAGGTATAAACTAAACTATTCATCGTATAGCCGCCATTAGATAGTGTCGCACGCCGCCGCATGCGGCATTCAACGGACCGCCTTAAGGGCCTTTTTTTACGTATATACTTGTTACGAAAATTTATATCTAAATTTGTTAACTAAGTAACATTTTCATACCTTGTTGTGATAATAAAAAAAGAAAATTTAAGTTATCTTGAATGTTGCACTAAAATATTGATTTTGCATGCTAAAAATAAAAAAAATTGTTTAGTGCCTACCATTAGGGCCCTTTTTTAATTTGTTTGAAGAATTTGTTCAGTTCTCTATGTAACTTTACAAGATCATAACTAACAGTTATCATTGATCTCTTAGCTTTATTAGCATCTAAACCAATTATGTATAACCTATTTAGTGATTAAGTGTTGATTTTGTTACTGTCAGATCGCAAAGTTTATAAAAAATAAGAATTCTTGCTAGTAAATAAAAACTATTTTATTTTAAATTATGTGTTGTTTTTATTTACATCTAAGGCCTTTCGCAAATCTATGTAATTAGTAGCAATATAAAAACGATAAAAGTTTAGTGAGAAACAGGCGGTTTACTTATTTTTAATACTATTATCGATACTTTGCATCTCATTGATAATGTTGTTATGTTATGTTGGCGGGTCTAGTTCCCACAACAGACAAGTTTATGCAAGGATTGTAAGAATTTCCATTAGTAATAATCATAGTCAATCAAAGTATACCATCAGTTACATAATTTCACACTAAAACATAACTTTTTTGTACGGTATACTTAAATT
The DNA here is from genome assembly GCA_947563465.1 of Archips xylosteana. Classification (NCBI taxonomy): domain Eukaryota; kingdom Metazoa; phylum Arthropoda; class Insecta; order Lepidoptera; family Tortricidae; genus Archips; species Archips xylosteana. Next base: position 5,129,338 of record OX387344.1, read on the forward strand.
TCGATTTTCTCGAAACTTATACTCATACTCATACTCATACTCATTTATTCATAATATTTATTACATGTCATTCTTAAAATTATTCTAATATATTATTCCATAGTCATCATAATAATTAGTAAGTTGAAGTTTCTGGCTGAAAGTTAAGGAATTCATCAAAAGTGTAGAATGTGTGCTCGAGAAGCCAATTTTTGAGTCGTCTCCTAAATATGTCCAACGAAGGAGCCGAAGTAATCGCTTCAGGTAACCTGTTATAAACTGTCGGGCCTACAACATGTGTCACCTTGCCAGACTTAGCAAGCCGTCGCTTCACCGTAAGGAGCCTTCGAGGGTTCCGCAGCAAGTGGGCCGCCATATCAGCGCGCTTTCCATACTCATTCAGATTACTGTGCACATATACAGCTGTCTGAAATATTACAAGCGAGGGTAGCGTGAGTATACCTTATTGGAATAGGTTGTATTATGCCTATTCAAATTAAAAAGAAAATGATTTTTGTATACTCATGTCATGTTTGTTACATTCGAAATATTGACGCACGTACTGTAACTCCTGTTTTGGATCTCTATTATAATTATTCACAAGATAAGTTGCTTCATTTACTGGTCTTCTTCTCACGTTGAGGCAAGCTGCTCCCCAACAATGGTTATGGGCCCAGGAGGAAGAAGAAATTAAACATTTCTGGATATTGTGATTTTTGCTTTTATAATATCGAAATGTCAACCGTGAAAATTGAACAACTCTGTGAAAATAATTATGAGACATGGAAAATCCAAGTAGAAGCAATTCTTGTAAAGAACGATGCCTGGGGCTATGTGAACGGCTATCTCGTAAGACCGGCAGAACCACTGAGAGCCATTGAATGGGATGCAGGTGACGCGAAAGCAAAGGCAGACCTAGTCCTATCAATCAGCCCGAGTGAACTGAGGCACCTGCGAGGATGCAAAACATCGCGAGAAGTATGGTTGAGACTTGAAGGCATACATGCATCAAAAGGACCTGCGAAAAAGGCGACATTGTTGAAAGAATTATTGCTACACAAAATGGAGGAAAGTGGTGACATTAGAGAACATGTCATGAAATTTTTTGATGTCAGATGTAAATTGGCTGACATGGGAATAGAAATGAATGACGATTTGATTTCAATTATGCTGCTGTACAGTTTACCATCTAGCTTTGAGAACTTTAGATGTGCTATAGAGTCTAGAGATACGTTGCCAGATCCAGAAACACTTAAAGTAAAGATTTTGGAGGAAGGAAATTCTCGTCACCTGAATGAAAATGTGGACAAAGCATTTTATGTTGTGAAGGAGAAAAGGCCTTATAAATCAAAGAGTGGTACAGTCGAAGCGGATTCGAAATTTAAATACAAATGTTTTAAATGTCATCAGCGCGGTCATAGGGCTTCTGAATGTCAAATGAAGAAGAATAAGAATCAATGCCAAGAAACTTCCAAGTTTGCGTCAACAAATAGTAGTACTAGTGCTATTTTTGATTCCGATTTTATAACTTTGAATTGTTTTTCAGATGATAAGGCTGCAAGCAATGAGAGTGGAAATTGGATCATTGATAGTGGATGTACGTCACATCTATGTAATGATGCAAGTAAATTTTGTGATACGATGTCACCCATGTCGTTGAAGTTAAATTTGGCAACAAATATTAGTACAAACGTGCGAGGCAAAGGTACGGTAAGATTGTTTACATGTAATAAAAGTTCTAAAACTGTTGTTCAATTGCTCAATACGCTTTACGTTCCGGATTTGCGATGTAACCTGATTTCAGTAGCAAAAATTACTGATCAAGGCTATAGTGTTACGTTTGAAGGTAATGTGGCTAGTGTAAAAGATAGCCATGGTAACACGAAGTTAATCGCAAATCGCAAGAATAATTTATATTACGTTGAGGAACAGAAACGTGAAACAGTATCGGCGATTTCTGAGAAACAGGTCGATGTGTGGTTGTGGCATGAACGGTTGGGACATTTGAATGGAAAAGATCTTGTAAAACTTTTGAATAAATCTGGCGTAAATGTCAAGATGTTAGATGCTGTAAAGTTGTACGATTGCAATGTTTGTATGAGTGGGAAAATGAGTGCATTACCATTTTCGAATTCAAAAGGCCCTTGTGATGAAAAATTGAAGATTATTTATTCTGATGTTGTTGGACCGATGCAACATGAAGCCATAGGAGGCGCGAAGTATTTTGTCACATTTATCGACGACCATACAAGATGGTGTGAAGTATATTTATTGAGTAAGAAAAGTGAAGTCCTTACTGTATTCAAAATATACAAAAACTATGTCGAGAATTTGACGGGTAAGAAAATTAAATATCTTCAGACAGATGGCGGTGGCGAATATTGCAACCGTGATTTCGACGAATTCTTGAAGAACGAAGGTATATCTCGAAGACTAACCTGTCCTCGAACCCCAGAGCAGAATGGGATTGCTGAGAGAAAAAACCGTACGTTAGTGGAAATGGCGAGATGTATGCTGATTTCGTCAGGACTTTCACCAGGTTTCTGGGCTGATGCTGTCGTAACAGCATGTCATATCAGAAATCGATGTCCTACGCGCAGTCTTGGAGGAGACACACCTTTTGAAAGATGGTACGAACGACCGGCCAAGATAAAATATTTAGAAAGGTTTGGATCGAAGGTGCACGTATTGGATAAGGAACTGGGAAAGGATAAATTTGCTCCACGGAGTACAGAGGGAATTTTCGTCGGATACCCAAGAGATCGAAAAGGCTACAGAATATGGTTGCCACAGCAACGAAAAATAACAATCTCACGAGATGTCAAATTTCATAGGATTGACCGAGGTAATGTTGAATGTCCAAGTAGAATTGACCGAGGTTACGTCACATGTCCAAGTAAAATTGAACAATTGGAATCCAACGTACAACCAAAGCCAATCGAAATAGAATTTCATTCAGAGAGGACAGCTGAACCTAACTGTCAGCCAGTTGTAGAGCCCGAGGTCATTTCACGATCATCAGATCATGACTATCAGGAAAGTGACGTTCATGATGATGAATCGGGGGGAATGAAGAGAGGTCCAGGTCGGCCGCGAATAGAAAGAGGCCATGTCGGACGTCCAAGAAAAATTTATCGCATGATACCCAATACACAACCAGAGCCAATTACTACTGAAGAAGACAATAGTGAATCTATCGAAGAATTTACGGACTGTCAAGACTTTGCTGGAGTCGCAGAAGTGACATTAAAACAAGCTTTGTCAAGTAGTGAAAGTAAAGGATGGAAAGATGCTATCTTATCAGAAGTAAGGAGCCTAGTCAAAAATGACACATGGCAGATAGTAAACAAACCCATGAACCGTGATGTCGTAGGTTGTAGATACGTTTTGACAACCAAGCTGAATGTCGACCAAACTGAAAAGAAAAAGGCGAGACTTGTAGCAAAAGGCTATAGCCAGCGATACGGTATTGATTACCATAATACATTTGCTCCAGTTGTCAGGCTTGATACAGTAAGACTGTTAGCTGCACTTGCAGTTGAGCTAGACCTAGAAGTTCATCAGTTGGACATCAATACGGCGTACTTAAATGGTTTGTTAGAAGAAAATATCTACATGAAGTTGCCAGAACTTTTAGAAGAATGTTTACTTAAGTTAATAGAGACAGAAGCACGAGGTTCTGATATTTTTCAACGAGCTACGAAAATGTTGGAAGAATTAAAGGCTGGAGGTGATATATGTCGACTGAAGAGGTCATTATATGGACTCAAACAAGCTGGTCGTCAATGGAACATACGACTCGACGAGCAATTAAAACGAATGGGACTGCAACAATCGTTGAATGAACCGTGTCTTTATTTTAAGGATATCGATTCTAATATAAAACTCTTCGTTTTGGTCTATGTCGATGACATCCAAATCGCATGCCAGAAAAGAGAATTTATTGAAGAATTTAAAAAGTTGCTGGCCACCGAGTTTGAATTGAAAGACTATGGAGTTGTCAAATACATGCTGGGTATAGAGTTTGACAAATGCAAAGATGGCATTAGATTGTCACAACGAAAATATATTTTGGATTTATTGAAGAAATATGGTATGAATAATTGCAAATATTCTGTTTCTACACCAATGGAAGTAAAATGTAAGTTTTCTCAAAGCGAAGACAAATGTGAGAAGAGTGAACAATATCCGTTTAGAGAACTGATAGGAGCTCTGAATTATTTGTCAACAGGGACAAGACCCGATATTACCAATAGTGTCGCAAAATTGTCTCAATATCTAAATTGCTCAAACGATGAATGTTGGAAAGCCGCAAAGCGTGTGCTACGTTATCTGAGAAGAACAATTGAATACGGACTTGTGTTCAAGAAAACAGGCAAGTCTTTGCAAGGGTATTCTGATTCAGATTGGGGAGGATGTTTGTTGGATAGACGTTCATATTCTGGTTATGTTTTCATGTTAGGTGGTGGATGTATATCGTGGAAATCACAAAAACAAAAGTGTGTTGCGACATCCACGTGTGAGGCCGAGTATGTGAGCTTGTCGTCAGCGATGAAGGAAGCCATTTATCTCAACAGTTTGCTAACTGAAATTGGGTTAAGTAAGATTGCACAATTAACCTTACATGTAGACAATCAGGGGGCGATGTGTCTTGCCAATGATCCAATGTTCCATTCTCGTAGCAAGCACATAGATATAAGGCACCATTTTATAAGAGGTATTTTAAAGGACAACAAGAGTATAGAATTATCGTACTTACCTACAGATTCTATGCTCGCTGATATTTTAACGAAAGCTTTGCCTAGAGTTAAGCACTATAAGTGCATGTCTGGTTTAGGCATTACTTGTTAATAGTTTATATTGCTAGAGTTGTTGTTCCTTTGTTATACTTTCTTTGAGAGCCCTTTTTGTTTAATATATATTTATTTTGTATGAATATGCATATTAAAGGGGCGTATTGGAATAGGTTGTATTATGCCTATTCAAATTAAAAAGAAAATGATTTTTGTATACTCATGTCATGTTTGTTACATTCGAAATATTGACGCACGTACTGTAACTCCTGTTTTGGATCTCTATTATAATTATTCACAAGATAAGTTGCTTCATTTACTGGTCTTCTTCTCACGTTGAGGCAAGCTGCTCCCCAACATACCTAACTCTTTAAAGTATGTTCTTGCCGACATCTCCTGTCCCGCCCGAACGATTGCTCGTACAGCTCTCTTCTGCAATCTGAATGCGCGCTGGCAATCAGCAGCACGCCCCCACAACTCAGCACCATACTGAAGAAGCGAGTGGATTGTGGCGAAGTAGCAAGTCCGCACCGCGTGCCGCGGCGCAACTCGAGCCAGGCGTTGCAATGCAAAACAAGCACTTCCCATTGCACTGCATAGTCTATCTATGTGAGATCCCCAACTAAGTCCGCTGTCAATTTGGAACCCCAAGAAAGCTGTGGTTTGCACTTGCTCCACACTTATTCCTTCAGCTTGAACCTGAAGCGGCCTGGGAGTTCTACCTCCCAAATGAAAATGAAGAAAATGTGTTTTGGTCAGGTTAAGAGACAGACCGTTCGATTTAAACCAACGAGTGAGCTGATTTGCGGTATCATTCAGACGAATCTCCAGACTATCAATATTTGGAGCCGACACAATACCGGCGACGTCGTCGGCGTACATTAATATATTAGCTGCCGAAACTGTTTCAGGCAAGTCATTTAGCAGGATAGAGAAAAGAATATTCGACACAGACGATCCCTGAGCCACGCCCATCGCCGTGGTCAACGGGTCCGATCTGATTCGTCCCCCGTCGCCCACAACAATCTGCGACCGACCACGCAAAATGTCAGTGAAAAGACTATGCGCATTTCCTCTTATCCCGTAATGCTCTAACTTTGCCGCAAGCACGTCATGATCAGCCACATCGAAGGCCTTGGAAAGGTCACAGCAGAGAATCGCTACTTGCTGCCTGTCATCTAGAGCGTTAGTGACTCTGCGCACAACCTCACGAGCCAAATCAGTCGTCGAGCGGCCACATCTATAAGCGTATTGACTATTGGACAGCGCATCTATCGATGAGAGGTACTGGGTAAGTCGCGAGCTCAGACCATTTTCCAAGACCTTCGCCGTGGCCGGTATTATGGACACTGGCCTGTACCCATCGATATTCTCTCTCTTTCCTTTTCCTTTAAAAAGGGGAGAGATTTTACTAATTTTCAATGCCTCCGGAAATGTACCTTCCCTTAAACATGCATTGTATAAAACTACCAATATTGGTGATATAGTATCAGCTATAGCATTCAACAGCTCCATAGACACATCATAGACGTCCTTAGACGGTTTGTGAGGTATCTTCGTGGTGATTATACGATACACCTCGTCGCGAGTAAAAAGCGCGAGTCTCATGGAGCGGTCCACCGGCGCCCGCGCCGCGGCCAGCGCCCGGCACGCGCGCCGCAGGTCGGCCGCGGGCGCGCCGCACGCCGCCGCGGCGCCCGCAAACCTAGCATTCATGGCATTAACCACATCCTTTTTTGAGCCGTATTTCTGGCCATTCGAGTCAACTGCGATCTCTGTGAAGTCTGCGGCGGGTCGTCCGGTTTTACCTCGCTCCCTGTTCACAATATCCCACATAGCCTTTGATGAATTCGGTGCGGTGCCAATGCGTTTCGCATAATATTGCGCCTTACATTGCGCAACCGCAGAGTCGTATTTGGATTTTAGTCGATCTATCCAGTCATTAACTAAATTGTTATTAGGAAATTTCCGCCCAAGCGCAACACAATCAAACAAAAATGACTTTAGATTCAAAATTTCTTCCGTTACCCACGAATTAGTTTTAGCGGAAATAGTCTTGTTTTTAAAAGGAAAACATACGTCTATTCTCCGAGACAAAGTATTGTTAAGAGAGGAGGCTAAACGAATTCGATCAGTGAATTTCAAAAATTCGTAAAATAATAACGGTAGTGGCTAGAAGGTTGGTTCTTTGGTCTATAGTTCGGTACGTTTATGAAGTTTTCAGCTCTGTAGATAACTCATTTCCGCCATAAGGTCCCTTTTGATTTGGACGACCACATTTATTAAAGTATGAAAAAATAAAAAAGTTAAAAAGCATAATTCGACCTAGGTTTATATAACATTTATTACTCCATATTATGGCCCCAGGAATGCGTGGTTAGACTCTCGCGGAAACCTGGTGGGCACGTTGTATAAGTATACGTCCCACTGCAGGCCATAGGCCTCCTACGTGAGAGGGCTTGGGTCGTAGTTCCCACGTGGGCCCAGTGCGGATTGGGAACTTCACACACATTATTGAATTTCATCGCAGGTGTATACGGGTATCCTCACGATGTTTTCCTTGACAAAATTTCGCATGTACATTTCGAAAAACTCAGATGTTCGAGCAATGGCTCGAAGCCATGACCCTCTGCTTGCCCCCACTACGCTACTCCACTGGCTACCACGACTTTATGGAATTACGGGTTGTTACCCGCGACTCAGCTTGTGAAAAATTCGTAGGTCTATGTAAAATAAAAAAAAAAGGCAAAAGTCTCAGAACCATGCAGCCTAGTTTATTTTAGGGCCACCGCAGACCGAAGCGTTTCAGTTGCCGTCACGCGCGCGCCCTGCGCTTCGGTCTGTGGATGCCCTGAATGTACAAACATGTTTAGTTTTTAGTATTATGTTGTTTTGTGTGTGGCCTTCCGTGAGTTTACTGCACTGTGGCCCGGCGGAAGACCAGCGCTGGTTTTAACTAGCAACATGCTGAGTCGGGTCCCTTTTGTGACAGCATTAATGTGTACATAGCTCTATCTATCTATCTGTCTATGTCTATTGTATTCTTATTTTTGCCTGTGTACGTGTTATTGTTGTTATAAATAAATGTTTTTCTTTCTTTCTTTTCTTTCTTTAAAATCTATTCTGTCATTCCCAGTGTCTCAAACTATCTCTATACCAAATTTCATCAAAATAAGTTCTACAGATTGAGTGTGAAGAGATAAAAGACAAACAAATAGACATACAAAATTACTTTCGCATTTAAAAATTTTGTAAAGATAAAGACAAAAAGACATAGGTATAGACTTCTACTCCCAAGAATTCCAAGTAAAGAAATACTAGTCTCTTTATTGCTGTATACGCTACCTTAGACTAGCAAAAAACGGTTAATCTAGCTGAGCTAGACATAATAAACGGCTCTGCGAACCCGACACGGCCTAAACCCATCTTTAGAAATATGTAAGGGATTACTGTGTTAAGAAAGAAATTGAGTTAAAGACGTTAAAATGCTGTCACGTAAATACAGAAAGGTACAATCTTCAAACACGTTTCGAATCCCTGTAGCAGCAGTTTAAAGATTTATAGGTATGCTATTTAGCTGTTGCCCGCGACTCCGTCTACAAAGAATTCGTTTATTGCTATCCCGCAGGAAAAATGCAATTTTCCGGGATAAAAACTATTCTATGTCCATACTAGGGTCTGGAATTTCCTCTATTATGCTGAATTTCGTTTAAATCTATCCAGCGCTTTAAGAATAAGAGTTTATTCTTAAATAAGAATTTGCTTTATTGCCACAACACAAAACAAATACAAAAAGGTTTTCAGCCTGCCCGGTTACAGCCCAGCTACCTGGTTTGCAGACCCGGGTCTTTGGGCAGGATATAGTAACTTTAAGCGTGAAAAGGTAACAGACAGAAACACACTTTACTTCTTTTCTTTTCTGTTGTAGAAACTGTTATAATAATGGTAAAGCACTTTACTTGGTCCACGATACCTAATTTCCCGCGATATGAAATCATAATAAAAAAATCATAAAAAAATTGATTATTATTATAGATTTAATAATCATAATGCGAATGGCGCAGAGCTGATTTGTTTGGCGAGCCTTGGAGGAGGTCTATGTTCAGCAGTAGTGGACGTCTTTCGGCTGAAATGATGATGATGATGATGAAATCATATCTATTGCAAGTCTTTACCTAGTCTATGCCTACATCATTATTCCATTTTGTATAATCGTTCCTTTGCATGTTGGGACTGATTGTTGATGACTGATAAATGGGTGTAATGTATACGATAAGAACAGTAATTCTACGTAATGTGTGTAATAAAATAAAATAAGTAATACCTATTAGGGCTTAGCTGCCGCCAAATGGGACAAAGCGTGGAATGCTTTAGTATGTACGCTCTTATTGGAAAGACAATTAAATCAGACCTTACTTTGCGGAGGTCTATATAAGCAGTCTATAAAAGTTCTATATTGTTACCCTGATTCTCCGCTACTAACTCTACTAGTCACGCTACTAATAGCGAAGAAGCAAGACAAAGATATTGTAATACCATCTTCATCATACCCAGCCTATATGTATATGTATGTCATACTGTAGGGCACTGGCCTCCACTCAAAATTACAGGGCTTGAGCCTTTATTCCCACGCGGGTCCAGTGCGGATTGGGAACTCCATACACACCATTGAATATCTCTATGATTTTGATTTACTTCACTGTAAAGCTTGTGGTAAATTTCAAAGGTGTGAGCCTGGGCTTGAACCCATGAATAACTGCTTGAGTGACCTTATGTCAAACTAGATTATCATCATCATCATCATTTCCGCCGAAAGACGTCCACTGCTGAACATAGGCCTCCCCCAAGGCTCGCCATACAGATCGGTCCCGTGCCATCCGCATCCAAAAGGTTATCATAGCTTTTTATAAAATTGTATACCCCGTTTCATTTAACATTAAAATTTTAACGGTGAAATTCGCGCTTGTTTTTCAATAAACTAATGTCAGATGCTTAGATAATTTAAGAGTCGTAAGGGAAAAATAGCCACTTTAATATTGTTAAATAAGTAGTTAAAGTTTTTAATATACATAGAAGTTGACACGATCATAACACCTTTATTTTATTAAAAACGGGAACCTAACCGTAAAACTTTTAGTTTTATCTAAAACGAAATAGCTATAAGTTTATTACAATAGTAATATATCGTGTAACTTTTATTACATCCACAATTTCTTTTAATCTTCCGGGTGATAAAGCGCGATATTTTGATGTCTCTATTAAAGTCTTATGAATTCGCGTCGTGTCTCAACAAAAACACTTGCGTGTCTTTCAAAAGCTAATTCTCTCAGTATGTCGTCAAATGTGGAATTCAAAGGGGGCCAGGTCGTAACGTGGGCGTTTTTCCCGCGATTTCAGAGAATGGCGTCTCGCGCCCGGCCCGCCTAACAAGATTGGAGTGGAAAAGCTGATTCCACGCCCGCTACATAACTTTACATATGTCATTCAGCCGGATAAGTTTCGCGGAGTAGTAAAATGCGACACGCCGAATGTGTGGAAAAATTATTCTCGTAAACTGGGAGTACTTTGGTACTACTACATTGCGCGCCTTTCACTCGCAATCATATAGGAGTGGATGTGCAATATTTGAACGCTTCCGTACCCTTTGTGGCGTGTTCACATATAATATTGAAGAGTTCGTTTACTCTGATGTATTATGAAGCTTAGACGCAGCAAGATTGGAAACATTTTACGAGGATTTCATCTCTTTAAACCAACAAGCTATTTCGTCTTCACATTTTTAGATCAAATTTTATGTCGTCTACTTTAAAACGTGCACTCGCTTAAATCAACACGAGATACGTATAGACGGCGACAGACGTAGGTACAAACTACTCGATCCGGGTGAGACACCTGCCCTACCATTAAGCATTGGGTGGCCTCGAACCCGGAGATGTATGTAGATTCGTCTCCCCATGGAGCCGGCGGCATTTAGTCAACATGCGAGATTTCCAGGGGCAATATATTGCCGCGAAGCCCCCGTAGGCGCTCGCCAAACAAGATCCGAATAAATATCGGCAGTCGGAACGATTCCGAATGAATCGAATAGCTCGATTAATTGAGTCGGTATATCGGTTTACCACGAACGGGAACAATAAACATGCGTAACTTTATTGCTGCGAATGGTATTAAAATCGAATAAATTGTAATTAAACCGGAATAAATTGACCAAGATTGTCTGGTTAGTGTAAAAGTACCTAGGCGACCGAGCTCTGCTCGGGCAGAAACTCGGTACCAAGCGTTTTCCCAGAGATAAGACCAAGCTAGATCAATTTTTCATCCCCGAAAACCCCCAAATACCAAATTTCATCGAAATCGTTGGAACCGTTTCCGAGATCCTGATTATATACACCGGAGGGGTGGGGGGGGATGCGGGGGTATTAAAGGGGGGGTGAAAATTTCATTGATTTTGCCGTAGGATGCACCGTTTTCAAGATATTTGACAAAAACACCGGAGGTTGGGTGAGTCACGTTAAACTATCGTCCGTAAACCGACTTTACAGACAACCGGCTTTTCCTGTTCTGTGCTCCCAATAGGGAACGTGCACATAGACGGTGCTGCCAACTGGTGCCATAAGGGTGCCATCAATTTGAATGTTTTACCTTGATAAGTTTATTTTACTGTCCGCATAGTGTCTCTTCTGTCGCATTAGTGCTGCCGCCTATAGTTACTGCACGTTCCCTATAATACTTTTTCTAACAAAAAAGTAACTTTTTCTCACAAAAAAGTAACTTTTCTCACAAAAAAGTAACTTTTTCTCACAAAAGAAGAAACTTGACGTTTTCTCATGAAAAATAAACTTTAAAAAAAACTAAAAATGTTGAAAAAAAACGTGGATTCGAACCGAGGTCGGCTGGATCCGCGACCATCCGATTTCTAATGTGCCATTATGATCTGCTCGAAGTGGGCGAAATTTAGCTTTATATTCTAATGCAAACAAAAATAGCCGGAAAACACGAGTAAAAGCGATTTTCTGAAAATGAAACATAGCTAGATCAGTTTTTCATCCCCGAAAACCCCCACATACCAAATTTCATCGAAATCGTTGGAGGCGTTTCCGAGATCCTGATTATATATATACATATATATATATATATATATATACAAGAATTGCTCGTTTAAAGGTATTAGATGAGTGTTGAAACACGCTCAAATTAGCGGTTCACAGTCAGTTTTTGACTAGAGACCACTTTGATTTCATTATTATTGGCTATGACCACAAGGTTCAGGAGAAACTGTACTTAATTTTAATTATCGTTTGCTTTTTCACTCGCGCGCTGTTCAAAACCCGCGCTGCTGTCAGCTTAAAATCTTTCGCGAACCTTAATTTAGCTCTTGCAGGCCATTGAAGTTCCGCGGACCAGGACCGCTGGTTGGGAACCACTGCTCTAAATAGACATAGCATTTTAAATACTTGATTGTAACATAGGTATCGAATATAGTTTCTAACAATAAGTTTTTGCTAAGCTTTTTTCTGACTGCACCTTTTGTTGCTATGCGTTGTCATCCAAACTAAATACCGTAAGTACCAAACTTCAATTCAAGGCTTAAAGACAACTTATTATATACCTACACACTTACGTACCCACATTGCAAGTTAAATAAAACCTTGTAATAAGAAGATGAAATGATGAAAAGATGAAAATAACCTCATCATAGTGCAATATTAAAAGACTTTAATGCTAGCTTAGCTAAGTAAATAAGTATGTATGGAAAGAAACAGATAAGAGGTAATTACTTGGGTAGTAGGTACCCAATGAGGTCAAGTAATATCAGACTCGGTGCAGACACCTAAGTTTAGTAGTCATAATAAGATTAACTAGCCCTTCAACGTCTCTGGGCACTAGAATATCTACATTAATAATAAAGTCCACAGCTTTACGGAGCTACGTAAATGATGGAATTCGCTGAATAATAACTAAGCCCATAAAATGCTATTCCATAAACCATGACCTATCTTAAATATTAATTCGCAACCATTCTTATCACCCGCGCGCTTCTTTAGAGCCTTTTTATTCGCTTAACATCGACTAAGTCAACTCATAAACTTGAGGGTTGATAAAATTGCCTCTTAAGCGACCGGGTGGAGGAAATTGTATCGTCTATGTATTTTTACGGTACCCTAAAATACACACGTTAAATGTGTGGGGCCAGGCGGTAATGTTCTCCGCCGCGACACGCACGGACGTATTGTGTATACCTTATTGTTATCGTTATTGCCATAACTCGACGTAGGAATGCAGTTGGCACAGTCGTAACACCTGGATAAATACCGCAAATATTGTTACTTACTTAATTGTTAACACAGTACCTACACATAGTAGTGCGTACATCAGAATAAGCTATGTGATAAAGCCAAACAAATCACAGTTAACCGTTAAGTAAATTTGCGTTTTCCGTTGGTTCTGCGCAAACAATTGAATTTCTTTGCAATGAAATGGCAATTTTAAAGGCCATGTCGTTTATATTGTGATTGTCATGGTAAGTTATGGGCTATCCGGTGAGTTTATCGCTTTTCACACATGCCTTTTGTCAACGCACGTGCACTTGTGCATCCAAACCAATTGTATATGTTTCTAACCTACTATGAATACTGTATAAGTACGTTTTATTAGTATTTCTAGCCTCATATCCTTTTATACAGGGTAATTTTATAATCAGTGCACAAATTTTGATATGTGATTCAGTATCGTTGATAGATCACGATTATCTGTTCGGGATTTTTTTTACGTTTTGGGGTTGTTCATAGTGATTCATCCAATAATTGGTTGAGTTACTATGAAAAACAAAAAATTGAAGTAATAAATATTATAATGAAAAATTCTGAAATTTGTTATTTTAACGATACCTACTGAATCACATATCAACATCTGGGGAACCTATCGATGTTTACAAAATTATATTTCCGAAGGTTTTGAATCCCGAAAACTTCATTTGTCCGAAAGAATTTTTTTCTGAAACTGTATACATTTCAGAATTTATTTCAGGACCATCGTGTAGAACCTTTTAGGCTATGTTAGGGTTGTTTTATAAAAATCCTGAAATATTTACAGTTGCAGAAAAAAATGCATTCGGATAAATGAAGCATTCGGGATTTTAAACATTCGGAAAAAAATATTTCTAAATTTTGATAGGTAACTTATTAAAAAATTACCCTGTATATCATGCAACAGCAGAATCGAGCAAAACCTGGTAGCGAAGTAAAAATATCAATTATTTTTGATTAATTGTCAGTTATCACCACTCGGCCTAGCCCCAAAGTAGGCAAAGAAAAGCTTGTGCTACGGGTACTAGGTAACGTAGAAACGAGCTGAAATAGATAGATACATATTTAAATAAACCTTTACATTAAACACCCAAACATCGAAATAAAACATTCGTATTATTCATCTGAATATCTGCCTCGACTAGGGAATTAAAGAATTAAAAAAAATACAGTTATAATTAAAGAATAGAACTTGCTTTTGTTCCATCATACAATGTTAAACTAGAAGTGTGTCACAACGTGGTCACAACACATTGCCAAGCTAAACCAGTTTTGTCCAGGCTTCACTAATTTAAACGTTAACTGGTATGTGGAGCTTTATCGTAACTATTGAAATGTTCTGCAGATTTCTTTACGGTTTATTTCAGATCACATGACATTCATAATCCGGTTTAATTTACAATGTAAGGTACATGTTTTCTAACGCTGTTTTATTTCTTTTATTTTAATTTATTTTTTTAGGTCACCGTCTAGTAATACCTAAAAATACCGATGGCGTTACCATCAAGTAACGTAATTGGCCCGAATCGAGATGTTGACACAGGGCGGCATCTTATGACGAACATTACCGTAATGACGTGAGTGATATCCTAACACTGTGTGCTCCACTAATCATTAGGCTTGTCGAAGATTGTTTCCTTCAAGTTGAAGATTTCAACTAAAGATATTACTTCGGTTTCATCAGAACCATTTCCGTAACATCTCAAGTTTCAACCGCTAGAGCTTTGTCACGCCTTTAAGCATAGGTCATGCACAGCGTAAGAAACAAAAGTTGTCTGTAGGTACATAAAATTTGCGACTTCGAGTCAGCAAACTTAAGATTTATTTAAATGTTTTGAAAGTAAGCCAGGTGTCCCGCACGCCGATGTACACTTGGCTAAAAATATTGGCTATAGACTCTTAACTTTTTCCATATCCTCAGGAGAGACGCGAACAAAAGAATGTGTATGATATGACCCATAACTATCTGACGTCGGTGGTTTCGACCTTTCCAATTACGTCTCCCGTCCCTATAGATATTTATCGTCTACATCATAAAGAGAAAACTTTATATGAAATTTCAGATTTATAGGCCCACCAATTTGCTAGATTTATGGTTCGGCGTTGTTGCGGACACTAAGTCAGTGTATCTAACTTAACATGAAATACGACAGTCTAGAAAATTACCAAATTAGAAAATTCATCATTGGTTTCCCTAAACACCTGCATCGGTATCATCAGGTTCAGACATACAGGAAAGCCAATGATTGTTGAGAGCTTTTATGCTATTAAAATAATGTCTCTGTAACATAATGGTCGCATTGTCTGTATTATTTTGCGAAACGCGCTAGAAAAAGGGGTATCGATTGGAATTAAATATAAGAGTCGGGTCAACGCAAAGTCTAACAGTTAATTTCATCTCAAAAAATAGCAACCCAATATTAAATGTAAACGTAATAGTTAAAACGTTATTGCCAAAAACAAAAACAGGTGACGCCTGTGGCAAGCCACAGCGCTGATTTTCGGGTCGTTTGATTTTTCACTAAAGTATCAGTGGGCCGTACTTCGCTCAGGTTAAAATTGGAAAACACGCGACTATCTATTGTGCCCCTAAAAACTCCCAGTAGCAAATTTCAACGAAATTGTTAATGCAGTTTTGAAGATCTCCGTAATAAAAAATAATACAAGAATTGCTATACTTAGATAAGATAAACAAGTGCTAGGATGAGACGAGCGCCGGGCAATTATAACAAAACAAAAGAAACAAATTAATGTGTCAGTCAGCAACTGTACAGTAGAACAATAACAGCCAACGATTGAGCTTATCCTATTAGCATGTAGGCAGGGTCCGACATCGGAAACTCGTTAGATCGAAACGGTGAAAATACGAATAACAATTAGTTAACAGATAGTTTGACGGCGCACAAATTGAACCCGAGGCTTACCCTCCAAATAAATTTAAATATTAATATCCTTTGAGGCTGAAATGAAACAATTTCAAACAGATAACGTCTCTTTTTATTTGGTGTAAACTTTATGCATTTCACATAGTTTCATTCGGATGTTAATTCAACTTAACGGATTACCCTCTGATGTATCATTATTTAATCAGTTTATGTTGGCTTGTTATAATATGAAATTACTGTCTCTCAATGTATATACATTTGTTTTGGGTACCTACTATAAATTTACGAGATGTTACTGTACGTTAATTACGTATAAATTAATTGCAAACACAGTCGACTTATTTGATTTAAACCATCAAATTTGCAAATATAGAAAAGAAATGTTCCTTCATAATGATTTGTTAGAAAGCTTTCCCAAACGATTTCCTTGTAACTCATTTTCTGTTCGCCATTGTCGCCAGTCGCATATTTTTCCGTTCTTAAAATTGGCTTGTCTCACTATTTGTGGTACCTTACAAACGCGTTTTTTCACATTCATTTTATTAATTTTTAACACATTTTACCTTGCTATCATTCTCTAATGCAATTATTAATGTATATTTGTTTCTCTGGGTTTAAAATATTTACCTCTTTTTTATAGGTACACATGTTTAAAAAGTGTTTAAGATATGTTAGTTGACATTTCAGGCATATCCAAGACATTATGAAGTTCTTATGGTAAAAATATATGCTTATTTTAACTGTCACTTTGACGATTCTCAATAATCCAAAACATTTTTAACAATTCAGCTATGGAAGCTTTTATCAACAAGGGATTAAACCAATGCAAACAATTTATAAAACATGTGCTATGTACCTGGACTAATCAAATAGTTAAAATTATGTTATGTACTTTACTATCCTTTGATCCTTTAATTATGTACTATCCTTTGATTCCTGAACTATCGTCAAACGATCAAACAGTAAGTTTCATAATGAATTCCCTTGTGAAGCAATATGATGTCACGATGATTTTTTTCTGTAAAAATGTTCCACAATGGAGCACGATTCTGTTAGTTCGTAAGCACGTCTCCCTTCGTTGGTTTATCACTATAAAATTATATGACACGACGTTAAACTTGTATGTACACACATAAACTAAATTGAATGCACGTAGAAAATTCCTTCTCTATGTTTTTTGTTCGCGACAAAAAATACACACTAAAGTTTCAACGAAAAATTTGTACGTGCAAAATTGGCGTATAAAATAAAACAAGTGAAAATATCGGAGTCACTGTCACGGAACGATACGAGCGTTTTACAAGTAAATGTATACACTATGTACCGGCTTGCTGCAGTAAATAAGTATATTGAGGCAGTGAGACAGGGTTTCATCTAGATTGGGTTTATATTTTTTCCTAGGGCACTCACCTGTTACAAAGTGCGGGGACGCTTGTATTTCATCGTATTAGGTATGGGTTGAAGGAAAATGTTCTTTCCGGAAAATACTCGATGGATTTTTAGTACCTATTTAAAAATCCAGTATTGATTAACTATTTAACTGGTTAGTTTCATGAAAAAAAAAAAGAATTTTAGTGGGGAGTTTCATTTTAAACTAGCTGTTGCCCGTGACTCCTTCTGCGAAGAATTCGTTTAACGCTATCCCGCGGGAACTGTACAATTTTCCGGGATAAAAGTATCCTATTATGTTAATCCAGGTTATAAATTATCTTAATAAATAATAAATAAATAAATGTCACGGGACAATTCACACCAACTGACCTAATACCAAAGTAAGCAAAGCTTGTGTTATGGGTACTGGTTAACGGATAAACATAGGTACTATATAGATAGATACAAACTTAAATACATATTAAACACCCAAGACCTGAGAACCGGTGCCCCTTTTCTCCCATAAAATTTTAAGTCATAATGTATCATTAGTCATAATCAACGTTAGTCATACAGTGATTTATTTCTGAAACGCTTTGATCAATTATAACTAAAGATACACATTGCCGAACAAAATCCCCTTCAAAGAATGTCTGAACTTTTTTATTTGGTTGCGTAACAAATAAAATCATCACCTACACAGAAATTTGAACCTAGTCTTTACTTCATTACAGTCGAATTTCGGTAGCGGCAAAACTCCACTTGACAGCTAAACTTGACAATTTCACGCAACGTTCTGAGAAAAAAGAAGGCTTTTATCAAAGTGGCGCTCATTTGGCTCAGACATTTTCGGGCGCGCGACTGTGGATCTACAGTTATAATTGATCAAAGCTGAAACGGTATTTTTTTCTGGACTTTTTTAAATGCCATCTTATAGAATGCAGTAGGTTAGGTTAGGTTTGTTTTATAACAATTCCGAAAAATAAATTGTTTCAGAAATAAATCACTGTATGACTAACGTTGATTATGACTAATATATTATATATATATTTATTCCAAACTCTGAGGTGTCGATTGGCGGCAAGTCCAAGCCAGTCCAGTCCAGGGTATGGAAAATCCTGCAACGAGTCTTCCAACCGTAAGCAGGAATCCTACCTTAAATGGGCTAAAGCGCAGGCTGTTAATGATCCGTCTTCTAGCACCCTCAAGAAGCAGTACAACTTAGCCTCCAGATTGCTTAAGAGACGCATCTCATCTGCGAAGTCTGAGCATGTAGCCAGAATTAGCCATAAATTGACCAATCTTCCTTCGGGGAGTCGTGCCTTTTGGTCCTTGGCTAAAGCTGTGCAAAATAACTTTTGTCGGTCGTCTTTTCCACCTCTGCGCAAAGCGGATGGCTCGTTAGCCTACGACGCAAGGGAGAAAGCAAGCCTCTTCTCTCACTTTTTCGCCTCTAACTCGACTCTGGTCGACGATGGAGTAACGCCGCCTACCATTCCGCGGTGTAAGAGCTCAATGCCGGAAGTATGTTTTCGTCAAAGCATTGTGCGGCGAGTTCTTTTCTCCCTTGACGTCAATAAACCATGTGGGCCTGACGGTATTCCCGCTATTGTGCTGCGGACGTGCGCTCCCGAATTGGCACCGGTTCTGACGCGCCTTTTTCGTCTCTCCTACTCCACAGGCATAGTCCCGTCTTCGTGGAAGTCTGCTCTAGTGCACCCTGTCCCTAAAAAAGGCGATAGATCGGACCCTTCTAATTATAGGCCTATTGCGATCACCTCTTTGCTTTCCAAAGTGATGGAGCCACCAACCAGCAGCTCCTGGGCTACCTGGAGGATCGCCAGCTAATTAGTGACCGCCAATATGGCTTTCGTCAGGGTCGCTCGGCTGGCGACCTTCTAGTGTATACCTAACGCATCGCTGGGCAGAGGCGATAAAAGGCAAGGGTGAAGCTCTGGTGGCAAGCCTGGATATCGCAAAGGCCTTCGACAGAGTCTGGCATGGAGCGCTCCTATCGAAATTGCCATCTTACGGGCTGCCCGGTGGGTTGTGCTCATGGATTGCCAGTTTTCTTTAAGATCGGAGTATTAGGGTCGCTATCGACGGAACATAGTCCGACTCAATGTATGTAAATGCTGGTGTCCCCCAGGGCTGTGTGCTCTCGCCTACTCTGTTCCTCCTGCATATCAATGATGTGCTGCTTGTAAGCGGCCTTCATTGCTATGCGGATGACAGTACTTGCGACGCACGGTACTCTGGTAGAGCTAACCTTCCTCGGGCAAAATTGGAAGAGAGACGATCTAAACTTGTGTATGATCTAGAAAATACACTAGCACAAGTTTCTGATTGGGGCACACGTAACTTAGTGCAGTTTAACCCCTCCAAAACACAAGTTTGCGTATTTACTGCCAAAAAACACCCGTTTGTCGCTGCTCCATGCTTCCAAGGATCACCCCTCAACACTTCGGAGAGTATTGGGATCCTCGGTGTCGATATTTCGAGCACGGTGCAATTTCGCGATCACCTGGAAGGTAAAACCAAGTCGGCTGCTAGAGTGTTGGGCGTGCTTGGCCGCTCTAAGCGATACTTCACTCCGCAGCGGCTTCAGATATATAAAGCCCAGGTTCAGCCAAGGATGGAGTATTGCTCTCATCTCTGGGCTGGCGCACCCCAATATCAGCTGCTTTCACTTGATCGCATACAGCGCAGAGCATGCCGAGTTGTCGGCAACCCCTCACTCTCCGTTAAACTCGATCCTCTTGCTCTCCGCAGAGACGTTAGCTCCCTTTGCGTGTTCTATAAGATATACAACGGGGAATGCTCTGAGGAACTCTTTGACCTCATTCCAGCTGCGGGGTTCCATTACAGATCTTCCCGTCGTAAGCGTTCATTTCATCGTCATCATGTTGATGAATGGCAGTCTTTGACGGTGCGTTTTAAGCGGTCTTTTTTGCCACGAACTTGCAAAATCTGGAACGAGCTTCCCGCTGGGGTCTTCCCATCGAGTTACGACCTGGGTGCCTTTAAGAGGCGAGTGTACAATTTTCTGCAGGGCCGACAACGCACTGGTATCGCGTAAAGCGCTGCGAGTGTCTATGGACAGTGGTGTTCATTTAACATCAGGTGACCCACTAGTTCGTTTGTCTGGCTTCACTAACATAAAAAAAATGATACATTATGACTTAAAATCTTCAGAACTCAAACCGTTTTTAGCGTGAAAGAGTAACAAACAGCCATTCATCCACCCATACCAACTTTCGGGTTTATAATATTAGTGAGATAAGATGAGACAACGTGACCTTTTAAGTCGCTACACCCTTGACATGGGGCATGCGGACTTACAAGTTTAAAAAGACAGCAAAATAGTTTATTCAAATAAAAATACCTAGGGTAAGCTACCCAGTTTATTGCACGTGCACCAGTGATTGACCACATGAAGAAACACATTGTCAAGCGCATTGCAGTGCATTGTCTATCATTTGCGTTTGATTAGCATTCACTGAAATATGATGCTAAAAAAAACCGGCCAAGTGCGAGTCGGACTCGCACACAAAGGGTTCCGTACCACTTTCTATAAAAACGGCAAAAAAATCACGTTTGTTGTATAGGAGCCCCCCTTAAATAATTGTTTTATTTTTATTTTTTATTTCTGTGAATATTTCACGCGTCTACCTGTTGCCGTTATCAATATCGAGCAAAAACAATCACAATTTTTTAGTATTTGTTGTTATAACAAACACTATAGCGGCAAGCGAAATACATCATCTGTGGATATTTCAACTGTCTAGCTATCACGATTCGTGAGATACAGCCTGGTGACAGATGGACGGACGGACAGACGGACAGACGGGCGGACAGCGAAGTCTCAGTAATAGGGTCCCGTTTTTACCCTTTGGGTACGGAACACTAAAAATTATAGATGAACACACTTGACAATGTTTTTCTTATAGATCAATCGTTGGTGCCTGGGCAATATCTGGGTAGTTTGCCCTACCTAATATTACGAAATAAGATTTTCTTTCAGAAAAACGCCTTTCATAACATATACTTGAACCTTAAACAAATTTCCCTTTGAAGGGATCATTCAGCTTTGAGCTATCGGATTGTTTGTTGGAGCGGAGCATCACAAAGCCAGGTCCCTGGAGACTGCAGCGGCCTTTTGGAAAATTAACGTGTCGGCGCAAACACGGATGTTGGCTGTGCACACTACAGCATAACTACGTGATAATCTAACTATATGCTGCATCAGCCTGGTTGCGTAATGAGTGTTTGCTAATTAATCTCTTTCTTTGGGTTGGAAAACAAAATACAAAATTGTAAAAAATTGGCGAAAAGCAAAGAGGATAATAAAGGAGATAAGTTATCCTCTTCACTACTAAAGGACTGCTACTATGAAGAATTAGTTCGCATCTTAATGCGAACCAATTCTCCATACAAACGTACTTAGTCCTCTGTTTCCTCCCTGAATAATGTCATTAGACAAAATTTTTTTTTAATGTAAAATCTATATCTATGACCGTGTCGCTGTGTTTTGTTTTTCCGTATTCCAATTATCATAAAAAGTGGGAGCCTTCAAAAACTACGAAAATTACCCATCTCAACGTCATGTTCAGACACTCCTAAAAAAATTACTCATGTTAATAATAAAACAAAAACAGGGGTATAGCTAAAGCCTTCCACTAAATATTTTTGAAAAAAATATTATTACTGGTCTAGTTTTTGAGGAGAAAATAGGGGACTTCGAAACGCTGTTCTGATCTATTGTATTGTATGTATTGAACCTATGTGATTATGTGTAATTTAATGTTATTTTATTAACTAGTCTAAGTTTCGACTATAATTTACTAACACCTATGGATGAATTGCCTAAATGTATCATATATCCGAAATAAATATTTTTGAATTGAATTAACGGTCCGAGCTGCTGTTGGCTTTCTTAGTGTACCTATACCTGGGTTGCAGCAAGAAAGCGATATTTAATAAAATACCTATTTTTATTAGACATTGTGTCTTTATAAGATTCCGTACTAATATGCGGCAATTATTAAATAAAATTTGGTCGACTATTACGCACGTTAAGAATGAGACAGACTCAATTTTAAAACAAAGCGCTCTGTGCGAATTGATAGATCAAAGCCTGGATTTGATGCATATTTATATGTATTATTCCCGATTCATCAGAATTCTATGTATAAAAAAAAGTCAAACAACAGAGGTCATATTTCTATGTTTTTACTTAAATATCAACGTTAAAAAGGCATCAGCGTCTTTTTTCCTACAAAATAACATCATCCAATTTCAGTAATAAATTTCATTACAGAATGGAAAGGGATTTGTGTCAAAATGTCGGTTTATTCAATTGGCCAATAGAAAACAGAACGTCTGAAGCGATGATGCTGTCTCCTTTAATTATCCATTTGTATTGAAAAAGGTGGAAACTAACGCTACAAGCAAACTATTATTCCTTTTAATACCAATATATTATAATAACGAGTTATAATTTGTTTTTTTTTTTTTTACTTGTAATGTTAGATAGATATGTTAACTATAATGTATAAACTTAGTTCTAAAAGTTACAGCTATTTAATATAATACACTGACGAGCAAAAATAAAGGGTCGGTTACAAAAATGGCGATAACTACAAAACCTGCTGTGATAGCTTCTTCGAGTAAAATGAGTTTAGTAAAGAGTTTTATTCTCAATTAAACTTTTTCTTGTTAAGAATAAAACTCTTTACTTAACTTATTTTACTCGAAGAAGCTATCACAGCGGGTTTTGTAGTTATCATAATTTTTGTAACCGACCCCTTATTTTTCTCGTCAGTGTATGTAATACCTAGTTTATGTAATTGCTACACCCCAACAGGGCTTCATTTTCATTATTTTTTGTAAATAAATTGCAATTGAATAAATACAGAATATAGACGAAGTTGCGAGTTGCGGGCAATTGCTAAAATATAAAATATAAATAGGTAAAACAAATTGTATAAATATAAGCATTAAATTGTCAATTTCCTCGCCGTCTGGCGACTGAGATTCTGTCCACGTACCGTCTCGTGTACGTTAAATATCGAGTTCTAGATAAAATTTCTGCAAAAATCGAATCTAAATTTAGTTTTAGAAAGTAACAAATCGGAGCTTTGATAAAACTTGTGGAAGCTTATAAGGGACTTAGTAGCTTTAGCCCGTGGCTTCGCCTGCGCTAGAAATAGTTTCGCGAGAAACATTTAAAAACTACGAGTTTGCCCTCAAAAAAATTACGGTAACGTTTTTCAAGCAAAATGTTTGCTTGGACAACGCCTATCGATTGCAGGCGAAGTTAACGCGTCATCTTGAACTATGCTCGACACTGACCCGATACATGGCACCTTTAATCTTATGTCATTCATAGTAAGAGAGGTGACAGGTGGGTGTCATCTATTGGGCGTTGAGGTGTCGAGCATTGAAACGTTTACTATATTCTTGTTTAAATTGAAAATATTAACGCATTACCGGGATACAAAGTATATTGTCTCAATCCATATTATTGTATATCTGTTCGCCAAGTTTCTTTCAAATCCATTCAACCGTTATTGGCTGACAAAAACGCATATTTTCATGATATAAATTGATGGCTGTGTCCGTGTCAGCGTTCAATAAAGTGTTTTTTACAACTTTCCTTCATCTAATAATAATTCGTCTAATATATAAAAATCTCCCGTCACAGTCTTTGTTATCGAACTCCTCCGAAACGGCTTTATTTTTTTTGTATATATTTGGTAGGTCGTAGGCTATTTTTATGCCCCTATCCTTCGCGAACGAAGTCGCGGGCAACAGCTAGTAATAACTTCGAGTGATGTGACTTCAAACATAGTTCCCCACATTGAAACAACCAGAAATCATCACATGTACAAGCAGCGACGATTGTCATTAAATACTACATAATGATAACGATGAATGTTTTAACCTGGTTTTAACATGCCCCATTTAAATAACGAATCCGTGCTTCATCAAAACTTGCCCATACGCAATTTACAAAGTTCACACGGTTCATTGGAGTCTGTTCTTAACTCCGCGAGTCAGGATTATATAAACTTTCCACCCTTGTCACAACAAGGTTCCCTAACTCCTCCTACTTAATCATAGATTAAAGAGCTTAACACCCTACAGTTGCTATGCTAGCTGTATAGCAACAATATCGCAGCGGTCAGAATGCTCAATGACAATGTAAACATGACTTTGGACTAATTTAGGGTGCTAGGGGACATATAGAATCGATCGAATGATTGATTATACATTGCCATGCGTTTCGATATAAATAAATCTATTATATAAAAATCTCGTGTCATGGTGTTTGTTATCGAACTCCTCCGAAACGGCTGGACCGATTTTTGTGAAATTTTTTCTCCACATTCGGTAAGTCTGAGAATAGGTCGTAGGCTATTTTTTACCCTTATTCTTCGCGGATGGAGTCGCGGGCAACAGCTAGTAATCAATAAATATCACGAGACGCTTGACAATTGATCAAGTCCCAAAGTAATCAAAGCTTGTGTTATGTGCACTAGGCAACGGATAAACATACTTAAACAGTAGATACATATTTAAATACATATTAAACACCCAAAGCTCGAGACCAAAGATTTTGGGGCAAGCCTATGCAGCTGTTGACGTCTTTCGTCTGAAATGATGATGATGATGATGATGATACCATTAAATGCTTAGCAGGTGTAGTGTAAGTGTACAGTCGAACCTTTTATTTCTAATCCAACGTAGAGCGCTTTTAGAGTAAACGTCATAACAATTTTCCTTGTCGAGCAATGCGATGTCACTGTTACATCATCATCATCATCATATATTTAAGAGCTAGGCTCTTGTCGGTGGAGGGATTTCCAGCTTATTCTACATTCCGCTATTTCCTTCACTTCTCTATATAATGATAATGAAACATTTTTTTTCCTTTATCTGCTCCATATACGTCCTTCTTGGTCTACACCTTTTCCTTTTCCCTTCTATCTTTTCTTCTATTATAGTTTTAATGTAATTATCGTGCCGTAAGAGATGCCCTAACATTTTCCCTCTCCTGTTCCCAATTATTATCAATAAAGATCTTTTTTCGTTAACTATAACTACATATATTTAAAACTTCCTCGTTACTCATAACTTTTCTTTCACTCACTCACTCACGCACTCACTAAAACACACTCACTGTTACATTTTGTGTGAAAAGGTTCCACAGTGGGTCAAGATGCAGTTGATTTGTCTGTACGTAAATCACTTTAGAACAACTAAAAGGTGCCACCCCGGATTCGAACCTAGCCTTCTGCTTAAGAGGGCATAGGTAGGTCAAACTACTAAAGCTTTTTAGAAAATGGTTTACTCTTCCCTATTTAATTTATTTATTTATTTATTCTCTATAGTATTGAGGAAATATTTGCACAAGATAATTGAGCTGTCATAATTTTAATTTACACATTCACTGTATTTTTCATGAATAAATGTTGAATTGAATTGGACTATTAATTGAATTGATGTTGATTTTACTGTAAAAATTTAGGCTGAATTTATTAATACTGTTTTAATAATAATAATATTTTTATGTTGACATTGAATTAATTCTGTATTTAATTTTAATTTCCTGTTTTGTTTGTTAATTGAATTCCACGGTGTGACATCTTGTATAATTTTAATAGAAATCATAATGATTTTAGATTTAAGATTGTTAAATAGTTGCAATGCCCTTGCAGGGTTCACGTCTAACTGTGCTTATGTAAGACTTTTACACTACGTGTGAGCAATAAAGATTATGATTTATGATTTACTTTGTTAGACGTGTCGTCATGAAATATGATGTACAGTTTAAATGACAACAGGGAAATCTTCGGCACGCCATCGCCACATTAATCGTGTTTTGATGATTGGAGTTCCGGTTATGGAAAAATTGTGTTTACCGCCGATGACGGATGTTTCGTTTATATTTAGAGAGCGGAAAATTACTTTATAAGTGAAGCAGGAAGTTTGATTTTCAGAAACACTGTTTGATTAAAATGAATAAATTGTTATTTTATTGGAATTCTCAGAAAGAATTTATTTGAGAGCACCCACCTACCCCTAATGGAACTAACTTTATATTGTAAATAAGACAGTTTAATGTTTTTTTTTTATTTGAATTGAATTTGAGGGAAATTGTTTGAGAGCAATGCTTTTCATTTATTTAAGAAATTTTATTTATAACTGGCTGCCCACTTTGCACGGGGGTGTACTTGATTTTTTCCTGTGTCCTGATAAACACAAATAACAATAAAAGAATAAATCCTTTTCCTAATTAGCGAAATAGCCGATCATTTTAAGCTGAACGGTTACATGCATTCGGCAATAGCTTTTATTTATATAGATTCTACTAGCTGTTGGCCGCGACTCTGTCTGCAAAGAATAGGGATATGAAAAATAGCCTACGACCTATTCTGATATTCTCAGACCTAACAAATACAGGATTTTTTTTATAAAAATCGGTCAAGCCGTTTCGGAGGAGTTCGATAACAAACATCGTGACACGAGATATTTATAAAGGTATAAGAAGAAGATTTAAAAACTTTAGTGGTGAAAATTTAGATACTAATGTATCGTTTAGAGCAATTAATATAATAATACGATTTTCAACATTTTTTTCTTCTCCGAAGTATTAGAAAACGTAAAAAAAATAATGAAATTGGTAAAGTCGTTCTCAAATTATAGCATGACCAAGGAAAATAGGGATTCATTTATATACAATTATATATATTATTATCGAGTAAACTTTAATTTATTTGGATTATCCTGAGGATAATTTTCGCAGCATATTTGTCACTAGTTAGATACGCCGAATGTTTCAGGTGCTTGTAGATGCATGTCAAGACTATCATACAACGCGGTTAAATGTTTGATGACTACGTGCAGATCTATGTTGACTCTCTCTAATTGTGGGCCGTTGCAAGTGGTTTTTACTTATTACCTACTTTTATTACGTTATTTTCTAACAGAGTTTTTTGAGACTTTACTACTTTGTCACCGTCGCTTCATGTTTGAACTTTAGTATAAAGTTGTCAGAAGGCATACACCGTACAGTGACTAAAGAGTGCAGATATCTTTGACCTCATCCTCAACTGTACAGTAAGAAACAGCAACAACTGACAGGCGACCCTATCGCGATGTTTGTGTTCAGTGACTACGAAGGTCAAATTTGAACAGTGATTTTCTCCGATTTATGGACTTTGCTACAACCGGATACGGATAGCCTAGTTGTTAGAGAACCTGACTACAAACGGGTTCGATTCCCGGTCGGGGCAGATATTTGTGTGAAAAATACGAATGTTTGTCTCGAGTCTTGGAAGTTTATTATGTATTTAAGTATGTATTTATCTATATAAGTATGTTTATCCGTTGTCTAGTACCCATAGTACAAGCTTTGCTTAGTTTGGGACTTGGTCAATTGGTGTGAATTGTCCTGTGATATTTATTTATTTATTTATTTTAATTAGGTCTGTAATCTGTATACAGTCTTAAGAGTCATCTTGTTAAATTATTGTTTCGATTACCGGCAACACCCGTTATAATACATGTTACAAGTACCTTAATGTATTCCCTCAATGCATTTCGGCCGATTTGGGAACAAGCGTAATTTTGTATATATATTTTACATTTACATTCCATTTTTAAGCCCAAAACAGCCTTTAATTTTCGTCGGGCTGATTGGGAACAAAATCGCGGTACACTTCCGTAAATTTGGTTTCCTTTTGCGTGATTGTACCGTAAAACGAAAATGAATAAAGGCACACGGCACAAGGGGTGTTATTTGGCCGGGAGAGGTTCCACTCCGCCGGCGGCGGTAGGGTTAGCGTTTGACCCACAACATTTGTTTGTACCTTTTTTTAACCCTCCATGGTATTTTTATTCAATTGAGGATACATTTAATGGGATCGCCTCTTGAATAATATTTTCATGTCTGCCAGATTGGTTGTACGAGTATTCATGTAATTTGGCTTTGTTTTGTCGTGAATGTCATTTGTTAAGTACATAAAATATTACAAGTATAACTAAAATGTCATAATATAAAAATTACATTGTGCCTATTCGTTTTTACCCAGAAATTAAACACATAGGTCAAACGCATACATATTAATAAACGTTCCGAAAATTAATTAAGAAAAACAATTTCGCGTAAACATGAAGAGCAGTAACAGCATAAAACTTGAGGAAATGGCTCTCCAATTTGAAAGGCTGGAAATATTAATTTTCCCGCTTACAAGCACCGGAAAACCGCAAGTTCCTAGCGGAAGGTTAAATATTGCCCGTGTTTATTCGGCTGTTTACAATGTTAACAAAAAGAGTTTGTAAAGTAATCAACCAACTCCATCCATCAACTGAACTAAACTAATAAAAACACGCAACTAAAACTAATTATAATGTTTGTGTTCCTGAACAGGTGGGAGCTTCCTCACGCACACAGCGACAACCACAATTACTTCAATTAATTACGGCCAAGTTTCACAATACAGGGAGCATAAATTTAAATTCGAAGACAACCGATCAAAAGCGAGTACTCATTAGTTAAATTGAAACTCGATCGCCTTCGTAGCGAACTCCATCGATCTTGTTTTTCAAGATTTGACAAACATAACGTCCTCTTTTTTTTTAATGAAGCTCCATAAAAAGGATTTCATCTTATTTCAACACTTGTTTTATTAACTTGAATTTACATCTTGAAATACTTTGAAACGTCATTCGCAGTTTGAAACAAAAGAAGAGTTCCATTGTTTTCTGTGCTCAGAAGCATTGCCTTTCTTGTCAACTACGACTGCATTGTAGTTGAGTGAAAGAAAAATCTTGGAAAGTTATACCTACTAGTTTTATAAAAGTATAATTTACATGCATAATTAACAGCCATGATCATTTATGAAATTCACGAAAAAGAGTAAAAAGGGTTCGCAAAATAACTGTTAGACGAAGCAATACCATTGTTTATGAACTATTTTATTCCGTTACATTTTAGAAAACAACAGAATATTCAAAGTCAAATGAAACAAGGTTTTTCACATACCAAGCCAACGAAGGCAAAACTGTAAAAATATATTTATAGGTCAAAAGGTAATCAATTGGACGTGACCTATATTGGGCTGTATACTTAAGTGTCAAATGAAAGCAATAGACCCTCCAGCTAAGTTACACAATAAGGGGCGGATTCCGGCCCAACTGTTTGAACGAGACTTCGAGGTGTTGCGTGCGGTTTTTTGGTTTTATCGCCGAACTTTTGAACTTCCCTCGAGTACTTATCTCATCATTATAAAGTTTGAAACAAACACAAACACTCATAAATAGGTTTTTGATCGCGATACTGTCCTTGGCGCTAGGTCTTCTGGCGTCTAGGTGTTCCGAAATGTTTGGAAAGTTGTAAACGTGAGCTTTACTAAGGAGCAAAGTTGCCAAACTTAGTAGAGGTCTGCACTTTTTATAAAATAGGACTTTATCATAAGAAATAAAAATATTATAAGTGTAATCGTTTGTATTTTCTTTTAAAATCGATGCTCATGTGGCGTTTTATAAATACGAGTTATGTAACGCGGGCATTTCTATTTTTCCATGTAACCAATTAAAAAATTGTTAATAGGGAGTTAAGATTATTCCGTTGAGTTGTTTACGCACTTTTTCAAGCCTTTACAATAAAAAAATCGTAACAAACCGGACAATTGTTAAACTTGTCCGATTTGTTACGTTTTTTTATTGTAAAGGCTTGAAAAAGTGCGTAACGAAACGCTAAATAGTTAGCTATTTTAATTCCCTATTAACAACTTTTTAATTGGTTACAAGGAAAACTAGAAATGCCCACGTAACACCTTCACAGTATCCAGAAAGGGCAAAAATGGTCGTTATAAATGCATTAATTAGTTCATCCTTAGCAAAAATGTTTGCGGCTTTTTTCTCAAAATGATGTTCGTAATTAACGTGTTATGCCTTATCAACATCCAACTATGCTTGGCGAGAAGCCGATATTTTTCAAATAAAAAGCCTTATTTGATCGTACACACCGTAAGAAACAAAGGTTGTTTCCACTGTGGACATAAAATTAGAAAAATAATAAAATCTAAAATATGCCGTAAATTTCCCAGGCACCCCACACTATGATGTAGATTTGACTAATCAATATTGGCTATAGACCCTTTACTTTTGCTGTTTCCAAAGGAGAGGCGCGAACAAAAAATGTGTAAGTATGACCCAAATTCACAATTTGCACAATTGGTATTGACCTAGTCCCAAAGTAAGCTAAGCAAAGCTTGTGTTATGGCAAGGATGATATAGACTGGATTGGCAGTCGCCATAGTACGGATCGGCCGCGGTTTTTGTAGTTCGATTATTAAATCTAGATGGCGCTGAAATATAACCAGAGGCTTTGAAGGCAAAACAATAAGACTACAGATGTTTCATATTACTACAAATGTATTATTTTTCAAAAATATTGCATAATAATACATTTGCAGTGATATGAAATATCTGTAGTCTTATTGTTTTGCCTTCAAAGCCTCTGGCTATATTCCAGCGCCATCTAGATTTAATAATCGAACTACAAAAACCGCGGCGGATCCGTACTATGGCGACTGCTAATCCAGTCTATATCATCCTTGGTTATGGATACTAGGCAACGGATAAACATACTTTTATAGATAGACTAGCTTTTGCCCGCGGCTTCGCTCGCGTGTACCATGAGTATTCCAAAGAACCAAGATATCAAGCAAGCAAGCATACAGGCAAGCAAGCAAGCAGGTCCACAATTGACCAAGAAATCGGTGAACATACCTACATAAAAAAATACATAAGGTGGAATGCATAACCTCCTCCTTTTTTAGAAGTCGGTTAAAGAGCCCTTTGCGGCCTATTTACAGTA
This sequence comes from Archips xylosteana, assembly GCA_947563465.1. Classification (NCBI taxonomy): domain Eukaryota; kingdom Metazoa; phylum Arthropoda; class Insecta; order Lepidoptera; family Tortricidae; genus Archips; species Archips xylosteana. The sequence continues at coordinate 5,160,563 of OX387344.1, forward strand.
TAAACTTACAATACTTATACTTACTACTTATTTTAGCTTTTTACAACCAGTAAAACGCAAAATCCCGTTTTTTCCCGTTCCCGTAAGAATTTCGGGAAATGTTTTCTTAATGCTCCCCTACACTCCCCAAGGAACTCATCTGCCAAATTTCAGCTTTCTATGACCAGTAAAACGAAAGATCCCGTTTTTCCCGTTCCCGTGGGAATTTTGGAAAGTCCTCTCTCAGTGCTACTCTACACTCCCCAAACAACCTACATGCTGAATTTCAGCTTTCTACGGCCAGTAAAACATAAAGTCCCGTTTTTTCCCGTTCCAGTGGGAATTTTGGAAATCCCTCTCTTAATCCTCCTCAACACTCCCCAAGGAACCCACTTGCCAAATTTCAGCTTTCTATGACCAGTAAAACGAAAAATCCCGTTTTTCCCTTTCCCGTGGGAACTTTGAAAAGTCCTCTCTCAATGCTCCTCTACACTCCCCAAAAAACCTACATGCCGAGTTTCAGCTTTCTACGACCAGTAAAACAAAAAGTCCCGTTTTTTCCCGTTCCCGTGGGAATTTTGGAAAGCCCTCTCTCAATCCTCCTCTACACTCCCCAAGCAACTTACATGCCGAATTTTAGCTTTCTACAACCAGTAAAACGAAAAATCCCGTTTTTTCCCGTACCCGTGGGAATTTTGGAAAACCCTCTCTTAATTCTCCTCTACACTCTCCATGCAACCTACATGCCAAATTTCAGCTTTCTATGACCAGTAAAACGAAAAGTCCCGTTTTTTCCCGTTCCCGTGGGAATTTTGGAAAGTCCTTTCTCAATGCTCCTCTACACTCCCGCAACCTACATGCCGAATTTCAACTTTCTACGACCAGTTAAACGAAAAATCCCGTTTTTCCCGTTCCCGTGGGAATTTTGGAAAGTCCTCTCTTAATGCTCCTCTAAACTCCTTGAGCAACCTACATGCCGAATTTCAACTTTCTACGACCAGTAAGACGAAAAATCCCGTTTTTTCCCGTTCCCGTGGGAATTTTGAAAAGTCCTCTCTCAATGCTCCTCTACACTCCCCAAGCAACCTACATGCCGAATTTCAACTTTCTACGACCAGTAGAACGAAAAATCCCGTTTTTTCCCGTTCCCGTGGGAATTTTGGAAAGCCCTCTCTCAATCCTCCTCTACACTCCCCAAGCAACTTACATGCCGAATTTTAGCTTTCTACAACCAGTAGAACGAAAAATCCCGTTTTTTCCCGTTCCCGTGGGAATTTTGGAAAGTCTTCTCTCAAGGCTCCTCTACACTCCCCAAGCAACCTACATGCCGAATTTCAGCTTTCTACGACCAGAAAACGAAAAATCTCGTTTTTTCCTTATCCCGTGGGAATTTCCGAAAATCCTTGAAACAGTTTTTCACTATTATAATTACCTACTTCTATGCCAAATTTGAAGAGTCTAGTAATTATGGTTCATAGGATTCCGTTGAACTGAATATATAAATCCGGTTTTTTTCTTATCCCGTGGGAATTTTGAAAAATCCTGATTGTAATATTTTAACTAATGTAATACCTATTTGTATATCAAATTTGAAGAGTCTAGTTATTATAGTTACTGAGATAGGGTCACTCGGAATCGAATATATAAATCCCGTTTTTTCCCGTTCCCGTGGGAATTTTGGAAATTCCTCTCTCAATGTTCCTCTACACTCCCCAAGCAACCTTCATGCCGAATTTCAGCTTTCTACGACCAGTAAAACGAAATATCCCGTTATTTCTTTATCCCGTGGGAATTTCCAAAAATCCTTAAAACTGTTTTTTACTATTACAATTACCTACTTCTATGCCAAATTTGAAGAGTCTAGTAATTATAGTTCATAGGATTCCGTTGAACTGAATATATAAATCCCGTTTATTCCTTATCCCGTGAGAATTTTGAAAAATCCTGAAATCGATGTTTTCATTATTGTAATACCTACTTGTGTATCAAATTTGAAGAGTCTAGTTATTATAGTTACTGAGATACGGTCACTCGGAATCGAATATATAAATCCCGTTTTTTCCCGTTCCCGTGGGAATTTTGGAAATTCCTCTCTCAATGCTCCTCTACACTCCCCAAGCAACCTTCATGCCGAATTTCAGCTTTCTACGACCAGTAAAACGAAATATCCCGTTTTTTCTTTATCCCGTGGGAATTTCCAAAAATCCTTAAAACTGTTTTTACTATTACAATTACCTACTTCTATGCCAAATTTGAAGAGTCTAATAATTATAGTTCATAGGATTCCGTTGAACTGAATATATAAATCCCGTTTTTTCCTTATCCCGTGGGAATTTTGAAAAATCCTGAAATCGATGTTTTCATTATTGTAATACCTACTTGTGTATCAAATTTGAAGAGTCTAGTTATTATAGTTACTGAGATACGGTCACTCGGAATCGAATCTATAAATCCCGTTTTTTCCCGTTCCCGTGGGAATTTTGGAAATTCCTCTCTCAGTGCTCCTCTACACTCCCCAAGCAACCTTCATGCCGAATTTCAGCTTTCTACGACCAGTAAAACGAAATATCCCGTTTTTTCTTTATCCCGTGGGAATTTCCAAAAATCCTTAAAACTGTTTTTTACTATTACAATTACCTACTTCTATGCCAAATTTGAAGAGTCTAGTAATTATAGTTCATAGGATTCCGTTGAACTGAATATATAAATCCCGTTTATTCCTTATCCCGTGAGAATTTTGAAAAATCTTGAAATCGATGTTTTCATTATTGTAATACCTACTTGTGTATCAAATTTGAAGAGTCTAGTTATTATAGTTACTGAGATACGGTCACTCGGAATCGAATCTATAAATCCCGTTTTTTCCCGTTCCCGTCGGAATTCCCGAAAATCCTTCCTTAGTGGATGCCTACATTGTATAAGGAATGTCTATGTGCAAAATTTCAAGTCTCTAGGTCCAGTGGTTTGGGCTGTGCGGTGAACATACCTACATAAAAAAATACATTAAGTGGAATGCATAACTTCCTCCTTTTTTGAAGTCGGTTAAAGAGCCCTTTGCGGCCTACTTTCAGTATAAACTTATGAATTTTTAAATTTTAGCTCACAACCAGTAAAACGCAAAATCCCGTTTTTTCCCGTTCCCGTAAGAATTTCGGGAAATACTTCTTAATACTCCCTTACACTCCCCAAGGAACCCACTTGCCAAATTTCAGCTTTCTACGACCAGTAAAACGAAAAATCCCGTTTTTTCCGTTCCCGTGGGAATTTTGAAAAGTCCTCTCTCAATGCTCCTCTACACTCCCCAAGCAACCTCATGCCGAATTTCAGCTTTCTACGACCAGTAAAATGAAAAATCCCGTTTTTCCCGTTCCCGTGAGAATTTTGGATAGTCCTCTCTTAATGCTCTTCTACACTTCCCAAGCAACCTACATGCCGAATTTCAGCTTTCTACGACCAGTAAAACGAAAAATCCCGTTTTTTTCCGTTCCCGTGAGAATGCTGGAAAGTCCTCTCTCAATGCTCCTCTACACTTTCCAAGCAATCTATATGCCGAATTACAGCTTTCTACGACCAGTAAAACGAAAAATCCCGTTTTATCCTTATCCCGTGGGAATTTCCGAAAATCCTTAAAACTGTTTTTAACTATTATAATTACCTACTTCTATGCCAAATTTGAAGAGTCTAGTAATTATAGTTCATAGGATTCCGTTGAACTGAATATATAAATCCCGTTTTTTCCTTATCCCGTGGGAATTTTGAAAAATCCTGAAATTCATGTTTTAACTATTATAATACCTACTTGTGTATCAAATTTGAAGAGTCTAGTTATTATAGTTACTGAGATACGGTCACTCGGAATCGAATATATAAATCCCGTTTTTTCCCGTTCCCGTGGGAATTCCCGAAAATCCTTCCTTAGTGGATGCCTACATTGTATAAGGAATCCATGTGCAAAATTTCAAGTCTCTAGGTCCAGTGGTTTGGGCTGTGCGTTGATATATCAACAGTCAGTCAGTCAGTCAGTCAGTTTAGAATTTTATATATATAGATACATAGTTAAATACATTAAACACCCAGACCCGAAAATAAACATTCGTATTTTTCATACAAATATCTGCCCCGACACGGGAATCGAATCCGGGGGGACCTTAAGCGTCGTAGTCAGGTTCTCTATCCACTAGGCCATCTAGTAGTCAAAACCAAAGCCAAATAACCAAGAACAAATACCTGTTTATTTAGTATGCAATAGACAGACAAAGTAAACCTTCCAAGTAGTAGAATACATAAGAAAGTTCAGTTAACGTTCAGTCGTTATGAAAACAAACTGTATGTAGAAGAAATACATAACAAAGTTGTTACTCATATCGTTCAGTTATTATGAAAATAAACTGTAACTGCTGACTTATTGAACTAACAATACTTTCGAAGCTCGTTGCCTTGACGTTACCTTGAAATGGAACCAATACAAAGAATTAGACCACGATAAAGTACGTAACCCGCAAGTTAGGCAATTCATAAAGTACTATGCTTAAAAATATATAAAGGTTGAATAAGTGCGAAAACATGATGGATACATATCCAAACAGTTTAAGTAAAATCGTGGTTTTAGGGGTCCACAGCCAAAATATCAAAAGTCGTGTTGGCCTAGCAAGTGGTTAGAACTATCAAACAAAGGGTCTTGGGTCCGCGCTATGGTGTATTGTAACCACCGACACAAAAAGAGGGGTGTTATAACTTTGAGCGCTATGTGTCTGTGTGTGTGTGTCTCTATGTGTCTCTTTGTCTGTGGCACCGTAGCTCGTAAATTTCTGAACCGATTTGGTTGCGGTTTTTTTTTTATTTGAAAGCAAGTTTCTTGGCTATGGCTCTTAGACATGTTTCATCAAAATTGTACGTTGTAAGTACTTACATTACAATAATAGTGAAAAAAACGAACTCGGTGTAAAAAGTTCGGAATCCTCAGCCATATAAAAATAAACTTTATGTTCTCCTCAATGAACAAACGAATAAAATTGGAAACAGTTTTTTTTGCCAACGGCGCTTGATTAATACATTGTCATCGTAAAAATACATGCACAAATTCATGTTCAGCTCACTTTACATGTACAAGTCAACCTGACGTCTAGAAATGGGTCAGATACAGCAGAACAGTTACAAGATCTGAAGCGAACAAATAAACTCGTAGATACGAAGTGAAGCTAAATAAAAACTTGTAAAAAGAAACGTGCCAAAATGTTATATATTTTATCCTCTTTATGTATTTTTAAGCATTGAGGAAGACATATAGAAGAAAAGTGTTTGTATGACTTCACTTCCCCTTATGTTCTCAGTTAAACTTTGTCGCGTAGACCCACTTCGCTACGCCGTAGCATTGAATGGGAAATGACAGATCTCGTAGCATTACTATAAAATTGGAGCACGAATATCGACGCAATTTGGGTACAGGCCTCTTTTCACGCGAGCTCATTGCTGTTTGGGAACTTCACATACAGAATAGTAAAATTATAAATATAAACTACAATTAAAGCCTGAGCCCTTTTTACCCGACTGCGAAGAAGGAAGGGTTATGTGTTTGACCCGTATGTATGTATGTATGTATGTATGTATGTATGTCCATGTATTAATGTCTAATTTTGATAAATTCATGTGTCTTCGTGAATGCCACTACTTAGCTATAGGTATACGGCATAGCATAGTATGGTTTTGCTGTAGGATTTTTTTTATTATTGAAGTAAGTATGCTTTATTGTATTTAAAAAAATAATTGTGTATGTATAAACCGATTGCTGTGAAAAAGTGTTCAAGAATGTTCTATAGTTACGGTTGTTTATTTAATATCCAGAGGCCGTATTGTCTAACGCGCGGGCATTTATCATCGCTTTGACCATCTTTTTCTGTCACCATCTTATACCGCTTGACAGAATGAAATAGGGAATGCAATAGCAAGCGTCCGCGCGTTAGCAATACGGCTTCAGGTAACTAAAGCATAATTTTCAATAACAATTACGGTAGTAATTCCCTTGTAAATTGGACCTTTAAGGGCTAAATCATGCAAAATATTGTTAAAACGCGAGCAGGTAGTTCGAAAATGTCGCACGGTTTTACGAATATGACACTCCACTTTTGTCTACTCGTGACCAATGCAATGGGGCTAAAATGTCGAAATAATTTTAGCAATATTTTACGTGGTTAATTTTGATGAAAAAGTTAACACCTGTTAAAACATTTCAAATTTATATTCCTTTAAGCTTTATGAAATTAACTAAATTCCTAAACGATTACGAACTGTATAATTATTTTTCACCTCACTAGCTCGGAAAGCCCTTTTTGTTTGTTTGACATCTATTGAGAAAATCGCTTTTTATCCACATGTGAAGAAAGAGTTTTGACATTTGAAGGCAGCTTACGTGATATTTATTTGACAGCTAACAAAACGTAAAACGTTAAAAGTGCTGAATTTTTAACATCACAATTAATGAATTGCATCGAGTAAAAAACACTAAATACAGTCTTACAACTTTATTTTAATTCATAAATATCAGCATTCAACATTAACCTTCATTCTTGTTGCAAAAACGGATAAAATATTCTGACAGTCCAAGTCGATGTGCGAACAAAACGCATCCGAAATAATAAAAAAAAACTTTAGTCAAAACTTTTCAATTAATTATTTTGAGTGAATAAATAAATGATAATTGATAGTACAAACCCTTTTTCTTATTTTCCTCGCTGTAGTGAGGTGAAAAGTTTTGTGTTATACACGAGTGAAAAGTTATTTTACGTCTCGTGTGTTGAAACACTCGCTATCGAAAGGATTCTATTTTTGAACCACTCGCTTCGCTCGTGGTCAATCATAGAATCCTTTCGATAGCTTGTGTTTCAAATGGACACTCGCAGGTAAAATACAACTTTCCCCCCTTGTATAACAAATAACTATTGTTCCCAACTCGTCCCTGGGTAACAAGTAACAACGTTGTTTTGTTTACCAATTACTACAAAATAACAAAGCCTTCTCTTACGCGCCATTACTGAATTCCTCGAATGATATAACGATCGGCCAGAAACAGCTGCTAGACGTATTTATTTTGCATAAGACTGGTTACACATGATTTTTTTAGCACATAAAAGCAATTATATTTTTCGCATGCTTATCAACGCTTACTTTGAGACGTACAGTCGAGGAAACTAAATCACCTACCAGGATGGAACCTCAACGATATAAATTTCACGATGTTTTCTTTAGCAGACGTATGGAATTTGCAGCGAAAACGTTTCACCCAGTGTCTTTGACAGTAACTACAAGAGAAAAAACTAGTTTCTACAGAAACTCTAATTGCAACGGGTATTTAATACCGCTTGAATCATTTACAAGCATGCCGGTGGCAGCATGCGATAAAATTGTTTGAAAACGCCAATAATCAAAGAATTTACTCCGGGGGGGGCCGTGAATTTGTTGGATATATCTAATTACCTAGTCAACTAAAGTGTGTTCCACACAGCAAAAAAAATTTAAAAACAAAAAACAACTAGTTCCAATATGGTCAAAACTGTCTTCGATAATGATATAAAGATATTCACGGCGTCTAGGGTTGCTGTCCAAAAAAGCCCTTCAATAGATCCGCCCCGTACAATACTTAATTGATAATTTTATTTTTATCCATTTAATCACTTTGCCGTGATTCTTTGATATGACAAAGCCAACTTTTTTATATATGATTTTTAATGCAAAATTAGAAATACTAACTGATGGTACGATACATGCACTTACACCATTCTTGCACGTTAGAATACCAAAACGCGATCTGAAAAACGGTTAATCTGAAACGGCCCTAATCGAGCCTCCCCAAGAAAACTTTCCCTTAATTCCCGCTCATTTTTCCCGACAGATTGTGTAATATCATTTGATGGCCAACTTTAATTGAAACGCCAGTAGGCGGTCTAACTATGGAATAATTTACGAAGTTAATTACAAAGCTCGGTTGACCGTTAATAGACTCGGTTTAAAATTCAGGGCGCCACTTCGCATATTCAGGCGTTTTGCGCGAAATTCAAAGCAGGGTTTTTGGTTTTAGGATTTTCTCCGAAGTATCCATATGAGAAAGAAATTTCTAAATGTTATGTGATACTTGTTAAGTAAATGCTTTTAATACGCAAGTAGATGCTTAGGTTTACTAAATATTTTTAGTAGAACCGCCACATAAATACCGACTATGATGCGGTTTAGTTAAAAGTTTTGAGGTTTATCTGGTCACCTTTAATAATGTAAGACTACTTACTCTGTACACGGGTGTTTCTAAAAAATTCTTAGCAAAGCCCGACGCGGTACTTTTATTATATTTTCAAAATTAACTAAAAATCTAGCTTGAATAGGTCTTGTATACTTAATATTGAGCCTTTACCACGTATAATGTTTCTATCTGGCTTCTCATAATCGCGATCTGTAATATATTTCGACGCATCATAATCCGTGATCATGATGCATGCAACTGTGTCAAGTGTTTAAAGGTAATAATTATACCTAGACTAGCTGTTTCCCGCAACTCCGTCTGCGAAGAATAGGGGTATAAAAAATAGCCTATTCTCAGACCTACCAAACATAGACAAAAACTTTCATAAAAATCGGTCAAGCGGCCGTTTAGTAGGAGTTCGATAACAAACACCGTGACACGAGATTTTTATACATTTGAAGAAGATATTTTCTGATAGTTAGTTTATCGATATCTTATAAGTGGCACAAGATAGAAAGAAAGATAGATTGATAGAAATCAATGTGGCACGTTTGAAAATATATAAGTATGAGGCATGTTATGTCAAACACTAACCTCACTACGTGCCAGGAAAGTCTCTAGGCAGAGTAATAACGGTCTATAATATTAAAATAGTAATAGTATTACTTGATAGTTGATATATCAACATACGCCTCTAGCCATCAACGCATTATTTCTTATTTCACCCTAATGCATCGTAACAGCGGGGATAAAATAAAGGTGTAACGCCACACGTGAATAATACAAGACCGAGGAGCTACTTTCTCTCTGCCACAAGTCATTGACTTTTGTGAGATACGAGTACAACTTTATCTTGTGGCTTTTTACTTCGACAAGTCCCGCCACTTGCATTTTGTAACCTTTTATTTTGTTATAACGTGTCATTTCAATTTAAGACTTTGTTAGTGCCATACTAAACAATTTCAATGCTTAAAAGTCGGCTAAAAAGTATAACATTAAATTATAAGCCCTTATCATGAAACTAGCTTTTGCCCACGACTCCGTCTGCAAAGTTTTCGTTTATCGCTGTCCCGCGGGAACTATGCAATTTTCTGGGAAAAAAACTCTACTATGTCCTTTCCCGGGACTCTAACTCGATACCAAATTTCATCTTAATCGTGTCAGCTGTTTATGTGTAAGCATGAAGAGATTTAGATGAAATTTGGTATAGAGATAGACAGGATAGTTTTGACCCCGGATAATTGCATAATTCCCGTGAGATAAATCAATTCTTCGCAGACGGAGTCGCGGGCAACAGCTCATTTGTAATAGAGTCCAGGATAAATAGTCAGTGTACTAAAAACTTCTTACAGCCAAAAATTACATCTGAAATTCGCACCATCCGTGGAGGAAAGACGTAAGTCATAATCATGACTTTTGTAAGGATGTTTGTCCTACATCCGTTTTCCACGAAAATGGTGCTAGTTTTAGCTCAAACATGAAAAAGTAGTCAGCGTTATATGCGAATAATCCCAAGGTAAAAACTAAACTTTCTTTTGCTAATGTTTTTTGGCGAAAAAGGTGAGTTCCCCGCGTACTGCGCCACGTGTGAATAATAGAGGTGAGCGGCGTCACTTTGCCTTTTGACTTTAGTGCGAGTCACTTTTTGTACTTTTTATTTTATGGAAAATCCTAACGCTACTTACATTTAGTATTTCATCTACACATAAATAAACTAGCTGTTGCCCGCGACTCCGTCTGCGTAGAATAGGGGTATAAAAATAGCCAACGACCTATTCTGACCTAACGAAAGTGGAGCAAAAAATTTTATAAATATCGGTCAAACCATTCCGGAGGAGTTCGATAACAAACACCGTGACACGAGATTTTTATATGTTAGATTAGATATTAATGATAATTATCTAATTAAAATTATTTATTGAAAGGCGTGGACGCGATTTGTGTGTATTTTGCTAACCTTTTGGACGCCAACGACACATATATCAGCACCGCAGGTTCTACGCCAACGACTTATATATCAGTCATGGCGTGCAGAGCGATATCTACCTACATGCATTTCTGTAGGGTTCAACTTCGCGTTTGACATTCCGATGTCATGGCGTATGAGTGAGAGCTGTTGTATTTGACAGAGCGTTGAAAAGGTTAATATTTATTGATTAATGATAGATTACCTACTATTAGCTGTTACCAACACCAAGTGAACTTACAACTTTGCACTTTTAAACTTTTCTCAACTCTTTTATAACCTTGGGTAAAGTTTTCTTTTTTATAAACATTTACATCCTTTTTTTGGACAATAGAAAAAATACCAATTTGAAACCTACTTTAAAATAAAGTTCCGACTTATTTTCAATCGATTTTAATGAAAGTATCTCACGAGTAATTCCATCAACATTCAAATACGCTCTCAATTTTCCGGGTCAAAGTTTACTCTCGCCGCATAGCTATAGTCGCTATAGTGTCACTCACTCGGCTACGGGTTTCATGAATACCCCGGAATTTCACCGCATATCTCAACGCCCTCCATAATCTTAGTTTCAAATAAAGCTATTCGAAGAGCCACTGGATCATACAGGTTTTTGAAAAATAGGTAAGAGTAATAGGTAACAAGACGTCATGATAATCTCAATTCATGATTCAAAGCTATGAAATACATATTTGGTGGAAATCAGTTGCACAATGAAATAACAATTTGTGGAATCTACTTGTATATTTACCTAACCTACCCTAATCTACTTGCATATTTTTGTATATTTACTTATTTATTTCAGGAGTCTTGGTTGTTTTTTCTGGGAAAAGGTGTATTTTCGAGTGTAAGCAAAAAAATAAGAACTCCGAGCAAACTTCAACTAGTACTGTCATTTAAAGATTGATACTTAAGTAAGTATTAATTAAATTGATAGAGAAGTTCTAATAACAAACATGGTAAATTACAAGAAATGCATGTTTAGCAATTAAAATTAGCTGCACAATGTAAAATGTAGCTGATCTTCTTTTGAGTACAGAACTAGAACAAGTTTTTATAAATAACTAACTGTGTAAAACTCCACAGAGCGAAATCTGTTTTAAATGACGGAGCTCAAACTTAAACTGTTAAAATCGTTTTAATGGTTACTTCCTGAAAACTTATAACGGTGGAACTTGGTATCACCACCAATTATTGAACTTACAATGAATTCAATGGCGTAGTTGTTCTTTGAAACATTATAGAGTAAAGTCTGTCTCTAAAAATAAGTATGTATACACCTTGTTGACTTTTTGATGAATTCTTGTCAACATTTTTCTCCGATCCGTTGGGAGATTTTTCACACGACGTTCACAAAAGTTTGTGATGTTGAATCTACAAAGAATGCTAATGGCTCAGTTGCTCAATCTTATTATAGAGTAGATATCTATCTCAAGGAATAACATAGTGCGGCGAGAGCCACATTCTTTAGCATTAATCTTGTGCGTGTGATAGGTTAAGATGTAGTTGGTCACGTAAGACCAATAAGGCATGTAGATAGATAGTGTAGATTTACTGATTAGATTATTCTATATAAATATAAGGTTTTAGAATATTAAATATAACAGTGTTAGTAGTCATGTCATGTCAGTCATATCATAGCAGTCTCATGCAGAACATCCACGAAGTAGTTTCTCTAACCCCTGCTCCCTCCAATATCCGGCAAGATGTAGTCAGCTAGTGGACTTCGTCTTGCCGGTAAATATAGTATAGGTATTAATTAAAATATTTCTTGTTGAGTTTCTTGCTGGATTCTTCGCAACAAAGTTTTTTTCCGAGCTGGTGCAGGTGGCAAATTTTTCGATATTCACATGAGCATGTTAAGACAAAAATCTACCAAAATAAAAGTTAACCAAACATTTTACGTTAAGTACCTTATTTTAACTTGAATTAAATCTACTAGTCTAGAATAACCCATCATAGGCTATGTAAACATCTCCCAAAATAGACACATTGTGTGGTAACATTGTTTTACGTATAGTGTAACATTTTCTGATTTAAAGTACTTTTCAAAATGAGGTATGTAATTTAGAAGTAATAGACAAGAAAGTCAAGTCAAAGATACAAGATTAAAGCGACATACTGGATATCTATAACTTAAAAATGTAGAGCTCCTTGATAATAATATAATTGTTTTGGTTACCTTGCATTTGCTTTGTTTCTGCATATAACATGTGTCACACATATACCTGTGGCGCACGGTGGGTGGGTCGTCGTCGTCGTTCTCCGTTGAGAAGTAAGTTAATAGTTCATTGGTCCCTTATTAAAGTAGATTCTCAATAAAAATAAGACCTACATTCTCAATAAATCAATGGATTTATCTTTTTTTTCTCGCTAGATCAAATTTTTGACAGCGTAGGTCTACTGAGAAGTATTTTTATCGCTAAATCAGTTAACTAGATCCAGATTTGAAAGTGTAGCGTTGACTGGGATTTTGACTAAGTACACGTTACTCTACACTACGTCAAGGAAAGCAGAAGAGACGTGTTACGACGTCTAAAATATTAAACAATAAAGACGTTGGTGAACTTAACGCTATCTATTAGTAACATAACTTACGAACCTCATTGTTTAATAGTGCGTCTAAATACGCCTACATCTCATTTTCAATAACATCACACACCACAGGGGCGGGCCGCAAAATTATTTATATGAGGATACAATACGTAACAATTTTGTGTAACTGTTAAGCTATGGTCTCCTACTTATAAATACCATCGGCCGCTTACAGCGTCAGCTTGTATGATTAATCAAAATTTACTCGATTGATCTCAGCTCCAATCCAGATACATTTTATTTTTGCTAAGTATTCCCAAATTAAGTATAAGAATGTGTCGCAATTTTTTTTGAACGGTTGTATTGTATTGCTTAGTTTACATTTTATATTTCATTTTATACTTATGGGCCCCATTTCACATACGCCTTTGTTTCTATCGATACTGGGCTGAGCTAGCGTGGAAATAAGTTTCAGGATCCTCGCCTCAAGCCGCATTTACATCAATCTGATGTGTTGTCGTGGCACATCAGAACAGTATCGGCTTCGTACATTTAAGGTTAATATTTCTCTGATGCAGCATGTCGTGACGGCTTGTGTTAAATGTATGAAACCGATACTGTTCTGATGCGTCAGAACACATCAGACCAATGTGAATGCAGCTTTAACTTCAAAATTTTGTCTCTGGTCGTTCATCAAATTATGAATAATAATGTAAATTGGATGACAGTGCATGTACCTGTAGTTAACACAAAATACAGACGTCAAAAATCTTTTTGACTTTTTTTTATCAATTTATTTCAACGATGAATGGACCATGTATATTTAAATTTCACATCAATTTGAAACTTCTGTCTTCACAACACAGTAAAAAATAAAATTATACGCAACCGCCTACGTAAAAGCTGCCGCAATGCTTTCTGGCATGTAGGTAAACGACGTAGCGAGCAAAAATATTCAATTAATAAATGTAAATAAGACCTCAACGAATATCACGCAAAGAACTCCGCGCGTGCCAAATATTCGGTATCCCTGCTTAGCAAAACACGTAATGAAATATGCCGTATATTTAATGGATACTGCTTGTCTATACGGAATAACAAGCATTGTTAACGCTGATCGCACACGCGACACTCGTCCTTACGACTCTAGTAATAATGACGTGATTAACTTTAACGACGTCTTTAAATCTTAATGTGTCGCACTCCGATAGAAGCTGTTTCCGACGGGAATGAGACCATTCCTATTAATTAGGAGCTATGTTTGTTAATGGATCAATTATAGGATTAGTCTGCGAAACACTTGTGATAGAAGATAGTAACGCGCGCTTTTGGTTCTATCAAAAAATTGTCGTGTAATTGTAATTTTTATACCAACAATTTTGCTGATTTTCACTTCGCATATAAACGAAATGCATAAAAGCCCACTGCATACCTTATGCAAACAAAATGATTAGTTGAGATAATTTGTAATATCTAGAATAATCACATTAAAAAATATTTAAAACACACATAATGTATAATTATTTTGTATAAAAAAAACATTGTTGTTCACGGTAATTTCATTTTTTAATGAAACATCTGTTTTTGAATAGATATCCACATCCGAATCCGTATACGCGGGTATCCGAGGAAAAAACAGATCCGTATTTTTTTATTTTAGCGGGTCTTATAATGAAACAACTGTATAGTTAGGTATATTTGTGTAGTTTTTATTTATTTTGTTTCCTCTTTTTTTTATTCCTAGATTGTAAATTTTTACCCTCTGTTTTTTTTATAAGTAGCATAAATATGATATCAGCATTATCCCTTGAGAAATGTGCTACTCGTATTACTATCTGGGCACGATTTTTTATCATAATCCTAACTTGAATAACAGCTCACGAAGCACAACACACACACATCACTCACATTCTACTTAACTCAGCAAAAATCATCAATATGGGCAGCTCGTTACGCACGTCTAGAAAGCATGCTTCATGTTTGTTTTGGCAAAACATAATGTATAAACTGTATTATTCCCGCTCCATCATAAATTTAACGCTCTGTAACCATAACAGTATTTGCTAGTGATGTAATAAATATCCACATCCGAATCCGTATATGCGGGTATCCGAGGGAAAAACAGATTCGTATTTTTTATTTTAGCGGGTCTTATAAAGAGTCTTTTGTAAAGAATTCCACTAAAAATATCTAAAACAATGTGTACATGTATTTCTGAAATCACATGTTTCATACATTCATGAGGCAAGTATTGTTTATTTGACGTCAACTGTCAGTCTAAGGCGTCACTGAGTGAAAAAAGTTAAGGTCTCTAGGTATCCGTATCTGTTAGTAACATAAAAACTCTTTTAGATTTCCGAACCTAAATTAACACTGGCCATCAACGATGCCTCATAAAATAAAACCTAATATAATTAAAGTTGTTCTTCATCTGTTATCGTACTAATATTATCAACTTAAGTGAAGGTGTTTGGAAGTTTTTAGTCAATCATGCAATAATGGTTGAGTGGATTTAGATAAAACTTGACGTGCATATATTCAAATATCTGGATTCAGACACAGGATACTTTATATCCCAATATTGAAAATACCTTTAGTTTAAACACAAATGGAGGGCGTTATTCAAGAACCTGGGCTGCAATCTGCCAATCAATATCAATATGGCGCTGTCCGTGCGACCGTTGTACTTTAAAATGATTACCTAAACCTTTTTAATGAAGTTAAAGCTAGTAAGAAAATCTAATATATAAAAATCTCGTGTCACGGTGTTTGTTATCGAACTCCTCCGAAACGGCTTTACCGATTCTTATGAAACTTTTTTCCGTATTCGGTAGGTCTGAGATTAGGTCGTGGGTGGTTTATACCGCTTTTCTTCGCAGACGGAGTCGCGGGCAACAGCTAGTAAACACGTATAATTTTACTATAAATAATTATCTTATGTTGTTTTAAGGATTATTTGTATCAGCGGATATTCAATTAAAACAATCAGGCACATCCCCAGTATCTACTACACTCTGGACTATAGAGATACAACTGTATAGTTGTATACATCATCAATTAAGACAACGCATTAAGGTGGCGGAAAGCCAACAATACATATTTAATCCCCCGGAACCCTCGCACGTGACCGGCCCAATACCTTATTAATAATTCAACTCGCGTATAAAATTCATCAAATGAGGAGTTTCTATGTATTTCAGATATTTATTACTCGTCCCTAAGGTTGATCGGATCTGAGTAGATTGAGTACAATCGCGGGGGGCCGATAGATGTTCCAGGCAGCTAATAAAATACACCCTGGTGTTTGGCTGTTTGCATTGTAGTCGATAATATATCGCTTGTTGATAAACTCCCGCTGTTATGGCTGCCTATAAGATGAGAAGACCTTTGATCTTGTTGAGAAATATTGTGGGTCGTCGATGACGTATTGCCGAGAGATATTTGATGCCTTTGTGTCAGATACCATTGGTCTTGATCAGCTAAGATATATTGCAGAGAAAATATGTTTTTTTATATAATAAAAAGGCAAAATGAGTAGGCGGATCACCAACGACCATGGACGCTCAGAATGTAAGTGGAGTTATGATATGAATTACATTACGGACATAGGTAGAAACATTTTTTGTGTTTTATATTTATACACTATGACATGAGTAATTATTTTGAGAAAGTTCCGCCATTGTTGCTGCTTTTCAATACTTGCTATTTACTTGACTCGCTTACTCCATTCCAGTTGGTTTGTCTTTGACTTTCGTAACTCAAAATTACAAAGGAACTCGTTTAAATTTTGTTAATTAAAGGAATTTTAAAGTAGACGTTGGTTGTTGTAATTAATTTTGTATTGAGCCTTTACTCATATTTTACTGTGAACACACTTAACTTATAATTTGAATACTTACCTACTATCAAAATAAAATATTTTCAGTAATGTAAATTTAAAAAGTTAGGTTTAAACGTTTGGAATAAAAAAGACGTAGTTCTGCAAACCGAAACCAATCCACACAATGATAGTTTTGAGAAAAACCGATTATGTTAGAAACATTTTGAACATAAAACTACCGTGAGACTCACTCATAACTCAAGTCTGTGATCGAGTTATACTTGACATGTTTCTGACTAATCCGTAGCCCTTCATCACAGAGCACACCCGGCGGCTGCTTCCAAACGCGCACACATTTATAACGTAGTTACCTTCATATTAAAGTCGCAAATCTACAGTTTTAGCAAAAATAAATTTTTATGTCAAGGTATTCCAAGTATAGAAATGCACACTCTCTCAATTTTTTGTATCTGTATTATTCAACTTAAAAACTTACAGTACCAATCTTCTGGAAAATGTTTATGATAAAAATAAAATACTTTTTTACATACAAACAGATACAAAATAAAAAATGACAGTTTCAAAACGCTCCCCTAAAAATGTGATTTTTGCATATAGGTAAGTTTAGCATGGAAGTGACGATGTGCTTCCCAGAAAAATAGTATAAATAGTATAGTATTTAAGCTAAAATATGTAATTGCATAAAATCTGGTCTCTATCATCACAAAAACTATATGTTCAGTTACGACCAAAGAAGGAAGTAAACAAAGCAACTGCTACATCCGAACAAAACATCGTAACTCGCTTACAACGTTTAACCGTTTAGATTGACGATATTGGAATCGCGAGCTGTCAGCCTTACAAAACTCTTCCATTACCTTTTAAATACCCCTCGGTGCCAATAAAATAGAAATAGCGGGATAATGTCTTTTCCTTAAGTGTTCTTTTCACTACTAGATTTGTTTGTTTACAACAGAATAAACGGAATGTTTCAAGTTTGGTTTTGTAAGCTGTTACTTTGTCTGCATATAATTTGCTTATGGCTTAAAACCGAGTCAAATTTGCAATTCCTGGCATGAAAATGCTTTTCGAAGCAGCTTTAAATGGAAGAAATTATGACTGGTTTTATTTTCGTTAAACAAGCCGGAGAATAAAAGATACTATTGGTGAGTTTGATATTGAGTCGTAGGTATCATACTTATGTAAATCATGAGTCACTAATCTTTGGCTATAAGGAGCAGTTTGTATACACAAGCTTTGTCACAATTACAGCACTCAAAAAAATTAGAAATCGGTTTGTTACAGTGCCATCACACTGATATTTAGTTTACTATCTATTTACTAACTGTTGCCAGCAACCCCGTCGGTTACTTTCGTGTTTTTAATGAAATTAAAGCCCTCCACAGACCGCAATTTTGACTATCATAATTTGAAACTTATTATAAATTTTCCTGATTGACAGTTGACATTTGCGTTGAGGTATGACCTAAATTTAGTTCGCTGGGCCTTGCGATATTAATTCAATCAGATAATTTTCAGTAGATAAAAAAATATTACCATTATTAATTAGTTAGTTGAACGTTACAGATAGTGAAAGTGTGTTAAAAATACGGAGAACCCATTGAAAATCATTGTAACCCAATTCAAATTGAAAAATGCTAAGTAATTTTATCAATTCGCCAACAGAAAAATAAAATGGCGGTGACATCTGTGTCGACGTGTTTTTCGCGAATAATTCTCACTGGGAACTATTTATTCTCAGTTTTTACGACCATTCATGAATACCAAATTTGAGCTTTCATGTTTGAGTAGTCGCGGTGTCACAGCTAAACTTACACGCAAAAATACTGCACCAAAAAGTAATTTAACATGTTGAAGTGTACCTAAAACACGTTTGAAAAAAACGTTTAATTTTTAATGTCTTTTAGTTTTACTTAACCTATCTTTTCTCTCTCTGAGACTGCAGGATCGCCGTAAAATCGACGCATTGGAAATGTGGTGCTGGAGGCGTCTCCTAAAGATCCCGTGGACGGCATTTCGCACCAATGTTTCCATCCTCAAAGAGCTTCATATTAAGGACCGGCTTTCGTCGACTGTGCAGTTGCGGATACTGAAGTTCTTTGGTCACATCTCCAGGAATGTGAACTCAATGGAGAGGTTGGTGGTCCAGGGTCAGGTGGAAGGCAAGAGGGCACGCGGACGTTCACCAACTCGCTGGACTGACCTACTTAAAAAGGCTACTGAGTCTACCATGGTCCAGTGTACTCGCAACGCCTCTAACCGGCAGAAATGGAAGCAAATTGCTAAGAGGGCTGTCCTCGAAAAAGTCTGCGACCCACCGAACATCTCTCCGTGCACATCGTCTGCGCAACCACGACCACTCTGACAAGAGTGTCCGACTAAGAAGAACCTATCTTTTAAATGATAACAAATTGATTGACAATTAATTAGATAACACTATACTTACAGGTAAAGTAAGTTTTCATGGTAAAGTGCCACCCTGTATACGAAAGATCAGCAACAAAGTTTTGATACTAAAAGAACAGCCGTAAGTGCATTACAATATTAAAATACAGTGTGTCTGCTAAGCTCACTACATAGCCCACGTCATCACTTTCGTTAAATCAGAGCTACGAGCTCGGTGCTACGACGCCCGCGCGTGCTACGAATATGCCATAAAAGCTCTACGCCTTAGCAGGCCAGGGATTACTGCTACGCCGTCCTCTTCAAAAAGAATCACACGTGAGAGCTTCAACGTTTGATTTTCTAATTCATATTAAAACCTTTTAAGATTTTAACTGATTCCAAAAGCTTTCATCATTAAACGTTACGGCGTTATGAGGCTATTATAACTTTTAGCTGTTCATGAATTTTAAATTTTGATAATTTCTCCAGTAACTCGGAAAGGATATCTCGACTCTCCTCTAATCTAATAACGATTCACTGATTTAAAAAAATAAAAGTTACTCAGGTCTTTGTTTCGTGAATAAATTTTAGGAAAAAATATTTTGAATAAATATGTGAAAGGAAGCTGACCCACTTCACATGTTCAGTCACGAACCCTAAAACTCCGTAATCATAGTCACTACTACGATCCACTCGACTACGGAACTATTCGAAGAGTCGACGAAATTTTCAATCCCTTGTTTGACGTCATCCACGTACACAGTTTACGTAGAGCTTAGATTGGTCCAGCTAACGAAGCAAAGTATTTGTTCGATCCACAAAGGGCTTGTTTGCATGGTCGTCGCGGTTTGTTGTGTGCCATCAATATTTGATCGTGGGACACGCAATTGTGACATTTCCGTACAAGTGCTTATAAAAAAAAATGTATGTAATTTTTTTAACGTAGTTTTGATTTTTAAATAACAATGTTGGAGAGGTCTTTGAATACCCCTTCAGTACTAATTCAAGTAGAGAGGAATTTACATTAAATACGGGTTCCTAGTTGACTACGGAACCCTAAAAATGTGCGAAGTTGAAATTGTGAACAACGATCCAGGTGAAAACCTCATTGTATCGAGTGAGTTGCAGTTCATTGCCGTTAATGATCGATCTCTTATAAATTCGTTGCCGCGGGCCCAGCAATCTAACGGAACTTGTGCAAGTTTAAATATTTTCGCATCATTTAAATGAAATTAATAAATAAAGTAACAAAACACCAGAGTATCGGTACAGTGTATAATTTTGTTGCTTTCGGTTTTGAGACTCTAAGTCCATGGGCACTCGGCTCACACAAACTCATTAAAGAATTGCAAAAGGTGGTCGACACAAGTCTGTGGAGACGAAAACGCTCACAGGAAATTGTCATAACTATTTTACGAGGGACTACTGCCCGACAAGACACCCTGATACAGACTGCTTTTTAGATTCAATTAGGTTTAAGCTTTGATCAATTATAACTGAAGATACACATTGCCGAACAAAATCCCCTTCAAAGAATGTCCGAACTTTTTTATTTGTTTGCATAACAATTAAAATCATCACCTACACAGAAATTTGAACCTAGTCTTTACTTCGTTACAGTCGAATTTCGGTTGACACTTGACAGCTAAACTTGACAATTTCACGCAACGTACTGAGAAAAAGAAGGCCACTTTTATCAAAGTGGCGCTCATTTGGCTCGGACATTTTCGGGCGCGCGACTGTGGATCTACAGTTATAATTGATCAAAGGGTTTAAGTGTTATTATTATTTATTGAATTAATTTCTATAAATAAGTCAAATTTTATTATGCAGCTAAATTTCAGGATATAATGTCGATTTAAAAAAAACTACGCTTATGGTTTTTGTCGTTCGCAATAATAACAAAAAAACAATTCGTTTGCGTTGAAGAATGTCGTTATCATTACAATAGGACGGAAGCTCTTAGCCGGGGACAAACGGGCGCCGCACTTTGTGCTAGCAGCGAGTGAATACCTAACCACGATTAATGGTTCGCGTTTTAAATATAAATACAAGGAAATATTTGCCAAGAATGTCAGATGGTGCCGGCAAGCCACAGTAGGGTATGGGTTCACTGGGGTGATTCTAAGGGAGAATTTGAAAACTAATCACAGTGGCATTGCGCGGGATGGTGGCAAAAGGCCGGACGGTATGTCTCTAATTCCCAGGAGGATGGGTCGGGTGGGACGAAACTTGCGTAGATACCCTAGCCCCTTCAAATCTTCATGGTACAGCAAAAAAAAAGCTGGCGCAGAGGCTGAAGCGGCCGAGAGCAGGAAATTATTAAAATACCAGGGTCCCGGTTCAGCTTACAATTTCATTGTTGTCGGTCTTGAGACCCTGGGTCCTTGAGGTCCCGGCGCCCACAACTTGATTAAAGAAGTGCAAAAGCGTCTGGTCGACACCACAGGAGGAGCTATCTCACTCAACAAATCGCCATCGCCATTCAACGAGGCAATGCTGCCAGCCTTTTGGGCACGATGCCACGGGGGCCTTTTTTAGACTAACCCCCTGTCTCACCATCCATTGATCAAATTTATTTGACGGATAAATGTGATGCCGTCTCTGTTTTGTTCGAGTAGATGGAGATGGCATCACATTCACCCTCAGTCTAGTAGTTTTTAAGTTACATATTTAGTTTACAGTAAAGTTTTATTCATTATTACTTTTTCTTAATATCACAATGCAGAAAAGTTCACATTTGCTACGACATGTCCTCCGCATCTCACTTTTCTTTTCCGCGAGTTCCTCTCATTTGTCGTGATGAATGTTGAATGCAGTGAATGTCTCTTTTGGCTGTCTTCCACGTCACACCACGTGTTGCATTTAACTTTTCCACCAAGCACGACAAACCGGGGTAGGCCGATTATTCGAGCGTTTCAACCGCCACATTCATCTGGTCATATTTTTTTAAGAAATGGCAGAAGATTCCGATACACTTTCCAGTTATTATGGTAGACTACGGAACTCTAATATATGACCGAAAGCACCACAATATCTATACCTATTTCTTAAAAAATGTGACCAGATAAATGAGACTGTTGAAACGCTCGAACAAACGCCCGGTTGATGATATGATCCCATACGATGCTTATTGCACGTGCCCGATGCATCGCAGACATCTCTGCTTCAGCTGCTCTTTAAAATCTACTATCTGTTGCCCGCGACTCCGTCTGCGAAGAATAGGGGTATATAAAATAACCTACGATCTATTCTCAGACCTACCAAATATGAAAAAAAAAAATCATAAAATTCGATCTTGCCGTTTCGGAGGAGTTCGATAACAAACACCGTGACACGAGATTTTTATATATTAGAAGATAGAAGATTAATATTATGCAAATAGCTGTTACCCGCGACTCCGTCTGCATAGAATTCATTTAGCGCTGGCCCGCGAGAAGTATGCCATTTTCGGGTATAAAAAGTATCCTATTAGGATTAATTAAAATCCTAGTTATGAACTACCTATATGTGTGCTAAATTAAGAGGATACGATGCGCACCATTTCTCCATACAAACGTAGTCCCCTGTTTCCTCCCTGGATAATCGCTTTAGAGCCAAATTTTTTTTACTGTGTAATCTGTATCTACCACAGCTATGCCCCTATGTTTCGTTTTTTTTTTCCATATTTCAATTAACATAAGAAATATGAGCTTTCTAAAAGTGAAAAAAATTCCCAATTTCAACGTCATTTTCAGACACTCATCAGAAAAGAATCCCTCATATAAACAAAAAAAGGAAAACCTAGGGGCATAGCTAAATCTGTCCTCTAATTATTTTTGAAAAAAATAATTTTATTGGTCCAGTTTTCGAGAAGAAAACAGGGGACTACGAAATGCTGTTTTTATCAATTTTACGCGCCTATTAACGGTCTGAGCTGCAGTTGTCCCGCTCTCGCTGTACTGACACGGAGGGGTTCGGGCGAGACAGCGACATTTCATTAAAATACCTATTTCTCAAAAGTCTCTCAGCCATCGTATCCTCTTAAGTCAAACCGTTTTAGCGCGAAAGAGTAACAAACATCCACACTTCCGTTTATCCATCCACCCGTACAAACTTTCACGTTTAGTAGGATTAGTGGGACTAAATGTTGCTCATGTAATTACATCTGAGCTGAAATAAACAGAATTACTCTGCACTTTTCCGGAATAAAAGTAGCCCATTTTAATCAAGAAAGGTGTAGCTTTCTGTTATTAAACTAAAAATTAAACTAAATTTTAGTTCCAGAAACGAACACACACATACACATACTAACAAGAAACATATAAAGTTTCCCTCTTGTTTGGGTTCCGTATTTACTAGTAAAGATGACATTTTTCCATATGCTCAGATATACCATCAGATATACAAACAGATGACAGATGATGACTTCCTCCCTCTCATAATAAAAAAATGCTTCCCAGGTCCTCTTAGGTTCCGGACCTAACGCAATTAGGTCTCCCGCACTTAACAAGGTGTGTTACCCAGTTATTAAATGACCTATCCTTAGCTAGCAGATTAAACGGCAATGTCTTGAGGAAGCTGTCCCTTATTGCCTTAACCCAGCGTGGGGCACGGCTTAACTGAATTAATTAAAGTGTACTTGATGAACTTCAAGGATGTATACCGAGGCTAACAAGTCGCGCATCAAAAAGAAAACGTGAGCTGAATTTGAATATAGTTATAAAGCGAAAGAAATAGTACATTACTGCAGAGGCCGTGATGTAAGGAATTGCTGGATAAGTTTGGGGTAGACGTAGATAAAACGAGTCCTGCCAATCCCTGTTCCGGCCGAGGATTGTATAGTGCTTTTCTCAGACAATGTGAGGAAATATTAAAATTAAAATAACTACTAGGTACCTAATCAAGTAAATAATAGTTAATTTGCCGCCTTTGTTATTTTTTAAACATGCTATTTGAACGAGCTATTAAAACACCGTATTTAACCGCACATAAATATAGTACCATAGATTTTGTTTTTTTTTTGTTAAATATGCTTACAGATTTTAGTGGTGGTTGGCTGTGTGTAATTTTTCCTTTGTCTAATGTTAGTAAGAAAATTTAAAAAGTTATAGCAGCGGACACTAAGGGTATGCGCGCACGAGCAACTTTGTCTCCGCGACTATTTTATCAAGTCTGTGTATTTGTATCCTGGGAGTCGCGGCGCTACGTGTGCGCACTTCCATACTAACCCATAGACTTGATAAAATAGTCGCGGAGACAAAGTTGCTCGTGCGCGCATACTCTAATGGTTTTTCATGGTTGCTTTTTTGTCTAGGCCAAAAAGTAATTTAGGGAGCCATAAACAAGAAACTTCATGTCTTCATTTCGTGATATTAACGCATACATTTCCGAGCATGTTTGAGAAAAGAATATTTACTAATAACAAGTTTCAAAAGTCTCGTACGGTCTCTCATTTAGCACCTTAGAAATAAACAAAGCTTGAAATAAACGTGTCAAATCATAAGGGCTATCATTTCTAATGGTCACTTAGGGTGGCTTTCCACTAGAGGTGTGCTATGCAGCTATGCTGCCAGGATGTCAAAGCTACGGTACGAAACTATGTGATGGTTCCCACTAACGCTAAGCTATAATAGCCATCCGAGGATTTTATTTGTAATTTGTTTGATTTAATGTAATTTTATTTTATTTTAATTGATTAGATTAAATTTGATTTTATGTAATTTAATTTGATTTAGTTTGATTTAATTTAGTTTGATATAATTTTATTTAATTTAATGTATGAGATATTTTATGACTCTAACTAGATAATTTAACCATGATTTAATTTGATTTATTTATTTTAATGTAATTTGTTTGATTTAATTTTATTTAATGTAATTCAATTTAGTATTGTTTAATTTAATTTCATTTCATTTGATTTATTTTGATTTGATTTAATTTGATTTAATTTAATTTGATTTAATTTAGATTTAATTTAGATGTAATTTGATTTGGTTTAGTTTGATTTAATTTAGTTTGATGTAATTTTATTTGATTTAATTAAATGTATTTTTTTAATTTAATTTGTTTTACGTAATCTGATTTAATTTGATTTGTCTTAATTAATGTTGCATGTTTATAAATTTCCACGGCAAACATAGCGATCTTTAACAAATTGTAACAACTTTATACCTATGTTTTACAAATAAATAAATGATTGATTGATTGAGGAAGATGCGCAGGTCGAGCTACTCTGCGCATAGCTACACCACTCTCGACCTTCCATAGCACGCATCTACAGCACGCATCCATAGCACGTATACTGAACACGCATCGGCAACACGCATCCAGAACACGCATCTTTTCATATAAGAAGTAGAACCCTTTTCCACCAACGCTATGCTATGTGGTGGATTTGATCTCTGATGGAAAGGCACCCTTAGTGGAAAAAATTAAAAATGATTTAAACACAAATTAATAAGCGACAGTGTTTTTAACTATGTTTCAAGGAATCATTAATTTTAATTGCAATTAAATTTGTAATTTGCTAATGTTTTCTTAAAGAGAACCGTTACTGTCGAAAAACTGTAATGTCTGCTCAGGAGGTCCCTACGGCAATTGCAATTAAGTTTAATCTAGCAAAGAAATATAGGCGCCGGATTAAAATGTTAAATTAAGTCTTAAAACTCGCCGACGTTAAAACAGCAACACGCAAATGAAGGTAAACATTGATTTTTATTTTTATGTCTTTTTAACATGGCTTGGGCACGGCGCGGAGGGCAGAACTCGGAGAGTTTCCGCTTTTTACGGCAGGTCCTTGTTAGCACTTTCTGAGCATTTCTAAAAAAAGATTTGTACTTGACTTTAATTTTGGACTCCGAATTGAATAGAAATTTACAATTAAGTAACGTGAATGCGACTGAGCTTAGCTGGCACAGCCTCCCAAAATGTTCTGATTAATTTATTATTATTATTATTTAAAAATAATACACTAGCAGCTCATAGAGCTGATGCGTGCATGTCACTACACTTGTGTTTTAAGTCTTTTTATATAAATGTCCAGTCTATTTTTAAAACAGTTTACTGTAGGCGCACTTATCACAAGTTCGGGTAGTTCATTCCACAAGCTCACAACACGGTTGGGTAAGAAGTGTTTTCTAGGGTTGCTTACAGTTGGTTGCTTGGTCAGTTTCATAGAATGCCCTCTCAAACGTGTGTTTCCAATTTGTATGGAATTTTCCTTTTTTGTTACCACATACATACATACACGGTTAATGGTTGGTAACAAAAAAGGAAATTCCCATACAAATGAATGAGCCGTGGTGGCCTAGCGGTTTGTCCTATAGCCTTTCAAGCAGTGGGTTGGATTCAAATCCCGGCTCGCACCTCTGAGTTTTTCGGAATTTATGTGCGAAATTTCATTTGAAGTGTACCATGAGCTTTACGGTGAAGGAAAACATCGTGAGGAAACATGCATACACCTGCGAAGGAATTCAATGGTGTGTGTGAAGTTCGCAATCCGCACAGGGCCCGCGTGGGAACTACGGCCCAAGCCCTCTCATTCTGAGTGGAGGCCTGTGCCCTACAGTGGGACGTATATAATCTGGGATGATGATGATGATGATGATGAATGAATCAGGACATTTGGGGAAGCTGTGTTAGTTAGGCTCAGTTACGTCCACGTTAATTACTTACCTCTAAATTTCTATGCAAGTCGGAGTCCAAAATCAAATGTAATCGGGACGATAATCGCGTAAACAAACAAACACTGCTCACGCGATTATCGCCCCGAGATGTCTATGCACTTTTGCAGCCCATCGTACAACCTTTTTTAGAAATGCTCTCCTATTGAAATTGAAAATGTGCCGGGCCACGTTCATTCGTTCCTGAAACGAATTCTAAAACACGGAGGATCTGGGATTTGCTTGATGGAATTTGTGCGGGACTTGTTTGCTCTCCGTTTATTTGAGTACACAACGCGTACGGCGTTTGCTATGCATGATCTAACTCTAACACAGTGCTGCTGCTGTTTGAATAAATTTGAATATTACTTTCGAATACGATTTCAATCTTTTCGTCTCTTAAAATCACCAGTTTATTCATTTATTCATTAAAATTACTTAATTTAGTTAGAGGTTTCTTACAAATATTCATATTGAGGTTACTTCCAAAGTAGGTGAGCCAGTGGTTCCCGCACTGGGTCTAGACTGTATTGTCGGGTTCTTCCTTGGTTCTTTAGATTCATTGTTTAACAAAATAGCTTTAATATAGAGGGACGCGTGAACAGCCAGACAACAAAATAATATACCTATATTTCTATCGGGATTTTGCGAGGAAAAGAGACGGGTGGAAAGAAAAAGGGGAGGCCTTTGCCCAGCAGTGGGACATCCATTAGGCTATTAAAAAAAATCTATTTTAGCTTTAAGGGTAGTTTTAACGGCTCTATATCTAAATCCCTAATGATTATTTGTCCTAATGTAATGTTTGTCCCAATGATCGTTTGTCCTAACTCTTTTTATTTAAAATCTATTAATTGTTCTGGATTTTTATAAAAACAAACCTAACCTAACCAATAGAGTTCTAGAGGATAATCACAAAAAAGTTCCTGAAAAATTCACGGTTTCGGTGAAAAAAAGTGTTAGGACAAACGATCATTAGGACAAACAATGTTAGGGATTTAGAATGACACCCAGTCTTAACTTCTGATCAACCAATTTTTGGTTCATTTTTTTTTATCTCAATTTAGCCAATATCCGCTATCAAAATTAGCAAAGCTTGTATTATTCAACAGATAAACTTTCTTACGTATATATTAAACACCCAAGACATTTTATTAAACATATCAGCTGCCCCCACCGGGGATTGAATTTGGGACCTCTAACTTTGTAGGAAATCTAGTTCCCAAACCACTCCACTATCCAGTCCTCAACATACAGCCCCGTCTTAATTACGGAGGTAATACATACAATAACACAATACAAGAGCATAAAATATCCACAGTTTCTCTGGAACATGTAAATTCTGTGGGTAGTAAATTAAATACTACACAATAGCAGAATAAAATAAACATCCTCGGTTTCCTATTAACTCCGACATAAATAATTAACAAGAACCGCGCTTGGCTTTTCGGCATGTTCAAATTCAAATGAGCTCTTTCACGGCTGAAATTCAATCAAGAGTGTCAACCTTTACGGGGCATGGGTAGACAACTCCCAACATGGAAGACGCAAGGCACAGTTGGGCAAAGTGTTTAATCAACTCGGTGAATGGGGGCCAAGATGGGACGTTTTACGAGACCGCTCCACCGCCGCACTTACTGCACGTTGACTAAATTCTGCGTTTTATTGGGATGAAACGAAAAGGGCAGGGATCTTTGCTGTGTAGGTAGAGTCAGCAGTAGTAGCTCAACATGAAATGATAAATAATACCTATTAGATTGTTTAACAAGGAACCAAAACAAGCCATAATGACACGAGATGACTATACTTCGAGAGTCATTATTCATTATAGTTGTTTAGTCCCAAGTTAAAACACTCTACTTTTCACTTTGAATGCAAAATGACAACAATAATAATAATAATAATATGGCATTTACATTAGGGCAAACGTTATTATAGCAAAAGATCATTATGACCAAAGTTATTATGGATATGTTATTATTAGACCCCCTCCATTTAGTTTCATTAAATTAACTCTGCATTATTAATGTAACTACATGGAGAAAAAAGTCCACCTAGTTCCATTAAGGAAACCCTCTTCGTTGAATGTAACTACTCGGAAAAAAAATCCACCTAGTTACATTAAGGGAACCCTCTTCGTTGAATGTAACTACTCGGAAAAAAAATTCCATCTAGTTCCATCAATGGAACTGTCAATGTAACTAATCGGAATAGACCAAAAAAACAACGTTCTATACAAAATGACAACATTACTATTTTACAAGAATCCGCAACTTCTTATCTCTCTCTTTTTTTTGCTCTTTGACTTTTTAACTACTGGGAGGCTACCTACTACGAAATTCGATTTTCAAACTTTGTATAGTGCCATCCCTTTCACTCTTCTGTTTAATATTATTAGCGTAAACGGAACGGCACGATACGAAGTTTGAAAATCAAATTTTGTACTATAAGACCTGGTTGACTAATGACTATACCTACTGGTTCATTGAAGATTTTAATTCATTTTTACAAGCATGAAAACTATTGGTAAGCCCGAAGATGTATTTATAAAAAAGATTATTCCTTGAAAATATTCTTTAAGCGAAAAGGGGCTACGCATAAAGTACGTCACATCAATTTTGATCATTTGGACCCCTCCCCCCTTGTCACACTTATTACTATGAAAACCGCTATTATTTTGTTCTTGTGTCACTGATTGCTTTTCGCCCCTAAATGTGTGACATACTTTATGGACGGCCCCAGATAAAATATGTTGTATTATTATTTTTCTAACCGCTCTGTAGCAGCTTGACCACGATTGACACGAGTATCCATCAAAGGTATGGAAATAGAGATTCTAGGCGTCTCTGGCCTGACTTTGATGAATGGATCCGCATTCATGGGATTGAAACTACTAGAAAATATAATAAAGCGTAAGTTTTGCTAATATAAACAGAATTAAACGATGATATCGTGTCGTTTAAAGTTAGTTATAATACGGAAACTCTGTGACTGCATTTTTAAAATCTATAACAATGTCTGAGTAATCCAACCCATGCATAAATTTAGCACATGTTCGTTTCCATCGTGTGTACAGTTGTAATCGAAAATGTGAAATTTCGATCTGCATTATTAATTTCGAGGAATCGGAATGGGTTATGAATGAATTAGTTAGTTGAAATCCCAGAAATGAGAAGACTTGGAACGTAGCTCCCACGCGGGCCCAGTGCGGATCGGAAATTAAATTTCTTCGAAAGTGTGTGCAGGTTTACTCACGATTTTCCCTTCAACGTAAAGCTCATGGTAAACATCAAATTTAATTTCGCACATATACGTAAATTCTGAAATTTCAGAGGTGCAAGCCTGAGCTCGAACTCACGACCCTCTTTTCGAGAGGCCATAGGTCAAACCACTAGTCTACCACGACTCATACAACGTGTTACTCGTAGTTGAAATAAAAACTGTAATTACTAATAAAAAAATCTTATGTTTTTCTAAGCCACCGTGTTTTTTTGCCTCGTGTTTAGCATGAAAATCGATTGTCCAATGAGTGATCGCTCTCCACAAGGAAAAAATAAATGCAGTATAAAGAAAAACTGCAATGAACAATTCCTTATATTGTTGCTTTTTCCAATGTGCTCCCTGTGGCACAACTCAGTTCGCTGCGGTGCCGCTCTAATGGACAAAAGCCCTAATCTCCTACCTGTCGATTTAATTTCCTGCCGGGAAATTAATTCCTGCTCATTATTTTCCCGGTCAAATTAATTCCCTGCTAAAAAAGCGTGACGCAATCTATCTTAATCCCTGCGGAAAGCTTTCAATATAAAGCTTATTGACCGTCACATTTTGCTCCGGCACAAAATATGTACTAAGTTGAAAATATAGCTCGTATTATAATGTGCGTATTACATGATCTAGTCAATTGACCAGTAAACGTTTGACCAAAAATATCATTTGTCAAACTTTTCATGTCACAACTATTGAACCGTATTTTTTTTAAACTTAATAACCTGAGCGAGTGGCGTAAGTTTTTTAGTTTAGGTCACTATTATAACTTTTCCGAAAATTTAATGTAATATATGCAAATCTCGTGTCACAGTGTTTGTTATCGAACTCCTTCGAAACGACCAATTTTTATCAAAAACTTCCCTGTATTTGTTAGGTCTGAAAATAGGTCTTAGGCTATAATTTTTTATGGTAAAACAACGTTTGCTGGGTCAGCTGGTATACGTATATTAGCATAAAAAAAGTTTTTCGTTTTTGGGTGGAACGTTGTGCACCAGATACTTGAATCTACGTCGTATTAAAATTGTAATATATGCATAAAAATATAGTAAAAATACAATTGTCAACCTTTGATTGGCGCAGCTAAACCTCTTTGAATCTTGTTTCTTTGTTCAACTGTTCAACTTTTCCGTCTTTATATTTCTAGAGTGCTGCGAAGTGCTACGAAGTTAGTAAAGTACACTTATAGGTATCAAGACGGTAATAGTGCTATTTTATCGATTTCCACTTAAAATATAAGTAGAGCATGATAGACGTCTTATAATAATTTAATGAACTTTATTGTGCATCGGGTAATTACGTCAATGGAAGAAAGTTGAAATAGCATAATTTATATAATGCAGACAGTGATCGTCCTGACGCTTGATTGATGGTTCCATGATAATCCAGTTAAAGTTAATACTTAGGTTCTAGTTTCAATCAATTTTACTCAGCACTTGAGTATTTCAAGTCGTGGTTGCCTAGTGGTTTTATTTATGCCCCTCAAGCAGAGGGTCGTGGGTTCGAACCCGGGGCTCGCACATCTGTCTGAGTGAGCGGGTGAGTCACAAATTACATTTGATATTTACCATGGTGAAGAAACCAGGACATTCTCGCGAAGAAATTGTGAAAGTGTGAATTGGCCAGTCCGCACCCAGCTCACGTGGAAACTACGGCCTATACCCTCTCATTCTGAGAGGAGGCCTTGCCCTGCAGTGGGAAGTATATAGGCTGGAATGATGACGATGACAACTTGAGTATTTTAGACAAGAGAACCCGATAAACAGACTACTTTATTGCGAAAACTAACTAGAGTTTGTTTTACAATTCCGTGTACCAAACACGACGTTTAATAATTTTTATCTTGTGACGGTGAGCGCATTGCATTTCCAGGCTTTATGAGCTGTTTCTTTCAATACAAATCGAATATCGTTATCTGCAAAGCGAGCCAGCTCTCCTAACTCAATTGACCGATGTTGCCAGACGAAAGTAAATCCGATAATTGGCGTTGCTAAGCCACCCATTCCGAATCGTGACATTAAATTCAGCTGACATCATGAATATGTAGAAGATGTTCCCACACTTCCGTAACCCCGAGTTTCGTTATGCCCCTGGGTCGCCTCGTCCATATTGAATCTATATTATAGATTATAGGCCAAGGCTGCCCAACCCCAAGTAGGGGCTACAAATGGGCCCTGCAACACATTTGATTTTGCCAACCACAGGCGATGTCACGAACTCGTGGTACAGTCAGATATTCGCAAGCGGTGCCCTTTGTTTCGTTGAATTTCTTGTCTAGATATGTTTGGTCGAATGATCTTTTATTTAGTATAATTTTTCACTAGTTGAAATTGATTTATGAAAATTTTAGATGGGCAATTTCTAAGTATAAGTATTCTAATAAGTTAAGTTTATTTTATAAATAATCCTGAAAATTCGATGGCTGCAGTACACTTTATATACACTAATATTATAAAGAGGAAAGATTTGTATTTTTGTATGTAACGAATAAACTCAAAAACTACTGGACCGATTTCAAAAGTTCTTTTGCCGTTAGAAAGGTACATTATCACGAATGACATAGGCTACTTTTTACCGCGGAAAAATACCTTTTCCTACGGGAAAATTAATTTATCGCGGACGAAGTTGCGGACGGAAGGCTAGTCTTATATAAAACGATCATTCAACCAAACAATACATTATGACAAAAAAATATTCGACTATCCGATATAAACTCATTTGCAAGACTGGTATTTTTCAATTGATAAAATAAAAGAGACTATTGATATTATCTACCTCTGTAAGCATCTAAACAATTATTTATTGCAATATTATCTATATCTCTAATTTTTTTTTAAATAAAATATATCTAAAATTTGTTATTCTCACAATTGCTTTGCGAAATATGTCTTCATTTTAAAAACGTTGCAGCTCATTTTCTCTACATTAATGTGAAATCACATTACAATCTAAGTTCCAGACCATGCACTTTTATTGCTTTGTTTGTTCTCAGCGTCTTTCATTTGTTCCCCAAAGGCACTGAGTTTAGGAGTTTAGATTATTTATTCACTAGATAGAGTGTCAGTAGCAAACACTGGCATAGAAAACGTCCAAAAACCCATTTGACAGCTTCATATTAATATCACGTTACGTCATTCAGACTGAAGGGGGACAACTGACATATAAGCCAATTGTTGGCTTATATTTTTCGGGACGTTTTCATGCCGCCGAAGCTATATCTAGTCTATAAATAATCTAAGGCGCTGAGTTTTCAAGCCGGCTCCAGGCAATCGTTATATTCGTGCAATTTGGCAGTGCAAGGTCATGTTTGTGTAATGAGAGTGAAGCCAATTAGCAAGTTAAATTGCGCTGTCACCTGCAACTTGACGCGCCGTAACTCTACACTTGACTGTCGTGAGCGCTGGGAATTGCGCGGCGTCATGGCAACACTAGCTACGTGACAGTTTAGTCACTTGAAATGGCTGGCACAAGCAGCCGTGGTTTACTTTTTTGGGTTCCATATCCGAAGGGTGACAAACGGAACACTAAACGGCACGCGGCGGCGCGGCGGTGCGGTCGGTACTAGGCTTATGTAGTACACATGCTAAGTACTAAACAGAATTAGCTCCTGACACTATACTAGAATGAACTATTCCTATCTCCTTTCTCTTAGTACATATAGTACGATATTTCGAGAGCGAGTCGGAACTGAATCGCTCCGAAGTACTTCAAATAGCTCCGATTGACCCACCAGTGAAGCGCCAACCGAATCAATCTGAACGGCCACACATACAGAACGATTCCTTGAATGTACTAATTATCTAGTTGTAGTACCTATAACCACTATCTGTAAAAAATCAAGTAGGTACGATGAAACTGTTTCTGCGCAAAAATTATTTTATGGAATCTGTAATTTTACTATTTCCGATAAATTTAATTTAATTTAATTTTTATTTTAGTTTGAGTGAGAGTGAGACAGCAAAAATAAATGGAACGGATATTGGAACAGGAACAACTTATGCATAGATTTTATTACTTACTAGCTGACCCGACAAACGTTGTTTTGCTATATACATATATCTATCACCTAGTGGTATAAAAAATAGCCTACGACCTATTCTCAGACCTACCAAATACAGAGAAAAAATTTGATAAAAATCGGTCAAGCCGATTCGGAGGAGTTCGGTTACAAACACCGTGACACGAGATTTTTATATATTAGATATACTAGTGTACTAAAAGAACTAAAAGACCGAACTATTACATTTGCACGATTGTAGTGGTTGGGAGCGATCCGTTTAGACGCACACAGCTCTAATCGCTCCGCTGTTTGTCTGTCCGTCTCAAGAACCGTAATTGATAGACCAACCAACCTCATCATCATTTCAGCCAAAAGACGTCCACTGCTGAACATAGGCCTCCTCCAAGGCTTGCCAAACAGATCGGTCCCGTGCCATCCGCATCCAACGCACACAACGCGCACTCGTCGAGCCGAAGAACTGAACTGATGGCCGATGGGGCAAAAAGGTTGGCGTCCACGGACCGGAAGACGCAGTGTAGGTAGGCCTCCAGCAAGATGAAGCGACGACCTGGTTAAGGTTGCGGGATCGCATTGCATGCGGATGGCATGAAACTAACCAACCCTGTACATATTCATAACACTGGATATTTAGATACGGCATATATTTTCGGAATAGCCTCAATACTACAGTCCGACTCGCACTTGGTTGATTTTTAAATGCATAAAGGAAAAGCTAAGATGAGTTCACCTTAATGATAAAAAAGTTTTTATTGAAAATATGTATTTTTACAAGCAGTTATTTAACTAGCAAATTGAATTTCATCCTTGAACATCGAAGTTGAAGGCCACTTCCTTGATCTTTGACTTGAAATCTGGTATGGATGCCAAATACTTATAATACTTAATATTATAAATTATAAACATACAATTTTTTGATGGACTA
This sequence comes from Archips xylosteana, assembly GCA_947563465.1. Lineage (NCBI taxonomy): Eukaryota > Metazoa > Arthropoda > Insecta > Lepidoptera > Tortricidae > Archips > Archips xylosteana. The sequence continues at coordinate 5,195,343 of OX387344.1, forward strand.
GCGATCCATCTTTGCCTGATTTTAAGTGCAGATGAAGCCGACGTTGTATTAAAAAATTTTTTACAAGAAACTGATTTTGTACGCTGTACTTACTTTTTTTTAATACAATATAGGCTTGCGTTTGACCACAATCACGCTCGATGGAAAGCAAATATGAGGCCTACGGTACGGTAAATGGTCATTCACCCTAGACTTGATTTAAGTAGGGGAATAAGCAGAAAGAAGGCAGTTGAGCGCGGTGTTTCGCGCGCCCCCAAGCAGTGCAAACCGTATCGCAACAGCGCAACTTATTTTGGCACTGCTTGTCATGTGAGTTTCATAGAAAATATTTCACATAATATTTGGTACATATATTTCCATTTCTAATATTATTTTTCAAAGACTATTTGTTTTAGTGAAACTTATTTCATAGAAACACAATTCAATGAATTTTATCATCTCATATTTTCATTTCACAAAGTTATCAAACAGTAGAATTATTTTTTAAAGAATATTATTTGTTCGATGTATTTTTTCATAGTATTTCGATGAATATTTGAAAATAGACGTTAAGCCAATCGTAATTTTATAATGGCTGCGTCTCACGAGATATAACTATAAAATATATAATTTTGAAGATGTAATACATGTTTGAGTTTTTTAACCAAATGTAAGCGAAAGAGGGGAGTGGGGGATGGAGCCTGGTATAAGGTAATGGTACTAAATGCTCCTTACTCCTGTAGTAGAGGTAACGGGATTTTGACGTTGTGTTGACGTTTAACGACAACACAACGTCAAAATCCCGCTGTCATTACATGAGATGTGGTTGTGTGCATGGCCTCAACTCTGGTGGCGTTACCTCTACTATTAGGTTAAATTAGGGTTATCTTCTGTCCCTTAGAGCGAAAATTAGACACCACGCGAAGAGGGTGACGTTGACGTACACGCTGGCGATCAGGTTAGGTTAGTTAAATAAACATGCCCCTTCAAATCATTTTCAACTATAGAATTATTTTTTAAAGAATGTTATTTTTATAGGAGGGTAGGTATGCGTTTTGTTAAACATTATGAAATGAAACGTTTAGAAACTGTCATTCGATAGAAAGTGTTTCTTGGTAAAAAGTTTTTTATAAACTAAAGAATATGAGGAAAGATAATATTTGAATTAAAATTCTATGATGTGAAATTGTTAACATTAATTATATTTGAAACAAAATCGAGGAACTAAAATTCTTCAAAATAAATACTCTGCGTATTGATTATTCTATGAAATGATAATATGAGAAACATTTTCTACAAAATGAAAATCGATGAAATATTTGTCTATAAAATGGCGTACACCCCCGTTGTCTGTCACAATAACTTTATTAGAATTATTAGCTACACGACTATGCAACGTATATCCGTTTGATTAATCGACTGTCAACCTCGGCCAATCAATCAGATAGACCATTTCATGTTGCGTACACGTTACGTCACATCCACGCCATTTTAATAAACGAGGGTCCTGAATTTGCAAGTCATTTTATGACTAAGTATGTGAGATTGACCATGTGTCCCCCATTTTTTAGGGTTCCGCACCTCGAAAGGAAAAAGCGGAACCCTTATAGGATCAGTTTGTTGTCGGTCCGTCTGTCAAGACCCTTTTTCTCAGGAACACGTGGAGGTATCAAGCTGAAATTTATATCAAATACTCAAGTCTACTGTCCCTTGGAGCTGTGAAAAAATCAAACTTTTAAGACAATGCAATCAAAAGATACTGCCATTATTGCCGCATCGACACTCACAAGGGAATCAAAACCTACAGGGTACTTCCCGTGAACTCAGAATCTTGAAATTTGGTACGAAGCAAGGTCTTACAGCACAGTTAAAGGAAAAATTGCGAAAAGCATTTTTTTTTGTCTGTCTGTCTATATCAGTAACCAATCTACAATGAGTACAATGACACACACACTGCGCACATTTTGCTTAGGAACAGGGATCTGCTAAGACTGGATGTTCAAAGATACATATAAATTTGTACGGAACCCTAGGTGCGCGAGTTCAACTCGCACTTGGCCGATTTTTCGTTTTTAAGGAATCTTTACGGAGTCCGACTAATATCAATATCCCACTTAGGACCGCCTGGACGGTCTAGGGTTAAAAAATTAAACCCTGGGTTATGGATGACAGTTTCATAAGGTCTCTACGAGTATAGTTTGTCCGAATTGAATATGCCATAATGTATGTATTGTTTTCCATGTTTTTCATCTACACTAATCTACACTAATATTATAGGTAAAGAGGATAGATTTGAATGTTTGTAACGAATAAACTCAAAAACTACTGGACTGATTTCAAAATTTCTTTCACCATTAGAATTGTACATTATCACTGAGTGTAGTCGCAAGCCGAAAGACGCAGTGTAGGTAGGCAACAAGATGGAGCGACGACCTGGTTCAGGTTGCGGAATCGCGTTGGATGCGGATGGCACGGGACCGATCTGTTTGGTGCGCCTTGGGGGAGACTTATGTTCAGTAGTGGACGTCTTTCGACTGAACATCATACTAATATGATAAATGTGAAAGTGTGTTTTTTTGTCCTTAATTCACGTCGAAACTGAGCGATGGATTGCCGTGGTTGTTTGTATGGACGTAAGTGAAGGGCTGGAGAGTGACATAGGCTACTTTTTCCCACAGGAAAATATCTCATTCCCACGGGAAGACACGTTTTAATCTACTTTAGCGTGGGCTAAGGTGCGGGCATTAGCTAGTAGGCAAACACTAGTAGCTAAGGTAGGGTAGGGGGCTAATAGGTAGGGTAGAGTAGGGTAGGGGCTATTTATTACAATATTTATTAGTTGCATTCACGCTATTAGTATTAATCAGAAAAGTGAAAGGGAAGGCACGATAAGAACTTCAATTTTTGAACCTCGTAGTAGGCCTGTGTGTATACGCGGCCGAGCAATCCCGCCGTCTTCTACAAGCGCGTTTTATTCAGTTAAACATTTCTCATTTCGGTGGTAGGCTCTAGTGGGTCGCCAACAACGTGATTACTCTCAGTACTCCCCCAAAGAAATTCTCACAAAGGCCGTAATAATTGGATAATCCCATCGTTGTTTTATTCAACCGCGGCCAAGGAAGCTCAGTTAATCTTCGCTGTTGTTCCACAGTGTAAATATGTATGTTTTCTGGCCTATACAGGGTTATTTTTAATTCACTGACATCCTCTTAACCCTGAATTCCTATCACACAAACAAATGTTTTTTGTTTTACGACTTTTTAAAATGAAGCACTTTTTTCCCATACAAATACACAGAGTTTCGTAAAAATAAGAGGAAATCTCAAATTTTCAAAACGTTATTACACCAAAAATATTAAGTTATGACAAAAGCCGTAAAACAAAAAACATTCGTTTAAGTGGTAGGAGTTTAGGGTTAAAAGGATGCTAGTGAATTACAAATAACCCTGTATACATCACACTGCTGGGCGCAGACTCGTCTCAGAATGGGATAGCTTGGGTTGTAGTTCCATTGAATTGCTGCGCAGGTGCAGGTTACCCTCACTAGAATGCTCATGGTAAAAATCAAATGTATTCTCGCATATATCATCATCATCATCATTTCAGCTGAAAGACGTCCACTGCTGAACATAGGCCACCCCAAGGCTCGCCAAACAGATCGGCCCTGCGCTATCCGCATCCAATGCGTTCCCGCTACCTTCACCAGGTCGTCGCTCCATCTTGTTGGAGGCCTACCTACACTGCGTCTTCCGGTCCGCGGACGCCACTCGAGATCCTTTCGGACCCATCGGCCGTCAGTTCTACGGGCGATGTGCCCTGCCCACTGCCACTTAAGTCTAGCGATTCTTCGAGCTATGTCCGTGACTTTAGTCATATAAATTCGCATATATAAATTCTGAAAAAGTCATAGGTGCGAGCCTGGACTGGAACCCATGACTCTGCTTTAGCGGCCATTTGATCAAATCGCTAGGCTGCCACGGCTTTTGTAGGTAGATACCTATCCACTGACCTAATCCTCCAAAAATGTACAAAAACCGGTCAAGGTTGAGTAGGACTCGTACACGGAGGGTTCCCTACAATGTTTTAGAAACAGTTTAGTAAGTTTCTTGTATAACGACCCCCTTTAATTTTTAACTTTATTTTGTTTTTACTATTTGTTGGTATAGCGGCCACAGTAATACATAATCGGTGAAAATTTCAAGTGTTTAGCTATTACCGTTCAAGAAATAGAGCCTTGTGATACGACGGACGGACAGACAGAAAGACAGACAGACCACCAACGGAGTTTCAGTAATAGGGTCCCATTGACACCCAATGTGGAACCCTAAAAATAATCCCACGCAACGCAATATTCAACTTCTTATTAAGTTGGCGAAACTTTTGTTTGGTTAGCATCGCGATATCCTATATTTTACTATGATTAAACTCGTTGCTTCTCCCATGGGAACTTTGCTACCTTGGCTTAGTATTGGGTAGCCGAAAATGTTAATCTTAAGTTATAGGGAGCATGGTGCGCCCAACTCAGCCGCATTTCATGTGAAATTGGAGTGAATTTGACGGGATCTAGTTTAGATTTGGATTCGTTGGAGTAACGGCAGCGCTTGGGAATAGTTACAAGTATACGGGAACTTGTTATGGTGGTGTAATGTCACGTAGTTTGCAAACAAACTTTTAAATGAACGTTATCAAGGGAGTGGTTGGAGACCAGCACCGAAGAACTTTCAAATGCTATGTACGACAACTAAATGAATTACCTATTGGATTACTTTATACGTCGATATTGATTTATCTTCAAGATGATATTAACCTTGTAAAGCTCACGTCAAATTTTAACTACCAGAATTAGAAACCCTAGGACAATGAAGCAAAGTCGACATTTGCGTCGCGCGTGAGCTAAGTTCAGTACACCGGGCCATACGAGGTTAACAGAAAACCACCAACTAGGTAATTTTCTGCCAAAAGCAGACAACTTTAATTTCAAACATGGTGCAATAATTAAGTATCTAAGTGATTATCATCAAATCGTCATCCCAGCCTATAAACATCCCACTTCAAGACACAGGCCTCCTCTCAGAATGAGTGGGCTAGGACTGTATTTCCCACACAGGCCCGGTGCGGATTGGGAACTTCACACACACTATTGAATTTCTTCGCCAGATGTGAGAAGGTTTGCTCTTGATAATTTTCAAAATTTCAAATGTAATTTCGATCATATTCTAAGAAAATCCGTAACTTCAATTCAACTACCTGACCTAATTGTTAACGACCGTAAAGGCGCGGGTACTACTAGTGATAACTACTTTCGTAACACGATGAAAGACATTCATTTTATTGAATGCCTGTCATTCGCACCTCGCTTACCGCGTATGAAAACATAATTTTGGTCCCACACATAACTATTTATAACCTTACTAATACGTAAATAAATGACTTAAGGTGCTATGCCCCCTAAACGGGGCAGAGGGCGTTGCCATCCCGTGGGTCTAGTATAAGTTTTTCATCAAACATTCGTATACCATTCGACTGCGTAAATCAAATGAACGTTGGTCTATGCGTTTGTCTTCACTTCGACTGTCGTGGTGAGCTCGATCATCTCGTTATCAACTTATCACTATTCGGCTCGATTTCTTGAGCTATGTCTTGAACGTCTAGCTTGATTTAGCTCCGAAGGCCTTCTTGTCTGAACGCGCTCGGATTAAAAATCGTTTTCACTATTTCTTTCTGTCACACGGTATATGATGAAGGTTGAAAGAGATAGTGAATGCAATCGCAAACGTCTCCGCTTTAGACAATACGGACCTAGGTCCCACAACCAATACAACCATATAATTGAAAAGGTAATTTTTGTGTTAGAACGAAACTAGGTTGTTGAAATGGCAATGGACAAACCAATAGCACGCAGAACAGATAGCCATTGGGGCCGAAAAGTTCTAGAATGGAGTTTCCAACCGTAATGATTGGGTATCGATGAGGGAAGCCTATGCCCAACAGTGGATGTTCTATGGCTGAAGTGATGATGATGATGATGATGATGACAACACTAAAATCTCAAGAATCAAAAGGAATTCAAATAAAGTGGAAAACATTTACGGTAACACATCAGTTGCCACAGGTGCACTTGGATCGTTGAATAGAGTTTACAAAGAGCTGCACGTTGCTACAAATCTTATTTATTTTCCTTTACGTACGTACGTGAGGTTGTCAACGGGGATTTCTGTGCTAAATGTAGGACCCAAGCCGCAGGCAAGCGCTAGTTTTGATAAAAGAACTGCGTATTTGGTGTTTGATATGTATTTTAGTATGAAAATACTTATCAATTTAAGTACTTTCATACGTTGCCTAGTAGGTACTCATAATACCTACAAGCTTTGCTTACTTTGGGACTACTTAATGGTATTTATTTATTTTATATGCGTTTGAGATACTGAGTGTAGTCCGGTGGAAGTTCGCAAAAAATGGGTTAAACGACAATTTTGTGGTAAAACAAAGTAACGCCTGAAGTAATTAATCATTATCTTCTTTTATATCGGTTTCCATATAGCTGGTCTTGATCTTGCTTTTTTATTCTGTAACGCAAAAATAATAAAGATAATAATAATATACTACAGACTGTATACTATCATTATTTTTATTGTAGGCAGATCGCTTCAATTCCATCGCGTCTAGTTATTTTAGCAAATACTTCGGCCATAAGATTAAAATTTTCTAAATATAATAATCGTCAGATGTTTTTCATCGAGACCCTGTTATTACAAGGAAAAAACACTAAGTCATGCCGGACAAGGATTATTTTAAAAGGCAGACGGAACATTTTCTAATTCTCCGTTAACGGACCGAGACCTCCCTTAATAATCATTACCTAAAGGTTATTTTCAGCACAAATTTCGAGATTTTTCATAATTATTCAAAAGGGAAAGACACAGTTTTGCGAAAAACGCATTTTTACGTCTCACATTTTTTTCACATGATTGCTAAGATTCTTAACTAACCTTTAAATATACCTTCTGATATCGAAACGAGTGTTACGCGATAAAATACTAATCATATATGTATAAATTAATGTATTATTTTATCTACCTAGTCGCTCTTAGTGACTATAAAATTCCGAATGAGTACCAAATATATTACCGAAGGTACAAAACAAATTGTTGTTTGCATCTACAATACAACCCGTAAGTATTTGGCGGTGATTAAAAAAGACGCTCGCCATTAAAAAGCCTTCTCTGTTTCATATACAGGGTGGTCAACTTGGAGATATATAACTTTTTTGTCGCCATTTTGTTTTGGCGGCAAATATGACAATTGTTGCATGAAAATTACTTTGTGTAGATATGGCAAATTTTGTTATGGAGCGGTTTACAATTGAACAACGTGTTTTAATTATTAAAACGTTCTACTCAACCCAATTATGTATTGCAGAAACTCTAATAAAATTGATTGAACGGTGAAACTGATTGGCCCCCAAGATCGCCTGATTTATCAGCTCCTGACTTTTTCCTGTGGGGCTATCTAAAGGGACGTATCTATGCTAACAGGCCAATGAGCCTTCAGCAATTAAAACAAAATATTCGAGACAGTCACTGAGATAACGCAGGAAATGTGTGAAAATGTGATGAAAAACGCGATGAAAAGGGTTCACATTTTCACATCTGCCATGCTGCTAGAGGTGGACATTTGTCTGACATTATTTTTTGCCGGCCCTAAATACTATAATTCACCAGAAATACTTAATAATTTTTATATTTCATAGAATAAAATTACAAAACTTTCGGTCCATTTAAATAAATCTTGTTTGCTGACTGGGAGTCGCTAATTTTATGCCCACAGAAAAGACAATTTTTGTTTCTTTCAATGGGTCATAACCCTTATGTACTCAAAACTAAAATCTTGGGCGTTTCTCCGAGTCTTGATAATAAAGAACGAAAAGCGAAAGTTTTTTTAGATACAATCAAAACTAGGAAATGCATAATACTACCAGGCCTCATGCATGCCATGTACTTACGCGCGATATTTACCTACCGCGGGGACGATCTGCTAAGATCGAAATTCCAGTAGGTTGTCACAAGCGCGCGCCGACGCACGTTCATTCGTGTTCCACGGAAAAAATATGCCGCCTGGACTTTTTATAAGTGAATGGTGAAACAGGGGGCAAATTTTAATATGACTATGATAGAATTAATAGCTAATTTAACAATTTGGAAGTTCGTATCGTGCTGTCCCTCTTACTCTTCTATAAAAAGCTATAAGCGTGAGCGGGATGGCACGATGCGGAGTTCGAAAGTTGACCTTCGTATTTAGTATAACGCTAGGGTACTGTGAGCATGGCAATGTGTTCTGCGCATTACAATAAATATCCTTTTTTGTTAGGATTCCAGAGCTAAAATGGCAAAAACGGAACCCTTATAGTTTCGCCATGACCGTCTGTCTCTTTGTCCGTCCGTGGCTTAGCTTAAAGAATATTAGTGCTAGAAAGTTTGCATGGATATAATATATAGCAATTATCCCGACAAAATGTTAAAATAACATGTAGAAATTTTTTTTTAATCCTAACTGCCAGCCCTTGTCACTGTCGGCACGCACACATTCTTAAGGAGACGGAGTAGTATAATCTGTGGCTACAATCGCGGTAAGTACCAAGATTTTGTACGGGATGCAGTATCTGTTACGAAGTAACTATTAAGTAATCTGTGATACTACGGTGTTTAAATGAATCCAGACTATTTTAGAAAGTAGTTGGGTTAATTTAACTGAATGCTCCCGTAGATCTCTCGGGATATTTTAATCATTTATACTTTTTTTTATAAAAAATAGTCTTACGTTTGGCCACAATCTCGCTTGACGGAAGGCGAAGATGAGGCCTAAAATGGTACACGTTTGCCTAGAAAACTTGCTTTAAAGACCGCAACAGATCAGTAACTCTCTTTGAGTTGTTGATATTAATGAGAGGTGGTGATCATTTTCCATCAGATGACCCGCATGCTCATTTGTCTCCCATAGTAAAAAGTTTTTGCTAAAAATTTAATTTTCAATGCAAGCTTTTTCGCTTACTGCACTTGCATTGTCATCCAACATTCCAACCTACATAAGTAACTATACGAAATTTCAAGTAAATCCGACCACTGGAAGTGGCTCAAATTCAACTTCCAAGATTTGACCCGTACATACATACTTACGTACATTGCAAGTTAATAAAAAGCATTTAAAATAAGTAAAAAATCATGGTCCACAAATGTTTCCATAATTATATTGTTCGATGTTTAAAGTGTATCGCGTAATAGGCGAAAGTATATTTTGAATCAAAAATTCCAATGAATAATAGAAGAGAGTTCAGTCAAACTAAACACCTTAAATTTAAAGAAGCTTCAAGAAATTTCTATAAAAAGAATATCTACACTACACAAGAAGCCACAAAAACTGTCAGCTCAGAATAAATGCTGCGGTCCCGAACCACAACAGTGACTTTTGCCAGCCGTTCTCGTGGTATTCTGGTTTCGTTACACATTTTCATTAAAGTGGCAATAACACACCGGCTTTAAAAGACATAAATCTCCATTACTGCATATTATTATTCACTATTCGCCCCATAAGCTTCGTTTTCCGCTTTACTCAGTGAAAACACGATAACTAAGAATATTAATATTCTATTCAGTATTTCCTTTGTGCCATATTTTTCATGAACTCGAGCAACAGGAAATCCTATAAATATAATAAATATGATAGAATAGGAAAATGTTGCAATTTTATTATTCTATTCAATCACGCATAAAGTGGCTGATAGAAATGTGGTGTAATTTGGGAAACAGATCATCATCATCATCATTTCATTTCAGCCGAAAGACTATACCTACATACAAAAATTTTAGTAAAGATTATTTGCAAAGTTCTTTGTAAATGTACGAATAAATTTACGACCAAACGGCGTGACTACGAAGCTTGAGGTCCCGGGTTCGATTCCCGCGTCGGGGAAGATATTTGTTCGAAAATTACAAATGTTTATTCTCGAGTCTTGGATGTTTAATATATATTTAAGTATATATCTATCTATATAAATAAATATATTTATCCGTTGCCTAGAACCCATAACACAAGCTTTGCTTACTTTGGGACTAAGTCAATATCTGGTTAATCTAATCTCGTTGGTCTAATCTGGTTTCTCGGCGTATTGGTTCGCTGTAATGCCATGTAAATTAATTGAATAAATAAATAAATTGGTGTAAAATTGTCCCGTGATATTTATTTATTATTAAAATTTTAATATCGAGTTTCGCTCATCAGACTCGATAGAAATCCGGAGTCTGCTTTTGTACTTACAACTTGACGCAGAGATACTACATATTTTTAAAATAATACTTTTAACTAGAGGATCGATGACAAAATGCTCAACAGTGCGTTAAGTTAACGGTTCGCGTCTCTAATTGGCTAGGCTGCATCAACATCAAAACATTTTCCTCTCCCATAAATATACAGTGTGTCTCTACTCTCCGGACACAGACCAAAATCCCGAGTAGAGTTCCTTCTCAGAAATGCTCTACTTTTGTAAAATTATTAGATTAGATAAAAAAAAACATACGATTAATACCCACAAATCAACAATAAGTAGGAACATACTGTATCAGTTGTTCGCAATGAGTTTTGCGGTTGAGAGGTTGATCAAGTTGAAATACTCTTTAATTAACATATTGTATTTACATACAGGTTGTTCCAAAGTATTAAATCGTAAATCAGTGATTTCTCCATTAATAAGGTGGCGTTTAGTGAGAGGCTTTGTATATAGCTTAGAAATACCCTAATCAACACGTCCTATTTGTCTATTGCTAGAGGGTAGAGACACGTTGTATACCAAAACGGGGTCAAAATTCTAGTGTTTACTAGTATTCCGGATCACTTTCGTGGACTAATTTTTGTAGAAATGCCAGGAGCTTCTGATACAGTTTCCAGTTATCGGGTCAGTTTAAAGGACCTCTAATAAATTACCGAAAATGCCATCAAAATCTGCAGCCATTTCGTAAAAATGAGACCACAAAATAGAGGCGGTTAAAACGCTCAATTGGGATGCACCAAAAAAAATAACCTATAGTTTTTATATTTTTTTTGGAAAGAATAGGATATTTTAAGACACCATTTTCATCGATTTTGAATTTGGTTGAGTATTTAATTTTTTATATTTTTTTTTAGAAATACGTTGGATGACGTCACAGTGAGAGAGCCACGTTCCATAGCGTAGAAAAATTCAAGTCGTACATAACATAATCTGTGGCACTACCACGGCACTACTGAGACCCTACTACGAAGTGCATAATTCGAACTTCGTTTCATGCCGTCCCGCTCACGCTAATATGATTTGACACGAGAGTGAGAGGGATGATACGATACGAACTTCGATTTTTGTAGTAGTGCCCCTGATTTGTCTTGTCACTGTCAATATTACAAGCACGGCTAAGGGTCCTAAATGAACCATGACAAAATAGTTTTATTTATTTCTCTTCTTTTAGCTTCGATTATTCCTGTTTGTTTAATGGTGTGATAGTTAATAGATATTTTTTATTAAAATCTGATATTTAAATTCTTTCATATTTACTTGTAACGTAGTAATTTAATAATTAAATTTGTAAAAATACATTGCGAGTATTGTATACATTTCGGACTTTATGATAAATGACAACTGTTTAAAGCCAGGTGTGCATCATGTGATTAAAGTTCTGTCTTTGTCACTCTTTGCTATTATAAGCAGGACAGCAACATTTCAAACTGTCAATTTGCTTTAGAGTGTAGACCTGCTTTATATCTGCCTTTGTGACGATTCACTGCAGGGGTCAAATGAAGGACATTACTTAAATTTTCTTTATTTAATTCAGATTATCATATTTTTGGAATCTGATTTCTGAAAACGCTTCACAAAGCCTATTTCTCCAAACGGTTTTCGATTTATTATACGTTGCCAAAAATTGGGACATCCCAATTAAGGACCAAACGACATTTGCTTTACCGTGTTTATCTGAGAGTTCTTTAACTTTATCGTATCGCGGACAAACAATTTTGGGATTGTTTGTACGTTGGTACTAACCGAAATAAACAAAAGACAAATAAATATTTAGCTAAAATCAAACATTAAAATACGCTAAATTGATCCAACACACGCACTATTTATACAAGCTACATTATGTAACCTATAAAATATTTCCCGAGCACATCCCATTATCTCCCAACCCAAACGGAGTTAAGTCCGTAATAAACAAGAGATACCAATCTGTCCGCAAGTGAGATTACCCCGTAATGACCGTCGACACGATAATCGTAAAATAATTACCTGACCATTACCGCCATTAGTAACCCTTAATTCGACTGTTTTCCATCTCCTGTCCCTCGTTCCATTTCATATTAGATTGTAGAACGTGGAAATCTAATTGAAACCCATGAAAATCTAAATGTACAGGTTCCCTAACATAAGTATCCACTTTGACTTCCACTCACCTATGTTTAACAAATAAAATACTTTGACTTTGACTTTTCCATACTAACTGCATAGAAAAGTGGATACTTAAGTTAGGGAACCGACCCTACTATAGCAATGAAGTTTAATACCTCTACGAAATTATACAACTCTATTTTATTTGTTCAATGTTTTAAACCTGACAAACAGGTTTGGTGTGTATCAGATTTATAAAGTTTGTTTTCAATTTAAAAGCTGGAGTGTATTCGGACTGAATTGGAGGATTAATTGGAGCTATGTTTGTTTAGTTGAAATTGATATAATATTTAGTTTAAATAATAAATATTAAACTCTGTACGCATATTTACTAAATACTAGCTGATGCTCGCGGCTTCGCCCCGCTGTTTTTTTTTTCATACAAACCTATCCCTGATAATTATGAACCCGAAAAAAAAAGAATTAACTAATTTGGTGCAGTCGATTGGAAGTTATGCGTACGTACACACATTTCCGTGATTCATTTTTATTTAGATTTTTACGAACCGTTTTTACGTACATACTTATGGATTATTTGCATAAATATTGTACATTAAACATATATTTGTAGTAGTTGGTATTAGATTGTCTAAAAACTCACTTCAATGCTATTAAATTGGTGCTCATGTGTGCATTCTACAGGGTGAAATCAAAATAGTGATACAAAATGAGTGGTTCTTACTCAATTTATACTGAACAACTACTAACTCATATGTTTTAATTAGTCTTATTAAATTTGAGTTCTCAATATATTGAGTTCGTGATTTCAACTAAGTATGAACATAATAAATTTTATCAGACTAATTTTAACAAATGAGTTAATGCATTATGCTGTCCAGCATTAACTGAGTAAGAAATACTCATTTGTATATATCAACATTTTGATTTCACCCTGTATACGATTTCGTTTCTATGCAGAAACAATAACAATTCAAACTTTTCATCTCGCAGAAAATGCGGTCGTTAAAAGCCTTTTACTGCAACCTGTATCGGAAATTCGCTTACTCCGGGGCAAAATGAGCTCATTACTCCTCATATATAGGCCTCATAATTGCCAGCAAGAAAGGCACGTGTTTGCGACAAGAAAGAAACTTTACTGTTTTACAGCGGCAAGAAAGAAGCGCCAATTACGCTTGCCTCTGAAAGCTATTTCTGCTCTTGGCACGGGAAATATTGTTTACTTGTACAGTATATTTTCAATAGAAAATGGTTTTTTATTACTTTTACAAACTTTCATTTAACTTTCAGCTTTAATGTTCGTGGTCTTCAGAACTTGCAAATATAATTTCATCCTCTTGTAGTCATCTGATTGACTTGTAATCTTGAACAGCGTATCTATTTACTACGTGAAAAAAATAAACAAATCTTCAATAACAATGTAGATCGGTTTGAAAAAAAATCTCGTTTAGTTTCTTGCCAAATCTCCTCAACAGGGTTTTTTTTCGAACTGCTGGTACTTAGAATCTTCGACTTTCATGAATACTTGTTATAGCTTAAATTTAATAAAGGTAATTTTTTTTTTATGTTGGTGAAGCCAGACAAACTAACTAGTGGGTCACCTAATGTTAAATGAACACCACTGTCCATAGACACTCGCAGCGCTTTACGCGATACCAGTGCGTTGTAGGCCCTGCAGAAAATTGTACACTCGCCTCTTAAAGGCACCCAGGTCGTAACTCGATGGGAAGACCCCAGCGGGAAGCTCGTTCCAGATTGTGCAAGTTCGTGGCAAAAAAGACCGCTTAAAACGCACCGTTTGACAATTTTGACTTTGCCTCAAACAAAAAGCAACTAACTTGTATCACAAGCTACAACTATATTCACAAAAATAACCTTTGTATAAGACCGTTAATTTTAAAGACCCAGCTTTATTTTGCAAGCGCAGAGATTCTTCATCTTCATCCCAGCGTATATACGCCCCACTGCAGGGCACAGGCCTCCTCTTGGCCGTAGTTCCCACGCGGGCCCTGTGCGGATTGGGAACTTCACTGAATTCCTTCGCAGGTGTATACAAGTTTCCTTACGATATTTTTTTACACCGCAAAGCTCATGTTAAATTTTAAATATAGTTTCGCAGATAAATTGCGAAAACTCAGAGGTTTTCCATAAATTCCAAAAGAATCAAAGCCGGGATTTGAACTCAGGACCCTCTGCTTGAGAGACCATAGGTCAAACCACTAGGTCACCACGGCTTTTACGTAGAGATTATTATTTATCAATGGCTATAAATAAGTAAAGATTTCAAAAAAAAACAATTTCTAATGGATGATTACCACTAGGTACTGTAGAAAAATATAAAGAAGACAGAAATATCTTGGCATTTATTGTGTTTCAGAGCGGAAGTGTCTCTGTCACTCTGCGTGACACGTGCTCGTATCGGTGGTCCTGAACCGATTAATATCTTATGGCAACAGCGTGGGTCTATGATACGCATTTATTAATGTTTTCATGTTTGCTGTATCACACTTAATATTATAAAGGCAAAAGTTTGTGAGTGTGTGAGTGTGTATGTTTGTTACTTCTTCACGCTCAAACCGCTGAATCGATTTACATGAAATTTGGTATGGAGATTGACTGAAACCCTGACAAAGACATAGGATAGTTGTTATCCCGGAAAATTGCATAGTTCCCGCGGGATAGCGATAAACGAATTCTTTGCAGACGGAGTCGCGGGCAACAGCTAGTTTTTTATAAAGATAATATTTTTTCATAGAAGCCTAGTTTGACCTAACATAGAACATAGAACCTCCTCCTTTTTTTGAAGTCGATTAAAAACCAGAATCATTGACTGAACTGACGCTAGAATGAACGCGTTACCGATGTCTTACGCGCAATATCCCCGCTGCTATGACAACGATAGCATAACACCGTTACGTTTCGCGTGCCATGCAAACGATATGAATTATATTTTCTTTATGATTTATCAAAGCTTAGTTTTATCGTTAAACGTGTACAATTGCCTTAATGGCGAGCCACACGCAGTTAATAGTGTAAGTATTTTGCTACGCAGACCCTTACGTTGGAATGCCCTTTCGAATGTTCTGACATTCTGCGCTCGTGACTGGCTCACCTAGTTTCATTTCTGATAAAGGGGAAATGGGTTTCTCTTCAATGCTTCTAATATAATTATAAATACAGTGCGTGTGTGTGTGTATGCAAGTTTTTTATCTTTCATATCTTTTTTGAACGGATTCAGACAAAATTGGCTTGTCGCAGCATCATGCTGATTGTGGCCCTTGTCCATGCTAAAGTATGCAAAATAATTTGTAAGTTGCTAATTTTTTTTATTGTTATTCTGACATTCCCGTAAAAATCCCAAAATCTGTTGATTTCACGGCCACAATTTTTAACGCGAGTAGTACTAGTAAAGACTAGTGTACGAACATTAGGTACTAAGCTCCTTGACAATATTTAATTTCTTTAACGAGTTTAGTAATGTAAATAACGCCGCAGTAAGCAAAGTAGAATTTTCATTCAAGAATCTTTTTAAATACCTAGATGTTATAAAAACAAAAGAAGGGTAAGTAACCATCAAAGCAAAGGCAACTACGAGAAGGACGGACTCGCGGACGTCTTAAAAATTATAATGTAAGTTCATTTTCGATTTTGCATTCACAATTAACTGAATTTAAATAAGGATTCGACGAATATGCTAGTTTATCTAATCGAAGCATCAGGAGGCTCGGCGGGACAGTCTTTACCTGCACCTTCCATTGGGGCGTACAGATGATTGAAGAACAGAAATAAAAGCACTTACGTCACATACGAACACTACCGATTTAATTCAAAAACACTTTAAATTAAAATCACAAGTGATTAATGAAATATAGCCGGATTAAAGAGCCAATAGGTTAGCACGCGTGCACCACCGAGCGAGGTTGTCAAAAAGAATGACCAACTGTCAGTTGGCGGCCACCTGCTACCCTATTCGGGGTTACCCGCTCTTTTATTTTACACTACCTTCTATAATTTTATAACTGTCAACGTTCGTTTCAATACTACCGCCTTACTATTACTACAATTAACTGCATCAATCATTGACGTTTAACAATCAAAACAAAGTGCCAAGTGAAACACATAATCAAATCGTGTTAATAAATTTAGGTCTAGCTAGTATTATTTTGGCAGCGCGCCGTCATATAAAAATCTCGTGTCACGGTGTTTGTTAACGAACTCCTCCGAAACGGCTTGACCGATTTTTATGAAACTTTTTTCTCTGTTTTCGGTAGGTCTGAGAATAGGTCGTAGGCTATATTATTCGCAGACGGAGTTGCGGGCAACAGCCAGTATATATATATTAGTTTTCGCGACTATGCGTGCAAAAATAACAGATCGACGACATTACAGCTCTACGTGACTGTCAGATCAGGCAAAGATAAAACGCCGATAAAACGTATCACACCTCTGGTAATGGCAATAAAACCTATCTAACATGCTACAAATCACTCGATTGAACCCTACTTTGATCGGCTTTAAGGCATTTTGATGCATAGATACTACAAGGTTTACATATAACGACAAAAACTTTGCAATATCAGTAATAAGTTTTACGTAATCGCATCACGTAACGCGTTTGCCGTGTAAAATGTTCACTCGAAACCTTTCTGCAAAAAAAAATAGACTTATACACCCCGCACAATATACTCATCACTATCATTGGCTTGGCCGGAAGATGTGGCGAGGTAAGTTCTCCAACAAGATTGACCAACAACCTGGTAAAAGACGTAGTTAGAAACCATATCATATCATGATGATGACAATGTTTAGCTTGCTAGTAAGGATTTGTCATAGAATAAACAATTTTTAAACCCGTCGAACCAAACTAAATCTGTAACGTAAAGGCCGTAGCAGGATAAGGGAAGAAAAAATGCCCTTTATGGTTAAGAGCTGATTTTTTTTTCTATAGTTGCTTACATCTAGTAGTACAATTGTACAAATTTTGTTAAAAAATTCCCAGTGATTCAACCGGAAAAAAATTAAATCCGAATTCATGAAATATGACTTTTCTCAAAAAGTATTGAAGTTTATAAAACCATCTTTGTTTCATTTTGGTTAACTAAATAGTATATATGTCCTGAAAGAAAATTGAGTCTCCATCTTTAACATTTCTGTAAAAAACATGTTAGACAAAACTTCAAAAAAAATTTTTTTTCATTCCTGAATGAGTGACCACTTTAAGTGACATTTCTAAAAAAACCTTATTTAACGATCTGTCAGTCATATTAGTTTGACGGTTAAAATCGAAAAGCAACAGTGTCAAAATTTAAGAAATATGTTGGTTGGATTTTATTACATTTTATTCTTATACCATTCCAACACCGCCAAATAACTTAAAAATAAATCCTCTTTGTAAAAAAATAACAATAAAAACAATTTTTGACATTTACATTAATATTGGCTATATTAAAATGAAAAAAAGATGGTATTATAAAGTTCAATACTTTTTGAGAAAAGTCATATTTCATGAATACGGATTTTATTTTTTTCCGGCTGAACTAATAGGAATTTTTCAACAAAACTTTGCACAATTGTACCTACTACTAGATGTGGGTAACTATAGAAAAAAAACAGCTCTTAATCATAAAGGGGCATTTTTTCTTCCCTTATCCTGCTACGGCCTTTTAGATAGATGTACCATAATTGATCAAAGGATGTACCTAGTAACTAAACGCATTGCCATACTTTGTACTTAAGCGTACTGGTGCACGTTACTAGCAAATAAAATCCATGAATTAATTATGTAATTTCCAATTGGAAACCTAACCTAAGTAAATAAAATGTGCTTTTTAATTATACCAGTTTCCAGTTATACCTATTCGCAATATGAACCTTAATCAAACAACAGAGTCCAAATGGAGCATTAAAAACAATGTAAGTTCTCCACTAAACCCCAAGGTAGCTACGTGGGTACTGGGACTTATAAAATTAAGCTATTTCGTTTGCATTGCAGTTCGCTGCAACCGGGAATACCATTACGAGACCACTCCGCATATAAAATTAAATGAAATACTCAACAATTCTGCATACCGAGTTAGCAATTAAAATCCTGAATGTTTCTTATGAATTCCAAACAGTTTAATTTTCAGGAGACAAAGGATGGTGCGGTAGAATAATGGAAGTGGAAGGGTGTTATGATATATTTTCGGAGCAGCCTGTGCGATGATAGATTAGCGATTTATGGCAAGTCATCGCCTAGCGTGCTGAGGGATACAATTACGACGGAAAGTTGATGTTAATGTGATAATTATGTACCCATTGTAACCCCGTGACTTGCTTCTCACTCGGATGAAACATTGCACCGACGGTGGTGTTTAGTAAACAAATTTCAACTACCGTAAACAATTAATTCCTTATTCATAAAATTTAACAAACCTGTTGCAGCTCAACATATTTATATTTGTTTTTCCCAAAGGGAAACGGAACGGCAGATAAACACGAAACGACTGTGCAATGAAGTACACTTAGTGAACGTTAGCATAAGACGGTTAGAGCCTATACACATGACGTATTAGGGTGATGCCAAACGAACGTAATTCAATTTTCGCAACAACTCAATTTTTTAGTACTTACGTCGTCTGAGCGTAAAACATACGCCGTGTGCATCGGTTCTTACCCAATTCTTGGACAACTTTATGTCGGATTTTTGTAGAATAAATGGAAAATAACTGCAAGAAATTAGAAAGAATAGCAGTTAAATTATAACCAGGGCCGGCTTTAGCGAGGCAGGCGCCCAGAGTGGGGAATTTATTTGGTGTCATTTCACATAGTAATCAAAAAAACTCATTTTCATTTTGTCATATTTTCGGCGCGTGAATCCCGGCGCCCCGATCGGTTGTCCCAGTCGCTCTTCAAGCTAACTCTGAGAAAATCAATCTCAATTGCCTATTTCTAGGTACCTACCGTAAAGTACTTTGGACATTGGGATTAACTCACTACAGATCATGATCAGAGGTATTACATTGAAATTATGACACATTGCCATATGGTTCGTGTTAGCTGAGCGCCTACGTTGTTAAGTTTTATTATACACTCTTGTGCTTTCATTAGACTGTTCTATGTATATGTGGTTTTCATATAGGCTAAATAACTTTAGCCTATATGAAAACCACATATACATAGAACATGGTTGGTAACCCAACCAACCTTTTTTTTCTTAAAATAAACAGTTTTTTTAATTAAGGAACCCCGACTTTTACGGTAATGGTACCAATATATCGAGATACATACTCCACTGATAAATTGAAGCAACAAATCCGATTATTAATCGTGTGTAGGTATGTTTGAAACTTCATAATAAATACTGAAATAACTACGATAAAAATTAGTCAAAAACATTGTTTTAAATAAAATAAACCTCACTTCAGCATACAAGCTTAAGTGGTAGTAAGTATAAAATTAATTATAAGCTCCAGAATACTAAATCACAAGCGGCTAAGATCTAGCTTAGCACAAGAATTAAGGTCCTGGTTAATTAACTAGAATGGCTTGCCCGGGCCCAAGCCTATTACAGACATGAATTTTATACGAATATTTTCAAGGGCTAAGTGCCTGATGACAACGCTTGTCGATAATCCGTCAAATCGCGGCGTGGCCCTCTCGAGCGCAGATCAAGACTAATTTCAATTGCTTGAATTTTATGGTTCCGTATCTCAAAAACAAATATCTTTATAAATGTAGGGTACTTACACCAAATTTCAAGTCAATCTACCAAAAGAATTGGGTAAAATTTGCCTTGAAAGATTTGGTTACAGACAAAAAATTTATCCGTTTCTCTGTTTGTAAAAACCTTTTTTGTCAGGAACTCGTAATTTTATTATTTTAACATTAACATGAGATATTTCATAGTAAATACGGGATGACCGCAAAAATAAAAAAATGGAGTTGAAAAATAAAAAGATACTTCATACCAAATTTGATTAACATGAGACACTTAGGGGCTGTTTCACCACCCATTGATTAATTTTAACTCGGATAAATGTGATGCCATCTCCGTCTGTTCGAACAAAACAAACAGAGATGGCATCACATTTATCTGTCAAATAAATTTGATCAATGGATGGTGAAACAGGAGGTTAATGTTCTATTATCTTGCAACCGTAAAAAAATTAAGTTCCTGAGTTCACGCGATCATATAACTACATATATAGTATCCATTTAAAAATGTATTTTCATCCAAAAACGTGATAACCGAAACCTATAGGGTTATTTGCGCTAACAAGCAGTATCAAAGAAAATTAGCAAGAAGTAAGGCCTTACAGCACAAGAAAAGTAAAAAAAAAAACGATAATCACTGATCTGCAAAAGTAACTTTGTGAAATACAAATTTATTTAGGTATTTGCTGGTTTTTAAATTCCTACAGAACCCTTCTGCTCAAATCCAAAACGCATCGAGCGCTTTTCTGTTGTTAATATGTTCCACTGGAACAATAATAATCCACATAAGTGCATATTGACCTGAAACTTTATTAATTCAGCGCTACTTTCATGTAAAAAAACGTGAAACAGAAAAAACACATGACAAATTTTAGTGAAAAGGTCACCATTGAACTCTTGAACGTAAAACCGTATTTGTAGCACCAGACTGTCAATATTTGCTGCCCTTTCCGAGTAAACGCGACGCAATCAACCATAAATCAACAGCACAATAATTCAATATTCCACCTAAAGTTCAAGCCCATCCTCTGAACCGTCGGATACAAACGCCACTAAAGTTTTTTTCCCAGCGGTTTAGGACTTTCCTACCTAAAACCTCTTCTCAGCTCCGGCCCATTTTTTGCACCCTTCTAGCTGCCAGTGACCTTTTTGTGGACCAATTTACCGCTACCTGTCAAAGTATCTTCCAAACGTTAATTACACGTGTAATTTAATTATAACCATTCGCCTCGCTTTTCTTGTTGAAAAATTGCGTAAGTATCGCAAACTTCCAGTATGAATGCCTAGAGACTTGTGCGAAGCGTTTTGTACAAAAGTTACAGTAAGTTCAAGCATTGTTTAAAATGTAAGTAGAACAATAGATCAGAGTTCTTACGCTGAACTCGAAATTCTTCGAGAGAAGTTATTCCCTTGTTGCGAGTCCGTCAACTTATGTTCTGAACAAGGAACGCGCGGCGAGGTCAATATTTCCATACTTTCATATCGGAATATTCAGAATGTAAAGTATACACGCACACGATGGGGATTGCGCGCGAAAGAATCCGCGGGAAAAGTTTGCGGTTGATTTTGTTGCCTTTGTTCTCGATTCCACACAATGAAATAGCATTATGTTTAGATTTGAACGCGAATGTGGTTGATGAAACACAAACGTAAGCATATTATTTATTTAAACGTTCAGTATTAAAAGCAGGACGGACAAAAAACTCTGTGTTAGTAAACTTATTAAAAAAACGCCGTAAATTCTGTTTTAATAACTCAGTTTCCAGAGCTCGGTCTTATGTTTAAGGGAATCATTAACCTGAGCAGTGTACACAGTATCCAGTTACGAGTAATATCTTCGCATAAAATACTGTAAATAATTCCGCGGTTTCCTCCATTTCCGCGAACGCGGGAACCCGCACAATTCCCTCAAATTTTCAGTCCAATTGGGTCATTAATGTTGCTGAAACCCGTCGGCGGACGTGAATTAGGCGAAATTGTCCGACGCTGAATTCATTTGTATGACTTTTGCTTAAAGAAGCACTAGAATTGATGGAGCAGTGTCACTCATGCCTATAGGATGCCACTGAACTACTTCAAAGCAAGTAATTATTGCCAAAGCAATCAACCCCTCGAACCGTTTGTTTAATTGCGATAATTAGTACGTGGTTTGGTGTATACTATCACGACTTGTACCACAATTTCACCTCAAAGCTATTTTAAATGATGGATAATTTACTTTACTCTGTAGCTTTATAAAATATCTACAATAAAACCAATTAATATGCCCACTTATCTTCTACCTCTTCCCCTTCTTCTTCTTCTATCTACTTTTATTTTTATCAAAGTAATCCACGGAATCAATTTGATTCAGGCCGATATCAGACAAACTAGAGCCCAAATTAAAACTCCGCGCTCGACACCAATAAGGATCTTAAATCAAGTTTTTTAGTGATCAAGAGCTTGAGTTCAATATCGGGCTTGAGTGAATTCCATTCATACAGGCCTGGAAGCGGCACACATGGTCAATAAGTGATCTGCTATATCATGTTAGATGTGCGGTTATTGCAATGATGCTGGTCGGCGCGATCGTTACGCGGCGTCGCTCTAACACCCGCATTACACCAATATATATTAACATTCAGGGACACACGTTCACTCGTAATGAACGCGTACGTGCTGCTTAATTAAAGGTATCTTTACATTTGATGTATATTTTGATAATAAAGAATGCAATTGAAAAGAATTGCAGCCGCCCTGTAAAATTTTCGACATCATTAATTCACCATACAATTCCTGCTAGCGTTAAGCGGCAGTTACAGAAATGTGAGGCTCAATAAATAAATAAAAGACCTTCGAACGAATATAAAAGTAAAGCCTCGTTATATGAAGTACGCGTTACCGCTCAAGTGCACCAACATAAACATTGCCGTGCATCAGCGCAACAGGGTGGCTCTTAAAACTAGCGGGAATTTTTGCTTTCCGTGGTCTCATGTCTCGTTTTAGCGAGTGCAAGTTGAAAGGGACGGTGGCGATTTGTGTAACGTAGGCTACGTAGGTTACGTACCAGAGGGCGGTGCGGTGCCGGACGGGTCTCCGGTAGACAGGTAGGGCTGTGCCGCGTGGCGCGTCGCGGACTAACGCGCGCTCCGGCCGAGCCTGCCGCCTGGCGCCTCCCCGGTGTGACTCTGACATGCGCAAACTACCCGCTTTAGGAGCCAAAAGGAAAAAGTTCAGGATAAAGAAAACTAGTACGAACGTTTAATGGTTAGAACACATTTTTAAACGCAAAATCAACAAACATTTGTTCAATGATTCAATTCAATTCAATTTTTGGGATAATAATGGCCCCATCGAACGTGACCAATGATTCAATAGAATAAGACAAGCATCGCATAAGTGACAAGCAGCGCATTTAGGACATTCGTTCCAAAATTAAACTTTGGTCTTTACTTTAAAACTGGGCATGAACACCCTCAATTCCAAAGTCAAAGTCAAATATTGTTATCAAATCAAATTCAGGCTATAACAAGCACTTGTGAATGTTGAAGAATCTACCTACCATTCTCACTTTGCAACTATACAAGTCGTTTACCAGTGTCCACTCGCCTAAATTAACTTTATACGCGTATTCACTAGACTGTTTAGAGACATTGCTGTACAAATGTACACCATTTTGAGACGTTGGTGACGGCGAATCTCCCCAAAAACCTGCAACCGGGTGGATTCAAGCGCTGGCCACACTGGCCGCCCCGCGCCCCTCCGACCCGGCTGCTTCGGAATAATGCTGCAGGAAAGGGGTGCCCCCACCGCCCGGAACACGGAACCACCGGCCGTACCCTGCAACTGCAGTTAAAAAGTCCCATTCAACTGTCCTCTGGTTACTGCGCACCAAATCCAACGTTCGATTGTGGGAGGGTTAACCCGCGTTGTTGAATCAAAGTCAAACTATTTGTAGCAACTGACAATTTTTATTATAGTAAACATTGGTAGGTAGTTGTAGATATTTAGTTAATGTATTAACTTTTTATTGTTACAATTAGTTTGTTACTGATTTTGTTTGAATGATGGGCAGATATGTAGGTAGTGTAGTGTAGGTATACATATAGGAATCCAGCTTGATCACCAATAGAATAAAATTATAATGTACTAGCTTTTGCCCGCGACTCCGTCCGCGTGGAATTAGTAATTTGGACAGCTTATTTTTTTTATCCAATTTGCTTTTTCATCAATTATGGCTCTCCTTAGTTCCTCGATATAAAAAAAATTACCCCCCCGCACCCCCCCCCCCCACCGAACCCCCCCCCCCCCGCACACCCGCGTTCACATTCACCACCGTAGCTACTCCCAAGTCACTACTTCTAAAAACTGTTCTATAAATTCTTAAAATAGACGTATCTTTGTTATTTGTGAACCGATTCAAATGAAACAAACACTAAATGTTAATCCAAGAAAATACCAACATATTAGTGAAAACCACATCCTTCTAGGTTAAGCCGTTTCTGAGATTAGCGCGCACAAACGCACAGACAAACAGACAAACAGATAAACAGACAAACAGACAATAATTCCAAAAAACATTGTTTTGGGTTCTATTGCGCTAGTAAATAGGTAGTGACAGTTTTTCTCAAATATCTTCAATGCACAGACACCGACTTGTTACAGATTTATTATATGTATAGATAGATATAGATAGATATAGATAGATATAGATATAGAATATAGAATAGATGTATAGATATAGATGTAGAATTATCGATCCTAAAATTTGTTACAATTATTATTACTAAGACGACTACAGTGAAGTCTGGGAGAGTCAACATGGCTTTAGAACGCAAAACACTCAAAAAACTAAAATAATGTCCTTCTCCGGGGTATTTGAAGATTATTTCGATTTTAAAAAATTAAGTTTAAATAACTAGCTTTCACTTGGTATGCATGCAGTTCGTATTGAATATGCAGGCCAATTTGCCCATCATGCTGGTAAAGAAGCTTAATATTCTCTTAAAAATTGAACTTGTACAAAAGTTTTTTATTCTTCAAAAATTTTGTATGGAAGTAATGGAATGCAACGTAAATGCAGTATGTTACGTCAAAATTGGTCAATAATTAATTTGTGAAGTAGAGCAATTTAGGGCCCTCCTGACTATTTAATCTCGGATTAAATAATTCAGTATGGACGCATTCAAGTGGCTGGCTGGCATGTTACTACACGCTTTGATAGATTGGGTAACCGAATGTATATTTAATTTACTACCTTGGCTTTGACGACCGGATAGCCCAGTTTGAACCTGACGACCAACCTTGATGTTCGGGGTTCGATCCCCGGTCGGGGCACAATCATGTTGTATGAAAAATACAAACGTTTGTTCTCGAGTCTTGACCCGTAGTTCAAGCTTTGCTTACTTTGGGACTATAACAATTGGGAATGTCTAAAAACAATTAAGTAGGTACCCATGGTTTGAATTTTTTTTACATAGAAGTCAATTATAATAAACTAATTTCAATATTTTTTTCATTTAGTTCACTTCAAAATTAAATTAAATTCACTATCATCAATATCATCATCATCATTTTCAGCCGTAGGACGTCCACTGCTGGATATAGGCCTCCCTCATTGATACCCAATCATTACGGTTGGAAGCGACTTGCATTCTATACATATAATTCTATTCCACACAAAATAAAGTAGGTAAAACTTATATTTCACAACATATAAGTACTGGGTGGAACCAAACGATGATCCTTTACTTAAACAGGTGATAGTGTTACTTAAACTGAACAACTTTCTCCAAGGAAAATAGGTTGAAAAACGAAAAAAAATTTCTTACTCCCATACAAAATACAGGGTTATTTGTAATTCACTAGCATCCTTTTAACCCTAAACTCCTACCACTTAAACAAATGTTTTTTGTTTTACGGCTTTTGTCATAACTTAATATTTTTGGTGTAATAACGTTCTGAAAATTTGATTCTGCCTCTTATTTTTACGATACTCTGTGTATTTGTATGGGAAAAAAGTGCTTCATTTTAAAAAGTCGTAAAACAAAAAACATTTGTTTGAGTGATAGGAATTCAGGGTTAAGAGGATGTCAGTGAATTAAAAATAACCCTGTATATTGGTTAGCTGACCGGCTTACTATGGAAAGGTGAAAAAAAAATCGTTTTTCAACCTATATTCCTTGGAGAAAGTTGTTCAGTTTAAGCAACACTATCACCTGTTATCGGGAAGGACCCCCCGTCCTCATCCACTTTGTATTTCAATGTCAAATGAAGGTCATTTCTTATTTGATGTAAATAAATGCGTGCAAATTATAGTAAAAATTAAAAACTACAGAAAACTATTATAAAAAGCATTTGTAAGATTGTCCCCTAATATTTATTTTTTTATTTATTTATTGTGGTCAAACACAAGCCTATATAGTATAAAAAAATACGATTCCACGAACCTTAAAACAATACACTCTTTTTATTTGTGTAGTCGTATAAAAAGACAGGTTCATCAATAAACCTATTAGCATATGAAACTATTCTTCAAATTGTACATATTTTACAAGAAAGCCCTTTCAGAAATCTGAGAAAACAAACAGCCGTAGTTAACCTCGATCACAAAACAGCACGAAATTCAAAGACAATCCAATAAAAAATATTCCGAGTCCGTCTGAGAGCGGGATCTAAATTTCCATTACCCCATATTTCAGTCGGTGATGAATACGAAATTAAAATACTTCGACGAGAGCCCGTTGTTCAATATCAACAAAGAAAACTTCATTATGCGAAGTTTGGTGGTACAGTCGTCCGGGGATTGCGACTGTATAATCAGCCGTGTAAACAAGCTAACGAGATACAGGAAAAAACGGATATTTGTGTTAAAGATTAACCTTGGCTTGGATGTTAACACGACTTCAAAAAGAGTTAGGCGAACGGGGAAACCTGTTCGGAATCATTTTGATCGGAAACCATGGCGAGAACCATGTTACTCGCTCAGAAATTTTTTATTTTTTCCACGAGTTTTTCCAACTTCAGCCGCTATATTTTGTAATAAGTAGTCGTAAACATATCCAAACTCAATTAGAAAAATCTGTTTTCTCAAACATGCTCGGAAATGTATGCGTTAATATCACGAAATGAAGATATGAAGTTTCTTGTTTATGGCTCCCTACATTACTTTTTGGCAAAAGCAAGTATGAATAAAACCGGCCAAGTGCGAGTTGGACTCGCGCACGAAGGGTTCCGTACCATTATCTATAAAAACGGCAAAAAACACGTTTGTTATATGGGAGCCCCACTTAAATATTTGTTCTCATCATCATCATCCTAGCCTATATCGTCCCACTGCAGGGCACAGGCCTGCTCTCAGAATGAGAGGGCATGGGCCGTAGTTCCCACGCGGGCCCAGTCCGGATTGGGAACTTCACACACACCATTGAATTTCTTCGCAGGGGTATGGGGTTTCCTCACGACGTTATCCTTTACCGTAAAGCTCATGGTAAATTATAAATGTGGATCGCCGGGCCAACTTTCGGTCCATTTAAAAGAGTCTTAAATTTGCTGACTTGGAGTCGCTAATATTATGTCCACAGGATGTCAATCTTACTCACATTACGAATACACAAGTAACGATATGACTCAAAAGCCATTACGAGCTAAAGAGATCAGAAGTTATTACGGTGATTAATGTTCAGCTTTACTGTCCCCGTGACGCCGTAAACTTGTTTACGGGCTTCTGTACTGCTCGTTTACTAAGTAAACATGCAGTCTTTCTTTTACACACATTCGAAACTTTTATATCAATAATTATAGCAGCTATCATTACAGGTTTATACCTCCTTGCTTATTTATTATTTTTTTTAATTATAATTATTTATTAATCAAATAATTCATTTTTTTTTAAAAGCTACTCTATTAAATGCATTTGTACGTCTAAATCTTTAAATCAGGATTAGAAGATTACGTTAAGTTCCCAATCCGCACTAGGTTCGCGTGTAACTACAGCCCGATCCCTTTCTATGCGAGAGAAAGCCTGTGCTTGGCAGTGGGATTATATAAGCTGAATACGAGACTACATTTCTGTGGAAATTCCCAATTACATACATGAAGAACGTCCTTGAAAAAATCATGTCTCTACATTTAGCTTTTTAAGGTTTACAGGATTTGATACCACGGGACATAGGTTACTTTATTCCAGAGATCTAACTATTATCACATCTTCGTAACAAATACGCACGCACACAGACACGTAGGTACTTATGAAAGCCTTTCATTCGCATTTATAATATCAGTAGAATAAATTTTAAAACTAACACGACTGCGGAAGAAATCGCAATCTAAAAAGTATGAAACAAGAAAAAAAATTGTACAGAATTCTCATCTGCAAACTTCAGACGATAGCCGCAGTCGCATGCCACCTAGTTTCAAGGATTACTTTCAAACAATACATCATCATCATCATTTCAGCCGAAGGACGTCCACTGCTGGACATAGACCTCTCTCATTGACGCCCAATCATTACGGCCGGAAGCGACTTGCATCCACCCTGAACCTGCGGCCTTCACCAAATCGTCCGTCCATCTCGTTGGTGGACGTCCCACGCTGCCCTTGCCAGTCCGTGGTCTCCATTCGAGAACTAACAATACATAATTAATATAACTATATTAGATGATTAGATACAACGGCTAATATCCTCTGAAGTGTGTAAATTGGAACTTCGGACAAGAATAATTTTCGTTTCTTACTTTTCAGACCGTGATTTCTTCAGTAATTAGACTAAAATCAAACATCCCCTTCCTCTTGTCAATATTAACCAACGGCTAACAAATTTAAAAACTAGCTGTTCCTCACGATCTCATCGGCGAAGAATTCGTTTATCTCGCTCCCACGGGGACTATGCAATTATCCTATGTCCTTCTCGGGATCACATGTTATCTACATATCAAATTTCATCACGATAATATGAACAAACAACAAAAACAAACATATTTAGGATAATTAGTCAACCGTACACTGACCCAAACGCTGCTTTTAAATCCCTTAACCTCCTGAGGCCTAAACTATTTTTAGGACGTTTGTAATAACGACCCAGTGTCCTAATTATAGGCACTTATACTGGTAGCCCAGGACTTCAAGTATTACAAAATCAATATAAAATATACTTTAATATATTTTTTCACGACACTGCTCGAAAATGTGGCCATAGATAACCTAAACCCAGTACTCAAAACTGCCTATATATGTACATTTAACAGCTAACTCATATATGGCGCGCAAACACGACAACAATATGTCACTAATCGAAAACAGGACGTATCAGTATATGTATTTCATAATACGATACGACTTTTTGAAAGATAATTTCTGAATTTCATTCCTGGCGTGCTGAAACGACACTATTGGACCAATCAAAAGTAATCGTCTGCTGCATGTGATGGATGGATGGATGGATGGACGGACGAACGGACGGACGGACGGACGGACGGACGGACGGACGGACGGACGGACGGACGGACGGACGGACGGACGGACGGACGGACGGAATGGAGGGGATGGACGGGATGGACGGGATGGACGGGCTGGACGGGATGGACGGGATGGACGGGATGGACGGGCTGGACGGGATGGACGGGATGGACGGGATGGCCGGGATGGACGGATGGACGGATGGACGGAATGGACGGGATGGACGGGATGGACGTGATGGACGGATGGAAAGATGGACGGATGGACGGATGGACGGATGGACGGGATGGACGGGATGGACGGAATAGACGGATGGACGGGATGGACGGGATGGATGATTATGATGATGATGATGATTTCCTCGCATTAGTCGTGAAAAGCACAATGTTTAGTCTCGGCCAAAAGTACAATAGATGGACTCGTACTTTCGAGGGCCTCCGCTACGCGTCGGCCCTCAAAGAAACTCGTCCATCTATTGCTTACTTTCCAATATTGTAGTTGTAATAATATTGTAATTGTAGATTAGTGCGTGTCCTTATTTTGGGGACATTGAGACGCTATTTGATGAATTTTAACATTTACTTGAGCTGAAAGGATTACATTTTACAGTCCTGAAAATAGGACGTTGGGCCTCAGGAGGTTAAAAGGGAACCGTAATGCCACACGAGGGGTTTATCCGACTCTCATCTCTATTCTAAACCTAAAAACTTATTCAAGACTAGCTTTTCCCCGCGATTCCGTCCGCGTGGAATTAGTATTTGGGCAGCTTATTTTTTTTATCCAATTTGCTTTTTCATCAATTACGCCTCTCCTTAGTTCCTCGATATAAAAAAATTACCCCCCCTGCACCCCCCGCAACCCCCCTCACCGACCCCCCACCGAACCCCCCCCCCCCCGCACACCAGCGTTCACAGACAAACAGACAAACAGATAAACAGACAAACAGACAATAATTCTAAAAAACATTGTTTTGGGTTCTATTGCGCTAGTAAATAGCCCTAGTGACAGTTTTTCTCAAATATCTTCAATGTACAGACACCGACTTGTTACAGATTTATTATATGTATAGATATAGAAGATAGATAGAGGATATAGATATAGATATAGATAGATGTCACTCATCAATATCATTGGGCGGGGTGCTCATAAAACTGGCTGCGTAATCGTGTTGGCCGTACATACTTCATTAGAAATCAAGTTGAAAGTACTTACAACTACAATCAAGTTGAATTTCGAGAAACGTTGACTTTTAACAATCTGTGGTGGGAAATGTGTAAAAATATTATTCTATGCTTGCTTTATTAAGTATTTATTAATTTTAATTAACTTGAGTTATGTTTAGAAAAAAATAGCAAACGCTAAAGCATAAAATTTCACTAGATTAGACGGTAAAATTGTAATAAGCAAAGCTTTAACTACGGAATTAAAAGTTAAATTATAAAGGCGAATTTTAATAAAATGTTCCTTTACTTTATTTCCATTTTCAGATATGTATTTTTAATTTAACTAAAATTAAAATATCATTATCTTAGACTAGGATTTTCTACTTCAGTTAATAAATTTCAGAAATCAGCTCCAAACTTTAGCAATAAGTAAAACATGCAAGCACAGTAGCAGAGATTAATTGTTTGGGCATATGGAATGCTGTCATATATTACATTGAGAATCTCCAACAACATGTTTGTACATAAACGCGAGCAATTATTACTTTGACAAGATTCCATTCCGCGATACCAAAACATAATGATACTTAGACTGTTGCTGTTGCTGTTGTTGGCTGTTGAATTAAAACACAGTCTGTTACATTTTATTCATATATTTCTAAAAACATTCAATCAAACTCCGAAGAATTCAGTCTCTTGAGTGTCCCAAAAGTATATTTACGCGTGCCTACTCCCAGCTCCCAGATGCCTCCGAATGAGGGAGCTTCCGGGGCTGTCGATAGCGGTTCCACTGACAACGGGGAAGTGACATATAAATAGAAGTGCTGCCAACGAAATAAGGTGGTTCGAAGCATATATCTTAGAAACGACAGAAACACAAACAGAAATTGAACAGATAAAAAGTTCTAGGAACGGGAAATCCTGTATTGTATGTAGTCATATCTAGTATTTGGAAGCCAGGGCAAAACTTTTAAAAGGATAATACTCAGCCCAGGTTATTTAGAATATTTCAAGACTTACATGTCTTAGCTAAGGCTTGATAATTTATTTTAAAGGAAATTTTTAAGTCTGCTTTTTTTAGAAACATTAGATTTTAGCTTATTTACTGCAGAAACATTAATTGACCATAAATAAGACTTTAATCTCCTTAGAAGTGAGAAATATTACTTTTTTTTAGTTTTAAATGTATGTTTATTAGTACCTACCATAATGACGAAATGGTCAATACCTCATTTATTAAAATTGGAATAGTCTTCACGCCACGGTGGAACACACCTTAATACAAATACATATATATATAAAAACATAGACTGCTATATTCATAATCTTCCTTTCGACTTAACTAAAAACTTGTGATATTTATTCTCTTCTCTTACCTTAACTGTTAAGAATGAAAATTGGCTTGCTTTATTCAAAATGTAGACATTGGAAAGCCATGATTAAATTACTACGTACCAATCCATTCAACCTATAAAAACAGATAAGAAAAATAGCTAATTAGAACCTTACTCCAAGATTCGTAGGTCGAATTTAAGCTGTGCCTGATGACGGAAATTTTATCAGGCTCTGCTAGTTCTCGAGATATTTCATTGAAGTACTTGGTTAATAGGGAAGTTGACTACTCCTGATTTCATTATATTTTCTCGAGACCTAAATAAAAGAAACTGGGTATTTCATACAAACAAACCCGTTCGAGCAAATAGGAAAAATATCTGTTAGTACGTTATTGCTGTACAATAGGTTTGGAAACGATAAACTAGACGAAGGTTTTAGAAAATACTATAATGACTGACGATAAATTATAATAAGACTATGGCTCTAAGGACATTGTGGCTAGAAAAGCGATTAGAAATAAAGCTTTGTAGATGGTTGAAATAATAATAATAAATAATAAAAGAAATTTTTATTTACCAACATACAAAAAAATAAATTTACGAAAAAAAATAATACGTAGCAAACAAAAATGTTAAAAAAGAATATACTTATATGCACATTGCTTACCTTAAGCTGCGTACGGACTGCGCGCATATTACGCGTACCCTACGCGAGCCCGGGTACGCGTGTCCTGGAACGCCATGTCCGTACTTGCAGCTGCGCGTACAGTGTACGCGTACATAGCGTACGGACATGGCGTTCCAGGACACGCGTACCCGGGCTCGCGTAGGGTACGCGTAATGTGCGCGCAGTCCGTACGCAGCTTTACATATTTTTCCATGTACAGTCGAAGAAACTGAATATAGTACCAGGGTGAATACTTATCATTGTAAATATCATGTTGACATTCCATACATCTGCCAAAGAAATCATCGTGAAATTGGTTGTGAAAAGGTTCCACCCTGGTACGCGATTCGGTGTCCTTGACTGTAGGTACTTGATTTTCTGTATTGTATTTTTTGTGGAGTACAATAAAGAGTCTTTCTATTTGTACTTATATTGTTTCGGTAACACAAACTTACAAGCTCTATTGCTTTTTTCATTTGCCTCTAATTTTGTAATTAAGTAGGTACCAGTTTGTAATACTATCATCGCAGGCATATTTACGTCCCATCTGGATTGATAACTTCACACGTATCAGTAATTGCACCCAACGTTTCTTATTTTTTTGGAGTCTCGCCTATTGATGTTATTGTGAGGTACCTATATTTGTTTATTTGTTCTAATTTCGCGGCTCACCGGATTACCGTGATATTTGGCGCACTGATCATCCGTGACACTAACAAAACATGTAAGTAAGATATAATACCCGCCAGTCTTGAAGGTTCCTTGGGATAAGAAACATGATAAAAATAATGATGTTACCCGTGGGCTACTTTTATTTATGTTTTAAGATAGGTACTTACGTAGACTTACCGAACGAAGTGGGTAGTGGGTAGAAAATACTTGTCAAACTTGATTGGAATATAAATTACGTGGTTTGTTAAATAAAGATAGATACCAAGATATGTATTTATAACATTTATTTTAGGTACGTCGATGTCAATTATTTATATCATCTAGCTAGACACAAACTTACGGTACAAATTTGTTGAATCAGCATTTCAAAGTTTTTCTTTTTTAGGCTGCCTGTCCATTAAAGTGGAGCGAGGTGAGCGAGATAAACATCCACGAATAGAATCTCATAAAATCTCCGCTCTTCTTCAGTAGTCAGGGAGTTACAAAAGTAGTTTAAAAAAATCATACAAAATCGGTTCTACGAGCGATGTGCCTGTGCCCTCCCCACTGCCACTTGAGCTTGGCGATTCTTTGAGCTAGGTCGGTGACTTTAGTTCGTGCGCGGATAATATCATTTCTAATGCGATCCCAAAGACAAACTCCGAGCATAGCCCTCTCCATTGCCCTCTGAGCCACTTTGAGCTTA
Organism: Archips xylosteana; assembly: GCA_947563465.1. Lineage (NCBI taxonomy): Eukaryota > Metazoa > Arthropoda > Insecta > Lepidoptera > Tortricidae > Archips > Archips xylosteana. The sequence goes on from OX387344.1 coordinate 5,229,397, forward strand.
TGAGGCCCATCGTTAGCGGCCACGTCTCAGTGCCGTAAGAACTGATGGCCGATGGGGCAAAAAGGTTCTCGAGTGGCGTCCATGGACCGGAAGACGCAGTGTAGGTAGGCCTCCAACAAGATGGAGCGTCGACCTGTTTAAGGTTGCGGGGTCGCGTTGGATGCGGATGGCACGGGACCGATCTGTTTGGCGAGCCTTGGGGGAGGCCTATGTTCAGTAGTGGACGTCTTTCGGCTGAAATGATGATGATAATGATGATACAAAATCGGAAAGCGCAGAGAAGAAGATGAACGGAGAAGCGAGGCGAACGCGACTCCGCTCCGCATTCATAACTCCCTCGCTCCTCTCCTCTGTTTCACTCTGCTACAGTGGACAGGCAGCATTAAAGTTCTCTTTTGTCCGCTGCTACTGTGAACGTTTGTCCGGAAGCAATACGAAATGACCCCAAAACAACTGACGACAAAGCCATTCAGAGTGCATCCAATTTAATAATTCCAAATGGCTGCCTTCCACATATAGAATAGCGCGCATTTTCGCCACTGAACAACAGATTTTGGACTCTGGCTACGTCAAATGTTAAGAGTAATGCTAAGGACTATTAAGAGAGTCGAGTCGAGAGGCGAGTCAAATCTCATCCAATCTCACGTGATTATTTTGGCCAAGAAATTCAAAATCCTTGCCGTCAAGAACAAGCATTTTGAAAAATCTCACTTGGGATTAAGGGGGAGATGTGTCATGCCAAACCTCATGACATCTTACTATAGAGGAGGGGATCGAAAAATCGCGAAAATTGCTTCACATAATTAATAAACACCCCGGGTATCAATAGGTACCTATAAGTTTCGTTTTAATTTTATTTCTACCAGCTACACTACAAATTTAAATTTTAAACCGAGTCAAGTCGCTCTAAAGCCTCCATCCGAGGTGTAAATCCGTAATCAGATTGCGATCGGCGATAGCTCCTCAATGACCGCGCTAACAAAGACGCACGCCGCCGGCGCCACTAATTAAATGGAAGCTTTTCAGTGCAATACAATTTTAATGGAATTGACTTATATAATTTAGACTAGCTGCTAATTTATAGTCTGAAATGGCACTGGGCAAAACATAACCCGAAAGCTTGACTCGTGGGCCAATAGTGAGGAAAAATACCAAAGAGAAGATCACATGTGCGTTGGTGAGATGACGTTAAAGAAGTTGCAGAACTTGCGGAGACGAACTGGATACAAAAGGCGCATGACAAAGAGAAATACAGGAATCTAAAGGATGCCTACGCCAACAGGAGACAAAGGCTAAGATGAAGAAGACTAAAGTGTGTGGTAATTCAATTTCATCGTTCCCAATCTGGTCTAGCGTGGAAACTATAGCCCAAGCCGTCGCATTCTGAGAGGATTTAGGTCCGTGCCCACCTGTGGGACGTTAATATATTGGAGAGAGACAAAAACGAAGAACGTCACGACCTGTGTATACATTTTGGGTTACCTACAAGCATACATCTATCGAACGTGTAACACAATTTCATAAGTCTAAATAAGTTTATTTCTCAGTAAAATTACTCTACCCGTATTAGGTACCACACAGTTTGCCCTTATTAAGACTCAGTGCGAGTATTCGACGAATTTTTCGCGTCAATAGTCGGCCCCGACATTCCCGAAGTCGACCCCCGTTATCGCTCAATCGAGCTCTATAAAGACAACTAAGCTGTTTGTTCTGGCCAATTTACCCCCAAAATACGTGTTTGTTCCATGTAAAGCCATTTGCCCCGGATATGATAATGAACGTGTTATTGAAACGGGATATAGTGAGATAAAATGACGATTTAATTAAATCTGATCTGTCGTTTTAATTAAATAAGTTTAATGATGATTTTGATTATAATATGAAGTTTGATATGTATAAAATGTTAATTGAATTCCAATCAATTTGAATGTCCATCCTGTCATTAACTTTTAAATACACCTAAGTGGGAACTTGTAGACCATTTTGCTATTCTTTGGTATCATTTAAATTACTTCCGTCTTGTCCGTGAGGGCATCCTGCCTGTTCTCACGGAACCCCTAAAAGACCGATATACCTACCCTTTAAGTACATGTTTTTTTATCATTCACTTGTTTACGTTCAAACAGAGTCCCAAATTCGTTGGTGTCAGAGGCCTTATATAATAATTGTCTATAATACCATGGACTCGCAATAGGATAGGATAAACGTAGAAAGAGAAAATGAATGCTATCGCGAGCGCCCGAGCTTTAGACAATACATTCTCTGGTGCCCAGGGGCCCTGCCCTAGCATGCTATAAGACGGCTGATTAGAATAGGTGTAACGCGAAGATTGGTATCGCTATATTTACTGCTATAGTTACGCGGTGAAACTGAAATTAAATATAGTCGGGGTAAGAAAAGGTTCGTCACTTTTCGACTCTATGTCAACGAGTTAAGGTCGAAAAGTGACGAACCTTTTCTTACCCCGACTATACATAACTTAGAGATCCTTTTTATAATATAAGGGAAGGGTATGTAAATTCTACGGCATTTTCTTAATTGGAAACAGCCACAGAATACAGCTTCGCATTTAATTTTCTCAAAACAATATTTATTCAATATTTACATTAATTATGTACATTATAACTCCAAACCAGATTAATAACGGTCGTTTAACATTCTAAGTGCTCAATTACATCGACAACGGAGCAGTCGGCACTAATTACACTAATTAGCGAATTAAGGGAACACAACAAGTCAGTTAGTGCCGCCTGGGACATGTCGCGACGAATAATGGAACTAGGTTAGCGATTCCATTACTTTACACGGTACAATTAAGTAGTATACATACTTAAATTAATTGGGTGACATTGATACAATGGTAGGAACTAGCAGGCTCCGAAATGAAAACCGACAAAATGCTAGCGGTAACGCCGGGCGCTGCGAACGAAATACCATCTCACTCTAAAACCTAGACGGGCTACTATACTACGAAATTCGAAGTTCGTATCGTGCCATTTCTTTCACTCTTCTGTCTAATGTGAACGGAACAGCACGATACGAAGTTCGAAAATCGAATTTCGTAGTATAAGACCACTTTCCACCTGCTCGAAAAAGTATGATAGTTACTTTTGAAGAATAGGCAAATAGCGTTCTTTAAAATAACTACTAGCTTGCGCCGCCCCCGATGCAATTGTCGTTGTGTCTCTCTACGTCAGAAAATAATAATCTACGAAAATTTCATGTGAGAAAGATACACTCGTAATTACCTATAATAACTACAAATTTACAGCCTTGGCCAAAAGTATTGAGCACCCTATAAAAAATATATATTTCTAAACAGGATGACCATCACATAAACAGGCCAACACGCGAAATCAATATTATGAGGAATATTGTATCTCTTGTATTTATTTCCTTCCAGAACCGAGCAAATGTATATTGCGAAATACAAATATTTCAACAATTGTTCTAGAAAAAGATGCACTAGGTAATTTTGACGCTGGCTGTACAAATGTATACACAATAGCCCAAAAGGGGAAATTAACCGAAAATAACATTGTGATGTGTGGCAGTGTAGTGGAATCTGACCCATTAGTCCTTTGACAATTCCAAACATTTCAGCAGAAGGGTAATGTTAACGCCTGGCATGTGTGCGTGCCAGCATGTATCGACGCGGCACCCACACACGCATACGGCGAGAGGAACAAAATACGGCGGCGCTGCCGGCTGCCCTCACTCGCCACTGGACCATCGGAAAACACGGCAGTGATCAAAAATCAAAATTATATTACCTTATGTACATTATTCTCGGCCAGTAACGCTTTTCTAGATTTTCAAACAAGTCTTACAATTATTTTGCTCCACCAATCACCAGAGTACCAGAGTTCGTTTCAGGTAACGTTTACCCGACACCGTGGGTAGGTATATTAGGCTAATTATAATTTCAGCTCCATTCGTAATGTATACATAGTAAGAGCGGTGGTGGATCGATAGACTTGCAGGCAGAATAATCAAGTAAGCATAAGTACAGTAGGTACTAACAATTATATTTAGTAGTAAGTATAGTAGGTTCACTGCCACTGAAGTCTAGCGATTCTTCGAGCTATGTCCGTGACTTCATTCTTGCGCGGATTTCATCATTTATCTGTTTGGCGAGCCTTGGGGAGGCTTATGTTAAGCAGTGGACGTCTTTCGGCTGAAATGATGATGATGATGATAGTAGGTTCACTGTTGGATCGCATTATTTTTTTACGCATAATTTATAATTTTAAATAAGTCTTTTTCTCAGAAACCATTAATTATTCAGAGTTGTTATAAAATAAGCCTAACCTAACCTATACAGTCCTACAGGATAATCATTTCAAAATTCCTAAATAATTCATGGATTCTGAGACAAAAGAGTTGTGCTAAATGATGAATTGTGCGTAAAGTTTTTGTAGTGGTAGAGCCATGTTGTAGCTAGCCGCTGCATCACGAATGGGCCGGCTCGTCCGGGGCAGTACCACCCTCTCACAGAACACCGAACGGCGTGAAGCAGCAGTACCTACTCCTGCTGCGTTTCGCACGGTCAGTGAGAGCGCCGGGGGCCCAATACCTCTCCCCCTCTCCTATTCCCTCTCCTTTTTCCTTAGGCCCGACAACGCACTGGCATCGCGTCAAGCGCTGTGGTTGTCTATGGACAGTGGTGATCATTTAACATCAGGTGACCCCACTAGTTCGTTTGTCTGGCCTGTATAACATTAAAAAAAAAAAGTTTTATGCCACCAGACTGGATCCCAGTATAGAAGGTATTGTTGTATCTTCGTAATTTATAGAAGAAGATTATCTGGTAAAACAATGTTTTGGGCTTGGGATTGGGAAGCGTTTTTTGGGCGTTTGTTTGAGCGTTTCAAACGCCTCATTTATCTGGTCCAATTTTTAAGAAATGGCTGGAGATGTTGATGGCGCTTTCGGTTATATATTAGAGGGCCTGGACGTCTACCATAACAGGAAACTGTATCAGAATGTACCGCCATTTCATAAAAAATGTGACCAGATAAATGAGATGGTTGTAAATAAACGCCCATTTGTGAAGGCAAAACGAGTTCACAGACCCGGCTTAAGAGGATAAGAAAGCTCTAAATGTTTTATTGTTTTCTTCTCTGAATTTTGGTAGGTCCGTCCGTCCGTCCGTCCGTCCGTCCGTCCGTCTATCAAGACCCTTTTTCTCAGGAACTCGTGGAGGTATCAAGCTGAAATTTATATCAAATACTCAGGTCTACTGTCCCTTGGAGCTGTGAAAAAATGAAAACATCAAGCCAACGCAATCAAAAGATACAGCCGTTTATGACGCAAATTTCCGCATATTTTCGAAACTCGCAAGGCAATCAAAACCTACTACTTCCAGTGAACTCAGAATCTTGAAACTTCGATTTCAAATAGTTTGCAAAAAACCGGTTAAAAACCGGTTAACCGGTTTTGAATCCGTCGAGGCGGTTATTAACCGGTTAATGATTTTCACCGGTTATTGCATTCCCTAATGGTGCTATTTAAAACTAATAGTAGGTAACATAAACAAACATTACATAAAAATAACCGTACATACAATACGTACAGCATAAAACATAGAGTACACAGCAATATACTATTTATTTGTTGATTTATTTATATTTTGACCATATGCCAAAATTGTCTAAGTACCGCTTAAGGGTCTTGCACACCGTAAAAACAAAACATGTCTCTCCTGTGGGCATAAAATTAGCGACTCCGAGTCAGCAAACTTAAGGTTTATTTAAATGGGCCGAAAGGTGGCCAGGCATCCCACACGCCAATGTAGACTTAACTAAAAAATATTGGCTATGGACCCTTTTTTTAGGGTTCCGTACCTCAAAAGGAAAAACGGAACCCTTATAGGATCACTTTGTTGTCCGTCCTTCCATCCGTCCGTCTGTCTGTCAAGACCCTTTTTCTCAGGAACGCGTGGAGGTATCTAGTTGAAATTTATAGCAAACACTCAGGTCTACTGTCCCTTGAAGCTGTAAAAAAATGAAACATCTAAGCCAACGCAATCAAAAGATACAGCCGTTTATGACGCAAATTTCCGCATATTTTCGAAACTCGCAAGGCAATCAAAACCTACTAACATACTTCCAGTGAACTCAGAATCTTGAAATTTGGTACAAAGCAAGGCCTTATAGCACAGATAAAGTAAAAATTGCGAAAAGCATAAATTTTTTTGTCTGTCTGTCTAGATCAGTAAGCAACGCACATTTTCGACACTCGCAAGGGAATCAAAACCTACAGGGTACTTCCAGTGAACTCAGAATCTTGAAATTTGGTACAAAGCAAGGCCTTATAGCACAGATAAAGGAAAAATTGCGAAAAGCATAATTTTTTTTTTCTGTCTGTCTATATCAGTAACAAATCGACAATGATCCCACACTGCGCACATTTTGCTTAGGAGCAGGGGTCTGCTAAGACTGGATGTACATAGATACATATAAATTTGTATGGAACCCTCAGTGCGCGAGTCCGACTCACTTGGCCGGTTTTTTTTTATGAGTCGCCAGAGGGGCCAGAGACATGTGTTATTAACGTGTATGATTCTTAAGTTTCCTTTGCAAATTAGAAGCAACAAGTGTTATACAAACTGAACTCGCATTCAGAAGCTTGTGTATCTCCACAAGTACTTAGGTAGATGGTTTCTGCCGAATTTCTATGTTCCGTATTGACGGCTTTTTGGACCTCGCTCAATTCGAGAGTTCAGCAAACGCCCGCAAACACCACGAAAGCTTTCTAAAGAGCTTCCGCTCGTAACACTTCCCACTGATGCCTTTAAAAAGTTAGGTTATTTGTTCAACACTTTATTATTTCCTGTAATATGGCAGTTGTAAATCTATATTTAAGAATGAATTCCTGTTTTCCTTGGTCCGCTATAACTTGAGAATCTACCTATTTAATTCATCTTTTCCGGGAAAAAATCAGGCAGTAAATTGGTAAAGTTCAAACAAAATAACGACTGTATTATGTAGGTAGGTACGTAAAAGTGAACAACGTCTGTCAGGTCAGCTAGTAAAAAATAAAATCCTTTTTTTCTAAAAGTGTACAATTAGGTAGATAGGTAAATATAATCATGTTATAAATAACCGCATGTAAAGTTTTGATATTATTAAAAACCTAGTTTTCGTCAGTTTTGTAACGGGAATCCTTTTCGGATGAAGGCCTCCTTCAAACACTGCTGCAAATGATTACATTTGAAAAAAAATCCAAAATTTTTAGTCCCACATGCAAATTACTTATTATATGTAAAATAAGCATACATTTACAAGCAAGCCAATATACTTAAGTACTGATTCTACAATGTCACCTGCCAATGACACAGTAGCACAGAATATATAATAGTACTAACGTACAGAATGGACACGCTCCGCCCCGCACCGATTCGAGTTACCCCACCCCTCAAGGCGCAGATTGCCGGACCCCGCCGGAATCCAGGAGAGCGCGCGCGCGATGTATGTAGGCGTACGCGTGTACAGACGTCGTCGTGCTTATGTAGATTCAAGAACGCGTATTTTGTACGTCGTGTCCGCCTTGTGACAGTAGGTATTTTAGATTTTAGTAGATGTTGAGCAAGTTTTTATTGCGGTTGACAAATGTTACCATACATTGGTCCATATTCAAAGTTTACGGAGTAAATTCGTGATTACATCTTGAATCAGAAATTCCGAATATAACTTTAAAATGTGTTGAAATTGTCCAGATTATTTTTAAAACACCTTTTAGCTAATAAGTCAAAATATGAAACAATATAAAAGGCTGTAAAATACTCTTAAAAGAACACAACTCTGTCTGTCACCTCTCGCTATAACAAGCTAATCGAAATTCTTTTGGGGCAATCGCCGAAATTCTCTTGTGTAATTATTTTGCTCGTCTCCAAAACTTTTTCGCGGCGTAATTCAATGTCATTTTTACAGCGAAAAGTCTCTAACAAAAACGCGGCGTGGGTAACAAAGTTTTTGTCATTTGAACTTATCCGAATCGTGAATTTGCGTAGGTATTTCATATGACACGAGTTAAGCCATTTCGAAGATTGGTATAAAAGTTTAATGGCGTCGGCGAAGTTACGGTCTTTTACTGGTACTTTGAACTTTCAATTTGCAACAGTTTTGTATAAAAAATGCAAGAGCTCTGGTACGCCGCCGCCGTAACTAGAAACTTCTAAAGAACTTTTGGAATCTACAAAGCCATACACAAATAGACTTACACCTTACACCACAGATACCGACCAACAAGAATTAAAATCTGTATACTTGATTGTGCTTAACTAGGTATAAAGATCTCTATATAAACCTTTTCCCGTCAGAATTTAAAAATAAATATCTCAGCAACGGCACCCGAATTTCATTTAAGTAAGCGTTTTTAATTTGAGTACCTGCTGTTAAGAAGAAATAAGTAATCAAAATATATACCAAATAAATAAATTCAATAACGTTGCATCCATTGTCGCATTGTATAACGCATTAGTAAGGAGTCACTTAGAGTGCAACGCAGTGATATGGGCACCCCATGAACTGAAATACATCAAGATGGTGGAGAGGGTGCAGAACAGGTATGTATGGTATTTGTATCTTCGATACTACACTGACGAGCAAAAATAAAGGGTCGGTTACAAAAATTACGATAACTACAAAACCCGCTGTGATAGCTTCTTCAAATAAAACGAGTTTAGTAAAGAATTTTATTCTTAACAAGAAAAAGTTTAATTGAGAATAAAACTGTTTACTAAACTCATTTCACTCGAAGAAGCTATCACAGCGGGTTTTGTAGTTATCGTCATTTTTGTAACCGACCCTTTATTATTGCTCGTCAGTGTATGGGGTGTATTCTTGCTATCCTCTGATGTATCCAACGTTGTTTACTTTGGGCATGGTGGGATACAACGAACTGGGAGTGAGAAGAGAATTGGCACTCTTTTCGTATATATGGAAAATCTTAAGAGGCGTAATTAAAAATGCAGATATTCTAGGGAGAATGGGGCTGTGTGTGCCGGAGCGGTACGTGTGGTGGCGGCGGCGGCCGCGGCTGCTGGTCGAGCCGCGCGGCAGAACCAACTTGTTCAACAAGGCGCCGATGACACGAACTATACACACGCTCAACCGAATAGCCGAGGAAACAGATTTGTTTCTCTGTGTTCTGAGTGAATTCACAAGGGTAGCATTAATGGTTATTTGTTACAAAATTAATATTAAGATAATGTTTTAATTTAGGACTTCTCTGACGCATTAGGTTAAGCCTGTAATGATAGATGTAAGTGTGTTTGAATAAATAAATAAATAAATAAATCTCAGTCTCGGTGAAATAAAAAATAGACGTTAGTTTAATCGCACCAAAAAGCACGTTAACAGAATAGCCCACAAGGATAAAAATGAGCAGTCGTTGTGCCGAGCCCCGCAGGCTAACAATACGTTTATTTGTGTGAAACCTCCATTGTCCGGAGCTCTTCAATTTTCCGCACCAGCCCTCGATGCCCACTCCGTTTCATTTCCGAACTTGTATGCATTGTCGAGTGCTAATCATATTCACGCTGGTCTGTTTTCCTCGTGAATAAATCAAAGATGAATACCTACCAATATGAAAAAAAAAACAGTTATTCGATGAGCATAAAAGTTTACAATTAGGTAGGAACAAGAATTTATTAGAACCGCTTCACTTGCGCGGTCAAGGGTTAAAAAATTAAATCGTTAACCCTGGGTTAGGGGTGACTACGGTTCCATACATTTAGACACTACTTAACCCTGTGTTAGCACTAACTCGGAGTTATATAGTTTGGTCCGTGCAAGTCCACCTAAAATAACTATATTTGAGAAATTTGAGAAATCAACTGTTTCGTTGTTCAGGGTGCTTTTCCTCTCGCAAGAAATATTTTGACAATATATAGGTAAATTAATTCAAAATTAGCCATAATAATAATATTAAGGGAGACAATCTCACACAAATCGACCTAGTCCCAAACTAAGCAAAGCTTGTACTATGGGTACTAGACGACGAGAGACATACTTATATAGATAAATAAATACTTAAATACATAGAAAACATCCAAACTCAGGAACAAGTATTCGTGCTCATCACACAAATAAATGTCCTTACTGGGATTTGAACCCAGGACCTCTTGCTTCGTAGGCAGGGTCACTAGCAACTAGGCTAAAGCGGTCGTTATATTGTTATATATTACAACAAGACGCTGCATATACAATATACATTATATTAACATTATTTGGGTCACAACACACATCGTAACAACCAAAAATTGTCTCTCCTGTGGACATAAAATTAGCGACTCCGAGTCAGCAAACTTATACTTCATTTAATTTAGAATTGAAAACCACAACATCATTATATTGCGGCTCGTCAACTATTTCTTACCTAGCAAATAGTACAGTACAATAGTGTGGGAGCCGCAAAATAAAATTGTTTTAATGTCACTTTATTTGTGTGTCGTCAATTGTTACTCTAGTACAAATTGTAAAGAGATTACAGTTCACGAGCCGCAATATAATGTTGTTGTGGTTTATAATTCTAAATTAAATGGAGTGTAAGATTTATTTAAATGGACCCAAAGTTAGCCAGGCGACCCAGACGCACTTTTACTTCTACCATGTCCACCGAGAGACGTGAACAAAAAAATGTATGACCCATTTGCGGCTTTTACTGTTGAGACTCTTGAGGCGTGGGGTCCTGAAGCTAGAAACTATTTTAATTAAAAAAGCTGGTCTGATCTACATACAGGTGACCATTGAGCATTAACATGGGCACCCAAATAACAACGATCGGGGTGACATTTTTAAATATATTTTTAGGTTTAGAATAAGTTGATTCCTTTTCTTGATTATTGTACATATTGTGGAATTATTGCTATGTATATAAACTTATTTATTTACTAGAGTAACCAGTGAGATACAACTTTGGCTTCATCTGCACTTTTTATCACATGAGATAGGGTCAGTATGACGTAAAAAAAGCTATTTAATTAAAGATTCCAACAAAATTACAATCTAGAGGTAGCACAGGTAAGTATGTAAGTAGTTTGTGAAAATAGTTTACGACTCGCTGGCGATTAACACGATTCATTTTATTTCAAAGTAGTGACATAAGTTTCTGTCAAAGCGTTTAAATCTTGAACATCGGAAGCGGAAGCCCGGGAGGTTTTATAAATAGTAAATCTGCGAAGAATGGTCCATTCAGTCCGCTGTATAAACCCAGCTGCGAATGAAAGGATAATCAGGCTTTTCATGAAACTGCAGCTGTCACTTTAACTGTTCATTTTCCTAATTTGTGCAGTGACTGACCGAAGATTCCGGTTTCGTCCAGTTTTGGCTAAGAAATCTAGTTTCGGCCACGGTTTCGATTTCGGACGATTATTGCCCGAAACTTTGGCTACGCTGAAACTTTGTATTTATTCCTTGTCGCACGTCATTCAGGTGAGTATGTGATTGCCAGTTGGGGGAAGCCTATGTCCAGTAGTAGATGGTTTTGTCTGACGATGACAATGATGAATGTGACATAAACAAAGAACTATTTTTATTAAATACTCGTGTTTTTTTTTCTATTTAACATGTGTTATTATTCTGTGTATATATAAAAATACAGTCAGTCAAATAAACCGCCCGGGATCGTACCAGACGCAAAGGTGCCCAATACACACCAGCCGCATTGCCCCGTTGAACCGCAAAGGATAAACATTTCCCAGAAACGACCCAGAGCGAGGGTCAAGACCTCTCTCACGATGACGGCACTACACTTCTTTAAAAAAAAAGTTACGTATTACTTTAGTTTTTAATAAAATTGCCGCAAAACATCCAATTTTTTACGTTGTAAAATGCGCATTCATTTCTCACATGCAGCGTCCATATTTCGTAGCGCTAAAACTTAGTTTTATTTAAGTAGGTAAATTGGAACCCAGCTGAATCGCAGCTGAATAAATAGGTAAGTGGACGGCGACTTGCACTCTAGCACGCGCTGTTTGCTTTTATATCAATAAATAAATACGTTTTGAGTGCTGTTTAAACTTCTATTGCATCTCTCTGTTTAAATATACACATAACAGCAATCGCAATTGGCTGAGAAATTAATCGACTATGCTTTGGTACTCTACTGAATTCAGCAAACGACCATGAATACTTGAAGGAATGAAGTTAAGTAAACTGTGTCAAGTGAGCAATTCGAAACTTTCATTATGTGTACGGCTGCGGACACAAAATTATGTCCAATTTTATTCTATTCTACGTACTCTCTACTTAAATTGGGTAGTTAAGGGGGCGTAGAGCGTATTCGAGCCGAATCTCAACCAATCTCAAGTGGGGAAAAAGTCGCGCATTACATCGCACAATTTTTTTTGCGCAAAAAAATAGAGCATTGTTCCCTCATTGAAATTATGACTTTATCAGTTCAATCAACGTAATTACACTAAAATATAATTTTATTTATTTTGAAAATCTCACGTGATTTTAAGAGGGGAGAGGTCGAGCCAAATCTCATCACATGTCATTAAAAGGGGGTTCGTATAATTGCCAAAATCATCTCAAGTAATTAATTGACGCTCTATTAAGATTGTTAACAGCCAATAATGTTTAATTAAATACATCCAACATGATCGATCACGCGTACTAAGTAAGTTAACAGTTGTTAACGTTTTAGCCAATTTAATCTTATAAACATTCGTTACTGTAACTTCGTAGCGTATTCGACTTTGTTCCCTTTGCCAAAAAAAAAACCTTTTTACTTTGATCTTTTCTTTTAAAAAAAGCCAATCAAGATGACGAATTCAACAGGTTCGGAGAAGATTAAAGAGACGGCAAATAAATCAGCGCACGAATTCTCCGACCTCCCATCAGCCAGTCGGCTATCGTTAAATGGATCTTTACTGCAATTAAACATCGCTTCCTTCACTCGCTAAATTCATTCTTGGAGTCCGCGGGAAATAGAAACATGTTGATGCTAAATATTATATACGGTTTATAAGTTTGCGAAGTTGAAGGGTGAAGATAGAACCGTCTAAATAAAATTTATGCTTCTGAGAAATATCTTTACTGATCGACAGATAACAATACAATACAAATATTCTTTATTGATCACCAAAAACAGTACAGTAACATTACAAAAATAAAAATAACTTATAAGTTCAAAAATAATGTAATTATAGGATAATAGCGACCCGCCCGCGATACAAATAAAACCTTCCTCTTGAATCATTCTATTTATTAAAAAAAAACCGCATCAAAATCCGTTGCGTAGTTTTAAAAATCTAAGCATACATAGGGACAGACAGACGGGGAGCGACTTTGTTTTATTCTATGTAGTGATTTGACACCACCAATCTGTTGATTTTGGGCGTTTATTCGAACGTTTCAACCGCCTCATTTATATAGTCCTTAGATTATTTATGCACTAGATGGAGCGTCAGTAGAGGTAACGCCACCAGAGTTGAGGCCATGCACACAACCACGTCTCATGTAATGACAGCGGGATTTTGACGTTGTGTTGTCGTTAAACGTCAACACAACGTCAAAATCCCGCTGTCATTACATGAGATGTGGTTGTCTGCGTGGCCTCAACTCTGGTGGCGTTACCTCTAGCAAACATTGCGATACAAAACGTCCACAAATCCATTTGACAGCTTCACATTACGATCGCGTTACGTCATTCCGGTTGTCACTGTGTGCGTGCTTAATGATACCAGTTTATTTCACATTCCCCAAAATGTGGGGAAAGTGAAGCTGATTGGGGAATGTGTGGGGAGAGCTTCAATTCGGAGAAAATGAGGGGATTTTAAGTATGAACACAAATACGCGACATTTGACATCAAATTTCTGCTAGTCTTGATTAATTTCCTACAATTAATTATTCGCAACAGCTCTAAACTAAGTCACTCGGCCCACATAACTTTTCATTCCACACACGTGGGGAATTTCGAGGATTTTAGCATATTACTGTTGGCAATCCTGCAAATGACGCAAATGACATATAAGCCAACTGTTGGCTTATATTTTTACGGGACGTTTCCATGCCACCTAAGCTCTATCTAGTGCATAAATAATCTAAGATATGGTTACATTTTTTAAGAAACGGCAGAAGTTTCAGATACAGTTTCCTGTATATGGTAGACGTAAGGACCTATAATACATACCTAACCGAAAATGTACTCGTCAAAATCTACAACCATAATCTTAAAAAAAGTGACCAGATAAATGAGGTTGAAACGCACGAAACGTCCTTTTATGAGCTGTCAGTGCGCAAGTCCCCCATACATTTTAGGGCAATTTAGCTCTAACGTCACTTATTGACGCACTAAATTTTAGGTAACTGACTTTATTTGTTTCAAAGCAATTAAAAACCAAATTTTACTTACAGATAATTAAAACTTACTCTGATTTTCAGGACTAAAATAAGGCTTGCAATTATTGTTGAATGAGAGTTTCTACTTCCAAAAGACCCATCCATTCCACAATATTTAGCGTTCTTAAAACCCTACAATTGAGGTTCTGTGAAGTTACGAAACTTTTTACTACTTGAAATTTCGACTAAAGTACATTGTTTCACTAGACTGCTCAGGCGGAGCAGGAGAGCAATGAAATAAAATAAAATGAACATTGTTGCCCCCCGGACCACAGACGCGATGTGCCAGGCGAAGTATTGAAATACATTGTTAGTGATTATCACCTCGTTACCTTCAAGAAAAATGTACAGAATATATATTATTATAGCGATCCGCCCCGGCTTCGCACGGGTGCAACTATATTATGCATGTATATACAGGGTGTCTCATTTAAATCGGTCAATATGGGAAAGTCTGAAACTATAAGACATACGAAGATCGGTTGTCATCGATTTTAGTAACAAGAAAAACTGCATTCATACATTTTAAAAAAAACTTGTACTCGACTCGGGAATCGAACCCGGACGTTTTGAAAAATAAAACTAACACTATTTATATTTAGAAACATGATGTCTAAAATGAATAAAATGCATTGTTTTCATATCCTTTCATTTATTTTAGTAGGTGTTCGAAATGACTAAGTACCATTTTTTTCAATACAACACTCCTTGGTGTAACATTTAGATCGGTCATTATGGGAAAGTCTGAAACTACAACAGTGTGTGTTGTATTGAAAAAAATGGTACTAGTCATTTCGGACACCTACTAAAATAAATGAAAGGATATGAAAACAATGCATTTTATTAATTTTAGACATTGTGTTTCTAAATAGAAATTAGTTAGTTTTATTTTTAAAAAAGCGTCCGGGTTCGCTTTCCGAGCTGTGTACAATTTTATTTTAAATGTATGAATGAATGAATGTGTCTTCTTACTAAAATCGATGACATGGTTCCTAAGAACAGATCTTCGTATGTCTTATAGTTTCAGACTTTCCCATACTGACCGATTTAAACGAGACACCCTGTATATATATACAAGTTCTTTCAAGTTGGATCAAACTGCACACGGTGTGCAAATTTTATTAAAATCGGTTAAGTAGTTTAGGAGTCCATCGCGGGCAAACAACGTGACGCGTAATTTACATATATTAAGAAAGATAAAAATAAACTGAACATTGTTGCCCCCCGGACCACAGACGCGATGTGCCAGGCGAAGTATTGAAATACATTGTTAGTGACTATCACTTCGCTACCTTCAAGAAAAAGTACGGAATTAAATATTTTATGATGTTAGTGTTTGTGTTTGTGTAGTTACTATTCGATGATTTTTATATATATCTTTTCCTGTCAACTGTATTTCATGTGTATCGAATTTGTGTAAATAAACATCTCTCTCTCTCTCTCTCTCTCTCTCTCTCTCTCTCTAGTACCAAAAAACCGGCCAAATGCGAGTCGGGCTTGCGCGCGAAGGGTTCGCGTACCACACAGGTGGGGCGTGAAAATTTTTGCAAGTAAAGCCGGGAGCAAAAAGAAAACTAAAATCTCTTCCTGAAAGTGCAGTGGTAATGGAAGAAAAGCGTTTGGTATCTTCGAAAGTTTAGTCAACCCGGGGGGAATCGGGTTGTTATAATACCCTTCGCCACTGCCGTACCATTATCTATAAAAAAGGCAAAAAAAAAACACGTTTGTAATACGGGAGCCCCCTTATATATTTATTTTATTATATTTTTTAGTATTTGTTGTTCTATAGCAACCGAAATAGATCATCTATGAAAATTTCACAGACAGACAGACGGACAGACAGCGAAGTCTAGATAATAGAGTCCCGTTTTTAATTTCAATAATAGGTAGATGAGGAGGTGGGGGTGTGGGAGCGGGTAATTTTTTTATATCGAGGAACTAAAGAGCCATAATTGATGAAAAAGCAAATTGGATTATCTAATGACACCTCACACTTCAAAATCCATTGAGCCGTTTAGGCTCCAGGGCGTGCCAAAGAATGATACATACATACATAAATACAAACGCTCGAAATACATAAACGTCCTTCTATTCCACAGTCGGTGATTACGAGGTTGTGTCGCACGCTCGCGGCGAACATGCTGCGCGCTCGCTCCACTTTTATCACGTTTGCAAATCACCAGTGTGATTTTATTGTTTCAATGTGTTATAGTCAAAACCCGGTATGTAGGTATGTATGTCGTCTCTCCTTGATTACCTATATATTATTCAGAGCAATTATTTACGTTGTCTTATCCCAAACCAGCTTAAGCAAGACGCTCTCTCAGGATTAACATTTTTCCTTGTTCTCCTAAAACCTCGCGTTTTCACAAAATAAATACCCCATGTCGATCTTAAGGTAAGGCAGGCATTAGGGTAACGTAAGTAATTAATGGAAACTCTTGATAGGAAGTACTCCGTCTCCGAGAAGGAAAAACTCTAAAAGTGCCAATTTCCGTGGTGTTTGGGATTTCTTTTTAGATACAGATGCAGCTACTCATAACCTCGGCCAATATAGGTACACAATGAGAGGGCTTAGATTGTAGTTCCCACGTGTGCCCAGAGTGAATTCAGAACTTCACACACACCGTTGAATTTATTCGCAGTTGTGCGCACAACTTTACGATGTTTTTCTTCTCCTTAAAGCTGGTAGTAAATTTCAAATATAATTTCGCACATAATTTCCAAAAAACTCAGAGATGCGAGCCCGGGCAGACACTCACGACCTTCTGCTTGAAAGCCCATAAATTAAACCACTAAGCTACTTTGACTTCAGCACAGCTATCAGCAGTAAAAAAAATCCAAATGACACAAACAGTCGACAACAGAAATTTAAGTATTTTTTATGAGACAGGGTAATGCCAAACGTGCAAGTGGGTCATCTGATGGTCAGTGAGCACCATCACCCATGGACACCTAGAGGGCTAAGTAACTTCATTAGCCATTTCACCAGCCGTGTTGCGATCCACAGCGGATGCAGCAGCGCAATGCCAGAATGCATTCTACGTCAGAATTAACGAGTTAGACTACGTAGTAACACCCTCAGAGTCAGGTTTTAATTATAAGCTACAATAGAGAAATATTTCTCTAGGCAGATGTTATTAATTATTAGCTTTTTAAGGCGCAAAATTGTACATAGCTAGCAAACTATGCATATGTATATTGTGCTGATCACATAAATTAAGTATCATATTTAAATTTTGATTGCTAACTTCCTGCGTAATATGAACTAGTGCGAGTCAGCCAAAGAAATAACTACATTAAGGGCTTGCGCGGTCAGGAGTTAAAAATATTAAATCATTTTTGCGTTAGATAAGACAGTTCCATGTATTTTGACGGTACATAGTTCTAAAAAGTTTTTGTTAAAAATTTAATTTCCAATGCAAGCTTTTTCGCTCACTGTAATTTTTGTTGACTTTACTTGCATTGTCATCCAACCTACACAAGTACACCAAATTTCAAGTAAATCCGACCACTGCAAGTGGGTCAAATTCAACTTCCAGGATTTGACCCGTACATACATACTTACAGACATTGCAAGTTAATAAATAGTAGATTGTTCAACAAGGGACTAAAACAAGACATAATAATACAAGATATTTAGCCACCCGAGCTGAGCGAGGGTGGCTATAATTCGCGTGTCATTATGGTAGTTTAGTCTCGCGTTAAACACTACTTTTCACTTTGGATGCGAGGAAAAAAACTATGTTTTATACAAATTTACAATATTACTTTTCGTACGCTCAATACGAGCAATGGACGTCTGTTCAGGATTCAAATAGCAATAAAATTTGTTCTGCGGTTTTTTTTTTGTTAAGTGACGCTTTAAATGTTTGCATATTAAATAAATAAAAATAAATAAATATCACGGGACAATTCACACCAATTGACCTAGTCCCAAAGTAAGCTGGGCAAAGCTTGTGTTATGGATACTAGGCAATGGATAATCATACTTATATAGATAGACACATACTTAAATACATATTAAACACCCAAGACCCGAGAACAAACATTCGTATTATTCATACAAATATCTGCCCCGACACGGGAATCGAACCCGGGACCTCAAGCTTCATAGTCAGGGTCTCTAACCACTAGGCCATCTGGTCGTATATTTAGCCAACAGATTCAAACTTGAAAATTATTTTAAAGCTAACTGAATGTATGAGTATGCATAATAAAATGAATTCATCCTTAATATAATTAAATAGATTAATATTCGTAATTATTCATCGTGTTTTACGAAATTATTATTTTTTTAAATATTTTTGCACAGTTGTCATTTTGAGGTTATTTCCACGCCCTAAAGGCTTCCACAGACCGAAGCGCAGGGCGCTACGGAGCGCTACGGAGCGTCCGCAGTGCGCTTCGGTCTGTGGAAAGCTTTAAAATTGTCTATACCCAGTCACTGAAAATGGCGATAATCCTCCATTCACAAACACCGTGATTAGCAGTTTAGGGGTTTCCAAAGTAAATTGAAAAAAAATTACTTTAATTCCTAGAGATCAAAAAAACCGTTAAAGAGCGTGTCGGACACGCCCAAGATAGGGTTCCGTAGCCATTACGAAAAAATCAAGTAATATTTTCCTAAGGATTTCGTATGTGTACGGAATCTTCAAAGTTAGGTATCGTCAATACTTTGAAAAAAGCTCGTATCTCAAAATCGTTAATCTGGCTCGCTAAGGTTCAGTTTTGTTTACATGCTGATTTGAGATACGAGTTTTTCAAAGTAGTGACGGTATGTTTAATACCTTAGGCTACTATTTACTCTTAAACCACAAATAATTCCCAAGCAATCTTAGCCGCTATAATTTTCCTTGTAAATTTAATATATTTACAACCATTTTGAATTTTTTTTAATTTTTCCGCCCAACAGTTTAGATTTTAGGGGGGGGGGGACGGTCGATTTTAATGAAAATTATCACTTAAAAGTTTGAATATTTCGCAAAAAAATCACTGAATACAAAAATCATTTAAGCAACCCCTCAATGGTTTTAAAAGACCTATCCAACGATATCCCACACTATAGGGTTAGTCGAGAAAAAAAAAATCACCCCCACTTTACGTCTATGGGAGGTACCCTAAAAAAAATTTTTTTAGTTTTTTTTATTTAACCACTTTGTCGGCTTGACTAATATATATATATTCATGCCAAATTACAGTTTTCTAGTACTAACAGTCTCTGAGCTTAGCCGCGGACAGACAGACAGACGGACAGACATGGCGAAACTAAAAGGGTTCCTAGTTGACTACGGAACCCTAAAAAAGAGCTTTAGTCCCGATATGCAGAGACTAAAGTAACGTTTTAAGAGCATGAGAAGTGAAAAAGCTTTTAATTAGCAGTTAACTCGGAGTTAAATATAACTCTGGTCCGCGCAAGCCCATCTAAATACCTATAACTAAAAGAAATAAAAAATAAGTGAGCGACGTCAAAATAAGTGAGCCTCCTTCCATAAAAGTTGATGTGGTGTCCTGCTTAAACGACATAATAAACAGTCGGTCAATACAGACGCCGTCGTTATAATCGGATTCGACTGTAAGCGTTTCAGCAGAAAAAAATAGCTGGCAAGTGCGAGTGTGTCTCACGCTGTAACCACCAGAGGGTTCCGTCGCAATTTGATATGTGAATATGAAAAAAATAGGAAGCGTTTTAAAATTAATCTACACTTATATTATAAAGAGGAAAGATTTGTATTTTTGTATGTAACGAATAAACTTAAAAACTACTGGACCGATTTCAAAAATTCTTTTGCCGTTAGAAAGCTCCATTATCACTGAGTGACATAAGCTACTTTTTACCGCGGGAAAATACCTTTTCCTACGGGAAAATTAATTTATCGCGCGCGGAGCTGCGGACGGAAGGCTAGTGTGGAATATTTCAGTTAAACCACGCGGCGGACACGACGTACAAATACGCGTTCTTGAATCTACATAAGCACGACGACGTCTGTACACGCGTACGCCTACATACATCGCGCGCGCACTCTTCTGGTTTCTGGCGGTTTCCGGCTATCTGCGCCTTGAGGGGTGGGGTAATTCGAATCGGTGCGGGGCGGACCGTTTCCATTCTGTACGTCAGTACTATTATATATTCTGTGGTTAAACTTAAATGGGACTGGGCTGGGCATGTCTGCCATATATATTATACACCCACTAATGCAAACCTCGATGCAAAAACAATTTGGGCTTCAAAATTTTTGCTTCTTCTCTTTCTTCGCTTTGTTTATACTTAAGTCACCACTAGGTTTCTTTTTTTATACGGATAAATTGCTAATTATGAAATTTGCAGATTAAATTCCGAGGGACCCTGCGCGTGAGGACCGGATGCCCACCACTATCTACTGGATCCTTCAGAATGGTCTAGAAAGGCGTAATTATCTTAAAAATAAACGCCAATTATTAGAAATACTTGCTAAACACCGATGGCATAGAATATCCTGATTGATCCAGCTAAATAAAGCAGTGCCAGTGTTATCTTCCAGCTTCGGTGTCACTACGTATAATGAACCAACAAAGAAAATCCTTAACCACCCTAAGGTTCAATGCCAGTTATAGCGTTAAACGTCTAAGGCTATTTTCACTTACAATCCAATGTGGCAATCAGCCCTATTTTTTTAATACTGTTGTAAGAACTGTCAAAAAAAATGTAAAGCACGTAGCCGAATATACCTATACAGTAAAATTACATAAAGTTTACCACTGACAGATGGTTTGCCTTCATTTCATGTTCAACTTTAACGACCTACAAATAAAGCCAATTTTAGAATACTGTTACCCACGTTTGCAGATTTTGCAATAGCTACTTTATTTGTATGGTGTTAAAGTTGGAAATGAAATGAAGGCAAGCCATCAGTCAGTGGTAAACTAAAAGTAAACGTATTGTACGTCATTCTCCGCCACCGAGGTCTTCTATTTCAGTATCACTGGAGAAACGGATCCCTAAAAATGTCCATCCCATTATTGTCATCCTGAAAGTACGACGTACGGCTGCGAGGGATCCAGAGCTACTGTAATTCAGCTATTTTGTACCAAAAGGGACGCGCGTCTATCGAATTACTTACAGAAATGTAATATACTTCTTTTGGCTATCGTTATCCAAACGAAGGAATCCTCTTTAGAACGTTTAAGAAGCACGTACGTTTCAAAGAGGTGTTTAGCTTGGTAAGCTTTTATTTCTAATACTTTTTTTATACAACGTGTCTCTATTCTCTGGACAAAGACCGAAATCCCAAGTACAGTTCCTTCTCAGGAATGTTCTAATTTTGTAAAATTGTTTGATTAGATGAATGAAACGAAAATTCAAAATATAATTCATACCCTCAACAATAAGTAGGAAAGCAGGAAAGAAGTATCAGTTGTTCGCA
The DNA here is from genome assembly GCA_947563465.1 of Archips xylosteana. Taxonomy (NCBI): domain Eukaryota; kingdom Metazoa; phylum Arthropoda; class Insecta; order Lepidoptera; family Tortricidae; genus Archips; species Archips xylosteana. The sequence goes on from OX387344.1 coordinate 5,251,152, forward strand.
ATGAGTTTCGCGGTTCAGAGATTGATCAACTTGAAATACTCTTTGATTCATGTCTCTAGCATGCACCATATGTGTATCAGTTTCAGGGATAAGTTCGCCTTTGTACTCTTTTTGTTTTGATGGTTTTTGTATTATTTTTGTATTTTATGTACAGCCTGTTCTAAAGTATTAAATCGTATATCAGTAATTTCTCCGCTAATACGGTGGCGTTTGGTGCGAGGCTTTGTACGAAGCTTAGAAATATCCTAATCAACACGTCCTATTCGTCTTTGTCCAGAGGGTAGGTAGGCACACGTTGTATATTTGCTCAACGAAATCTAAGATTTATAAAAACGAAAAAGTTTTTGGGGGGCGCCAAACGGGATTGGAACCCTTATCTATTGGCTAGACATGCCACCAACTGCACCACAGGGCTCCCGACCAATCTACCCGAAACTTTGATCGGTTGCATACGCCAATAGTAGGATGTGGCTATCGCACGCAACAATCATATTAATTCATGACTCCTGGATTCCAAATTGCATTAGAAAGGCGTAAAACATTATGTACCACCTCTATTTTTATAATATTTGTTTGTATTGTTTTTACAGAGAGATATCGACTCTTAAATCTGCGGGATTTTGGCTAGAATCTGTAACTTTCACGATACCAAATAAAACTTAATGTATCTTACAATAATGCTAATAAATATAATATTGTAAAGTGCTCTTGATAAAATAACGAACTGATAGTTCGTAATTTTTTTATTGTGATTAAATAAAATAACCCAAGTTAACTAGTTAAACCGAGGTTAGGAGGGAGTTACATACATTTTAATAGATAGATAAATAGATGAAACTCTATCGTTCAAACATCACATAGAAGCCTTATGTGCTAGAACTCGTAAGTTGATATTTGTGTTTAAAAGTTGCGACATATAGCGGATCATCAATTAATTAGGCAAGTTTATTTCTCGCTATGTCAGTCAGTCCTAACCTACTGTATAACAACATGGGGTGGGGCAGGTAAAACATTGTTACCAGCCATTGAGAGAGCGCAAAGAGCTATTCTTAAAGTGTCCATTTTCCGTCCCTTCCTTTTTCCTACTAATCTGCTTTATACTTAAGTTATGTAATGTTTTAACAGTTCGACAATTATTTATAATTGGCATTGTTCTCAAACAGCACGCAGCACTACCCTATAACACGGGCCTAACGGATAAAAGACAAAGGTCATAGTTTGCTCACAAAAAATAAGACCCAAATTTACTTTTACGCACAAGTTTTTTGTTTTCTTGGGACCACTGCTTTATAATAGATGAAATGCAGTTTCGCACATTTATCCTCTTAATTTTAACAAATGCAAAAAAAATCTCTTAGAAACACTACAAAATATGTCGTACGAAGATACAGAGAAATTATTATTAGTTGTAAAGTAGATAGTTTTTGCTGCCTTTCTTTTGTTATTAGATTTTAACTTTAGGTTAAGTACTTTTTTGGTTAAATTATATTTATATTGTATTTGACAGAATACTTGACTTGCATTTTTCACAGTGTGTTTGATTTTTTATTTAAAGTTAATATTTTAGTTCTTACAGTCCGAAACACAGGATTTCCTAGTTCGGGCTCATGAGTTAGTTACTTAGATTTATAAGGAAACTTTGTACCTATTTAAGTTATTTCTGTAAAAATCAAATTTTTAATAAATTTATCTTATCTTATTTTAATACCGCTAACCCTCTGGTTGTTAACTCGGAGTTATTAAAATTAACTACAGATCGTGCATGTATGGGTTCTGGCAGGGGCTCAAACCAGCAGTTGGATCTTACAGGGTCGTAATGTTACCAACCCACCACCATAGTAGCAAGTATCTTTCAAAGCATTACTTTCGGTCGCAATGATATTTCTTTATTAGTCACTAGCTTTTGCCCGTGACTCCGTCCGCGTGGAATTAGTAATTTGGGCAGCTTATTTTTTTTATCCAATTTGCTTTTCATCAATTATGGCTCTCCTTAGTTCCTCGATATAAAAAAAAAAAGATTAAGCCTGAAAAGGTAGAGTTACCACAACCGCAATGTATTTGCAACTTCTTTGGGACAAGCAAAAACTCAGTAGACGACCCTCAGATGATTATGTGAACTCAGCACTTATTTCTATTGACGAGCGTATAAATTAAACGAACAATTTTTGTATTTTTACTTTGTCATTTCGGGGTACTCGGAAATTTGTTGAACTGGGCTTTTGGGGGCGAACAATTGACCCAGGTTGACCTCATCTCCGAGAAAACGCTGTTTTCGAGTTTTAGGTCGGGGAAAGGTTGATCGCCCAGATAATACATATAAATAAATGAACTGTTGATCACTGTTCCGTCGCCATTTCACGGAAATTTAGCACTTTCCCGCGATCAAAATCTCCCGCTTCTGTGTGTGCGGTCTCAATAAACATTAAAAGTAATCTCGGATTGGGCACGAATCCAACTAACGTGGTACGCTAGGTTCAATTAAATTGTTGAACTATAGAGAAATCGTACTTCAGGTCTTCAGGATAGCTATAGTACATTGTGCATCAAGGGCCGTAAGTAGGGGATTACTAACGAGAGCCTATTAGAAGCCCGACGACGGAGGCGGAGGGCTTTTAATGACTCGAGTTTGTAATCCCCTTACTGCCCGTGATACACACAATGATTTTCATCACACTGCGAGGAAAAAAAATCCAAAAATGAAATTATTTTGTCTCAACACATAAATTAAATAAATAATGGCTACCCGCCAATACAGATTGTCACTTTTTTCAAGTCATCTACCACAGATAAAGTAAACTGTGTTTAGAATTCGAATGGCCATACGGCCACATTGTGCCAACATGTTAAAAAAATACTAAAATTATTGCAAAACTATTTGATATAAATTTAAAATATAAAAATAACGAAGTTTCATGAAGCGTAGACAAGTTTTGTGTAGTAAAATTGGGTTATAGCTAAGTTTTAAACACATAAATAAAACGTTGGCTGACTTGAAACCTCCTTAGTCTGTTTGAAAATTTTAAAACTAAAGTTAGAACCCCCTTGGGAAGAAAAACTGTACGTAAACCCATAACTCCCTTAAGAACAAATTAGGCCTTTGACATTAACCCCCTGTTTCACCATCCATTGATCAAATTTATATGACGGATAAATATGATGCCGTCTCTGTTTGTGTTGTTGGAATAGACGAAGACGGCATCACATTTATCCGTCAGTTAAAATTAATCAATGGATGGTGAAACAGCCCCTTAGTATACAGGCATGGAATAACACCATTGACGAGCAAGTGTGATGAAAAAATGTATATAACTAGATGTACCTAAAGTAAGCCTCGATTTCTCTACGATCGCAACAACAGATCCTGGTTATGACGAAAATGAAACCACCGGGAAAATGTACCCTTTCAAACAAAAAAGCTTTCCCAAATACTTAGGTCCTGCCATCTTCGAGTAATCGAGGGACATACATAAAAATACGACGAAATGAAAAGAGTCATTATTCGAGCGTTTGTTCCAAGTCACTATCATGACACATTTAAAGGGTAAAAACGGGACCCATTACTGAGACTTCGCTGTCCGTCCGTCCATCCATCCGTCTGTCACCGTGATATCTAGACAGTTGAAATTTTCACAGATGATGTATTTCGGTTGTCGCTATAATAAAAAGTACTAAAAAGCTGAATAAAATAAATATTTAAGGGGTTTCCCATAAAAAAAACGTGATGATTTTTTACTCGTTTTTGCTCGATATTTGATAACGGCAACAGGCAAACGCTTGAAATATTCACAGAATATTTAGTCATATATATATATATATATTCATTTTAAAAGTAAATAATTAATTTAAAATAAAACAAATACTTATTTAAGGGGGGCTCCCATACAAAAGAACTTGATTTTTTTGCCCTTCGTGCGCAAGTCCGACTCGCACTTGTCCAGTTTTTACAGAAATTGCAGAATATTTTGATACCTACCGTTCCCAGTTATCTAGTAGAAGTACGGGATCTTTAATAAATAATCGAAATCACCATCATGATTTACATCCAATTCGTAAAAAATGTTACCACGAAAGTGAGGTGGTTGAATGACCCAGAATATGATTTTTAGGGTTCCGTAACCAAAGGGTAAAAACGGGACCCTATTACTACTTATAAGACTCCAAAGTCCGTATGTCACCTGACTGTATCTCAATAACCGTGATAGCTAGACAATTGAAATTTTTACAGATGTTCTATTTCTGTTGCCACTATAACAACAAATACTACAAATAAATAAAAAAAAAATAAAAATAAATATCACGGGACAATTCACACCAATTGACCTAGTCCCAAAGTAAGCTTAGCAAAGCTTGTGTTATGGGTACTAGGCAACGGATAAACATACTTATATAGATAGATACATACTTAAATACATATCAAACACCCAAGACCCGAGAACAAACATTCGTATTTTTCATACAAATATCTGCCCCGACACGGGAATCGAACCCGGGACCTCAAGCTTCATAGTCAGGGTCTCTAACCACTAGGCCATCTGGTCGTCAAAACGAACAAATTAAATAAAGTTAAAAATTAAAGGGGATCGTCTCATACAAGAAACGTGTTTTTAACTCAATCTTTATAATGGCGTTAACTAGACACTTGAAATATTCACTGATAGATAATGTATTATTGTGGCCGGTACAAAAACAAATAATAAAAATATAGATATACTAGCGGGCCCGACAGACGTCCTGCTTGAACCTACATAGATACCGACTGCAGAGCCATCTGCCAGGCTGATTCGTGAATCTAAACCATCCAGAGCGACACCCAAACGCATACAAAAAAAAATAATCATTCAAATCGGTCCAGCCGTTTAGGAGGAGTTCAGTGACATACACACGTACAGTAGAAGATTAAATATTAAGGGGGTCCTATATAACCAATATAAAATGATCTCATACTGTATTCACATACATTTTACTTAGAAGCAGGGTTCTGCTAACACTGGATTATTATAGTTAGATACGGCTGTTTACGGCGTACATATTGACATACTCGTACCTAACGAGTAATTAGGTGGCACTCACTGCATACTCGCTTTAGGACGTAAGTGTATGTGTATATCTAATATCTCTGAACATGAATTGTTTAGAAACAACTACGCAAATCCCCCGGATTTGATCCGCGGGCGCGATAGGCGCGGACGTGATATATCCCTGAAACGAAGGCTCTAGCTTCTTATGAACAGCTTAGGTACAACAATTAACACTTAAAGTGATTATGGTTGATTAATTGCGCGAAACACTGTCGAGGATTTGTCGCGGTGTGCTTGGCGTAATTAGGGATAAAGTTAAGCTTAATACTCGTAACTACCAGAGTAAGGTATGCTTTTATTATACACTGTGTCTTGGATTATAATAATAATTAATCTGGAAGATTTTAGCAAGTACTTGGGCTAGTTTGAGTGGAAAATAGCGACAAAAAAACAGATTTAATAATGTTGTGTCCTATCCTATCTTACTAATTTATTTATTTATTTATTTATTTATTTTAGGGATAAAAAACAACTGTACACAATGTATTACAAACTAAGTTACAATAGTGTGTTATTCTATGTACAATCAACAACATTATCCACAGAATACTATGAAACTATAACGGTTGTCGACATTAGAGTGCCGTACTACACTTAGCTCAAGTTACTTAAGTCGGTACACATTACATAGTCTGTTATAATCTAGTCTATCATAGTCTATCATAGTCTGTCTAATACTAGCTGTTACGGTGAAAGAAAACATCGTGAGGAAACCTACGTACACCTGAGAAGAAATTCAATGTTGTATGTGAAGTTCCCAATCCGCACTGGGCCGCGTGGGAATTACGGCCCAAGCCCACTCATTCTGAGAGGAGGCCTGTGCCTTGCAGTGGAACGTATATAGGCTGGGATGATGATGATGACTAGTTGTTGCCCACGACTCCGTTTGTAAAGAATTCGTTTCGCGACTTATTCTTCTTCTTCTTGCCCCCCTACCATTTCAACTGGTCTCGGGCCTCATTGTACGCCGGCGCCAGGTCGCTCTGTCCTGGGTTGTCAATGGTGAGATATTCAGGGCTTTCAGGTCCCTCTCAACATTGGTCCACCATGTAGACGGCGGTCTTCCTCTACCTGTGACGAAGGGTACTAACAACCCGATTCCCCCCGGATTTACTAAACTTTCGAAGTTACCAAACGCTTCTCTTCCATTACTGTACTTTCAAGAAGAGGATAAATGGAATTTTGAGGATTTTTACTCCGGCTTTACTTGCGAAAATTTTCATGCGCCGCCACTGTCCTCTCCACGGGGTTTCGTAGGGATGTTCAGCGCTATCTTTACGGAGTAAGTAGCTCTCATTTCTTCTTTTTATGTGGCCATACCAGCGAAGTCGACTTTCCTTAAGCTTCTCTGCGACTACCACTTTAAATGATCCTCTGACGTACTCGTTGCGGACTTTATCTAAACGCGTCATGCTACCCGCCCAGCGCCACATTTTCATTTCTGTGCCTCTACCATGAGTTACACTAGTTTACAGTGACCGTACTCGCTAGCGAAGGCGTACATGATTTGTATGGAGAATTGTACTTCCTTAAGTGACCGCTAGAGGCGCTGTACACAATTCTCCATACAAATCATTTCCGCCGTCGCTAGCGAGTGCGGTCACTGTAAACTAGTGTAACTCATGGTAGAGGTACTGCTGTGTGTAACTTAGTCAGTCAGGACTTTGAATTTTATATTTATAGATATTGAACTTGGCTCCCATTTTCACTATTAGGTAATTTGTTTTTCTTTTACTACTATTACAAGAACTGATTTACGGGAAATTACCTGATATCGCGCAGAAGAGCCTTAAAATTTCATGAGGCTTGCCTTGGTGGAGCATTACGATATGAAAGTAATGGGAATATGCCTCACTTTATTATAATGTAACCAGTAGAAGAATAGATTTTAAATACATTAGGTACCTTTAAGTAACATCAGGCGTGGTATCATAGTAATGGTTGGCCCAGAAAATTGTTGTTGGTTAGACATCAGATGTTGCCAATGGATATCTGGGAGTTCTAATCTTGCATTTGTAGTGAATTTAATGCGTATAAATGTTCAAAAAACATCGAAAGACACTTACCTATGATTTATGAGGCAAAACTACTACTCTGACTACGCGTCACAAAACTTGTATGCAGTGAGTACCATCAATATCATCATTCTCATCCCAGCCTATACACGTCCCACTGCAGGGCACAAGCCTCCTCTCAGAATGAGAGGGCTTGGGCCGCAGTTCCCACGCGGGCCCATTGCGGATTGGGAGCTTCACACACACCGTAGAAATTCTGCTCAGGTTTCACGTTCTTTCACCATAAAGCTCATGGTATGTTTCAAAAGGGTAGCTATCATTTTATCGAAAAACGTTTCACAACTGATTCGTTTCGCAAAATTATCGGTTCAATGCATGCATTTTTTTCTGAAACTGTATATATTTCAGGATTTTTATAAAACAAACCTAACCTTACCTATAGGGTTCTACACGATGATGGTCTTGAAACAAATCCTGAAATATTTACAGTTTCAGAAAAAAATGCAAGTATTGAAACGATACTTTTGCGAAACGAATCAGTTTTGAAACGTTTTTCGATGAAATGATGAAATACCGTTTCAAATGTTATTTCGCACATAAATTCCAAAAAACTCAGGAGTGGTTTTTTCCATCTAGGTAGTATTGAAATTAATGTTATTGACTTGACTACCTACTTACGGTGGTGCGAAACAGTAATATCTCTCTTTGCTTTAAAACTGCTTTAAGGCCCACGCTTTTACCGTGACATTCTTGCACATAAAAAGTTGGAAATTTAAAAAATTCTGTCTAAACCTAACGTTACTTAAGCAGACTGAGCAATTTTTATTTTTTCAATTTTATTGTATGTAATGTGCAAGAATATTGTACAACCTAAATGAGCCTTTATTTACAAACTCTTAATCAAAGGTAAGTACCTAGTTAGTTAAGTTTAGATTCCATGCCTCCTTAACCAAATTTATAACTATTATGCATACCGCATTGTTAGAATTACCTACTTCTTCCGGAGCATGACCTAATCCGAAGCGGGACTCGCAATTTCCATCCGACATTCTGCATATTCTTCCCTCGCCAAGTATTCAATGCACGTCCCACAAACCCCTCCCGCTCCCACTGAAACATGCCGAGTGGGTGCCACTTGTTTAGAGGCTGCGAATTAACCATTATTAATAGGTAGCGCCTCCAGTGGCAAGTCAACTCTAATCGGACGGCGATTAATCTGGCCGTGTCTGCCGGGCTGGCACCTAATCAATTACCACCGGCGAAAACGTCAAGCCAACAACCGACCATTGTACGAAAGCACCCACGCTAATAGGCTCCTACTATTCACGGGGGTAGACGCATTTTGGCCGCCTTCTAACGTCAGGTAATATTTACGCGTGGATTAATATGGCGGTTTAATTCCCCGACTCAAATAAAAGTCGCCTGTTTTAAAAATCATAGCACACACGAACTGGCAATGAATATTCTACGCAGGAAATTAATTCAAAACGACAATCTTTAAAAAGTTTGAATAGTCTTCAAGACGGGGAGACCTTTTTACGTAAGAACCAATCGCACTGTCGGGCCTTCAAACTCGTTATCAGGGTGTCCGACGGCCGTTCCGCTCGAAATATTCAATTAATTTTCCTCTGCCCTTCCCCAATTTATTCCATACTCTACTGATTCAGCACCCCCGACCACGCTACCAACATAACAACCTATAAATACTTACTAAAACAAATCAAAGGGCTCCTATGTGTGAACAAACGACAATGAAACGCCCTACGGTAAACAGAAAAAACTGCCAATCTCAAAATCAGAGAGGCGAGGTGTTTGGAAAAATGCGCATAAACATTAATGTATTATCATAATATTTATATAACCCGGTGTAAACAAAGTTCGGAGGTAAGCCACGCGGGGGCGGCGCGCTGATGAGCCGTCATGTCTCCGATGGTGGAATCAAGTTGCGAAGCACGGAAGCGGGGAATGAAACGGAATTGTATATAGACAGAGCAGCTACAGCAGCGAGCAGCGGCGGACGGACGTAGGGCGAGCGGAGACATATGACAAGGCGTTCCGCATGTATTACTTTCTGCTCGCACGTATACTCTTACTCTGCGAGGGGGGGAGGTCACGGGGTTGGCGGGATGACTCCGGCCCGAGCAACAGGCGCTGCCTGATCAATGAAACCCCCCCGCCCCGCGCAGCTGCGCCGCACTTGTTGCGCGCACCTCCAAACAAACCGACACCTAATATGAACCAAAACCACCTTCGCAATAATTAGCCCCACAGTGATCGAACTTTAAACTGAGCTTTTTAGGGTTCCGGAGCCAAAATGGCAAAAACGCAACCCTTATAGTTTCGCCATTTCTGTCTGTCCGTCCGTCCGTCCGTCCGTAGCTTAACTCAGAGACTATTAGAGCTAGAAAGCTGTAATTTTGCATGGACATGTGTAGCAATTACCCAGACAAAGTAAAAAAAAAATAGTTTTTTTTTCTCGTCTAACCTTATAGTGTGGGGTATCGTTGAATAGGTCTTTTAAAATCATTCATCATCAAAAGGTTGTGAATACGATTTTTCGATATTGTGATTTGTTTACGAAATATTCAGCTTAAAACCCCTCTCTAAAATCTTAACTGTTGGTATAAAATTTTTGAAAATAAATCAGAATGGGAGGCAATATGTCAAATGAACAAGGAAAACTATAACGGCTAATAACTTAGCCGTTAGAATTATTTGTAGTTTAAGTTAAGAGTAAATAGCAGCCTGACCTATAAAATATTGCTTGTTTAATACGGCCAGTATAATTAATAGTAAAATCAATAAAATATGCAAGGATTTTTCCTAACGGCTGCGAAACCCTATCCTGAGCGTGTCCGTCACGCTCTTGGCTGGTTTTTGTCCTGATCTCTCTCGAATTTTCCCGCTATCTCTATACGCTGCGACATATTACCGCATCGGGATGCCATAAGCGTAACGTCACTTTAGATACGCTGATGACCTTTACAGGGGCCTTTGCGATGGCTTTAGTACGTGGCTTTAATGTACCTAGTTATGGTTATGTACAGAGTGGATAACACGGTGTTTAAGGTGAACACTTCGTGATATTTGCCGCTCTGGATGATGCCGATAGATACGTAATACGGTGTACCGACTGTACGCGTCTGGGGAGCTCCCTCGAGGCCAATATGCAATAAATATCGCTTCACGAACCTATTAACTTAAATCGCAACGATCGGTTTCGCCATAGAACACGAAACGTAATATTTACCGGGGTTTCCGTTTACTTATGCGTCTGGACGTTTATTTTGCGATCTCCTTAGATTATTTATGCTCTAGATAGAGTCAAAACGTCCAAAAATCTATTTGACAGCATCATATTACGATCGCGTTACGTCATTCAAACTGAAGGGAGGCAAATGACATATAAGCCAACGTTGGCTTATATTTTTCGGGACGTTTTCATGCCGGCGAATCTCTATCTAAGGCGGTGTCTAAAAATTTTGTATTGTAATAAACTTTTCTAAATTAATAGAAAATCACTTACCAACCTAATATTTATTAATCAATTGATTAAGGCGCTAGTTTGCGGAGGTCCATAGCAACGAACTTAAAAAAAATATTTATATATTAGGGGACAAACTTTTAACTTTGTTTACTCTACTACATGTATGTCATGTAGGAAACCTCCCTCCTTACGCATCATCATAGTCATCCCAGTTTATGTGCGTCCCACTGCAGGGCACAGGCCTCCTCTTAGAATAAGAGGGTTTGCGCCGTACTTCTTATACAGGCTCAGTGTGGATTGGGAGGTTCCATTGAGTTTCTTCGCAGGTGTGTGCAGGTTTCCTCACGATATTTGCATTCACAGTAAAGCTCATGGTCATGGCATTTCGAATGTAATCCTTCTTTATATACTTCCACATTTATTTATTTTTTTATTTAGCCTGCTTGTGTGTCCCACTGCTGGGCAAAGGCCCTCTCCTCTCGCTTGCTCCATTCTTACCTAATTACCTATCCCATGTGATAAATATCTACCTATCGTCCCTCCATGTCTTCTCCGGTCTGCCTATATTAAGATATCCATAGAGATCGATCCTAGGGATATCTAAGGATCCATTCCGTGACAATTTTGGCCCAACGTTCTGGGTTCATTCGACTGACATGACCAGCCCAGTCCCACTTCAACTTGGCCGTCCACACAAATCAACATAAGTACCAACACTTACCACACAAACATAACTACCACAAACTCAAAAAAAAAGTACGCATTGTGGTTTAAAATTATTAATAGTAGACCCATCCCAGCCTATAATATACGTCCCACTACTGCAGGGCACAGACCTCCTCTCAGGGATGAGCTGTAGTTTCCACGCGGGCTCAGTCCAGATTGGGAACTTCACTCACACACACCATTGAATTATTTCGCACGTTTTCCTCCATCGTAAAGCTCGTGGCAACAAAAAAAAACTTGTAATGTAAAAACGTCTTATGTTGTCTGTGTACCGTCCATAACATGTGTTATTTGTTTTAGGTCTCCTATCTATTCAATCCCCAAAATCAAAATTTCTTAAACCGAACAGTCTCCTCATGTGTGTTATGTCTCTACGTCGACATTGGCAAAATACGCCTTACTAAAGTAGCAAGGGTGAAAGCCAAGAAAAAAAAATGCTCGTGGCAAATTTCATATCATATGTAATTTCGCACATAAATTCCGAAAAAAAATTACAATTGTTAGCCGGGATTATTAGTAGGTAGGTATATGTTTTTTAAACATAGGAAGTAGTTGAGAAATGTTGTTTGTTTTAGTTTCTCTACATAAGAAAAAGCCTTTACAACTGAACACTCCACTATACAAAACAAGAAAGTTGCTGAATGTTATCGTGTCTCGGGACGCTACTGTACAAATAATACGACTGTATCTTTACGTAAAGAAGTTCTTGGGGCAAACAAAGTCTGAATACCATCACATTAGTTCGTGACACCAGCAGATAAACACGAACATGCATAGGGATGCATGAAGGGTTTGCACATGCTGACCGGCTAGAAATCCTACCTATTTATCTCGTCAAATTAAAAATGTATGTCTGTACAATTTTATTTAACTATAAAATAAGGTATAAAAACAGGGACTAAGTATAAAATTAACATAACTAAAACTAACTTAAAATAGCTAAACAGAAATTAAAAACTAAAAATTATTATCTAAATTTGGACCCTTAGGTAGGGTGCCCATCACGCAGGCAGCATTCCCACGTTGAATTGCTATAGCAAGTCTTTGTGCGAGAAAGCTGCCTGCGCGAGGGTCACCTGTTGCCTCTCTCAGGCGCTTGCTTAGAGCTCCGTAGAGCCCTCGTGCGCCCTTGCCCCACGATCCGAGTGTCTCGACACCGAATGCGACGAACTCGTACTGGGCGCCGAGACACTCGTATTTAATGGCCTTGAGCCGTTCTCGGGTGTCGGCCGCTGCACCGGCACGTCTGCTCGTTGTGGGGAGGTAGGACGCTGCCAAGGTGTCGGCGCAAGTGGCGTCCCACACCAGTGCACGGCCCATCCTCCATGGAATTAACGACATCCCGTCAGGGCGCTTGCCATCACTCCGCACGATCTGGGGCTCCAGAGCAGCAGGAACGTTGGCACTGACGAGCGCTCTTCTGAGGATGTCGTTAAGGGCGGCATGGCGGGACAGGCGGCCGGCACCCGAGGAGCAAGCAAGTCCGTGGTGGCCGAGACAATCTACGGGGGCTCCACAGGAGGCACAACTGTGGTCCACGCAAACCTCAACACCAAGCCGGAGACCGACGGCTATTCGGAGTGTGCATGGGTCTATAAATGTCATGTCTGTACTGTGATGGGGTGTAGCTGAAAAGAACTAACGTGTGGCGTAGCTTAAAATAACTGACTCTAACTGTATAAATGAAAACTTGCACTTTTTTATCACGATTCATATATTTCAAGTTTAACTGTAAATTACAACATCACACTTGCACGGCCTATCCAAGAATGGCTGCCCCGACCGTCTTCTGTCCGCTGTTCGTTTCTTGATTCCAATTCTAGAAGACAAATTCAAATTTACGAAACAGCGACACGGTCTTGGTGGCCAGTGTCAACCAGTGTCTACAGTAAAACTCTTTATCCATATCTCTCCATACTAATATTATAAACAAGCTGAGCCCGCGGTTTCACCTGCGTTTATGGTGAGGTTCGTAGCGTGATGTTACATAGCTTACACTTCCTCGATAAATGGACAAGGTATTAAAAACAAAAATATTTTTTCAATTCAAACCAGTAGTTCCTGAGATTAGCGCGTTCAACCAATCAAACAAACAAAGAAATTTTTCAGCTTTATAATAATCATCATAGATTATGTTGGAATTTTATCATAGATCTACTAATCAGAGAACTAATCAGAAACTAATCAGATGCGAAAGTGTGCCTGTCTGTCTGTTACCTTTTCATGCTTAAAGCGCTGAACCGATTTAGACTTAATTTGGTATGGAGATAGTTTGAGACGATCGGAAAGACGTATGATAGTTTTAATACCGGAAAATTGCTTAGTTCCCGCGGGATAGCGATAAACGAATTCTTTGCAGACGGAGTCACGCGGAACATAAAAACATGAAATCAACAGATATACTTATCTATATATCTGCCTTCTGCCAGTATCTTCGGAACCTTGCCTAAAGGGAACTCTTTTCTCTAGTTTTGGGATAGTTTCATAATTGTATAAGTATATAAAATGTTATAATTAAGTAGTTTTATTAAATCAATAACTTTCAACGATAACAAGTGAAACTGATGTAACTTATTCCTTTAAGGGATCTCTTCCAGTTAACCTTTGAACGATTGACAGGATATCAAAAACAAGATTAGAAAAAAGTAAAGTAAAGTGAAACCACAGAAGAAGAACCTGTTTATACTTAGGCCGATGTTACGCCTGTGAACTGAAGTCCGAAAGACGAGAGTTGAAACCAGGGGTTAGACAGCTTTAAGTCTAGTTTCGTAGTTATGGCGCTGCGATCGCGTTCATTTTACTATTACCTGTGGTGGTGATATAGACAAGCCTAAATATTAGTAGGTATATACATATTAGTAATCTGTGCATTGACAAACGGTCATCAGTGTTCGAAGTTAGGTTAGTTAGTTGTTTTGTAAACTTTGAGTTGAGTGCCGGCTATCTTGTGTCCTCCTCCCGTCTTGGTTGAGTTGAGTTCCTTGAGAAGTCATCCTCCTCTACTTTATAATTCAACTACACGCTCGCGTTCGAACATGCCACCATTAAAATGCTGTGTTATCGGTTGCGATTCAACAAGTGAAAAAAGCTAGCTACATATTAGTAATCTGTGGTTGAAACTTTGATAACGCGATGTAGAGTGTAGCAGTTTCCCTAATCGAAGGCTAGATGACGCTATAGGTCGCTACAAATACATTGTTAGTGAAAGAATTCAATATAATTTAGAACAAGCAAGCAAACAAGTCACCACAAGCAAGCTAGTCACCACATTGTACCAATGATCAACGCCGCCCAAAGACTCACAACACCAGGAAGATCGGGGTGTAAAATCCTAAAATCTTAACAGATAAATCTAGAGGCGTGAAATTCGTCACGGGTAGAACACCCGTGCAATATTTGCAACAAAAACTCTTGCAACGTAAATGAAGAGCTCGAAGTAGTTCGTGTGGATTTAAGGCTGGCACAGACCCGCAGATGCGTCGTGTCATGCACCAGTTGTAATGTAATGAATGAAACTGTAAGAAAGATTGCACACCATGTGCACGCATCTAGTGTGCCATCTTTCTTACAGTTTCATTTATTACAACTCGTGCGTCTGGTCTGCGCCGGCCTTTAGTAGGTAACGTGGTGCAGCTTTCCCTAGACAAGCCTAGCCCTATACTATGAAATTCGATTTTTGAACATCGTATCGTGCCGTTCCGTTCACACTAATAGTATTAGTAGTATTAGTGAAAGGGAAGGCGCAAATGGCGCAATACAAATTTCGTATTTCGTAGTAGCCCCTTGTATCAAAATTTGCTAGGGGACTTTCTAACTAACAGCGACGAAGATTTGCTCCTGCAAGGGTATCTTTGATATTGATTATGGTGCCAAGGGAAGGCCATGGCCGTCAGCTCTCTGCAAGGTTGACATTATGCTGAGTTGGGACCATTTCGTAACAATATTTGTCTCAGTTTAATTTTCTTTGTTTTTATAAAAATGTCACGAATAAATGTTTTTCTTTGATTGATACAGCTGATGCGGTGGTAGTTATATCCCTTGCCTAATATATCGGAATTTTAAATCAACTGCCAGACCTAATGATTCACGCGAGCGAAGCCGGTGAAAAACTTAAGTCAAGAACGGTCTTGCAATGCGGGGCTGCAATATATGTATGTACTCTATATACCGAACCAAACGCTTATTCTGTACTTATTTTGCGCCTAAATTAATAGAATGTGTTTGTTTTGTACCTAAATCACCCTCCTTCAACAGTCTGGTAAAAAGTATAGTTGAAATCTTTGAGTAGTTGAATACTCAAAGGTTGGAATATTATTACGAGAATCCAGTAAGTGAAAGAAAGAAAGAAAGAATGGTTTATTTTGATCAAAACCCAACAACAACATTACAGGTTAAATCCTAATAATTACAAACAAGATATAGGTATAATTAGGTATGTGAGCGCCTTTACTGTCTTAAATTTGTATTTTTATATGTTATTTTTACAAAATAAATTGTCTAATCTCCATTTTAATAAACTCTTTGCAAAAGAAAGCTCAAAAAAATGTAAAGCTTTTTTTATTTTTGTTTAAAATATGGCTTCTGTCCAATTTTAGAACAATTTCGCGGTTGTACCTTGTTTTGCCTAACATCTGTTTACTTATTATCAGTTTGCCTAATTTTAGATAAACTAATATTACTTAACCTAATGATACCTAATTTTCAATTTACCTAATTTTCATTTTAGTGAAAGTCATTTTGCATAGAACTTTACTTACTTTACATAATTTTGTTCCACCTAATTTCAAATGACTTAATTTTCATTTCGTATAAACTTATTTCGTATAATGTTTGATTGACATAATTATATTTTGCCTAACGAACACGTTGCATAATTTTCATTTTGTATAAACTTATTTCGTATAATGTTTGACTGACATAATTATATTTTGCCTATCGTCTAAATTAGATTTTCCGGGTGGTCATAAAAAAAATAACTAACACCAAAGGCTAATGCGGGAGCTGCGCTGCGCTACGCTCCCGCATTAGCCTTTGAACCTAACCATACCGAGTCGCTTCCGCCCCGATAGGTCTTGCTCGCTCGCTGACTATGCAAATGATGTTAGTTAAAACGTTATTCGGCTATAAGATGATTAGTTAAAATAAGAATCGACAAAACAAGAGTTGTGTAGTAAAAATGAAAATTCGTCAAAATAAAAATTATATATAATGTAATTATACAAATTGATTTTAGACAAACTATTCATTATAGTAAAAAAGTTGTTAGACAAAGTTATATTAGGCAAAAAAAGTTTAGACAAGTCAAGGGAATACCCAATTTAGCTCTCTTTGGGAGCGACGTTGTACGGTGATTGTAGTTTTTGCAACTTGATAGTAAAGTTCCAGAAACCACGTGGAGACAACTTGCGCATTAAAAAATGTCAGACACGAGAGCAATATAGAATTTTGTGATCACTGTTAATTAAAGTTAATCGCCGCATAAAACACTATCAAAATTATACTTCAACTAGCCAGAGAAACAGAAATAACAAAATTAGATACTGTCTACATCCGCCATGTTCGAATCCTACAAATCGAATCAATGTATAGTTTAAAATTGTGACTATCGATTGCTGTCAGGCATATATTCCTTTGTCTTTTTAATAATACTTCCACGTTCCGTTCGACGCTAGTTCAACATTTTTTAGTACTACTTAGCTAGATATCTGCCAATTGAATTAGAACTGTATTTGCAGTACAGAAATACGATTTTTTTTTCTTTTCTTTTCATTAAAACACGAATTTGGTGTCTCTTTTTACTAAGTGGAAATTATACAAATAAAAAGTTTCTGGAATTATAAAAATGTAAGTGAATGTCAATTGTATGCTATTTTTGTAATGGTCCGTCTCTACGCTATGCCATCTTAGAAACAAACCATATGAAAGATTGTAGATAAGACAGCGCTTTATTTGTGTAAGTACCGAACGTAACCGTGCTACGTAACTGATTAACAAATGAGACCTTGTAATCTGACCGTATGTATGTAGTTTTCGGCGCAGTATCATCAAGTGCTCATTATGAAAAATGTCATTAGAACCAGTTGGCGTGACGCTGCTACGTTAATAGTGCTCAGTCGGAAGAAGCCAGCGATAGCGCCGCGACAGGGCGTAAACTACGACATCTTGTTTCAGACTCGTACAGCGAATGCATCGTTCGCAAACAGCGTGGTGTTCCCAGGCGGCGTAAGCGAGCCTGTGGACGCAAGCGAAGACTGGCTGCGGCTCTTCAAAGCGTTCGGCTTCGACCAGGGCCACTTCGACGCCTTCCACCACCCGGACGCTCCCGCCACGCCGATATTTCAAGATAACCCTGTCAAAAGGTAATGTAAACAATATTGTTGCAAGTGGAATTTCTAGTTAGGCGAGATTTGTGAGCTTCTTTCTCAACCCACAATGCACTGTTGTTACTAGCTCAAGGTCTTAAAATGATTTATTATCTTGAAAAGAAACAACTTTATCTGTCATTTTTATGGTTGTTGTGGATTACAATGTCAGGTAATAGATGTTTCAGCTAAAAAGAAGATTTGTAAGACAAAAACAAGTTTTCCTGTTGGATATATGATGTGGTAATGGTAGTTAAAGATGAATATCTGTGCATAGTTGAGACCTAAGTAATAAGTTACATACAATAAACTGTTTACTGTCTGTGACAACACAACATGTGTGATTTTTAAATGTATTTGTTGACTGTGGGTCAACAAATGCAGGCAAGGATTCCTCATGATTTATTTGAACAGTGCTGTTGCCATTTGATTCTACATAGTTTTGCAATCTCATACTGTACACCACTTAGTTTTTTAGTTGAATAAACTCCAAACTTGTGCTAGCTTTGTTGCTGACTGCTGAACCATTAGTTTTAAATAAATTTGCATTGTGTTTTATTTGTCACAAATAATACCAACTTTGCAGATTTACCCCCTGTTTCACCATCCATTGATCAAATTTATTTGATGTATAAATGTGATGCTGTCTCTGTTTGTTTTGTTTGATTGAATAGACGGAGACAACATCATATTTAGCCGTCAGTTAAAATTAATCAATGGGTGGTGAAACAGCCCCTAAAACTTTGCTATTATCCATTTAAAGTTAATATCAGTAATTGTGTAAATTAAGTGTTGACTATCAAAATACTAAAATAATTTTGGATTCTATAGATGTTTCTTTGGACTTATGCATCCTCAAATCAAATCATTTATTTGCCATAAGTACACAAGTAAAGCATTTGTGTAGTGTTAAAATTTCAATTATTAACCATCACCATAATTATCATTATAGCTGGAAGACATTCACTGCTGAAAATAGACCTTCCCCACAGATTTTGATAACAATCTGTTTTTTATTAGATAGTTTTAAAACATGAATAGTCAATTTTATTTCTATTTTATCTTAATGCAAAAGTAATCATAACCTAACCCGTCTACCACCAACAACTTGGGTAATTTTGTTTAAGTACCTTATGTCAAAAGTTGATCAAAACCAGTAACAAAAATTGGGATATCACCAATTTTATGCGCCACTGTGGTGGGCTGGATGTCCCACGGGTTAACTAAGATTTGAATAGATCTAAAAAATATATTTTCATTGATGGCCTTAACCCGTCGAACGTCCCGCGCGCCACAGTGGCGCGTAATTAACTGTTCATGATTTGCTAATTTTTTTTACTAGTTTCGATCACCTTTTAATATAGGGTACTTAGAAAAAAAAAACCGGCCAAGTGCGAGTCGGAGGGTTCCATACAATTATCTATAAAAATCACGTTTGTTGTATGGGAGCCCCTTAAATATTTTTTTTATTTTAATTTAATGATTTATTTTTAAAGTCAATATATAATTAAATATTCTGTGAATATTCCAAGCATCTACCTGTTGCCGTTATCAATATCGAGTAAAAACAAGCAAAAAAATCACGTTTGTTGCTTGGGAGCCCCCTCAAATATTTATTTTATTCCACTTTGTAGTATTTGTTGTTATAGCGGTAACTAAAATACATCATCTGTGAAGATTTCAACTCTAGCTATCACGGTTCCCGAGATACAGAATGGTGACAGATGGACGGACAGCGGAGCCTCAGTAATAGGGTTTCCATTTTTACGCTTTGGGTATGGGACCCTAAAAAATTACCCAAAAAAGTTGGATGTGCGAGGGGTTAGGAATTTTATTGGAGTATGTGTAATTCTCTATATTAATTTTAATGAAACTTTATAACATTTACATAGTTTCAGCAATGACTAAATATATTGATTGTGTCCATTGACCTTGACAAGGTTGTGTGCATTGAGTCATCCACTTTGATTAGAAATGGTTTTTATAGACCTTTTACTTTAATTAAAAGTAGATTACATACATGGTACCAAGTACAGCTAACTATAGCAGCCATTAGTCTAATGTTGCGACTGGTGCAGTCAGTCCAGTTTAACAACGGAAACTGTCTTTGTTTCTAATTCATGTTTCCATTTGTGAAAAAAATATTTAAATGCTTAACTGCTCCTTGATAATAACTAAAAGCAACAGCAGAATTTATTTTTTATTTTTTTTTATCTTTGACACAGTTCTTACTGTAGCAAATTCCTTCTAGACACATTTCACTGCGAATTACTGCAATTCGGGAGACATTTGAGGAGTTAGGGCTGCTGCTGTGCAGTAAGCAGCATCAGAAGGACCGGAGTAGTCCATGGGCGAGCGTCGTGCCAGTAGCTGACGTCAAGCACTGGCAGAAACAGGTACTGTGCTTTTCATTTTTAATCATTACAATAATAATTATGCTGTTTTAATTTAGTTCACTAGGCTAGAAGTGGCGGCTGAAGTTGCAGATAAGTTTATACATATATGCATGTTTTCGTCTAAGGATTAGAAGAACCTAAACCAAAAATACACACCTCTAACTTGTTGTAACCTGTTAGGGTGAGGCCACACGAGCGTAATTTTGTGAGTCGTAAGCGGCAGAATTTCGGTTGCGCCATACATTTTGTCACGTGACACAATGTATGGCGCAACCGAAATTCTGCCGCTCACAACTCACAAAATTAAGCTCGTGTGGCCCCACCCTTAGTTCTAATGAAGATATGTGGATAATAATTAAATGAGCAAAGGAAAATTTGAGTCTGAACCTGAACCATACGATAAGTCAGAGGCGTGAAATTCGTCACGATGGAGGAACTGTGCAAAATTTACAAAAAACTCTTGCAACATGATTTTTTTTATATACAATATAAGCTTGCGTTTGACCACAATCACGCCTGATACCCTAGACATAAAAACGGCCATCCATACCATACCAGCTTCAGTATTTACCTTGCCACTCTGTTGAACAATCCTCTCCACGTTTTCAGATAAGCAAAAATCCATCAGAGCTACTGAACCTGTGCCAAGAGTACCAATGCTACCCGGATATATGGGCGCTGCACTATTGGAGCAACTGGCTGACCCCCACTCACTTCCCCAAGCGCTTTGACGCAGCCTTCTTCATCACAGCATTGGAGGACAAGCCCGAGTGCCTTGACTCCAGCGCTGAAGTGGCACATGTTCAGGTAAAAGAAATTCTTTCTTTGGATCCTTGTGGCCATCTCAGTTAACAGAAATTATAATCAAAAAAAAATATCCCAGCGCTAGTACTAAGATTGTATTATGTAATATTGCAACTGGCCTTCACTGCTCTGTAGGTACATGTACGTTACATTGCGTCATCCATTTTCGTGTATGCAGCCGGCGTTCATCGATTTACTATAAGACGTCACGTCAAAAATGTGTGTTAATTTGCAATATAGATTATTATTAGTAAACTAGCGACCCGCCCCGGCGTCGCACGGGTGCAATTATGCATGTATTACACATATAAACCTTCCTCTTGAATCATCTATCTATTTAAAAAAACCGCATCAAAATCCGTTTTGTAGTTTTAAAGATCTAAGCATACATAGGGACAGACAGACAGCGGAAAGCGACTTTGTTTTGTACTATGTAGTGACTGAAAGCATGCTTTTTACTGTATGGGTAAGAAAAGTGTGCCTCAGCCGAGCTTCTGGCGTAATTATTGCATTCATTTAATCAAAATTATGTAAAAAATAAAAAAAAAAAAAAAAAAAAAAAAAAAAAAAAAAAAAAAAAAAATTAAGATTAAAAATTATATTACATAATTTTTAATTAAAATTAAAAATTATGTAATATGGAAAAAATATCTAAACACGTACGCGGTCATTACGATTTACGAATAGCTTTTACTCACCAGGGAGTTATGAATTTACCTTTAAATTATACAAACAAGTTAGTATTTTTATTAAAGTTATTTTTTTTTTTTACCTATTGACAGCATCTGACCGTATGACCATTCGAATGCTAAACACAGTTCTTGGCATTATTTATGGTACCTAGACGACTCGAAAAAAGGACAATCTGTATAGGCGGGTCGCCATTATTTTATTCAATTCAAGTGTTTAGAGACAATGTAATTTTATTTTTGCATTTTTGTCCTCGCAACGTGATGAAAATCATTGTGTGTATCACGGACAGTAAGGGGATTACAAACTCGAATCATTAAAAGCCCTCCGCCTTCAGCGTCGGGCTTCTAATAGACGCTCGTCAGGTATCCCCTTCTTACGGCCCCTAACGCACAATATACTATTATTAAGGGCCTACCGAGTTTTTCACGCTAATCGATTTTGGGTGGGCGATTACGGGCGTGGGGCCGCGTGGGGGAGGCACGATGGCTCAAGATAGCTTGGTTGGACTGTGCGTGTTTTTGGGTATTTTCATCTTATTACTAAAACAAATACATATTTTAAACATGTAGCAAAACTACGCCCTAGAAAACATATTCTTTTATTAACATTCAAAAAGTCATGACCTTCCGTGCAGTATTAGCGTCGTACTACGAGTTTATTTTATTTTTTAGAGACGACTTTGGATTTTTTTCTATCGAGCGAACTACAAGTAAAATCAATGTCAATTGAAATTGCGAAAAATGTAACTAAACCATTTAATGAAATATCCATATTCTAGCACTTGTTTATTGTTTTAATGGTTTAGGATAGTGTTGTGGTAAGTATTGATTAAATAACACGCGGATTTAGCAGTATTTGATGAGGGGAAATGGAAATTAAAGACATTTTAAATACAAGGTTTGTTACATTGTTTGAAATTTCAATTTACTGACAGTTTAATCGTGTTTCGATAAATACTTGTCACTAGAGTGTATCCTAAAATATCTTACATATGAATTTGACGACTATAGCATTGCTAGTAATGATACAGCACGAGTTTAAATGAATAAATGCGCCAAAAACACGGTAGGGCCTTAATAACTTAATTTGTGGGGGCAGTGGGCGAGCCCGGTGTCGACGCTGGAGCGCAGCCGTGTTCGCGAGCTGGTGCTGTTCCCGCCGCAGAGCTACGAGCTGAGCCGGCTGGCGCGCGCGCCCGACTGCGCCGCGCTGCTCACCCTCGCCGCCGCACGCAGCGCGCAAGGGCATGCGCTGCATTACCCCGTCATTGTGCGCGCCAGGGATGGAGAGTTGCATTTGCTGCCAGGTAACTTGCATAACTTGCATTAGCATCTTTCCAGCGTATATACCCACTGCAGAGCACTGGCCTCTCGGAATGAGAGGGCTTGGGCCGTAGTTCCCACGCGGGCCCAGTGCAGATTGGGAACTTCACACGCACCATTTCATTTCTTCACTAGTATACAATACAATGACTCTTTATTGTACACCACAAATAATACAATACAGAAAAACAAGTACATGGAAAAAATAAATAAGGTAAGCAATGGGCGGCCTTATCGCTTCGAAGCGATCTCTTCCAGGCAACCTATAAAAAATAAAAAAAGAAAGCAAGGAATGCATATCAGCAGGTGGTGCGATATAAAAAATTTAATAAATAATAATAAAAATTACACATTATTACATTTTATTAAAACAACTGAAAAAATCCAATAATACACATCATAAAACATACATAGATAAGTGATACACAATATACTTGTAAATAAATGGACTAAGTATAATACAATTTTCAAGCACAGGATAAAAGATAGTGTTGCTTAAGCATAGATTTAAAAATAGGCAAAGATTTAGCACGCAAGTGTATGCAGGTTTCCTCACCCTCATGGTAAATTTCAAATATAATTCCGCAAGTAAATTCTGAAAAACTCAGATGCGAGCCTATTGTCTACCTGAATTTTTATTTTTGTAATGTCACTACTGTTTTTGGTGATCAATAAAGAATATTTGAGGGGTATAGAATCAAAGTCCGCTAAATCCATTTTGGTTTGGTATGGATTTACTTACATACAAAACCAAAATGGATTTAGCGGACTGTGATTTTATACCCTTTATTTGTATTGTATTGTATTGTGCGAGCCGAGGCTCGAACCCACGACCCTATACTTGAGAGGCTTTAGGTCAAACCACTAAACTAACTGTATCGCTGCAACACTGTCACAACGGTAGCTTAGCTATGTTTGGAACTCCAGTTTTTTGTTCTATGATTGTTTCTACATGGTTAATGCAAACACATTATTTATATTATGACGCATTCAGAAAACCAGTGGTCTGATTCCAAATTTTCCAAGTTTCAATTGCAAATAAATTCATTGTTTTTGCCCTCTATTACAATGTAATAAACTTTTTTAAACCATTCATTTCAGGTGACGACCTCTACCCTTCAAATATAGACTACAATAATGACATTATAAAAAGTGATGAGACAGTGTTAGAGCTCAGACAACGCAGCAACGTCCTGCATCGCTACGAATCCTTCGGCTCGGTGAAACAATTCATCGTAAAGAATTTCAAGTCCAACCATATAGATATGGGCGATTGTGTCATCCCAGTGGTCGCGTAAGAATTCTAATCAGTGTTTTTGTAAAGTAGATAAGTTTTAAGTAATAATGAGTGCGACGGCGTGGCCCAACAGCCAGGAGGAGTATGAGCTGTTGGAGGTGATAGGCGTGGGCGCCACGGCCGTGGTGCACGCCGCGCTCTGCCGCGCCCGCGGGGAGAAGTGCGCCATCAAACGCATCAACCTCGACAAGTGGAACACCTCCATGGACGAACTGCTCAAAGAGATCCAGGCCATGTCCTCCTGCAACCACGAGAACGTGGTCACATACTACACGTCCTTCGTGGTCCGCGAGGAACTCTGGCTGGTGCTACGGCTGCTCGAAGGCGGCTCGCTCCTCGACATCATCAAGCACCGCGTGCGCGCCGCCAACTGCCGCCACGGCGTCTTCGACGAGGCCACCATCGCCACCGTCCTCAAGGAGGTACTCCGCGGCCTGGAATACTTCCACCAGAATGGCCAGATCCACCGCGACATCAAAGCCGGGAACATTCTCCTCGGCGACGACGGCGCCGTCCAGATCGCAGACTTCGGAGTCTCCGCTTGGCTCGCCACCGGCCGCGATCTCTCGCGACAGAAAGTGCGCCACACCTTCGTCGGCACGCCGTGCTGGATGGCCCCCGAGGTCATGGAGCAGAACCACGGCTACGACTTCAAAGCTGACATCTGGTCGTTCGGCATAACGGCCATAGAGATGGCCACCGGGACCGCGCCCTACCACAAGTACCCGCCGATGAAAGTGCTCATGCTGACGCTGCAGAACGAGCCGCCCACGCTCGACACCGGCGCCGAGGAGAAGGACCAGTACAAAGCTTACGGGAAAACCTTCCGCAAGATGATATCCGAGTGCCTCCAGAAGGATCCCGCGAAACGGCCCTCCGCCCCGGAACTCCTGAAGCACGCTTTCTTCAAGAAGGCCAAGGACCGGAAATATCTCGTGCAGACTCTGGTGTCGACCGGGCCCAGCATGGAGACGCGCGTGCACAAGGCGTCGCGCCGCCAGCCCGGCGCCTCGGGCCGTCTGCACCGCATGGAGACCGGCGAGTGGGTGTGGGAGAGCGACGACGACAACGACGACGACGACGACGCCGACGGCCGCGACCGCCCCATGAACACGCTCGCCCGCGCGGACTCCTCCGACAGCGAGACCGAGCAGCCCGGCGCCGGCGGCTTCACCATCGGCAGCCTGGGCACCGCCGAGGAACCGCCTCAGATCAATCTGGTGTTGCGCATGCGGAACGCGCGCAACGAGCTCAACGATATCCGCTTCGAGTTCGCGCCGGGCAAGGACTCCGCGGACGGGATCGCGACCGAGCTGGTGGGCGCCGGGCTGGTGGAGGCGCGGGACGCGGCCGCCGTGGCCGGCCAGCTGCAGCGGCTGGTGGACGCGTGGCTGGCGGCGGGGCCGGGCGCGCCGCGCTGCGCCACCTTCCCGCTGGACGCGCCGGCCGACCCCGCGGCGCCGCCCGACGAGAAGGGCCTCGTCGGCTACGCGCAACTCTCCATCGTGGACTGACCGCGCCGCCGCGCCGCCTGTGGACAATGAATCGGCGTCTCGAGCGAGGCTCGGTCGGGACGCGCTCGTCTCGCTTCGGCCGGTTCCGGCCAGCCGCTAGTCTATGATGTAAGTTTACGCTATATTATGTTTATGCTCCGAGTACATATTTTATGGGTGGATAATGGATTTTTAGTTTTACTGTTTATAGCTCAAATGTTATGTAAGATTTATGTCGAATTTGAATTTGATATTTTCGTAATCGCGTGATCGCTTAATGATGATGGACTGAGACCTCGATTGAAAGTATTGAGAACTGTTTTGGAGTGAGATGCCAACCGTGAATGTGTTTAATACGTAGTCGGATGTTGAATGAAGACGATTTTATATTTTACTATTATAAAGGGTTACACAGAATCGAAACATCTAAAAACTAACTTTCAACTTTTGATATTTTTACTATAGTAGTTCCAATCATTTATTTTCTCGATGGCAGATCTAGTTTGATAGTTATAATGTTGTGACCGAATAAGTGATCAGTAGATACAATATCGATCCAATTTTAAAAATATTAAATAAAAATAACTGTCATTATAATTATTTCTTTTCATTGTCGATTACCTATATATACATACTTATATTACTTATATTATAAAGAGGAAAGCTTTGTATGTTTGTAATGACAAAAATTATTTCACCATTAGAATGCTACATTATTCCTGAGTAACAAAGGCTATTTTTCATCCCGGGAAAAAATTACAACGCGTACAAAGTCGCGGGAACAAATCTGGTTCAATATATACAAAATTGTCATAGAATGTAACTTTATTAAAACGTTTATTATTTATCGTACTTTAAAAAAATATTACTACATATATGGACTCAATTAGTCTTAGATGAATATTATATGGGATCAAGGAAAAAAATTAGGCGGTTGTCGTATTTTTTATACCTCTCATTTGAAAGTTATTTTTTGCGTAACTAAACGCAGTTACATTCTACAGGAGCTGTCATTGAGAAAATAAATGATTGGAAATACTATACTTTCTATGGAAAGGAACGCATATATTTGAAAAAGATACCTACGAGCAATCACTTGAGATTCAAACTCCTAGCTGGATTTGGAATTGAAAAAATTAAGATATTTTTCAATTCCATCACAAAGTCTGAAAACGCCTAGGAGCAGAAGAGGACGCAACAATTGTATTGCTTCAATATATTCGATGTCATCTGTGTAGCCCAATATTCGTGCATTTCTTAAAAAGCTTTGTGTAACTATCATATTTTATACGGAAGAATTTAGTTTTTCTGTCGTTTTGCTTGTATTAAGTATTAGTAAGTCATACCATTCGACCTTTTCCTACATGATAAGCTTGAAGACATCTGACGAAGGTCTACCCATAGTGAAATGGTGAATGGAGAGAATATTTTTCTTATTTCATATTATTAGTGGATTAAAACACAAAGTTAACTATAACTAATTATTATGCTGAGATAGTTACTGAATATTTATTATGACTTTTTAAATAATGACGCTTTTTTCTTTGCCTGGTTTTCGATACGTAAAAGCGTCGGATTTGACAAATGCCTATAAATTCGTAGCGTCGATAGAATGGTGTTAGCACAAGTGACCGTTGCTCGCTTTGTCTGGTAATCGCATGTTTTTTAAAATCACATCTGTGAAAATACCACTCGATTTTATCTTAATTCGAAATACTTATGTGCAAGAAGTATAAACAAGAGTAAAAAAATAGCCGTGATATCCTTGTGATTTGACCGCACCGCTGAAGTTTTCGGAATTTATGTCCGAAATTACATTTGAAATTTACCACAAGTGACAGAAAACGTGATGAGGAAACTTGCACACCTGTGAAGCTTTTCAATGGTGTGTGTGAAGTTCCCAATCTGCAAGCCCTCTCATTCAGAGAGGGGGCCAGTGCTCAGCGCACATAGGGGTGAAATCCAAATTTAGGCGGCCATAATTATTTTGTCGCTCCAATGTAATAAAAATACATTATTGTTTATTTTTAAAGTCGACAAACATATAAGAATAGTCATTTTCATAAAAAAAACTACAAAATGATATAAAAAATTGTATATTTCATACAAAAGTTAAATTAAGCAGTATAATAGTTATTAATAAAAAATAAATATTCAGTTTCCTTATTCTCCACCTTCATCGGAAGATAATTCTTCAGCGGAACCTTCATTTTGTGTGGGTCCAGCAGAAATAAGCAGTTCTAACGCTTCTTTGCTATGCTGGGTGGATCGGTTTTGAGGTTTCGGCCTTGTATTAGACATATAGGGATCCGAACTAAGCAGTAACCTATTTAATACGTCCATATTGCACTCCTTTCTGGAAAACTTTCGTGCAAAATGTTGTCGGTATTCCCGGAAGTGCTTATTATGTGCCTCTGCCGCCTCTTCGGATAATAAACCAATTGGTAAAAGGGCTTTTTGCATCACAGTTGCACCATGGATCAAAATCTTGTGCATTGTAGGAGTCATCGGATGCCAAGAATACAATTCCACATACAGTTATCGACTTTATAGCCACTGGTTATTACCTCCAATTTCTTGCCCCTGCATTTTCTCAAATAGAAATTTTCGGGTTACTACTCGAGCTTCTGCAACTCCCTCTGATCCTAAAACATGAAAAAACGATTAAAACTGCATAATAAACAAAATGAAAAAATTCGAGATTTTTGCATCATGGCTTTCAATAGTCTCTAAAAAGTAAAAGCACGGGAGAGCACACCTAAAACTACTGCATTTACCTAATATAAAGACCCCACTTTATGATAAAACTAATATCTTTGCTTGGACGCGATTGGAAATATAACAAAAACCTTTTTTAATTTCTAACTCGTGGTATTTTTATCACCATTTTTGATGCTGTTTTCTATCTTAAAAAGTAATAAGAATTATTCAAAATATGTACATGCAACTTAATGAAAAATATGCTCTCTTACCTGTAGTATCCAAATCCATCACGACTTTTTTCAATATATTAACACACAAAAAAAAACTGAGCTTCAAACAAAATGCTTTTTCACGAATGCCTAGAATAAATTGTGCACTTGGGATGACTATCAAGTTCCGATTGACGTAGCGATGAAAGTACTTAAATAAGGGCTAGGGAGGGGGTTGTTTATGGTTCTAGGACTATTCAACCTTATCAGGAAGGTATTATTGTTCAAGTAGGATTAACTTTTGAAAAACGATTTATGGCCGCCTAAATTTGGATTTCATCCCTATGTGCAGCGGTAAGACATATTAAAGCGAAGATCAAACAGAATAAGTGGAACAGTAGAAAATCACAGCTCTATACTGCTTTAAACTTTCGTGATTTTCACTCATAATTATTTACTAAACGAGACTTATCACGCAAACTATATTTACTTCAACTTTTCGGCCACATTGCAGCAGCCGTGGTCACGAGTTGAGAATTAGTCACAGCTCTGTTTTTTTAAAACTAGTCAAATGTATAATTTGGGCTAAAGGTTTGCAACAGTACACAGATTATTACCACTTTCGAATGATATTTTCACGGATGTGATTTCAAAAATCAGCTCAGACCGGTATGACAGATGCCTAAGCGCTCGGATAGTCTTGTCATGACTAGCTTTGTCTCATTCTTCCTCTATTAGTCTGTTGAAAAAATAGAGCAAGACAATAAAAGAGTGAGACAAACGTAAAGATGGTGCTCCGAATAAAGACAAAAGACAAACTTAAATACTATCAAATTCTTGTATTATAAAACCGAATAAAAAACTTATACAAGTGCCATAATTATTGAGATCTATGATATACGAATGAAACGTACAACGGCAAATGAAGAACGCTAGGAGCTGTTAGAGCAGGCTAGTATGTATTATATTAGTTACTATATAAAAAAAGGTTTCCTATTATACTATGAAATACATGTTGACCGCGGGGAGAGGAATTGCTTTGTACTAACGAACGAAATAGAACTGATAAGGTACGATTATGAACTCTGTTACTTCACGATTTCGCAGTTCTATCCTCCTGAGGCCCACGAAAATATTGTTTCAATGAACTTTAAACTTTATGTCACTTATGAGTGAGTTCGATGTCACATTAGAATTAAGGGGGTGATCCATTGGCGAGCAAAAGCGCCGGTACGCCAACGAACTCGCAAGCCAAAGGTCTAAACCGCCAATGGAGCACTTAAAAATCTGCGGACTTTAGAATTTCAAGTATGCATAAAGAGCCAGCGAGCAAATCCGACGGTGTTTAACCCTTCGTATGCCTTGTACCGGATCCGTACCCAATTTAAGGCATTCTTTTTGTATTTTTTTTTTTAAATCTGTATCATTGGATTTGTATGAAACTGTTGAGACTAGAATGCACGACTTTTTTTTTTTACTTCCGGCATACGAAAGGTTAAGTCCGCAAATGGATCACCCCCTTTAGTCCTTTATATAAGGCCGGGGCCGCACTGGTAAGGCGACCGGCGGCGCGACGCGACGGCGACTAAATCAAACATAGTTCGAGTTATGTGAGCGGCCGATATCGAACTCACTCAAAAGTGACAAAGTTTAAAGTTCATTGAAACAAAATTTTCGTAGGCCTCAGGAGGCTATGGGACAATTTCTTTTAGCCGGTGCTTGTCAGTTTACTGCTTCGTGTAATTTTAACGTAATTAAAATCGTTTTAAAATTAATTTGGAAATTGAATCGATGGTGCGCTATGCGTCGCCTATCAACCCGGCGATTTTCCCACACCTTACGATGCTTCTGCTCGGAATTGGGATATTCTTCGCGGCTTGGTTTTTCGTCTACGAAGTCACGGGCACCAAAGCCTCCCGGGACCTATTCAATGAACTCCTGCTGTCCCTTGTAACTGCTCTGTTCTCTGGATTCGAAATTCTGTTCTTGCTCCTTTGGGTGGTAATCT
This sequence comes from Archips xylosteana, assembly GCA_947563465.1. Classification (NCBI taxonomy): domain Eukaryota; kingdom Metazoa; phylum Arthropoda; class Insecta; order Lepidoptera; family Tortricidae; genus Archips; species Archips xylosteana. The sequence goes on from OX387344.1 coordinate 5,281,745, forward strand.
ATGTGTGATACACAACAAGATTTAGCTATTAAGTATATATTATAATGCACCATTCCTGGGAGAAGTGGGAGAGTGATTGTGACAGACAGAGTACCCACTCTGTTAGTTTTATATTTTAAGAATTAAAAATTGGGTCCTACTCCCGATTGTGACTGTGATCGTCATATTTGGAGCCTAGTTAGTTACGCATTGAAAATTAGTCTGTTTCACCATCCATTGATCAAATTTATTTGACGGATAAATGTGATGCCGTCTCTGTTTGTTTTGTTCGAATAGACGGAGACGGCATCACATTCATCTGTCAGTTAAAATTAATCAATGGGTGGTGAAACAGCCCCTAAAGCTAGCGACTGCGGGAGAGAAGGCCACCAAAGGGGCCACACATCCCCCGTTGGATTAGTAGTAGTACATGTGTGAACAGAGCTTTATTCAACAATGTGTAAAAGTTCTAGTTTTCTATTCGAACTACTTTGAAATACCTAATTTGAAAAAAAAAAACAAAATACAATTTCCAAATTGAATGAAATGCGCCAGATTATGAAAGAAATCAATTCCTTTCCCCGTACAAATGGCGACACCCTTAAGGATGCACATTCATCAGAGCTGTGCGAGGTAGGTTGTGTGTGAAGAAAAAATCGCCAATAGGATTGTTTGATTTATCTAGCCTCACTCACAATCAGCACAACTTTCCAATAGGTGTTTTTTTCTCGCGCGCCTATTAGTTATCACGCAGAGTTCTTGTGGATGCGCAACATAGTGACCATTCACTTGACAGGTCAGTTCAGGGCTACGACGAAATTCGAATTTCGTATCGTGCCGTCCTTTGCACTCTTTGTGTTACATACTATAAGGGTATGCGCGCACGGGTAACTTAGTCGCAAGGCGATTTATTTGTGTTATGTGAATTTGTATCCCGGGAGTCGCGGTACTACGTGTGCGCACTTCCATACTAACCCATAGACTTGATAAAATAGTCGCCGAGGCAAAAGTTGCTCGTGTGCACATACCCTAAGCGTGAACGGAGCGGCATGATACTAAGTTGAAAAATCGAATTTCGTAGTTTAAGGCCAGTGCGCGGCCTGTCGTTCCCACGTGGTCCATCTCACGCAGACACCACAAGTACTTTTACATTGTTATTTGTTTGTTGCTTATTTTGAGGTATTTTTAATAATAAAATGAAATAAACATATCGGCAGGATATTTTATTCAAAACCTCCTAAGATTTCCAAAACCTTAAACAGTAACTAACTAATTTCTTAGTCGAACTACAATACTCGACTGATGTACAGTTTGACGCCGACCGCAACCACTGCGGGCCGCGTAAAGCAATAACAATATAAAAATAAGTTTTGTATAAATAAGTACATTCAACTTAATATTTTAGCATGTTGGTCCATAGAGAAAAACAACCTACTGCGGAAAACCATTACATAAGTTATTAGATTTTGAAGTGTCTTGATCCATTTACTTCATAGAATGCTACTGCTTCTACTTCAGATTACAGTCATGGCTTTTGTGGTCTCATGAAAGCTATAAATAAAGACATTTCAAAATCTGACTAGGTACTAGTCCTACAGAGATATTACTCTATATCTGTTATCTAAATGACAATGACTAAGTCCTTGTATCTCAATGCCAAAGTAACAAGCTTTTTCGGCCAAATTGTAGCATTTAAAATGTGACTGGCGGGCCTTGAATAAGGATAAGGATAACCTTTTACTTTTTATTTGAAGCAAATCGTCGCTACTTAAAAAAAAAGTCGCATCTCAAAATTGACAATCTTCCCGAGTGAACTTTATACTGTTAACTTTAGAGTTCACGAAATGCTTCATACATTTGGACAATCTTAAATGAAGCATTTACATCAAATATTGGAAGTAAAAGCTTGAATACTTTTCTTTATTCACACAGCCCATTAAGGGTGAACCTGACCAGATTACACGGGCATTAAAATATTGAGTTAAATTAAAACAAATCATTGCAATAACATATTCAAATGAAAAACTGACTTGTTTATTAGTTACAGGTACATTTTGGTTATATAAGACAGGAAATTGGTATTTTTCATATACTTCATTATATTACACCAGCGAACAGGCAAGTACAAAGATATGTAGGTATGTATCAATTTCTGTACCTCATTTCATAGTTTTTTTTTTTATTATTGAAAACTGCCAGCGATTGACTTCTTATTTTATCTGATGATCATGTACAGATGAGGCTGTAGATGTAGCTTATCGGTTCAGTAACAGCCTGCCTTTGAAGTAAGATATAAAAATATGCACTTACATATCTTTGTCTTGATCAGGGTTTTATCTAATACATACCAGTAGGTAATTAATGAAGTTGGGCGCAACACGACCGTTTCTAATTTTTTAACTCATTTTTTTGTGTAAACCGAAACAGTTTAAAGAAACAAAGTAACTAACTGCGCGCCGTGCCAGCCCTGCGTATAAACAAGCTAGTGTAACAACTAAGCTTAATACGACTAACCGTTAAGCCTATGACGTCATGTCTTCTCAAGACAGGCATAGGAGCCATACATATCGATACCGGAAATCTCAAATGGCGTAAAGGACAAATTGCGAAAATGCGAAAATGAGTCTTAAATGCCATCGTCTACAGCTTTTTTTCCCTATCGCATTTTTGTCCTTTACGCCATTTGAGATTTCCGGTATCGATATTTTTTGCTTGCGTCTCCTGAGGACATGGCAAAAGTTAAGGGCCAATAATTTTTAGTCTAGTCTACATCGGCGTGAGGGACGCCTGGCCTATTTAAATAAATGGGTGGATCAACTATTTCTTGTTGTTATTCTGTCCCGTCAGCGAGGGGGCAAAAGTAGTACAGTTTGATTAGAAGAAATTAGATGACCAATTGGGATGCACCAAAAAAAATAACATAGTTTTTATATTTTTTTGGAAAGAATGAGATATTTTAAGATACCATTTTCATCGATTTTGAATTTGGTTGAGTATTTAATTTTTTATATTTTTTTTAAGAAATACGTTGTATGACGTCACAGTGAGAGAGCCACGTTCCATTGCCTAGAAAAATTCAAGTCGTGCATAACATAATCTGTGGCACTGATTTGTCTTGTCACTAATAGCATGGCTTAGGGTCCTAAATGAACCAATGACAAATAGTTTTATTTATTTCTCTTCTTTTAGCTTCGATTATTCCTTTTTGTTTAATGGTGTGATAGTAAATAGATATTTTTTATTAAAATCTGATATTTAAATTCTTTTATATTTACTTGCAACGTAGCAATTTAATAATTAAATTTGTAAAAATACATTGGAAATACTCGTATACATTTTGGACTTTACGATAAATGACAACTGTTTAAAGCCAGGTGCGCATCATGTGATGAAAGTTCTGTCTTTGTTACTCTTTGCTATTATAAGCAGGACAGCAACATTTCAAACTGTCAATTTGCTTTAGAGTGTAGACCTTCTTTATATCTGCCTCTGTGATGATTCACTGCAGGGGTCAAATGAAGGTCATTTTTTAAAATTTCTTTCTTTAATTCAGTTTACTATATTTTTCAAATCTGATTTCTGAAAACGCTTCACAAAGCCTATTTCTCCAAACGGTTTTCGATTTATTATACGTTGTCAAAAATTGGGACATCCCAATTGTAGCAGGGCTTTGAAACTACCACAAAAATGCATGTTTGGCCAATTTTACGGTTTAAAGAGTTACTCAGGAGACCGTCACTATAGCAACGAGTGACAAAGAAAAGTTGATCGACCCAAATAAGTCTGCAGACTCGGCGTCGCTAATTTTGTCCACAGGAGAGAAAACTTTCGTCCTTACGCTCTGTATGACCATAGACAATCACCGCATTGGAAAGAGTACCGTGTACGTACGGGAAATAAATCACGACCGAGTGACAAGGCAGAAAAGCTTCTTATCATTTATTCTAACACACTCACTCTAATAAGGCATTATTACTGTTAACGAAGAAAACTTCAATAATAAAAACAACACGGGACCACCGTCGAACTATCACTTCATTGGTCTTTTTTAAAGTGAAACTCCTTATTTTAATAGACCAATAATGAGACTTCAACTCGAGGTTGTCTCGAAAATGCCCCGGTTCAATTAATACAATATGTAAATGCTGAAACAACTAACAAATAAGCAATAAACATTAGTAACTAGGTTCACAAATCCTCATTTGAAACATCACGTCATAAAATTGTGCTCGATTAATTCCTATACTGTAAGCTTACAAGCTACGTATAAATAAACTGGATAAACAATTAAAAATAATCAGGAACATTTAAAAATCATACCTAAACCTACGCTCAATTTAAATATATTTCTATATATGACTAGGTGTGAATTCCTTATGGCACATTTACATTGACATCTTAGTTCCCGAAATAATAGTTTAATCGGAATACAAAATAAAATGCTCTGCGTATTTATAATATCTATAGTTAAATAATATTCGATAAATAAACTTGGAAGACTATTACTAAGTGGAATGTAAAATAAAGAAACATGAGGTTCATAATCATTCATTTCTGTATAAATAATTTGAGATATCGTGTGAGTAGTAACCACTCCGACTCAAAGGCCACCACAAACCGAAGCGCGGGGCGCCGATGGAACGTGCCCAGCGCGTTCTATAACACTGAAGGATTTGCCACACTGGATGCGTTCTGCGGTCAATGCAGACAACCAGTGGTCCGCAGAAGCCAAAATATGGTCCGCAAATGATTTTAAATTTCTTTTTATGTAATTTCCTATTGAGTTTTTTTTTATTAAAGTTTCAGTTTGAATGCAGACCAGTTCATACATAATGCGGGCTGCGTTCAATTTGACCTGACCGCGACCACAGAACGCATCCAGTGTGGCAAATCCTTGAATCATATATACGGTGACCATACCGGCAGGGCGGCGCAGCGTATATGATTCAGTGTTATACAACGCGCTGCGGTCTGTGGTGGACTTGAGCGTACGACGCGGTCGTGGGTGAAAGTTGGACTTAAGATAGTTCTACTTCATAAACCATACATTATTTTTGTGTTAGTAATAGTTAATATTGTACATACAATAGCTGTGATATTAGATAAACGACCGGATAGCCCAGTGGTCAGATATTATGTATGAAAAACACGAATATTTGTTCTCGTGTCTGGGGTTTTTAATATTTTATCGATGAATTTATCTGTCTATTTAATTACGTTTAACCGTTGCCTAGTACCCCTAACACAAGCTTTGCTTTGGAACTACATTTATTGGTGGCAAGTCCCATGATATTTATTATTAAATGTATATTTATTTGTTTATTTTTGAAATATGAAACCAACTTTAGCGCTAACTTTAATCCTAAATTAAATACTTAGGCTGAATTGTTTTAATGAATAATTTAAAAAAAAATTAATAAACGCGTACTTACTACCACAGATAATGTATCTACAACATTAATCATTTTTAACACGAAAATAATTTAATGCTTATGAAGCGAAAAGCTTTGTCTATTCGTGATCCGCGCTACATCCTTCGCTCAGTGCCAATTAAATAGACAAGTCGAGTAAAAATCATTCATCCATCTTGCACTTAACAATTCCTTCTCGGTCGGACAAAGGACTGAAGCCAGCTTCAGCCACTTAATCTAACATTTTACAGAAGAACGTGCGTGTTTACTAGAGATTCTAAGTCTGCAACTAAAATCACTCTTTGAAATTAATTGATAATGCTTATGCCTATAGCGTGTCATATTTACACAAAAAAAATGGCGTTACACCCGTCAGACTGACAAAAAAGACTCAGATAGAGGATGTAGCTGGACATTTTCAAAATGTGTACCCTCTACTTTTCTTCTGGGGTTTCTTATTAAAAATCACGAGTAGTATTCATTTTCAGAAAGAAAAAGTATACTTATATGACGTTTTTTTCATAAATTGATACAAAAAAGGTGTACTTATGGATAATTAGGCAAATTTTTTTTAATCATCTAAATCAATAGCGCTCTTGATTCTAAGTAAGGAAACCCCAAAATTTCTGTATTTTTATTTTAATCAGCAACATTGGTACTATTTGGGACAAACGAGACTGGAACGCAGTTTTTTCTTTTTTTTTATTCACGACGTCCGAAGCGTCAAAAAAAATAAAGAGGACACTTTTTTATCAATAGCACTCTTGATTCTAAGTAAGGAAACCCCACAAATTTTGTATTTTTATTTTAATCTGTAACATTGGTACTATTTGGGACACACGAGATTGGAACACAGGTTTTTTTTGTAATTCACGGCGTCCGATGGGTTAAAAAAAATAAAGGTTACTTTTTTTTTGAAAATACCCAGCTTTAACTTAGTACTGCGTATCTTTCTGAGGGTCTCACAGCTATGAGATTGTGCTTAGAGTTATAATTGTGCTAAGTTTAAGATTAATTAGTTGTACTGTAAAAAAGCGTATAGCGGTGACCTAACCTATAGTTTGCGAGTCTATAAGATTTGAAACAAACTTAGTCTCTTAAATGCCTATTTAAGTACTAGGAAAACTATCAAAACGTGTCTGAAAAATTTGACACAGTGGAATCGTAGTCCCTCACACCAGACTTGTAGCCTCAGTAGGCACATAGTGCGCGAACCAGGCATTTAACTTTTATAATAGTAGATACAAGAGAACCAGGTTAACTGCAGAACTGTAACAACATTTCGCACCAATTTACTTTTAAAGTAATATACAGCAGGGGTACGAAAAGGTTCGTCACCTTAATTCGAAGTTTGCTTACACGACAAACACTGTCAATTATATTTGATTGGAACTCTTATGAAGTTGTTTATTTGACTAGATCATTTAAAAGGTATGATGAGGGAAGAAGGGTTACGGATTAGCCCGAAACATGTCGCGTTAAACTCGTTTAAAGACGCGAGTAATCCGTATTTTTCCACTAAAAAGGTTTGATGTTGAAATGAATGTAGATATAAGTCAGAGGTGTATTCTATTTTCGCCCTTATTATCATAACGAGTAAGTGTAATTTTAATTGCACTTGCCTACGTAATGTTAGTACTTTGGTTTCGGAAGGTAATTCCCCTAAGGCCATTTGCTATTGGTAACTGACTGACTTTATAAAGGAATGAATTTAATAACTGACGAAAGTTTTCGTACCCCAACTGTATGTCTGCTACTTACTCAAAAGAAAGTAGTCACCATTTGAGTTTCATTGGTAAAATGGGAATACAAATAGGTAAATATGATTTTGTTCTAACATTTTTTGTCTGAAATTGGGTTTTATTAATACAGAATAAATACAATGCATACACTTTTAGTTGCATTTAATGTATTCAGATAAAAACGAAGATGTATTTTTTATTTTCATTTTACCAATAAAACTGAAGGGGATCCTTATTTTGTTTTGAATAGTAACCAGCTATATGTTTACAGTAATGCAGTTAGTTCCAGTATCACCAGAAGACCGCTTACATCGTTAATTTTTGACACACATTTAATTCATCGTTCAAATAGCTCGTCGCGCACTATATACATATTGAGAATCATCGTTGATCTGCTAAACTTTCAGCTTGATGCAGTACCCAATTGTTATCTTAAGAAGAAATTGTTATATTGAAAAGCGTGGTTGTCATGGATTATTTAGTTTTCTTTTGATTATGGATAAGCTTCAACGTTTAAGTTCAGTATATACCTAATTAGTCAACTTTATAATTGTATTAGCTCCTACATAATTTTGCGCTATTTTCACAGGTCACCTTTGATCACCAAATTAATGGCATACCTAGAGATCTCACTGAACTAGAGTCAAAGTAATCTCAAAACAGTAAGACGTAACAGACCAGCAACGACTACCTGCGATTGGTGGTACGGCGAGCATTTTCTCTGTTCAAGGTTACCGGTTACCTGTCGTCACAAACATGCACAATAGGATAGAGAGAGAGAGAATATGCTCGCCAAGCCGCTGATCGCTCGTAATCGTGACCGAGCCTCAATGAAAATAAGTCTGTTAAGTTTGCCTGAAAGTGCCCGTTGCTTCTGCCAAGACCTTAACCCTTTATAAGGCCCCAATTATTGGAGCATACTGCCAGAGAATCGAAAGCAGCTGTCGAATGCGTACCTGATAAAGGATATTTTTAAAGCTAGTCGTATTTTCAATAATTGCAATGGAAATTGTGACGTATAGTGTAATCAATAAGGTTGAAATTCCAACTCAATGCATTTGGTCGCTAAATCGCCACTGCCTTCTAAAGGGTTAAGGTCAATACCGCTAGGCATTTCAAGCGTAAAAAATACCATACCGATTATCCGCCTCGGGCTTCGGGCTCGACTCTTATGACACAAAACAGGTACCAAAATCAAAACAACTCTACCACTTTCCTCTTGAGGTACTCTTTGAGCGGCGCGTAGTAGTGGTGGCGGAGGGAGACCAGTTCCGGCTTGCGTTTGAGGGGGCGGAGGGGGGGCCAGTCCGTTTCGAACAAGACCAGGGCAGCTAGTGCTAAGGAGAGCCACACGAAGATGAAGGAAGGTACGAACGCGCGGAGCAGAGAGAAGGGCCTCGGCGGGGGCTGCAAGGCGGGCGGGGGGGCGCGCCACTCCTCCCCCGGGACCGTGGTCGCGGCCGTCCCCCCGGACTCCGACGACGAAGGGGAACACGAGTCGCGGACCACGTAGTCTGATGGCCCGCACGATACTGTTAAAACATAGAAGCGATTTAGAATACGTCTCGTGTAGCTACAAACAAATCAGTTGTCGTCATTACCGTAGCGTAATAATTTTGGTAACAGGTCATTTTGGTACAAATGGTAATAATGGGCGCATTTCATCGTCTTGGTGCTAACTGTTTATGAACAGACGAATTTTAGGGTGGGAGGTCCTCTGCATAGCAGGTGCCTCGTCTAGTCGGTGGATATTTTACGCAATGTCATTAAATCATTACGTCATGTGGTAGGGACAAGTACAAAAATTATGTATCGATTTAATCCTCTCATAATTATAACCCCATACCTTAATTCGACGACATAAGAGCTATGGGACATATTTATGAACAAGTTGTATGCACCCATATTTTTACACAAATTGCCATCTGATTTAAAAGTACATTTATTTTGCAAAAAATAAATTGTGGTGCACTGGATGGTAATTAGAGCATAAAATGTGCTCAAAAATACGGGAACAACAACTCTGGTTTCAATAATATACACGTTATAGCATTTCTGATGGCGACTGTACGACAAATTATAACATAGAAAACACCAAGCTCCACAACCTTTTCATATAAAATCCACATCCCTGTTCAACATAGCAAAACAAGCACTATTAAAAAACACCTTTGTCTAATACATGGACTGCATCGTTTTGAACACCACCACAAGAACAACACAAAGAATGTAACTAAATACTTTCGACTCACCTATTCTCACATTTTGAATCTCAATTTGGACATAAGCAAATAACTCCCTTTATTTTAAAAAGTTTATTACTACACCATAATCTAAAAATACAAAATGTCATGATTTCAATAAAAGTACAAAAAGTACTGTGTTATCCTTAAAGCAATGTTTTCTTGAGCAAATAGTTTAGGTATATTTTATTAAGGGGTGAGTCCCCAAAAAACGCTTGAAAGATGTTTGCGGTTTGCAATAATGCCACGAAATTCACCATATATTTAATACTACAAAAATTATTTTAGAAACTTAATAGATGTATCTACAGCTTCACCGCGCTACATTTGTAAAATAATAACTAATTTCCGAGAAATAAAATCCCAAAGTCTTTCAAAAACATCGAAATCGTCATTTTCTATTTACGCTTTTTAGATAATAATGAAACAAATTCATGAAAATCTCTTTGGTTGAATCGTAACACAAAAGTATGAAAAATATTATCACCGTTTCATTTTAGGCTAAATATAATCTCTATAATGATAATATGCATCTAAACATTATCTATTTTTTACGCAAAAATGTTTGCCGTTTTACATACTTTTTACTATGGAGCGAACATTTCCCGTAATTCGATTTTTAAATAGCGATCGCGGCCGAAAAATATTCAGTGCTGTCAAGGAATCCAACGAGAGAGCACGCTCCGTTTGTAGCCGCGCACGCACACACTCGCACAAAATACTACTCCTGTGGTAGGGTTAGGGTGGATCCCGACTGTTCGATTTCAGCTGTCAAAGAGGTCAGACTTTTACTAAGGTAAGTAAGTTTTCTTAATAATTACAAGCTTTTATTTGTAATTATTGCAATCGTCGTATATAATTATGTGTGTTTTTAACACGTTTTTACAAGCTTTTTTTTAAATTGCCCTGTTAGTTTAGGCCAAATCTTGTAAGCTTTATTTAACCCGCTTCTAGTGGTCGGATCGACTTGAAATTTGGTATGTGTAAAAAAAACGAAAAATTAAAAATAAGTTTGTAACAGAATGTCTTGTGCCATCTTCTTTACTAATGTCCTTTTTGTCGATAGGAAAGTTCTTTGGTCTTTGTCAAACTCACATTGCACCTGATTGATTATAAGAATATTGTTAAATCTTATATCTTTTTACTATTTATTTGATGTCTGTATCAAGACAATGTCAACTTTTTAATTAAATGCGTGTTGTACTTCATAAACAATCGAATCGTCTCGCACGCAGGTTAGACGACTTCCAGCCTCCTGAACAAGTAGGATTCTGAAAGGGCTTTAGCACCGTAGACCACATACATGCGTTGCAGCAGGTTATACAGAAAACTGAGGAGTTTAAACGCCCCCTTCGCCTGACATTTATAGACTATGAGAAAACCTTCGATTCGATCGAGACTTGGGCTGCACTGCAGTCCTCCAACGGTGCCAAGTAGACTACTGGTACAGTACATTACATCGAAGTGATGAAGTGTCTATATAATAGCGCCACAATGTCCGTCCGACTTCAGGACCAGATGTCGAAGCGTATTCAATTGCAGCGGGGAGTCAGACAAGGAGATGTTATTTTTCCAAAACTGTTCACCGCTGCACTGGAGCTGAAGGATGCTTTCAAGACTCCTGATAGGGAAGGGCGAGGCATCAATGTAAATGGTGAAATACATCACTCACCTTCGACCTAAGTGCGATGCTTTCTAACCTCGGGACGATCTCCGAGCGAGTTGGACTTTAATTGAATATAGAAAAGACGAAGGTCATGTCGAACGCCCATGTTGTACCATTTCCCGTCATAATTTGTTGACGCTCGAAGTTGTTGACGACTATAACTATTTGGGATATAAGTACAATCCAATTAGTGGGTTTAACTTCGAGAAAGAGGTCAATCGACGAATTAGACTCAGCTGGGCAGCGTTAGGGAAGCTTTGCAATATCTTGTCAGCTAATACACCGCAATGTCTCAAGTCAAAAGTCTTTGACCAGTCTGTGTTGCCAGTGCTGACTTATGGCACTGAGACGTGGCCGCTAATGATGGGCCTCATAAGAAAACTCAAAGTCACTCTGAGGGCGATGAAGAGGGCTATGCTCGGAGTTTCTCTGCGGGATCGCATTAGAAATTATAAAATCCGCGCAAGAACTAAAGTCACCGACATAGCTCGAAGAATCTCCAGACTCAAGTGGCAATTGGCAGGGCACATCACTCGTAGAACTGATGGCCGATGGGAAAAAAAAAGTTTCACAAGTGGCGTCCATGGACCGGAAGACGCAGTGAGGTAGGCCTCCAACAAGATGGAAGACGACCTGTTTATGGTTGCGGGATCGGGTTGGATGCGGATGGCACGGGACCAATCTGTTTAGCGAACCTTGGGGAGGCCTATGTTTAGCAGTGGACGTCTTTCGGCTGAAATGATGATGATGATGATGACTTGACAACAACTGCGCACTATATCTCCTCTACGAGATTTGGAATTGGAATTGTAAATACACGGACAGGTCAACAATAATTTATTGAATCAGGCGTTACCTTTCGGAGGTCCATATCAATGAATTGAAACAACTTCTTTGCTCACCCGCGACCTTATAATAATTACGTTTATGCAAAAAATACGTGTTCATGCAGTTCCTCCACCTCCACACTATACGAACACACACAAATCACATAAACCCAATTATCACCACCACTAAACTACACGAGCTCTAGTTGAGTTTCGAACTCAACCAGAGCTCATCTTCAGAGTAAGTATCGCAACCGTTTACTAAGCTGCATAAGCATATACATTTATTTTGCTTTTCTTGCATAAACGTAAGTATCATAAGGTCGCGGGTCAGCAATGTAATTCTTTCAGTTTTTTTTAGGTCAACAATAATAGTAATTTTGAATAAAGACATTTTCGATGTTTATATTTTTTTGATGTTATTAAAGTTCTGATTATTAATAAAAAGATCCTTTAATAATGTAAAATCGTTTTATTTGTACTTACACCAAGTTTGAATATCGAAAGTCATCAAAATAATGTAGATTACATTTGTACAAAATCGGAAGGCGACTCTTTAATGTTCCCTTGTAAGTACATACACTGGGACTCCACCCTTAGCTAACGGCTGTATAGCGTATCACGCAAAATGGTTCTGTGTAAGTGAAAACTGTCAATGTGCGTACGAAAAATAAATTCTCAAGGTCAGGGAACTCACTCTTAACAAAATCAATTGAAGTAAACCAAACCTTACTCGAGTAACATAAAAATTCCATCTTGTCTTGCTATTTATGTATTATGAAACCAATTAAAATTAAGACAACAATTCCAAGATACACAGACACAGTACCCTACATACATACTTACATAAGGGGTAATCAATCACATTACCCTCTTTCTAGAACCATCCCAAGATAAACAAAAACATCAGCAAAGTGTGGAAGATTGTCTGGAGACTTCAAGCCTTGGCTCCGAGGTCAGTTGATCGCCATCAGATTGTTTAATCCAATTGTATTGTATTGTTATTGTGGTGGTGACCGCTACAACGATAACACGAAGGTTTTATTAAATACAATTGCGATGTTATGTTTACAGGGCAGATAAAACAGGGTAGTGTGGCAGGGCAGGGCAGGGTAAATCAAGCAATCAATTGTGTTTCATATATTTTCTAAGGTTACTGTTTACGGATGATGCTTCGGAGAGAAGCGAAACACGTGTCCGGGATTTTGTTTGTGGTTTTGGTGGTGGGTGGTTCTCATGGTTGTGGGTTTAGTTAAGTTTGCGTTGGTTATTTTCGTTTTTTACGCGGAGGGAAGGCGGGAACATTTGCATGAAAAAGCATTTTTTTTTTCAACGCAAACGTAGCTGTTTCGTACGACTTGGCCTCACTACTTGGCGGAGGAGCAAGATAGGTAATCCATTTATTTTAACATGGATCTCCGCAAAGTAACGCCTGAATCTATACAGTATTTGTTTTAACTTTTCGGTTATAACTATAAGTACCAAAGTTGAGTTTTTCATGACCACGTTTAGAGGTTGCTCGGATTTACAAGTAAAATTATTTACGTAATCGCCAAATACCTACAACGTTCAATTTAGAAATTATAACAAGCGCGATCCATTGCCGCTTATTTGACATCAGTATATTAAAAATTACTGCTTCCAAAAAACATCTGGTTATTTAGAATGCCCAAAATCAAAATTGTCAAATCAGAGCAACCAATAAATATTGTTAGAAGTCGACGGCGGGCCCGGCCAGTAGGCCTTCGTTGCACATTTCGGGCTACCATACCCCCCTCTTACCAGGCTTGTCAGCAGGCCTGAGGTCCTGCGGCGCGAGTGCGATGTCGACGGCGGGCTCGGCCAATAAGCAAGCGCCGTTGCACATCTCGGCGCCCCCCATACCCCCCTCTTACCAGGCTTGTCAGCAGGCCTCAGGTCTTGCGGCGCGAGTGCGATGTCAACGGCAGGCCCGGCCAATAAGCAAGCGCCGTTGCACATCTCGGCGCCCCCCATACCCCCGCTCTCCTCCAGCGGCGCGCTGTGCGTCGACCGCGGTAGGCTGCTGTAACCTGCAATACGGACACACCATTGGGTGCCAACGGAATTGTGACTCCGCTGTCTGTCGTTCGTTTCGTTTCGTTCGTTTAATTCAATAACTTGGCCGCTCTTCAATAACTGGCCCCCTCATACTGAAAATGAACTCTGTTCCCCTACAAACAGAATTCAATTTAGTATAACGTGGCCAGTTATTGAAGGGGTATGTATTACAATACCGAAGTACGAAAGACCGAATGTATTAAAACATCGAATGGGTCAAAAGACCGACACGATTTTTTTCTGAAACCGTTAACTTTTTAAGATTGTTATAAAACAAACCTAACCTAACCTAATGGGTTCAGTATGATGCCGTTTTAAAAAATTCTGAAAAGTTTACGGTTTCAGAAAAAAATCGTGTCGGTCTTTTGACCCATTCGATGTTTTAATACATTCGGTCTTTCGTACTTCGGTATTGTAATACATACCCTATTGAAGGGTGGCCAGTAATTAACACTTTATACTAAAAATTAATTCTATTATTGGTGAATAGAGTTCATTTTTAGTATGAGTTGGCCAATTATTAGCGAATTACCCTATGTAATTTCTATTTTACTTGCCCGGTTTGACTAAATTTGCCCGGTTTTAAATTTGGAAATGATTACGTAACTTGCATGGTAAAAAAATAATTTATAGAGACAAATGGATTGTTCAGTATGATGTGTTATGTTATAAAAACTTGGTCAATTTGGTAGTTACATATAGAGAGTATCGACCCAGGCTCCACACTAATAAAGTGCATTTTAAAAATTAATGTAACACTATGAACGATTGTCTTAGATATTTATTACCTTGGTTGGCGCACTTGATGACGGCCATAGTATCATTCATCTATTTAGATATAGCAGATTTAACGTGAGGTCAATCAAAAGAAATACCTAATAATTGTCGTTGGTTGGTATATGCACTTCCTTTAATAGATATCTTACATTAAAAGTAAACTTTTAAATTAATTTGATCATTTCACCGTGATTTCACCGTATGTAATGGATAAATACCACAGGTAGCCAAAGCCGTAATGTTTTATCTAATACCGACACGAACAGCACTACCCTGTCTGTGGCAACACTTGAGCAAAATGAATTGTCTTGGCTTAAAGGTCTTGCAACCAAACCAATCTCCAAAAAAAAAAAAAATGAATTGTCAAAGTTGTCTCACGGATTATGGCCACTAGTTTAAATTGTACGGAGGCATGGAACCCTTCATGTATGAGTGAGTCTATCTCGAACTTGACCGGCTAGCTCATTGTCTAACGCTTCTGTCACTTGCCTTCGCAATCACTATTTCTTTCTGTCAAACGGTATAAAATGATGACAGAAAGAGACGGTGAAAGCGAAGGCAAGCGTCAGAAGCGTTATACTTCGTTTTTTTAGCATTAGAAAGAAGGTAAGCGATCTTGACGTGTCTTTTTATTGAAAACACTTTTGAAAAATAAGTCGCAGCTAATATGTAACAATTTGAATGGAAATATGGTCATTTACACTCTTTTGGTTTCATATGTAATAAATACTATTTTTTAAAAGCGTTTTTCAACAAAAAGGCTCATCAAGATTGTTTACCTTATTTCTAATGCTAAAAAAACGAAGTATAGACAATACTGCCTCGGTTTTATGTGCTGTCAAAACACGATTCTCGCATAGATTTGGTATGGCAAACGTTTAAGAACTACCAATTTAATTTAGCAGTTAACTGGTTGATGGTTTTCAGGGCTAAAATAGTGTTTTTTTACTAGAGTCGCGTCTCGGTATAATTTTTTCATCATCCGTCCCGGGACTATTATGATGTAATCACTACCACAGTCCATTGGTGAGGAGCTGTCACTTTCACTTACCAAAGTCTCCAGTCATAGGTGTGGACGGTGTCGCGGGAACGCTGGATGCTTTTCGCTTGCCGCCGCTTGAGTGGTCCTCCTGTTAAATTATCAGCACAACGTTTATAATCGGGTCAGTAAACTATTTCTTGTTTTTTTGAAAAATTTGTTATTTTTATGGGTCATTCTATTTTCGTTGACCAGTAATTTTTTGTAATGTGCTCTTCAAATTTTTTTTTACAAAAACGGTAAAGTGCTCGGTTTTATCAATAAACATTTAAATAGGCACATAATTAAGCTTACATTAAAAATTATCATTCAATATCCATTTAAAAGTATCATCAATTTAGTTATTTCAGTTTTATTTAGGTTATTTACACTTGAAAAAAATCACCAGGTATGCCTTATATTTCACAAAAGATTAATGGTTACTTAAAAGTAGAATGGCACTTCGTTTATTTAAGCATTAGAAAAATGGTGAACATTCTTGACAGGGGCGTAGCCGTATCAGCCGTATCAATGATACGGGGCCCCCGGGCTACAGAGGCCCCTAACGTGTGTAAGCAAAAATTAGTAAAATGTTATCCACAATATCACTTAATCTTGTGCTTCCCGGGAAAGCCCCCCCCCAACTAATTTTGATAAAGGGCCCCTCCAAGACACGCTACGCAACTGATCCTTGAAGTTTTTTTATTAAAAAAATCTTTTAAAAGTACAAAATAGTAACTATTCCTTATAAAACCAAAAGAATGTAAATTACCATAATGTACAATGTATGTTGTGTATGAAAGTTTGTATGGATGTATGGATGTTTGTTCTCTTTCACGCTAAAACGATTTGACGGATTCTGATGAAATTTGGCACACAGATAGTTTAAAGATGTATTAACATATACATATTCATATAGGATGCCATGGGAGAGGCCTATGTCCAGCAGTGGACGAACATAGGCTGATGATGATGATGATGATACATATAGGATAGTTTTTATCCCGGAAAATTGCATAGTTCCCGCGGGATAGCGATAAACTAATTCTTTGCAGACGGAGTCGCGGGCAGCAGCTAGTTGTTACAAATTTGCTGTGACTTATTTTTCAAAGGTTGCCTTTATGACGTAGACAAGTATTAAGGATGGATTTATCATAAGCTTGCGCATTTTTCGTAAAAAAGCATACACATCTATCTATCTATCTAATCTATCTAATCTAATACCTTCAAACGAGCAATTCTTGTATATATAAACAGAATCTCAGTAACCGCTCCAACGATTTCGATGAAATTCGGTATTTGGGAGTTTTCGGGGATGAAAAATTGATCTAGCTTGGTCTTATCTCTGGGAAAACGCTTGGTACCGAGTTTCAGCCGAGTGGAGCTCGGTCGCCCAGGTGCTAGAAGTAGTACACGCAGTAGCGCACGCACATATGTGGAGGTAAGTCACAAAAGTGAGATCTCTCTCCAGACAGATGATATGCCTGGGGACCTTAGTCCGATGCAAGAAAGTTGGAAGTTGTATTTAAGCAGCCGAGTTGAGATACTTCGATAGTGCTATTCAAGTTGTAGTTAGTTCTCTATTTGATGACTAGATGGCGCTAGGAGTCGCCACACGCGCGCGCACACACACACACAAGACTGTGTTTTAGTGTTACAAATTACAATACGTTTACTTTTAGTTTACCGCTGACAGATGGCTTGCCTTCATTTCATTTCCAACTTTAACACCATACAAATAAAGTAGCTATAACAAAATCTGCAAACGTGGGTAACAGTATTCTAAAATTGGGATGTCCCAATTTTTGGCAACGTATAATAAATCGAAAACCGTTTGGAGAAATAGGCTTTGTGAAGCGTTTTCAGAAATCAGATTCCAAAAATATGATAATCTGAATTAAATAAAGAAATTTTATGTAATGACCTTCATTTGACCCCTGCAGTGAATCGTCACAAAGGCAGATATAAAGCAGGTCTACACTCTAAAGCAAATTGACAGTTTGAAATGTTGCTGTCCTGCTTATAATCGCGAAGAGTGACAAAGACAGAACTTTAATCACATGATGCACACCTGGCTTTAAACAGTTGTCATTTATCATAAAGTCCGAAATGTATACAATACTCGCAATGTATTTATACAAATTTAATTATTAAATTACTACGTTACAAGTAAATATGAAAGAATTTAAATATCAGATTTTAATAAAAAATATCTATTTACTATCACACCATTAAACAAACAGGAATAATCGAAGCTAAAAGAAGAGAAATAAATAAAACTATTTTGTCATGGTTCATTGAGGACCCTAAGCCGTGCTTGTAATATTGACAGTGACAAGACAAATCAGGGGCACTACTACAAAATTCGAAGTTCGTATCGTATCATCCCTCTCACTCTCGTGTCAAATCATATTAGCGTGAGCGGGACGGCATGAAACGAAGTTCGAATTATGCACTTCGTAGTAGGGTCTCAGTAGTGCCGTGGTAGTGCCACAGGTTATGTTATGTACGACTTGAATTTTTCTAGGCTATGGAACGTGGCTCTCTCACTGTGACGTCATCCAACGTATTTCTAAAAAAAAATATAAAAAATTAAATACTCAACCAAATTCAAAATCGATGAAAATGGTGTCTTAAAATATCCTATTCCTTCCAAAAAAAATATAAAAACTATAGGTTATTTTTTTTGGTGCATCCCAATTGGCTTTATTTGTAGGTCGTTAAAGTTGAATATGAAATGAAGGCAAACCATCAGTCAGTGGTAAACTTTATGTAATTTTACTGTACCTGCGAATCCCTCGGCGCGAGTAAGCCGTCTCGCTCCAATATCTCGCGCTCGGTGCGACCGCAGTATTTGAACTTAGTGCCCCACGAGAACAGACCGCCGCCAGAGTACACGCACGCGTCCGACGATGACGCCAGTCTGAGTACACACACGTAGGTAAACCCACAGAACTGAAGTTCATTTCAACCACAGATATAGATATACACGTAGATATTGAAACCAAGCTTGTCGACTTTTTAACACTACTGTGACGTCACAGCCGAAATTTAGTGATGGGAAATTCAAACCACAGACATAATTACATTTAATTACAACGCAACGAGGCATTTTCTTAGTTTTCGCGGACGTCCGGCTGCAACAACTGACGCACGCAAACTGTCAGTAGTGGCGGCCAACCCGACGCTATGTCGGGGTTCGGACACGCGAAGTAGATGCATTTGCGTTATCTTTGTGTATCTATATATGTGATTTCAACAAAATCTGACTATCCAAAAAAAAAAAAATCAAAACGTTTATTCTGCAAGTAGGCCGCAAAGGGCTCTTTTACATGTCATTTTTTTAAACTACCAGCGCTTTCGTAAGGACCATCATTGCCAAGAAGAATGCGCCGCAAGAAACTTGGCAGAAAGTCATCTTTTCAAATTAAAATATAATAAATTACAAATTAAAAAAATCATACAAATATAGAATTAAGTAAATAAAAAAAATAATTATATAAAAAACAATACAGGGATGTATTGGGTCCCTTAGTTAAAAAACTAAAACAATACCTACATCTTAACTATATCTACGTTAAGTGGAAGTGTAGAATGCTTCCACCGTCAAAAAATTAAAAAGGAAAAAATAAAAATATTGGAGATGTCTTCCAATGTCACAATAATTAAAAATGATTGTGTTAAAAACACATTTCAGGTCAAGTAACCATTAAACTTTTGGATTCCAAAGGCAAACGTTTACGCCTGCCGCCCCCAAAGTTGGATCCCTTATAATATACCTATATAGCCAACTGACATGGACACCAGAGGCCATATTGTCTAAGGGCCGTTACAGACGGACTGCATTCAGACTGCAACGTGACTGCCGACTGCCCACACATTTTCCATTGCAGTCGGCGAAACTGCACGCAAACTGCACATAGTGCATCTGAAATGTATGGGCAGTCGGCAGCTGCAGTTACGTTGCAGTTGAAAGCAGTCAGTCTGTATCGGCCCTAAAAGGGTGAGGCGTCTAATATAATACAGGTAAAACGTTTCATCATCATCTTATATACGTCCCACTCCAAGGCACGGGTCTCCTCTCAGAATGAGAGTGCTTGAGCTGTAATTCCCACGCGACCCATTGCGGATTGGGAACTTCACACACACCATTAAATTTCATCGTAGATGTGTGCAGGTTTCCTCACAATGTTTTCCTTCACTGTAACTCTCACGGCAAATTTCAAATGTAATTTCGCATTTCCGAAAAACTTAGGGCGAGCATGGACTCGAACTCACGTCCCTCTACTCGAGGCCCTAGGTCAAACCACTAGGCTACTACGGGCTTTACCCAAATCAGTTCACTATATTTAGTCTTTTCCTGTGAAACCTTAATACCTTACAATGCGAACGCGCTCTGTCCGTTACTTTCAATCAAATTGATTTCATAATACATTATACTTATTGCCGGATTATATGCAACATAAAAAACTTGAAATATGATGGAAAATGTCAAAATATACAACATTAAATTAAAAAATAAATACTAGTCTTTATTTAAAAATCACATATAATTGTAAGATTTCAAATAAAAAGTAAATTAAGAATTAGGTATTTAAAGTTCTACTTTTTACAAGCTTTTATCATACACTAAAATCGTCCCTTTAATCACTCATAATATTTTTACAATTGGAAAACGACTGTTGCACATACTGAGGCAACCAAGCAGTATTTAAATTTAGGTGCTATGTTAGCACTTATTGGTTCTGGCTTCTGGCAATAAGTGATTAATTATCTTACCCAGAAATATTGCAATTTAACCAGTAAAAATATTTTAGCAGAAGATTTTAGGTAAAATATGGAATGGTAGATGAAAATAGGCTAAATTTGCAAATATGCAATTGCATATAATCCGGGCCCAATTGCATAACAAAGTACAACTTATATCATAAGCGGTACTCCCTTTCTAGTTAATATAACTGAAGCGAGAGTTCCGCTTGTAATATTAGTTGTACTTTGTTACGCAATGGGGCCCCGGTGTCTACTTATTAAATAATTAGTTAATTGTATGAACACACTCACGTGAAGAACAGCATTTGCTCAATAGCACAACACCACACGTGTCGGCACGCTGCACCGCACGGACACTTGAATCCCACTGTGTGTTTTTTCTACAAAAAAAAACCTTAATTAAATAAATAATAAATAAATAAATATCACGGGACAATTCACACCAATAGGCTAGACGACTAAAAAAAACTGTTTAGTCCGTCAGTTAGATTATTAAAAAATATTGTACACGTATTTTTTCTTTTGTTTGACAAACAAAAAATGAGGAGGATACAGTGCTTAGAAGTTTCGAGTGACGTCACTATATGGTACAATTTTTACCTAAGGGTGACGTCACAAGCCCCCACTCCGGAAGTTTGATGATCTATATCTTTGTCGTTTTTTAATAATTTGATAAACCAAAAAATACGTGTCCCATATTATTTCCCATAATCTAACTGACGGACTAATTAGAATGACAAATTTTTAACCCAGTCGTCATCCCTATTGACCTAGTCCCAAAGTAAGCTAAGCAAAGCTTGTGTTATGGGTATTAGGCAACGGATAAACATACTTATATAGATAGATACATACTTAAATACACATTAATTAAACTAAGATTTTTTTTATATTTCCGCACAAAAGAAGACAGCAGAAATAACTTCATAGCTATTCCATAATCATTCTATGAAAAACAAAGTTTGGTTTGCGAATCAGCAATTTTTAGGCTTTTTCGTTTATTTGTATGCCGTTGACTAATGAAATATGAATTTTTTATTTTTATTTTAGCTGGTTCGATTCTCGAATTTTAGAAAATCTTTGAATCTTTGAATGAGCTAACTAAAGTATTTAAGGTTAGTATCTTTCCCTCCAGGGCCCATCGATTTTTTCCGCCTGTATACTAAAAGTAATAGATATTATTATATTAGACTTGTTTTAACCCGTAGCTACCTCCACTTTAGAAAAGCTGTTATTCCGTGGTTGACTAACAAACGTTCAAACATTCAAATAACCACAAACTTTCTCATTTATAATATTAATATATCTACATCTACATCTATCTACACTAATATTATAAAGAGGAAAGATTTGTACCTATTTTTGTATGTTTGTAATGAATAGGCTCAAAAAGTACTGGGCCGATTTAAAAAATTCTTTCACCAATAGAATGCTACATTCTTCCAATTTGACATAGGCTACATTTCATTTTGAAAAAAATTAGGGATCCTTGGTAAAATTTGAACAATGTAACCGAAGGTGTAGAAAAATGAGTCTTAAAATGTCTTTCGTCGAATGCGCTGCCGAAACTATTAGCGATAGAACAAAATAATGTACAACAATATTGAAGAACATCATAATGTCTACAAAAAACTCCGCGGTAGCATATGTCCAACTATTGTAGTTATGTCACTACAACAACTTTTTTCATTTTAAACATTAATGAAAATGCTAACCAAATTCAAACCATGCTATTTATGTGTTTATATTAATCCTTATCCAAATAAATTATTTTATGGTCAAGACCATTTAACTACCTATAAAATAGTTTTTAAATTATTTAAATTGGACTTTCCATTCAAAAGATATTACGAATTAAAAAATTCAAACAGTAAACAAAACCGCCATAGCGCCGTGGCCGTTGTTTGCGATGCAGTCTGAAAAGCGCGCCGGGCATCGCCACTTAAACCATCAAAGAAATTGAACATAAATAGACTTACATACAAATATAACTGTGGGATTTTTTTTAATATATAATTAATAAATAAATAATAAATAATAATTTTTTAATAAATAAAAATATTTGTGAAAAAAAGTGTTTTATATCCAAATTTCCAAAAATAAATAATTGTCTACCCCGTGCGAAGCCGGGACGGGCTGCTAGTTATGAATATACTTATTGTAAAAAAAAGTTTGTACATTATGTACTATATGTAGAAACACGTAGGGTCACGTACGTGATAAATAAGTGGTTAATTTTGTACACTGGCACTTTAACGTCATGTTTGAAAAGCCATACGAAATTATGTAACGACTAAAAGCGACAATGTACATAAATGATCACTTATTTATGACGTAGACTGTACTACAAAAAAACTGGTCCACAATTCTAAAGTTATTTATAAGGCTATCGAAGCGTTTTGTTTTAATTTCTGCATAACGAATTCGCAGGCTAAAATTAACGTTCAATAGAATCTATTCAGGCAAACCAACCATCAAATTCCAAGAACTATCCTGTTGTAAAGCAATGAATCATGGATAAAATATTAAGTGTGACTCATCCGTTTCAACCACAGAAATATATCGAGATAGAAGGAAAGAGTTTACGTACGTTGACTGGCCAAATGGAGTTTATAAGCCCCAATGCTCGCCGCGAACTTCAGTAGTCTTCCCGACCGCGGTATGCGTGCGACGTCAGGTTTTAAAAATAAAATGACTCGTTGTTCAGTAATTAACTGTTCAAATACTACAGATAAAGTTGGAGCTGTTAGTCGAGGTATTTCCTTTCATTGGTAAGTACTATTTGTCCTAAAATATCTGTTATTAATTAAAAAACGATTTATTTTATTATTTTCATCAGAACAGTAGCGGGCGATAGTGTGTCCACGCTAGCTTTCCATTGCGGCTTTAATTTGACGAGCCAGACATGGCGTGCGTTCAAAACGAGCAATGTAAAAATAAGTTATTCAAACTATCGAGTCACGTCCAAGGTCAATTTATCATTTTTTCTGTCAAAAGTAAGAATAGTGATGTACAAGTACACTATCGCAGTTCTCACTCGATTAAAATCGATTTTGAAAGCAGAGGAAATGATAATTACGTTTTTATATTATTATGTAGCTATATAATGTACGTAGTGCAAAGCAAATATTATTAACAAACAGGTTATGGTTACTTCTATATTGCAATTTTATTTTAGTTTTCCGAATGATCCTCATATTAAAAAAAAAGGAATCTACAAAAAACAGCAAGAATTGTTCTATACATTTCCACGAAGACACCTTTACTGGCCCATCAAAGTACCGACGAGTAATCAGTACAGCTTATCCGACTATTGATGTAGTGATGATGTCATATGATGAAAAGGTACACAGTTACATAAGGCTAAATATTATTTTAAAAAATGTGCGTGTGTGTGTGTGTGTGTGTGTGTAGTATTTACACGATTATAGGTAGGTAGGTAATAACGAGCTATGGAGAGGACTGTGCTCAGAGTTTCTCTACGAGATCGAATCAGAAGAGAGGAGATCCGTAGAAGAACCGGGGTCACCGACGTAGCCAAACGGATTAGCTCGTTGAAATGGCAATGGGCAGGCCATATAGCATGCAGAACATATGGTCGTTAGAGCCCAAAAATTCTCGAATGGAGACCACAGACTGGCTAGCACAGCGTGGGACGTCCACCAACGAGATGGACGGACGATTCGGTGAAGGCCGCAGGTTCAGGGTGGATGCAAGTCGCTTTCAACCGTAATGATTGGGCGTCAATGAGGGAGGTCTATGTCCAGCAGTGGACGTCCTACGGCTGAAATGATGATGATGATGATGAATAACTGCAGCGGCTATAGTAGGTATTGACAAATGTAAAGCAATTTATTGGTTAGGTAGGTACCTACCTACATTTATATTTTTCGATTTGAAATTCTGACCTTTCTCATTTCCTCTGTCGAATATAATTATCATTTCCTCTGTGCATAAGAATCGGTTCCCTAATCGATCTGTGAATCGATGCTTTTGAATTGATTTCGCGCGGCTTATGTTTCCCATCACTAAATTACACTCGTGACGTCAAAGTACCTACGCAAGATGTTACAGGCTCGGTCTCGCTACAAATTGCCGAGCATTTTCCTTCTATCTCGATATATTTCTGTGGTTTCAACTTAAAAGTAGAAGCATAAATGTTAAATATTGTTATAGTGATAGACAATTGAATTGATCGCCTTAAACTTGTTTCAATGTTTTAACTGACCTATTGCAATGCGATTATTTTCAGAATCATGTTTGGATAACAAAAGATAAAGAGGTTAATGAATGAATCACGATTCTCACAATTACATGCATAATATTTCACAACAACTACATTAACAGCTATTGCGCAACTAAATACAAAATGTGTTGCAATAACAGTAGATCTATAATGAGATGGATGACGTCGAGTGAGACTGACAAATGTGAAGGACCCTTAAGTCAATTCCATTTTCAAATAGGCTATTTGATATCACCATCAATTGATATACCTACTTTTTATGAGCTATCATTGTGATCCCCCATAGATTTTGTATGGTAATTCAGAACTGTGAAGTAACTAGTAAAAAATAAATTTTACAGTTAATTGAAATTCATGATTCCCCCATAGATTTTGTATGGTAATTCGGAACTGTGAAGTCACTAGTAAAAAATAAATTTTACAGTTAATTGAAATTCATGATTCCCCCATAGATTTTGTATGGTAATTCGGAACTGTGAAGTAACTAGTAAAAAATAAATTTTACAGTTAATTGAAATTCATGATTCCCCCATAGATATTGTATGGTAATTCGGAACTGTGAAGTCACTAGTAAAAAATAAATTTTACAGTTAATTGAAATTCAATCTGTTTTTTCGGGATTTTTTAGCAGAGCTGTATCTTATTAATATTATTACTGCGAAAGTTTATATGGATGGATGTCTGGATGTTTAGGTACTACTCTATATCGCTAAAACGGTTCGACGGATTCTGATGAAATTTGGCATACAGATAGTTTATAACCTGGATTATTGCATAATTCCCACGGGATATCAATAAACGAATTCTTCCCGAACGGAGTCGCGGACAACAGCTATTATGTGTCAGCAGTTTTTCTATTATTCTATTACGGTTCTCGAGATACACCCTTGTGAGTAGCTTTGCCATCCGTCCGGATAGAGCCGGACAATGTTAGATTTTTTGACCTCTTGTCCGACCAAATTTGACTGCGTCCGGCTTTTGTTAGGCTTTTTATTTTTATTTCTATCGCTCCACGCCTCCCCGCCCGCACCGCACGAACACATCCATACGCTCAAAAATCCCTTTTTTAACGTCCGGCTTCGGAATTCAAAAATCCGGCTTTTATAAATATGTCTAGTATTCGATATTTTTGTCAAAATCCTTAATGATGAATCCTTGATGTCCAGATTAAAGACCCAAAAGTCCGACTTTTTTGACGGGTATGTTCGGCTTTTTGATCTTTAGAGATGACAGTGCTACCTGTGTGGGACAGACAGACAGTGTAGCGACAGTTAATACAGCTCCCTTTATCACCCTTTGGATACAGAACCCTAACTGCTCTTTCGCACGGCAACGTCCCGTTTTTTGCGGGTTCGGTTTTTTGCAGGATCCCGTTTAGTAGTATACGTGCTACTGTGGTAACATTCACACGAGCATTCGGTTTGCAGGATCCCGCAAAAATCCGATCCGTTCGAAATGTGCTGTACGGTTTTGCCACTACAAACAGGACGACTGGATCCAGTTTAGTTACGTACATAGTTTAATGGAAGTGTTCACACTAGCATCCTGCATACGGTTCCGCTCGGCTCTGCCAATGCTATCCCGTAAAAAACAGGATGCAAATCCGTGTGAACACCGCACAGAGTTTTTTTGTACCCCAAAAAGTGACATTCGGTTTTTATCAGTAATATCCAAAGTTTAACTCATTATTAATGTAAGAGTAAAACACCCAAGTGACAAAAGGCCATAGTTTTTTATTAAAAAAATATTTAAGAAAGTTGGCCTTGACCTGGGTCAAACTACAAATTTATTATTATTTCAAGAAAAGTACGCAGTTAGCTTCTCTATGTATTACAGGTAGAAACGTTGATGTATTGCGAGCATTATTGCACACTTAGTTACTTGAAAGAACTTATAGACACGACAGTATATTCATTTTTTAATTTTAAGTATTTTTTTTTCTCTTTTTCCACGCCGTAGTAGTCTCTGCTTAGGTCATATAGATTCCTTGCAATAAGTTCTATCACCCATAATTTTTATCTATTCTAACTCCGCGGGATTTTTGAGAAATACCTTTTTTAAAGTAATACAATACTGCCGATCTGGCATAGTATAGCCATCATTAGTTGTTCCGGCATTAGGCCTTACCACGCCAACCAACAATCCCATCTTGCTTCTTATTTCGCCCTGGATACGCGCTTTTCTGTTGTTTAACTATGCGCCTATCTTCTGTGTTTTTAGTGATTCACCACTTCTGAACCAAAGGATCATTCTTGTATCCGATATGTAATAAAAATTCAAAAACGCGTATCCAGGCGTGTAGAGGATAAAAATTAGCACCCTTTGGGCACGGGACCCTAAAAAGGTGGAATTATGTAAGGTCAATTTATGTGACACCCTAACACATTTTGAAAAAAGGCCTTTTCTCGAAATTCCCGCGGACTTAGAATAGATAAAAATTATGGGTGATAGAGCTTATTTCAAGGAATCTATCTGACCTAAGCAGAGACTCTACTTCAGCGTAGAAAAAGAGAAAAAAATAATTACTTAAAATTAAAAAATGAATATACTGTTGTGTCTATAAGTTCTTTCAAGTAACTAAGTGTGCAATAATGTTCGCCATACATCAACGTATCTAAATAAAAAAAAAAAAAAATATTAGGGGACAATCTTACACAAATCGACCTAGTCCCAAAATAAGCAAAGCTTGTACTATGGGTACTAGACGACGATAAACATACTTATATAGATAAATAAATACTTAAATACATAGAAAACATCCATAACTCAGGAACAAATATTCGTGCTCATCACACAAATAAATGCCCTTACCGGGATTTGAACCCAGGACCTCTTGCTTCGTAGGCAGGGTCACTACCAACTAGGCTAAGCGGTCGTTAAACTAGGCTAATCTACCTGTAATACATAGAGAAGCTAACTGTGTACTTTTCTTGAAATAATAATAAATTTGTAGTTTGACCCAGGTCAAGACCAACTTTCTTAAATATTTTGTTACTAAAAAACTATGGCCTTTTGACACTTGGGTGTTTTACTCCTACATTAATAATGAGTTAAACTTTGGATATTACTGATAAAAACCGAATGTCACTTTTTGGGGTAAAAAAAACACTGTGCACCGTTATGATTTTTGCGGGATCCAGTAAAAAACCGATCCTGCAAAACGGGACGTCCGTGTGAAAGAGCCGTAAAAGAGTAAATTCAAAAAGCAAAATGTCACCTCGGGGTAGTTAAGATGCACGATGAACATGCGTCCCTCGAAGTTGATCTTCGAGACCTCACTCCATTTGAAGTGGTGCGTCTTGCGGCTGCCCTGGAAGGTCAGGATGCCGCTGTGGTTGATGCCCAGGTACAGCTGGTTGCCCCGGTGGTCCTGGACATCAAAATCATCATCATCTATACTTCGTTTTTTTAGCATTAGAAAGAAGGTAAGCGATTTTGACGTCTTTTTATTGAAAAACACTTTTGAAAAATAAGTCACAGCTAATATGTAAGGCTGGTTTTAGTGTCATGCGGACGGTCAGTACGGATTGCTACGCGTGGACCAATATGTATTAAGCTTAGGGAGCGTTTTAGAGTAACGCGGGCGGCTCCGTACGGAAGACCGTCCGCGCGGACAGCAGTTTTAATACATATTGATCCGTGCGTAGCAATCCGTACGGACGGTTCGCGTGACACTAAAACCAGCCCAATATGTATTAAAATTGCTGTCCGCCGGACGGCCTTCCCGTACGGAGCCGCCCGCGTTACTCTAAATTTCTAAAACGCTCCCTAAGCTTAATACCTAAGCTTAATACATATTGGTCCACGCGTAGCAATCCGTACTGACCGTCCGCGTGACACTAAAACCAGCCAAACAATTTGAAAGGAAATATGGTCATTTACACTCTTTTGGTTTCATAAGTAATAGTTACTACTTTTTTAAAAGTGTTTTTCATTAAAAAGACTCGTCATGATTGTTTAACTTATTTCTAATGCTAAAAAAAACGAAGTTTAGTTACAGGTTAGTTTTTAACCTTTTCAACGCTCTGTCAAATACAACAGCTCTCACTCATACGCCATGACATCGGAATGTCAAACGCGAAGTTGAACCCTACAGAAATGCACGTAGGTAAATATCGCTCTGCACGTCATGACTGATATATCAGTCGTTGGCGTAGAACCTGCGGTGCTGATACGTGTCGTTAGCGTCGAAAAGATTAATTAATCTGCAATATTGCAGCAGTATATAAGCTGTGGTAGCTTCGATATAATTATGTATATTGGAAGTCGATAAATGTAGTACCTATAACAGTCTCAAAATGTAATGTAATGTTAGTGTTACATTATGTATTTTTATTTTATTTTTCCGAGTCTCAACTTATCGATCTCACTTTGGTTGATTCCTTGTGTTTTTTTTAATGTTTGATGGCTTGATCGTCCCAAAGCAAAGGAAGACCAGCGCCGTTCGCAAGACTAACAATTTTTTGCTGATTTGGATCTTTTTATCATTGTTTTATTTTTACTTTTATTGTTTTTTTTTTTATCTATGTTTAAAGTTAACTATGTTGTCACAAATAAAAAAATCTTTCCTTCTATCAAAAAGTGCCACAAGAATTCCGGCCTAAATATTATACATTGCTCAGTGGCGATCCTTACATAGAAGCCCAAAAGCCGGGCTTGCCTTATAAATCTCAAATCAAGATTAAAAATAAAAGCCAAACCTCGTCCAAACGAAAAAGTTCTAATAAAATCACTTTCATAATAACGCGCTTTATTTTACGTAAAATACCAAGAATTGCATAACAAATCCGCTGCGAGGCCCAGCGGCGCTGTACGGCGGCCGACGCGGCGATAGGCGATAGTAGCGACGTTATAAATAGCATGACATCTCGCTCGCTCTTGTGGGCTTTTACAGAGCTTCGAAACGCTCTCTTCATACTTAGGAAAACGTTAGTTTTGCAAATATCTATGTATAGCTGCATATATAGCGCTTTCTTTGCAATTTTGAATCTGGCTTACGGTGTGAAGTTTGCTGCGTTTGGTTTAGAACGCGAGTGCGCGGGCGAGATGAATAACTTCACGATTGTTTATCGAATCGAATCGTCGTTATATCGAATCGTCGGCCATACCATGCAAGGCGTTGTAAAATGCGTGAATTTATGTAATTACAAAATAAATAGGTATTCTTGTTTTAGTGCGTTGCTGCGTGTGAGAATGAGTCTGTAAAATTTAAAATTCTGTCTAGTAATAGAATGAAGTGTGCTTTGGTAAGCTTGCCCAAACTGAGTAAAGCGGCAACAAGATGGATTTACCTACATTAAATTATAAAAAAATACTAAAACATATAGATCTCTCGGCTTGCCATAGCCTGATACCCTAGGCACGCCACTGACATTGCTGATGTTAAGTAGCCACCGCCTACCGCTTGATAGCGGGGTTTACTAGTGAATAAATGTACCTTGACAGGATGCGGGTCCACTCCGTAGGTGTCGAGCTGGCACGCGATCTTGAGAAAAGTCCTCTCGGCCTCTTGCGTGGACATGCCTTTGACGCCGCCGCTGCCGCCCGGCGTGCCTTCGACGGGCTCTCGGTGCAATTCCTAGCAAATCAAACAGTTATCCTACTCAAAAAAAAATTGTAAATAGTCAGGGCCAGCAGTTGAACTATGCATTTTTCCGCAATACAAATTATCCTATGTCCCACCCAGAGTCCCAAATTATCTCCATACCAAATACTATCTAAATCGGTTCAGTTTAAGCATGATGATCTGAGGTAACAGACAAATAGACACAGACATACACACTTTTGTATTTATGGGGGTTTTCGGAAAAAAATTTACCCGTTTTGCCTTAATTATCCTTAGTATTTTTTCATACAAAATTTATTAGTCAGTTTTGTGACGGTCCATACAACATGTATGGTTAACTGCGTCGCAAAACTGACAATTAAAAGTTTGACACTTTTTTTATTGCTTAAATCGATAGTGCTTGTGATTCTGAGTAGAAATAACCCAAAATTTGTTAGGTTTTTAAAAAACAGTACAGGGTACACTTTTTTCTGAAAATACCCTTAAAATACTAGCTGTTGCCCGCTTAGGGTCTCTAACTGTCTCCATACCAAATTTCATCTAAATCGGTTCAACGGTTATGGATTTCCCATACAAACTTTCAGCCCCCTTTTCACCCACTTAAAGGATGAATTCCAGGATAAAACTATCCTATGTCCTTTACCGGGGCTTAAACTATTGCTATTATCAAATGCCATCTAATTTGGTTCAGCGGTTTAAGCTTGAAGAGGTAACAGACAGACACACTTTCGCATTTAAATATTAGTATGGATGGTAGTGTAGTATAGTATGGATTAGTAAAGATAAACTATCGCATTTACTGTTGTCTCATGGGGAAAGATTTTTACTGTATTTATCAGTTTCTCTCACCTGTATTCTCCCTTCGATAGCATCCGTTTGTCTTAACAAAAGTCTCATTTCCGTAACATAGTTGCCGACGTGAATGTTAGGGTCGTAATCACCAAGCTCAACTGGAACACAAAAGTTAATTCAGCTAATAAGAATAATTCTCAAAGTCAAAATAAAATATTTCTTCAATTAAGGCTATAACAAGCTCTGAATTAAGAATCCTACCACCATTTCGGAAAAACCCTGTGGAGAATAATCTGGCAAGAAACTCAACTCTTCTCTTTGTCCAATACATAAATTTCACATAGGCAATGTAAATGGTATGCTCTATACATATTAAACTAACACACCTAATGCGAACTTGATAGTTATTGATTGATACCATAATATGGCACGATTGCAAAACATAATGTATGACTCTGGCTATAGAAGTTATTTATAGAAAATTCTTTCAGTATTGTTTTTTTTGCTGATTGTACATTTTGTTGACGCTTACACTGTCAATCCAATTTATATACGCATACTAAATTTCAAAGAACGTTACATTTATTTACAAAAAACAGTAATACAATAAAACTAAATACTAATTACAAATTAACTTTATATAAATTAACAGTATAATTAAAAATAAAGTAAAACTAACTAAACTAAAAACTAAATAAAATTCATAAATGGTTCCCCCCGCGGCATGGACCCAAAGATACTGGCAGCATTACCTCGCTGTACAGCATTGCTGATACGTTGGGCGAGGAAGCTGCCAGCTCTTCGGTCCCCTGTGGTATCACAGAGCCTTTTTGAAAGTTCTTTATAGAGTATTTTTGCGCTCGGGCCCCACGGACCTAAGGTCTCAACCCCGAATGGAAGAAAGTAGTATTCAGAGCCGAGACCTTTGTATTTATTTTCCTTGAGTTTCTCCGCCGCCTCTGCTGCTGCACCAGCTTGATTTGCTGTTCCGCGGACGTGGGAAGGAGCTAGTGTGTCTACGCAAGTAGCGTCCCACACTAGCACACGACCCAATTTCCACGGAATCAGTGACATTCCGTCTGGTCTCTTGCCATCATCTCTGGCGATGACCGATGGCTCCAGTAACGCAGGCACATTGACGGTGGCAAGAGAGCGACGGATAATGTCACTGAGAGCAGAGTGTCTAGAGAAGCGTCCCGCACTCTTCTGGCATGAAAGGCCGTGGTGTCCCAGCGCGTCGACATCAAAGCCGCAGGGGCATTTATGTGGTGCGCAAACTGCTACTCCGAGGCGCAGGCAAAATAATAAATAATGTCAAATCAATCAAACTACAGGAAGTTAGTATTAATTATTGTAAAGACTTAAAGCCGATCTTGTAGAAAAAAAATAATGGAGATGGTATTTTAGATATATCTGTGACATAAGATAACATGAGTTTATCATAGCAGTGAAATAAGCTTTAATTTAATTAATTTAAAGGTTTATAACAGGGTTTATCAAAATGGGGTACGCGAACCCTAGGGGTTCGCGACAAGATTTACGTAATGGTGGCTTGATGACTGGCAGGCACATGCGGCACTAGACTGCTAGACTACATGGGCTGCTAGACAAAAAGAGTATCCCAAACTCTCACGCAAAGCGGTGAATTTCCTTTTACCCTTTGCAACAACATACTTATGTGAGAGTGGGTTTTCACACCTGGTCATGATGAAAACCAAATACCGAAATCAATTTGATACAGTCAGAATAGTCGGAGGGTTAGTTAGGGGTTTGTGGAGCCAAAAGTTTGAGAAACCCTAGTTTATAACATACATAGGTACATGGAAATAGATGAAGTTATAAAGTAATCTTTGTAGTGAAATCAGAAACACATTAATATAGTCTATTCATACTTTGTATAATGAGGGCACCCAACATGGCCGCTTCATTGGAAGTACAGTACAGTCTTCCATGGAGCAGGTCTCTCTTCAACTGTAAGTATATCTGGAACCTTGTCACATCCTCTTTGAGTAGCAGGGGATTTGGCGGGTAGAACTTCACTCGAAAACTAAACAATATTGGTGAAGCATCTGCAAATCATACAAAACAGTTAAATTAAGGTATAGAATTGAGTTTCTGTCCCACTAAAAAGTATGGATATACTTGGATTATGCGTGGTAATTAAATAAAATAGTAAATTATTATTTTTTTTTATTTCAAACCATGTTAGCAGTGGTAGTGCAAGACCTACATTTTGCGTGGGCAAGATATATTTTGTGGAGCCCTATGAAGGCGTACCCAAACATCAAGTGACGGATTTTTAATTAAGCAAAAAACAAGAGGCTATCGAGTCGCGAGGCCTCCCAAACCGCGCGGCGATGGGCGATGGCCGGTTCGCTCACGCCTAGCTATGCCACTGCATATCAGGCAGTAAATACATAGCATTTTTAAACAGTATTATATTTAATTTAGGCTGCGTTTTCACCAGAGATGTGCGAGGATGCGTTGAACCAATAGAAACACTTCATTCACTTAGGACCTTTTAAATGAAGTGTTTCTATTGGTTCATGACAAACACATCCCTCGCAACGCATCCTCGCACAGCTCCGGTGGATACGCAGCCTTAGTCAGGTGTGCAAAATTACATTTGTAATTTACCATGAACTTTATGATGAAGGAAAACCTTGTGAGGAAACCTGCATACACCTGAGAAGAAATTTAATAGTGTGGTCATTCTGAGTGGTGGCCTATGCCCTACAGTGGGACGTATATAGGCTGGGATGATGATGATCATGAGGGCCGGATTTAGAGGTCTGGAGGCCTCGGGCCATAAAAGGAGTAGAGGCCGCTTGGCCACAAATTATTTTCCAATTAAAATTACCATTTTTAGGGTTCCGTACCCAAAGGGTAAAAACAGGACCCTATTGCTGAGACTTTGCTGTCCGTCCGTCAGTCACCAGGCTGTATCTCATGAACCATGATAGCTAGACAGTTTAAATTTTCACAGATAATCTATTTTGGTTGCCGCTATAACAACAAATGCTAAAAAACAGAATAAAATAAATATTTAAGGGGGCTCCCATACAACTAACGTGATTTTTTTGCTTGTTTTTGCTCAATATTGATAACGGCAACTTGAAATATTCACAGAATTTAGTTATATATTCACTTTAAAAATAAATCATTAAATTAATGTAAAACAAATATTTAAGGGGGCTCCCATACAACAAACGTGATTTTTTTGCCGTTTTTGTAGATTATGGTACGGAAACCTTCGTGCGCGAGTCCGACTCGCACTTGGCCGGTTTTTTTTTCAGCCACAATTTCACTAAACCATTTTTCAAAGTCACTATTGTGGGGGCCCGTCTATATGAGGGCCCCAGGGCTGTGGCCCCGGATGCCCTCCCCTGAATCCGGCCCTGAATATAATAATTAGTTTCCTTATGCTTTTTAACGTTTTGCATATAAGGGAAACAAAAAATAATAAATAATTTCACATGGGTCCATGCCTAAGCATACAAAAGGTGCTAAAGGCTTGTATATCACCTTTTCCTTATACATCAACAACCCTGCCTATACTATAAGTTGCCAAAATTCCCAACTGCAACTCCAACTGCCTCCTTTTCTCTCTAAGATCTCTATCATTAGCTAATCTTGCACATGTACCAACTGCATTCAGAAATGGGCATTTATCTATTAATTTTTCAACTAATCAATAGTCACAAAAATAATGATAATTGATTTGTTGTTGTTGTCCTATGGTACCCCAGCGGTACAGAGGGCCTTCGTGAGACGTCGCCATCCGCTCCTGTCCTACGCTTGTTGCTCCGCGTCCCTCCAACTCAGCCCGGCCGCCCGCAGCTCGGCATCCACAATTATAGTCACAATTAAATGAATGGACGGAGTATTTGAATAATGATTGCTCAGTCATCATTTCAATCAACTAAATTTCATGATTAAATCTCGATTAAAAATTAGAACACACATATGTAAAAAACTTAAATGTCTTGTTGTGTAGTTCACTTGGAAAATGCTTTGGCATGTTATTTATCACGCAATAAGCACAAACGAGCGATCGGTGGAGCGATGATCTTCGCAAGGCGGCTGGCAAGAGCTGGTTGAGAGTGGCCGAGGATCGTGCTCAGTGGCGTGCCATGGGAGAGGCCTATGTCCAGCAGTGGACGAACATAGGCTGATGATGAAGCACAAACGTAATATGCTTCCACCCAGCTCCAGGTATTGTTAAGTATGCGTTCCTTAAGATGTGGCAATTTTTCAACATAACTCTAAACTTTAAGTCTTAAACATTAATTTATTCCTAATATTAATTGAGAGAAAATTAATCTAATTTATTGATTAATAATTTAGTTGAAAAAATTTATTCACGATTAATTTAATTGTGACTAAATTAATCAAATGTCTTATGACTAAGATTAATCATCATTTTTAATTGTTAGTTGCGATTGAATAGGTTAATCTTAATCGTTAGTTGATTACATTTTGCCCATCTCTGCCTGCATTGGCTTTAATGTCATCCTTTTAGCTACCTAATGGTCTGCCTCATTTCCTTTTCTTGTGACTTGTGAACTCATGAATATATTTGCACTCCCAGATCAACAGCGCATTAACTCAAAATAATGTAACATTTTAATATAGACTTCATCCTGTTTCTGGAAGGTTGAAATCAAAATGGTGTATTATTTTGAGTTGATACGCTGTTGATTTGGGAGTGCATTATCTGTTCAGTTTTGGAACATATCCCCATCAGAATCTAGATTTTATCATATTGGCAGATTCACAAATTTGCCATTAACCCCTCATATGCAGGAAGTGAAAAAATCATGCAGTCTAGTCAAACTGTTTCATATAAATCCAATTGAAAAAAAAAAAATAATGCCTTAAATTGGGGATGGATTTGTGTTTTAACCGTATGAGGGGTTAAAGATGATAATGGTATCAATTTTATTCAATAATTGCTTATACTAGAGATTCTGTACTAACCTACTAAATTAGTATAATATAACTCACCTTTAACTTGTTTTAATATTAATTTCGCCAAGTGCAGCCAATGCTAAAATATAAATGAATAATTAATTTAAGAATACTTTTCTAAACATTATTACTTGGAATGCATGGTGTGAATGAAGTCTGCTCACCCGTTGGCCGCCGGCGTCCACATATCGCAGCCCGAAATAGTCAGTTTCGGTAAGGTTCAGCTGTTGGCACACATGTTCCAAAAGATACTTGCCCTTGTAACTAGGCTGTAATGTAAACACCTTCGATTAGTTTATGGACTCTTGGTCATTCCTTGATAACTCGTAGTATTAATTAGGTATGTCATACGTACGTGAAATTCACATTCTAAAATCTCTGTATCCTCTAAAAGTCGCACTGTACATTTATAAACAATATCGCCCCGACTTTTGAACATGTCGGTTAATGGTTTCTACACGTGTTCTAGTAACACAGGGCAATACTAACTAATTTAACATTTTATTTGAATTGAGTGTGTTAACTTTGTTTTATTTCCATTTATAAATATATGTTATTTTTCATTTGTTTCACGATTTTCGTATTAGATTTTTTTTGGTACGATACTACGATAGAAGAGTGGGGTGGTACACGGGGGACGGGGGAACCGATGATGACATTTCTTCGATGGTCTTCGTTCAGAAATCTCTTTTAAAGACTACTCTTAATTAAATTCATTTTAATAACTCAAGACCAATTCTAAGAAAAAAAAATTACTTAGATGATATATCTGTTTTATAATAAATTAAAGTGATGGTTGAATATCTACATCTTTCTATTGAACTGTCGAAATAAGTGAAATAAATATATAAAGTTAATATAAAGCTGTCGATACTATAATAATTTATATTGCAAATTGTTGTAAATTTATAAGTTTATATATAAGGTCATTTAATATCTAGCAAACTAGCCAGATCGTTCAATATTTTAGTCTTCTGATTAGAAATAATTTTGATTCTTTTCATAAATTTCCGGACGGAAATGTACTGCCGGTAGTGACGTCAAAACTTATGCTTTGTGTTGCAACTTATTAAAATGTTTACCCACTATAAGGAAAAATTACTTTCTTTTGTTATTTATTTAATGTTTTATTGTGAAAATTATTATAGGTAACGCCATCAGAGTTGAGGTCACGCACACAACAACACGTCATGTAATGACAGGGATTTTGACATTTATTCGTACCGATAGCAAGTTCAACAGATTCAACATAGAATTACAAGATTGGCTAAAAATTTCTTCAACTTATTTCTTTAAGAATAATTTAGGAAAATACATCTAGTTCAAACAAAACAGAAAATAAAATATTTTGATCTATTTTATATAATTTATTGAATCAGGCGTTACTTTGCGGAGGTCCATATTAATGAACTAAAACAATTACTTTGCTCACCCGCGAACTTACGATAGTTACTTTTATGTATAGGTAACGCCACCAGAGTTGAGGCCATGCACACAACCACATCTCATGTAATGACAACGGGATTTTGACATTGTGTTGTCGTTAAACGTCAACACAACGTCAAAATCCCGCTGTCATTACATGAGATGTGGTTGTGTGCGTGGCCTCAACTCTGGTGGCGTTACCTTTAAGAAATGTGTGTTCATGCAGTTCCTCCACCTCCACACTGTACAAACACACAAATCACATAAACCCAACCATCACCACCACCAATCTACACTGACGCGTTTCGAACTCAACTAGAGCTCATCTTCAGAGTTACCCCAACCGTATGCTATGCTACCATTTGGTTTAACATTGGGTTTATGTGATTTGTGTGTGTTTGTACAGTGTGGAGGTGGAGGAACTGCATGAACACACATTTCTTGCATAAACGTAACTATCGTAAGGTCGCGGGTGAGCAAAGTAATTCTTTTAGTTTTTTAGTTCTATTTTAAATAAATCAGTTAAGCATATTTTTCGCTATTTATAAAATACCGATTTTTTTCTTGCGAATATTTCTTATCAGTTTCAAATAGTTTTATTTCAAAAATAGGTTATATGAAAAAAGAAAAATTATAATATTGCGTAAGTATTTCATCATAAGATCATATAACTCACATTTTCATTCACTCAGTCATTTCATTCATTCACTATCTTTTTTGCAATCAGTACTTTATTATGTAGCTGTGTGTGTGTAATCATTCGCCTCAACTCTCGTGGCGTTACCTATAACAACTGCAGTATTTCAAGTATCTACCATATGATAATTTTGGCATTTCACTAAGCGCTACAATACCAGTGTTATAGGGCTCTGGAACAGCCAAGGGGCTTGTTAGCTTTTTTTCTTGTTTAATAAATTACTTAATCACGCGGACTCCTCACGAACCAATTTACGTAAAAACGATGAATATGTGCAATACACCATGATCGAAGTTTTAAAGTATGCGGTCCAGGTACTTTTTAAAGCTTAGTAAACAATCGAGCATGTGGGTCACCTGATGTTAACATTTGTACTTAGCCCCTTACGCGCGTACGTCGAGAGCAATAAGAGCGCGTACATGATCAAACGTAGCGTGGCATGTCTCCTCAGACTCGGTGGAGCGATGATCATCGCAAGGCGGCTGGCAAGAGCTGGATGAGAGTGGCCGAGGATCGTGCTCAGTGGCGTGCCATGGGAGAGGCCTATGTCCAGCAGTGGACGAACATAGGCTGATGATGATGATGATGACATGATCAAACAAGTCCGCACACGAAGCGGTGTGGCAGCGAATTATAAGAGATATTTATTGGCATTACGATAGGCATAGCGTACAGGCGTAAAAACTCGAGCATACAAAAATAAAATTTGGTTGTTTCTTTAAAAGTACCTGAATTGAAATAAATGAATTTCTATTTCTTTAGACTTTTAAATTATTAAAATTCATATTAATGACTGAAAAAACATTAAATTATTTCCAATGTATGGATGAATGGAAGGGGGCTGTTGTAGCTACTCCTAGCGCCATTTAGTCATCAAATGAGGAACCAATTACTACATCTAAATTCCAATTATGTAAATTCCAAAGCCGCTTACCTTAGGCCTCAGACTATTTAGTGCTTTGACATGGGCATTTAATAAATACTATTTGCAGGGTTTTTTACCACGACATGTATTTTATCCGAAATTACTAATAGAGTACCATCGCCAAGCTGAGATAATTGGCGTGATTGAAACAGGGTGATTTCTATTCTCACATGGCTACACTCCACTGCAGGCCGGAAGTGACTCTCGTCCTTCCAGCTGAAGGAAAAATCATTTCTCGGCCATTCTGTTGGAGTCTTGCTCGGATATTACACGTAGTAATCCGTGGTGAGTGTCAAAAGAAAATAGTTAAGTGCAGTGAAAAGTGAAATAATTGTTAAATTGTGTTAGTATTTGGTAATTACTCGGTAGTAGCCCCATTTTTATCCCGAGTCACTTAAATTTCTTATCTTTTAAAGCGCGAGTATGGTGTAATTTAAAACCTGTCGATTTGTCACTTTAAACAGGTTGAAATTCTTTTGTTCGTCTCCAGTTCTAATCTTTGTAGATTTTCATTTGTTTCTCATCTGCTGTGTGCGTTAATTATCTGATATTATTAATTTAAAATCTGCTTACGCGTCACACTTGCGCACCCGGCATGCGTTGCACCACGTGGTAGTCAAAAAGATTTGTTATCCGTTTACCCTTTTTATACGATACTATTTCAGTGTAATCATACATTTAAAACGCATCACGCAAGTAAATTCCTGTAATCAATAACTTCGTAAACTGTAATGGCTGACATCCATTGTGAGATGTCAAGATAGGGCGAGGCGGCCATGCGGCCGCCATATTGCCGGCCGCGTATCGGTACATGAGGCACTGTCGAACCTTGCCGGTGTGCATCCTCTCGTTGTCTTTCGAATAAATTGCATTTTAATAACTTTGTCTTTTCGTTTGTTTTAGACTAACCAAAAATGGGCAAGGAAAAGATACACATTAACATTGTCGTGATCGGACACGTCGACTCCGGCAAGTCCACCACCACCGGCCACTTGATCTACAAATGCGGTGGTATCGACAAACGTACCATCGAGAAGTTCGAGAAGGAGGCCCAAGAAATGGGTAAGGGCTCCTTCAAGTACGCGTGGGTGCTTGACAAACTAAAGGCTGAGCGTGAGCGTGGTATCACCATCGACATCGCGCTGTGGAAGTTTGAGACCGCGAAGTACTATGTGACCATCATCGATGCTCCCGGACACAGAGATTTCATCAAGAACATGATCACTGGTACGTCACAGGCCGACTGCGCCGTGCTGATCGTTGCCGCCGGTACTGGTGAGTTCGAGGCCGGCATTTCGAAGAACGGCCAAACCCGCGAGCACGCGCTGCTCGCCTTCACGCTCGGAGTCAAGCAGCTCATCGTGGGCGTGAACAAGATGGACTCCACCGAGCCCCCCTACAATGAGAGCCGTTTCGAGGAAATCAAGAAGGAAGTGTCCTCGTACATCAAGAAGATCGGTTACAACCCAGCTGCCGTCGCTTTCGTTCCCATTTCTGGCTGGCACGGAGACAACATGCTGGAGCCTTCCACCAAAATGCCTTGGTTCAAGGGATGGAACGTTGAGCGCAAGGAGGGCAAGGCTGAAGGCAAGTGCCTCATTGAGGCTCTTGATGCCATCCTTCCCCCCGCCCGCCCCACAGACAAGGCCCTGCGTCTTCCCCTGCAAGACGTCTACAAAATCGGCGGTATCGGTACGGTGCCCGTAGGCCGTGTCGAGACTGGTATTCTCAAACCAGGTACCATTGTTGTATTTGCACCGGCCAACATCACCACTGAGGTTAAGTCGGTGGAGATGCACCACGAAGCCCTGCAGGAGGCCGTGCCCGGCGACAACGTCGGTTTCAACGTCAAGAACGTGTCCGTTAAGGAGCTGCGTCGTGGCTACGTAGCCGGTGACTCCAAGAACAACCCGCCCAAGGGCGCCGCTGACTTCACCGCACAGGTGATTGTGCTCAACCACCCCGGACAGATTTCAAACGGTTACACGCCCGTGCTCGATTGCCACACAGCTCACATTGCCTGCAAATTCGCAGAAATCAAAGAGAAGGTCGACCGTCGTACCGGCAAATCCACTGAAGATAATCCGAAATCCATCAAGTCCGGAGACGCCGCCATCGTCAACCTTGTCCCCTCCAAGCCTCTGTGCGTGGAGGCCTTCCAGGAGTTCCCCCCTCTCGGTCGTTTCGCCGTGCGTGACATGAGGCAGACGGTTGCCGTGGGCGTCATCAAGGCTGTCAACTTCAAGGAGGCCGGCGGTGGCAAGGTCACCAAAGCTGCAGAGAAGGCCACCAAGGGCAAGAAGTAGCTAGCGCTGTTAACAGCACAATTTTTTATCCAACTGCGATACTTCATTCACCGAAAGGTGTTCAGAAGGAAAGAAGGGCTACGAACTCATTCCTTTTCTATATTTTTTACAAGGCTTATACTGTAACATTATTTTATAATTTATATAAGGTTATACATATATATCCGAAATATTTTGTTATGACAGCATCAGAACCTGTAAATTCATAGAAATAAAGGTAGCCTCCAGTAACGTAATTGTATCATTTCTCTGGACCTTGAATAGATGCAAATAATTTATTTTTTGTTTTAAGTAATAATGATACCCAAATAAACAAAATTTTTTGAAATTTCTTGATTATTTCATCTAAACTAACTGGCACATTTAAGCTTCAAATGAATAAAATTCCAGTTATTGAAACTCTTCGTCTATATGAATTCATTTTAGGCTTGATACTATAAATTACATCACATTACCCTGCCTGACTGCTTACTAGAAAGTAAATTTCCTATTAAATATCCAATTTTTACAGAGGTTTAAAAAGAAAAAACTGAACCCTGTTATTATTTCACTGAATCGAGAAAAATAATTGAGGGGTATAGAATCCATACCAAACCAAAATGGATTTAGCGAACTTTGATTCTATACCCCTCAATTATTGATTGACCAAATTAGAGTACTATCGAAGTATGAAAGAGAAAGGTATACTTGTCTTAATCATTGTGCTACATGTATGTAGGTATTCTTTTTTGGAAAGTACGTCTAGTCGACGCAATTTACAGAAATCAATACGTGGTCTGGAACTCTAGGTCTAGATAGTCGTAGGCGTACGTGCGGGGGTGTCTGGAATGTTTAGGCTACGTCGCACATACACCCCTGGATAGCCTCCCCTTTGCGCATGGCATTTACAATACATAAATGTCGATATCTATTTTTGGAGCTCGGTGCTATCCTAACGTAACTCCTAGGTGCAATGCAGCAAGGTAGTATAATATGCACTGCAAATGATACGATAAGCAAGTTCAGGTAGATTAAATATGGCCAAATCTAGGCTCCCTTTTATATAGTGAATAATTTAAGCCGAATAACATAAGAGGTACTTACTATACCTACTATGAACCAGACAGGTTACTTCAATGGTATTTTAACGTACCTAAATCATCTGATAATGTGGCTACCTACTAGTGAACTTATCTAAGCTAGTGAATTACTGATTTTATTTTTTGAAACATAACGCAAGTAAATGTACGACAACCTGATTTATAAGTTATCACTTTACAAGGTAAAGATGGACTTACTAGATAACTAGAACGTCTCAACGTCTGTTATGCTTAAGTATTAAATTAGAGCCAGTCACCATATTTTATTAAAATTACAGCTGCTACAATCTTGTATTTTTAACAAATTGCAGTAAGGAAAAAAACATTATCGTATACTTAGAGCTTATTATAGTAAGTAGGTATAGGTATAGCAAGATCACTAAAAAAGTTATTACCGCAGTCAATTTTTTTTTATAATAGTAGTACCTACCTACCTAATGTTTGGTGTTCAAACAATGTTGTAAAAAATGTTTGATGTTTATTTTTTATTAAGTAAGTAGATTAGTAGAAAAAAATGCTCGTAGTAAGTATCTACAGGGATTATGACGGTGAAAAATAAAATCTATAACTATCCTTTTGTGCTCTACAACCTGCTTTCAACTAAAATCTACGCTTTATTTCAAACCAAGAAACTTAACTAAGTACATTGATCTTCCATTGATAAACCTATTTTATCAAAAGCTACCTAATTTACTATGATTTTATATTACCTAGGATACCTAAAATTAAGGCTACCTCATGGAATATTACCCTACTTCTACATAAGAGACAGCAAGAATTATATATAACTAACTTAGTCAATAACTTCTGATTCGATAGTTGGATTTTTGTGCCTTTAGTTTAGTAACTACTACTACTACTAGTGAATGTTATTAAAAATCTTTCAATTTATAGCGTTTCGCACGCTTTTCTGATCAGTTTTTAAAAATCATCAAAATAAATCAGAAAGAATCAAAACGGCGGATCCACCCTTAAACATCTCACTTTCTCTCTTAAAACTACGCTGGCTAAACTAAAACTACATTAGAAAAATCTAAATTCAATGACCGTGACACCGCACGTCTGCGCGCAGAAAAAGTCATCGACCTCTAACTCTGTAGAAAAGGCACTTCAAAATACTATTATTGTGTTATTGTGTGATATCAATATCTAAAATTAAAAAAAATTTGGTAGTGGGTTTACTGAAATGCAGCACTGCCCCCTTCCTAGTCCCTACCACATAAAATAGCCCTACGGCTCGTTCACCGCTATCTGGAATAATATTTATTACCATAATATTGTTTCTTATAATATTTGCCCTTAGCGGAATCATGGCCTAATTTAATTTGTGATGCAGAAATTTCGCATAATATTGTCAGTTACAATTTTCCTTTGACATAATAATGAAAAGAATCAGTGGCGTAACTAGACCATGGGGGGCCCGTGGCAAATTCATTGGACGGAGCCCCCTTAGGCTAGGGTTCTTCTCTTGCCGTGGGGCCTCTCGGTCCGGTCCACGGTATTCATATCAGGTAGGTACCTGAATAGTGGGGCGGCCTCACCGATAATCTTATTGCATAATAGCTTTTAGCATAACATTAATTTGCTGGTAAATAGTTCGTTTTCTTGGGGGGGGGGGGGGGGGTGTTTCAAAAAGAAGACAGCATCGAAGGCAGGAACTAACTTTCACTTCTTTCCCATCTTTATCCTCTGAACTTAAAACCCGACTGAATCGCTTGATCGCTTGTGATCTACTTAGTCCTTTGTCTAGTCCATCTTGCTTGCTTGCTTGCTCGCTGCAACGTGTAAAGTCCTTATATGTCTACACACGTAACGATAAATCTGTGCAAACCAATTTGCACAGACTTATCGGACGTGTGTATGACAATAATCTGCAACGATTTGTCATACACACGATCGATAAATCTGCACAAATCGATTTGCACAGATTAATCGTTACTATTTATCGTTACGGGTAACGCCACCAGAGTTGAGGCCATGCACACAACCACATCTCATGTAATGACAGCGGGATTTTGACGTTGTGTTGTCGTTAAACGTCAACACAACGTCAAAATCCCGCTGTCATTACATGGGATGTGGTTGTGTGCGTGGCCTCAACTCTGGTGGCGTTACCTTTCTAGCTAGCATTAGTCATATCATAATTTTTGTTGCTGCATAATAGATTGAAATATTTACAATACAATTAACAATTGTTTAACTTACAGAACGTTTACACGTGTCAACTATTAAAGACAAAATAAATTAAATTCAAACCAAAATTTGCTGCATAATTAATTGTATTTCGCTTTAAAATTAAAAAATTATCAATGAATTTCGATATTCTTACCTTACTTCTTCGCGCTACTTATTAAGTAGTAGATTAGTTAAATGATATAAACTCTCACAATGTAGTAAAAAGTAAAGCCTAAATCTATTAATTAGAATTATTATGCATATAATTATAACATTCT
Organism: Archips xylosteana; assembly: GCA_947563465.1. NCBI lineage: Eukaryota > Metazoa > Arthropoda > Insecta > Lepidoptera > Tortricidae > Archips > Archips xylosteana. The sequence goes on from OX387344.1 coordinate 5,326,714, forward strand.
GCTTTTAAAAATCTAGCTGCCAAAAGAAAGTAAGACGATAATAATGCCAAATAAGCATTATGCGTACTGATAATTATGCCAAATGATCATTCGACTTTTTGACTATCAATCGATATTCGACCTTGAATGTCTTAAGATGTCAATGCTCCTTTGGGATGTTCAAATACTGACTGGCTTCAGCTTTCACCATAGACGTACTATGCTTTCACCGTTTCTACTTTGTGTAGGATTGTTAGTAGTCGCTGAACACTTGAGTACTTTGTCGCAACAACCAGTTATACTGTGAAGTTTGAAATATGTCACGTTAGTGCAAGTGACAAAGTACTAAAGTGGTCACCGACTTTTGAGGCCGACCCGACACTTCACTGGCCTAAAGGATTAAAATAAAACGAATGGAAACTACAACATTTTATACATTTAATGAAGAACCTAATGTTAAACTAAAATGAAAATATAAATTAACTAATGAGGTACGCGTAGTTTAGAATGAATTCCGATTGGGATTTTCGCCTGACTCGAGGGCTGCCCGAGCTTCCTCTTGTTCTATTATCATATTGGCCCATTCTTCTGCTTGCCGGTACCTGACGCGCCTGACATGGGGCGCATATGCTAATCTATAGACCACAACCATGGCTGATGTGATAGACACAGCCATAAGAGTCTTCACCAAAGGACTTGAAGTCCTGAACCAGCGTTTTACAACTTCCATGTTTATTTGGGTGCCGGAGCTTCGTTGCTTTTTGGAATTTGCTTTAGTCGAGGAAAATGCTCTTCAAATAGGGGTCTCCAAATGTAGATTCCACCAAAGACACCTAAAATTGATACTAAAATAATTTGACCTCTTGTTATACCTCTTGGTTTATATATGCGCATTGTAAGACGCTCACACTATTTTATGAAACTTTTTGTTTGTATGATGGCTTGAGATATTATTTTACAGCTATAAATAACATTTTACATAAAATATTATAGGTTATGTCACAACATAACCTCAAAACATATAGAGGCGTCTTTTATAAAATTTAAACCTTTTATTTAGTGGAACCAAACAAAAAGGTAAGGCCGACTAAGAAAAAAAAAATATTGGGGCTGCTCGTTTCTAAACGGAGCACTTTTGTCACTGTCACAGTGACATTTATCTCAACGTGGGTTGCATTGCTTTGCTATTATGCTTGCATGTATTTTGGTGGTTTTGAATTTGATTATTTTCAGAAGTATTTGCATATAAATACTTTTTATAAGAGTAATTACTAGCTGTGTATTCAATTAGCTATAAGAGACCATGGCAAGTCCACCCAGAAGTGTACCAAATATTTTAATAACAGGTACAGTGCATTAACAAATCCTGTGGAATGATCTTCCACTAGTTTAGCAAGTTAATATATGATGGTATTTGTCTTTTAATATCAGTATCTAAATATACCAGGTACGCCCGGTGTGGGCAAGTCTACAATAGCCCGGCTAGTAGCTGACAGGACCAAGTTTGCTTGGAGAGAAGTGTCAAAACTTGCTGAAGAATATAGCTGCCTCGACGAATATGATCCTGAGTACCAATGTCCAGTGCTAAATGAAGATAAGGTACATATATTCTTCTGTCTTAATCAGCTTATAGTACACATAATGCTAAGTAGACTAGTTTTTTTACATAAAGCAACACAACTTTGAATGTTTCACACCTCAATGTCTAAATTTTGTCAAAATTAAAAAAAAAGACTAAGTATTTACGTTGCTTACGTAATTTTGTGCAATTTTGACAAAAAAATTTAAAAAAAATTCTATGTCCCAGCTCCATACAAAATCAACTGCGAATTTTCTAAGTCCGGCCACCCTTTGCTATATCCCAACCGATGAGTTTATTCGATCTTTATAAATCTTTAGTCTAGCTAAATGAATATTCTGCTGCCATTTGATTCAAAGTTACACAAGTGCACACTTCGCACTCCTAGATCAAAAGAGCATCAACTCAAAATTATGTACAATTTTAACTTAAACATCATTCTATTTCTGAAAGGTCTAAATTAAAATGGTATATTAGTTTGAGTTGACTCTCCTTTGAAAGGTGTGCAACTTGTTTTTATATGTATTTGTGCTTTTTGATCTAATGGGGGTAGTATTGGTTTTTTTATTTATTTAAAACGTAGTTGATGCCTATGGCTTCACCCAGCTGAAGTTTTTTTTTGGGCTCACTACTTTGCCAAAAAGTACTCAATTTATTTTAACATGGAACTCTGAAAAGTTGCAGAATTTATACAACATGCCCACCAGGTTTCCGCGAGAGTCTAATCACGCATTCCTGAGGCCATATGGAGTAATAAATGTTATGTGAACCTAGGTTAAATTATGCTTTTTAACTTCTTTATTTTTTCATACATAATAAATATGCAACCACCTCCACCACTTTCATAGTAAAATTTAAACATAAAAATGGAAATATCTCAAAAACTAAGCATATATCGACCTAGCTTCAGATAACATTTATTACTCCATATGGCCTCAGGAATGCGTGGTTAGACTATCGCGGAAACCTGGTGGGCACATTGTAGAGTATTTATAATTTTTTTTAACATTTTTATAATAATGGACTGTAAATATACAGGGTGTTTGGTAGCTACGTGTAAAGCTTTAAGGGGGTGATAGCCAAGGTATTTTTGAACATTTTTAACCATATATGTCTTACCCGAAATTTGTTTTTTTTTTTTAAATTGAAGAGTTAGAAATTTTAGGAAAATACCCATAATTTGATAGTCACGAGTCAATATTGCCCCAATGAGCGTTAATTTGGAAGTTTTAAATATGGCATAGAAAAATGACGTAGACTTGTCTTTTTCTCATGTTATTTACTAGTAAAATTTCAAGACTAGTGCATTCTTAGCGAGTGCTCCCTGAGTTAGGTTTTTACTTTTTATCTCAGATTTAGCAAGCAATGTCAATGAGTGATACCTTAAAAGAAAGAACAATAAACAGGCATGTTTCTAAAAATGTTTGAACATTTCAAGGATTTTTTTTTAATTTTTTTTTATGGCACAGAAAAATGACTCTGTTCCAACCTAAGACATTTTTAGTAATTTCAAATGCCTCCATTTTGTTTTTTTGGCAAGAAAGACACCTAAAAATTATTTCATTTGGTCCAATACACATTAAACTATCCGAAATAAAAGATTTGGTTTCCAAATTAACGCTCATTGGGGCAATATTGACTCGTGACTATCAAATTCTGGGTATTTTCCTAAAATTTCTAAGTCTTTAATTTTAAATAAAATATCAAATTTCGGCTAAGAGATATATGGCTAAAAATGTTCAAAAATACCTCGGCTATCACCCCCTTAAAGCTTTGCACGTAGCTACCAAACACCCTGTATAATAATAATGGATGTTATTGATTGTAATGGCAGTCTCTTTTGGACAATGAAATAATATTATGAGGTTTATTGGCAAAATATTTTAAAATTTCTTCATCTTGCTTCAGTTATTGGACATAATGGAAGGTCTATTGGCGAAGGGTGGTAACATTGTTGACTACCACGGCTGCGAGTTCTTCCCTGAGAGATGGTTTGATGCGGTCTTTGTGATCCGCACTAATAACACCCTCTTGTACGACAGACTCATAGCCAGGTAATATATTTCATACTAGCTGTTGCCCGCGACTCCGTCTGCGAAGAATAAGTTTATAGCTAGCCTGCGGGAACTATGCAATTTTCCGGAATAAATACTTGTCCTATGTCCCAGGATTTGAAACTATCTCCATTCCAAATTTAATCTAAATCGGTTCAACGGTTAGAGCGCGAAGCGATAAAGAAAGAGTTATATTCGAATTTATAATATTATAAGCTATCCTATCTTTCAAGTTGGATCAAACTGCACATGGTGTGTAAATTTTATTAAAATCGGTTAAGTAGTTTAGGAGTCCATCGCGGACAAACAACGTGACGCGTAATTTATATATTATATTAAGATTGATGATATTGTCGATCTGTGGTATGCCAGTGTCATGACTAGTGATGACTTAGTGATTGTTATCAACATGCAGTTTTCGTAGCATTGTATATGGTTGGCAAAAAAAATTAATACATATGCAAATTCAATATTATTTTTACTGTAAAACATTTCCTTCAGGATATAGTTCTTCTCTTGTGCTACATGTTAATCACTTCAATACCTTCTTGTAGGTTCTGTCAACGTGAAAAGTCACTTTTATTAGCATTTTTTCTGATTGACATGAAAACTGACAGGCATATGCGTTGAACTGATTTTGATTGTTTATTGGGCTTAATTTTAATAAGTGCAAATAATATATTATTTTAAAAATACTTATGTATTTTTTGCCAACCATACTTCGCTACAAAAGCTTAACATTGATAATAACAATCACTACTTAGCACTGATCAGTGCCACCCCCATCGCATCCCAAACCACTGATCAGTGTCAAAATCATTAAATACATATTAAATGAGTGAATTTAATACAAATACAAATACAAATACAAATCATTTATTTTGCTTAAAATATGGTACAGAAGATGGAACACAGTATAGAGATCACATATGTGATCATATGTGTGTGTGATGTTAATATATATCAAAATTCAATAAAATAATAGCTTTTGTGATTTTGGCACTGATCAGTGCTCCTGCACACAACAGGGGCAGCGTTGAACAGCGCCAAGTCATACGAGAGGGGTTAAATTTTTTTATCTACAGATATGGATATTTGCTGTCAAAGTCTGTGGATATGTATGTATATTAACTGCCACCAGGGGCAAACCATGAGTTTGTAGGGCCCTGGGCTAATAACTATACTTGGGCTGGGCTAATATACTTGGGGCCTACCTAATTAATCAATTGCGATTTACACATACATACAGCTTACTACAGCTAGGATTCTTAAACTTATCAATATCATTTTTGCTCTTTTTACAGAGGTTACTCCGGCAAAAAACTATCAGACAACATTCAGTGTGAAATATTTGAAACACTTCTAGAGGAAGCACAGGCTTCATACAAACCTGAAATAGTGATGGAACTAAAAAATGAAGTGGAAGCACAACTGGAACATAATGTAAATACGATTATGCAGTGGATTGAAAGGTGGCAGGAAGAGAATTTATAAAGAAATCAGTCTTAAAGTTTTTTTTTTTTACTATAAATGTTTACCATGCTTCTCTGTCAACCTCAAAAATCTTACAAAAATCATTTCCATTACAGTTTCCTGTGGCAATCAAGAGACACGGTAATGTGTCAGACTAATGTTAAAAAAAAGTAGTAAAATATTGTTTAATCGGGCGCTATTTCACACGCTCGCCAATTTTTTCCTACTAATTCAGTGTGTAGACAGTGAGCCTTAAGCGTATCACACACAGCGCAGATGCGGTAAGATATCTGTATCTGAACGGATATCTGTCAATATCGCCCCCTATACAATTCAATGGAGGACCACACACAGCGCACATGCGGTAAGATTTTTATCTGCGTATCTGTGAGCACCGACATACATATATCGACAGATGTGAAGATTTTATCTGCAGATAAATACAGGTGGTTGCGCAGAGGCACACTTTTATCATCATCATTCCAGTCTATATACGTCCCACTGCAGGCACAGGCTTCCTCTCAGAATAAGAGGGTTTGGGTCGTAGTTCCCACGCGGGCCCAGTGCGGATTGGGAACTTCAGTGTATAATAAAATAAATATAAAAATTACGTACTACTTAAGCAAACAACAAGTCATCCTTGCGTAGAAATGCATTTTCGCATTTTTTTACATTTTGACGTGAAGAGAAATAAAGATAGTGTAACGCGCTTTTATTGAAAGTTCATTGTAGCCTATCTATCTCTCAAAGTGCCGGCAACGCACCTGTGACACCCTTAATGTTGCGGGTGTCCATGGGCGGCGGTGATTGCTCCCCATCAGGTGACCCGCATGCTCATTTACCCCCTTTTATAAAAAAAAAACACCCTGTATAAGCAATCCGCACCACAAAACACGTCTACTCAGCTCCGAAATTTTAGAGTGAATGTATCACCTCGCATCTGCGCTGTGTGTGATACCTATACCTGCAGACGGATAAGTTTTTATTCGCAGATAAAATCTTACCGCATCTGCGCTGTGTGTGACATGCTTTAGATCTAGGACTTTGCCCAGTACAAAAATCAAAATCGTACCATTAGCCCCTAGACAGATATATTAAAGCAGTCCGATTTACTATCGTATTCACGATTTCTATTTTTCGAACGGTAGGGTGAAGGTGGAAAGAGGATTTAGAAAACGTTCGTGTCAGTTCAGTTTCCATTTTCGTCAGATCACTTCTTTTTTCCATATAGGTCAGAATTTTGAAACTAGTGACGAAACAGTAATTCTCGTGATTCCTCGTCAGTCAGATTCCGCTTTCGTCGGATCAGACTTAATTCACCCAGGATTTATTCATCCATAATTCAGATAAAACCTACAAATTCGACGGAGCCCCGCTTTGCGGTGCTCCTATTTCTGGGCGGTTTGCCCTTTGGAGAGAAGAAACTACCTAATTAACCTAATCTACCTATTTTCTGGGTGAATTAATTAAACGAATAATCTGACGAAAAGGTCATTAACATTACAGGTTATCCACATCCATCATTCCTAACTAAACTGAAATTATAAAAAAAACTGTTTCAGACGAAAGTGGAATCTGACGGACGTGTTCTCAACCAGAAAGGGATAGTGATTTCACTCACAAATTTCAGTGCAACATTCACTAATGTTATAGACGCCATTTTTTAACCGACTTCAAAAAAGGAGGAGGTTAGGTATAATATACCTAACCTCCTCTCCTCCTCCTTGGCTTAATATTATGTTCGACTGTATGTATCTTTTTTACACGCTTTATTTTTATGTATGTTCATCGATATCTCCGCGAATTGTGGGCCAATTATCAAAATTATTTTTTTGTTTAAAAGAGTATACTCCTGATTGAAGATGTGTTTGTGGGTTTTTGTTACCCTTTAACTCAAAAACTATTATACTGAACTAAATAAAGATTATTACTGAATGGATTTTAAAGACATTTGGCGCACCACACTGATAATAATATGATGTAATAGTTTATTTGTATAGTTCCCGTGGGTAAGCGCCGTTAGCGGTAAACATCTAGTTTTAAAGCATCTTCAGAATAGGATTGTAAGATTTGTAAATGATGAAATAAAACAAAGTTTTATTATAAATACAACCTAATTTATTCATTAACCCACTGACAAATACGAAATGCATCAAATTACTGTATTTAGAGCTCTAAAGTTAGAAATTATACCAACCCACCACAATCTTGGCATGATGTGATTATTGATCGTTCAATGGCCACACACTGATAAACTTACTTTAACCTAACGGGTTCAATTATGTGCATGGTTAATGAAGGCCATGTCGCAGTGAAAGTGTATTACACCCCCATTCCTTACCCTCAGCAATGAATGACGGACATAATCCCTCTGTAGGGACAATATTCAACTAATTCGGGCGTTAAAAAGGTTAATCTTAATTGAGCCCTGTGACCTTCACTTATGTTTACTGTTCTTGATATGAATACATATTAGTGTTCACGCCGAGATTGCGCGGTTCGCCTCAAGCACGCACGCCACTCGCACACAGATCTGGAAGTTTTACACTGAACTACAGCTCGTCCCTCTTGGAGCCTTTCCTGTCGACCGACTTGAGTTCGCTGGAGGCTTGCTCCGCGATGTATTTGACGAAGTCGTCCAGGGCCCGTCCGCCCTGCGAACAAAAAACACGTTGAGGATTGTGAAGCCATTTATACAAACTACGATAACAGTTTCCGCACATGTTTGTATGTTTTTTCATTCGTCAAAAAACATGCAAGTGAATTAAAAGGTTCGAAGTTAGCTCAAATACCAACTCTAAAATGGCCACCGGTTTCAGACGATAATTCCGTTTATGATTGAATAGAGGCCTTGGCATACCAGTGGGAACTTTTCCATGATGAATATTTAGCTTTGTTTATATACAACAGGTGAAGTGCACATTACTGAAGCTTTTTTTCGATCTCATTCTCGCGATGCCGTCTATTGGCTAAGGATTAAGTCCAAGGTCCCAGAAACGTATGACAATTCATGCGAAGGAGCCACTCTTGTGCAAACATTTATTTTTAAAACATTAAGAAACATTAAGTATCATTTTTGAGAAAAAGGCCTTATGCAACCACTTCACTTGGCGTACTTATTCGTCGAAATATTATGAACTAAACTATCGCTGTGGTTTCTAGCATGAGCGAGCAACGGAGATTGTAATAACGCCGAGTCAACCACGCAACACCAAGTGAAGCGCTAACTTGAGTAGGTCCTATTTGTCCTACAGAACTGAAATCGTGAAGTAATAGGGTTCAAATTCGTACTAAATATATCAGTTCTACAGAATTATGACCTTCCGGCTAACTTTTGAAAGAAAGTACTCACATTGTATCTGACAGGCTTGCTGCCATCCTTAGGCTTCCAGTAGATGGTGGGGAATCCGGACACGTCGTACAGGGACTTGGGCCAGTCGTTGGCGGTAGCGTCAATTTTCACGATGTCCACATCTTCGTCCTTCAGCTGTGGGCATTGCAACAAGTTAGGGGTTATTTCATGTTCGAACGTGGCATAATTGGAGTTTCCGAAGTAATGAGCGAATATTGACATCGATACCAAACAAAATCTTATGGAAAATATTTTTAGTGACAACACGCAAGACATAAAATTAAATGTAATTAGCAATTTTCTTTCGTAATTCATATCACATTGACCATGACTGCAGTAATGTGGTAGAAACATTTATTTATTTAGACGAGGTAATTTCAGTAATATGTATATCGTCGTGATTACGTTCCAGACGTGATAGTAATTATAATAAATTAAGTGTTTACGACTCTTTTTAACAGCGTGTTTCTTTTTGAGGCCAAGATGGCGAGACTGCAGTTCCAATTTCAAACCATGATATCATTTTATAAGGTCATCTAAGTTTCAGTTTAACAGGCATTAATTAACAGTCATATATTTTTTTTAGCTTTCGGAGTTGTCTAACCCTGAAGAACCCAAAAAGAAACCCCAATAACTGTATTTTGAAGGACCCAATATCTTACCTTCTCCCCCAGCTCTTCCCAAATGGGGGTAAGTTTCTGGCAGTGTCCGCACCACGGCGCGTAGAACTCAATCAGGGCGTCCCTGCCGCTGTCGGTGACCAGAGACTTGAAGTTCTTGCCGACAGCCACCTTGACTGGGCCGTCGTTGCTTTCAGGAACGGGCTCCGACTTGATGAAGGGCTCTAACTTGCCGGCGAGAAGGTCCTTGGTGAACTGTTGAAGGTTCTCGATGCTGGAATGTGAAAGAAATGTTTATTGTAGGTTACCTTCGGACATACGCCTCTATACTTCGTTTTTTTTTTAGCATTAGAAATAAGGTAAACAATCTTGATACGCATTTTTATTGAAAAACGCTTTGAAAAAAATAGTAACTATTACTTGGGAAACCAAAAGAATATAAATGACCATTTTTCCTTTTCAATTGTAACGTATTTGCCGTGATTTATTTTTCAAAAGCGTTTTTCAATAAAAAGACACGTCAAGATCGCTTACCTTCTTTCTAATGCTAAAAAAAACGAAGTGTAATTCTTTTTTATTTTTCCCTGTCTTTGGATATTCTTCTATTCAATGAACTGAAACAATTGCTTTGCTTTGTTAAAGTGGGTACTTGAGAAGTTACAGTGGCAAATTAAAGTTTTGATTTGTTAGTCTAACATCTGGTAGCATAGTGAATGGTACTCTGAAGGTAATAAATAATAATAAATCTTTATTTATCATACAAAAAGTTACAAAATGAAGAATGAATGAAGATGAGCTCTGGTTGAGTTCGAAACGCATCAGTGTAGTTTGGTGGTGGTAATAGTTGGGTTTCTCGCATCAACAATCATAAAGTCGCGGATGAGCAAATTGTTTCAGTTAATTGATTTGGACTGTGGATTTCTGCATACGACGCCTGATTCAATAAATTATTCATCTTTTTTTTCGGAAAGTCATGCTCCCATTTTTTGTGGTCTAACTTGTTTTCTTTTTATCCCCTTTTTTTATTAAAAGACATTTTGCCAACGTCACGTTGTTGCGTGGCGAATCCTCATGATTAATTTTGACTATCTTATTTGTAGAGCGATCAAAATACACCATAGGGAAGGGACACTGTGGAAATGCCTCCATTTAGTTATTGTTACTTATACACAAATGTCAAAGTCGCCAAATGGACTCATGATACTAGCGGTCACTAGTCTGTCACAGAGACCCATATTGTCAAACATAAAAAAAAACAATATTGATGAAATTCTGAACTGATAACACTAAATCGAGAATTATTTTTATAAAAGTGGCCTTAAATTTTAATAATAATTATTAATATTGACATAATGGTTTTATTTTTATGACTCCAGGCAGTTAACAACTAGGTTTATTATCTTCCAAGTAGGTTTACGATCGCAGGCCTACTGGTGTGTGCTTGTGGAAATGAATTGGAGTTTTGTGAAGCGCGCCAAAAGTGTGGCTGATAAGGAACACCTAATAATGTCGAAAGCACGCACAAAGGAGGTTGTAATCGATAAGAAAATCGTATTTCATACGACCGAGTTTAGTATTTAAAACATTCGTTCGGCGAGAATCGCGTAAGAGAAGATTGAATTAGGGGGCTTCTATTAATTATAAGGCTATTTTTCATTTTGTAAGATGTCCTGATGTGTGGTTTTTTTGTTCAATTTTCACGCTAAAACGGCCGGCCGGATATGGATGAAATTTGGCTTGCAAATAACTGGATTTCTGGTATTAAACAGAAACCGCACCGTACCGTAGAGTACTTTTATCCCGATATTCTCACGGGATCGTGATTTATCGATATACGACCCCAGAATCTTAATCGTTAAGTCTAGACATGACATTTTGGATGGGTGTTCTGCAAGATCATGTTCTAATTGCAATTTATTAAAACCTCAGAATTTCAATGTAATTGCCTGATTTTATGGTTTGCGCGATAAAGGGATGTTTTAATTAAAATTTGTTCCTAATTCATCTTTCAGATTGGTCATATTCCAAATGCGACACTTTCCAGACTGATCATTTTCTAATCTCGTCATACTTATTCCAAACTAGTTTTACCAATGACATACATAACTAAGAAGTACATTCCATGATCAGATTGGGGATGTCTTGAAGAAAGGTCAGGACCAGAGTACCCGAAACCGGCGAGCATGTATGAAAAGACTAATGAGAGTTGTGGAAGCAAAAGATGTATGTCAGGAAGTCAGGAAACAAAATTAAATAGTGTTTGCTCCTTTGCTGGGAAGGAGGCATGATTACATAAATGCACAAATGTTATAAAAGTTATGTTTGTCACCTGAACTCGGCAGACATGATGAACTTGTTGCCGTCAGCGTCGCGGCCGGCGACGACCGGCTTGTCTCCCTTGGCGAAGTCGATGCCGTACTCGTTCAGTTCGTGAGTGAACTCGTCCTTGCTGCTCACTGCGAAGGTCACTTCGGACATGTCCTTGGCGACCTGAGGAAGGTATAAGGGCGTTAGCGACTTGTGGGGAAAGGCAATCTACAGTTGTGGCCATATAATTAAGAACGATTATTTATTGAGATGATTTTTTCAAAGTAACAAGTATAACTAATTGCCCGTATTTTTTTTATTTCTTTCGGTATTGCAAAACTTTTCCGTACTACCGGTACATTCATTTATGCAACATTGTTGGCTAAAAAATTAATAGAGAAACTTTATACATTCGATCTGAACCTAGTATTAGTACTTACTGGCTGGTCACGTAATTAAGAACGCTGAATAGTTTATTATTTTTTCAAATTTAAATAGAGAACACTGTGTGGCTCTGTGGTTGTAGATTATTATTCGTATAATTTTGGCGCCATTTCGTGCTGTTAAAGTCTTAAAAGTGATTACTTCGTATAAAAACAATGGGGAAAAATAATAGTTGTGATAAATCTACAAGAGAAGTAATAATAAAACTTCGCGAGAAGAATTGGTCGTATAAAAAGATAGCCGACCATCTGCAATGTTCAAAAACAATGGTTTTCCATGCCGTAAAGCATTTTTCCACGTATCAAACTACTTCAAACGTTCGGCGTGGACCTAGACAGAGAAAGTCATCTCGTCGAGATGATCGAAATATCGTTCGTTTGGCAAAACAAAATCCTTTTAAAGGGTCTAATGAGTTGAGAAAAGAATATTTTGGCGAAAACAACCCTTCAGCAATCTCTGCACACACTATTCGAAGGCGTTTGGTAGAAAATAAGTTGAACGGAAGGATAGCAAGAAAGGTGCCTATGTTGAAACGATGTCATAGGCAAGCCCGACTTGCATTTGCAAGAAGGTATGAAAACTGGACAGTCAGACAGTGGAAAAACGTTCTTTTTTCTGACGAGACAAAAATAAATAGGGTATGTTCTGATGGAAAACGATATGTACGACGCCCTCCGAATAAAGCATTCGACCCAAAGTACACAAAAGTGACATTAAAGGATGGCGGGGGAAATGTGAAAATTTGGGGGTGCTTTTCTGGACATGGCGTTGGACCTGTTAGGCTGATAGAAGGAAACATGGATCAATTCCAATACAAAAATATACTGCAAGAAACAATGTTACCATATGCCGAAGACGTGCTTCCGGTTATTTGGACATTCCAGCACGACAATGATCCAAAGCATACTGCACGCACCGTTAAGGAATTCCTCACATCACAATCAGTTTCAGTCTTAGATTGGCCAGCCAACAGCCCAGATCTTAACCCAATAGATCATCTTTGGTGCGAAGTCAAGAAAAAGGTTTCAAATCGACAGTGTGGCAATTTGAGAGAGCTGTACGACGTTTTCTTAGAAGAATGGAACTCTATTTCTCTTGCGAAATGTCAAAAATTGATAGATTCAATGCCTCGCCGGTGTAAAGCCATAATTAAAAGCCGTGGACATGCTACTAACTATTAATTTTAGTTCAAATGTATTAAATTGCTTTTTTTTCTATACCAACTTCACATTAATATGATTTATTTAATCTAAGTTTCATATAAAACAACTCTCGAGCAGTTTAATAAATCGTTCTTAATTATTTGTCCAGCTTCATTACTATTTGAATTTATTAGTATAGAGAACAAATAAAATTTGTAAAAAAAAATGTTAGCAATTATACACTATTATTATTAATCCTGTTTGCTCTATCCATGTGGCTATTTTATAACATAACTTGTTACTTCTAAGAAGGAACACAACTAGACATATGACATGATTTAGATAAAAAAAAATCGGAAACTTCAAATCGTTCTTAATTGTATGACCACCACTGTATTTCTAGACATATGTTATGCCTTGGGACCGAAGTCCGAAGGGAGAGTTGTATTTACGCATCAGAGCTAAGAAACTTTGTTATAAAGCGGCTTCTCTAATTGATGACTAGATGGCACTAGAGGACGCTAGATAAAAAAAAAAGAATAAGCTGAAATTTTTTAACATTATCTATACTAATATTATAAAGAGGAAAGATTTGATTGTTTGTTTGTTTGCATTGAATAGGCTCCGAAACTACTGGACCGATTTCAAAAATTCTTTTGCCGTTAGAAAGCTACATTATCACTGAGTGACATAGGCTACTTTTTACCGCGGGAAAATACCTTTTCGTACGGCAAAATTAATTTATCGCGGGCGAAGCTGCGGACGGAAGGCTAGTACATACTATGTTGTTCAAAACACAAAAATCTTGATGAACTAGTGAAGCTCCAAAACATATGAAAATCTACAGTTAATACCAACTTTTTGAACATCTACACCACTCCAATATCTGGCGAGTGTACCATTTAATGTATTTAACATACCTTGAGCACTCGGTTCCTCCAGTAGTTGGTGCCTTTGGGGTTCTTGACGTAGTCCACTTCATAGTAAGCGACGACGAGGGGGTTGGAGAAGTCAGCAATGTTGTCCTTCTGACGCACACCAACTAAACCATGACTGCAAAAAATACAAATTCTTGAGCGAATGACAATAGTTAGGTACAAATTATATATCTAGCTGGAGTAAAGGTTCATATAAAATTGGTATTATTAAACAATCATGTAAAAGTTGTTTTTTTTTTCTTGTAAAGGGGGCGGTAGTTCTTAAGAGGATACGATGCGCACCATTTCTCCATACAAACGTAGTCCCCTGTTTCCTCCCTGGATAATGGCTTTAGAGCCAATTTTTTTTTACTGTGTAATCTGTATCTACCATAGCTATGCCCCTGTGTTTCGTTTTTTTTCATATTTCAATTAACATAAAAAATATGAGCTTTTAAAAACTGAAAAAATTGCCCAATTTCAACGTCATTTTCAGACACTCATCTCATCAGAAAAGAATCCCTCAAAAAAGGAAAACATAGAGGCATAGCTAAATCTGTCCTCTAATTATTTTTGAAAAAAATAATTTTATTGGTCCAGTTTTCGAGAAGAAAACAGGGGACTACGAAATGCTGTTTTGATCAATTTTACGCGACTATTAACGGTCTGAGCTGCTGTTGTCCCGCTCGCGCTGTACTGACACGGAGGGGTTCGGGCGAGACAGCGACATTTTTCATTAAAATACCTATTTCTCAAAAGTCTCTCAGCCATCGTAACCTCTTAAAATGTGGAGAACTTGTAGTCTAGAGAATTATTGATCGCACGAAATGGCTTATCTAAACTTAGTGTGTTTAGGCATTTCAAATCTTAGAAGAGCTATTGTCATACTAAGCAAATTCTAAGTCCATTTAAAGTTATTTTCATATCGAACTTCCTATAAATAGTTCTAGCAAACTTTGGTTTGGGAAATTAATTGAGAAGAAGAGAAAAAAAGAAGATAAAATTGAGACTGGGTTTGGAGACAGCCACTTGATGGGTGCCGGAGAGCGGCCAGCGACGACGAGGCAGATTAAGAAGATGGCGGGACCTTTTGGATGTGTATGCAAAGGTCTGGGCCGACATTGCCCCAGACCGGGAGCTGTGGAGGTCAAGAGGCTTCGAAGGTTTGTTGTTTTGTTGCATATTTGTGTGGTGCGCCATTATAGGGCCTCGCAAAATATATCTAGCTCAGGCCAAATTGAGCTCCTAAACTACAACAGGCTAAAAAATTAAGAATGTGGACGTATTCAGAAATCGGTGTTTTATGTAAATGATGTTTCGGATAAACTGATTTAACGCGCCGAAATAGTAAAGTAGAATAAAAAAGCCTTGTTCTGTTGGTTCAAAGTATGCTAGAGCCTTTAATTAACTCAGTTCCGATTAAGAAAGCATTTCGCAAGTTGATAAATATACTCGGCACGCTGTTAAACAATTTCCTGATAAGCCTTAACGTTAATTTCAACCGTAACATTACCATTGCAATGAATTTTTCACAGACAATCATTAACTTGCAAGGTTAGTGCGTAATTTCATATTTTCGTGAACCAGAAAAACATTGATGATGATGGTGGTAATGATAAGATTATAAATTATAAAGCATATTTTACCTAATCTAATATATAAAAATCTCGTGTCACGGTGTTTGTTATAGAACTCCTCCGAAACGGCTAAACAGATTTGTATAAAACATTTTTCTCTATATTCGGTAGGTCTGAGAATAGGTCGTAGGCTATTTTATGTATACCTACCCCTATTTTTCGCGAACGGAGTCGCGGGCAACAGCTAGTAATATTATAAAATAAATAATATACTTAAAAATTAAATATTGCCAGCTTGCTAGTTGGTTAGGCTAAAAATATATAACTGCTTGATTCAGGAGTTACATGAAACACGTTAGTCTCGACAACTTGTCATGATAAATACCGAGTGGGTAGCAGTAACAACTGGATTCATAAGATATAATGGCATAAATGTACTACATGATACTACAGCATTGGTTGCTAAACTTTTATAAAACAAACAACCGCTTTAGCCTAGTTGGTAGTGACCCTGCCTACGAAGCAAGAGGTCCTGGGTTCAAATCCTGGTAAGGGCATTTATTTGTGTGATGAGCACGAATATTTGTTCCTAAGTTATGGATGTTTTCTATGTATTTAAGTATTTATTTATCTATATAAGTATGTTTATCGTCGTCTAGTACCCATAATACAAGCTTTGCTTAGTTTGGGACTAGGTCGATTTGTGTAAGATTGTCCCTTAATATTTATTTATTTATAATGTGCGCTCTCTGTTTTCTAAAATCTTTGAATTCTATATCAAAATTCGTAATGTAAATACTTTCCTTCCTATGCTTCACGCCCCACTTTTTGTAACCCATGTACTACAACTACAAGATCTGACACATATTCGGTTTTGGACGTTACTGGAAGCGAAGATTAGTACATACAAGTGTTGCCAAGCGCGTTCTTTGCGTTATATAGCTACCTATATTCTAGACTAGAAAGTAGTATAGTCAACCAATTTGATTCCTAGGCCACTATAGAACCATGTCGCACCTTTAGAATTAGACTGGCACAATCCAAATTATTCTCATTTCAGAAATAAACTTAGTGTCAAAAGAAAATCAGGATTATTTTTGAAATTAGAATAATTCGAATTGTGTCGCTCTAATTCTAAAGGTGCGATGTCATAATGAATTTATTTGTTTATCTTCTACAACAGTGATTATTGCGTGAAGTATGCCATGCATGATAACATCTCAATCTTTGCTATAGGTAACGCCATCAGAGTAGAGGTCATGCACACAACAACACGTCATGTAATGACAGCGGGATTTTGACATTTATTCGTACCAATAGCAAGATCAACAGACTCAACATAGAATTACAAGATTGACTAAAAATTTCTTCAACCTATTTCTTTAAGAATAATGTAGGAAAATACATCTAGCTCAAACAAAACAGAAAATAAAATATTTTGATCTATTTTATATAAATCAGATAAGCATATTTTTCGCTATTTATAAAATACCGATTTTTTCTTGCGAATTTTTCTTATCAGTTTCAAATTGTTTTAGTTCAAAAATAGGTTAATATGAAAAAGAAAAATTATAATATGCATAGAATTGCGTAAGTATTTCATCGTAAGATCGTATAATACACATTTTCATTCACTCAGTCATTTCATTCATTCACTATCTTTTTTGCAATCAGTACTTTATGTAGTTGTGTGTGTAATCATTCGGCTCAACTCTCGTGGCGTTACCTATAACAACTTGTGTCAACGATAATGAATAGGAAAGGAGTTTGCTTATAACTTACATGTTGAAATGTCACTGTCCGTCTATCAAAACTTCTTTTTGTTCACATGTCTTACAGCAAAACCGTTTATAAACCTTTATGTTTATTGCATGTTGTGATCGGAAAGTTGATAATCCTTTAACCCTCACTGACATTGTAATTATCTAGTAGTATGCGACAAAGTTCTACAGTGGCCTAGAAATCAAATTAGTTGACTGTACAACTATACATTAAATAACTTATTGTACGAGCTCTTCTACGAGCCCTATGTCCCTAACGAGGGATAACAGGAATGCATCATCATCATCATAGTTGCTGCAGTGAAACTGTAACACAACCTGGCACACAAATGCCAGTAGCGACACGGCTCGGATGCTGCAATGTCTGTGTTTACGCAGCACATTATGCTGGAAATTAAATAGTCATATTGTAAATAAGAAGTAATAACTTACTAGTTCTCCTTGATGAAGGCCTTTAATGAGGTGGAAGCGAGGTCACCAGAGAACACAACGGAGGAGTCTTCAAACTTGTTTTGGAGTCGCTTCGGCCGGTACAGGACTACATTGTCCCTGCAAACAAACATATTAGGGTTAGGTTAGGTTTTTTACCGAGCAAGTACAATCGAGATATCTTAACAACTAAATCTAGACAGAAGAAATGTAGATAAAATAAAAAAATTTAAATTTTAATCTGTATATTGCAAATTAATTACAAAAAAAAAAATATTCTTAAACTTAGTTACAATCTTTAAATATTTAAGATTATTAACTAAAGAATGCGAACGGGACACCCCTACGTTTGTAAATGAACGAGGAGCAAGGCCAACACCAGATCAGTGACCAAGCTGAACGCCTCGGAATGTCACACCCCCCCGCCAACCCCTAGCACCTCCACTCCCGCCTAGTCCATTCAAAATTGTCTAAATCTAAATGGACCAGTCGAGAGGAAGGCGCCAAAGCTAGCAGGAAGCATGCCACCCCTCAGCACTCCACTCCGCCACCAACCCGATGCCAGCCCCGCCCCCCGCTCATTCACAGACTCAATATAAAAAAGGAAATAAAAATAAAACTATTACTATTACTAGTACGGTCAGCGCCACAAACACGCGACCACCCCTGCACCCCGCCACCTTAATATCATGTTTAAATAGCCAAATAAAACCATGTAGTCAAACAACTGAAAGCGACAAGGTACCAAGGCACTCGCCCGTTCATGGCGCAGACCGTACATTTATGTACTTAGATCTAAGTAGCCATATGAAATATGGCCCAAGATGGGAAAAGGCCCAATACGTTGGTCTGCCCAGGTCTTATACCTACTACGAAATTCGATTTTCGAACTTCGTATTGTGCCGGTTCACGCGAATCGTATTAAATAAATAGTGACAGGGACGCCACAATACGGACTTCAAAAATCGATTTTCATAGTAGCTCCCCAGATCCGCACCGCTCTTGAATCTACAGTTCACAACGACAACGCCTGTCACCAGGGCCAGATTTAGAGGTCTGGGAGGCCTCGGTGCATAAAAGGAGTGGAGCTCCCTTGGCCACAAATTATTTTCCAATAATATCCTAATAATTATTCTTCGGACCAGAGACAGACAGGTGGAGCAACATCGTTCGAGTGAAAATCGTGCAGAAGGGAAGTCACGACTCTCAATACTGAGGGATACGACGCTATATAGGAGGGGGAAGTCTAGAGTTATACCTACACAATAGACAATGTACAAGGGGTGTTCTTTTCACGACGTGAACGATGACCACGAAATTCGGCAATTTAATATTTGATCCCTGAATTTCAAGTCAACAGCCAGACCCAAATTAATAGATACATTTTAAGGTGTTACATAGTTCAATATTTAATAAGTGTTTGTTTTACTTAGATACAGGCAATATCCAATGTGTAAGTTGCAACATGTTATAAGCAGCATAAACGGCGCAAAATTTCTAAGTTGTACAACTAATGATCCATGTCCGTGAAACAAGTCTGTACAATTTCACAATCATAGCAAATTTTAATTTCAGCGTGCATTTATAAAACATTTATAGATATTCTCGCAATTTTACAATATCGACGTGTAATACGCGGGTAGTTGTACGAGCGTTTCAACTGCTATCAGTATCCTGACGCATATGATATGGGCAGGGCTGGGCAAAATACATGCTTTGCTTTAATTAAAATACAAATTACAAAATACTATCTCGCATGTATTTAAAATACGAAATACAAAATACTTTTAAGTCGAGTATTTGAAATATAAAATACAAAATACAGTATTTCAGGTATTTTTATTTAAAATACAAAATACAAATTACAAAATACTAAGTAGAATAAAAACGAATCCAACCCGGCATGGGCAAGCAGAGTAAAAGAAAATTACTCTCTTTAAACATGAAAGTACCGTGAGGTCGTGAGACTCACTCATAGTGAAACAATACAGATTATTGTCCGAGAGCTGGCACCAATTTTTGGGTAGGTGTTTGAGGTAAGCTGAAAACTTGTCACATACTTTTCCTATCCTTCCCCAACACAAAACTGCAGACCTGGCTGGTGAGTAGCGGGGCTAAATGAAACCATGACTTTTTAATTTTTTTTTTGGTTCCAAAAATATATTTAGGCAATATGCAATTTATATGTGTTGTAGTTTAATGTTTAAAGAATAAAAAATTAATAAGCCAGATGATTTAGTCGGGGCTTTAATATTGCCAGGCGCGTGCAAACATTTTTCAAAAAAATATAAAAAATGTATTTGATGCAACTAGAAATTTTAATAGAGTACATTATTTATAACTAAAAAATAAGATTCTCAAAAAGACAGGTCATTTTGGTGGGACTTTCTACCTGCCAGGTGATTTAGCAAATATACTCACTCGCACGGATATATCATTTGTTAGATCACCTGGCAGGTAGAAAGTCCCACCAAAATGACATGTCTTTTTGAGAATTTTATTTTTTAGTTATAAATAATACCCTATTAAAATTTCAAGTTGCCTCAAATAATTTTTTTATATATTTTTGAAAAATCAAAATATGTTTGCACGCGCCAGGCAATATTAAAGCCCCGACTAAATCGTCTGGCTTATTTTTTTTTATTCTTTAAACATTAAACTACAACATATAAAAATTGCATATTGCCTCAAATATATTTTTGGAACCAAAAAAAATTAAAATTAAAAATTCATAGGTTCATTTAGCCCCGCTACTCGCCAGCCAGGTCTGTAGTCTTGTGTTGGGGTATAATAGGAGAAGTATGTGACAAGTTTTCAGCTTGCCTCAAACACCTACCCAAAAATTGGTGCCAGCTCTCCTACTATTACTCACGTTTCAAAACGAGTAGAGTTTAACTCGACGGTTTCGGGCTAATCCGTAACCTTTCCTCTCGGAAGAGCACGCTACGGCTGTGCCAAACGTGCACTCAAGTACGCTACGGCCTGAAATACCTATGTCGACTTAAACTAGTTTTGAGACGTGGGTAATCAGTATTATTTTACTAAAAATTACTCTCATTTAAGGAAACTAGGTACTTTTACTGATTAAAAGCAGAGTTTCCTTTCCTAAACACCAGACTTAAGTGTTATCTGCCTTTCATAGGGGAATGAATAAAGTCATAGACACACCGGTGCGTTTTTATGTTCAACTTAAGATCGCTAAATGAAATCTAAATGTATTTTGTTAAAATGTATTTTGAAGTCATAAGTATTTGAAATACTAACTACAAAATACCTTAGCGTCAGGTATTTGAAATACGAATTACAAATTACATTTTCAGCGAGTAATTGAAATACAAATACCAAATACGTATTTGTATTTCAATTACGTATTTCAATTACAAGTAATTCAAATACTGCCCAGCCCTGGATATGGGTGTGGGTGTGTTACGAAAAACTAAGTCCATGAACTAAAGCCAATTGCAATTCTGCGATGACACACCACGCGTGGTGGTGGTCATTGGGATTTTTAGCTAACGAATATGTTCGACATTAGTTAAATTCGGTAACACAGCAGTTGAAACGCTTAAAAGTAACACCCTTATATTGAAAAAAAAAAAGCTACACTTAGAATGAATTTTTCAGATTGAAATTGTACGCACACTATCCATACTAATATTATAAATGCGAAAGTGTGTCTGTCTGTTACCTCTTCACGCTCAAACCATTGAACCAATTTAGATGAAATTTGGTATGAAGATATATTGAGACCCTGAGAAGGTCGTTTTATCCCGGAAAATTGCATAGTTCTCGCGGCAACAGCTCGTCTGCTGAATGCTATAAGGGCCAAAGTCAAAATTTTGGGTTTTTGAGTTTAATCTGGAATCATGTTCTACACACACACACACACACACACACACACACACACACACACACACGACTCCGATTCCGGATTAAACTCAAAACCCAAAATTTTAACTTTGGCCCTTATTGCATTCAGCATGCGACCTAGTGGTTCTATAAAAACCTTCCGCTCGTTGTGGCTCATTGCTTCAATATATGCAGGACACTGATAGCGGTTGAAACGCTAGTAGAACTACCCGCCATGTTTTCGTATTTTCATATCGTGATTATTTTTAAATAATCAGGAACTGCGGCAGTGAAATTGTGACTTGATTGTTATCAGGGTCAGGGGCGCGCCCTCTCGGCAGCGCTTGTGTTCTAAACGCGAAGTGCCTCTATTTTGTCGTCGTGTTTGACATCAAAACTTTATTATTAGGTATTCAAATTTAAGTGTCAAGAGTCGAATATTGTTTTGGGAGACTTAATTATGTAACATTTTTGTCACCTCGCATCGGTTTGAAATTACATTTTTTGTATGGCTGTGACAGCTGGCTGTTTCTGATACCAATTTTCAGCTCATAAAAGAACTGTCAAAATGAACGCGATGGCGATTGCGAGAGAGTTAGACAATTACCCTGCAACTCCTCTAATGAATAACCGAAAATGCCACCAAATTTTACAACCAGGGGCCTGTTGCATAACAAAGTACAACTAATATTACAAGCGGAACTCTCGCTTCAGTTATATTAACTAGAAAGGGAGTTCCGCTTGTAATATAAGTTGAACTTTGTTATGCAATTGGGCCCAATTCGTAGAAAATGTGATTACGAAAGTAAGGCGGTTGAAACGCTCGAATGACCCACATATAACACGAGTATAATAAAGGCGCACAAAGAACAAATTTTTGTAAATTTCCTATTTCTTATTTAGTAGGGGCAAAGTAAACCCGCGGGCACAAAGCTAGTTGTGCACTAGGGTGGGTCATTTAATTTTTTTTTTCATTTTTTAGTGGGCACACCGTTAAAAAGATGCCATTTGATGTTATAAATCCATAGACAAAAAATCGGAACGTTTGAACGCCGCCTTTTGCCTCCGGATTGCATTTGTTTTTTTTTAAAAAAGTAATTTCGCGGGGTTTTTTCTATCATGTTAAAAAAAAAATACATTTGGGTAGTTTTCTGTAAGATTTATTGGAAGAATATTGTTAATTGTTATTTAAAACTAATAAATTTGATGTGTAAGTGTTTTGAAGGTAGTTTCGAAACGTCATAAGCAACACAGAAATCACAACAAATCGCTTACAAAGGTTATCTGCGGCCAGGTGTGTTATGAATGTTTTTCTGATCTACTTTGTCCTTTATTTGGTGCAACGTGTGAGTTAAAGGAAAATGTGTTGCCAACTTATGAAGTTTTACGACTGGATACGACGACAAATAAAACATGAAAATTGTACTAAAAAAAACCAACATACAAAGAATTGGAGGTCATTATTGTTGATAAACTACGTGAAATTTGGAACAGAGCAACAATTCCTACTGTGGAACGAAAACGGATGAAAGCTATGTTTCAGAATTATCATATAAAGTGAAAAGCATCCTTAAGTCACACCCAAATATTCCTAAAACAAATTAGAGGAATTCCGTCGTGGAGGTAAAAGATTATTCGATATTGCATCTTGCAAATGTTTTGATATTTCTAACTGCACTTGTCCTAAAGCAAACAAATACCAATTAGATAATATTGCTTCTCAATAGACAAACGTACGGATAGAAAAATGATTATAAAGAGTTTAGACTTTGGTACGTCATAATAAATTTCGAAACAACTGAAGCGAAAGCTAGATCGTAAAAAGTCCGAGAGTAAATGTC
The DNA here is from genome assembly GCA_947563465.1 of Archips xylosteana. Classification (NCBI taxonomy): domain Eukaryota; kingdom Metazoa; phylum Arthropoda; class Insecta; order Lepidoptera; family Tortricidae; genus Archips; species Archips xylosteana. The sequence goes on from OX387344.1 coordinate 5,350,058, forward strand.
CAAAAATAACCTCGAGTGTGACAGAAGAATCAGACAATACCTCCATATCAAGCACAACAGTAATAGAAGACGGGAATTTTGTCGGATTAGAGCCTGAAATCACTAGAATTGAGCTACAAAGCAACCCTGACCCTGAAGTTAATTACGCCTTACTATCTAAAATATGCGACCGGCCATTGCATCGGCAGATCTTCTAGCTTCTAGTTCCCAAATTATTGACAAGCAATTGTAAGCCCAAGTGCTGCAAAGAGAACGAACAAAAATTAGAGAAGAGATTGCCACACATCAAGTCATTACGAGTGTTCCCGCGTTGTACTTTGACGGGCGTAAAGATAAAACTTTATCTATATCTGACATTATGCGGCAAAAAATACCGGTAGCTTATACTCGAAGAACACATTTCCTTAATAAAAGAACCTGAGTCAACTTACCTAGGTTACATTTGCCCAACTTCAAGCTCGTCAAAATGCATAGAAGGAACTTTGGTTGATTTTTTAATTGATGCCAAAATATCTACGGATTCATTAATAGCGATTGGGCGCGATGGGACAAACGTAAATGTCGGTAAGCATTTTATGTGGTAAAGTACAGCGAGAAGGGTTCAAAAAATCACAAATAGCGTTTCGTAAAGCTATGCCCAAATTGGATAGTAGGAAGGATTTTTCCGCTATACAACTACATAGTTTGTGGGTGTTATTATATTATTTTCTTATTTAGCAACTATTAAAAAACTTAAAAATGTACTTTTTGTTTGATTTTACCGAATTTAGTTTATTGATTTCTTTGAGTCTGAAAAATTATCAAATAGCTTATTCAATGATATTTTACGATATTTCAACATGAATCCGGAGGCAAAAGATCAATTCCGATTCCAATGATATTTTGCACACTAATTATCAACATTATTAAGCATCTTTTTAAACCTGTGCCCGATTAAAAAAACAAAGTTTTTTTTTCTCCATACAAGAGTGGCCCACCCTATTGTGCACATTAGGTCAGTGGCGTGCCTAGGGTATCAAGCTATGGCAAGCCGAGAGATATGTTTTATTATTTTTTTATAATTTAATGTAGGTAAATCCATCTTGTTGCCGCTTTACTCTTCAGTTTGGACAAGCTTACCAAAGCACACTTCATTCTATTTTTTTTAAGATCACTCATTATATTGTGCCGTTTTTTGTCGAAATAAACATTAATCATTAAACATTAAACATTCTATTACTAGACAGAATTTTACAGACTCATTCTCACACGCACCGCACTGTACACCGCACTAAACAAGAATACCTATTTATTTTGTAATTGCATCAAATCACGCATTTTACAACGCCTTGCATGGCCCACGATTCGATATAAACAATCGTGAAGTTATTCATCTCGCCCGCGCACTCGCGTTCCAAACAAACCAAACGCAACAAACTTCACACCGTAAGCCAGATTCAAAATTGCAAAGAAAGTGCTATATATGCAGCTATACATAGATATTTGCAAAACTAACGTTTTCCTAAGTATGAAGAGAGCGCTTGGAAGCCCCGTGAAAGCCCACAAGAGCGAGCGAGATGTCATGCTATTTATAACGTCGCTACTATCGTCGTTCAGCGCCGCCGGGCCGCGCAGCGGATTTGTTATGCAATTCTTGGTATTTTACGTAAAATAAAGCGCGTTATTATGAAAGTGATTTTATTAGAACTTTTTTCGTTTGGACGATGTTTGGTTTTTATTTTTAATCTTGATTTGAGATTTATAAGGCAAGCCCGGCTTTTGGGCTTCTATGTAAGGTTCGCCACTGCATTAGGTACTTACATAACAACAGTAAGTAGTCAACTGATAACTTATCAATTCACATTTTAAAACAGTTGGCATTTCGAATAAAAAATAACCTGATATTCTACCTACAATACCTACATACTTCCAATAGTCAAATTAGATTAATTAGTTTGGTATGCTTGTAATACTTGTATTTGAATTTCAATAATTTTTTCATTAACAATTATTTTTACTGAGTTGCTAGCACTTGTGTAAATAAATATGCATAGTCTCAATTGCTATAGAAACAGTAGTATACCAACTATGTAAAAAATAAAAAACCTATATTTTAATTATCAAAAAACAAAACCATATCCTTAAGAGGATTTTCAATAACATTAATCACTACATACTGGACATTATTAAAGTCCTATTGAGTGTGATTACATGAGTGCATAAAATTTACTCCAACAAGATGGAGCGACGACCTGGTGAAGGTAGCGGGAACGCATTGGATGCGGATGGCACAGGGCCGATCTGTTTGGCGAGCCTTGGGGGAGGCCTATGTTCAGCAGTGGACGTCTTTCGGCTGAAATGATGATGATGATGATGATAAAATTTACTATTTTTTAACAAAAAACTACCTTCAGTTATTCCATGTCTTCACTCCTAAGCTATGGAAGAATAAAAAATGTTTCTCTTTTTTCAAATCCATATGAAAACTTAAAAGGAACTTAAAAGGAGTAAAATTATTTTTGTATTGATTTTGAGATGAAAGCTTTTTTTCAAAGTAGAGACTATACCCATGAGAATTTCAGGAATTCCCTTCTTAATGCTCTGGAAAAGGCTAGTGTGTAACTAATTTCAATTCTCTAGCTTGAGTGATTTAACTTCAGTCAGTCAATTACATACTTTTTTATAGGCATAAATAGTCAAAATACTTGTTGCAGGGGCGTGAGAGGGCACCAAAAAGCAAAATTAGTACTACCTATTTAAAAAATATATAATTCAAATTCGCAAATAATGGCGAAGTAAAACTATTTTGAAGATCACTTATTTTTAACTGTCATTTTTCCATTATGCAAGTCAATTTTGTATTGGTTTTTAAAATAATTTACAAAGGGGCGCAGTTTGGAGACATGCCCTTTGCGCCGTTTGGCTTAGCGCCCCTGACCTGTTGTACCTGTAAATGCAAAACTAATGCTCTAATTTTGGTGAATAACTTACTTGTATCCAGACTTCACGAGCACATCTTTGGCAGTGGAGTGTCCAAAGGTGATCTGCTCTCTCATCTTGTCTGTAGTCTTAAGGAACTCTCCTTTCAGGTCAGTCTCCTTCTCGAAGAAGCCGATAACCACCACCTCATCTTTCTTGAGGAAGTTCTCGTAGTCAGCAACGGTCAGGAGGTCCTTGGAGCTGGGTCCAACTTGGGCACGCATGTACTTGACAATGCCATCTATTTAAAAAAAGAATTGTTGCTTTATGAATAGAGGATATGTTTCATATAAAGGTGTAAGTGTAGTTTTTAAAAGAGCAAGGAAACTTATTATTTGAATATTTGTCTAATAAAAAAGTGTCTGTTTATTAGAAATGTAAGACTATTACATTGATTTTACTTAATTGTTGTCAAAATTTGTTTTTATTATTATCAAACATAGCACAATGTCTTTTCTTTAACATTGAATACAGGGTTATTTGTAATTCACTAGCATCCTTTTAACCTTAAACTCCCACCACTTATACAAATGTTTTTTGTTCTACGGCTTTTGTCATAACTTAATATTTTAGGTGTAATAACGTTTTGAAAATTTGAGATTTCCTCTTATTTTTACGATACTCTGTGTATTTGTATGGGAAAAAAAGTGCTTCATTTTAAAAAGTCGTAGAACAAAAAACATTTGTTTGAGTGATAGGAATTCAGGGTTAAGAGGATGTCAGTGAATTAAAAATAACCCTGTATAAGAGTACAGGTAGCAAGGAAGAATACCTGAAATAACTCTTGTTTTTTTTTAATTTTTGAATGAATTCAAAACTATTGGAAATAAGTGGCCACAAGATGTGAAGAAGTTGAAGGTTCATAGCATTCCAATTAGTGTATTGGTTGAAATGGCTTGACATGAATTTCAGTTTTTTTTACAATATATTGAAGGTAGATGTAACATTTCTACAACTGATGTGGTACCATGATTGAGAGCAACATATACATTATCTTAATTTTAGATAACTGCAAATATTGGAAATGAAGGTTCAACACACTTGTGACTATGATATCAATCAGCTTATCTAATCTGATTAAACAAATTAGTTATTCAAGTAACTTCACAAAAAATTAAACCAAATGATAGAAGTGTGGTGTTGGCAACTCACTGGATTCCCTGGGGCCATTGTAGTCCTGAGAGAGCTCTCCCTTCCTGAAGATTTTGAGGGTAGGGTATCCAGATACTGAGAACTGCTCGCAGGTGCTTTTACCGCCCTCGGTACAATCCACCTTCGCCAATGTGACGGGCGGGTCTTCACCCTTGAGCACGCCGGCCGCTAACGCGTACTCCGGTTTCAGTCTTTTACAATGGCCGCACCTAGCAAAAACCGACAATCATATTAAATCGATTACAAGGACCACAACTACATTCATACAAACAACCCACATCTCGTTACAAAGTCATTGACTTACCATGGAGCGTAAAACATGACCAGTGCAGTATCATGTTGAGATATCACAGTAGAGAAGTCCGCATCTGTAAGATCCAGTACGTCCTCTTCAGCGGCCTTACATAAATAAATTACACCTAAGAATAATACGATTTTCAGTGATCCCATCATCTTTGTGCCGGCACTTATTAGAACCGTGCGCAATTACTCCCCGCCGTACAGTAGAAGAATGGAAAGGACAAGGACCGGAAAAATACACGTATGATGCTGCAAATTGACACAAGCCGGCACAGCGTTGGCTGTTTCTGATTGGTTAATTTCAGAAGCGTTCAGAAATTAAAACGTGGATGTTTTATTTGTAATGATTAATATAATTTGAATAAATAGTTATTATTTTTGTCATAATTTCATACTTTGTTTTATGTAATTTATACTAAAAGTAACAAAGTCGATGGAATTATATTTTATTCAAATTATATCGATGTTTTAAAATATCGTGAGCACTACCCTAGCAAGCAACTCCGCTTCGGCTTCTGTCAAACGGAAAATGGCAGCGACGAGTGTTGTCGTTCTCGACCGAGGAAATAATACAACTTGTACCGTAAATCTTTTCGGTAAGTGATCAGTTTTATTATGTGCACTATTAATGTAATTCGTGATGTGTGCTGTTTAGTAATTAAATTGAATGATTATCCATGTTTTTGCTGTGGAGAGAGTAGCCGCATAACCTTTACTTTTATTATTATTTATTTTGGTAGTGACGCGCGGAACTTTTAAAAATTGTGATTGTTATTGTAATTGTAACTAGTTTATAATTTCGTGATTTGTTTAATTGTTGAATGCGCAGCGCGCAAAGAGCGTGGTCCGTTTTAGTTAGTTGGTAACGAGTTTTTTTCTGAGTGAATAGAATAAGCCGTCTGTGGCGAGTCTGACCTTGGGTATTGGATTGTAGGAAGTAAACTCTAGTTAGGTACTTGCTTTTAAATTGTAGTTTGGTATTTGATGTACTCACAAAAAATATTCATAAGTAATATTCATAACCAGCATTTGTATGAGGAACTAATTGAGCAGTAATTTTGAATGAGTTCTTAATGATGTAATATGGTGTTTAGTTTATAAATTTTGTTTATTAATCTTACCAATCTGGGATGGTGCTATTTAAGTTTAATTTATGTTTTTATGATCTTGCTCATAGCTACTTGCTAAACCAAGGCCTTAGAATGTATCAAATCCCCTTGGTTTCCCTTTGTATTAGTTTCTTTAACATACAAAGTTTTAGGGATTAAGAGCAGTAAATTTTTAGTATTACATATATTTAAAAAAAGTTTAAATTGAAGTGCTGGCCTTATTTCATAGCATATGTAGTTATTTAAAATAGCATGTGTATAAAATATGACAAAAAAAAATTAAACATTAGTAAATTATAAAATTTTATGATGAAGTATCAAGTCAACTGCTCTTGTCACACTTTTAACTTTTCACTAACATACAATAGTACCACTTTCTAGAGGCTCGGTTATAGAAGAAAACTGTCTGAAGTAGCATGCATTCCGGTGGTCAGGTTAATAAATTGTATATGTAGTTATAAATTTAAATATTAAATTTGATATATTTTATCACTTACTCAGTAAAACAAAATTTTGAAATTTTTTTATCATTCAGGTGCTGTTTGAAACTCATAATCAGCCCCCTCTAAAACTTTGTGTGAATTTGAATTTCTACTTAGCGCCTATTTCACCACTCTCTGACAAGCAATATCTTTTTGGCAATTCTATTTTTTATTACTAAAGTATAAATGCCATATAAAATACTAGATACTTATAAGAGAATGGTAAAACAGGCCCTCTGTCTTGATGAACTTTATCAAGTGGTTAGCCGGGTCTCCGCTGAGCGCCATTTTCGGTGCAATTTTGAGCTTTGTGTAGAACAAAATCATGCCTCATGCGCTATCCTCGCGAGGCGGCTCGCTCATTGGAGACCCGGCTGTTGATTTGTACATTGAGATTTTACCAACCTTTTGGTCAATGTGCATACATTGTCAATTTGACATTATGCGTTAAATCAGTGATTTCCAATGTGGTCTATATCTACCCCCAGGGGTCGACATAGACCTGCGAGGGTCTATGTATTGTATGTGAAAAACCACATTTAAATTTTACTTTACGGTAAATCAATAATTAGTGAGTAGGGTCTACGTAAAATTGAAAGATATGGCTAGGGGTTTACATGGCAAAGAAGTTTGGGAATCTCTGAGTTACATGGTAGTGTTTTTAAGCTAAACCATTTTGTTTTAGGAGCTACGGTAGTATCATGGAGAGTCAACAATCAAGAACAATTATTTGTAAGGTAAGACTAGATTTCTTGAGTAGCAATTAAATTTAATTCCTTTTTAGGGCTCTGTCATCTTATAAGGAAATACATACAATCTTTTTACCAATTTTTTTTTTCAATCTTTTCATAGTGTTCAGTCATGTACTTACTCATAACATTTGGTATATTATGTCTTTACAATATTAAGTAAGATGAGACAGGACAGGTACAGTCAGCTCCAGAGAAAAGGTAACAGGGGCAATCATACCAGTAGGGTACAAAGGTACAGAAAAGTCTGCAGCTGACCATACAAAAAGTTAAGGATTTTGTCATACCTGCTCTTGCAAATATTGGTATTGTTAAAAGTAGATCAAAAAACCGGTTGTCTGTAAAGTCGGTTTACGGACGATAGTTTAACGTGACAACGTCATAACAAAACATTCAAAAAACAAAAATGAAACCAGGCGGTCACCCATCCAAGTACTGACCGCGCCCGACGTTGCTTAACCTCGGTGATCGGACGAGAACCGGTGTTTTTCCAAATATCTTGAAAACGGTGCATCCTACGGCAAAATCAATGAAATTTTCATCGCCCCTCAAACCCCCCTCCCGCACCCCGCACCCCCCCATTAAGGCGAGGTTCTTGAAGCGCGCCACGTTAATTTACACCCCGCACCCCGCCCGCGCAAAAGCTACGATCGCCGCGCGCGCCGTGAACTCGCCGACGGAGGTCACGCTTGCCAGCAACAGTGTAATATAATTTACAGTAGTGTAAGTTGCGACCGAGACCAAGATCACGCTGTAATTTAAATGTTTAGGTGCAATTACTTAGATTACTTTTGTGTTATAAATGTAAAATATGAAACGTTTTCAAAGTAGATACTTCTTTGTCCGCAGCTTGTACAGTTCCAGAATTTCAGTTAGATACAAAACTAAACTATATATGGCGCTAAAATACAAATAACGTTAGGTGTCGGTCATTCTTCACGGATCAAGTGGTCAAAAATATGTATACACTCGCAGGAGCCTCGTAAGCCATATGACACCATACTTCTCACGCTATCACACACTACAACAATTGCTAAAAGTGGCACTGTGTCGGTAGTCAGCGGTCTAAGTCAATATTGCAAAAACCGAATTTGAGATTTATGAAAAAATGAGCGTATACATAGTGGTCGGCAGTTAAGAAGTAAATCCTGACACCTGTCATTTCCATATAGTTTATAACCTAAAAGTCACTGAGATTATAAACTTTAGGAAAATGATAGGTGTCAGGAGTCCACAATATTAAATTACAAAACCGATGTCATTTTTGTAATTAACGTCCCAAAAAAAAACATAAAAACGACACCCATATTGATATTTAGATATTTCAACCCCATCGCACCCCACCGGGGGAGATGGTATTTCACGTCCGCCACGTTGGATTTTAAAATTGTTGTTGTTTTCGTAGCCAGCGCGACCCGATAAGGTCCCTAAACCATAGAAACAATACCCATGTTGATTTCCAGACCTTGTCACCCCATTGCCCTCTTTTAGGGGTTGATTTCCCAAAAAACACTTATTTATCGTTAGTACTCCTGAAAAATTTCGAATAAAATAGTCTAACTAGTAATCTTGTTTCCCCATACAAACTTCGGACCGGAGAAGTTTTAACTTTTTTTTATTTATTAATTAACCAGAGACCTCATTGCTTTAAGATCTCATCTATTAAATTCCATTTTGTCTAGGGATCAAGATTTTTCAACTCCTGATCACCGATTAAAAATCATCGTGTATATTTAGATGTGTGAAACAGTCATCTTTGTCACCTTCATGCTGAAATAATAAGAATTATCATTTCGGCGATTGCAGCGGTACCATTAGTAAACTTTGTAATGTGACAATTTTGTCAATAAATGCGAATTTATATTACAGGCACTTGTAAAAAATTTGATAGACCCGTACCACAGAGTAAAAATGTAACCAGTTATTCAACTTCATTCTAGAGAGCCCGAATCGACGCACGCACACAGCCAAGCGTCATAGACGGCGCGCTGCGTGGGCTGCAGCATTGTTTTGTATTCCGATGATTACTTAGCGGCCGTGTAATACGTTTGGCTGTGTGCGTGCGTCGATTCGGGCGCTCTAGTATGAAGTTGAATAACTGGTTACATTTTTACTCTGTGCCCGTACTGTTTTTCTTTGTACACTGTGTACTGTGTATAGTTGCGTGGATGGGTGTTTCTTTTTTGTGTGTGGCGGTTACATTGAATAGTGATAAATAACAGAAATAAATGATGATACTACTACCCATATCAAGGATATTTAGTCGTAATGTGGAGCGCTTCAAAAATTGGCAAGCGTCCGACCTCCAACACGTTCCGCTAGGGACTGAGCGGCGGGCTGGCAGCGGGGCGCCAGTAAATCGTGCCGTGAATTTCGTTAATATTGAGTTAAATATTATATGTTTTACAAAATTAACAAAATTAAACCCGACGGACATTACATCATTACAGACGTTTATTTTGATGTGACTTTCAATACATTAAGTAGTATAATATTGAAATGAAATGAGTTTAAAGGTACAAAAAAGGGGTATGTTTGGATTTTTTTTCTATCGAGCGAAGTTTGTCCAATTATGTAACGAGTGCCCGACGTACTTACAGAAAGGTCTCAAAAGCAACATATATTTTTTTCACGTGTTTAATCACTACCGTTTCTAAATAAAATGAAATTAATAATTACGTTTCTACGAGGTACCTCGCCTTAAAAATTACCCGAGCGCTAGTAGGTACTAAGATTGTCATTATGAAAAAGACCGGCATTTTTTCAGACATTACTATTCTTTCAACCTGATAAATTTATACAGATTGCACATAAACGACTCGCTAACGATTCGCTAACACAAATTTTACTATGTATCTTATAATTGCCCGCTATCTATACCAAGATAAAATTATATCAATTGCGAATGCTAATGACTCGAATCTTTGACACTGCGGCACAGATACTGCAATTAAAATGCGTTTATTACGCTCAGAGTTAGGATTTACATCTATTAATTCAAGTGGCATTGCCATGTAGGAAACCAGTAACTCACCCGCTGATGGGTTGCGTGAGTATGGTAATTTGGAACTTTGTTTGCCAAGAACCAGACCGAACGAGCACCTGAAGAAACGTATTACGAATTTGTTTGGTGAACAATATCATCTTTCCGCGCTAGTAAATTGTTTCAACGAGGGAGGAAAAACACCTGTATCACACGACATCTTTTGGCACTTGACCATTGTGAGGGTACCGATAATTCGAGTGTGATGCTGGTGTTTTTCCCGAGCTTAACAGTCTGCTTTTCATTTCGACTACAAGGAAAGTTAAAAAAAATCAAGTTTTTATGAGAAAATATATGTTATTTCATTATTAAAAATTTATAATCTAATTGAAAAATAACCTGCAATTCACTAAGAATAGAGTCTTTTTTTTTTGAACTGTTCACGTTGGTAATCGTTTATTAGACGTGTGGTGTGTGTTAAATAAATATATGAGAAATATTTAATTTTCATCTCAGCCGGTCATTTCATAAATCCTACTTCTTATTTTATTAATATTATAGACACGATAGTTGTTAGTACCTTGGATCTTTCACGCTAAAACGGTTTGACGGATTCTGGTAGGCATACAGGTAGTTTATAACCTGGATTAACATATAGGCTACTTTTTATCCCGGAAAATTGCATAGTTCCCGTGGGATAAATGAATTCTTCGCAGACGGAGTCACGGTCAGCAGCTAGTAATTCATATTTTTCTTTCGTAATATTAAGTTAAAGGTTTCGAATCACAGACTTTGGCTCGGGTCTTTTCTGGCATCAGTCGAGTTCTGGATCAGTAGGTTCACTCATGTTATTTTTACTAAAAATTATTTATGAATGAAGAATTTTTCCCGCCAGTTTTGAGCTCTTTTTCCTTTTCCTATTTTTTTATTGTGGACATAAGTCGACTTAAGGCGTAAATAGGTTTGGGTATCAATGAGGGAGGCCTATGTCCAGCAATTGACGTCCTACGGCTGGAATGATGATGATGAAACATAAGGCATGGCGGTCGGAATTGTTATTGTAAAATATTTATATTACTCAACTTAACGATTGGTTTAACAACTTTAACATTTTAAAACGTAAGATAATTAGTCATAAAACCTACTAAAACCGTTTAAAACAATAGTACGAGTAAGGTAGTAGAGTAAATTTGTTTATAATAGGTATCAATCCGTAAGTAATAAAATAATTATATATTGTACCTAAGAATTAGGCTGTACCTATATGTTGTGTTGACGTAGGTATACCTACCATTGTCATTTAAAAGGATGTTTTTAAATTAAGTGGTTACTTTTTTAAGTGCTTATTTTTGCTAATTGATATGAATTGAAATGAAAGTAAACGTATACATTGTGTATCAAGGGCCGTAAGAAGGGGATTACTAACGAGAGTCTATTAGAAGCCCGACTCCGAAGGCGGTTTTTAATAAAACTGTCCTTAACGTAAAACATCAGATTTGAAAAGCTATAGTTTTCCACTAGCGAAAAGATACCTACTCTAGAGGTACATTTTGCAAATAATAATTAATTAGCTTTTTAAATCGTAGTTATGTATATAACCAAGCAATCATATCAAGCGTCAGTTGTCAAATAATTGATCCTGCAGGGCTATGCCTAGGTATTTCATATAGCAATTAATTCGAAATCAATTTAGAGGCACACGTATTGTGCGGATGCAATTTGGCGTAGATACAAAAACCCGTCTCCGAGCGCGAGTGGCTCTAACAAACGACCGACTGCCGCTAATGATTCTATGTGCCACACAACTATACCTACGTTTATACAGCTGTAATATAAGTACACGGTTATTTCCTCACGATCGCTAGGATGAGTTACAATTCGTTTGTTCTTAATCCAAGATTGTTAACTGGAATCATAGATATGTATGCGCCTACAGTGTCCCTCAGGCAATGAGCAAGCGAAAAACTCCATGAATATGCGATGAACGATTTAATGAGTCTTCTATTCAAGTATGGATTAAAGCAACGACATACCCAGGTATACCAGTTACTTAAAAGGCGATTACTAAATAGGGACAGGAATAGTAATTATTTAATAAAAATTAAAACACTCCCGGAGTAACAGGGATAGTGCGGCAAGAGTCCTCATCCACAAAAAGTGGATGGCACGCGCCTTCTGCAGCTTTAATATCCGATATAGTTTGTACCAAATGTTTTTGTGGCTCGCCGTCGAGCCGAACGTGACGCGGCCACTTGACCCTTTTATGGTCGGGATTTTTCGGAGGCCCGGAAATTTTGAAGTTTTTCCACCAAACTTGTCGCAATATTAGGGGAGGAAAAAGTGGAGATATTACGCAACCTTTGTCAACATGACCCAAAAACAATGGTGCGCCCCTAATGTATTTAATTTTAGTTGGGAGCCGCAACCCTGGCACAGCGGTGCGCAGTAGCTGCGGCTAAAGCCCTCCCTTAGCTCCGTCTTGTTTTTGTGAGCGAGTCTGCGGCCCGGAGTCGCCGGCACTTTCTTCCCGCCCCCCTGCCGATGACAAATGGTCCCCGGCCGCCCCTCGGCCCGCTAATGCCCAGATAATTTTATGCTCCCGGTGCACGGATGGGATGACCGCGAGATTACTCCATCGATCGACGCGCGTCAATGAATGCAACGTATTATTTTCCGCTTCCCGCCTTCACGGCTAACCTGTGCCTGAATCGAGTTTATCGAGGATTTCAAAGGGACTGGTGGCGATTTAAATGCCAATCCAGGCGCTTTTGGTTGATCTGCAATATCAATTATGCTACTGGATTATAAATCTGCCCTTGTTGAACTGACTACTGAACTACATAAATATTTTTGTAATTATGTTCCTTCTGTTGGGGACATAAACGCCTTATTTCACGTTGTTTGGTTCGAAAAAAACCATTGATATTGTCCTACAATTACAAAGTATAAGAAAAAGGTCGCCTAATCCTAAAGTACCTATCCTTAACTATTGAAAGTTGAGACGTGCCTAGAAACGGTGTTAAGTTCGAATCAAAAATAGAATGCGACGTGGGTAAAGAATGCAAGGCGTCAACGGCGCAGCGCTGCGACCTCCGCGTCTCGGCGCTCGGCGGTCACACACCATTGCCTCCGCTGAATGGTCCGCCCGCCGCTCTTATCTCCAGTTCCCGATTCAATTCTCTTCTCTACACGTACCTAAATTTTAATCTCAAGTTTGGTCAGACAGTAATTAGACTGGTAGACGGTCAAAACTGAGTTAGCGAGACCCTACCAGCGTGCCTACGCTGATACGGTTCACGCGAACGTAATTACGGACTGTCCTATATTATATGACGACGGTCGGAACCGCTTCTAACAAATATGAATTATGGCATCATTGTCTACATGATATGCCCTGTTTCCAAACATAGCAGTGTCTTAAACCGAGATTAAAGGAGCATTTTAGAGATTCTTTATCATTACATCGGTGACTCTTGCTTATACTAACTACTCTTTTGTCTATCGTGACGTGAACAAAGTGGTGCGTCCAAGTTGTTCCTCACACGTGCTCAATGGCCGACGGCGATGAACAGCGCACACATGTTGATTTTTTTCGCTCCACATCAACGAGTGACATCCAAGACGGCTTATAACACGCATTAGGTTAGACAGCTATGATGAAATATTAGAACGCACGGACTCAAACATAATAAACCTTTGGTTCATATAATAATATAGCTATAACACCGTAGTGAATTGCATTTCCCTTGAAATTGAACTATTCGATCCCGATTTCACCGATTGCCACCTTGGCAGATTTACCGGACCAATTTGTAATTTAGTAATCCAACCAAACACCCACTTAGAATATTCAATGTCTGATTGGTCGGGTGATTTACTACAATTATCCTTAGGTTTGCTAACTTGGACTTGATTTATCTACGACTATGATTTCTTGATTTAACGTATAATTATTATGAAGGAAGATGATTTATTACAATTATGGAACTTGTATGACTTTTGACGTCAGTCATTCAACACCTGACCTTTGCTGTGTACATATGTTTTATTTGATAATAAAACTGAATTGGGAAGTCCGTAGCCGCAAATTATGCTGGGAAATATTCTTCGCTGTCGCTAGATGTCTATGATTAATCTATAAAAAAGTTTATAAATACCGTGGTAAAACAATCGTACCTAGAGATGGCAATTGACGGTATAAAAGTCGAATATGAAATGGACCAATTGATAAAATTTGGCTCAATCGCTCCTGCAATTTAAACCTACTCAGAGAGACAAAACTGAAAACTTAATTAACCTATAATCCCCATTTAAAAATTCTCCCATTTCATTGTTACTTGATTAGAAGACGCTTGACGACGCAATGTTTTGCAAGAAGTTGATTTCGAAATTCTTTGCAGAAACCTTATCCGACTCCGAATTACAGCTCTAAAGTTCTCCTCGACAAATTCTAACACAATTTAGGATTCAGTAATCTCATTATGTATTTCATAATCGCGTTAATCTCTATTTGCGATCGTGTTGCTTTGCTTGCACCGTCATTACTTGCTTCATTATCAACCTACGCCTCGACTGGGTGCTTATTAAAAGTTCTATCATTTCGTGATAGTTATGCCTTTTGTTTGATCGGTTCGATTCGGCTTTAGCACTTGAATACGGCATGACATCATCAGATTTTGTCGTGGCCTTACATGGTCGCACCGTGTATGATCTATCGACAACTCTGTACTTGTAAACAGCTGAGATCGTGACGTGATATTTAGTTCGGGATCCGGCTAAACATGGGCTTGGACGGACAAGCTCGATGTTGTGCATTGTTGTTTTAAAGCTTTAAATTTTAAGATGTGGTTTCGATTTTCTTCCATAGTAAATACTAGATTTTATATTGAGAATCATCAGATCAAGATTTGATAGCCCTGTCTGGAATCTTTACCATGGTACAAATAATAGTACTAGGTTTGCGTGAATAAAAGCGTCCGTTTTGAAAAAGGCCTGTAATCAAAGTATTTCATAGATTTTTTTTGACAATAGGAGCATCTACATTGATAATACGGACAATCTACACTGATAATACGGACAATACGCAGCTTGTCGTATGAAACATAGGGTGGATTAATCATGCTATTTCATTTGAAATTCCGTCAACTAGAAATTAAATTTTCACGTGCAATTCGTATGGTCTTTAATCCAGACTTTGCAGCTCCGCCTCTTCATTGTGATACTGCCACGTCTATTACGCTTTTTAGGATTCCTTACCTGAAGAGTGGAACCATATTATGTCGCTACACTGTCCCTCCGTCCTGTCCGTCTTGCCGTCACGGGCTGTATCTGAAGAATCCTAATATGTAGGCAGCTGAAATGTATACATAACATAGGTATATTTGCTGCTACAACAACAAATAATAAAACGATTATAAAATAATTTATAGATACCTACGGTCGTTTAAAGCATATTTTTTATATACCTCTACACGTTTGTACGGAACCCCCCGGTGCGCGAGTACGATTCGCACTTGGCCGGTTTTTCTAATTCAATTTTGATTCCCATGTACATTTATTACCATAAAACATATTTACATCCTCCCACAATACTCCTACTCATTAATCAATGAAGATAGTTCTATGAATAAACATAGAAGCCAGCAAGCGCAGGTTTATGCTCTAGCGAATTAGTGTATCTGAGGCATGGTCGGTTGCATTTGTCTCCCGAGGTTTGTAATCGGCTTATCTTCACGGCTTGGGGTGGCGTTTGTAAATTGGCGCTGTTAAGCCGCAGCCGCAGCACCGGGGGCGGAGTCCCGTCTTATTAATCGGCTGTCCGGAGCATCTGTGGACGTTGTGTGTACCGCCGCTGACCCCTGAGGTGAGGGCGCGACCACTTTGTTCTTGCGTTGTTTGTCACTGTCCTCTATTGTTGTTTACGCTTTCCAATTTGAGAATAATATGACTTCAGCTAGGTCAGGCTGCCAGAGTGTTTGGCTGTGATAGAGTTGCCCCTGCTCGGTCTCATTCAAGCGCTCCGATTTCATTCAGTCTGTTCAAATGGACTAGTTCGGTCTTTTATTTCCTTTAGCTCCGGTCGAAACAAAGTTTGGAGTCTGGGAAGGCGTATAGGCTCAAGTCTTTCATGAACTAGGAATTAAAAGGAATTAATTAATTGCTTGAATCTGTCTCATTGGTCCGGAAATTATATTTGGTTTAGTACAAGTGTTAAGTTTCGTATTTATATTTATAATTTCTAAAACAATTAAATGTACTGAAATGTATACTCTTAATAATAAGTAAGTTTTACGACGGAACTAAAGGAGCGGGGACCGAGACCGAGACCGAACTAGTTCATTTCGGTCCGTGATTCATTCCTTATAGTTCTTAGTTCAAGACCGACTTAAACCTAATTTGTTTGACATTCTTATGTCCAATAGAAATGTTTGGGAGAGGCTGTCTATGAATATTACGTCCTGATTTTCGTTCTCCGTTTTCCGCCACAAAACAGGAAGAGGTGTGAGTGGGAAGCAATAAATCATGATTAATTTATGCATTCGCGTGGTCGATCCGATATTAACCGGAGAGAGGTCTTAAACTAATCCCGTAATTCTGTTTAAAACAATTAATTCTATCGGTAAAAACCGGCCAAGAGCGTGTCGGACACGCCCAAGATAGGGTTCCGTAGCCATTACGAAAAAATCAAGTAATATTTTTCTAAGGATTTCGTATGTGTACGGAATCTTCCAAGTTAGGTATCGTCAATACTTTGAAAAAAGCTCGTATCTCAAAATCGATAATCTGGCAAAGTGAACTTTATTACGCGCGTATCAAGATTCAGTTTTGTTTACATGCTGATTTGAGATACGAGTTTTTCAAAGTAGTGACGGTATGTTTAATAGCTTAGGCTACTGTTTACTCTTAAACTACAAATAATTCCCAAGCAATCTTAGCCGCTATAATTTTCCTTGTAAATTTAATATATTTACTACCATTTTGAATTTTTTAAAATTTTTCCACCCAACAGTTTAGATTTTAGAGGGGGGGGGGGGGTACGGTCGATTTAAATGAAAATTTTTACTTTAAAGTTGAATATTTCGCAAACAAATCACTGAATACAAAAATCATGTTAGCAACCCCCCAATGGTTTTAAAAGACCTATCCAACGATACCCCACACTATGGGGTTAGTCGAGAAAAAAAAAATCACCCCCAATTTACGTCTATGGGAGGTACCCTAAAAAAAAATATTTTAGTTTTTTTTATATAATCACTTTGTCGGCGTGACTGATATATATATTCATGCCAAATTACAGCTTTCTACTATTAACAGTCTCTGAGCTTAGCCGCGGACAGACAGACAGACGGACAGACATGGCGAAACTATAAGGGTTCCTAGTTTACTACGGAACCCTAAAAATGCCGTGGTAGCATAGTGGTTCAACCCAGGGCCTCTCAAGCAGAGGGTCGTGGGTTGGAGCGGCTCGAACATCTGAGTTTTTCGGATATTATGTGCGAAATTTTATTTGAAATTTACCATACGGTGAAGGAAAACATCGTGAAGAAATCTGCACGCACCTGCGAGGAAATTCAGTGGTATGTCTGAATTTCCCAATCCGCATTGTGGGAATTACATCTCATTCTGAGAGGAGGCCCGTGGCCTGCGGTGGGACGTATTAGGCTGGGAATCATATAAGCAGATGATGATGAATTCTAACCCTAAATCGCGATTGCTTTGTTTGTGTCGGATTAATCACATTTGCAATAGTTGCTTTGGTATCTACGTGTTTAAAGTCTTTTGTGTTTACTAGATGTCCAAAGCCTATTTATATCTTGCTTCTTTTTTAGAAGGCAAATATTTAAATTGATCTACAAACGTCCGGAACGTCCCCCCAGGCGACGACAAGACTCCTTTAAGTGGAGACTCCAGAATGCCTTTAAATTACCTATTAGTAGTTTACTGCTGTAAACTACAGGCCGTAGATCTTTATCTTAACTTGCATTAACAAATTACATGTTCCTTCATCAAAATGCAAAGAGCATTAATTAAAATTTATTCTTGTTCAACTGTATTATTAATGTTCCGTAGGTGCCTATGAGGCTTTATGTGTACGAGGAAGTAACTTAACTAATCATACGAGCAGACATGAGTCAGGTATCAATCAAAATTTTGCTCAATAACAATTTTAAAATACATTTGCATGTATTGGTTCGGATAGTTAAGCTGTAATGAATGTTAGAGCTTGAACTAAGTAAGCACATCCGTTTTAATGTTTTTTTCGCTATTTAACAAATGTTTTTTCTTTCGTTTTATAAACAACCCACGTACGAATAGATTTCGATTAAAGTCTGCCGTAGTTGTGTCTAACGGGATTGTCATAATTTCACTTCCCATACCAACATTTGGCATAAAATAATCAAGCTATTTTCAGGATTTTTTGAAATGTCATCTTATAGATTACAGTAGGTTAGGTTAGTTTAATAACAATTCTTAAGAAAATACTGTTTCATAAATAAATAACTTTATGACAAATGTAATTTATGGAAAACGATACGTTATGGTTATGGCATATGAAATTCGGGAAAACGATAGAGAACCGTGTTAAACATGTTTTTTTAGAATAGACCCCGAGAGATAATATAGAGAATTCTTCATCTATACACGGCGTCAAAAATATCGCCCCTCCGCGAAAATCAGATTCAAGCTAATCCTATACCTTAGCGAAATTATGTTACCTAATTAATATTATGTAGTACCTATTAAAAGCACGTTTAATGTGTTTTAAATTAACAATGTTTAATTAAACGAAACATAATGGCTTGTGAATCAGAGCGTTTCGAAAAAAAGTGCACAGGGACGATATTTTTGACGCCAAGTATATTATAAAATAAAATCAAAGAAGTCTCCTTTCACTTAATGATGACGATCTACAGTCATCTAACAAGAAATTAATTGATCATGAAACAATGCCAGAGCGTATGATTTACAATTTCCCTCCAAAAGTATTACCAAAGTAGTACAATACGTTTACTTTTATTTTACCACTGACAGATGGCTTGCCTTCATTTCATTTCCAACTTTAACACCATAGAAATAAAGTAGCTATTACAAAATCTGCAAACGTGGGTAACAGTATTCTAAAATTGGCTTTATTTGTAGGTCGTTAAAGTTGAATATGAAATGAAGGCAAACCATCTGTCAGTGGTAAACTTTATGTAATTTTACTGTACATAGATGGCACGTGCGAAGCCCATGCTCGCCTACGTTTTCCGGGCGCAGTAGCCAAAACACTTTCAATCCGACCACGGCCGTGGTGCCTCGAAGGTTACGACTCTAAGGCTCTATTCAACCACTTCTAAACTTCAACACGTCAAACATACAACAAAGCCAAATAAATACGCGTAACCACCTCACTTAAATACTCCGGTTTCCCTAGACACGTTTCCTTTCCACATAAAAAAAAATTAGTAGTGGTAGAGCCATGTTGTAGCTAGGCGCTGCATCACGAATGGGCAGGCTCGTCCGGGGCAGAACACCGGCGTGAAGTAGCAGTAATGCTGCTGCGTTTCGTACGGTCAGTGAGAGTGCCGGGGGCCCAATACCTCTACCCCTCCATCTCCCCTATTCCCTCTCCTTTTTAAGGGCCGGCAACAGATCAGTGACTCTTTGAGTTGTTGATATTCATGGGCGGTGGTGGTCATTTTCCATCAGATGAACCGCTTGCTCGTTTGCCTCCCTCACATAATAATAAAAAAAAAACAAGGTAGTATCGTTGGAAGGCGTGAAAGAAAAACTCAAACCGAACGGAGTACAGATCCAGTCAACTTAACTTGAGTTGTACAATAATCACGACCCACGGTTTTCTTGGCAATTAGCAATAGGGCAGAGGACACCATAAACAATAATTTCTATTCTAGATTTGACTCCAGTCAAAAAAAAACACTTTATTTTAGCCCTGGAAAGCAGATTAATTTTCAATTAACTGCAAAATTTGATTTATAGCTGCCTTAAGAGTTGTTTTCAAAAAAATTGGGCATAATAAAAAAAAACAAAATCACGGTCGCTTCCTTTGTGTAACGAAAGTCATTCATACAAACTATATGGGTAACTTTCGTTACACAAAGGAATCAATTAAGTTTTTTTTTAATTAAATCCCTTAATTGTGTAAATTTTTTTTTAAAACAACTCTTAAAAGAAATATCTAGTTGATTGAACTGGCATTGAAGTGAGTATCGTGCGAGAATCGTGTTTTAACAGCTGATAAAAAGAAGGTACAGTCGAAGAAACTGAATCGCGTACCCGAGTAGAACCATTTCTCTGCACATTTCATGTTGACGTTCCGTACATCTGCCGAAGAAATCATCGTTAAATTGGTTGTGAAAAGATTCCAACCTGATACGCGATTAAATTTCCTTGACTGTACGTTAGTTGATCGGTGGTGTCAGCATCCCTGTTGTATTATTTTATTCGACCCCCGCAAAGATGCAGTCTTAATAGATCGAATGCATTTAGCAATGACATTTTTACGTATTTTTACTTTTTGTTGGTTTTGTCATCGCAATAAATGCTACGGTTCTCATAGGGTATAAATTCTGAACTCTTGTTGTCAGACGCACCGTCCTCAAACTTTAGGATCATTTTTAACAAAATGTACATAGTTAAGGGCTTAATAAAAACAAAACCACGAGCGCTTCCTTTGTGTAACGCAAGTTAGTAATACAAACTATAAGACCAACTTTCGTTACACAAAGGAATCAATAAAGTTTTGTTTTAATTAAATTCCTTAATTTGCACAATTTTTTTAAAAACGACAACTTTTCCGCGAGGGTTGTGAGAAAAGTTAGTGCTCAGCTCACCATCGAAAAAAAGCAAGATTTTAATTTCTTGTGCAACCTTGGATAATGTTGTCTCCCCTATCAAATACTCTACAAAGTATAAGACATTTTTAACCGACTTCAAAAAAAGGAGGAGGTTCTCAATTCGGTTGTATGTTCTTTTTTTTTTTTTTTTTTTGTCGTGTGTTACCTCAGAACTCCGTCATTTATGAACCGATTTGGAAAATTTTTTCGTTGTTGGAAAGCACATGCTTCAAGGTTGGTCCCGTTGTTACCAAAATCCAGTTCTGATGATGGGATCCATGAGGAATTGAAGAAACTCCTCAAAAATTCAAGAGAAACTTATAGCGATTAGAGTATTTTCGGTGACAAGTCGAGCATTTGCATTCAGAAAGTATCATGGAACTCTGTAATAAAACGACATAACCCCGTAGAGCATTAAAAATAGAATTTTCAACATAACCTTATATCGAAGTCAAACTGATGATTTTATCCTACGCATCTATTTTATACAGAAACAACTAAAAAGCAAAAAATAAAAAATTTTAAATAAAAAATAAAACCTCCTTCAAAAAACATTCAAAAACCATGAAATAATAATTGAACTGAACCGACTACAATAAGCATGAAAATATCTTTCTTCTAATCTGTTTTAAGTCGGTGTCTCAGCACGAGCTTGCAGGAGTGTAGAAGCCCTATAGATAGTAAGGTATGTAGGTAAGTTAGATTACTAGGTCCACTCCTGCTGGCTCGAGCTGAGGCACCGACTTAAAACAGATTAGAAGAAAGATATTTTCATGCTTATTGTAGTCGGTTCAGTTCAATTATTATTTCATGGTTTTTGAATGTTTTTTGAAGGAGGTTTTATTTTTTATTTAAAATTTTTATAGACTAGTTACTATAGGTACGCTCCTTTAATCTAAAATTAAAACTTGCTGTGTAGGATTAAGCCATTCATAAAACCTAATGATCCATTTAAGTATCGATAAAAAATACGAGTATTTTATGAATTATGCAAAGTTAACTTATAAATTCAGCACATTTTCGTGCTCCGCTAGCTGCGCGACAAATAATTTAATTGTATTAGATAGCTCGAGTTAATTAGAGCTCGCTTTAATGTCGAATGATGTTGAAAGTACCTGTCATTACCTGTTCCTTTGCTAGTTAATATTCCAGGTGGCCTGGACGCATCCTAAAACGATCTAATTGCACCCTATTGACTTGTCGCATCTTTCATGCGACCTTTAATTTGAAAATGCGCGGAGTAGCTTCAGCCCTTTATGTTTTTCTACAAACCAGTTTACGTCCTCTTCTTAATATGTCAAAGTAACACGCTTGGCTGCGAATCATTAACTTGGCAGCGCCTCAAAGGTTTTACCACGCTTTTTGTTTCAGGTATATATTTATACAACTTTTTCACAACTCGCTACTGGTTAAAGTAATTAAGAGGACTCATTCACTATGATGAAGGTAGCTTAAATGCTCATGCTGCAGATAACTATGTAACGATGACTTTGTCTGCAAGAAAGTCATGGCTCTGTAGGTGCAAAATTCTTGAGGTTGAAAAAGTAGTTCAAAGTAAAGAAATCGGTACTAATATTACAAATGGGAAAGTAACTCTTGTCTGTCTGCCTGACTCTCTGTTACCTACTAATTCGATGAAATTTGATATGGAAACAATTTTAGTTAGACCCTAGGAAGGACATAACATACGAGTAGGATTATAATATAACGATTAAAAAAATCTTCGCGGACGGAGTCGCACGCAAAAACTAGAAAATAGTAATGAGATATTTATATTTCTGGCTTGTTTTTTCGAAGCAGACTATCAGTAATTTGATAAAGTTCCGTAATATTACGAACATAATTTCCTAGCAACACCCACTAGAGCTCACTTGAAGCAATATTAATGGAATTCCATGTATGGTCACAACAGGTTACTCGTCTGTTTGTAAATTGCATCTTAATGTAATTATGTCTGCATTATCGTGGAGTAGTGCAGTGCAGTAGCCGCGCGGCGCGTTCTGAGCAGCGGCGGGATGCGTGCCGCGAGAAGCACACATTATGATTATAACAATGTTGAGAAACATGATGAGCTTCATATTTAATCAATATTTATGAAAGCAAAGAACAATGAGAATGGGGCCCGCTGCGAGAAATTGTCGCGGTTCATGGGGTTTTTGCGCAATTCTCTGATCTGGTCGGAGGCTGGCGCTGGCGCGGATTAGCGGTAAACATTGCCGTGGTCGTTCAATGTGGCAAATCTAATTACAGTAAGTGATTCGTAGAATATTGACGGATCTCAATGGAGTCGTGTCAAACAATAAAACTCTCATAATAAGCTATTTAGTACCTACGAACAC
The DNA here is from genome assembly GCA_947563465.1 of Archips xylosteana. Classification (NCBI taxonomy): domain Eukaryota; kingdom Metazoa; phylum Arthropoda; class Insecta; order Lepidoptera; family Tortricidae; genus Archips; species Archips xylosteana. The sequence goes on from OX387344.1 coordinate 5,372,971, forward strand.
CTTTTTAGGTTAACTGACTCGTGGAATCAATAGTATCGTCGTTTGTCTTGTCTTTTTGAGACGAGTTTTGGAAAATACCTAAATTTAGGGCCCAGTTGCTGCATAAAAATCAGGTGTAAGTTTGGCAGTTCCATTTACATTTTTTGACACTGCTAAAATGCCCTTGCAACTAAAACTACAAGGAATTATTAAATGTAAATTGCTCTTAATCGTAAACAAACTTTGTTGCTTCTTCGAAGTCAAATTTGGTGAAATAATTAACAATTAAAAGAAAGCATTGGGCTTGGAAGTTATATTTATTGTCGCTATTTATCTGGGAGAGAATGGCAGAATGAAACAAGTTTTTGTATAAAAACTCGGCTGATGCCGAAGCGGGAATGTATCGGCCCAGCGACCGCTCATGAAGGAATTTCATCCGGAATCTCCAATTAAAACGTTATCTAGTGAGTTCCCCTACTGATTCGTGGAATCGTTTCGATTGCACTGCCAAATTTAGGGTTCCTCGGCACTAAAAGACTGGGATGCCATGATCAATGGAATTGGGATAGCGCACGTGTACGCACTCCGGGCTATGTGGGGATTCAGCATTACTGTACATAGAACAGATTAATTGACGAATGATTAATGATTATACAATTTTGAGCGACCAAATAGGAATGCATTCTTATTGCTTAACGGCATATCGAGCAACTGCATTTTATTGGACCAGTCCCTATTTACGGAGATCATAAAGGGGTGACTACTATACAAGGCATTAGGAATAATGTCACTTATTTACTTTCCTGACATTATATACATGCAGTTTTTTTACCAATTAAAGTGGCACACTGATCGCATAGATAATGGCGTCGATATTTAATTGATGCTTTTATGTAAGTATAGGTGTACCTAACATTATGCAGGTAGGGAGCCACTTTGTAATAATGACATTCTTTCATGTGAGCTCGTAAACGTTCTATTTTTTAATTATTTTACCTATTTACGTTTATGGTAACACTGTTTGTGGTGGTATTCCCTGCCCTGCCGTGTTTGATAGTGGTATGAACTCATCCAATGTCTTGCGATGACTCGTGACTCGTCTTGAAGCGTCTTCACAAGGCGCGCTTGTCAGCGGCATCCACTTGCGGCAGACTCCAAAATGTTTAAAATGGCATAAATAATTTATACTCGCCTTGCTGTGGCTGCGTTTTTGTCGCGTCCGACCTGTCCACTGATGCATTTATAATATAAGGGTGCTTTTTGCAGCGAACCCGGGCCGTGTTGGAATGCAACCGCTAAAATTGATCTTGTTTCGATGTGAGTCGCAGAGTAATATCGATGCTGTGTGGTTAGCGGACGGTATTGCTGTGGTTCTGACGAATGCATTACTGTAATGGTCTGAACGTTTGCTTGGCGAGTAAGATGTATTGGATACTCAATGTATACTCGTACCAGTGCGTTCCTGATGATTGCTACGCGTTTTTCTTGATTATAGTTAGACAATTGGAAGTTAGATTTCAGCCAGATGAGCACGCACCAGTCTGGTTTTTCAGAGATGCCGTTACTGTCACTAAATGACAATAACATGGTAATCGTGAAGAATGGATTCGCTGTGGGTTTTCCTAATGATGTAAGCGCGAGTCATGGGGTCAACGAATGAAAAATGTAAAGCTATTTACTGTAAAATTAGGTAACGTCTAGTGGTAATATATTGTTTTTATGTTTTAGGGTTTCATATTTGAATTGGAGAGATTGAATTAGAGATGCAAAAAGTTTTCAAAGAAGTCTGTTAGTTACCTTTAATTCTTCAATTTATTTTTGTGTTAATGTTTCCTTTTAGTTTCGTAAAAGTTCTCGTTTTTAATTTTGTTTCAAGAGTTACCTACCATTCATAAGAACTAAAAATAATCATATCTAAGGTTTTTAGACCGTAAACTTTTCTTTTGAATTAAAATAAACTGGTTCAAAAGTCAAATATTGTTTTATTGATGTTTTAGTAACTTTTAACAAAATGATTTTTCTTTTGATTTCAGTAAACAAGCAGTTTTCGATGGCAAACGAGCGATACGGGGAGGGATACCATTTGTGTTTCGTAAGTATTAATTGTATTTACTCAGTATAGTATGCATAAGAACGTCACATTAAATTTTTTAAAGTAGAATACTCCGCACATGAATTTTAGGTACCTACATAATGTATAATATTATGCACCTTGCCTAATATAATTACAGATGTCCTTAGTTCCTTCAAGTTTTGCTTATTTCGAGAATAAAATTCAATATATTCAAATAGTTTAGACTCTTCTGACATGTAATGAGCGGTAGGCCTAACATCCGCTACAAGGATCCATACTTTACCTAATTGGCAGGTGCTAAATACGTATACGGCTTTCAATTCATTAACAGCTTTTATACTTTAATTAGATTAATACATAAAAAAGCCCTACATTCCCAGTTCATTCATTCATTAATGGTTCAGTAATACCTATTTGATTTATTTACTATGCTGAATACCACAGCACTTGAGCTTCTAGTTACATTGACTTAAGTTTTATGGTTAAGAGGCTGACAACACCTAATTTTGTTGAAATTGATGTCATTTAAACAGTTTTTTAAGAAAAAAGCTTGTTCTAGCACATCAAAAAAATTATATGTTAATATTCATCATATTTCAAAGACCGTGGACGGACTCGATACATAATTGGACGAAATCGGCTCGATAGAAAATAATTGCAAAGATAGGTCTTAAAATCATCATTAAACGGTTCTATGTCTTTATTTTTTTGGCGTATGCGTCTGCAATTAAAAACATGAAGTGAACATATTCATACCTAAACCGCTAACGAGTCATATTTCACAAATAATCCACAGTTTTTTTTTAATTCAATATTTGCCCGATAAATTTCAATATACCCGGCTGCCCAGTAATAGCGGCATCTCGTTTACTCCGATACAAATAGACAGTGTGCGCCGACGTTGGTGTTGACAGCGTCTTAACTGGTCCTAATTAATTAATTATTCAATTTAAATAAAATTTTATTACGTATTCAATAAATTACTGCATATATAATTTCAGTTCATGTTTCATATAAAAACACAATTCAAGCATTCCATTCTTATGAGATACGTATTGTGTCTTGGCTCTACAGCAGCTTCATATACTTTCCAAATAAGTGCATATATTTTAAAATAATTTTTATAAAAGCAAAAATCATTTTTAAGCTAAGACGAAAAGTTTTCTATCAAATCTATTTATATAAATTGGGGGGGGCGGGTATTTTTTTTTTATATCGAGGAACTAAGGAGAGCCATAATTGATGAAAAAGCAAATTGGATAAAAAAGTAAGCTGCCTAAATTACTAATTCCACGCGGACGGAGTCGCGGGCAAAAGCTAGTCTATTTATATAAATAAAAACCGGCCAAGTGCGAGTCGGACTCGCGCACCGAGGGTTCCATACAAATTTATATCTATCTATGAACATCCAGTCTTAGCAGACCCCTGCTCCTAAGCAAAATGTGCGCAGTGTAGGATCATTGTAGATTGGTTACTGATATAGACAGACAGACAAAAAAAATTATGCTTTTCGCAATTTTTCCTTTATCTGTGCTATAAGACCTAGCTTCGTACCAAATTTCAAGATTCTGAGTTCACGGGAAGCACCCTGTAGGTTTTGATTCCCTTGCGAGTTTAGAAAATATGCGGAAATTTGCGTCATAAACGGCTGTATCTTTTGATTGCGTTGGCTTAGATGTTTGATTTTTTCACAGCTCCAAGGGACAGTAGACTTGAGTATTTGATATAAATTTCAGCTTGATACCTCCACGCGTTCCTGAGAAAAAGGGTCTTGACAGACAGACGGACACACGGACGGACGGACAACAAAGTGATCCTATAAGGGTTCCGTTTTTTCCTTTTGAGGTACGGAACCCTAAAAATGAATCGTCACATGTGTTTAGCTAAGCACCAAACCCGATAACGGCTTTACTAATAGATCTCTAATACATGCTTTGTAGAAGGTTCATGCGGAAAAAAATGCCGCGAGATAAGGAATAAACGGGATATTTATTCGATTCAAAGTGACCTTATCTCTGTAACTGTAGTATAAAGACCTGATACTTAGCAGATATCATCTGTGAGAAGAGATTTTTGGAATTTCCCACGGAATAGAGAACGGGAGTTGTCCCATAAATCGAAGTAGCGGGCAAAAGCCAGTGAAATAATAAAACAATGTTTTCAGTAGTGTGATTGTCTAACTGACTTTTAAGCAAGTTAAAGTTTAAGTACCTAAGCCTAAACCACTGCAGCACTGATTGGACATTTGGCACGCATAAACGACCGTTAGAGGCGTGGTAGCCTAATGGTTTAAGCCTAAGGCTTTTTTAACAGAGGGTCGTGGGCTCGAGCCCGGGCTCGCATGTCTGAATTTTTCGAAATTTATTATTATTATTATATAAAATTTAAAATAATAATATAAACGCGAAAGTTTGTATGTATGGATGGATGGATGTATGGATGACTGGATGTTTGTTACTCTTTCACGCTAAAACGGTTCGACAGATTCTGATGAAATTTGGCACATATATAGTTTTTAACCTGGATTAACATATAGGAAGTCACGGGCAACAGCTAGTTTAAAAAAATACACTAGCAGCTCATTGAGCTGATGCGTGCATATCACTACACTTGTGTTTTAAGTCTTTTTATATAAATGTCCAGTCTATTTTTAAAACAGTTTACTGTAGGCGCACTTATTACAATAATGTGCGCAATTAATTACATCCGAAATCCGAGCTTTCCTCCCTGGCCTGCGAACAAACGACGCGGACTGCGACGCGCCCCCGTCCCACTTCTCTGTGTGGCTTCCGCCTAAAGCTACTTAGTTTAAATTAAGAGGGTACGATGGCTGAGAGACTTTTGAGAAATAGGTATTTTAATGAAATGTCGCTGTCTCGCCCGAACCCCTCCGTGTCAGTACAGCGAGAGCGGGACAACTGCAGCTCAGACCGTTAATAGCCGCGTAAAATTGATCAAAACAGCATTTCGTAATCCCCTGTTTTCTTCTCGAAAACTGGACCAATAAAATTATTTTTTTCAAATATAATTAGAGGATAGATTTAGCTATGCCCCTATGTTTTCCTTTTTTTGTTTATATAAAAGATTCTTTTCTGATGAGTGTCTGAAAATGATGTTGAAATTGGGCAATTTTTTCAGTTTTTGAATGCTCATATTTCTTATGTTAATTGAAATATGAAAAAAAACGAAACCTAGGGGCATAGCTGTGGTAGATACAGATGACACAGTAAAAAAAATTTGGCTCTAAAGCTATTATCCAGGGAGGAAACAGGGGATTACGTTTGTATGGAGAAATGGTGCGCATCGTATCCTCTTAATGGCTCACCGCAGATTGTGTTGTTTGCAGCTCAATTCGGACAATGGGCGTTCGGGCCGCAGCACGGATTCGCGCGCGTAGCCCGCTGGCACGTGGAGAAGATGCCGGAGCGGCTGCCCAGCGGCGACGTGGAGGCTGTCTTCAGCCTCATGGATGACGACTTTACGCGCTCCATGTGGCACTTCCAGTAAGTTCTAGCGTTGCATAACTATCGATAGTTGACCTTGAAAAATAGTCACAATATCGATAAGCCTATCGATACTGTCGAGAATTTTAATACTATCGATAGTAATTACAAAACTATACTACCTATTGATACAGCCGAATGGATCAAATTAAAAATATACGTTAAAACAATACAGCACAAAATGAGGTATACATTTCAAAGTAATAAATTCGGAGTGGAGGCCTGTGCCCTGCAGTGGGCTGGGATGACGATGACGATGATGACTATTGATACCACCAATAGTATTGCTTTTCTATAACTTAGGATGGATGGTATCGATATTATTGATATTTAATTTTTACAATGAATACTATCGATTATATCGATATTATCGATAGCATCGATCGGTAGCAATTGTTTGTTAAAAGAAGAACGTCAATAGTATCGATACTATCGATACCATCGATATAGCATTGATCAGATCATTATAATCATTTTTCATCCGTTTTCTACTTTTGTGGTCATCTAAAATTCACTGTTGACATTTGCAACATTTCGCGACATTAAGGTCGATTAATATTTACAGACGTTGAGCGAGCCAGACACGTGTCTTATCATATCAGACACCGACAAAATCAGCCGGGTCCGCATTGCACGGTGTCGACAGATGAGCCCCATCCCGGGGCGGCCAGTGGGCATCGCGGTGTCTCTTATGCTCCCGTGGCATTCACAATGGCAACGAGGGAATCCGTGTGGTTTTTAGTGGGTAGACCCCTTGTAGGAGAGCCCCACATACCCTCTGTTTCCCCCTTTGATCAATTATAACTGTAGATCCACAGTCGCGCGCCCGAAAATGTCCGAGCCAAATGAGCGCCACTTTGATAAAAGTGGCCTTCTTTTTTCTCAGTACGTCGCGTGAAATTGTCAAGTTTAGCTGTCAAGTGCCAACCGAAATTCGACTGTAATGAAGTAAAGACTAGGTTCAAATTTCTGTGTAGGTGATGATTTTAATTGTTATGCAAACAAATAAAAAAGTTCGGACATTCTTTGAAGGGGATTTTGTTCGGCAATGTGTATCTTATAATTGATCAAAGGTTTCCCCGGATAGAGGCGAATGCATAAGGCGTATTTTCCGCACCATAAAAAAAAAGACCGACAAAATATTCTTTCCTCGCACATTGTCCGGACACGGCCCTTGTGTGTCGATGTCTGCGCGGTCGTGTTACGATAGACACTGTATCACAGAATATATAATAGTACTAACGTACAGAATGGACACGCTCCGCCCCGCACCGATTCGAGTTACCCCACCCCTCAAGGCGCAGATTGCCGGACCCCGCCCGAATCCAGAAGAGTGCGCGCGCGATGTATGTAGGCGTACGCGTGTACAGACGTCGTCGTGCTTATGTAGATTCAAGAACGCGTATTTTGTACGTCGTGGCCGCCGTGTGACTGTATTGAAGAATATTATTTTGTCTGCTACGGCACGTGTCTGGCGCTCTCGGTATCTCTTTTTACTGAAATACACTTTTAAAAAATAAGTCGCAGCTAATATGTAACAATTTGAAAGGAAATGTGGTAATTTACACTCTTTTGGTTTCATAAGTAATAGTTACTATTTTTTTAAAGCTTTTTTTCAATAAAAAGACTTGTCAAGATTGTTTACCTTATTTGTAATGCTAAAAAAAACGAAGTATAGACAAGTTTGATATGAAGCATCTTTTTGTATTTTTTTATTTTTCAACTTCATTTTTTTTTTATTACTCTTATGGTCATCCCGTGAAATCCATATATTTCGTACTGAATACATACTGAAATATGGATGCACAGAAAAAACCCCAAAAAAAGACCAGCGCTGGGAATCGAACCCAGGTCCTCAGCATTCCGTGCCGCGTGCCATTCCCCTACACCACCACTGGTCCATTCCAGTTTGTATTTAGTATGAAATATATGAAGTATAGAGTTGTAACATCTCTCCGCAGGTTCAGACTGACGTACCGACTGATCCTGCGCGAGAAGGAGCTTCACTTCAACATCGGCGTGTACAACCCAAGCAAGGAGCTCACCTTCAGTTGCCAGCTCCTGCTGCATACTTACTTCAAGGTCCCGGACGTGCGACGCTGCCAGATCACCGGCATGCACGGCTGCATGTTTATAGACAAGGTACAAATGCAGACCTTCATCATTATTCCAGCCTACATACGTCCGTAGGGCACAGCCCTCGCAGATTGAAAGAGCTTGGGCCGTAGTTCCCATGCGGGCCTACTGCGGATTGGGAACTGCACGCCCACTATTGAATTTCTCCTCACGATGTTTTTCTTCGCCGTAAAGCTCATGGTAAATTTCAAAAAGGAGACCAAATCCTAGATAAATAATAAAAAGCGACTTCAAAGGACTTCCTCAGGAGTGGTGTTTTAAAATTTTTAATTGCATCAAACAGGAAGTAACCATCCCCAACGACAAAAGAATTAAAAAGCTCGTCCTTTTTTGAAGTGGATAAAAAGAAACCTATTCTATTAGCTTAAGAAGTTTTAGATAAAATACCGGCCAATTTGTAAGTTGGACTCACGTACCGACAATTCCGTATGTACGCGTGATATTGAAGCATTTCGGCGGTTTTTATTTCAACCTCGTGTAATATACTGACTACCTATATGTATATATAACCAGTTTGTACCTGCGGCTTAGCATTCGTAGAGGAATAAATAATCTAACCTTAAAAAATCTATTTCCAAAACTACCTTTTTTTTGGTTGATAACGATTCCTTTTTATTGCATTGTCACCAGAGCTCTATCGTATTTGATTATTTCGGTGGTAAGGGAATATAACATTGTGCATCTAGGGCCGTAAGTAGGGGATTACTAATGAGAGTCTATTAGAATTTAATGACTCGAGTTTGTAATCCCCTTACTGCCCGTGATACACACAATGATCTTCATCACATTGCGAGAAAAAAAAATCCAAAAATAAAATTAATTTGTCTCTAAACACTTAAACTGAATAAAATAATGGCTACCCGCCAATACAGATTGACACTTTTTTCGAGTCACCTACCATAGATAATGTAAACTGTGTTTAGTTTAGAATTTGAAAGGTCATACGGCCAGATTCTGCCAACATGATTAAAAAAATATTTTTACTAAAATTATTGCAAAACTATTTGATATAAATTTAAAATATAAAAATAACGAATTTTCATGAAGCGTAGATAAGTTTTGTGTTGTAAAATTTGGGTTATAGCTAAGTTTTAATTATAATAAATGAAACGTTGGCTGACTTGAAACCTCCTTAGTCTGAAATGACTTGTTTGCAAATTTTAAAACTAAAGTTAGAACTCCCTTGGGTAGAAAAACTGTACGTAAATCTATAACTCCCTTAAGAACAATTTAGGCCATTGTCATTTAGTATACAAGCATGGAATAACACCATTGACGAGCAAGTGTGATGAAAAGGTAAATTTTCATCAGTTTCCCCAAGTAACTTGTACGGAACCTTTAATGCGCGAGTCCCTCTAAATTCACGCATTTAAACGGCTCACAGTCACACTCATTCGATAAACAATTTGTTTAACCTTGTACCTTGCTACGTAGAAAGGTTCATTGATATGGACCTTTATAAACTAACTCCTAATACCTAAATTATTTACTCTTATTACTGTTCGCCTATCTTTTAAGCTTTCCTTTCAATCTAACATTATATAAAATATATTAGACATCATAAAATTTATTAAAAATCAGTATTTAATCTTGGTGAATAACATTGTTAAATGTATTTTAATATTTAAAAAAAAAAAACAATTCTAGAAAATAAGATTTTTTTTTGCATGCCATTGTAACTGGTTAGATATGTCACAGCTCATTAACACTATTTTTATGACCGATTTTTACCACGTCTAAAGCAAAATAAACCATTTCATTTCCAGGTTAGCTTGAAAAGATCCCTTTTAGGGATAACTTCGCCTTTGTACTCTTTTTGTTTTGATGTTTTTTGTATTACTTTTGTGTATTATGTACATACAATAAAGTATTTACATACATACATGAATTAACTTACCTGTGTGGTGTCGGATTTAGAATTACACCTCTCCATTCTCCGTGGATGTCGTAAGAAGCGACTAAGGAAATAGGTTAAGATATATTCTAGTCTAGGCGATAAGTAGGTTGGAAACCTGTAACTATTTTACCACCTTTATCTAACTTTGAACCTAAAATTGTTAAAAGTAGCCCCGAAACGTAAATGTAGCGTTTCATGTGCTCTGCCTATCCCCTTTGGGATACAGGCCTGATGTGTGTATGTACCTATGTATGTACAAAGTAAAATGTGTAAAAAGAAAAATACACATTTCGTGAATTGTTCAATGCAAAATGCACAATCCGCAAAATGTGACAAAAACAAAATGCTCAATCGCCAAACGTACAAAACGTAAAATGTACAAGTACGTACAGTAAGCAGGGTGGTTTACGAAAACTCCGACTCGTTTGCCAGACTCTACAAAGTAAGCACATTTTGCGTATTGTTATTTTTCCGTTATGTACAATTTGCGTGTTGATCATTCTAACTTCGTACATTTTGCCACTATCACGTGGAGTAGTACATTTTGCATATTGTACAATTATCATATATACATTAAATTGTTTGTACAATCTGCGTACTTTACATTTCGTGCGTTTCTGCGTTCTGTACGTTTGTCATGTCATGATGTAGATTTTGCGTATGTACATTTAACTGTTTGCACATTTGCGTGTAGTGTACATTTTGCGTATTGTATATTATTATCAGCCGAAGCGAAAGTAACGCTTGAGACTGAATTTAAACGAGTTGTGTTTGGTTAGACGCGGGAAGGCGCGGTGTACCAGGAGACGCGCGAGGTGGTGACCATCAACGAGTGGACGGACCGCGTCTACCAGAACACTATGCAAGAACACATCATCACCAACGTCGTCAGCGGCCGCAAGATGCGGATACAGAAGTACAACTTTCCGGATACCGGTGAGTCGCCCGTCCTCTATAAAGTATAAAGCTCGGCGCACATTATCATAAGTTACTGTCGGTAAACCCAACGTACTTGCTTTATTCCTCCTAAGTCCTAATGCAGGATTAGAGGTCTATGCTGAAAAAAAAACGCAAATAAAATTTCCACTGTACATTTGTCCAAGTGGTTAAAAAAATAATATATATTATTATTTCCATATAAAATTACAGCTTTCTAGCAGCGTTCATTTAAGCTAAGCCGTGGACGGACGGACAAATCAGTGTGTGGTATACGTTCCAAATTGGATTGGCACAGGAACCACTAGATTGCGCGTTCTGACTTTCATTAAATTATTCTCCAACAAATCTTATACAGGGTGGAAAGTTGAGATGGGGCAGCAAGGGCAGCTAATAGATCCCTTGCTGCTACGCGAAAATGCTCTTAGGAGACCTTTACTAACTTTTTGAGTGATGACAATCTACATTCACAGATTTTTGATAAAACGTACAGTCAGCGAGAAAATCGACAGATTTGACTTATTTTTTGCCAATCGGTCCCATTTCTATGAAGGATTAAAACACTCTTTGAGACCAACTGGGGTTAGAGTACTAGAACACCCACAAATCAAAGAAAACTTTTCCATACAGTTCGTAGGGTAATTTGGAGAGTGAAAGTAGACAACTAAAAACTGAACATTTTAACTAAAGTTAGTGTCTTCAATTTTAGGTGCAAGTCCACCTAAAAGAATGAAACACAGACTAGTTGTTTTTTTATAATGATACCGATTTTTCTCATTTCTAATATCCTAATTGTCTACAATTTAATGAACTTTAAGCTAAAGAAAATTTCACATTGTAATTAATTACCCTACGAACTGTATGGAAATAGTTTTCTTTGATTTGTGGGTGTTCTAGTACTCTAACCTCAGTTGGTCTCAAAGAGTGTTTTAATCCTTGATAGAAATGGGACCGATTGGAATTAAAAAAAAAAAATCAAATCTGTTGATTTTCTCGCTGACTGTACATTTTATCAAAAATCTGTGAATGTCGATTGTCATCACTCAAAAAGTTAGTAAAAGTCTCCTAAGAGCATTTCCGCATAGCAGCAAGGGATCTAGTAGCTGCCCTTGCTGCCCCATCTCAACTTTCCACCCTGTATAGTAGCGATGTTAATATTGCATGATGTCTCTGGAGTCTGGACATGCCCGCGATGCTCCAGAGGTAGAGCAAGTTAGGGGACATTAAAATAACCCCAAAAACTTTGGAAGCGAGAGGAAGGCCAAGGCAAAATAAACACGTATAGTGCAACGAGCTATTTTAGCTGGGGTCTTAAGCGTGTTTGTTTACCAACTACACATTCCGCGTATAGTAGTTTTAAAAACTATGAGTTCAGCAATAACAGCCTATTCACACAAGATTAATATCGCAGTAATCTGGAACCCGTGGGCGGAGTACGCGAAAGAAATCCCCGACTTTGGCGACGACGAGTTTCCCAACATGGTGTGCGTGGAAGCGGGACGAGTCGCCGCGCCCATCGTGCTTCTGCCCGGAACCGCCTTCGAAGCCAGCCAGATACTGCAGGTGAGCTCATCATCATCAACATCATCATCGTTGGACATAGCCCTCCCGCAACGAACAACGGCAAAATAAGGCGAAATGACCGGCTCTGCGCCGCCCGCATCCAACGGACTCCTTGGACTTTTACCATGCCATCAGTCTAATTGGGAATGTCTAAAAAAATTACCAGTGGTTTTTATATTTTTTTTGTATAGAAAAGTCAATTATAAGAAACTAATTTCAATGTTTTGTCAAAATTAATTATTGAAACTATTTTTGTTGATGACGTCAGATTATAATTGAGGGCTCCCACACTGCCAAATTTCTAAATCTATCTAAATGCGAACTATAAGGCAACCCCTTTAATTATTTTTTGCGTAGTGTAGTGGTACACTGTAACTAGTGTCACTTTACTGGCGCTGTCAAAGTGCTAGATGTCAGACAGCGGGTCCAAATCAAACTCCGTAGTATAATCCACGCGTAAATTGTGAAGAATTCTAACCACACAAAATAAAGCACGACTTGGACCGGACACGCAAATTACACCAATGTCAAATGAGGGTCATTGCTTATTTGTTATATAATAAATTCATTACGTAATGGTTTTCGATTTACAATACATTGCAAAAAAATAGACATCCCAATTGTGCGGGGCCTACACGTGGCCGCCATTCAGGAACACATTGGCCATATCGGCCATCAGTTCTTCGAGAAATGTCATTTAGGTACTTTAGTTCTTCTGCAGACTCTTCGTCCAGGGCCCAATTGCATAACAAAATACAAGCAAATGGTATTAGTGAATTTCAATACAAAATAGCTAATACTATTAGCTTGTAATTTGTTATGCAATTGGGCCCTGTATGCGTTGCTAGTGATTACTAAAGGCTCTGCCCTTATACTACGAAATTCGATTTTAGAACTTCGATATCGTGCCATTCCGTTCACGCTAAAAAAGTGAAAGGGACGGCACAATATCGAATTCCAAAATCGAATTTCGTAGTAGCTGTCCTAAAACGTGGTCGGTCACTCACTATAGACCTTTAAAGCGTAAAACACACATAGGACGGCAGCGAGTCAGGAGCGGGTCGGGTCGGGAGTGCGAAGGGCCTATTTACGTGGCTGTATATTGAACAACATCACACCGAGCCGCGCCCGCCGTCGGTGTTATGTTGTCCATACACAATGACGTAAATATTTACGCCCGCGGCACTCCCGATCCGACCCGCTGCCGTCTTACGTGTAGTCACAGAATATATAATAGTACTAACGTACAGAATGGACACGCTCCACCCCGCACCGTTTCGAGTTACCCCACCCCTCAAGGCGCAGATTGCCGGACCCCGCCGGAATCCAGAAGAGTGTGCGCGCGATGTATGTAGGCGTACGCGTGTACAGACGTCGTCGTGCTTATGTAGATTCAAGAACGCGTATTTGTACGTCGTGTCCGCCGCGTGGTGTGGTTTAACGCTTTAAGAGGCTCAAACTCATTCTAAAGAGCAACGGAGAGGGCTATACTCGGAGTTTCTCTGAGGACTCTGTAGGTGAGATAACCATCACTGAATATGTATCAGTATAGTCAGCCCAGTTTTGTACAGAATATCAATGACCGCTGTCCCTACCGGTATCGGAGATGACGGCGACTGATTGATCGTCCTCCGGCATACGTCCTCCACTGCTTGCCACAAAAATCCTCCCAAACTGCGAAGGTTGGGCTGTGAATCTCCGCGAGCCCAGCGCACTCGACGGAACTACTTCGCAGATGTGTGCAAACAGACACTAAAAAGGCGCATTTTTCATCTTTCAGGTGATGTAAGCAGTTGGCGACACGACTGTCATTCAGCCGTCCACCCGAGCGATGTCAATTATGGACAGTTTCTGCATAATATCGAGACAATATTGTATGGGGCTATCCCGGATATACTTTCTTCAGGTAAAATACCTTTCTGTACCCACAGCTCTACAATTATCGGCGCAACGTCTGCTGCGTTTGCGTTTTTATTTCAATTCGTATGAAAGTTATTTGTAGTAATTGATGAAAACGAAAACGAAAAATTACACACTTTGATTTCTTTGTATTGTCTTTAGGGTCGCAGTTTTATGTTAAATAACATGAGTTTCTCTTCGTCTATTGAATAATTGCGACTTTTTCATTTGCTTGAGCGTGAGCGTGGTCTACGTTTTTTTAGTTTAAACATCTCTGATTTAGAGACTTTCCAGTAATCAATAACTACTTGATTTTTAAAACATTTGTTACTATTCAACTCATAAAAATATCACAAGTAGGATAAGTAGTTTATAACATTCCGTTTGTACAATAACTCTTTACAAGTTTGGTAGTGAATAATCAATAACTAAAATAATGTCCCGTTAGTAGGGCAGTTCATGGTGATGAAAGTTTTTATTGAAATTAGGACTGTGACGGTGTCCCCCATTATGATTCTATAATTCTGAAAAATTTAATATTATGTTTATTTCATGCGTTAAATTTGCTATTTCTATAAAACTGTTAGGTTCTCGTTTTTAATTTTGTATTTGTCGTGGCTCTCGAAAAGTTAAGTTCTTATTTGGCTCAAAATTATTAAAATGAATATCAATTTTACTTCTAGGAAAACTTTAAACAGTGATGTCACGTCTCAACTTGATATATTTTTGTGAAAATGTTTATTTTAACTTCATCTTTAGGGAATAATATCTAGTTGTACTAAAAGTCAAAATTGCCCATAACTGCGGCTGTCAAGTTTTTATTATGTTTGTCCTAAATAAGTATCGTACATTCTCCTAATATCTTGCCAATCTTATCTTAATAAAATTATTCGCAGTTAATTTGTTGTATAATTGTTTAATTTCGCTGTAACTTTTTCTTCCTTAGTCTTCCCGCATCTTGTTCTTGTGATATACTTGTTGTTCGTTTAGCTTTAATGTCATTGAGTTAGGGCATCTTTTAATGTTACTCTGTTTCTAATAATTTTCAAACAAATCAATGAGATTTCAATATTTTCCCTTGTTGTAGTCAGTGGTTAAAATAACTCTTTACCAGATATTAACAGCTGTAGCACCAAAATAACTAAACGGTCTAAGTGAAAGGGACTTGGGAAGTACTGCAGTTTCTACTGTTCGAAAGAAATTTACCCCCTGTTTCACCATCCATTGGTCAAATTTATTTGACGGACAAATGTGATGCCGTCTCTGTTTGTTTTGTTCGAATAGACGGAGACGGCATCACATTTATCCGTCAGTTAAAATTAATCAATGGGTGGTGAAACAACCCCTTAGACTGTTATATAATACAAAATACTCAGCCATTGTTTTGTTTAATTATTAACTTGTTGTTGCATCAGTTTAACGGATGTTTTACTATAATGGTTGTACTTATACATTTAGTTACTCTCGGATGGGGCAGGGGAAGCCATACTATTCTCGTTGCTGATCAAGTTTTCATACTGTCTGTGCTTCTGCTGCCCCAATCATAATAGTGTGTACTGTTTATTTACTACTTATTCACTAACGTATTTTTCTGACGATAATGCCTTCCAGACCAACGATTTCCAGTGTATCAGAATTGCTGAAAACATTCCGTAAATTTTTAAACGTGTGTACATAAGCGAACGATTTGTACAAATTGAAGTGATTTTTTTATTTACATTTTTTTATTATGTACTTTTTAATTTGAAGAATTTTGGAGGCTTTTAAAGTATACGATGATAAATGTAAGAATATGTACTTAGATATAACGAGTTCCTTGTTTGTAATGATATACGGACGAATGCAACAATACAAATGAGTGTTTGAAATAAATAATGTAAGCATTTTTGTATTGATACTTAGAACAAATTGTTTGAAATCATCATAGTTTTACTTGAGTTGTGTACTTGTCTGTCGCAAATCAGTTTTAAATACTGTAAAAGGAATGTATTTCTGTTCATAACTTAGAGTTATAAGCAGAGCTGGATTATCTTAGTTGCCTATCCAGATAACATCAAATATTGTGATTGTATAAACGTATACGACATATCTCCAATAAGTAATAAATACAGTTTGTAAAGCCGTAAAAGTAATTTGAAAGACTCATTTTGTATTGGAAGTAAGCAGACATGCTGTAAAAGCTGTAAGGCAGTTTCCATTCAGCATAGCTCGCCGGATGCCGTAGCATGAAATCTTTGTAAGTAACTAGTGATTTGAAACATCGAAGTTAGCAACGAAGTGTACTTCAATAGGTGCAATAAAGTGAAGGAATAAATAATCTTATTTGTTTTATTTTGGTCCCTCTTTAAGCTCTAATCAAAATATGACTCACTGACACACGGGCAATACATCCATTAGAGCGCGCGCAGACAGAGAGCGGTCTGGAGTTCCGAGTTCTGCGTTCTTTCGAATGTACTGAGTCTCTTACATGTGCTTACGATAACGCACACAGCAGGCGACTGGAAATCTCGAGCGGTCAAAACACAGAACTCTGAACGCGGAACTCTAGACCGCTCTCTGTCTACGCGCGCTCGTAGACTGATTAGACTCTCACGTGAGACCGTCCTTGTTGGCTATCGCTCGGGTGGATGCATGTGTCCGATGAAACTGCTCGCGCGACCATGCGATCAAAAATATGATGATGATTATGTGATGCGACTATAATGCAGTTTCACTGCACGATGAAATCGCATTACTACAAGATGCGATGCGAGGACGGCGCCTGAGAGTTCTGATCTGAGCCACCATTCAATTGGTATTGAATTACCCAAATCAACCCAAAAAACACTGGAAAAACGCGTTTCTGGAATTGGGACGTCTCCTTAACCTTTGCTTTATTTTTATTATTTTTTGTTACTACTTTTTACGATTCAAAAGATAGCCCAAGATAGCCAGGCAGAGAGACAGACGGACAAGAGAAAGCACCTACACTACACTCTGTTCGAACAATTTTTGGCACAGATCTTAAATAGATGTTGTTTCTTAGTATAGTAGTCTTATCCACTAGATTGGATAAAAAAAAACCCTTTGGGTCTAATTGTCGAATAATGAATAATCCCTATTATTATCAACGTACTAAAAAACGATTTATAGGTGCATTTGTCATTTCAACAGTTGCATAAATGAAGTCGGTTAAAAAGTAGTACATAATTCAATCAAAACTATTAGCTTAGGAGGTTTTCTGGTCCAAGAACATACGCATATGAACATCTAACTAGATATAATTCTACAAGAGAAAGTTTATACTGAAGCTTCATTATTCGTTGATTTACTGACATCCCAAGCGCCAACTTCAGTAAGCAAATCTTTCTTGGACTCAAAGTATTCCTTGTACCACATTATATGGTCTTTCTTCTCCTGGGCGGTATAAAACGGGTTCTTCGAGAGTCCCACGCAGACTAGTTCCATGAAGTGCCTGATCGGTCCCTTGGACGGGCACCACCCCTCCAGATGGGTATCAAGGAATATGTGCTCTGAGAAATGGACATTTTGCTCATCTTCCAGACCTGGAAACAGGTGGGATTTAAGTTTTAAATTGTAACGAAAAACAGGTGTGGTTAATGTACAATCTATTACAGATTTTTTGATCAGAGGCTGTACTGGTATTGTCTAACACGCGAGCGCTTGCTATTGCATTCATCATCTCCTGTCACCAAACTGTCTGTCTGTTTTATTTGACATAAAAAATAGTGAATGCGATAGCATGCGCCCGCGCGTAAGACAATAAGGGCCTGTCCGCACAGCGATATTTCACCGAGCGGTTTTTTATTCGTAATTGTAAAACATTGAAGGATTTGTCATACTGAATGCGTTCTGCGGTCACGGTCAGGTCAAATTAAACGCAGCCCGCATTATGTATGAACAACATTGTCGGTCTCTATATATTGCGCGTGCGTGCGATCTGGCCGCGCGGACCGCACGGTCCGATCGCATATCTATACAAAATATATAGAGACCGACATGTTGTTCATACATAATACGGGCTGCGGTCAAATGGATCTGACCGCAACCGCAGAACGCATTCAGTGTGACAAATACTTTAATCTTATAGACGTAGCGGCGCGGTGAAATATCGCTGTGCGGACAGGCCGCATACCAAGAATGACTGGACTGGACATTTTTTTCATTCCTTCAAATGACATGTCATATAGGAGCATGTTCCTCAACTGCCTATTTAAAAAACCACATTGATCCTCTAAAAGGAAAACAAACAATCACATTTATTTTTGAATTTGAGATTATAATGAGACCAACCCTGTTCATTGTTGATGGGGAACTGCCACACTTTCCCCTGTTCGGTCCAAATCGCCATCTTCTGGAAGTAATTGGTGGGCTGTTGCGAGGTGGCCAGCATCAGCTCTCTCTGTTTCAAGCTCTCCCATACTTCGAGCTTGGTTCCATAGTGGGACTCCTGTGGTTTGAAGATGCCAAGGGGTTCGGCACCAAATATATTGACTGCAGTTGGTTGTGGCAGGCTGAAAGATAAACTTTTCTATTTAAGTTTCAAATAAAATACCTGCATTGTCTGTTAGCATATCTTTTGTATAAATTTCTTCTTTTATTTTGCTTCTAAACATTTTGAGGAGACCTGCATAACACATGCAAAGAATTTCAATGGTGTGTATGAAGTTACTAATCCACATTTTGCCTAGGTGACAACCCAAGGCTTCTTGTTCTGGAAGCAAGCCTGTGGTCAGTGAGACACAATGTATTGGCTGAAGATGATGATAACTTTCCAAGGGAGTGATATTTATTAGAAAAATCCTTTACAATACATTACATTATGATTATGGCTAAACACAAGCCTATATTATTATAATAAAAAACCGGCCAAGTGCGAGTCGGACTCGCGCACGAAGGGTTCCATACAATTATCTATAAAAATCACGTTTGTTGTATGGGAGCCCCCCTTAAATATTTTTTTTTATTTTAATTTAATGATTTATTTTTAAAGTCAATATATAATTAAATATTCTGTGAATATTTCAAGTTTCTACCTGTTGCCGTTATCAATACCGAGCAAAAACAAGCAAAAAAAAACATGTTTGTTGTATCGGAGCCCCCTTAAATATTTATTTAATTCCATTTTTTAGTATTTGTTGTTATAGCGGCAACCGAAATACATCACCTGTGAAAATTTCAACTCTCTAGCTATCACGGTTCCCGAGATACAGCCTGGTGACAGACGGACGGACGGACAGCGGAGCCTCAGTAATAGGGTTTCCGTTTTTACCCTTTGGGTACGGAACCCTAAAAAATGTATTAGAAATCCTTAAAACAGTTTTATTGGTGCCATTGAATTGACTCCCAAATTATTCTGCATCAGATATGTATTAAAGCAAGCAAGGTGCTGAAAAATATAATGGAAAGAGAGACTTTTTTGAATAGAGCTTAATATTAGATTGACAACAGCTTTGATCACATCATTTTGAACACCTTGCCCTCTTCGAAATAGCAGCAACCGTTAGTCATAGCTACAATGTCTAGTTATTATCTAGCTAGCTAGGATATCTAGTTATTTTGTTGAATTGCCGCTTACCTCTTCCCTCTCGCTGGTGCCTTGTCTTGCATAGGTTGACTTTGCCTTGGTCTTGGCCGACCTCTTTGTTCTGCTTGAGACTTGTTGATGAGTCGCCTCACCTGCTCCCCTCTAGTCTCCTGTTGTATTCTCTCATCTCCCCCTTTTGAATGGTCCACTTTCATGCCGATTAATAAGTCACTGAAAGATATTAATAATAATAATAGATTATTTTCCTTAAACCAGCGGTTCTCAATCTTTTTTGGTGATGGAACCCTTTTGGAAAGCGAAATACTTGACGGAACCCTACAATAAAACAATAGTGATATCGATTCACGTGATACGCCGCGCGTCAGAACGAACGGTCGACCAGCGAGAGGTATTTTGAATTTTTTTTTCAATTCTTGCGGAACCCATATAGGGGTATCGCGGAACCCTAGGGTTCCGCGGAACACACTTTGAGTATGGCTGCCTTAAACAAAAGTGCTTTGCATACAACAAGGTCCAGTCAAGGACCTCCTATTAAGTTATAAACTTGTGGCAGGAGGCCTCGCTCTTCTAAAAACTAGATACAATTAAACATTATTACTGAAACTAAACTAGTTTACTTAACATACTATTTGTGTGTGCGCATGTGAGTTTGTGTGAGTGAGTGTGTGTGTGTGCGCGAGTGTATGTGATTGTCTGCGTAAGTGATCCAATTTACCGGACATTACGATCTACAGGAGTTCCATAACTTGTTCAAGCTTAATAACAACAGTCGCCTGCGAGGCCACCAATTTAAACTATCTACTGAACGATCTTACAATAATCCTCGCAGACATTTCTTGTGTAACAGAGTGGTCAAGACATGGAACAAACTACCAGAACATGTAGTCTCAGCACTGAATGTTAATCAATTTAAAAACCGATTAGACCAACACATTAGCAGTACACAGAATACTTGACTAAGGAACAGCTAGATACAGGCACCTATCAGTTGCCCTCAACTGTCTGCCTGATAATGTAAATAATAATAATAATAATAATTTCACAAAACAACCAAGTACATAATACTTATACCTACATATAGATTGGTCTTGTCACAGAGTACCCCAAAATAAAAATCCGTATTCATACTAATATTATATATATACTATGTGTCTGTCTGACATTCTGTCCGACTCGTCCAGATATTGAAACTGTACTCTATTTCTGATGTATAATGATGTTATCATCTGCTTTGTGGCCCTCAGCATGGACAGTCGCCATCGTAAACATCTGAGTGGTCAAGGTGTTCAGAAGTATTTGAACATACACATACACAATTGACAATATGGTTGTGTTCAGATATTTTTGCCCAATAAGATATTTATGATGGTGACCGGACATATTAAGTCTCTATTGTAAATAAATAAAAGCTAATCAACTTGCATCCTCAACTTTCTAAAGCACAGTTTTATATGTATGACGGAGAAGGAGCATAGGACGTTCATAGGAGCATCAATTGATGCCTAAATTGAATAAAGAATTTTGACTTTGACTTTGAAGGAGGTCTCTCTTGCTGGATATCACACATATTATCAATACACATTGGTAACTCGTGGCATTTAGGTAGCACTTGAAAGATTAGTGATGAGACAAGTTTTCTAAGTGTCTTTTCGGATAAAATAAAATAATAAATTAGTATTACCTACATGATCTTAACATTATGACGAAGTAGGTTTGATTACTAGTTTAAAGACATCAATGCCAATGTCAATGATATTGTTATTCATTTACTTGTAAGTATAATTATTACGAGACGCGAGACATTTCCAATAATGGAGGAAATCATTAGAGAGCATTCAGAACTCCTACTACAAGTTGATCAGGTAAAATACACCCGGTGCGATGTTTATATAGCCTGCAAGACATTTAATATTAACAAGCACTTGAAGACCAAAAAGCACCACACAGAATCATTTACCACCTCACCTTTAGAAAATTTAGTTATAAATTTACCGGAGCTTGAAATAAGGGACAGTAAGTGTTTTTGCACTAAATGTCAATTATTCCTGAAACCTAAAAAATATAGGAAGAACATTGTCCCATCACTAGTCTGTTAGAAACTGTCAAGTGCTACCTAAATGCCACGAGTTACCGATGTGTAATTATCAAACACAGTAATCTTAAATAAGTTTTAATAGTCTTTTACTATGGCTTCTTATTAATTACACTATATATAAACTACTTTTAATTGTCTTAATTAGCTTGAACTACTGTAAACTAATTATGCTAATGGACACTATTAGACGTAAGACAGTTC
Organism: Archips xylosteana; assembly: GCA_947563465.1. Lineage (NCBI taxonomy): Eukaryota > Metazoa > Arthropoda > Insecta > Lepidoptera > Tortricidae > Archips > Archips xylosteana. The sequence continues at coordinate 5,394,802 of OX387344.1, forward strand.
CTCGGTATGTGTCTGTCTCAAGCTCGCTCCAATGCTTTACTGCCTGTACCGAGACTCTGCCGAAGCAACACCTTATGGTTGTCATCTGTTACTTGCATTAAGTAAAGCCATGGTCTATGGCTATACTCCAACACCAAAATGTAATAAAACCACAACAGTTGAATCAAAAGAGACTTTCAATCACTTGCATATTTAATGTTGAATTTTTAATAAAGTTTCATCTGTTCTTCAAATGGAAAAGAAAAATGTTAAGAATTACCTGAGACTTGTTGAAGTCTGGTCAATTTTTCCCAGCACTTTTAAAAGGAGCTCTGCCTCCGTTTTCTTGATGTCTCCACCAATAGTTTGTGCTACATCACCTGCTGCTTTAGTGATGCTCTCTTCTAGAAACGAAAAATATAAACAAAACCTAAATTAACATGACTTGAAAACTCGAGCTTTTGTAATGTATTATGACTAAATACAATGTAGAGGAAATGATTACCAATTTTTTCTGTTTTAATTTCAGCGTTGTCGCGCTTACGCTGCCCTCTTATATCAGGCGCCGAAGCAAAGTTTGCTCTGTATTCTGCTTCTCTTGTTAAGGGTTGATTCATCATACTTTTCAGCAGCGCCTGAATCTTATCTGTACTGGTTTCGGTTTCTTTATCATTGTCTTTAGATTTTTTCTGGGCCTCGGGAAGTTTGCCATCGCCTTCTGAAGGCTTGTCTGATAAGCATCTCACAATAAGCCTAAAATCTCTTTTGAATCGGAGTCTGAAATTGAAAAACAAAACAGTTTTGTTCCATAAATAAATTTCTTAAAAAGACCAAATAAGACTACTGCATAGATCGGTACACTACCTTGTCAGCATTTCTATTTTAGGGGAGATAAATAAATATATTTATAGACTTTAGTTCCTGAAGGCAATTTAAAGTTCCTTCATTCAATGAAATAAAATCAAAGGATTTTTTTTTAAATGTAATTATTTTGAGGTTAGAATATTACGTCCCATTTCGTGCGTGACACACAGTCACAGACAGAAACTAAAAAATGTTGGTTGTTTACTGTAATTGGCATTTACTTAATTTTTTATCTCCATCACCCATCAGATATTTCATTGATGATTTTATGAAATCAGCTTAGTATTTGATTTAAATTATTATAGTGCAGGAGTTGATGATGTTCCAAATTTTGTTATGCGTAGAACGAACTGGTTTTGACATTACAGCTGTCTTAGACTAAGGAATTGGTCTAAGCTGCAAATTGTAAGTTTTATAAAAGTTGATTTTATGCATTAACTATTATCCTAGTGATTAATTATTATTACAAGAAACAGAATTAACCATGAATTAATCTTATACATTTTCTTTAAATTCACCACCATAAGAAAAAAATACAAGAGACGACAGTAATAGTGATGTAGTTTACGATAAACCGGTTTTTTGAAGGTTTTTTAAATTTATACAACCGATTACAAACACTTTTCGATTATCAAAGATTTATGCCTAAAATTAACATCTTTTTAACACGCTTTATATTATTGTAAGATAAATAGACGTCAAGGACTCAGGTGTATTTTTCTTGTTTTAACAAAAACATTAAGAAATTTACTGATTCGTTTTTGTTTATGACAGTGATAAAATAAACAAAAAAAACCGGCCAAGTGCGAGTCGGACTCGCGCACGAAGGGTTCCGTACAATTATCTATAAAAATCACGTTTGTTGTATGGGAGCCCCCTTAAATATTTTTTTATTTTATTTTAATGATTTATTTTTAAAGTCAATATATAATTAAATATTCTGTGAATATTTCAAGCTTCTAGCTGTTGCCGTTGTCAATATCGAGCAAAAAAATCATGTTTGTTGTATGGGAACCCCCTTAAATATTTATTTAATTCCATTTTTTAGTATTTGTTGTTATAGCGGCAACCGAAATACATCATCTGTGTAAATTTCAACTCTCTAGCTATCACGGTTCCCGAGATACAGGCTGGTGACAGACGGACGGACGGACGGACAGCGGAGCCTCAGTAATAGGGTTTCCGTTTTTACCCTTTGGGTACGGAACCCTATAAACGAACCAGAAAGATTTTTAAACTACAATTAGACATGGGTGCCTATTATTATATTCCTAAGGAAAAAAAGAGTTAATAGGGAATTGCAGAATATTGGATTTTGTAATCACCTAGCGACCTAATGTTTGTTTATTCTGTCAGTCATGCAAATGTGAAAAATACGTGTCTAATTGTATGTGATTTTATATTGTGTTTTAAATTGATTATAAAGCTTATTTGGATTCTAAAGCTTGTTCATTACTCTTCTGAAACCACCACCTTTAACTGGTTATGGGCCCAGACCCAGAAGTTTAAAAGAAATGGAGCTTTCGAAAATTCAAATTGTGAAACTTGACAGCCACAATTGGATATCATGGAAGTACCGGATGGTAGCCTTACTGAGAGGTATAGACGGACTCATGGATATTGTGGAGGGTAAAACACAAAGACCAGCTAGACCCGTAGAAGGAAGCGGTGACGCTGCAGTAGAATTGTACAATAGAAGTTTACGTGATTTTGTGAAGTTAGAGAGTACAGCCCTACTCTTGATAACAAACAATGTGACAGATGAGACGCTTGGCAAAGTAATTAGATTGTCTACTCCGAAAGAAGTTTGGGATGAACTCCATAGATTGTATGAGGGACCTAATGAGGGCCGACTCTACGATATATGTTTGGATTTCTTCAAACTTAAGAGGGATCCGTCTGATGACATGTCGACTCATATATCTAAATTGAAAAATCTGTGGCACAGCTTGAAGGAAGAGTTACTGAAAGAAGAAAAGGTAGAGTTACCCGAAGTTCTCTTGATTTGTAAAATCCTTGACACGCTGCCGGAAGCATATTTCTCCTTTAAGTCGAGTTGGCTGTTAATGTCAAAGAAGGAAAGGACCGTAGAAAACATTACAGGCCAGTTGTGTGCACATGAAAAGGCGCTTAATGCTAAGATGGCTGATGCTGAATCAAGTGAGACAGCGCTTTATGTAAAAGCAAATAAAAAGATTGCTAAGGGATATGACCTAAGAGACCAAGGATCAAAGAAAAAGTACAAATGCTTTCTTTGCAAGGAGCCTGGTCATCTCAAAAAGGATTGCCCCAAAGTTGGGATAAAAGAGAAGGAAAACAGATCTCATAGTTCGAACATGATTTTACTGACTGTGAATTTGACAGATTCTGGCAATGATCGTGATGATTGGTACGTGGACAACGGGGCCACTCACCATGTCACTATGCGAGGAGATCTGTTTCAAGATTTTGAACATTTTGGTGAAGCTCACACGGTAACTACGGCAGATGGGAACGTGATACAGGCTGTTGGTAAAGGCACAGTCCATCTGGAAGCCAGTTTTAAAGGACGAATTGAGAACCTTTTTTTGAGAGATGTTTGGTATGTTCCCCAGATTAGCAAGAACCTTTTTTCTATGCTTAGTTCACAGGACAAGAACCCTACGAGCGTATTTGAGTCGCGGGTAACAAGATGTTCCATGAAATCAAATGGTAGGATTGTTTTAACTGGAACAAGGCAAAGATATGGCGGTTTGTACAGGATCGATTGCAAAGTCATACGTCCTGATGTTTCAGTGAATTTAATTGAGCATGGAGATATGCTGCAACTATACCATGAACGTATGGGGCATCAAGATAAGAAACATGTCAAACGATTGATAGAGAAGGAGCTAGGAGTAAAGACGTCAAGCAGTGGAGAACTATGCCAGGGTTGTATTTTTGGGAAAGCGCACAGGCAACCATTTGGTGTTCGCGAAAAAGCTACGAAACCTGGTGAGCGTATACACTCTGACGTCTGTGGTCCCTTTCCTTCAAGTATCTCGGGATATCGATACTTCGTTTTATTCAAGGATGAGCATACACGGTACAGATATGTGTATTTCCTGAAAAATAAGTCTGACGTCTATGAAAAGTTGAAGTTAATGTTGTCGGAAGCTAGAAATGCTGGACGTGATGTTAAAGAGCTTTTAAGTGACAACGGAGGCGAATACGATAACAAGAGAGTACGAGATTTACTTGAGCAAACAGGAATAAAGCAAAGGCTCACTATGCCGTATACCCCAGAACAAAATGGATGTAGCGAGAGGGAAAATCGGACTCTGGTCGAATCTGCTAGAGCAATGATGCACGCGCATGAAGAAATTCCTCAGAATTTGTGGGCAGAGATGGTAAACACTGCTGTGTATGTACTTAACAGGACAGGACCAACTCTAGTGGAACACAAGTCGCCTTATGAACTTTGGCTAAACAAGAAGCCTCAGATAAAGCACTTGAGGATAATCGGGTCGCCTTGCTATGCGCATGTACCAAAGCAGAGGAGAAAGAAAATGCACAAGAAAGCTACACGTTGCATTTTGATTGGATACGACAATGATGACGGGTACAGACTTTGGAACCGAGAGCGAAATTCACTGGTGAGGTCTAGAGATGTCATCTTTAATGAAAAAGCATTGGAGTCTTCAATGAATGAGCGAGACGTTGAGACAGTCTACGATCATTGTAATGAAATTGAAGTAGTTCCTGTTACAAAGAGTTTGACGAATAATGAACAAAGTATTTCTGATGTGCCCAATAGAGACAGTCCTGGTATTAGCATTGATGAAGGTCATGTAAATATTGGTGAAGAGTTCCATGATGCTCAGAACATTTTGCCTGATCAGTCATTTGAATCAGGGGAGAATGATATCGTAGACGATGAAGTGGTTGATGGTCTCGACGATGTCATAGATGAAGGTCAAGATTATGATGATCACGAAGATGTGTTCCCGGAACAGATGGTACTTCGTGACCGCTCTTCGTTACGCCCACCAGATCGATTCAAAGACTTTATCATGAATGCTATAATGGAAAATAACGAGCCAACGTCGCATAAGGATGCGATTAGAAGCCCGGAAAAAGATCTATGGGAAGAAGCCATGGACAGTGAGATAAACTGATAGATACGGGAATACTAGGGATATCCAGGATTAAACGAAACACATTTCTTCTCAGGAACGCTGTTTATTATCTGACATCTGTCATAGACAACCTAGATATACATCAGCTCCTTCACCCTTAGTTGGGAATCCTAAAATAATAAACAAATACAATTTAAATAATACTTATGAAATAAAACACAATAACCAGGTATCAAAAGAGGCATCATCAAATTTTATAGTTAATGTTTCTTTTAGGTCTTAGGATTCTGTCACAGGGAACCTCAACAGGTGCGACCGTCAATTGTTCTGTTGTCTCTACCTGTTGTCCTACTGGTTCTACTGGCTCTACCTGTTCCACCCCCTCTATCGCATCTTGCCAGTCATCACCTACTCCTTCCTCCTCCAGAAGTTGAAAAGGTGTTGATAAGACTGTACTATACCCCTAATCAACATATTAACAGTAACATAACACAAACAATCGTTACGCCCTGCGACATGTGACGCACGTAATTGAGTAATTAGCAAGTAAGCAATATCTATCTATAAGTATTGATGTTAACGTAAACTAAGCCTCTTATATTTTGATCTACCGAGAATATAACATCTTCGGTGAAACTATGCCTGGTTTTACTTAGAACCTCCTCTGAAAACTCAACATATCTCATGGCGACCTATACCAGTGAACCAAAACTGAAGAAAGAAACCCCTCGAGCATCGAACATAAAAAAAGAAGAATAAAATGCAGAAATTGTAACAAATATTGTTTACAACAAAAGAAGAGCCTTGAAGAACGAAGAGCGTTGTCCAGGGTTTACCCGGCTCGCAAAGCAAGAGGTGTCCAGGGTTATCCCGGCCCATCTCAAGAGGTGTCCAGGGTTATCCCGGCCCATGCTCCGGGGAGTCCAGGGTTAGCCCGGCCCGTCATCAGCAGCAGCACCAGTCCGTTCGTTGCCAAATGGAGCCCGTCGTCGAGTCCCACGAGCCTGCCGCTGTCACACGCCCGGACGTTGCCCTTCATGCAGCGTCAGCATGACCCACTTACCGGTGAACATTACTCGCTCTTAATGTAAGTTTTTCATATAAATTAATATCGTAATGTAATTGAATTATTTGGCAATAACATTTATCATTTTAGTCATACCGCAGTTAGTTATTATGTTACATGAATTACAGAATTTGCGCGATAAATTAAATAAATTAAAGGAAAATATTGTTAAATTAGGCCCAGAGAGGCGACAGAAAGAAATCGGTAAAAATAAATTAATAGAATCGGATGAACTATATAACCAAGCTGCGGATATTGTGTCTCTCCTTAAGGAACAAAAATCAGAGCTAAGTCATTCAGAAATAGAACTACATAATATATTAATAAGCGAGATTAGCGAAACTTACAGTAAAATTAAAAAAAATATTGAATTATTTTGACACAGCATCTCAAACAGATAATAATATGCCTAAATCAGGGTTTGATGTGAAAACGGCTATCGCCTTATTGCCCATTATGACGGGACAAGAAGATGTTACCAAACAATTAATTGACGGTATTTTGATGTACAGTTCCTTAATAGATAACGATGCTCAGAAAACTCTAATTGACTTCATATTGAAAACAAGAGTTTCTTCTAGCGCCAAACTTAGATTAAAGACGACATACATTAGCATAGAAGCTTTAGTCGGAGATATGCGTAAATTTTTACTGCCCAAAAAATCTGCCGAAGCCATTCAGGCCCAATTATACAGAGCAAGTCAAGGACGCCGATCTATAGAAGCGTTCGGAGCTGAGATAGAGGATCTTTTTGTTAATTTGACCATATCTCAAGCAGATGGCAACGACAGTAGGTACGAGATTCTTCGCCCAATGAATGAAAAGTCAGCCATCAAACGTTTCGCTGATGGACTCTCTGATCCCAAATTGAGTACTATAATCTCTTCTAGGCAGTTTACATCGTTGCCCGATGCTATTAGGACAGCTATTGATGAGGAAACTTCTTCACCAAATCATGAACAAATCATGTATTATGGACGTAATCAGCCTCGTAATATTTACCGAGACAATTATAATTACAGGGGTAATTATTCCCATTACAGAGGTCACGTTAAATATAACAGAGGTGGCAATAGATACGGAACACGGTATTATTCAAATTCTAAAAATAACCCGTTAATTTCGCAACCCGATTCCGTACAACGCCCTCAGCAATATTTTGCGCAGTCAGCGCGCGACGGACAACGACCGCGCGGGTCCGCGCCGCGCCCCGTGCCGTCAGCACTAGTACAGCACGTGCGCGATGACGAGGACAGTGCACCATCTTCGTCAGTAAATAATAACGAAAATGATAACATGCAGTTTTTTCGTGCACAATGAGAATCACGGTATATTTAGTTATAATAATTTTAGTACAGTTAGCTGTAGAATAGATAATATGGACAAATTATGTATGCTTATTGATAGCGGTGCAAGCCTTTGTGTTATAAAGTATGAATGTTTACAAAATAGGATTGACCTTCTTAGACAAATACAGAAAGACAGAATTACAATTAAAGGCATATGTGGAGATTTAGTTTCAGAGGGATTTATTCATATCAGTATCAACTTTGATAATTTTATTTGCCAAGAAAAGTTTTACGTATTTAAGAATTTGTCGTGTTTTGCCGACGGAATTTTAGGACAAAATTTCTTTAAGCGGTATAATGCAACCATTAGTTATAAAGAAAGTCGTTTGACTTTGGAGGACCGAGGACAGTCCATTTTAATACCAATTGAAGGAAGCTCTTATAGTTCTGTACATAGCGTGCCAGCGCGTTGTGAAATAATCACGCACATCCCCGCACAGTCGAATGAGGACTGCGTAGTGTTAGCAGATGAAATAAAAACAGGTGTATTCGTTGCTGGTATAATTTCAACGCCGAAAAAAGGCCGAATACCAGTACGAATATTAAATACAACTGATGAGACAATTAATGTAGATTTATCAGATTTAAAAATTCACAATTTAGGTAGTTTTGCTATTTGCAACTTTGACTCAGGAAAAATTAGTGTTAACAGGGTTAGCACTTTGCTTACATTATTAAACTTACATACATATTTAAATAAAGAGGAACAATTGAGTATCGAACAGATTTGTGCTAAATATGCGGATGTTTTTCATCTGCCCGGCGACAAGCTCAGCACTACTAACTTACTAACACATACAATTAAATTAAAAGATAATGTGAGCCCTGTATATGTAAAACCATACAGAATACCACATGCCTTACGAAAAGAATTGAAAACTCAAATCCAAAATATGCTCGATAACGACATTATCGAAGAGACTACTTCCGAGTGGTCCAGCCCTGTTCTACTCGTTCCAAAAAAATCTGACAAGCTAGGAGAAAAGAAGTGGAGATTAGTTGTGGACTATAGGCAACTAAATAACAAAATTCAAGATGACAAGTTCCCATTGCCTAATATCACTGAAATTTTAGATTCTCTCTCAGGTAGCATATATTTTTCAAAACTTGACCTTTCCCAAGGTTATTATCAACTAGCCTTAGACAAAGAATCTCGAAAATACACAGCATTCACAACTGACAAGATGTACCAGATGAAGAGATGTCCAATGGGACTCCGTACCAGCCCAAGTGTTTTCTCAAGGCTCATGACTATAGCCATGTCAGGACTAAATTACAAACAGTGCTTCATCTATCTCGACGATTGTATTGTCATAGGAAACTCTATGACAACTCATAACCACAACCTTATTAAAGTTTTAGAAAGATTACGGAAAACCAACCTTAAGCTCAACCCATTAAAATGTGAATTTTTACGTAAAGATATCATGTACCTAGGTCATAAAATCACATCCAACGGAGTGGAACCTGATCCCACTAAAGTAGAAGCGTTAAATAAATACCCAAGACCAACAAATACAGATGAAGTCAAAAGATTTGTAGCATTTGCCAATTATTATAGACGTTTTATTCCCAATTTTGCAAACATAGCTTATCCATTAAATCAACTATCAAAGAAAAACGCTGTCTTTGATTGGACTCCAGAGTGTGAAACAGCATTTTTAAAGTTAAAACAGGCACTTGTGAGCCCAAAAGTTTTAGATTATCCAGATTTTTCTGCTGAAAACGTGTTCATCTTAAATACAGATGCAAGTAAGGTCGGTTTAGGCGCAATTCTTTCGAATAGTAATGGAAAAGTAATCGCATACGCAAGTCGAAATTTGAAGCCAGCAGAAACTCGATACCCAATTATAGAATTGGAACTTTTAGCAATTGTATGGGCTACAAGACATTTTAGACCCTATTTATACGGAAGGAAGTTTAAAATCGTAACTGATCATAAACCTTTGGTTTATCTCTTTGGAATGACTGATCCCTCGAGTAGGTTAACCAAATTCAGACTATATTTAGAAGAATTTAACTTTGAAATTGAATACATTCCGGGAAGAAACAATGTAGCTGCAGACGCATTGAGTCGTTTACCGAGAAATAGCGAAGATCTGAAAGACATCAGGACGTGCGTTGTATCAGTCATAACGAGAGCACAATCACGAAAGTTGCACACGCGGCAAACGTGCGATGCAAACAACTTAGTGCCAGATGTAACCGCATCCACTAAACCTGATCAACCTAGAATTGTGGATATCCTTAAAGCCCCTAAAAATTGCATAGAACTTGTAGTCAACGCAAATTATAAGTTAACACAGACCAGTCAAAATGATATTATTATAAGTGGACAAGGAAATTTTGTGTACGTACTTAGTAATTCTGCTATTTATCTAATAGCCCGATCGTTATCTACCGTAGGCGTGTTAGCGAGGGAATTAGAAGTATTTTGCAAGAAACTAAATATAGATGAAGTTATTATAATAAAAAATAAGCAAAATGAAAAGATGGTAAATGCATTCTTAACAGATTATAAATGTGACATACCTAGGATCTTAGTAGCAAAAGGTGTCACCAAAGTATATGATAAAGATGAAATTAGAGTTATTTTGAACGACTTTCACCTTTTACCTACCAGCGGACATGCGGGGGTAAATAGGATGTTAAATAATATAAAACGATATTATTACTGGCCGAACATGAGTCATGACGTTATTAAATACGTAAAGAAATGTGCACATTGTCAACACAATAAACATACTAATCGGTATATAAAAGAACCTATGACAATAACTACGACTCCAGGAACATCCTTGGAAAGAATTTCCTTAGATATCCTAGGACCCTTAGATGTAGATAATAATAACTATAAATACGTTTTAACAATTCAGTGCGAATTATCGAAATTCGTTGAGGCATACCCTTTAGAACGGAAAGACACTGAAACTATTAGTAGAGTTTTTGTTAATAATTTTATTTTAAGATATGGAGTACCGAAAGATATTATTACGGATCAAGGTACAGAATTTATGTCTAGTGTATTTTCAGAAATCTGTAGGTTATTAGGCGTTAATAAGTTACATTCGACAGCTTACCATCACGAAACTCTAGGCGCGCTTGAAAACACGCACAAGAATCTCGGAGCTTACCTCCGGATTCAATGTAGCAATAATAGAACCGACTGGAGCAGTTGGTTGACCTATTGGTGTTTTTCTTACAATACTACCGTACATACGGAGACACAATATACGCCATATGAGTTAGTTTTCGGTAAAATATGTAGATTACCAAGTAATCTAATTTCTTCTGTCGACCCTCTTTATAATTATGAAAGTTATCCAAAAGAATTTAAGTATAGGTTACAGAGAGCTCAGTTAGAAGCTAAAAATAATTTAATGTTAAGTAAGTCTAGTAGAAAAATAACATATGATAAGAAAGTTAACGCTGTAAAATACAAACCAGGTGACTTAGTACTCTTAAAGAACCAAGTTGGAAACAAACTAGATCCTATTTATACCGGACCATACGAGGTTATGGAAGATATGTCACCAAATGTAAAAATTTCAAAAAATAACCAACCATATATAACTCATAAGAATAATACTAAATTGTACTTTGAATAATAACTGAATATTTATATTAAGTTTTATACCTAAGTTAACAGATAAAAAAAAAAAATGTTAAACGAAATTACGTCTGTCACATTTTTTTTTTCTTGTTTGCGGGGGTGAAGACTAGCTTTTCGGGGGAGGTGTACTATACCCCTAATCAACATATTAACAGTAACATAACACAAACAATCGTTACGCCCTGCGACATGTGACGCACGTAATTGAGTAATTAGCAAGTAAGCAATATCTATCTATAAGTATTGATGTTAACGTAAACTAAGCCTCTTATATTTTGATCTACCGAGAATATAACATCTTCGGTGAAACTATGCCTGGTTTTACTTAGAACCTCCTCTGAAAACTCAACATATCTCAAGACAGACTGTGATGACGCCTGTGACCTAACCACGCGACGCTCCTTGCCACTTACATCAGGAACGTCATTAGACACACAACGCATCAGCTGATCTATATGTCGTTTACAAGTAACATTATCTCTCTCTAATTGTATAATAAACATCCGACTCCCCATCTTTTTTGTAATAATCCCTTTTTCCCAAATTGGTTTTCTATCTACATAGCACCTACACCAAACTAGCTCGCCTATGTTGAATGACCTTTTAACTTCGGTAACAAGGTTGGGCACTTCATGTTTCGGCGGCACTAACAAGTCTAGCCTACCACGCAACTCGCGCCCCATCATTAGCTTAGCCGGGGAAGCTCCCGTGGCGCAATGGGTTGTGTTACGGTACTCAAATAAGTATTCCTGTAGCTTCTCATTAATTTTATATTTACAAGAATAAATTCCTAATATCGCCTTTAGCATTCGTTTACACGTACGTACGCTATTCTCCGCCTGACCGTTACTGCATGGGTGATAAATCGGGGAAGTCAGGTACACGATGCCATTAGTTTTGCAAAACTCGAGAAATTCTTTGGACGAAATTTTTGCATCATTGTCGGATACAATCGTTTCGGGGAGGCCGAATCGAGAGAATAGAAATTTGAGCTTTAATATAAGCTGCTTCGTCGTCGTGCCACTAGACATATCGAAACATTCCAGCCATTTGCTGAAAGCGTCAATCACCACAAGGTAAGTCCCTTGCGACACCGACATGTAGTCCAGATGAATACGCACCCAAGCCGCGGTGGGGCGCGGCCAGGGCTGCGGCGGCGCACGCGGCGGCGCAGGGCGTAGCGTTGCGCACACGTGGCACGCACTCACCGTTTGCTCGATGTCGCGGTCCACGCCCGGCCACCACACCCGGGATCGTGCAACACTCTTGGTTCGGACTATGCCTTGATGAGTTCGATGTAACTCCTGTAATATGTCTTTCCTGTGGACTGCCGGAATTACGACTCTATGACCTCGTAGAAGGCAACCATCTTCTACCTCCAGGTCGGTTTTACACTGGAAATAAGGTAAAACATTTTTACATGAAATTTTTCGCGGCCAACCATACTTGACATATTTCATTACGGTTTTAAGAATGTCATCGTTTGCAGTCGCTTCACGTACATCTCTGTATGTAACGGGCATTCCTTCTAACTGAAGCGAATTTAAAGCCGGTGCCCACCGTTCAGCGTCTTCGTGATATTCCGAGTCACGTTGATCCAAAGGATTCCTAGAAAAGAAATCTGCGACAGGATTTCCTTTTCCCGACGTATACTGTATTTTAAAATTATAAGCAGAAAGAAAAACTGCGTATCTAATTAACCGCGATGCGGTGGTAACAGAAATGCCACCCTTTTTGCCAAAAATTGCCAACAACGGTTTATGATCAGTTTTTAAAATAAAAGGATCTCGTCGGCCATACAAATACTGATGGAAGCGTTTAACACCGAACACGATAGCCGTGGCTTCCTTCTGCAGCTGGCTATAATTGCGTTCGCTCTGCAGCAGCGACCTGGAGCCGAATGCCAACGGCCGCTCTCGGCCAGCGGCATCCACGGTGGCCAGCACGGCGCCCAGGCCGGCCGGCCCCGCGTCCACGGTCAGCACCAGCTGCGCCGTCGGCTCGTAATGCGCCAGCACGCGCGAGCTGCTCAACTCGCGCTTCATTCCGTCGAAGGCTGCCTGCTGCCGCTCCTTCCACTCCCACCGCGCACCCTCACGCAATAGCTCGTGGAGTGGAGCCAGTATGGACGACGCGTTGGGGACAAAATTGCGATAGTAATTTGCCATTCCCAAGAAACGTTTTAACTCCGTTATGTTATTGGGCTCGGGTACTTTGACTATGGCTTCCACCTTTTTTGGGGACTTTTGCAACCCTTCTTTGCTAATAATGTGCCCCAAATAGGTTACACTGTCCTGAAAAAAGGAACATTTACTTTTTTCTAACCTGAAACCAGATTCCTGAAATCGCTGGAAGACTTTTTCCAATCGCTCCAAATGTAAGGCTTTAGTCGGACCTGTTACGCAAACGTCATCTAAGAAAACCGTTACGCCATCTATACCCGCCAAAAGGTTTTCAATAGTGCGCTGAAAAATCGCCGGGGCGCACGCTAGACCGAATACTAACCTCTTATATTTGAATAATCCTTTGGTGGTATTGATGGTAGTAAGTTTTTGCGAATCCTGTGACAGCCTTAGCTGATTATATGCCTGACTGCAGTCTAACTTGGAGTATTGTTGGCCATTACTCAGTTTAGCAAAAATCTCCTCTATCCTAGGTAAGGGATATTTGTCAACGTAAATATCTTTATTTAACGTAACCGAGTAATCCGCACAGACTCTGATGCTACCATTTGACTTCGGCACCGGAACGATCGGAGTCGCGTAATCCGAGTGGTTCACGGGCTCCAGTATGCCTACCTCAACCAGCCTGTCGAGCTCGGCCTCCACCTTGTCCTTGATCGCAAATGGCAACGGGCGAGCTTTGCAAAACTTAGGCGTCGCACCTTCCTTCAACTGCAAAGTAACGTCAGCACGCGTATAACAACCTAATTCCTTACTGAACAATTCTCTATATTTTTCAACTAAATTTTGAACTTGTTTATCACCAGATGTCAAGTCAATTTTGTTATTCATTGAAGTTATACATAATTTGAATTTTGACATAAAATCTCGCCCCAATAGTGGGGGTCCACCATTTTCTACGACAAAAAATTTAAGATCGTGTGTCAAACCATTGTATGCTACTTTGGTGGTGAAACACCCTAGAGGCTTGATTTTGTGTCCATTGTAAAAGCACATACGTATGTTACATTTAAATAATTGCTCGTGAGCGAAATGTGACAAATATAACTCTTTTGAAATGACATTGGTACCTGACCCAGAATCGATTTCCATTTTTAGTTTTGTGTTACAATTTACTAAGATTGTTACGAAATAAGGTTCGTTGTCTACACACCTCAAGTTAAAAAGCTGACACTCCTTACATGCGCGGCAATCTACTGCCGCAGATGCCTCGTCCGAACTCGAATCAGTTTCCAAGTTGATGTTCTTGACAGGTTTTTCTTTTGTATTGCACATTTTCTTGAGATGGCCTTTTCCCTTGCACCTTTGGCAGCGATAATTCTTATAGCGGCACCTCTCCGTTGCATGACCCTTCATGCCGCAGACTGCGCATCGATTCGGTGAATCCTGTCTTCGTGGCGCCGCGCCGGCGCGACCTGCGTTCGACCACAGCAGCGGTTCTTCTTTCATAGCAGCGGCGGCCGCCAGAGCTCCCGGCGCCGTAGACCTCGCCTCCCGCGCAGTGACAGTTTGCTTCGCTATTTCTAGCGCTTTTGCGAACGTAAGCTTGGTCGCGTCTTGCTCGCATAGTCGATTTCGTACAGATCCGAATTTGAGCCCGAGTACAAATCTGTCCCGATATATCTTATCTAGGCAGTCTCCAAAGGCACAATGTACCGCTAAGCCTCGCAAACGAGCCGCCCAATCCTCGACAGACTCCTCTTGTGCTTGGACTGCATTATAAAAGTTACCTAAGTCCGCAAAAGTGGCCCGCGCTGGAGTCAGGTGCTTGTCAAGGAATTCCACCAACTCATCAAAAGTCGAGGTTTCCACCTCCTTCGGATGACTTAGATTCCGTAGTAATAAGTACGCATCATCCGATAAATGAGTTATCAAAACAGCACGCTTTTTTTCCTCGGCCTTAATGTCATTCAGGCTTAGAAATTGTTTTACCCGGTTCCGAAATATTTCCCACTCTTGACATTTCGGGTCGAAACATGGTAGGGTTCCAATACTCATCGTCGCCAGTTGATAGATACGGGAATACTAGGGATATCCAGGATTAAACGAAACACATTTCTTCTCAGGAACGCTGTTTATTATCTGACATCTGTCATAGACAACCTAGATATACATCATAAACTCTTTACAGGAAAATGACACATGGAAGCTTGTAAGTCTGCCTAAGGGAAGAAAAGCAATACCATGTAAGTGGGTATTTCGAGTAAAGATGAACGCTGATGGCTCTGTAGACAAATACAAGGCAAGACTAGTCATAAAATGTTTTCATCAGAAAAAGGGGATTGACTATGAGCAAACGTTTAGCCCGGTTACCAGAATGGGGACTGTGCGCTCCGTGTTGAGTGTAGCAGCTAGCGAAGGAATGGCAATGCTACAATTTGATGTCTCGACTGCCTTCTTGTATGGCTCTCTAGATGAGGAGATTTTTATGAAACAACCGGAAGGTTATGATGACGGCTCCGGTCGAGTGTGTCTTTTACGGAAGAGCCTTTATGGATTAAAGCAAGCACCTCGATGCTGGAATCGGTGCATTTTAGATTTCTTTAAAGAGATTGGCTTCAAGTCTAGTGAAGCGGATCCCTGCCTTTTGATAAGGGAGAAAGGACATGGAAAAGTCATAGTGGCTTTATATGTCGATGACGGTCTCGTCGCTGGCTCCAGTCAGCAGCTGATAGACGAGTTTATTAAGGAGCTTAATGGTCGGTTCAAGGTTACCATAAAACCTGCATCCTATTTTCTTGGAATAGAGATAGAAAGCAGAGGAGACGGAATTAAAATATTTCAGACGTCTTATGTACAGAAAATCTTGCGGAGATTCGGAATGGATTCTTGTAAACCAGTTTCTACGCCGATTGTGTAAGATAGTACACCAAGTGAGAAAGTAGATATGAGTTATATGAAGAATAACTACAGGCAGATCGTTGGAGCCTTAGCTTACTTGATGGTATGCACTAGACCTGACATTGCATATGCTGTCAGTATAGTCTCACGAAGTCTGGAGAAACCAGAAGAATCTGACTGTGTCCGACTGAAGCGCATAATGCGTTATTTGCAATATACGCCAGACCTAGGTATCATGTACAAGAAGCATTACAAGGAAGGCATTTTGGAATGCTACAGCGATGCTGACCATGCGGGAGATATTAGCACTGGAAGATCCACCAGCGGAGTGTTATGCATGCACGCGGGAGGAGCGATCTCATGGCTAAGCCAAAGACAGGCAAGTGTTGCAATTTCAACTACAGAAGCTGAAATCGTACCCGCGAGTGAAGCAGCCAGAGAAACTGTATGGCTGTCACGGCTTTTGAAGAATATTGGCGTTATTAAGAAGATTCCCTGCTTAAGAGTGGATAATGAAGCTGCAATAAGACTAGCTGAAAATCCCGAATTCCATCGACGGACTAAGCATATTCGGGTACGGCACTTCTTTGTAAGGGAGTTGGTTACTAGCGGTGAGCTACATGTAAACAAGGTAGCCAGTGAAGAGCAGCTGGCTGACATATTTACAAAGCCACTCACAAGAGCCAGAATCCTCAAGATCTCAAAACTCATAGGTCTTTGCTGAGAGGAGATATTGGATTTTGTAATCACCTAGCGACCTAATGTTTGTTTATTCTGTCAGTCATGCAAATGTGAAAAATACGTGTCTAATTGTATGTGATTTTATATTGTGTTTTAACTTGATTATAAAGCTTATTTGGATTCTAAAGCTTGTTCATTACTCTTCTGAAACCACCACCTTTAACTCAGAAATGATAACAGTAACAGATTAATTTCCTTCAACTATATTTCGAAATTTATAATCATAAAGGCTTCATAAAAATATTTTCAACCCTCTAGCTAGAGGATACATCGTTCTATTAAGTCATTATAATAGGGTGTCGTTTACCATGCTATGTTATTTAAAAGGTAATTGCACGTCCACCTTACTTCATTCCGACATTTGATAGCTTCATTATTTTTTTAGGCTTGTCGTCCCTCGTGTGATCGTCCCGCCCACATTTCGCGGTTTCAATAAAGACATCAAAATTGATGGTTTGGAGTACAGTAAAATATACATGACGCATAATATGATAGAGATGTAGTGAAGAATCATCGACATCGACGGTTTACTAGCATATATTTTCACAGGTAGACTTGCTGCTCGTTCCCATTATTTTAACTATAAAACTAAGTAAATAATAATTGTTTTTTTCGAGATGGAGCTATGCGTGAATAAACACCTTAATACAATTTGATTTTATTACATAATCACACCAATTTTTCCATGCTAGATTTATTTTTCGCCGAAACATAGGTTAAATATTAAAATACAGATAAAAGCCTGTATTTTAAATATGAAACTACCGTGATACTCACTCATAGTGAAAATAAACGGATCGCGTCTTAAAAACCTCTTTAAGACGTGAATGATCCATTTATTTTCACTAAAAGCCTGTACTGTTGCTGCGACGATCAACACAATGGCGTTGATTGATAACAGACATATCTGCGCCTACAGACATATGTCATGCTAGTTGGTGCACTACATGTAAGTAAATAAATTGTTATTTAATTAACATTTCGCATTTAAGTTGTTACTAGCGCAAAAGTACCTACACGAGTCACGCAATTCATTACTTGAAATAAATGTGTTATATTATAATTATTATTATAAACGGAAAAAGCGCAATGATAAGCGAACGTATATATACCGAGAAAACTTGCACCGTTTAGATACGAAATTTAAACACAGTATTAAAACGTTGAAAAATATTTAAGGTTTAGACTAAAGTGTTTTTGTTAGTAACGATGTTATATACATACTTACATATCTTTATCACATAATATACAAAATATATTTTCAAACAACTATATACTGAATTTAAAAATCTCATTCCTAAAAGTGTTGTTGTAAATATTTTAGAACTTCAATACGAACATTCAAAGGCACACCTTTCCTACTGTAAAAAATTTATTAAAACGGTGTCGTCTATAGCATAACAAATACACTATACGCTGTGATTTTTTTACTGCGCGTCAGACTGGGGTAGCGGGGTGAATATATAAATGAAGCTTCTACATTTTTCTTTGACATTATTTTCCAAACGTTCTTACGATCAAGACAAAACAATGATCAAGTCATTTCTCAAGAGTCTCGAAGATCCAAACCGACCACTATTCGGACCTAATTATTGGCTTTTAAACAAAATTGGCTTAATTTTGCCAGATACTCTGGAAAGAATATATTACATACTAATTCACGAGATTGCAACATTTTTTGTTCTCACACAGTACATGGAGCTCTTCGTAATACGATCAGATCTGGATCAAGTTCTGACAAATTTAAAGATTTCTATGCTGAGCATCGTGTGCGTAGTTAAAGCAAATACTTTTGTAATTTGGCAAAAAAACTGGCGTCAAGTCATTGATTATATTGATAAAACTGATAAATTCGAAAGAGAAAATCAAGACGAAACAAAAGCGAACATAATAAACTCTTACACCAAATATTGCCGCCGTGTGACTTACTTTTACTGGGTTCTAGTATTCACCACCGTCATAACAGTAATCACTACACCTTTGATGAAATGGTACTCGTCGTCTACTTTCCGTGAAGGCTTCAAAAATGGAACCATAACCTTCCCTCATATCTACAGTTCCTGGATGCCCATTGATAAAGAAAGCTCTCCTGGTTCTTGGATCACTATTCTTTGGCATATTGGCATATCGGCTTATGGTTCAACAATAATGGCAGCTTACGATGCAAGCGTCGTGGTAATTCTGGTGTATTTTGGAGGAAAGCTAGACCTGCTGCGTATAAGATGTAAGGAGATGTTGGGTGTGACTGGAAAGGTAATAAGTGACAAAGATGCTGATGCTGCCGTCAAGCAACTACATGAAATCCATGTGCAGCTACTCAAGTAAGCCTTATAGTTATATTATCTCTTTACCTATCTATTTTATATTATTTATTTGAGTACCTACCTGTTCAAATATTTTTTATATTGAATACTTTACAAAAATCGATGATAGTTAAAGACCTTGTCTTCTTTGTGAAACTATCTAATTTGCTTAAAAAATATTTACATGCTGCCCATATACAAGATGAAATTTTGAACGTGATACAAAAATAGTGTTTCAGCCTTAGTTAATGCTGGATAATATAATGCATTTACTTAATTGTTGAAATTGGTCTGATAAAATTTTGGATTTTCATACTTTGTTGTAGTTAAATTATGAACTAAATATATGGACACCTCAAATTTAACAATACTAATTCTGACAACTGGCTAAGTCCATTATGTTGTCCAGCTAAGCTGACCAAACCAGCTAAACAAACCAGATGACACTGTCTCTACTCTGTAATACAAAAATTTGTACGTAAATACCATTCGGAATAATCCAGAAGATGATTAGACAAGTTTGACTGAATATATTACTAAGGTTGTAATTAGAATTTTTATTCAAGATAAACTCACGCCTTTGACGCGATTAGGACACATTAAACATCGACAAAAACATGAAAAATCATATGACCCTTAATACAAATAACTAAAAACATAAGAGAAACCTTTGTAAGAACAGCATAGTTTCCAAGACGAAAGATAGATATACACATTTTTCTAGTAGAAAATGTGATCAGGTTACCATTTTCTGCCCACATTGAAGTTTGTGCGGATTAAGGTGAAGTATAGAAACTAGTCTCAACTATTACGTCGACGATTTTTTTAGTATTTACTGTCAAAATTTTTGATTGATTGATTATACGCGAGTAAGGATAGATCACGATGAGCTTATCATTATAGCTCTGTTTCTCGTTTAAATCAACTAAAAGATGGTACCGTCCTAACGTTAATCTACTTTGTATTTTATTTTCAACATAAACAAACACTGTTTCCTAGCAAAATAACTCAATTCAGATTGTAACAGTATACTATTTTGTTTAATTTTCCAGCGTTTTTTATATGTTCATTTTACACTATAAATTATTCTTGCAATTTCCGCACGTGTTTTCTTAAATGTACTTAAGTGAATTGTCCGTTTCAAAAATACCTAAACACTTTCTCGCTTTGGACTGATTTGAAATTTCGTGTGTTCATGCAAATTAGCAATATATCGCAGTGTCTCAAATCAAAATTCTTTGACCAGTTTGTGTTACCAATGATGACTTATAGCACTGAGACGTGACCGCTAATGATGGGCCTCATAACAATGCTCAAAGCCACTCAGAGGGCGATGGAGAGGGCTTTGCTTAGAGTTTCTTTGCGGGATCATTTTAGAAATGATGAAATCCGCAAAAGAATATTTCCAACATCGAAGTCACCGACATAGCTCGAAGAATCGCCAGAGTCATGTGGCAGTGGGTAGGGGCCCAGGGAGTGGTATTGCTCGTAGAGCTGATGGCCAGATGGAGTTAAAATTTTCCAGAAAAGCGTCCAAGGACCTGAACGCGCATTATAGGAAGGCCTCTAATAAGATGGAGTGACGACCTGTTTAGGGTTGCTGGTTAGGGACCGGTCTGTTTTGCAAACCGTGTGGGAGGCCTATATTCAGCAGTGGCCATATTTTGGCTGAAATTATAATGATGCTGGTGATAGAATTTTATATGAAAGTCAATAAAAATACTATCAGCAACAAAGGTTGCATATTTTTTCAACGAAACTTATAATGATAGTGCTTTAGTGTCTTCAAACGAAGTCACCAATGCATCAGCGACCACATAGTCACATGGAATCAATTATCAATAGTTAATTATAGGTATTCTTGCATTTATCCAAATCAACCTGACATTTGTTTAATTATTCCATAGTGACAATTAGCTATTCACAAAACGGCTGAAATTTTCACTAAATTTGGCCAATTGTTTTCCCTCAATATCTATAATATGGTTTCTAATGCCTGATTAAGTGTCAATGGGATACCATCCAAGAACACAAATATAGCAAAAGAGGTAGAAATGTTTTCTATGTTATCTGCACTATTCTATTAGCCATAAAAAATTGGTAACATTGTTAGTGAAATTTTTCCAATGAGATCTGCGGTGTAATTCTCTAAAGGAAATTCGTACGCGATGTCATCGTTGCACGAGGCAGACAATAATAACTTGACCTGTTCGATAGTTGGCATTATCCGGAATCAGTTGCCTCGACTTTAGTTAAAGTTAATGTCAACGCACTACCAACAATAAAACACCTTACTCCGTAAAATGTAGCGATTGCATAGATCAAGTTGTGATTGAGTTCCAAGCGCAGCGATAACTTTGCGGATGAGATTTGGTTAGAGATCATACTCTCTAAGCGATAGACCAGTTAAAAAAAAGGAAGGCCCATACGTAGCAGATATTGCCACCAGAAAAATAGCTCATCTACTTCCGATTGGCCACGGGAATCTGTAAAAGACAGCGTCTACTTCTGTTCGTTCCTATATCGATAGAGAGTCAAATAAAAAGGTAGAATGACGATAATGACACTGCCAGATTTAGCAAACAAGCCATAACGCTCGGAAGAGTCGTAGCGTGCGTTGTATGAGGACACGAAGCTTATGAAAAATGTATGTGGATATTTTGCAATGCATGTAGGTACTTAAGTGAACACATTGATTAACTATCATCATTAGGTTAACCATCGAACACAGGTTATAGTCTTCATAATTATTGAACATAGGCTATGGTTTCAATCTTTCTTCATTAGGTTTATTTTTCCTTCTTATTATTAAATCCTGTAACAATTGGGCAATGTTATGTCGATTTTTGGATTTGATACATATTTTGAAGAAATGGTCAAACATGCTCATCACTTCGGGAAAAATAGCGTTTCTACGCATCATCATCCCAGCCTATATACGTCCCACTGTCCCACTGCAGGGCACATGCCTCCTCTTAGAAATGAGAGGGCATGGGCCGTAGTTCCCACGCGGGCCCACTGCGAATTGGGAACTTCACACACACCATTGAATTTATTTGCAGGTGTATACAGGGTGTCCTCAGCATTTTTTCCTTCAGCGTAAAGCTCATGGGAAATTTCAAAATGTAATTTTGTAACATTTCTACTGTCAAAAAGAAATACATTTTGAAATTAGTTCAGAGTTTTACAATAATTAGGTATATATCTAAAACATATATGTAGGTACCTAATTAACCATTTTTAATTATTAAGTTGGTTCTAATAAAAACAAATACATAACAAATCAGTACAGTAAAATAGCAAAAATTAAATTATCTAAAAACTTACAAACTATTAGCAATCACTCCGCGTCATAACTGGCTCAAAAGTCCCTATAATGCCAGCAGCATTGCCCCGCTGTATGGCCAGCGCAATCTGCTGAACCAAGTACGACCCGAAGCGAGAGTCGCAGCCCCTGTCCCGCAATCTACGGCCCGATTCCCACACCAAAGATTTGGCCTCAGCAGCCCAGGGACACGCCGTTTTGACTGCAAAAAGCATATATGTCCTATCTATATAAATAAAAATTAATCTCCAAATATATTGCTGAACGCAAAATTCGCACCAACTTGGATAATTCTTTTTTGCTATGTTTGGACAAGGTTTTTATGAAAAAAAACTTTAGGAGGGGCGAAGCCGCGGGCATCGGCTAGTTTCTAATAAATTCAACGACTAGATATCATAAGTTTTATATTTTAAGAATACCTACTTATCTTCAAAATACTGTTACTTAAAAATAAATTTTGTACACTAGATAGTCTAGATACCTATTATTTTGTAAGTAATATCTTTTTTTCTGCTTATAGGAGGATATAACATAGCATTATTTATTATTCCACGTTTTTATTTCCTCTCCAACATAAACGATAATACCAAAAAAATTAATCGTAGCGGATTAACGTAGTCCAAAAACTTATCGATATTTTCCCACCCTATTTTGCTCTACTATGCAAGCTTTGTCCGTTTAAGCACAGTTAACCTACACAGCAATAATTAAGTAACGCCCCTAAATTTGTGAACCATATACCAATTTATGACTATTTTTGTTTCAGGCATTCCAGATTGTTCAACTCGGTTTTCTCACCTGTTATGTTTGTTTACGTCGTGATGTGCTCCTTCATGATATGCGCTAGTGCTTTTCAACTAACCGTTAGTAAACTATGACATACATATTTTACTAGGGATCATAACGTTTTTGGCTACTTATACCTAAATACCTAAAACTGTATATTTTTGCAGTCCGCAACAGATAACATGCAAAAACTGTTGATGGCAGAATATTTAATTTTTGGGATAGCTCAACTTTTCATATTTTGTTGGCACAGCAATGATGTTATTCACAAGGTGAGAAAAAAACAGGATTCGTATTTAACTTTATTGGTTTAAAGGTGGTTTTCTGTACTCAAAGAGTGCCAACGGTACCCTATTACTAAAGTTTTGCTATCTGTCCATCCGTCTGTTATACACACCTTTATCCTTTGAACCAAATTTTCACAGGCAGCGCAGGATGGATCGTATTTTAGCTGATATGATAATGATGGTGTAAAACTTTACCAGCAAATAGTTTAAAATTTTCGTTAGTTTTTGCTTTGTTTGCAATTACAATTATAATAGTAGTAAAATATACAAACGTCTAACTAATAAAAATAAAATAAATCTTCGCCAAATTCCCAATTTTACGGGGATGAAATCCCGCAAAGTTATTGCAATCCTTCTAGTTTTAGTGGTACTTAGAGACGGTGGTTACCTCCCTCGTTTTATAGAAACAATTATGTTTTAGAGCTTAAACGTGATGATGGGGCCCTATGAGAGCAAATGGTGGATCGCTAGCCTCAAACAGAGGAAGAGCGTGCTGCTACTGCAAGGTCAGCTTCGGATTGTGCACATGTACACTGCAGGCCCGTTCACTAATCTGACGCTGTCCACATTTGTCTCGGTAATTAGACCAACACATTAGCAGTACAAGGAATACTTGACTAAGGAACAGCTAGATACAGGCACATATCAGTTGCCCTCAACTGCCTGCCAGATAATATAAATAATATTAATAATGATAATTGTGTTTTTAAACTAGTAGGTATGACAGATCTGGCTTCAATTGTTTATTTTGCTTTGCCGTGCCCGGTTTTAGAATAGGACAGTTCCATATCTTCCCGTGAGCGACGTAAAATGCGAAAATGCTGATGTGAGAATGAGCAGCAGCGCTCTTTTTGCTAATTATGAAATTTAGCCATCGTGAAGGTTCAATACCAATACTTAAACAACGACTACGACCGCTCTGTCAAGGGTAACTTAGAAGAATCATTTATGTTATGTTCTTAAAGCAACCAGATAACCAAGTGGTTAGAGAACCTAAGTAAGAAGTTTGAAATCCCGGGTTCGATTTCCGAACGGGGCAGATATTTGTATGAAAAATACGAATCTTTGTTCTCGAGTCTAATTTGTATTTAAGTATGTTTATCCGTCGCCTAGTACTTATATATATTAATGAAAATCGAAACCCACGGTCTATGAATGGAGACGCATCTACAAATTAGCAGTCATATCTCCTGCCTATATCTATAACACACCAAGTATAGTATCTATCTTCCTCATGTTGGTTTTACAATGCTAGAATTTGGGCTGACTCTATCCTCCCACTCCTCATCCTGACTGCACACGCCCTACAGTCCTGTCCTATCACTTTGGCTCTCTGGTGCCTCGGGCAGGAGTGTCGGCTGAATCTTTAGCGAATCAGATAGCGCCCTTAAGTTTTAGGTTCACCCGGGTATATACTACGTTGCGATACGGGCAGCTACAGGCCAGTGGTTGTTAAGATCCCACTATACGCCACAAACCAGAAGCCGGTACTGTGACGGCGTATCCGCCCGAGTCTACCTTATGGCTTTCGGCGCCAATGGGCCTCTGAAGTTCAACGCCTCCGCGTCCTTGCAGCTGAACAGCTGGTCAGATGAGTCACGATCTCACGATAACGATAACGATAACGATGTTTATCCGTCGCCTAGTACTCACAGTATAAGCTTTGTATAGTTTGGGACTAGGTCAAAATTGGTGTCAGTTGTCTCATGATATTTATCTTATTACTTGTTGTTGTGGGCTTATGTTACTTTAGGTTGATAGAAGTAGTTCATTAACTATACATTATTCTAGAGTTTCTAATTGTTACGCGTACAATATATATTATTGCTTTGTGGTTTAGAGAATATTTTTAACATCAATGCGCCAAGCGCGAAGAATCCAATAAATTTACCGTAAAGCAGTCCATTTAGCCGCTAAATTTTAGCGTATCAATCACCGACCCAGCCGACAGTCCGAGCGTAGTGTGGGACGCCCTGCAACACGTTGGACTGATGACCTTAGGAGGACAGCTGGCAGTGGGTGGATGAGGGAAGCCCAGGATCGCGAATTTTGGCGCAATATGAGGGAGGCCTACGTCCAGCAGTGGACGGACAATGGCTTTAGATAGATAGATAGAATCACCGACCCAGGGGCTAAATTCAGGAACGGTCCAACACGGTTTGCGAGCTGTGATTCAATCGTTTGCGAGAGGGTATAGGGATGAACTGCTATTCAGGAACGCCAAAAATCACTGGTTTGCGAGAGGTTTGGGCTGAGCTTGGGTGAGCCTTATTTATTTATTTATTTATTTAAACAAAGCGAATTATCAGGGGCTAAATTCAGGATCGGACCAACACATTTTGCGAGCGGTAATTCAATCGTTTGGGAGAGGATAGGAATGGGTTGAGCTTGTGATAAGCCTTATTTTCCTGTTTATTCGCTTTGTAAATAAATAAATAAATAAACAAATAAATAAGGCTCATCCCAAACTCAGCCCAAACCTCACGCAAACCAGTAATTTTTGGCGTTCCTGAATAGCAGTTCAAACCAAGCAATCCCAACCCAAACGATTGAATTACTGCTACCAAACTCGTGAAGGCCCTTTCCTGAATTTAACCCCAGGAAAATAAGGCTCATCCCAAGCTCATCCCATTCCTATCCTGTCGTGAACGATTGAATTACCGCTCGCAAACCGTGTTGGGCCGTTCCTGAATTTAGCCCCAGGTAAAAAACATAGAATATCAAGTTTCAGTTTGTAGTATTAAATCTAGGCTTTTTAGGTTTCGTTTGCCGGTTTTAATATCTGGTCATGTGAACGCTTTTATTATGGACATGTATAATTTTAAAAGCTAATATGCCTGTTGTCTAGAAACACGTTAGTTTAGTATAACATTGCAGTAAAATTGCTTTATTGAAAACGTTAGGCTGTAAATTTATAAACACCTTTCAAGTTGTGTGAGGAATCACATAAAGTGTAACGTGTCATAAAGATGTCATGCAATGCAACATTGACAGCGTTTTACCTACCAATAAAACGCATATTAAATACTTACCTTATTCGAAACCTTACAATAAAATGAGAGCAGCGCTCGTTTTCGTGCCGGAGGCGGTTATACTCGTATCTATTTCCTTTAAATTAACGTACTTTTTGTTTCCTGGCAACACCAGGCAGCGTAGACAAGTTTATATATACATGTTCTTCCTTCGTTCCCTCATTGCGTCTCATAACAAGCTATGAATTTTATAAACAAAACTAGCTTTTGCCCGCGACTTCGTCCGCGTAGAATTCCAATTTGTGGTAAAGCTTCTTCATCTCTTTCATTGTATAAAACAAAAATCCGGCACCGGCAACATCCATCATTATTATCATTTCATCATGAGTATCAGTTAGTGAATATTATAAATCCCGTTTATTCCCTATCCCGCGGGTATTTTGCATTTTCCCCGAGGAAAGTAGCCTATGTCCTTAAAGCTTTCTACCGATAAAAGAACTTTTAAAATCAGCCGCGTAGTTGAGTTCACTTATTTTTTTCCCGTGGGAATTTTGATTTTTCACGGAGAAAATAGTCTATGTAAGTAAGGGTTAGTGTAGCTACTCACTAATAGGTGAAAGAAATTTTCAAATCAGCCCTGAAGTGAAATTCACTTCTTAATATCCCAGGGGAATTTTGCATTTTACCGAATAAATAGTAGGTAGCCTATACCAATAAAGGATAGTGAAGCTTTCTATTGGTGATTTTTTTTTAAACTCAGCCCCGAAGTTAATTTTACTATTTTCTATACCGCGGGAATTTTGCATTTATCCGGAAAAAAGCATCCTATGTTAACCAAGGACAGTGCATCTTTTCTATTGGTGTAAGACATTTTAAAATGAGCTCCGAAGTTGAATTTTCTTTTTTCTATCCCTTGGGAATTTTGCATTTCCCCGGAAAAAAGTAGCCTATGTCAATAAAGGATAGTGTAACTTTTTACTGGTAAAAGTTTTTTTTTTTAATCGGCTCGGAAGTTTCAGAGATTATCTATCCCACAGGAATTTCCAAAAATCCTGCAATAAGTTTTTTTGTTGTTATGGTCATTTTCGTTAATACTGTATTTTAAAAGATTAGTAATTGTAGTTACGGAGATATGGTCCAGTTGATTTGAGTACCTACATATATAAATCCTGATTTAACTTTATCCCGTGGAAATTTTCAAAATTCTTTATATTCGCTTTATATTCTAATAGTCTAATTGCATGCCCAATTTGTACAGTTTAGTAATCTTCGTTATGGGCAATAGGGTCACTCTTTATGAAATATATAAATCCCGATTATTCCTTATCCCGTGGAAATTCCGGAAAATCCTTTCTTATCGGATGCCTACGTCATACAAAGAACACACCCTCCACGTTTTAGGTCTCTACATACAGCGGTTTAGGCTGTGCGTTAATCCGGCAGTCAGTCATTTAGGACTTCAGGACAAAGCATTTTATATGTATTTGCATTGCACCAAGCTTTTATGCGAGTTCAACAATGATATTTGAATACTCAATTCGATTTTATTCGAAAAAGGTTGAACTCGCATAAAAGCTTCATCATCATCATCATTTCAGCCGTAGGACGTCCACTGCTGGACATAGGCCTCCCTCATTGACGTCCAATCATTACGGTTGGAAGCGACTTGCATCCACCCTGAACCTGCGGCCTTCACCAAAACGTCCGTCCATCTCGTTGGTGGACGTCCCACGCTGCGCTTGTAAAAGCAAAAGCTTGGTGAAATGCAAATACTTAATACATATAATTAGCTATTATCAGAGATCAAATCAAGACGTGGTTGACAAACGTAGACAAAAATGGTTTGCAATATTTGAAGTTTCGTTTCGTTTACAATGTGTCAAAATAAAATGTAATTTAAATCAAAAGCACTAAGGAGTATTGATATCAACTTCGAAGCAAATCACCCCCAAAATAACTTTCTACTACTTTTTGACCCCGTCAAGGGATGAATTTCAATAAAATACGAAACACGTCTTCCATCAATTTTGTTAAAGAATGTTTATGCAAAATTTGAAGTAGATTGGACCAAGGAATCACGATGTCTCATACAAACTTTGCCCCCCTTTTTTACCCCCTTAGAAGTAGAACTACGGAAAATCCTTTCTTATCGGATGCCTACGTCATACAAAGAACACACCCTCCAAGTTTCAGGTCTCTACGATCAGCGGTTTAGGCTGTGCGTTGATCCGTCAGTCAGGACAAAGGATTTTATATGTATAGATTATAACCAGGCAGAGCTTGTATGTAAGGTTTCGAATAAGGTAAGTATTTAATAAGCGTTTTATTGGTAGGTAAAACGCTGTCATTAAATTCTGTACCGTTATTCGAAACCTTACAATAAAATGAGACCTGTTTGTTATCGCCTGGTGTATTTAGATGCCAATGTGATTCCAGGTATTATTATCATGATAAATTTAAATAACTCTATAATTTATATAAGTACTATAAATGAATGTGTTAAGGAGTCTCTCATTAAAAAATAATAAAATAACGTTAATAATACAATATAATTTATTTTATAGTACATAGTTACCACATTGATTGTAGCTTTATGATAGTTTTGATTATGTAAGCTTTTAAGTTTTACATTTAATTTAGGTAGTACATATTATATGTAATAAGATCGAAAGTGATTAACAAGTAGAAAATAATTTAGTCACGGAATTTTCTTGCATTGGTTTTCCACTAATAATTCTCTTATAATATTTTGTAAATGTGTTTGAAGATCGCCAGTTACCGTTTCTTAAAATTTCATCCAGTGGGCAGTTTAGTACCCACTTTTTTGATGCCACTGCTGATCTGATGCTCCCTGGACTAGCAGCAATCCCAGCTTCTTGTAATAAGGACTTAATCCAGTTTGCGATTGTAGTCTTGGATGCCGGTTTTGGCTCTCCACACACGCTGATGAAAAGATTTTTAATCAATTTCTCTTCTCTTCGTTGTTTGGATAATTCAATTAACTGCTTTACCCAATGAACAGGGTCTAAAGCTTGTGATTCTTGATTACTTATAAAACACCAGCCTTGTTGGCGATAGTCTGGCCCGTCTGTTTTTGAACCATACTCGGGCCAAAAAATTACCGAATTATCTTTAATTTCACAGTTCTCTTTTCCTATTGTGAGTAATGTTAAGTCGTGTACTCTCCTACCTGAGCATAGTAGGAATAAACAGGCTGTTCTTCTGGAGCACTCATAAAGGCTTTTGTTTATATTAGCATTTGTAGTCTTGCTTAGCCAGTTTGATAAGATGTCAATGTCCCAGATCGGAGCTTTTTCATTTCTTGGTTTTCTGATAGCTATCGATTTCAGGACTTGCCGAACAAGTGGGTGAGAACTCAGCTGTCTAGATTTATTTGGGTCACACAAAGATGACACAACGGATTTATGCAAAGCCATTGTACTGTAAGAAAAATCGTGTTTTTGAAAAATATCTCTTAAGAATCTAGCTAGGTCTGTGCCGTTTGGGTTATTGCAATTAACACTGTTAGCTTGGGACCATTGATACCAACGTCGCCAAACGGGTTTATATGTTTTCATAGTAGATTCTCGCCAGCTAGACTTCAAAAATCTCTTCTGTTCTGGGGTCCAGTTTTTTAATGCTGAATCCCACCCCCACATTTCCAAATCTCCATGTACATGTTCCGAACTTTGGATGGGGGATGCCCTGTCGCAGTGTCGATTAGAACTTCGTTCAAATTTTGAATGGTAAATGGGGGTGCTATTGCCCGTTGTTTGAGGTCCGGGCGCCAAATAGCTTTTTCCCACTTGGGTACTACTATTATGTAACGACCCCTTGCGTGATTCAAATGGTTTAGAACCCGTGGTATTAAGAAGGGGGGTGGAAACACCCATGCCAGAGGATAATTCCATGTTCGACTCAGAGCATCGTGAAACTCTGCGTTGTGGTCTCTTGCGTTCAAGCTCACGTAACGTGGGACCACGTGAGCCTGATAAGAGGCAAATAAATCTATCACCGGAGTTCCGAATTTTTTGAAAAACATCAGAGTAAACTGGGGGAGTAGATGCCACTCTGGCATCTTCTTTTGGCGTGATAGATGATCTGCTTCTACATTGTACAGACCGGGTAGGTGATGTAATGACAGTATAATGTCCCGTGTCGTTAAAATTTTGTAAAGTTTGGCCGTCAGATCGGAAAGTTGTCGAGATTTCGTTCCCCCTTGATTCTTGAGATATGCTAACATAGTTCGGTTGTCTGACTGTACTGATACTGTCGTACAAGAAAAGTCTGTTTGTGTTTGAAAAACCTTGTAAATCGTAAGCATTTCCTTTACATTTGAATGTAGTAACATTTCCCGCGGCGACCAATATCCCTGTATCGCCAGGTTGTTCAGTTGGGCGCCCCAACTCTGAGCGGACGCGTCTGTGGTCAGATGATGTGACACCGGATAATGGTGAATGACAGATGCGTTTATATGATTGTGCAACCACCACTGGAGCTCCTTTTGAGCTTGGAGGGGTATTAGGAATTGCTTTTTGTGATTGGTTTTGAGAAGATGTAGGCACAAACGTTGTAAAGACCGGTGATTTAGGCGTCCGTTCTGAACGCAGAAGCTTGCAAAATTTAGGGATCCTACTAGACTCTGCATTTGATTCAAATTTGCTGTCTTTCTTATTATTAAATATTCTAATTTCTTTCGGAGGGCCTGACATTTGTCTGACGGTAACCACTTTAAGTTCGTAAGGGGGCTCCACATTATGCCCAAAAATTGAAGGGTTCTTTGCGGTGTTAGAATGGATTTTTCGGTGTTTAAGTATGTGCCACCCGAGAGAAGTCAGTATATTTATTGCCAGATTTATATGGGATTCTAATTCTTTTCTGTTCTGGGACACTATCAGAATTCTGATAATCGTCTAGGTAGACAATTACTCTGACGTTTTTCTCGCGTAGTAACTGAGCTATCCAGTTGCTGAGCATGGCAAAGACTTTGGGAGCTGACGAGAGGCCGAAAGGCAAACAGGTCATTTGCCACAATGATCCCCTGTAAATTAGCCTTAAGAAGCACCGGTGGGCCTGGGCTATCGGGAGATGGAAGTAAGCGTTTGACAGATCGATTTTGGCCATCCAATCTGAATTCTGAATAAAGCTTGGAATTGTTTGTAAATTTATTAGTTTGAATTTTCCTACGTATACGAATTGGTTTAGTTTTCTGAGGTTGAATATCGGACGATGTGTGCCGTCTGGTTTCTTGACGAGAAACATTCGAGAAATAAAACTGGGGGCCAGTGGGATTGGTTTTAAGACCCCCATTTTTATCAAGCGAGCCATTACTAGGTCCATTTCGTCCGAAGGTAGTGTAATCTGGGGATGGTTGGATAAGCACGGCATGCGAAGTGTCGGTTTTGTATAAAAGGGGATGCGGTACCCTTGTATTATTTTTAATAGTACTCGACTTACTCCGTATGCTTGCCATATGTTTAAGCGTCGCGATATTTGACCCGCTTGGAAGATCGAGTCAGAATTTTTTCTTTCCTCGAGAGTCTTTTCTGGAGTCATTGTATGATTGCTTAGTTGAAGCATTGAAAAATCCTGATTTATGACCCCTTGAGCCTCGCTGTGAGGAAAATTACGATTTCCCTGCTGCGCGGGTGGTCTTGTAAGACTTTGCTCATATCCGTATCCAACTTGCGCAGTGGGTACAGGTGGACCAGGAGGTACAGGTACGGTGTGATAGTATGGAACCTGCGCGGTTCCCGCATGTGGGGGGTAAAAATAATTATTTAAGGCCGGTTGTGTAGGCGTGGAAAAGGTTAGTTGATTGCCCTGCGCGGGCAATAAGTACCTGGATTTTGTACCCTGATTTGAAATAGTCTGCGTGACTTTCTTATTAAATCTTGATTCTCTTTTTAACGGCCAAAAGACCTTGCTCGTACCGCCTTTCTTTTCCAATGTAGTCGAGAACGTGTCAGCTTGAAAAAGACTGTCGCATGACGGTGGTATTTTTCGTAGAGTTTCTTTTATGAATTTATCTTTTACTGACCGTAAAATACTATCACGCCTTTGTTGTACTAAATCAGCTCGGTGGCCGCAAGCCATTTGTAATAAATCTGACGAGATTTTCTTGTAATCGCCCTCCAAGAAAATGTCGTTTATTTTATTTTGTATTGTTAGGGTATCTACAACCTCGGCTGAGCCTATCCAAGACATAAAGGAACGAATGCCTTGTTCCATAGCATCGCGTTGTTTTAATAAGCCTGAGGAGATAGCCGCGAATCCCCGTTCGGTGTGACTAAGGTTGTTGAAAACGTCATAAGGTTGTATTTCTTCGTTAGACTCTAATTCTATGAAACCGGGGGTAGACACATAATTCTTTTGAACCTCGGAATACCGAATTTCCGCCCAATCTGACAATTCAAATCGTTGAAATTGTTTTAAGGAAGCTAAATGATTTAGTGCTGATTTTGGAACGGGCGGTTCCTTGGCAAATAATAATAATAATAATAAATATTAGGGGACAATCTTACACAAATCGACCTAGTCCCAAACTAAGCAAAGCTTGTACTATGGGTAATAGACGACGATAAACATACTTATATAGATAAATAAATACTTAAATACATAGAAAACATCCATAACTCAGGAACAAATATTCGTGCTCATCACACAAATAAATGCCCTTACCGGGATTTGAACCCAGGACCTCTTGCTTCGTAGGCAGGGTCACTACCAACTAGGCTAAAGCGGTCGTTTCTAATTGAAAAAGGTTGTTCAGGAGTTTTCGCAACATTATTTATTTCTTCCTGATTGCGCGGGCCTGACTCAAGATCTGAAAATAATTCCCCGCTTACGTTAAGATCTATACCGTCGTCCCCATGGATTTCTACAGTTTCATTTGGTGACGGCGGGTTTTCTGTTGGTGGAAAGCGACTCGACAGGAAATTTTGTATATTTGTGACCTGTAGTGCTAAGTTACTTAAAACATCTTCGTAACGCGTGCGCTTATTACTTTCAACAGAATTATCGAATTGTGCTTTCCGTTTATTTGAGGGTAGTTCTGCATTACGATCTTGATCTCCCATTTTAATGCTATAATCGAAGAAATAAATTCGGAAAGCATTTAAGAAAGTCAATCAAGAAACAGAAAGTGATATTCTATCTATAATTGTTGTAAAAATAACTCACCAGTTAGTATGACCGCTCCTAGCGAAAATCAAGACGCCAATGAGGGAACGAAGGAAGAACATGTATACAGGGTTATTTGTAATTCACTAGCATCCTTTCAACCCTAAACTCCTACCACTTAAACAAACGTTTTTTGTTTTACGGCTTTTGTCATAACTTAATATTTTTGGTGTAATAACGTTTTGAAAATTTGAGATTTCCTCTTATTTTTACGATACTCTGTGTATTTGTATGGGAAAAAAAGTGCTTCATTTTGAAAAGTCGTAGAACAAAAAACATTTGTTTGAGTGATAGGAATTCAGGGTTAAGAGGATGTCAGTGAATTACAAATAACCCTGTATATGTATAAACTTGTCTACGCTGCCTGGTGTTGCCAGGAAACAAAAAGTACGTTAATTTAAAGGAAATAGATACGAGTATGACCGCCTCCGGCACGATAACGAGCGCTGCTCTCATTTTATTGTAAGGTTTCGAATAACGGTACAGAATTTAATGAGTGGATTGTTTGATAGACGATTGTAA
Source organism: Archips xylosteana (assembly GCA_947563465.1). NCBI lineage: Eukaryota > Metazoa > Arthropoda > Insecta > Lepidoptera > Tortricidae > Archips > Archips xylosteana. Next base: position 5,428,912 of record OX387344.1, read on the forward strand.
AAAGAATTTGTTTTTTATTTCTGAAACCATCATCTTCTCTATGCTTTCTTTTTCAGATTTTGAAAGGCGCCTACAGCTATTACACATTACTTAGAAAATAAAGTACGCAGCAAACATTTACACACATGTAGTAAAATTAAATAAATGCTGTTTGATTAATTAAGTAAAAAGGCTGTCTTTTAATGTTGATGCATTTTATGCGTCTATGAATTCATCAGTCTTTTCTTCGTTACTTTTATTTCCTTGCAATTTTCAATTCAATTCAATTTTTATTTATTGCATATCACACAATTTTAATTTCTTATGTCTTACAAAAATAATACGATAAAAAATACTTTTCATTTCAATTTATTTACAGTTACAATCGAATAATTAGTTTTGAAATGAGTACAGAGAGTGAAAGGAAAATAGGTAATTATACTTTATGACATTCCGTTATTTTCCTTTAGATTCAAAATTAGTTTAAATTACGAATCCTTTCCATTAAGTTCGTTTGCTATAAGCGGTTTTTAAAAACACGGTATTTAACTTAAGACTTTCACATCACTACGAACCTCCCTCCCACCGAAAAAAAAATCTTTTCTCCCTTAGACTAAGGATATGGTTAGACACGTCATATTTAACACGAAATATAACCATCGGTATTCTCTCTCGTTCTAAAAGAAAACATCATCTGCAAATAGAGACAGATATACGTTTGTTTGTATTGGCTTTCAATTCAATGAAGGAATTTGACACACTGACGTTTAAGATGGCGGTGTTTGTCTATGCTTCACTCTTTTTTTCACAGTGAGATTTTGCATGTGCTAGAAAGAGACACATGACGGTTTTTTGTTCGTCTTAAATAGAACTGGTCTAACCATATCCTTAGTCTAAGACAGCTGTTGTTGATGTTCGTTCAGAAATAGCAAGAAGACGTTTTACTGTCCGACTGTATGTCCTTAATATTATCTAAACAATAAATAATATAAATAAATTGATAATCTGACAACTTCAACAACGTATTTTAATTTCCTAATTTTTAATTACACGCTCCACCGACACGTGTAACCCAATTCATTCGGCCCGTGTCCTGAAATATACTCTATGACGGCATTCTTGAACGTGACAATTCGACAAAAGTCACATTGTCAAAAATACTATTTGTCAAATTGTCATGGCGCAGCAGTATCTTAATAATATGTAACGATTAATAATAAAAATTTATATTATGTACTATAAAACGTTATTTACATAGTTTTATTAGGATATAACAAATAAACATTTGCCATCAGCTGAACAGCAGTGACTATGTCCAGTCCAGTGTAGGAAACTGACATAATTGTCGTTTACAGTGACAACTTTGTACTAAAGATCGACTTCACGGCATAATTGTCTTTACTTGTCTTACCGGCTACCTACTTATCTAATCTCCTAATCGATTCGCAATGAATCTCAACAATAAACTGACGGTTTTAAATCTTATTTACGAGAATAAGGACATTTTGTTCGGGAAATTTAGTAGTACATTGACACACGAAATGAAAGTACAGAAGTGGAAAGAAATAACGGATCAAATAATAGAAATGGATATTTTTGAAAAAGACTGGAAATATCTTAGAGATACTACTTGGCAAAATTGGAGAAAACGATCAGTGGTAAGTTGTTGATATTTATTTCCTTACATTTATGTCGAACTCTATGACTTAGCTTAGCTGTTGTCCGCGGCTCCCTCTGCGAAGAATTCATATATCGCCTCCCAGTGTTGCCAACTCCGTGTCAGGTTTTCGGGCTAAATCGAATTTAAAAAAGGGCTAGATTAGAGCCAAAATCTTAAAATAGGGCCAAACTGTAAGTAAATATAGCGATAAAGTTTATAAAAAAGCAGACGTATAAAATAAAATATTTATTTATCTGATTATATAGTAGCTAACTGTGAAATTACAAAATTATGATCAGAATATCACATTTAAAAAAAAACCTACACAATAAAAAAATAAAACAATTGGATTATAAAATATTGGCTTTATTTAAAAAAAATAGTATATTCAAATTAGCTTAAATTAGTGTATTAAAGTTAATTAGAATAATAATTCTATGATCGAGACCTTGAGTGATTGCGTTTAGTTTTTGCTAAGCTTTCGTTTAAAAAATTGTGTTGCTGGTATGGTATGGTTTCGTGGGTCCGTGATTTTGGGCTTAATTTGGGGCTAGGGGCTAAATCATTAAGTTCGGGGCTAAACAAGCAAAAAAAGGGCTAGATCTAGCCCCGAAAGGGCTAAATTGGCAACACTGTCGCCTCCTGCGGGAATCATATACAGATTACAAATTATTTATGTGCCTAATTTTATCAAAATCCGACCAGCCGCTTTAAATCGTAAAGAGTAACAACAAACCACAATTTTTCTCATTTATAATATTCCTAGGATTTAAGTAAGTAGTTTAAGTAATAAAATAAAAGCTCCCAAATTTGCTAAGTACTATACAAGTTTGTATAGTCGAAAAAAACTGAATAACCAGTGTTGCACCTTTCACAATATATTTCACTATGACTTAATTGGCAAATGCACGCTAGCGCCATCTATTACGTGTTACCGTAAAACCTTACAACTTTGCCTTTTCATTATAGCTTTGCCCACCGCGTCACATTTCAGTAAAAGCGAAATGTACCAAAAATAGTTACAAATACACTTACATTATAATCAGTGGCTTATAGCTAAACATATTGCTGGCAACACTGGCCTATCGGTTGACGCGTATCTATCTTCTGTCACGCGTGAGCTGGCTTGGAGTGCGGAAGTGTTTTTTGGCGGGCCAATCAGGACGAAAAAACTTCGAGTGTATTTTAAGCCAGGAAAGTCCCACAAGTATTTAATTTTAACTGTAACTAATATTCAGTTTAAAAACGATGTAGACAAAATCTCAACACCTTATCTCTATTAATTTTGTAATTATGGTATTGGGCAATGTCATGAACGTTTTTTCGTATTACTTTCTTCAACTTTGCCCAGCAAAATTTTACCCTTAGGGTTGTCACTAGTATGTTATATAAAATCATCATCATCATCATCCCAGCCTATATACGTCCCACTGCAGGGCACAGGCCTCCTCTCAGAATGAGAGGGGTTGGGCCGTAGTTCCCACGCGGGATATTTTGAAATGATATGCAATAATACGTATTTAATTTTCTTTTACTGAATATAAACAAGCCTAATAAATTCTAAATATTTTTTTTCGGTATGCAACATTCAACAAAAAAAAGGAAAAAATTAGGTGCCAGGGCCGTTACGACCAAATTAAAATATTAATATCATACTGGACCTTATTTAGTCGTAGTCGGGTAAAAGCAATAAGTAAAAATTGACAACCCTAGCATATCCAGGATTTTGTATGAAGGATTTCAAATTTTTTTTACGACTTTACCCACACGATTTTGGAGGTAAAATATATTACTTAAAGAACTAATAATACGACACAACGTTGCTATGCCTATTCTAGATCGAATCCCGGTAAGGGCATTTATTTGTGTGATGAGCACGAATATTTGTTCCTGAGTTATGGATGTTTTCTATGTATTTAAGTATTTATTTATCTATATAAGTATGTTTATCGTCGTCTAGTACCCATAGTACAAGCTTTGCTTAGTTTGGGACTAGGTCGATTTGTGTAAGATTGTCCCGTGATATTTATTTATTTATTTATTTATGTGAGTGCCACTGATAAAGTTGCACAATATGGACCAACTAGCTTTTTCCCGCGGCTTCGCTCGCGTGTACCATGAGTATTCCAAAGAACCAAGATATCAAGCAAGCAAGCATGCAGGCAAGCATGCATGCACGCGTAAGCGTGCAAGAAAGCGTGCAAGCAAGCTTGCAAGCAAGCCCGACTAAACTTCAGGTAGATACGGTCCTTTACAGTATTTCTTTATATACAATGTTTTCCACTAATTCGGAAGCGGGCACTAAAATAACCAGGCTTGTTAATAATATAAAACCTATTATTACTTTCCCCTGTCCTGCATTAGGTATAATTCAATGTTTTCTTACCTTCTATGGAAACTTGAGTAACTGGAAGCGCTGTGTACCTATTTAGCATTGATATTATACATATTATAGTATTTTGTTAAGGTGTTGTGTGACCTATCCGTTAAGGAGTTATTTATACCTTCAATCATCAGCTCATCTGAATAACCAGAAAGAATACAACTAAAGGTCTATACGTGCATATGATATTTAAAGAAACTTCCTATAACTACTAACCGTTAAGGAGTTTAACCTTCCATCATCAGCTCACCTGGATAACCTGAAAGAATACAACTATCGGTCTATACGTACCTATAATATTTGAAAAAATATCCTCAACTCCTAACCGTTAAGGAGTTTTACCTTCCATCATCAGCTCATCAACATGAGATGATGTCTACCAGACGCAAACATTTAAATAGCTTGAGAAAATATATGAAAAACGTAATGCGTGCCTACAAAATTTGAGGGTTGCCCTTGACTTCCCTGAGATACCGTCATCAGATCCTGATTTGGTGACAATGGGACCATCTCAGGAGTATTATTGTATTACTTCGAATAAAAAAATATTTTTTATAATCGGTCCACAAATCGGTGAACATACCTACATAAAAAAATACATAAAGTGGAATGCATAACCTCCTCCTTTTTTGAAGTCGGTTAAAGAGCCCTTTGCGGCCTACTTACAGTATAAACTTATGAATTTTGAAATGTTAGCTTTCTACAACCAGTAAAACGCAAAATCCCGTTTTTTCCCCGTTCCCGTAAGAATTTCGGGAAATGCTTTCTTAATGCTCCCCTACACTCCGCAAGCAACCTACATGCCGAATTTCAGCTTTCTACGACCAGTAAAACGAAAAATTCCGTTTTTTCACTTTCCCGTGGGAATTTTGGAAAGCCCTCTCTCAATCCTCCTCTACACTCCCCAAGCAACCTACTGGCCGAATTTCAGCTTTCTACAATCAGTAAAACGAAAGATCCCGTTTTTTCCTTATCCCGTGGGAATATTGAAAAATCCTGAATTTAATGTTTTAACTAATGTAATACCTACTTGTGTATCAAATTTGAAGAGTCTAGTTTATTATAGTTACTGAGATAGGGTCACTCGGAATCGAATATATAAATCCCGTTTTTTCCCGTTTCCGTGGGAATTCCCAAAAATCCTTCCTTAGTTGATGCCTACATTGTATAAGGTATCTATGTGCAAAATTTCAAGTCTCTAAGTCCAGTGGTGGGGTGGTTTGGGCTGTGCGTTGATATATCAACAGTCATTTAGTTTATTTAGACATTTCAACCCCATCGCACCCCATCCAGGGAGGGGGGGTATTTTACGTCCGCCACGTCAGATTTTAAAACCGTTGTTGTTTTCGTAATCAGCGACCCGATAAACCATAGAAACAATACCCATGTTGATTTTCAGACTTCGTCACCCCATTTCCCCCTTTTAGGGGTTGAATAATGAATTCCTAAAAAACCTGAAACACGTGTTTAATCATTTATCGTTAGGAGTACTTCTGTGAAGTTTCGAATAAAATAGTCGAACTAATCTTGTTTTCCCATACAAACTTTGGACCCCCGTTTCACCCCCTTAGGGAGTGAATTTTGAAAAATCCTTTCTTAATGCACCCTTAAACCTTATAAGGAACTTACGTGCCAAATTTGGAATCTCTAGGCCCAGCGGTTTGGGCTGTGCGTTGATATGTCAGTCAGTCAGTTTCTTCTTTTATATATATAGACTAGCTTTTGCCCGCGGCTTCGCTCGCGTGTACCATGAGTATTCCAAAGAACCAAGATATCAAGCAAGCAAGCATACAGGCAAGCAAGCAAGCAGGTCCACAATTGACCAAGAAATCGGTGAACATACCTCCCCGTTTCCCGTCCTCCCGTTTTTTTCCCGTTCCCGTAAGAATTTCGGGAAATGTTTTCTTAATGCTCCCCTACACTCCCCAAGGAACTCACCTGCCAAATTTCAGCTTTCTATGACCAGTAAAACGAAAGATCCCGTTTTTCCCGTTCCCGTGGGAATTTTGGAAAGTCCTCTCTCAATGCTACTCTACACTCCCCAAACAACCTACATGCCGAATTTCAGCTTTCTACGGCCAGTAAAACATAAAGTCCCGTTTTTTCCCGTACCCGTGGGAATTTTGAAAAACCCTCTCTTAATTCTCCTCTACACTCTCCATGCAACCTACATGCCAAATTTCAGCTTTCTATGACCAGTAAAACGAAAAGTCCCGTTTTTTCCCGTTCCCGTGGGAATTTTGGAAAGTCCTCTCTCAATGCTCCTCTACACTCCCCAAGCAACCTACATGCCGAATTTCAACTTTCTACGACCAGTAAGACGAAAAATCCCGTTTTTTCCCGTTCCCGTGGGAATTATGGAAAGTCTTCTCTCAAGGCATTGTCTCTTTAATTTCCTTTTTAAATCCTTTTCTCACGTGCGGCCTTTTGACATTTTTCCATTGATATTTTGTATTAAGTATATGTAGTGTATATGTATTATATTGAATATATGTGTTTATTTATAAAATTTATATTATATTTGTATTGATTTTATTGTTTATTGTCTATTAATACTAAGTTTCTCTTGTCTGTTATTTCTGCCACCTACATTAGTCTGTTGATATTTATTAATTTCTGAGTAATTGGTTGTCTGGAAGAGATCGCTTTTTAGCGATAAGACCGCCTATTGTCTACCTGAATTTTTTATTTTTGTAATGTTACTGTACTATTTTTGGTGATCAATAAAGAATATTTGTATTGTATTGTATTGTATAAATCCCGTTTTTTCTTTATCCCGTGGGAATTTCTGAAAATCCTTAAAACTGTTTTTCACTACTATAATTACCTACTTCTATGCCAAATTTGAAGAGTCTAATAATTATAGTTCATAGGATCCCGTTGAACTGAATATATAAATCCCGTTTTCTCCTTATCCCGTGGGAATTTTGAGAAATCCTGAAATTAATGTTTAAACTAATGTAATACCTATTTGTAAATCAAATTTGAAGAGTCTAGTTATTATAGTTACTGAGATAGGGTCACTCGGAATCGAATATATAAATCCCGTTTTATCCCGTTCCCGTGGGAATTTTGGAAATTCCTCTCACAATGCTCTTCTACACTCCCCAAGCAACCTTCATGCCGAATTTCAGCTTTCTACGACCAGTAAAACGAAATATCCCGTTTTTTCTTTATCCCGTGGGAATTTCCAAAAATCCTTAAAACTGTTTTTTATTATTACAATTACCTACTTCTATGCCAAATTTGAAGAGTCTAGTAATTATAGTTCATAGAATTCCGTTGAACTGAATATATAAATCCCGTTTATTCCTTATCCCGTGAGAATTTTGAAAAATCCTGAAATTGATGTTTTCATTATTGTAATACCTACTTGTGTATCAAATTTGAAGAGTCTAGTTATTATAGTTACTGAGATACGGTCACTCGGAATCGAATCTATAAATCCCGTTTTTTCCCGTTCCCGTGGGTATCCCCAAAAATCCTTCCTTAGTAGATGCCTACATTGTATAAGGTATCTATGTGCAAAATTTCAAGTCTCTAGGTCCAGTGGTTTGGGCTGTGCGTTGATATATCAACAGTCAGTCAGTCAGTCAGTTTAGAATTTTATATATATAGAAGATTGACTCTAAAAAAAGTAAAAGATCGCAAAAAGCGGGCAAAGTTGTACGTTTCTACGGTACAGGTATAACCGCTAATTAAATCAACTTCTCCTTCTTTCATTCGGCCGGCACCAAAAATGTAAAATGCCTGTAACGGTTATTATGGTAAAAGTGATAAAACGGAAGCTTAATATTTTATAGGAGCAAAACCTCTATTCGACACTGTCATCTGAGGGCCCGTGTTACTATGTCAGTACGGTAGCTTGTAGATTTTCGTGCAAGTAGTTTACATGCTTGTGCAATATTTATTTGAAGTTTCACGTTCGTCCGAGCTAGCGTACAACTTGCACAAAAACTAGGTTTCCTCAGAATGTTTCCTTCATCGAAAAGCTAAGGGTGAAATTTAGAATATAAGCACATACATAGATTAAAAAACAATTATAGGTGCGAGCCCGGGTTCGAATCCCCTACGTTAATCTGCTTGGGCATAGCTCGAATCACTAGGCTAGGCTACCGTGGCCGCATGGTTTAAAATGATGCGGTACAAAGCAGGCACAAATCTGTATTTCTAACTGATTGCGTTTCTCTGTCTGTTTCTCTGTTGCGCCTCAGTCGTATTCATATCCCTTGGCTGATGTTGAACAGAAGGTCAGATGACAAAGGTATCATGACAGATCATCATCATCATCGTCATCCCAGCCTATGGGTATACGTCCCACTGCAGGGCACAAGCCTCCTCTCAGAATGAGACGGGCCATGACAGATATAAACAGGTAAATCGATATTAGTTATTTTCACCTATTTATTTTGTTTAATAAACAAATCTTATGTCAAAATAAGCGCTATCTAATTATGAACACGATAATATAGAGTTGTCTGTAAAATATCTGGCCTGAAGAATGGTTGTCTAGTTTTGAAATGTGAAAATTTTATGCGAGTGGAAACTTGTGTCAAACACGTCCGAGTTAAATAGGACGCAACATTACAGCTGCGCGCGACGCGATCTCTAGATGAAAGAGAATGCGCATGCTATTTCTTCATGCAACAGAGAAGGATAGCGATACATTAGTAAATACTGAGCTTTGGAGTAGGTAGACGGAGTTGAGAACACCTCACTGCGTAAAAAATGGCTAAAATGTGTTTTTTGTGCGACTCGGAAGATTCTGTGATTGATTTTAATGACGAAACTTTTAAAAATTGTTCATTGAAGTTAGCTTTTCGTAAAGAGAAGAATTTTAAATACAACGACGTTGAGCTAGCTAAAACTTCACTCGATTTTGTTGGTTACCATAGCACATGTTATAAAAAGGCGACTGTTTTGGGAAATAAATACAATGAAGAATTTAAATTTTTTTGTGGCGAAGATACAGTAAGTATTATAATTATAAAAAAAAAAAAAAAAAAAAAAAATTATAATATAATATCTGTGTTGCATGTGCGCTTTTTTTCATCTGGTGGTCGCGTCGCACACAGCTGTTATGTTGAGTCCTCTGCTTGACCTTTTAAACTCGACAACTGTCACCCAGGCCAATTTTTTTACTGACAACTCTATATCATCGTGTTCGCAATTAAATAGCACTTATTTTGATGTAAGATTTGTTTTTTAAAGAAATAGGCGAAAATAATCAGTTATCAATAATAATCACTTATCTGTTTATGCCAATAAAATTAACCCCAGTAGGTCCGCGTTAATAATAATTGATGCTCCGCTCCGCTCCTATTGGTCGTAGCGTGATGTTATAATATATATTCGTCTTCGTCGTTAGTTGGACTATTCAACAAAAAAATATTTTTTAATTTGAACCAGTAGTTCCTGAGATTAGCGCGTTCAACCAAACAAACAAACTCTTTAGCTTTATAATACTATTAACTTCCAGCCTTCCGTCCGCAGTTTCGCCCGCGATAAAATTAATTTTCCCGCAGGAATAGGTTTTCCCGCGGTATAAAGTAGCCTATGTCACTCTGTGGTAATGTAGTTTTCAAACGGCAAAAGAATTTTTGAAATCGGTCCGGTAGTTTCAGAGCCTATTTAATGCAAACAAACAAACAATCAAATCTTTCCTCTTTATAATTTTAGTAGGTAGATAACATACGAGTATAGTGTTCTAGCATATTGCATTTCATGAAGAGAATCGTGGGTTCAAATCCGGAATCGCACTTTAGAGTTTTTCGGAGTTTATGTGCAAAAATCATTTAAATTTTACACGAACTTTATTGAAGGTTACAAAGAAGGAAAACTTCGTGAGGAAACCTGTACACACCCACGAAGCGATTTAACGGTTCCGTGTGGGAACTAGAGCCCAAACCTTCTCATTCTGCCCAGTAGTGGGACGCATAAAGGTCGGAGATGATATCTGAAACAGTTTACTTTTCCCGTGACGTGACGAAGATGCAATAACTACCAAGTCACGAAATATATTTGCCTAACTACCTAAAGAGTTAGTGTTGCATAGATACACGTGTGTACTTTATAAATAATTATTATTGTAATTACCTATAGGAAAAACGGAATAATTATTTGAAGACCGGGAAGAAATGCAAATACGATGCCGCCGATGAGTTCGTATATAAAATCATGGAAAAGGATCCAGTCTCTCCAACTCCGAATGATGCAGATCCTCTGGAATCATCAGGCACAAGTGAATACCAAGTTATACCGCCGATACAAATAGAAACACCACGATCAATCCCAGCTGTATCACCAAACAATAATGAATCAAATTCATCTCGGCCACGAAAAAGATTACTGGGTAGCAATGAATTTTCAGGTTTAAGGAAACGAAAAATGCAAATTGAATTGGAACTAGCCAAAGTCAAACTCGACATTGCAAAACGGGAGAGTTATAAACTTGATCTGGAACTGCTGAAACTCGAACGAGAGTTGAATGTGACCCGCCATTCTGTGTTCACGTTGCCTATAGTCATGCAAAGCGATGTTAAGTATGTAAATGTTTTGCATGACAACTAAGTCAAGCCACACAGTAGCGACGAGGACGGAGGCGCGTCGTTTGTTTGCAGGCCGCGTCTCCGCCCCGTCTCTTCTGTCTGCTTTGGATCGCGACGCGTCTATACATTTAGTGTGAAAACTGAATCAAGAGGCGCTGCGACTAACACGCGCCCCCGTCCCACGTCTCTTCTGTGTGGCTTGCGCCTAAAACAGTGGTATATGCAGTGGCGTCCCGTGTATCGGAGGTCGGAGGGCTAGACGATACCGTGAGGCCCTCTGAGATTTAATGTTATTAACCTTGTGAGTTAGGACTATATAACGAACGAATCAACTGTAAGAAAACTTGCGAATGTACTATAATTATAATACAAATTATTCAATGAATAAAGAACTTTAAATATGGTTAAATAATTTTCAAAATTACATAGTTGTGACTCTCATCTAGATCGACCTACCTACCTACCTAGCCCCTAGCTAGGTCTTAAGCACTACCACGTCAGTTAGAAAAGTCAGGAATGAGGAGGTGATGTAGCAATGGAAAATCGTCCACTCGAAATTGTACACCAAATTAGAAAAATGCTAACTTTAAATACTTACATCAATAAGGAATTGCCCAACCAGAATATTGTCGAAAATGGAATCATGTCCCATGGTTAAATTGTCTAAATTAATATAGGCCAAAGGACCAATTCAATTCAGGATTATTTCATTTATGACGAAAAGAAAGCACAATTACGTTTTATCAATGGTCAATTCCAGTGGATGATTTTCCATTTGTACTTAATGACAGTAAATCCCTGCGGATTCAAACCAGCAAAGGATAAAACCCGCAAACATTTGGAGCCCCAATTTTTTTGCACCAGGGTCGAGGCGGTATTGTCTAACACGCGGACGCTTGCTTTTGAATTAACTACCGTAAAACCACGTAACTATAGTCCTAGCCTGCAACAATAGTCCAATTTTCATCCTTACATTATCCATAAAATATGATAGCTACATGACTAGACTAAAGCAAATTATTTTAGGCCTAACAACATACCCAGAAATAATAGCAGTAAGCTATAATATTTTAAGGACAATATAAGGACGAAAATTGGACTATTGTTGCAGGCTAGGACTATAGTTATGTGGTTTTACGGTACCTACTTCTTTCTGTCAAACGGAATAAGGTGGTGAAACCAATGGCAAGCGCCCGCCCGTAAGACAGACAATACGGCTATAATACGGCCTAACTAGAGTAACGCGCAGCGGCGTAACTACGAGACTGGGTATACATACAGGGTGAAATTTTGAACGTGATACAAAATTAGTGTTTCACGCTTAGATAATGCTGGATAACATAATCCATTTACTCAATTGTTGAAATTGTTCTGATAAAATTTTGGATTTTCATACTTTGTTGTAGTTAAATTATGAACTAAATGTATGGACACCTCAAATTTAACAATACTAATTCTAACAACTAGGTAAATTAAATATATTCTGGGTAGGATATCTAAAGCCACCTTGCCTATTGAGTGTTTGTTATCTCGGTGATTAAATTTAAGAAACCGTATACAATGTATAGTGCGGCGCTGTTTTACTAATGAAATAAATCAGTATTATACCAGATGTTGCTTTTGATTTAAACACATCATTCGTTTGACGACGGGAACACCTGGCGCCTATTTAAATAAATATTTCGGTGAACCTGTTGCTCTGCGAACTTATTGAACCAACGCCCTGTAGTGTAGTCTCATTCAGTCCTTCTAGACGGAGGCCCTTATATGGCTTACCATAAGTACTTCAAATATTACAAGTGGCTATGACTAAATTAAATGCATTATGTTGTGCAGCATTAGCTTAGCCAGAAACACTAATTTTGTATCACGTTAAAAATTTCACCCTGTATGAAGTACTCTCAGAGCGAGCCAGCTGTATGATAGATAAGTTGGTGAAACATGAAAATGGTTGATTGCAAGGCGGGCTCAGTGTCAGTGGCGTAGCGTGCCTTGGAGGGACCCTGTATCAAAATTAGTTGGGGGCTTTCCCGGGCAGCACGAGATTAAGTGACATTGTGGATAACATTTTACTAATTTTTGCTTACACACGTTAGGGGCCTCTGTAGCCCGGGGGCCCCGTATCATGGATACGGCGGTAGCTACGCCCCTGCTCAGTGTGGACTCTGCTTTTAAAACTTAAGCGCACTTATACTTTGTTTTTTTCTTGCATTAGAAAGAAGGCAAGCGATCTAGACATATCTTTATTGAACAGTTTTGAAAAATAAGTACCTGCTAATATGTAACAATTTGAAAGGAAATATGGTCATTTATATACACTCCTTTGGTTTCATAAGTACTAATAGGTAGAGGTAGTTACTATTTTTAAAATTAGAAGCGTTTTTCAAGAAAAAAAATCGTCAAGATGTATTTCTAATGCTAAAAAACCGGCCAAGAGCGTGCCCACCGCGCGCAGAATTTTAACGTCGGCGGTACAGCACCATCTATCGGCGAATCGGGTAACTAGTCTACTAGAACCAGTATGTATGTTGATGGTTTTTCAGATGTAATTCTTTATTATATGAACCGATTTCAATTTTACTTTTTTTATTTGAAGGAAGATACTGTTAGCGTGATCTTATATGTACTTAAAGAAAAAAAAAGCTTGCAATGGCGGTTAAATTACAATCTTAATTTAGAAATATTTTTTTACAAAAACTTAAAAACTGCTCAACTGATTAAGTTGAAAATAATTTTCCTAGAAAGTTTTTATTAAGTTTAACTTACGTGATTTTCATATTTTTTAGACTTGCTGTTCAAAAGTTAGAGGGGGGACACATTATTTTGAACTTTCGGAGTGAATATCTCCGAAAATATTCACTTTATCAAAAAATGGTTTTAGCAAACCTCTATTTATTTTCAAATACCTATCCAATGATACCTCACACTATAGGGTTAGTCGAGAAAAAAAAAATCACCCCCACTTCACGTCTATGGGAGGTACCTTAAAAAATTTTTTTTTTGTTTTGTTTATATAATCACTTTGTCGGCGTGACTGATATATATATTCATGCCAAATTACAGCTTTCTAGTACTAACAGTCTCTGAGCATAGCCGCGGACAGACAGACGGACAGACATGGCGAAACTATAAGGGTTCCTAGTTGACTACGGAACCCTAAAAAACGAAGTAGGTATAGGTGTTTGTAAAATAAAGTAATTTCTAGCTAATATTGTGTATAATTTATTTGGTTGACCATTTAGTTACCGCCGATATAGATTTCAACCGCTATCAGTATCCTGTCGCATATATTGAAGGAGTGGGCCACACCGTAAGCAAGGTTTTTATAAAATGGTACAATATAAATTTACTAAAATTCTACGCTAACTGTAAAGCCCATCACACACAGCGCAGATGCGGTAAGATATCTGTATCTGAACAGATATCTGTCAATATCGCTCCCTATACAATTCAATGGAGGACCACACACAGCGCAGATGCGGTAAGATTTTTATCTGCGTATCTGTGAGCACCGACATATTATATCGACAGAATCCGACAGATGTGAAGATTATATCTGCAGATAAATACAGGTAGATGCGCAGAAGCACACTTTCATCATCATCATCCCAGTCTATATTACGTCCCACTGCAGGGCACAGGCTTCCTCTCAGAATAAGAGGGTTTGGGTCGTAGTTCCCACGCGGGCCCAGTGCGGATTGGGAACTTCAGTGTATAATAAAATAAATATAAAATTACGTACTACTTAAGCAAACAACAAGTCATCCTTGCGTAGAAATGCATTTTCGCATTTTTTTACATATTGTCGTGAAGAGAAATAAAGAAAGTGTAACGCGCTTTCATTGAAAATTCATTGTAGCCTACGAGTATCTATCTCTCAAAGGGCCGGCAACGCACCTGTGACACCCTTAATGTTGCGGGTGTCCATGGGCGGCGGTGATTTCTCCCCATCAGGTGACCCGCATGCTCGTTTACCCCTTTTTATGTAAAAAAAAACACCCTGTATAAGCCATCCGCACCACAAAACACGTCAGCTCCGAAATTTAGGAGTGAATGTAAAACCTCGCATCTGCGCTGTGTGTGATACCTGCAGACGGATAAGTTTTTATATTATTATGTATACGCAGACACAGAATTACACCTATCTCGGCTATCTCTTAGGATAAAAGTGGTGTATTTTAATTTTGGATGGTGTAGCTTTCTTAGAAAGAGAATTTTTATATCGGTTCAGTAGCCAGAGAGATTATCAAGAAAGTTTGCATGTGCATAGTATAGGTAGACACACTGCTTCATTGTTGTTCCGTAAACTCGAGTTTCTTTAAATGAGGGCTTCTAGTTGAGGTAATACTGGACAGTATAATTCATTAATTCAATTATTTAAATTACTCTTAATATTTATTATGTGGGATATCCATATTTTGTATTCGTGATTAAATTTTTTGTTACAAAAACATTAAGTATTATAAAAAAGTAATTTAAACTTAAACAATCGAGTTAAAGAATTTAATTTAAATGGTTTAACAGCATTAGTTGAGCTAGAAACGATAAATTTCTGCAACTTGAAATAGTCACCATTTTGGAATAAAGTTTCGTCGTTTCATGACGCTCTAACTTTCGACGAAATATTGGTTTGTTGCGGGCATATTCTCGTTTTGTGGTCTAAAATAAAATAAAATATAAATATCGAAAATATAGACGTTTATTAGAACAATTTGTTCGCTAACAATCAGTCCATTCCTCATGAACTGTTAAATAAAATCCGACTACAGTTCAGCCATCATAAACAGAATAACCAAAAACGTTACCAATGACTTGAGCAATATTACAGTGGCTCACAGTATCACTGTCCTAAGAATCCTCCCAATAACTACAAAATAGTAAAAGTATGTATAATACGAAATAATGCGTAATTAGCATATAAAAATTTAACTTAGTACAAAATATTCTTTAAGGCGTTGGTATTTGTTTTACCAATATTGAGAGATCAAACTTATACAAAAATCACTTACAATATTTAAACAAATTACAAAACATACACGGGTACTTTTGGAAGCACAATTCTAATAATTCAACACAAAACATACAACTACAAAATATAAGTACACATAACATTGTGACGCATTTGAATACATTAAAAATAATGAGTCATATACAACGTTTTAACATATTTATTTAGAATTTGTTTGTTTCTAAAAATATAAACATTTCATATGCACCGATTTAATAATATAAGTACATAATGGCCTAATTATCCTAAAAAAATACGTTAAAAGGTTCTAATCCCATAACATTATGGCACTTATCATAACCTAAGCAAAACATTTTATTAATATTCATAGAGAATACGTTCTTTAACGAATTACATTACTGACTATTTTAAGGCACAATGCTGTTATAAAAGTTAAAAACTAAGAAAGTTTATGGTTAACCCAAAACCTCAATATCACTTTCGAACTTATCTAACTAGCACCATTACAAAACACAAATTGTAGTTCACTAATTCGGCCCCGCGTACGTTGTTGAACAGCATTACAAAAAATATTAGACAATGAACTGAAACAATTACTTTGCTCACCTGCGACCTTTGATTAAAGTTAAGGTTTAAGGTCGCGGATGAGCAATTAAGTAATCGTTTCAGTTCCTTAGAAGTGAGTGGGGGGGAGGGGGGGGGGGAAGATGAAAAGCAGTGTATGATGAAAAACTACTCGTAGCACCTAAGTGTTTTTCATCTTACACTGCTTTTCATCTTACCCCCACTCACCCTACTTTTACTCTTTGCAGGTACGGCATACAAGGTACTTTGCATATAAAATTTACAACTGTTTTCGCTACGATACAATTTCGATAAAATTATGAACATAACCAATGTAATGCCACCTTTTACTTATCATGAAGTGAAGGGTATCATCATAATTTCAACCGAAAGACGTCTACTGCTGAACATAGGCCTCCCCCAAGGCTCGCCTAACAGATCGGCCCTGCGCCATCCGCATCCAATGCGTTCCCGCTACCTTCACCAGGTCGTCGCTTGATCTTGTTGGAGTCCTACCTACACTGCGTCTTCAGGTCCTCGGACGCCACTTGAGAACCTTTCGGCCCCATCGGCCGTCAGCTCTACGGGCGATGTGCCCTGCCCAAGGCCCAAGTGAAGGGAATAATTTTATTTTATTATACTGTAATGTAACTAGAACACATTAAAGAAACCAGAAAACTAACTCGGGCCCTCGTCAATCCATGACATGTGGTTCACCATGTACACCAACCCTACGCAGGTAAGTGTACATTTTAATTATTAACAGGAACGCTGTAAAAAGAAATACACACCCGATACGATCACTCTAGACCAGCAGAGGTATTGATATATCAAGATTGCTATAGAGGCTACCAAGGTTCTTAGAGTATGCGCGCACGAGCAACTTTGTCTCCGCGACTATTTTATCAAGTCTATGGGTTAGTATGGAAGTGCGCACACGTAGCGCCGCGACTCCCAGGGTACAAATACACAGACTTGATAAAATAGTCGCGGAGACAAAGTTGCTCGTGCGCGCATCCATAGGTGCTTTAGTTGTCTAACACTCGAGCAATTCTATGAGTGATCCATCTTCGCACGCGGGGCCTCGCCCTGCACTCAATAGTCTTCAATTTAAACACTACGTTCACAGCCATATTAGGAACTAAGTTTGACGAAACCAAAGTAGGAATGGCCTGGTCGCAGCCAGAGCGTCCTGTTGGGTTCTCTTTGAGCGAGGTTGACTGTATCTCCCTTGTTGAGGCGGGCTATAGTTTGCACTGAGCACGACATCTGCGACTTCTTAAGGTCGCGGTTGGAGGTGTCGTCTCCGGTGGCGCAGGCGGAGAGGAGACGGCCCTCCTCACCGGGCTGACGTGCCCATACGTAGTAGCAGTTCGGCACACGAGATAAGTATACAATCTGGAAGATAGGGATTTTCTTAATTATTAATTATTAAAGTACGGTGTGTATGAATGTTCTCGGGTATAGGTAACGCCACCAGAGTTGAGGCCACGCACACAACCACATCTCATATAATGACAGCGGGATTTTGACGTTGTGTTGTCGTTAAACGTCAACACAACGTCAAAATCCCGCTGTCATTACATGAGATGTGGTTGTGTGCGTGGCCTCAACTCTGGTGGCGTTACCTCTAGATGCGACGTAGACGTG
The DNA here is from genome assembly GCA_947563465.1 of Archips xylosteana. Lineage (NCBI taxonomy): Eukaryota > Metazoa > Arthropoda > Insecta > Lepidoptera > Tortricidae > Archips > Archips xylosteana. Next base: position 5,446,665 of record OX387344.1, read on the forward strand.
TCCGCTACAAGATGTACCGATGACTTGCTTGCTTGATGCCGGATTAACCATTAGTCAGAGTAGACAACTGCCTAGGGGCCCCGCGCCCGCAACAAAGATATTAAAAAGTTTTTAGAGTGAAAAATCAATTTGAAAATATGTATCCTCGATGACAATAAGTATTTTTGCTATTTTTCGATGTCGCTATCAGTTGATTTGATTTGACTTCTTGAAAAGCACAGTCCAGGGTTAAAAAATTAAATCGCCAACCCTGAGTTAAAAATGATAGCTCCATTCATATTCACACTTCTTAATCCTGGTTTAGCAGTTAACCCGGAGTTATCTAAGTTGAGTCAGGACCGTGCAAGTGGCCCTAAGTACACTGCCGCAAATACGCCAAATTTCTATAACGTAATTTACGCGCTCATGGTGTCATATCAGCCATACAAAGTCAGAGTTCCGACTTTTCACACATCAGCTTGCCCAAAAACGAATTAAAAATATAGTTACGAGTATTTTAGATGAGTTGAAGGTCATTTAGGCGACTATTGAGGTACCTAGTAACTAAACGCGTTAATAATTAAATATAATGTGATATTTATTTTAGTTTAATTGTGATTTAAACGGTTATTTTGGGGGGAAGACATTAGCGTCAGCTTGCGGTCTGGGAGCGATGGCTGAGCAAGGATCGGAAAACCCATTTATGAGGACAATCGATATAAACGGTTACAGATTCAATCGGTAACCTTTTCAAACGGTTACGTGTTGATACTGTTAACAGTTTGAAGAGGTTAACTTACCAACAGGGTTAAAAGTATAAACGATGTATTCGATAACCCTTTTAAACAGTTAACCTATTGAAACTGTTAACACATATAAGAGGTTAAACTGGGTTTTTAATTATTATACGGAATAAAAATCAGCACGAGTGAGAGAGATAGATAGAAACGGGAAACAAGCGGACTATTTTCTCGTTGATCGATTCAATTGCAATCCTTTCTGCGCCGGCGCCGCCGAGCGCATGCGTTCCGCGCGACGGAATGGCAACATGCAAAATAACCTTTATCATTCGGTTTGGGTTAACCGAATGTAAAACTGTAACATATTTTTGCTGTTAACATATTTAATTCTGTTATCAATGTTTGTGTTAACCGATTGATAAAGAAAACCGAAATTATTCTGTATATACCCCGTACTGTTAACACATTTTTGATTGGGTTAATAACAGATATATTTCTGTTATTAACCCTAACCGGAAAATCACTGTGGCTGAGTACTCTATCAGGTTGCGGTGAGTGACCAATTCATTGTTGTAAGGTAAATTACACGGATTATGTATTACGCTCCAGAAAACGTTTTCCTTTAACAAAAGAGGCATTACGTCAATAAGACCCAAAAGATTTTCAACATCTTTAAGTGTAGCCTCTATGAGACATTAATAAAATTCCTTTGTTTCAATTACGTTAATGTGTGTATTTCCGAAGAAGTTTGGTGTCCTCGGCGATAGGATAGACTAGTTTTAGAAACGCAGACTACGAAGCCATAGGTCCCGGGTTCATACCCGTTCGGGGTAGCTAATATACAAAAAAATATGAATGTTGGTTTTAGAATCTTAGATGTTCAATTACTATAGAAGTATTATGAGTACTTAGTACGGGATTAGGTCGATTAGTATCTAAGTTATCCCATGTTTATATATAATATAATAATATGATCCAAAGAATTTGCTTATAAATTTTCATATTTAGTGGTACCCCTACATTACGTTGCCAGAGATAAAATAAAAATAAATAAATAAATAAATATTAGGGGACAATCTTACACAAATCAACCTAGTCCCAAACTAAGCAAAGCTTGTACTATGGGTACTAGACGACGATAAACATACTTATATAGATAAATAAATACTTAAATACATAGAAAACATCCATAACTCAGGAACAAATATTCGTGCTCATCACACAAATAAATGCCCTTACCGGGATTTGAACCCAGGACCTCTTGCTTCGTAGGCAGGGTCACTACCAACTAGGCTAAAGCGGTCGTTAAAATTAAATTATATCACATTCGTTAAGATAAAATTATATCACATTCGTATGTCGAGTACCTAAGCGAGTTAGTTTTGTATGTTTAGTTCAACTATATTTAGCATTAAACATGCACGATTCCCGGAAACTATACCACTTTGTAGGTTTTCTCGTTACAAGCGAGCGACATGACTACCGCCCAAAGGGCTTTTCAGAAATATTCAGATAGCCTAACGTAATAAATCTACATTCGACATCCTTATTATCCCGACCTGACTCAGGATTTACCTCTAACGATATAAGGGGTGATTAAATTAGGCTACTCACTTGTGCGTAGATTAAATAAAGCCCGCTTTCTTTGATTGTGACGAAATCAGCGTTGAGTTCAATCTTCGTTTCGCTGCCTTTCGTAGAAACTGCCATGTCACGTTGCCACGGCCCAATGATTGCTGAAGCAAAGTAAGAAATAATTTAAAAAATAATTTCAAACCTTATACGTTGTGTTAGCATTTAGATGAATGAACCAAGCCAAGCAAATAACTGAAAAATAATTAGTACTTAAACCTAACATCTCCACTCTAAAAGTGATAGTGAAATTTGTAACCCTCGTGAAAGTTGGTACAGTCACGAACGTAAATTGATTGGCCATAGTGGAACGCTGTCATATTAACACTACCAATCCGTCCGCTAGCAACGTGTTTGTGAACAAACAATAAAAACACTATGACAACGTTCCATGTATGCTAAACAATTTAAGTCCTTGATAGTACCTAAATCCAGAATAATGTCCGTTGCCATCTCTTTGTGTAATAAAATTTATGGCCTTGATTTGTCCTCGTCAAAAGCCTAAATTGAATCTAGACATTAGACTCTGATCGAGACAATGGCAATGAATTGGAAAAGCCTTGATTGATATCAATTTGTTTACTAGGCGTTCACTGTTCGAAAAGCTGATATTAAGTAGGTACATTCGATCTTTAGCTCGCAATCGTATTTATTACAATTCAGTGCACAATTAAGTATGTAGTAGGTACTTTTGTGCACGAGATACAGCTAATTTATATGTGCAGTACATTGTAATTAATACGATTGTGCGCTAAAGTATCGGTATCGCATATTTCACGGGTAAACGTCGTCTTTATAGGTACCGTATAAAGGATATACAATAGAGTATTTGGTAGCGAAATGGCCGGAGTGCTGTAATAAGGCTTTATAACTGACTTAAAAAGGTTACCGAAAGACTTAAACTTGACGTTAAAAGTTAAATTGGCAACTTAACGAGCCCAAGGTTTGCCGGGGCTATGTCCATAAAGAAAAAGTGTTTCAGCAAGTAAGACAGAAGTTCCCTTCGGGACACTTTAAGTTCAACATTGGGACCTTTATTTCTAAGAAAACTGGGTGTATCTGGGTGAAAGTCCTACCTACAAAGATAAACCGAAACTAAAGTTAGTGAATTATTAAAGATCGTGCCAATGTCGTAATTGTTGGTTTCATCCATTGATTTCAGAAGGTTCCCCTCAGCTTTCTCTTCCACCTCCAAATTAGAAAAGTTTCAAGAAAAATTTGTAATAGCAAGGATGATATAGACTGGATTGGCAGTCGCCATAGTACGGATCGGCCGCGGTTTTTGTAGTTCGACTATTAAATCTAGATGGCGCTGAAATATAGCCAGGGGCTTTGAAGGCAAAACAATAAGACTACAGATATTTCATATCACTGCACATTTATTATTATGCAATATTTTTGATAAATAATACATTTGTAGTAATATGAAACATCTGTAGTCTTATTGTTTTACCTTCAAAGCCTCTGGCTATATATCAGCGCCATCTAGATTTAATAATCGAACTACAAAAACCGCGGCCGATCCGTACTATGGCGACTGCCAATCTAGTCTATATCATCCTTGGTAATAGTTCACTTAAGTAATGAGAAATATGTCATATTCGAAGTTCTGAAGATTAGTGGTGGTTAAGTGGTTACTGGGACGTAAATAAAAAACATTACACAATGAAGTAGCCTAAAAACTTCCTCTATAGCTAGACATTAAGATAAAACGATTTTGATGCTATCTCATATTTACGCATAATTTAATGCCTACCATGTTTTTTATGCGTGGTTACTCGTAGTAATTCAGACGTAGAATTTGACCTTTAGTTCATTTATTTTTTACTAGCTGTTGCCCGCGACTCCGTTTGCGAAAAATTCGTTTATCGCAATCCCGCGAGAACTATGCAATTATTCGGGATAAAAACTATCCTATGTCCTTTCCAGAGACACAAATTATCTGTGTACCAAATTTTATCCAAATGGGTTCTGCGGTTTAAGCGTGAAGAGGTAACAAACAAACGGACATTCAGATTTATAATATTAAGTAGGGATATCAACCTAATGCTATTTGTATTTAGAACTTGTCAAGTATTGATTTTGTTGTTGATAATTAAAATCGATCGTTGTTTGTTTATGTTATGTTCGTTCTGTTGCGATTAGGTGAATTATACAAATTAAATATATAAATTACGTGATAATTAGGTACTGTACTTCAATAACCACTTTAAAAAAGAATTTATGTGACAAGTGGTCATGAAGTCGGTCAGTCATCTTGACATTTTTTTATTTAATCCATCTTAAGTCTTCTGCTAAGTAGGCCGCCTGTTACAACTGTGTAAGAAAATATATAGATAGATAATTGTTTATCAAACCTACTTTTCAAAGTAATCATTGCTGCGTTTTATGCTTTAATGACTTCGCAACGTACTTGAGCTAGTAATCTACTAATTTATTAATATCTTATCATTATCAGGACTCAGTGTATGTAAAGATGGCAGAGTAGAGACTATTAGAGTCAATGGAAGATAAATTGCAAAAGCTTTCTTGTTTCGTAAAACTTGATTATAAACAAATGAGTCGTTTTCAAAAAAATTGTACACAATTAAGGGATTAATTAAAAACAAAATTTAATTAATTATTTTTGTGTAACGGACTTACCCATAAACTTACTTTGTATGACTAACTTTCGTTACACATAAAAAGCGATCGTGATTGCCCGTTAACTATGTACAATTTTTTTGAAAACGATCCAAAAATTAATTATTATTAGAGTAATTGTTAAATAACCATCAGTAACATAATTTGTACAGTCAACAAGTAGTAGAGTCAGCAAAAATGATTGAATATTTTTTTCCACATAGGTACTTGATATTATCGCTATAGTCATAAAATTCCACCTACAAAGCTGTTCTAATAAAGGAAGCTAATTGGTTTCGAGTAAATATACATTTTTATTAAAACGCCACAGAAAAATTAATGGCAATATTGTTTCGACGTTCAAACATGCCGCATTACAAAATTTGGTTAAATATGTAAATTGCCTGGCCGGTTCGTGAAGTTTGACCTAATTTAGACTCGAGGTCTTTCCATGGGAACTATGGGAACACACAACTTTCACTATATTATAGTAACTTCTGTAATGATATCATGTTGTTAACAATCATAGAGCACTTTGATACGGTATCGGACGTTTATCTTACAATAATCAGTGCAATTACAGTTAGTCATTAATATTTAATTGCCTTTGTTATTTAATGCTTAGCTGTGAGTTGAGAGGGATATGGTAGAAGTAGATAACATGTAGTGCGGTCATGATGACTGAAGTGACTTGATAAACTAGATATTCAATAACAAAACTTTTTAGTACCTAACCTTTCATTACGATACGTCAATATATCTCACACATTGCCGTGTTGTTAGTGAGTAGAGTAATCAGAGATTTAATTAAAAGTTTAGAGTTTAGATCGTTGTAACTATGTATAACCAAGCATAACCGGTTGAAATATTAAATAAATTATGATGTAGACATAATTTCTTCCGATAATTTGTAAATTTCAGGACTTTCGTCTGTCTTCAATCAATTTGGCAAACAGTAAATTAATTCTGTGATGTCACGCGTTACTGTACCTACACGAAATGTAACGTTTGTTATCAAATAGCTCAAATCCGTTGGGCCTTCGCTTTTATTTGCCTACCTACGCATGTACCTACATATGTACCTTATCACAGTAGGTACGTTTCGTTCGACATAAATAAATGCGTGGGATCTGTGATAATACCTACGGAAGTCAACTGATTCAAAACAAATTAAAACGTAATTCACGTATCAATAGATAAATTTATAATCGGATAAGGTGTAACATTTGGGTCTTCCGCGAAAAACATTGCCAATAATTAATTATTTTGATAAAATTATTGGAAACCATTGCTGTTCTTCCCCATAAGTACCACTTGGAAACTTAAGTCTTCGGTATCACAGTTGAATTTATTTTTATACCAGTCGGGATACAGGTATGCGTTCGCTCGCCTAAAGGCAAGCATTTACCGCAGCGACTTCAGCCAAAGGGCGATTGTGCACTACAATACTGGACCGGAAAAGAACGGCCCGGAATGGGGAAAAGTCTACAAAAGTGTCCGATTTACCCACAACCAACCAACACGCTTGGTGGTGTTGGTAATTTTCATGTGTTTTTATGTACAACTAGCTTTTGCCCGCGCGTGGAATTAGTAATTTGGGCAGTTTATTTTTTTTTATCCAATTTGCTTTTTCATCAATTATGGCTCTCCTTAGTTCCTCGATATAAAAAAATTACATATTATTATATATTATTTTCAAAGAAAATAGTTTAATTAAAAAATACAGGAATTTACATGTCTTGTTTTGGAAGCTATTTATCACTGTAACTATTTTTAATTGACCAGAGGCTACATTGTCTAAGGGTGAGGCCACACGAGCGTAATTTTGTGAGTTGTGAGCGGCAGAATTTCGGTTGCGCCATACATTGTGTCACGTGATGGCCCGCATATTGTATGGCGCGGACCGAAATTCTGCCGGCCACGACTCACAAAATTACGCTCGTGTTGTCTCACCCTAACAGACTCCGAATCACAATCTCTTCCGCCACACGACTTGTTTCTGCCACACGACTTGTTTCTGTCACACGGCATAGAATGACGGTAGAAAGAAATGGTGAATGTGAGCGTCCGCGCGTTAGACAATTTGGCCTCAAGAATAAATACCACAACACTAATAAAATACACACACATAACATCAAGCTATTTATAGCTCCATCTCGTAATCCTAGCAGTTAAGATAAGTGATAGCTTGCTAACTGCTGTATTAAAGAACAGAAGGATCGTGTTACATCGTCTGGCCATTTGATTGTAGCCTATGGGGCTAATTAGCTACTGGTCCATTGTTAAGACGTACTCGTATAAGTCCGCAAAAATGCGCTGAATGCTCTATTGGATCTTTAAATGGATGTAGTTTTTAACCCGCGACACAAAAAGGGGTGTTATAAGTTTGACCGCTATGTGTGAATGTGTGTGTGTGTGTGTGTGTGTGTGTGTGTGTGTGTGTGTGTGTGTCTCTCTGTGTGGCATCATAGCTCTTAAACGGGTGAATCGATTTGGATGCGGTTTTTTTTAATAGAAAGCAGGTTTCTTGGCGATGGTTCTTAGATATGTTTCGTCAAAATCGGTTCAGCGGTTTTAAAGTTATCAGCTCTTTTGTTAGCTGCGGAAGGGATCTTAGACGTATAATGGGCATTGACTTAATGTTCACACATACGAGTGACATAATTGCGTTGGGGGTTTAAAAAATTTTTAATTTATAGTTATTATTAAGAAAGCTATTAGCTGATGATTCAAGTAAGTGATTTGTGCTTTGATTTTAGTTCTTTTTTTCTTGAGTTTAATTTGGTCTGGACAATGGTGTTTACACATAATGTGAACAAACCCTTACCCTAATGAGTAAACACATACCTAAGTAACGGTTTATTTTTGGCTTCTGTTCATTGTTAGTACAATTAATTTTAAACTTTGTGTATGTAAGTCATAAAGCACATTTTTAAACTTATATGTTGAGATTAATTCATAGGAATAATAATGCAAATAATCAAGGCTTTGTTGTGTACACACATCCTGTGGTCAGCACAATAATTATCATACAAACGACATATTTGCAATATATTACTATGAAATCATTATATATTCTATTTGAGCGAATATAGACTTTAGTGGGTTGTAATATGAATTAGAGATAGGATATACACCTGTAAGAGAGTTATGTCTTATAATAGTATAGTGTACATTATGTAATTGCATAGATATGTGCTATTTACTTACAATTATGAATGATTCTGTTTAGATGAGCAATACAGGATACATTTGTTCTATAAGTTTGTGATTACATATTATATAGTAACTAGCTGTTGCCCGCGACTCCGTCCGCGAAGAATAGGGTTAGGTATAAAAAAATATAGCCTACTACCTATTCTCAGACCTGCCGATTACAGTGAAAAAAGTTTAATAGAAATCGGTCCAGCCGTTTTGAAGGAGTTCGATAACAAACACCGTGACACAAGATTTATTAAATTAGATAATATTAATACTGACCTTTTTCCCCAAGATTTATTTCTTTCATAGCACCATTAAACTGCACAACTAGAGGCTCTGAAAACAAAAATAATTAATTTAATGGCAACTGGAACTGGATCTTGAGGCAAACATGTCAAGGAAAACATTTAGGAGACTACTTTAGGGATATGTGAATAAGTTCCTAATTTAGTAAAAGATGGGTTTTTAGGCAGCTATTGCAATTAAAATGGTATTATTATTAGGAGTAAAGCTTCTTTACTCTATTTTCAATATTAATTTTTGATATTATTATTTAATCTTATTGACCTTTTTGGAATATTGGTAATTCTAGCGCTGGCACTTCACCCTTGTCATTCTTTTTGCTGGAGTCCACTAATAGCATATCTTCTCCAAGGTCTTCGACATAGTATTTCCTTGGAGGAGTGTCCGCACTGGTGTCCATCCGTGGTTCCCGGACATCAGACCCTCGGTAGGGAGGCCTCAGGTGTGAAATTAAAGCACTCTGTTCCAGTTTATCTTGATGCACATTGTCCCTCAAGGTTTGCATAATCAACTGGTCTTTCATAGTCTCTAGCTGTCTCCTCATCGCCATGAGTTCATTCCAGTAATACACTGCTACAACACTGCTTATTATAATACATACAACACTTAACAAGAAGTTTAAAACAAATAGCAGCTTTATTTTCTTAGAAGACGCTATGGACAATGTCGTATTTATATGCACGCCAACGTCAGCCGGTTTCTCTAAAAAAAAACGCAAACTTTTATAAAACTTGTTTAGGCGAAAAAGTCAAGGAAAACGATTAAGTATGATAGGTATTTGACAGTCACCTGTGTTCAGATGAATGACCGTCCCATCTGATTTCGCTTTAGTAATTTTACCAGTATTCAGAAATATATTAGCCGAACCTGAAGATGCCGAATTCAAGGGTACACCCTCACATACGTTAACTTTTCTCTCCTCGAACATTGTAAATACTGCGCTCGTAGTACGGCGGTACTACAGTTTACAATATCGGGAGCGTGGGCGTCGGCGTCCTAAACAAAGGAAGCACAGCTTGTTAAAAGTCCGAGTTTCGCACAGACCGGACCGCGCGATAACCGCGAGGTCGCACAATCAAAACAAAAAACACAACACAACTTACATACCGTTACGAACCCCAAGCCACAGTTTGTTCCATTGATTTCAATTATTTGTTCACTTAAACTACACTCAAAATTTCTTTGTGTTTCGTAGAAACTAGTTACCCATGAACACAGATTGAATAAAAACAAAATAACACATTAAGACGTTGCGGGCACCGCACGAGCGAGCGGTCCAGTGCGCGAGGCGAGTAGCTACGCCGGCTGTCGCTGTCAAGTCAATGGCGGGAGAGGCGGCTTCTGTTACCGCGCCGAATTCGAACTGCGGCCGGCGTGCGAATGAACGCCCGAGGAATGTGGTGCGATAGCGTGTATGCTTTCGACTACGCTGGATGCTTGTTAACTAAACAATACAAATGAACTAATGCGAATCCCCTTTTAACTATTCTCATGCTGTTGATAGTCATCAATACAAATTTTGCAGTGCTCATCATTATTTGATTGCTAGCATCATTAAGGGCAGGATTAATTAACTTACATTATAAACATGATGACGGACGTGTATCGACGTATTTTGATGGATAGGTGAATGAGGTAGCGAGATACGTATAATTGTTTTGAAAAAGTTCTCAGTAACATACTTTACTCATTGGCTTATTACTTACTTACTTCTCTTTTTAATTAACGCTTTAAAACTAATCTTCCACTTAAATTAAAACAAAGAACAGTCTTGGTACAATCACAACAAGAATTACATTCTTGCTTATGACTTTACATTAAGGTAATGTCTAGGACATGCCTAGAACTAGAAGAACATAATTAGCATTATCATTTTAAATGCGCGCGTCGCATTATCTATCATACAGCAACAAAGTCCCAAGAGTTTAAATTCCATGCTTCGGGAATGGGACGGTACGGTAATGCTTTTTACACGTTGATTACCTGGCTCGTGCTTTGTGTATTTACTTCGTACCTTATCTCGGAACAGGTAATGGTTAACTCTGTTCAATGCGAAACTTGTGTGTCTTAACATGATAAGTCTTAAGTTAAGACGTATCTAGTTTGAAGTGATTCATGTTATCATATACAGGGTTATTTTTAATTCACTGACATCCTCTTAACCCTGAATTCCTATCACTCAAACAAATGTTTTTTGTTTTACGACTTTTTAAAATGAAGCACTTTTTTCCCATACAAATACACAGAGTATCGTAAAAATAAGAGGAAATCTCAAATTTTCAAAACGTTATTACACCAAAAATATTAAGTTATGATAAAAGCCGTAAAACAAAAAACATTTGTTTAAGTGGCAGGAGTTTAGGGTTAAAAGGATGCTAGTGAATTACAAATAACCCTGTAAATCCCGCAGTATCTACCACACTACCTAGTTTGTTGCAGATATAATAATATGAATATGTATTTCGGATTCGTAGACCTACTTAGTGCATATGATATGGATTCGTAAAGGCGCTGAGAAATGTCTCACAGGCTGCCATCAGTTAACTTTCTAGCTACACATACCTAAGCGAGTGATAGGACATTGTGTAAGGTAAGTTCGGGTCACTACCACCATCTTACTAACTACTTAATCCTGTCCTTTCTGTGCTACGCTGAGGAGAGTTAGACAGGCGGTAAAATTAACGACGCACGAGGTAGGTATTTTATCTTAGCCCTCTGCAACTCTGTGGTGTTGCAGGTGTTCAACAAGTGGCCAACTTGCTCGTCATAACAAATACACCTGCTTTGGTCACCCAGCGCCTTTTATACCTTTGGCCAGTCAGATCAGATGCCGCACAACCGCATTAACGCACTCGGAATCACAATCGCTTTCATCAACTTCTTTCTCTCTCTCACACGGTTTAGAATGAGGTTAGAAAGAGATGGGAATGCTATCGCGGGCGCCCATGCGTTAGACCAGCGATCGGCAACCTTTTGGCAGGCAAGGGCCACAAGGTGGCAAAATAAACTAAAGGCGGGCCGCAGTCATGGTATTAACCGTAGAAGCCCAATTTCTGATAGAATTATAACTTATTTACAAATATTCACGGGCCGCAAGCAGAACGTCCGCGGGCCGCATGCGGCCCGCGGGCCGCGCGTTGCCGACCGCTGCGTTAGACAATACGGCTTCAGACCGAAATACTACGAAATTTGATTTTCAAACATGGTATCATGCCATTCTGTTCACGCTAATAGTATTAAACAGAAGAGTGAAAGGGACGATAGGATACGAACTTCGAATTTCGAAGTTCATAGTAGCCCCCCGGTATTTTTTTCCAGGATACTGAATTTTTAATCTGATTCAGACAGAGAATTCGGAACGTTGGGGATTGGGGATTACATACGAAAAAAATGTGCGCACGCACGCAATTTTAGTTTCAATCCACTCATTTTTCGCGCTTGGAAGCCTAGAGTAAACCAGCTTTCTGCAATTTTAGACTTCTATTATAGTTTTAGATAATTGAAAAAGTGATGACGAGGCGATATGGTCCCGAGCCTTAGCCTGTTCGAACGCACGGAAAAAGAAAAAAAAAAGACTGCTATAGTAGATTGTTCAACAAGGGAGGAAAATAACCAATATCACACGAGGTTACTTGACTGACACCCGAGCACAGCGAGGGTGGCAATATTTCGAGGGTGATATTGGTGTTTTTCCCGAGTTAAACACTCTGCTTTTCATTTCGACTACAAGGAAAGTAAGAAAATATAAGTATAAATAATTATAATTTATAATTATTTAAATAAATAAAAATGTCTACACCGGTCAATAACGTTGTAAAATATTTCAATAGAGTATATTGTTAAGCATTAATTAATTTAACAAAATTTAATATATTCAATATAATAATCAATGAAAACAGTAGATAAAGTAGGTATTTTAGTAAATTTATTTGTAAAATAACTAAATAACCAATTTGAACCAAGGAGTTAAGCTGTATAGAGATAGGCTGTGTGGACATATAACATTGTCGTTTACCTTGTTTTTTTTTCTTAATATTTTTTAACTTTTCTGGTTTAAGTCACTAAATAAGAAACTAATGTAAATTAATAATTTTTCATCACACTTGCTCGTCAATGGTGTTATTCCATGCTTGTATACTAAATGACAATGGCCTAAATTGTTCTTAAGGGAGTTATAGATTTACGTACAGTTTTTCTACCCAAGGGAGTTCTAACTTTAGTTTTAAAATTTGCAAACAAGTAATTTCAGACTAAGGAGGTTTCAAGACAGCCAACGTTTCATTTATTATAATTAAAACTTAGCTATTACCCAAATTTTACAACACAAAACTTATCTACGCTTCATGAAAATTCGTTATTTTTATATTTTAAATTTATATCAAATAGTTTTGCAATAATTTTAGTAAAAATATTTTTTTAAACATGTTGGCAGAATCTGGCCGTATGACCTTTCAAATTCTAAACTAAACACAGTTTACATTATCTATTACTAGACTCGAAAAAAGTGACAATATGTATTGGCGGGTAGCCATTATTTTATTCAATTTAAGTGTTTAGAGACAAATTAATTTTATTTTTGGATTTTTTTTCTCGCAATGTGATGAAAATCATTGTGTGTATCACGGGCAGTAAGGGGATTACAAACTCGAGTCATTAAAAGCCCTCCGCCTTCGGCGTCGGGCTTCTAATAGACTCTCATTAGTAATCCCCTACTTACGGCCCTAGATGCACAATGTACTATAATTTAATAATAATATCACTGGCATTATAAAATTTGTAATATGATTAATTAAGAAAGAAAAACTCAATACTTAATTATTCCATGTATATGCCGTAATGCTTGGCTGAATGCGTATGTGTTCCGTTGACAGCCAATGCCTTTATTTTTTTTAATTCATATCTACCCTAGGGAAGAAAATAATAGTTATCCTCCCGTATGTCAAATATGATTTGCCTCACTTTCAGAGTATGAGAGATGAAAAAATCATTAAGTACACTTCCTTTGGCTTTGCCGTAGTCGTGTAAAAAAAGGATAGTTGAGGCATTGGTGCGACTGGGTAGGTAGGTACTTGAATATTGTGGGTACACCAAACAGCTGCTGGCCATTCGCGCGCCTCGCAGACTATCGCCGCAATTAGAAATAACTAATTCCAGCACGCGCCAAACTTAGAAGTGGGGTTTAGACATTCCAAGTTATTATTACAAGCGATAGTGTAACATACCTATTGCAATATAATTATATCATACTACTTAGTAGGTGAGCATTTACCCTTAAAATGACAACGTGCATTACATTAGTGTACATTTATACATGAGTACCTACCTTTCTTTTTGTATTCTTTTTAAATACGACATTTTTAGGACTACATAAGGCAATTGATGTGATTTGAATTATGTTTTTTTTAAATTTTGTCATCGTCATCAACAGTAGGAAGACGTCCTCTGTTGAACAATAGGGCAAGTAGGTACTTAGTCGTTCATAGGAAATTTTGTCAAATCAAGAATAAAGTTCATAACATAGTCTGTATTTAGTTATATTTCGACTACGATTAAAAAATGCAGTTTCATCCTACCTGGTGAATGAAATTGAGCCTAAATAACAAAATAACGCTCGTAGAACTGACGACCGATGGTGCCGAAAGGTTCTCGAGTGGCGTCCGCGGACCGGAAGACGCGGTGTAGGTAGGCCTCCAACAGATGGAGCGATGACTTGGTTAAGGCGGCGGCGGGAACGCATTGGATGCGGATGGCGCAGGGCCGATCTGTTTGTCGAGCCTTGGGGGAGGCCTATGTTCAGCAGTGGACGTCTTTCGGATGAAATGATGATGATGATGAACAAAAAAACAGTCTCCCAAAATACCAAATCTTTCTTTTTCGTTGTCACTAACCAAAGAATTTTGGTAACAAAAAAGGAAGTTTGCGTACAAATGCTAGGAAGACCATTTTGTTTAAGCTCAGTTTCGTTCACCCCACCTATTTACTAGTCCGACAAGCTCGTGCACGGCGCTCGGCGGAACCCTGTCGCAGGGAGTCTCTGCTGTCCTTAACGAGATTGTTTTTAACAAGTGCGGCAAATGCTGACTGCGACAGGGTTTCGCGGAGAGCAACCGGACCGGAGCGTCGGACTGTACCTGCAATTTTTTTGCAATTCGGACATACAAATGAAATGTGCAAACTTTTTTAAAATGCGTGCTCTGTGTATATAAAATTAGCGACTCTCGAGTCAGCAAATTTAAGATTTATTTTAAATAATGGGCCGAAAGTTGGCCAGGCATCCCACACGCCAATGTAGACTTGATTAAAAAATATTGGCTGTAGACCCTTAACTTAAGCCAAGTCCACAGGAAAGTCGTGAAAAAAAAGTGTATGATCCAGGTAACCTCCCCGTGCCAATATCATCATCATTATCATTTCAGCCGAAAGACTGCTGAACATAGGCCTCCCCCAAGGCTCGCCGATATACCTAGTTAGGTACTGTTAATTACGAATTGTACCACAGGAAAGTCTGGTGACAAATTTGGTTTTTCGGATACCTAGTTTTAAACAAAAAACCTGTTTAAAATGATTAATTTAGAATGTGGTGTGGGTAAGTTAATATTTTAATTCAAACCAGTTGGCTGGCGGAGAATGCAAAACAGCATATAAGTAGTCTTTTGTTCACTTTCTAACAATTCGGTGGAATATTTTTTTCATAAAAACATAGACTGCTCAAATCATTACACTTCCTTTTTGGCTTTGCCGTAGTCGTGTAAAAAAAGCAATACCATTCCTTTGAGCTTTGCAGTGAGAGAGTATAGTACATTGTGCATCAAGGGCCGTAAGTAGGGGATTACTAACGAGAGCCTATTAGAAGCCCGACGCCGGAGGCGGAGGGCTTTTAATGACTCGAGTTTGTAATCCCCTTACTGCCCGTGATACACACAATGATTTTCATCACACTGCGAGGAAAAAAATCCAAAAATTAAATTATTTTGTCTCTTTAAACACTTAAATTAAATAAATAATGGCTACCCGCCAATACAGATTGTCACTTTTTTCAAGTCATCTACCACAGATAAAGTAAACTGTGTTTAGAATTCGAATGGCCATACGGCCACATTCTGCCAACATGTTTAAAAAATACTTACTAATATATTGCAAAACTATTTGATATAAATTTAAAATATAAAAATAACGAAGTTTCATGAAGCGTAGACAAGTTTTGTGTAGTAAAATTGGGTTATAGCTAAGTTTTAAACATATAAATAAAACGTTGGCTGACTTGAAACCTCCTTAGTCTGTTTGCAAATTTTAAAACTAAAGTTAGAACTCCCTTGGGAAGAAAAACTGTACGTAAATCCATAACTCCCTTAAGAACAAATTAGGCCTTTGACATTTAGTATACAAGCATGGAATAACACCATTGACGAGCAAGTGTGATGAAAAGATATTTGTTTACAGAAGGTAGAGGCGGTAGAGCTCTAATAAATTAATAATAGTTTTTATCAGGAATTTACACATGCAAGCAAAATTTCCACTCAATCTGTAATCGGGAAGTGGGTCAAATTTAACTTGCAAGATTTGATTACAGACAAACATCGCGACAGGTGAAACTAAATAAAAGCTTGTAAAAATTATTTAATTACGCGGATACCGATACACGATTCTTTGCAGACGAAGTTGCGGGCAACAGCTAGTAACCTAAGCAATAAATTATAAATTATGAAAATATTTAGCCGATCAAGTTAAACATCGCGATATGGTTGCCTGTCAGGCGTTATTTCGTTTTATCGATTTTTCTTGTACAATCAGCTACTTAATTTATTTCTCGGCCGCCCTAGGTTCTTGTCATTGTGACATTTTACGTCATTTGATAGAGACAAACAAAATTATTTACTATGATAGAGTTCTATGTTGGCCCAGGAATCAAGCTGTTGACTGTACATCGCTGCACTCTCTGGTGTGATTATCTTAGAAAACAAAACATGAACAATATTTTAATATTTATATTACGTTATCATTAAACTTATATTTTAACTAGCTGTTGTCCGCGACTCCGTCTGCGGGGTATAAAAAAATATCCTACGACCTATTCTTAGACCTACCGAATACAGAGAAAAAAGTTTCATAAAAATCGGTCAAGCCGTCTCGGAGAAGTTCGGTAACAAACACCGTGACACGAGATTTTTATATATTAGATTCTGTTCCTGTTACAGGGAACACCCGATGCATTTTCTATAATGTGTAAAGGTCAATTGCTAGTAAGTAGAGTACAGACAACGTAATCTGATTCTAAAAAAAATGACTCACTGGATTGAATGTAGTAGCTCTGATTCACACGCGCGTCATTTTAAAACTGCAACATTTGCGATCGATCAAAATAATATTTAGGTGAAGTGTCATTGTCTTTGTTTATAGTAACCAGAGAAAACAAAAGAAATAAGCTGCTTTGCTTACTTATTCCGTGAAACATAAATTGGTTGGTTAAACAACGGTTCGCTAGACTTTCAATGTTAAGGTGGCAACTGTCTAACTAAAATGACTATGAGGTCCACTAAGAATGATTTGGAGTGGATGATAGAAGTACCTACTTATTTATTATAATTCTCCGTTGAATATAAAATGGACAGCTACGTAGTCCTCTAAAGTCTAAACGCTCTGTCGAATGCTCTACATTCTACATATGGTTATGGGATCCATTTCCACAATTAAACATTTTTGTTGATAATAAAATGCCAGATGGTCTTCGATCAACCTTACATATTGTATTATTGATCGAAGCAGATGGTTGATTGAAACCTACTTTTAATAATGCATGCGAATTTTATACATAAGTATCTCTATTTTACAGCGCTTAAAAAATTAGTTATAGTTCACGACTCGCTCTTAGTGGATTTTTGCCACATCTGCTATGATTGAATGAATCAAATCAGCCGTGCAGAATATGAACTGCCTTAATTAGAGGTAATGTTAATGAGATGACACCGTTACAACCATTGAGAGTCACTGTGTCAGGGTGTCAACCGTACATAGTGACATTATCATTAATGTGGGCTAGATATTTGATCTGCAGCTAATCGGCGACCTTGGCGCCAAATTGTTCTTGTAAACAAATACATTGGCAACATTGGAATCAGTTTTGGGTCAGTTGTCATTAATTTTTATTTTGTACAGAACCTTAATTACGTAATGTCAAGTTCAGTCATATTTAAGAGAGTTGTTTTATTGCTAATGCAGTTTTGCTTACACAAGGCTGGATTTCTATTAAAATTAAAAAGTGCATTTAGTAATTTAATTTCTAAGTATAAATGGCCTATGTGACTAAATATGCGTATCGTATGATCGCATCGTACTTATGTAGTTTTAATGGAAGATATGATCAGCATTTTTTGGTTGTTTTTTTTTTTTTAATTTCTCGGACAGCGTGTATTTTGTAACGATGATATTCTTACGAAATGCGTGTCTAGGATACGTGACTCTTGTTAGGTTCATTGTTTTTTATAATGACTCATTTTCTCAAGAAAGTTTAATGAACTTTGTATTTGACCAACACGTAAGGCTACTGAAGATACCTGAATTAACTTTTTTCTGCGCGTCTTAGTCATATGAGTCAGTGACCGAATATTTGGTACAACTGGCCGCATCGTGACGCATCATTCATCCCATACTTTAAACTACAGTTATGATGTTGGTCGAAGAGAATTTTGGTACATTGTCGATTGGTCAGCTGTACTAAGGGTAAAGATTGTTGTACGTTCTCGATTTCCAGGAGTTATGTAAGACACGAAAATTAGCATGCAATGCCCTTTAATTATGTATGTGCATTTAATTAGCATATGTTACCAGTTGCGGTGAAAAGGATGGCTTTGTCCTGATGGATTATAACGGTTTTAGTTTCACGTCCTGGTATTGATTTTTTTTTGCTGAAAAAAGGTAAGGAAAACAATTTTCTTGGAACGAAGAAGACAGACGTGCTTATTTGAAAAGGAAACCCGTTAAGAATACGGTTTGTACTCACAATAGTACAGAAACTAGGCTAACTGGTACCATAGGTCGTTCACTTTTTCTCAAATGATTTCGTCTCCTTTTAGCGGTACTTGGATCCTTATCCAGGTCGACCGTTAGTAACAAAAGTGGAACAGTGAAAGCTTGACGAAAATGTGTGCTAATAAAGACGGGTTTTATATGTTTAGGCAGTGTGTGAGTAAAGTTTTACTATTGCGCAAGTTATTTATGTGTTGGTAGGTATAGGTACAGTAAAGTCTGGTTACTTTGGCCCTGAAGGGTAACTTTGACCATTGGGATTAACTCTGTCCAGATTTTATTATTGCATCAAATTTAGGGCAAATTGCCATATGGTTTGTTTTAGCTGACTGCTCACGTTTTTATGTTTTTTACTAGACTCTTCTTTATTTAGTTTTATATAGGCCAAAGTTACCCTTTATTGGGTCAAAGTACCCCGACTTTACGGTACCGGAACTTAGGTATGGTTGAACTTTGTATTTTTTTCGATTATTTTCCTGGTTGTAAAGTTGTAAACGGTTGTTACTAAGTTCATTGATATGGACTTCCGCAAGTTCACGCCTGAATCAATGAATGATTAGTTCCGAGCAATGTCGCAGTATAGTTAAGGGTACTAGTGGGTTCCCAACTCTCCATCAAACCAATCCGGGAGGATTATTAGGAAGGGAGGGGGTTAATTGGGTAGAGGTGTTGGATGAAAGTCGCAAATAATAATTATTTTTTATTTTTGTACCTACTGTTATTAGCTGACCCGGCAAAGATTGTTCTGCCATATACCTAAATTATCAAAGAAATCAATCAATCAATCAAAGTTCTTTATTTTACATAAAAAATGGTGTACAAAAACAGGTCTTAAATATTATAAGGTTTCATAGCCGGAGAGCTGATGACGAATTTAGGGAAGGTATTTTAGGCACGATGAAATAATAAAAAAAAAAATATTGTGCAAATCTAGAATCTCGAGTCTGGCAGAGCGCTTGCGGTTATTTCGCTACTGCGCAGTGACTAAATATGATTTTTGCAAAAAATTAAATATGTTTTGGGCAACTTGGAATTTTATTAAAATCTTTAATTTTAGGATGTAAGGTAACGGCGCCTGTTAACGCGGGTATCAAAATCGACGGCCATCACCGCGGTATTTTGAAATATGCATTTAATAATTAAACCGATCGATTTACTAAAAAACGAATTTTCTGCGAATGAAGCTCATTTAATTGACTAACAAATTTATTAGCGCTTTTATGTGCGAATGAAACAAAGATCTCGCAATTCATTTATTTCCGCGACGGCACCGCTGGAAGAGGTCTTGCCATACAAACGTGTGACGCCACATGTAAGTTAACTCGAATCATATTTAGTATTTTACGTAATAGTTACGGCAATTGAATTAATGTTATGGTTTTTAAACGATTGTTTACAGTTTTCTGCACGACTTTCGAATACTCTTTTTATATTTTTTATCCTGGAAATAAGTTTAAAATTGAAAATAAAATACAGCGGTGATAGGCGTCGTTTTTTTATGTGGATTCTAATAGCGTGGTATACCACGGTAATAGATAAAATGGTGATTTTGGTTCTTTATGCTTAATTTTTGGTAAATATGATCTTTTATATACTTTAATACAGTTATTCCAATCTTGATCTATTCACACTATTAAAAAACTATTTCCGTGGTATAGAAAGTATTCAACAAACCCTTAATTTTTAACAAAAACTTCAGTATTGAATTTGTAGTTTATATAGAAACCGTTATTTTGTCAAGTTATTTAAATATTGAGATAAAATCATATTTTATACTTACCAGTTATGTAATTTTGGTTTTATACCAAGGTTATAACTAATATTTTTGGTTTGTGATGAAAATACAACTGTATCTTATTGTTTTTATGGGTCGGTATTAGATTTTATAACGCTCCAAATTAAGCCTATTACCGATGGTACGACCACATAACCCTCGGTAATAGAATGTATGGGAATCTATTACCGACCCATTCAATGTTTATTTGGGTCGGTGATAGTTTCTTAAGGAAGTATCTATTACCGAGTGACATTTTAGCCTTGTATTAAAATAGATCATATTTAGGGTACCGTAAATGCAGATTTTTTTGATAAAGTTGAGACTTTTACTCATCAGTCAGAAATACTCATAAGTAATTTAACTATTTGTAATATTGTGACAAATTACAAAAGAAAATATATAATCATGTAAGACATATTTTGACGTTTTATTTCTAATTTTTCTTAAAAAAATTGTACAAAAACAGCATGCAGAACCAAAAGTCATTATTTTTTATTTTCCTCGATGATAGGATCCAAATTATGAGTCGGGTTCCTATTACCGATGGTAGAAAGTTGTTGCTTTTTATATACACACACTATACACTCAGTAATGGAAGCTCAATTCGCGGTAATAGAATCATAACCTGTCCATTGCCACGGTAATAGAAGACTTGGGTATTTTGGTTTCAATAATTATTTTATCAAATAATTAATAGTAAAATAAGTCCAGAAAGTTACGACGACGAAAGTTCAATAAACAATCTTAAATAAAAAAAATATTCTCGGTCGTTTAGAAGCTTTGATACCCTTATTTTTTTGGACTAATTTCAAAACTCCCTTAAGTACCACGGTAATAGGCGCCGTTACCTTATATAATCCAGAAATAAAAACCCCAGACTATTTTGTTGGTTTTAAAGTATGACCAGACTCTTCCAAAAAATTTTTTTTATTATACGCCAAAAATATATTATAGGCATTCTAAAATTTTTATAGTATGCTTATTAGTCAATATTAAATAAATAAATAATTAAATATCATGGGACAATTCACACCAATTTACTTAGTCTCAAAGTAAGCTAAGCAAAGCTTTTGTTATGGGTACTAAGCAACGGATAAACATACTTAGATATACGTACTTAAATACATATTAAACACCCAAGACCCGAGAACAAACATTCGTATTTTTCATACAAATATCTGCCCCGACACGGGAATCGAACCCGGGACCTCAAGCTTCGTAGTCAGGTTCTCTAACTACTAGGCCATCTGTACCTCTACCATGAGTTACACTAGTTTACAGTGACCGTACTCGCTAGCGACGGCGTAAATGATTTGTATGGAGAATTGTACTTCCGTAAGTGACCGCTAGAGGCGCTGTACACAATTCTCCATACAAATCATTTACGCCGTCGCTAGCGAGTACGGTCACTGTAAACTAGTGTAACTCATGGTAGAGGCACTGGTCGTCTAAAATACCTACTTGTATAACGCCAGACGAATCCGTCGGTTATTAATAATTCCCTGACGCAAATAAAAAATTAAAAGAAATGCGACAAGAAAGTATTATAGACTTGAGAGAGATAGTAGTTAATCGAGGCATCCTGGCAGCAGCAGCTAGCAGCGGCAGCTATCTATTTGGTATAATTTTTAATGTTCGAAACGTATTAGGCATAACAAGTTTCGTGTAATTTATTTACGACGAATCTTAGACTTGCCGAAATTTTATTTGGCATAAATCTATATTGTCCGAATGGTTGTGTACTTGAATAGTATGTTGACATCGCAGAATTTCATTGCGCATTATAATAGGTTAAGGTTAGGTTAGAGTTTTTTTAACTATTTGGAATTCAGAAAATATGTGTAATAAATCGGCTAAAATTGGCTATGCGTGATCGAATTCGGCGACATCAAATTATGCGAGAACATTTCTGCACAAATACAATTTGGCTTAAACAAATTATGCAATATTGATATATGACTAAAAACATAATGCGTAAACAGGGGGAACCCTCGTGACCACGACCGCTGCAATATGGTCGAAAAGTCCAGGTAATTTTAACAAAAAGTAAGTAATTCGTGATTAAGTCCCGGAAAAATATTAGTTATGAGTGAGAATCGCGAAAGCTTAAAACATTTAACTCAGTGTTTTCCATGTACTTGTGGTGAAATAAAATGTAACGTCACTTGTTTACGAGCTAGAAAATCCTATGACTATAATTATTCATCAAGGACATTTCTTTGAACTCCAATTACCTTATTTATTGCCAATATTAAATTAATTGTAAGCGTTTTGGTTTGCGTATGGTAAGTTATATAAGATCTTGTTTGTATTGATATGTCAGCACATTTACTATTTACTTATAAATTGTGATTGACTGGGTAAATCGAGACGTGTTTACAATAGTCAACTGGGCCATCTTGCAGCGTAATAGTATTTTTTTTGGAACTAGGTTTCAAGTCATTGGTAAGGTGTTTGGGCCAATTCTGTGCAAGTGTTTTTATGTCTGAAAAGGGGGCTTTTACTGCAGTATAGGTATATGGGAATAAATCCTAAGTGTTTCAACTGCTATCAATATTCTGAAGAAATGAATAACATGAAATACTTAATTGTTAGCATGATATTATACCAAACTAGCTGTTGCTCACGACTCCGTCCTATTCTCAGACCTACCGACAGATAAAAAGTTTCATAAAAATCGGTCAAGCCGTTTCGGAGGAGTTCGATAACAAACACCGTGACACGAGATTTTTATATATTAGACTAGCTGTTGCCCGTGACTCCTTCTGCAAAGAATAGGAGTAGGTATACAAAAAATAGCCTACGACCTATTCTCAGACCTACCGAATACGGAGAAAGTTTCATAATAGCCGTCTCGGAGGAGTTCGATAATAAACACCGTGACACGAGATTTTTATACATTAGATTTAAATTATAACGCAAGCACCCTGTATCTTCTAATTTAATATATAAAAATCTCGTGTCACGGTGTTTGTTACCGAACTCCTCCGAAACGGCTTGACCGATTTTTATGAAACTTTTTCTCTGCATTCGGTAGGTCTGAGAATAGGTTGTAGGCTATTTTTTATACCCTTATATGGCAAAACAACGTTTGCCGGATCACCTAGTCTAATACTTAGGTCATACTGAAAGTTTCTGGATTCTAAAAAATAAGACTACGCATTATCGTTATGATACGTTTATTGTTTTTCAAAGTATATACCCTCCCTATTTACACACTTTTGCATTCGCTGGAACCATTGTGAAAAGCAGTGGGTCCAGTCTTCCTTAGGGACTTCTTCGATGGCCTCGTGGAAAGCATTCACTGCCATTTCCGGACTTGTAAACCGTAAACCTCTAAGTTTATCTTTAATCTTTGGGAACAAAAAGAAATCGCATGGTGCAAGATCAGGACTGTATGGCGGATGAGACATTAATTCTACATTTGGGCCTCCAAATACGCATTCGTTGCTTTAGCGGAATGTACCGACGCGTTGTCGTGATGAAGGACTATTTTGCTACGGGGACGCTTTTCACGAATTTTTTCAAACACTTTGGGCAAGCACGTGTTCACATACCAATCTGCAGTTACTGTCTTTTGGTTTTCAAGTGACACAGTGGTGTAATGTCCCGATTTGCCGAAAAACGAAGCAACCATTTTCTTACCTGTGCTTCGACTCTTTTTTACTTTCGTCGGCAAGTCTTCAAAAGGCATTCAGCCGATTCAGCCGATTGACTTTTTCTTTCCGGTTCAAAGCAGTATACCCAGGTTTCGT
Source organism: Archips xylosteana (assembly GCA_947563465.1). Taxonomy (NCBI): domain Eukaryota; kingdom Metazoa; phylum Arthropoda; class Insecta; order Lepidoptera; family Tortricidae; genus Archips; species Archips xylosteana. Next base: position 5,470,697 of record OX387344.1, read on the forward strand.
CACCTGTCACGATGTTATATGTATACAGCCATTGATTGTCCTCCGTCAATTTTTTTTATCATTTTGCGGCACCACTCTATACTCAGTCGTTTCTGGTCTTCCGATAAATCATGCGGTATCCATCGGGTGCAAAGTTTCCGAACCTTCAGATGCAAATGCAATATCTTTTGGACCTGGCTCATTCCAATTCCTAAGGTAGTACGAATTTGCTGACATGTAATTTTTTTGACAGTTTCAATTAGTTGTCGTACAGTATTAATATCAATATCGGTAACCGCTGTTGCTGGCTGGCCTTCACGTTCATCGTCATGGAGATGGTCACGTCCTCGTCTAAACTCACTAAACCACGAATAGACAGAGCTACGACATGGAGCTTTGACAACTCTCTTGCTGACTTAATCCACATCGGAAATCGTAAAAAATCATGGATCGAAAATTTTCACGACTTAAATTCATTGCAACAGCGACACACAAATTTCAATCCAACACCACGATGAAAAAACAAATGACAGTCTCGTAAATTAAAAAGTAACATACTGCCAGAGAGTTATTTTTTCAAATCCTATTATTGCTTTTTTAATTTTCTTTTTATATGTGGCCAGTTCCAGAAACTTTCAGTATGCCCCACGTATATAAAAATCTCGCGTCACGGTGTTTGTTACCGAACTCCTCCGAAACGGCTTGGCCGATTTTTATGAAACTTTTTTCTCTACACTCGGTAGGTCTGAGAATAGGTTGTAGGCTATTTTTTACCCCCCCCCCCCCCTCCCTATTCTTCGCGGACGGAGTCGCGGGCAACAGCTAGTATAACTATAAAAATATCGTGTCACGGTGTTTGTTATCGAACTCCTCCGAAACGGTTTGACCGATTTTTATGAAACTTTTTTCTCCAGATTCGTTAGGTCTGAAAATAGGTCACAGGCTATTTTTTATACCCCTATCCTACCCAGACGGAGTCGCGGGCAACAGCTAGTAGGTAGTTTTATAAAACCTTCCGCTAGGTGTGGCTAATTTCTTCAATATATAGGGAAAAAAAGCTGTGGTGGCCTAATGGTTTGACCCAGGCTCGCACCTCTGAGGTTTTCGGAATTTATGTGCGAAATAAAGTTATTGTCAAAATTTCCTCCAACCACCGAATGTATCGTTGAAGTTTAGTAGTTTTGTCAAGTGTCATCGTTTTGGCGGGGAATTTGACTGATCTAATGTTTGTTTTGTTTTTGTTTGTTTGTTTACTATGTGTAGGGTGACAATAATTTCAATTAACACGTTGGCTGCCCACCGTACTTAACCTTAAGTGCTAGGTATTATCAAACCGCAATCAGAATGGGACTGTCAGAACATATTTTGGCGTAAGCATATAGAATTACTGTCATTTCCAATCCCTTTCTAATCGCGGGCGAATAATACTCCCACGCCCCATACAAATTTACTGATCCCACCGGTGATGCTCATAGCATCGCTCCGCTCTATTACTGAGGTGCTAACTAGTATTTTAATAGTAGATTGTTCAACAAGGGACTAAAACAAGCCATAATGACACGAGATATTTCGCCACCCGAGCGATAGCGAGGGAGGCTATAATTCGAATTTTCATTATGGCAGTTTAATCTCGCGTTAAACACTCTACTTTTCACTTTGAATGCGAGGAAAAAAACGACGTACAAAATTACTTTTTTACAACGTATGCTCAATACGAGCAATGGACATCTGTTCAAAATTCAAATAGCAAAAAAAAATTCCGCTGTCTTTTCTTTTCTTTTATATTTTTTTGTAAAGTGACGCTTTAAATGCTTGCATAATTAGCCAACAGATTCTAACTTAAAGACTATGTTAAAACTAATTGGACTATATATGCATGTAATAATGATAATTGTTCATTCATTAGAATCGGCAAATAAATTAACCTAATTGATCTAACTAAGTTCACACACAAAATAATTGTTAACTGAAACACTTACCCGTGAATAAAGAAACGACATTTTAAGTTTATTTTCTATATGCCAATTCTTTGTTAAATTATATCTAATTATACTTTCTATTTACTATTAAATGCAACTGACATCGCATTATTTTGAAGTCACGCCATATTAACTTTCAAACGTAACTGCTCTATCTACCGTACACTCCATCCAGCACTGCTTTGCCGACAGTGCGGATTGCTATTTTATCGACAGCGCTTTTAAAAAAAACAAATTAAAAAACACCTAAGCTAAAGGAAATCTTTCTTTACATGCAGAATAAAATGAATTCATCTTTAATATTTTATAATTAAATAGATTAATATTCGTAATTATTCATCGTGTTTCACGAAATTATTATTTTTTAAATATTTTTTATACAGTTGTCATTTTGAGGTTATTTCCACGCCCTAAAGGCTTCCACAGACCGAAGCGCAGGGCGCTATGGAGCGTCCGCAGCGCGTTTCGGTCTGTGGAAAGCTTTAAAATTGTCTATACCCAGTCACTGAAAATGGCGATAATCCTTCATTCACAAACACCGTGATTGGCAGTTTAGGGGTTTCCATAGTCAATTAAAAAAATTTTACTTTAATCCCTAAAGATCAAACAAGAGCTTTAGTCCCGATATGCAGAGTCTAAAGTAACATTTTAAGAGCATGAGAAGTGAAAAATTATTATTTGTCTATGTCAGTATACTTAACCAATATAAAATTATACCACAGTGGTTCACTTTGTTTAGAAATAAAATGAAATGAAAAAGTTTATTCCACATACAATTATTTCTGTAAAACAAAAAAGTTGTAAAATATAAAAAAAAAACAATAAAAAAAAACAAGCAAACAAAAATAATCCCGCCTCAGCATAAATGCGGACTCCTGGGGTGGAGCCAGCGCTGGTCTTCCGGCGAGAGGCTTAGGAGCAGGGCTCTGCTAACACTGGATTTCATAGATACCAAAAATTCGTAGCAGGGATCCCTCGATGCGCGAGACGAGACCAATTCTCATTTGGCCGGTTTTTCCTCAAAAGATCTCCTGGATAGACTTATCCTGGACCTACAGCAACATTAACCAGTATAAGTAAATATACCTACTTGAACGTAGTAATTACGTGTTTAATACCTATCAATGTAGGCAAAACATATTTACATGCCAGTAAGTGTTTATTAGTAATCTAGGTTGAATTCATCACGGCTAGACTAAATATTTCAGTAGGTTTTGTTAATAAATAAATAAGTAATGTGAATTCTTTTTTACAAGTTTTATTGAGTATGCACAGTATTAGGTACCTACCATGTCTAGAAGGCGCGTAAATGGAAAGACATAAAGGTTTAAGTACATGAAAATTATGTAGCTTTAAGCACAGATTACTTAATAGTTACTTCGTAACAGATACTGCATCCCGTACAAAATCTTGGTACTTACTGCGATTGTAGCCACAGATTATACTACTCCGTCTCCTTAAGAATGTGTGCGTGCCGACAGTGACAAGGGCTGGCAGTTTGGATTAAAAAATTTTTTCTACATGTTGTTTTACCATTTTGTCGGGATAATTGCTATATATTATATCCATGCAAACTTTCTAGCACTTCTTTAAGCTAAGCCACGGACGGACAAAGAGACAGACGGTCATGGCGAAACTATAAGGGTTCCGTTTTTGCCATTTTAGCTCTGGAATCCTAACAAAAAAGGATATTTATTGTAATGCGCAGAACACATTGCCATGCTCACAGTACCCTAGCGTTATACTAAATATAGGTAACGCCACCAGAGTTGAGGCCACGCACACAACCACATCTCATGTAATGACAGCGGGATTTTGACGTTGTGTTGTCGTTAAACGAATGCGATGCGAAGTTCGAAAGTTGACTATACGAAGGTCAACTTTCGAACTTCGCATCGTGCCATCCCGCTCACGCTTATAGCTTTTTATAGAAGAGTAAGAGGGACAGCACGATACGAACTTCCAAATTGTTATATTAGCTATTAATTCTAGCATAGTCATATTAAAATTTGCCCCCTGTTTCACCATTCACTTATAAAAGTCCAGGCGGCATATTTTTTCCGTGGAACACGAATGAACGTGAGTCGGCGCGCGCTTGTGACAACCTACTGGAATTTCGATCTTAGCAGATCGTCCCCGCGGTAGGTAAATATCGCGCGTAAGTACATGGCATGCATGAGGCCTGCTTTAAGTTTCACGATATGTAGGTAGGTAGCTAGGTCAGCAAGTTTATTTAAAATGGTTAAAATTTTAATAAGTATACTTAACCAGATACAAAATAATTTAGGTATGTTAAGTACGTAAGTACTCTTTAACCCTTTTCCAATTAAAATCTGTTACTTTAAAATTCATCATTGTGTTTTAATAATATTGTTTACCTATTCCGGATCACATTAAAAGTGAAGCATATTTTAAATAAATTCAATTGATTTTATACCATATTGCAAATGTAGAAAGGTTGAATTTTTGTTTAGTTTTGTGTAGTTGCTATATGCTCTATGCGTAGAAAAAGGTTAATTTGTTTCATGAGCCGCGGGGCTCTTAGGTCTAAACTAGATAAATGCTATATAAAGATATAGGCTAGGCAGCCGTAGGGGCGTAGCTACCGCCGTATCAGCCGTATCAATGATACGGGGCTCCTGGGCTACAGAGACCCCCTAACGTGTGGTGTAAGCAAAAATCAGTAAAATGTTATCCACAATGTCACTTACGGCCCATTTTTTGATCAATAGTTAAACCAACTAATAGTCAAATTGCCTTTGAAATGCGTTAAACTATTGTCATGTTTGCCATATATTTTAACTATTAGTTTATTTAACTATTGATCAAAAAACGGGATCTTACGGCCCGTTGTTTGATCAATAGTTAAACAAACTAATAGTCAAATTGCTTTTGAAATGCGTTAACTTTTGTTATGTTTGCCATGTATTTTAACTATTAGTTTGTTTAACTATTGATCAAAAAACGGGCTCTCTCGTGCTTCCCGGGAAAGCCCTCCAACTAATTTTGATACAGGGCCTCTCAAAGGCATTATACGCCACTGAGCAGTCGCCTACATTGTTTCTATCTGTGGCGCCTGCAAGATAACTTTGAAAGGTCACTTTGACTCCGTATTTATACCAAAATACGAATACTAATTTTATGGACTTTCCAACACAGTATTTAGGGGTTTAATTGTGGTTTTGTTCTGACTTGTTAAATACAGTCAACGCACAAAAGGTCCTTAAATAACAGTGTTTAACGTCTAAGCAGTGTTTAACAACCGCTTTAGCCTAGTTGGTAGTGACCCTGCCTACGAAGCAAGAGGTCCTGGGTTTAAATCCCGGTAAGGGCATTTATTTGTGTGATGAGCACGAATATTTGTTCCTGAGTTATGGATGTTTTCTATGTATTTAAGTATTTATTTATCTATATAAGTATGTTTATCGTCGTCTAGTACCCATAGTACAAGCTTTGCTTAGTTTGGGACTAGGTCGATTTGTGTAAGATTGTCCCCTAATATTTATTTATTTTATTTATTTAAATATGACTATACATGTAAGTACATAATAAAATCATCCAACCATATAATACTTAATATGTCAAACCAACAGAATTGTGATCCACTGTGGAAACTTTTCACAGAAAGTGTCACAGTGACTTATCATTGCTTGACAAGGAAAGTCATTATTAAAACTCATATTGCATGTCAGTTAGAATCTTTAATTGTTTGCATGATGATGTTAAGAATTTGCCAATTACTTTGTTTAAAAGAAGATTGAAAATATGGCTTATTCAAGAATGTTTCTATTCCGTTTATGAATATTTTGTTTTGACTATTTTATTGATAAAATGTGACACTACACTTAGGGTTTACCTATATGATAGTAATGTGAATATTGTGACATCAAAATGGACATTATTATGTAAAGTATTAGTTTAGTTGTAATCCTTCTAATGAATGTTTTTACTAGTTATTTTTATTACAATTTTCGTTATTATTTTTTATTGTGTTTGACATTGTAAAGTGAAGATTTGTTTCCCGTGAATTGTTGCGGCGTTAAAGTTGCTAAATTGATAAGACTTTTAAAAAATTTTGTAGAGCATGCCCTGCCTAGTATACTTAGCACTTAACATCTCCGTTTGTATGCCAATAGTTGGCAAAATGTGTGCGACCGCTTAATTAAATAAGAACCATATTGTACCACATTTTATGTAAATAAATTAACTTTGTCTTTGACTGTGAAAACGTTCTATGATGGGTCAGAAATCAAATGGTTGACTGTACCTAGCGCACAACAAACCTAACCTACATCATTGGTTGCATATACATATTGCAGTAGGAAATAATGGTCCAGAGCATTGCCAATGACAAATAGCATAGCTAAATGTTCATAAAAATTATAATTCTACTTACGTTAAAGTATAAAAGCTGATTTTTATATATAATACTTTGGTAATAAGTAGATGATGTTTCTTCACTAGCCAGACATTTTTGATAGTTCCAACCTCTTGCCAGACAAGCATTGTAAATGTTAAGAAGAGATTTAACAATTAAAGGGTGTCTGGCAAGGGGTTGCCATGATGTTAAGTGTCTGGCAATGAATAACATGATTTTTAATAATATTCTGAAGGTAATACCAAAAAATCGCACTTTATTATTTGACGAAAGTTGATCGGTATTTTACACACGTTTGGTACCCGTTTATCTGCCAAAGCCACTGTAACCCAAAATTCATAATGGTCCATCGTTCTTATCAGTGTTGGGAGCATGCGCTGACAAACTTTCAGATTTATAAACTGGGGTTCACGGGCTCTTAGGCTATGAGATAAGTATTGCAAGTGGTCGGAATGCGTAACTTGGATGACAATGCAGCTGCAGTTGACAAAAAATGCGGCCAGCAATAAAAGCTTCTTAACAAAACTTATTCTATCCTAAAGGCTTGTGCTGGTCGATACATAGCACTTGCTATCCAGGAAACAATTTGTGTGTCCAAGGGCAGTGGTGTTGGTCAGCATGTTTTTCATTATGTTGCTCTACTATTGTTATCCCTTTATGAGCTCTAAGCCTTTTTAGGGTTCCCGTACCCAAAGGGTAAAGGACCCTATTACTGAGGCTCCGCTGTCCGTCCGTCTGTCTGTCCGTCCGTCTGTCACCAGGCTGTATCTCATGAACCGTGACAGCTGAAATTTTCACAGATGATGTATTTCAGTTGCCGCTATAACAACAAATACTAAAAAACCGGCCAAGAGCGTGTTGGACACGCCCAAGATAGGGTTCCGTAGCAGGCACTAAAAAATCTTTGCATACTTTATTAATGTGGTTGTTTTGGTCCCAACTCCCACCGCGTGCAGAACACCAACGTCGGCGGTACAGCGCCATCTATCGGCGAATTGGGTAACTAATCTAATTGCAGTCTACTAGAACTAGTATGTATGTTGATGGTTTTTCAGATGTAATTCTTAATGGATTTCAATTTTTTTTTATTTGAAAGAAGATACTGTTAGCGTGATCTTATAGTATAGGTACTTAAAGAAAAAAAAAAATGCTTGCAATGGCGGTTAAATTACAATCTTAGTTTAGAAATATTTTTTTAACTGCTTAACTGATTAAGTTGAAAATAATTTTCCTAGAAAGTTCTTATTAAGTTTAACTTACGTGATTTTTTTCATATTTTTTAGACTTGCTGTTCAAAAGTTAGAGGGGGGAGGGGGGGGGCGGGGACACATTATTTTGAACTTTCGGAGTGAATATCTCCGAAAATATTCACTGTATCAAAAAATGGTTTTAGCAAACCTCAATTTATTTTCAAATACCTATCCAATGATACCCCACACTATAGGGTTAGTCGAGAGAAAAAAAATCACCCACACTTTACGTCTATGGGAGGTAACCTAAAAAAATTTTTTTTAGCTTTTTTTATTTAACCACTTTGTCGGCGTGACTGATATATATATATATTCATGCCAAATTACTAGCTTTCTAGTGCTAACAGTCTCTGAGCTTAGCCGCGGACGAACAGACAGACATGGCGAAACTATAAGGGTTCCTAGTTGACTACGGGACCCTAAAAACAGAATAAAATAGATATTTAAGGGGGCTCTTATACAACAAACATGATTTTTTGCTCGTTTTTCTCGTTATTGAAAGACGTAGACGAAATTGTAGACGCTTGAAATATTCACAGAATATTTAGTTAGGTATATATTCACTTTAAAAATAAATAATTAAATTAAAATAAAACATTTGTTTAATATTTATTTAAGGGGGGTTCCCATACAAAAAACGTGATTTTTTTGCCGTTTTTATTGATAATGGTACGGAACCCTTCGTGCGCGAGTCCGACTCGCACTTGGCCGGAATTCATTATGTTGATCTACTGTTTTTATCCCTTTATGAGGTCTAAGCATTTTTTAACAATATATTCAATTTGAAAACAATTAACAGTTAGGTAAGTATTATAAAGGTAAAAGTACTTAATTTCCTAATAAACGTAGAGGTATAGATAAACAAATGGACGTATAACTTCATTCATCTTTATTTGTCTTGAAACCAAAACTAAATTATATTTTTTAGTGAATATTTTTTTAGAAGTAAAACAATCGAAAGCCAATCAAAAAACAATCAAAAGAAATTTTCGTAAAGCAAAGTATCGTTGTCCATAAGATTCATTTGTCATAAAGTAAAATATTTATTTTAAAACCGTATCTTCTAATCCAATGAAATCAAATGAAATCAAATCAAATAAGTTTATTTGCTAGAATACAGATATTGAGGTGTTACAAGATATAAAGTGGCACAGTGTATTCAGCCTGTATGCAAGCGTGCAAATATTTTTTGAATAATTTAAATAATTAAACATGTCAATTTATAATTAAATTAATTAATACAAGTGTATTCAAAAGTACCTAATTTTGACAAATGCAAATAATAATTAATAATCATTCGTTTCCGTTATAATACATCGTCAGTAATAATAATAATAAATTATAATTGATTTATCTTAAATTCTAAATAATCCCTAACACTATCAAGATATTTATCCAGAAATTTATTCAGAATTGAGGTTGTCTTTTTTTAATGTACTTATAGTTAACCGAAAACAATTTCGAGATAAATGATTTTTAAATAGTTTTCTGTAAGTACTTATTTAATTTTAATATAACGTAATGCATTTATATTGCATATCAAATAAGCAATGACTTTCATTTGACATTGAAATATATATATCATAGACAGTCCAAGTTGTACTTAATTCTGTGTGGAATATAGCATTACAATTTATGTGTGGATTAAGAGTTTGATTGGGATCCACAAAGTGACATTTGTAACAGTGTACCACTACACAAAAATAGCTATTTGTTATACAAGGGGGGAAAGTTGTATTTTACCAGCGAGTGTTCATTTGAAACAAGAGCTATCGAAAGGATTCTATGATTGACCACGAGCGAAGCGAGTGGTTCAAAAATAGATTCCTTTCGATAGTGAGTGTTTCAACACACGAGACGTAAAATAACTTTTCACCCGTGTATAACACAAAACTTTTCACCTCACTACAGCGAGGAAAATAATTAGAAAAACATGTGAATATTTAATTGAAAAGTTTTGACTTAAGTTTTTTTTTTATTATTTCGGATGCGTTTTGTTCGCACATCGACTTACTTGGACTGTCATAACATTTTATCCGTTTTTACAACAAGAATGAAGGTTAATGTTTAATGCTGATATTTATGAATTAAAATAAAGTTGTAAGACTGTATTTAGTGTTTTTTACTCGATGCAATTCATTAATTGTGATTTTAAAAATTCAGCACTTTTAACGTTTTACGTTTTGTTAGCTGTCAAATATCACTTAAGCTGCCCTCAAATGTCAAAACTCTTTCTTCACATGTGGATAAAAAGCGATTTTCTCAATAGATGTCAAACAAACAAAAAGGGCTTTCCGAGCTAGTGAGGTGAAAATAATTAAAGCGAGTGCCTTATCTTATCGCACGCATTTAGATCGATTTAGAAGTAGCTATGTAACTGCGTGTACCAAAATAGTTTCAATAATACATTTTGAAAAAATAGTGAACCAAATGAGAAAAATATTGAAATCAGTTTATTATACAGGGTGAAATTTTTATGACCGTGCAAATTTTTATACTGGTTTCCGTGAAAGATAAAAATGCGTTTTTTTTCAGTACCTTTCAGTACTAAAATATTGATACACATCAGGCAAAAGATATCCTAAAAAACCATGCGCTTGTGGACAGCTGTGCGGCGGGCATAAGAATAAATAATAACAGAGTAGAAGGGAATCTCTTTTGACCACGTCCAAAACGCCGCCATTTATATACTACTTCCCCGCTCACGTCGTTACACCCCTCTGTCGTCCAGGCGTGTTGCTAGGGTTGCTTACTTACTGTTAAATATTACTTACGTCTAAAGATAATATCGCTAAAATATAAGTTTTTATTTACTTTGAAATCATTATTTTATTCTAGTTTTCCAAAATATGAGATAATCATTAGGTACAGTCAAGGATTTTAATTGTTAGGCCACTTGCCACTGTTCGTATTTTAGCCGTGTAATGCAAATCAGCATACACGAGTATTAGCGGCTTCACCCGATTTGCATTACACGGCTAAAATACGAACAGTGGCAAGTGGCCTAACAATTAAAATCCTTGACTGTACGTACCTACATATTATAGGTAGGTACTACTAAGTAAGAAGTTATTACAAGTGCCATACCAAATGAAGCCATTCAAGGTGATTTGGCATCGTTTTTGAATTGTTTATACACCTAAATACACCACAATAACTTGACGTCATTGTTATTTGTTTCCAATAAAACGAACGCGCAAACAGTTAACAGCCAAACGCGCGTGCGGTGACGCCGGCCGTGACACCCTGACTGAGTTCTCGCTTAGCGAGTACTCTAATATCGTGACCTTGAGTCCGGCCGGAGCGGGAGTTTCCCTTCTACTCTGTTATTATTTATTCTTATGCGGCGGGCTAGGTGAGCGCGCCCTTCCCCCCGCCCCGCTAACCGCGAGAGTCAAATCATTCGTCTCCCGATTATCCTCACGTTAATACTAATTATTTTTTCGGACAAATCATTTATTTGTGAATTATTTACCTATTTTTTTTTGAAATGGCATCTTTAATTGATACCTAATGCCTGGGAAAATTTTGCACGGTCATAAAAATTTCACCCTCTATATACTTAATTGACTTTTCTAAAAAAAATATAAAAACCATTGGTAATTTTTCTTAAACAAACCCAAATGTTAATCTAAGCTACTAATGTATGCTATAAGATGAGGTTTAAAAAAATACCGAAAATACCAAACTTCTACATAAAATTATGTTTTATGGTAATCGTTGGTATGGCATGTGAAATAATGTACCTATGACTAATTAAATATTTAGTTTAAGTAGAGAACCAGAAGCCATACGATAAATAAATAAAATAACTAATGAAATTATGGAAACGAAGTGATTCGCCACAGTAGGTACCTATCATGTCATAAATTCAATTTTCAGATGCACTTTATTTTATATACTTAGTAGGTAGTAGGTAAGTCTATCAGCAAATTGGATAACAACGAATTAAATCTATTATTTGCCAAAGAATTATTTTTCAATTACTTAAAACACCTACTAGCTACCGTCGGACACGTCCGTGATTAACGATGTTTTCCTCGTATATCCAAGGTAAGTACCTAATAGGTAAGTACTACGTGCCAGGGTGTCCATAGTCCGTAGTAAAGTATCTGGTTCTGTATGTCAACACAATGCACAACACGCGTCAATATCATATTCGCACGCTTTCGCGTAAAAAAATGCTGATCGATTCCTAATATCGGTCATTGGAGCCGATAAACGGCAGGTGCATTGCGTGGTGTCAGTTGGAGCAGTTCCAGGGTCGCGGGCAATGCTTACAACGGTTGGTACAGGCACTGTGAATGAATGACGTCATAAGTTTAACTACTAGTTGACTACGGAACCCTAAAAAACAACGTATTTAACACAATCTTTTTTGCTGGCTGGACTTCTTGTTAACTGTGCATTGTCATCCAAACTATATAATATTATATGCTAACCTATACCAGATTTCAAGTCAATGCGACCCCTAGAATATACCTAGGTCAAATTCGAGAGATTTGATTAGAGACAGACACACAGACACCGGGATAGATGAACTAAAAAAAGCTCGTAAAAACCGGACAATTGCAAGTCGGACTCGTACATTGAATTACAAATTTAAAAGCCTGCAAAAAATAAATTTGTATTTCTTAGTATTTTTATAGTCATAGTGATTTTCGGACCTTTTACTTGTATCGCGCGATTCGCGCGCGAGGCCTTCCTTGTGTTAATTGTCTGTCATAATCATAATTTTATGTAAATAGTAAGTATCCTAGCGTTTGATAAAATCGCAAGTGAAAACAAATAAAGCTTTGGCATACTTAAATTGTAAACTGTCACTTTCCCTTGCCTCAATTCGGAAATTAATTAGAGGAATATATCTGGCGTTGTGCCTGCTCATACTTATGACTCTAGCGCCCTCCTGTAATTGCGGGTCTCTAAAAAAAAACATGAGTGCATGCGTTTTACGTCAAGATAAGATTAATCCATACCGTGACTATTTCATACTATCTTCAGGGACTTTACATGCTACATTTAGGTATTTGAATTTAGCACACCTAATCTGTCTGTACTTCGATTAAAAATCATAACGGACATAGGTGTGTAAGTTTCTGGATTTTGTATTAGACGCGGGTTTGGGAGATTAAGATACTAATTGGATGGACACACAATGAAACAACCTTTTGTCTTGCGGTAGTTAGCAAATGAATAACGTTTATTTTTAAACAGTTATATTTATAGCGAACGCAGCCAACCACAGATAACACAACATGCCCTTTCTTTAATAAAAAAACAACAGACTGGCAGTTGTGACATCTGACGTTTGACTTGACTGACTGACAGACAATGACATTTAATTATTAACAATAACATGCAAGATTTTAAAAATACATTAGACAATTAATTAGAATATAATATTAACAATACAATTATAATTATAAGACATTATTTGACTAGACTATTTACATCGATAATTCTGTCTTATATTAATTATGTACAATAATTTTACAATTTGCAATTAAATGTTTACAAATCCAACCTGTTAGTTTTCTTTAGCAATCTGCCTCTAGAACTGTATCTTATTTCAGGAGTATTGCTACTAATTGCCATATCTAACATTTCTGGTAAGTTTTGAACATTATTGCTTGATTCTGACTGACTTTCTGACTGTGACATGACTATTTCATTTTCATTCAAGAATTCTGTATCTTGATTTCTTTCATTTATTTCCACAAACAATGGCGACAATATTGTATATTCATCATTACTTATTTCTGACAAAGGACTTACAATATTAGACATATTTGACATTTCATTTTCAATATTAATATGACTTGATACATTGTTATCATTTGATGGACTAATTACATTCGACTGACTTGACTCCATCGACATAAAACTTTCATTTATGGAGTTAGTTTTAGAGCTACTTTGACTATCATTTGTACCATTCATCAAATGGTTTTGAGCTTCAAGAATGTACTCTGGAATGTAATAATATTTCACATTATCATTCTCCTTTATTTTTTCACATTGACTTGGACTTTGACCTTTCGACCTGACATTGAAATCCAACTTATTTTTATTGTTTGTTTGTGTTTGGCTAGACTATAATAACAACAGCCTGACTACAATAGACTACAATAGCCTGAATTTGCATCTAATTTTGAAAATATAGCAGCACCAGCCATTTTTGAGCGTAAATCATCCAAAGTTGGATATGGAAAATGAGGTCTTTTAATAGCTTTATTGAGATTTCTTGGATCTAGACAAATTCGTAATGAACCATTGGGTTTTTCAACAGGGACTATAGCGTTAACCCAATTAGTTGGTTTAGTTACCTTTTGAATGACTTGCATTTTTACCATTCTGTCTAACTCTGACTTAAGTTTAGGGTGCAATGCATAAGGAATTCTACGAACCGGACAGACTTTAGGAGTAATAGTAGTGTCTACGTCTAAATGAGCTTCAAATGGCAAACATCCTAACCCTTCGAATGTATCTTTGTAGTTGTCAAGAATAAATTGTACTGACCTTTGATTCTCACTAGTGATTGGACTATTTGTTAATTTAAACATTCTTTTGACAATGCCACATTCCTCACAAGTCTTCCAACCTAGTATTGTTGCACATTTACAATTTACTACCATGAAATCAATGTTCAACTTTTGACCGTTATCGAAAATACATGTCAATGTAACACTACCCACATTTTCTATAAGTTGACATTTTTATTGTTTTTATTTCGGTCGCTGAAGTAACAATATGCTGCAAAGTGGTTTGGTTTCTTACAGTTGGAGCATATTTTTCCTTGAGCTGGACATCTTATTCTGTGCTGTTGACCACATCTTTTACAGATTGAATTATTGCCTCTGGAATTACTTTTTGACCTGCAATTGCTAGAAAACAAATTATTAGTTCTTCTTTCTTGACTTTGACTATTATTTCTATTTTTTCGCTGGCTGTCGAACTTAGGTCTTGATTTCTGTCTCGTCGGTGTTGAACTTCTGCTTACATGACTTCTTTTTACAATGGCTTGTACTTGAAGATCGCTTTCCTTATTTCCCAACTTTTTTGATCTCTGGCATGATAATTCTATTGTTTTGGCTGCTTCGATTGCTTCATTGACATCTTTTAATTCTTTTTGAAGAAGTTTTTCTTTTATTTGACTGTCTTTAATGCCAATTATGAACATATCTTTGACTAGAGATTCTTTTAGTGTCTCGAATTTGCAACTTGAGGATAAATTATTTAAATAAGTCACATACTCATCTAGACTCTCATTTTGTTCTTGATAACGGGTAAAGAAATTATATCTTTCAACCGTTACATTTTTATGTTCGTTAAATTTTAAATCAAATTTTTGAATAATGGACGTTAACGTTTCCGTTTTTGAATCGACATTGAAAGAATTATATATTTGCAGACCTTCATCGCCTATTGCATTTAAGAATATAGCGATTTGCTTTGGTTCTGGTACTTTTTCCAAATCATTGGCTTCGAAATAAATAAGGAATTTTTGTCTCCACAACTTCCATTTTTAGGAATTAGGACAGTCTTTTGTTAAGCATAAAGGTTTTAAATTATTAGCTAGTATGACATTATGTACCTTTTTTCCCATTTTACTGTTGGTTTCTTGACTTCTTTAAAATTCTTCAGACTTCTTTGACTTTTCCCAGATTTCTTCGACTTTTTCAGACTTCTTAGACTTTTTTAGACTTCTTCGACTTTTTTTTCAGACTTATTCTTCTTTTCCGACTTGTCTTCCACACTCTGACACCATGTATTAGACGCGGGTTTGGGAGATTAAGATACTAATTGGATGGACACACAATGAAACAACCTTTTGTCTTGCGGTAGTTAGCAAATGAATAACGTTTATTTTTAAACAGTTATATTTATAGCGAACGCAGCCAACCACAGATAACACAACAGATTTTAATAAATAAAACTACTTAGATATGATATTTAAGATACATTTGTTGTATTGCCCTCTCTATTTAGGCATATATTTTTTTATTTCGTTGTAACCAATGCGAAAAGCTGTAGATCCAGTCTTCCTTAAGGACCTCTTCGATGGTTTATTGAATCGTATTTACCGCCACTTCCAGGCTTATAAATCGTAAACCTATAACTTTAATTTTGTTTTTTAGGTACATTGCAAGTTAATAAAAAGCTTTTTCACTTCTCATGCTCTTAAAATGTTACTTTAGTCTCTGAATATCGGGACTAAAGCTCTTTTTTGATCTCAAGGGATTAAAGTAAAATTTTTTTAATTGACTATGGAAACCCCTAAACTGCCAATCACGGTGTTTGTGAATGGAGGATTATCGCCATTTTCAGTAACTGGGTATAGACAATTTTAAAGCTTTCCACAGACCGAAGCGCGCTGCGGACGCACTGTAGCGCCCTGCGCTTCGGTCTGTGGAAGCCTTTAGGGCGTGGAAATAACCTCAAAATGACAACTGTATAAAAAATATTTAAAAAATAATAATTTCGTGAAACATATTGAATAATTACGAATATTAATCTATTTAATTATAAAATATTAAAGATGAATTCATTATATTTTGCACGTAAAGAAAGATTTCCTTTAGCTTAGGTGTTTTTAATTTGTTTTTTTTTAAAAACGCTGTCGGCAAAGCAGTTCCCTGCTCAGCACTTAAAATATCATTGCTGCTCTGTCGATAAAATAGCAATCCGCACTGTCGGCAAAGCAGTGCTGGAGTGTACGGTAGATAGAGCAGTTACGTTTGAATGTTAATATGGCGTGACTTCAAAATAATGCGATGTCAGTTGCATTTAATAGTAAATAGAAAGTATAATTAGATATAATTTAACAAAGAATTGGCATATAGAAAATAAACTTAAAAAGTCGTTTCTTTATTCACGGGTAAGTGTTTCAGTTAACAATATATTTTGTGTGTGAACTTAGATCAATTAGGTTAATTTATTTGCCGATTCTAATGAATGAACAATTATCATTATTACATGCATATATAGTCCAATTAGTTTTAACATAGTCTTTAAGTTAGAATCTGTTGGCTAATTATGCAAGCATTTAAAGCGTCACTTTACAAAAAAATATAAAAGAAAAGAAAAGACAGCGGTATTGTTTTGCTATTTGAATTTTGAACAGATGTCCATTGCTCGTATTGAGCATACGTTGTAAAAAAGTAATTTTGTACGTCGTTTTTTTCCTCGCATTCAAAGTGAAAAGTAGAGTGTTTAACGCGGGACTAAACTACCATAATGACAACTCGAATTATAGCCTCCCTCGCTATCGCTCGGGTGGCTAAATATCTCGTGTCATTATGGCTTGTTTTAGTCCCTTGTTGAACAATCTACTATTAAAAAGTAACCTAAGCTACTCCCAGAGAGCTCGAACTTTAAATTTCGTTTTTTTTTTGTTTTTGTACCCAGTTCCAGGAACTTTCAGTACCTAGGTATGCCATAATAAGTATTGATTGACGCTTTGCCTAACTACATTATGTATGTAGACTTTTTGAAAACCATTTATTTTTGAAAAAATGTATAATTTAAACTTAGTTATTCCCACTGAGAAGGTAATT
The DNA here is from genome assembly GCA_947563465.1 of Archips xylosteana. Classification (NCBI taxonomy): domain Eukaryota; kingdom Metazoa; phylum Arthropoda; class Insecta; order Lepidoptera; family Tortricidae; genus Archips; species Archips xylosteana. Next base: position 5,487,840 of record OX387344.1, read on the forward strand.
TCATTAGCCTTTTTGCTGCTTAGGCGTTTAATATATTCTTTATCATAGGCCGAAAGTCGGATTTGCAAGACAAGGACTCAATAATTCCTAGACGTATGGCGTAGCATATTTCTTGCTAGTAATTTAATCTGTCTGTAAGAATTGGTTTTAACTTCGTGGCCATGTGTACGGTTGCGCATAGGTATACGAGTAAGTACAGTATACTTAGGAGGTATATTTTTAATGGTTGCATGTGCGAATACTAGAATTTGCCGGTATTTTTAACTATATCCATGTACTTACCTAATTAGAAAACATTGTCTAGCGTCTTTAGTACAATATTTCATAGACATAATGTTGTTAAAGTTTTAGAAAAAGAAACGTAGGTATCTATTAATGGGATTTTGGATTAGAGAGTGCGGCAACCAGAGTGTGCGAAGTGGCAAGGAGGTAAAAATGGTAGTAGGTAATTCAGCAGTGAAATTACTTTTGAATATACCTAAGTACATTATGAAAATGTTTACGTAAAGCATCAGGAACACATGATAATATACAATTACGAAGTCGTGCAAACATCCGGCGACGTAAAAAGATGGAAGAAGATGATGAGGTTTTGACATTACCAAAATTTAATTAATGAAGGTAATTTAATAAATTGAACAAAAAATAAACCTCTTTATTTACTAAATATTTTTTGAATCTATCTGTATTGCACCAAGTTTAGTGACTACCGACCGCTCTAAACATCGCTTTCTGCATATTGCATCTCTATTCTCTGGTCGATGTTATTATTGAGAGTGCTTCGCCTTCATGCGCAACATAAATATTCTGTTATGCAAATAGAATACAAAGTCGTTTTTCTCTTTAAATTCTTGTCTTCGAGATACCATTTAATAAATTGAAGATAAGTAATAAATATGAGTATACCAGTATTATTTGGAATTTTCAGAAGAAATACTTATGCGGGAAAACGCACACACATACACCATATGTACACAGCAATTGGCATCATTGTATACTTACTTAATATCCCATTCCCATACCGTAGTGCTACTCTACAGAAGTGAGATCGGCTTCTCTACTGTTTAGTTTACTCCAACATATGCGTTTGACGGTTGACCCGACCGACTGTCCAGATACCATAGTAGGTCGTAAACATACAGGTTCAATTTCATTGATCGGTCGAAGTATTCAGGTCTGATCTAAACTGATCAGTCCATAACTCAGTCGATACATCGCATGTGTGGACTCCCCGCATATGGTTTTTTGACCATTGAAATTGGTCAGATGATAACTCAGTCCATACCTATCGCAAGTGAGTATTTCCTTCCTGCAAGCGGTTTATCGACCAATGAAATTCATCCGTCGATAACTCAGTCGATTTAAACATCCGGGGACTCCCCGTGCCTATATTAATCTGAATTTTTTATCTCATCCACACACTTCAGTCACATGCGTTTCTTAGGCGTGAACGGTACGAGGGAGCAAAATGAAAAATATAAATAACTACGTGGCATTTGAATAAATACTGAGTACTGAAAATTGCTGGTAATCATTTTACTGATTCACAATTATACACATACATCGAGACCACAGAAATATATCGAGAATCGAGACTACATTGCTTAAAGAATGTAAATAACAGGTATTTTGTATGGAGACGGGCGGGATGCAGATTCTTTACGAGCGCCGCAGTCTCACTCCCTATTGACTAATGAATGAAAAATGATTCCCCGGATGCGGGCATAATGGCATGCGTTCATGTAGAAATCCTCCACACTCCCCAGTCGTTAGATATCGACTAATGAAAACGGTATAAATAAACGGTAACGGTGATAAAGATAAAGCCGTGGTGGCCTAGTGGTTTAACCTATGGCCTCTCAAGCAGAGGGTCGTAGGTTCAAATCCCGGCTCGCACCTCTGAGTTTTTCGGATTTTGTGTGCGAAATTACATTTGAAATTTACCATGAGCTGTACCTGGATTTATAGGAAACCTGGATACACCTGCGAAGAAATTCAATGGTGTGTGTGTGAAGTTCCCAATCCGCGCTGGGCCCGCGTGGGAACTACGGCCCAAGTCATCTCATTCTGAGAGGAGGCCTGTGCCTTACAGTGGGACGATTATAGGCTGGGATAGATGGCATGGGTAATAATGCACGACCGGTGATAATCCAAACCTTCACGCAATTGCAATAATTTTGAATTATCAGGTCATTCAATCGTTTATTCAGGGTTGACGAATACGGGGTCGTACACTAACCACACCCAAAATGGTTTCAAGAATGCGGGACATAGTAATAGGTACGGATTGCGTTGCGTGCGCATGTGGGCCCGTCCACCAATATAAAAGGAACTTTAAAATAAGTCTGACAACCTCAACCTAAGATCTTAGAAAGGAATTTCTATTATATTTCTACTAACTAGCTTTTGCCCGCAACTCCGTCTACGAAAAATTTGTTTTCGTTAAACCGAGGGAACTGTGCAATCTTCTGGGATAAAAACTATCCTGTTCTTTCCCGGGACTCGAAACTATCTTTTTCTCAGTTATAATGTTACGTAGTAGTATACAGGGTTATTTTTAATTCACTGACATCCTACCAACCAACCCTGAATTCCTATCACTCAAACAAATGTTTTTTGTTTTACGACTTTTTAAAATGAAGCACTTTTTTTTCCCATACAAATACACAGAGTATCGTAAAAATAAGAGGAAATCTCAAATTTTCAAAACGTTATTACACCAAAAATATTAAGTTATGACAAAAGCCGTAAAACAAAAAACATTTGTTTAAGTGGTAGGAGTTTAGGGTTAAAAGGATGCTAGTGAATTACAAATAACCCTGTAGTATACAGTCAAAACCGTTTATAACAACATTCAAGGGACAGTAATATTTGGTCGTTAAACACGGTTGGTCATTGTAACCAGTGTTACTTTGGTATATAAGATCGTGTTTGGGTTTTTTTCTTGGTTGTTACATCCAATATGTCGTTGTAATTGGTGTCGCTATAAACGGTTTTGACACCTTCTTATGGATGAATGGTCTGAGACCTAAGCCTATTCCCCACTGAGCCACTGTTTGGTGTCTGTGCCAGCGCGCCCGACTGCGTGTCGTCCATGAATCGATGCCTAGAATCCGCAACCCGACGCCACAACATCGCCGTGATTCACGCGCGTGTTTACGTGCGTGCGGGTACACGTGGCACTGTTTGCTTTTCTTGTAACTGTTTGTTTCGAGGTTCTAGAACATTGAATAAGACAGTTTCAAGGGTTTCGGGAAACACTTTTTGTCCTCTGTTGTAAGAGTTCCTTTTCACTTAAGGTACACTCGACAAAACCGAGGCCTGTCCAGTTTCAAAACAAATTTGCTTGCAGCCGTTGAAGTTCATTGATGGATTAAGCGGACAGATGTCTAGCTACTGCAAGCAAAATGGACATTTAAGGTGTCAAGGCGACCTTTTTGTCGATGGTACGTTCGTAGGTGAAGACAGCGTGTCGCTAGCTACGAAGGTATTTCTTAAAAAAAAGAATACAACGACCAGACGACCAGATGGCCTAGTGGTTAGAGAACCTGACTATGAAGCTTGAGGTCCCGGGTTCGATTCCCGTGTCGGGGCAAATATTTCTATGAAAAATACGAATGTTTAATATGTATTTATGTATGTATCTATATGTTTATCCGTTGCCTATACTTGAAAGGTTTAGGTAATTAACTAAATGTAAACAAAACAATGTCAACTGATGTCTTAAATACTGTATTTCTCCCATTAAACTATCTAAACATATACACTTCTGTATTAAAGTACGTTAGTCTAGTTTGCATTAAAATGATAGATAAATAAAATGTTTTGAATTCTTTAATGTGCCAAATTTGGATACTGAGGTTTGTTTACATTTAGTTAACTACCTAAACTTTTCAAGTATAGTACTACACATCGGTAACTCGTGGCATTTAGGTAGCACTTGACAGTTATTAACAGACTAGTGATGGGACAATGTTCTTTCTGTACGAGTCGACAAAAAGAAACCAGTAAGAATTTTAATCATTTAATATATGACATTCGTGATAAATAATTAATATTTGTTCTAAATTTTTACAAGTCAACCTACTCCTCAGAGGCCGCGCTGCAATAGCAAAAGCGAAGCGATTATTTTCGCTGAGTGATTTATTAAGTGACATAAGTTTTATCGATCAAAATTTTGGTATTCTGGCCACGTCAGTCAAGGAATTGGAAGGTAGAAGCCTTAAACTAAAAGAGTCTTTGGAGATCGTATTTTGTTTGAAAAGTCACTTTCATTACTGAGACTGCACCACAAAGGTAAACTTGTTTATCAAAAGCTGAAAATAGTATTATCAAAACATCCAGTATATCTTACAACAAAAAATATCAATAACTTATTACAAAATAAAGAAGTTGAAATCAAAGAGAATATCAATAAAAATACGCTGCAACATTACAATAAAATGCTTTTTTTACCCATTACGTCAGTAGAGGTTGAAAGATCATTTTCTTACACAAAGTGAATTTTTTCAGGTATAGAAGACGTAGGCTGACTTGTAAAAATTTAGAACAAATATTAATTATTTATCACGAATGTCATATATTAAATGATTAAAATTCTTATTGGTTTCTTTTTGTCGACTCGTACAGGAAGAACATTGTCCCATCACTAGTCAGTTAGAAACTGTCAAGTGCTACCTAAATGCCACGAGTTACCGATGTGTGTGTATAGTACCCATAACACAAGCTTTGCTTAGCTTACTTTGGGACTAGGTCAATTGGTGTGAATTGTCCCGTGATATTTAATTTAATTTAAAGAGCTTTTCATGTTTTCTTCACTTGCTTCTGATCCACGTTAGAACCTCTGAGCTGAGGTGCTCCTACATCATTAGTGTTTTTTTTTTGCATAAAATTGTCTAAACTGGCAAGAAAAATCGTGCAAATTGCATTGCCTACATTGCGAGGCCTTAAAGCAAAATGAGATTGAAGTGATCAATCGAGCGGCAATGTACAGTCAAGGAAACTGAACTGCGTACCAGGATGGAACCTTTTTGTTACAAAAGTCAAGTTGACATTCCCTACATCTGCCAAAGAATAAATTGAGAATCATCGAGAAATTGATTGTGAAGAGGTTCCACCCTGGTATGCTATTCGGTTTTCTCACCTGTACACATCTAGATCTGTATTCCAATATGTAGATTTTATCTTAATAACGAAGTCACAAATTATCGAGCATATCGAGTGTGATACGAATTTGTACCAGTACGCTTAGTATAAGTTTTCCTTCACTTCAATACTTCTCGATCGCGTTTACGTAAAAAATTCAATTACTAGGGAAACATGGACAGCGCCTCCGCGCGCGCGCGTCTATGTTTCCGTAGAATTGAAATTTTTACGTAAACGCGATCGAGAAGTATTGAAGTGAAGGAAAACTTATACTAAGCATACTGCTTTCAATGTTAGTCAAGGTATCTAATTCGCCCTACTAATAATATAATCGGGAAAGTTTATGAGTTTGTTTGTGTTTTTTACTTTTTTACGATAAAACAGCTGGACGAATTTGAATAAAATTTGGTATTTATATCACTAGAATAACACATACGCTAACTTTTATCCCGATATTCCTACGGGTCCATGTAAAATCCCAAAATCTTATCCGCTACGTCTCGGATACATTTTGCATGGTTGTTCTTCGTATAACGGAAATTTAGGCCACTATGTAAGTTTTGGGTATTCCCATGGGATTTTAGTATTAAATCCCGGATTTTCACTTTCAGACCCCATGGTTTACTCGAGCAAAGCCACGGGTAAAGGCTACTTACATATAGGTAGGTAAATCTTTGGAATATACTGGAACGTTGAAGATCTTAATCATTATGCCCGATTATCGTATCGGATTTTCGCATCGATTCAGTCAGACAATCAATTCAATGATTATTTATACTTAAGTTTTTCTTTACTTTACTTAACATATAATTATATTTTGTATACTTTACTTATTTTTTCATACAATATAGGCTTGCGTTTGACCACAATCAAATGCCTGATGGAAAGCGAAGATGAGGCGACGGAGCAAACTTGCCTAGTAAATGCTCATTCACCTTAGACTTGAAAATGGCCAGATTGTGGTGTTTAGGGAACACAGACGCAGGTAGCGAATTTCACTCCTTAGGTAGCTGTACCGTTGATGAAGGAACAGCGAAAATGCTTTGTGTAATTGAAAATAAAACCACTACTATAAAAAAATTTAGGTATAGGACCCACGTTGCAATAGCGGTGTCTCTTAGCACAGATATCACGTGCGGTCGGCCAAGAAAGTGCATGGTCTACCGGTTTTGACAAAAGTTTTTGTGATATCTAAATATCGCTAAGATTGACATTTTTAACTGAGTGAAGTCTTTAGCCACTGTCATCATATTATTGCAAGGGAAAATCGACTTCGTTGTATCATGACGTGCAAATGAACTTCAACCGTAGACCATATTTTTGGGCGACTGTACACTTAGAAAGAGGCACCAACGTATATTACAACGTATCCATAAGCAAACGAATAAAAAAGTATTTATTTATTTAAGTATAAGTACAATATACTTTTATATCATGCTCGGAAAGTACGGCCGGCTTTTTTTCAGAAGACGAAAGCTTTAATAATGATAATGGTTAATAGGTATATGAAAAGTCTAGGTATTTAATAAACGGAATAATCGTCTCGCTAGCACATGTTACCCGACTCCTGACGGGTAGCAGATGACATCATATCGTAGCCCTAAGTTGGAGTGCCAGACAATATGCCAAGGCCTTAGCAATTAGTTCAAGGATGTTCCTGAATGGGTTTTGGATTTATAAACATGAATCTGAATTATCGTATCTTCGTAGGTGGGTAGGTATTGTTACATTTTGTTGATAACATGACTAGCAGGATTGTATCTTTTCGACTTACAGTCAATGAAACTGAATCGCGTACCAGGGTGGAACCTTTTCACAACCAATTTCTCGATGATCTCTTTGGCAGATGTAGGGAATGTCAACATGACATTTGCAACAAAACGGTTCCACCCTGGTACGCAATTCAGTAACCTCAACTGTTCATCGCATATCAGTTTCAGCTAAAAGTCACATGCACTTATAACTAGGTACTCACGGGACTTATTACGCAAAAATTAAATTTACTTAATAAATAAATAAATAAATATTAGGGGACAATCTTACACAAATCGACCTAGTCCCAAACTAAGCAAAGCTTGTACTATGGGTACTAATAGACGACGATAAACATACTTATACAGGGTTATTTGTAATTCACTAGCATCCTTTTAACCCTAAACTCCTACCACTTAAACAAATGTTTTTTGTTTTACGGCTTTTGTCATAACTTAATATTTTTGGTGTAATAACGTTTTGAAAATTTGAGATTTCCTCTTATTTTTACAATACTCTGTGTATTTGTATGGGAAAAAAAGTGCTTCATTTTAAAAAGTCTTAAAACAAAAAACATTTGTTTGAGTGATAGGAATTCAGGGTTAAGAGGATGTCAGTGAATTAAAAATAACCCTTTATAGATAAATAAATACTTAAATACATAGAAAACATCCATAACTCAGGAATAAATATTCGTGCTCATCACACAAATAAATGCCCTTACCGGGATTCGAACCCAGGACCTCTTGCTTCGTAGGCAGTAGTTTGGTTAGTTTAATAGTTCAATAGTTTGGTTAGTTTGGTTTGACCTAAACAGATGGCACATTTTGATCGGTCAGTATGGGTAGTTAAGTCTGAAACTATAAGACACAAAAATGTCTTCTTAATACTTATGAGTCAAAAATCGCCATAGTTTAAAACATCACAAGTACTAAGTACCTATTTTTTTCTGTGTACTATTTTCGAAATATCTAAGTAGGTACAGTCAAGGAGACTGAATCACGTAATTAGGGTGAACCCTTTTCATTGTAAATGTCATGTTGTCCATACATCTGCCAAATAAATTATACTTAGTGAAATTAATTACTGTACTTACTACCTACCTACTATGTAAGATCAATGTGCCACTATAATACAGTAATAAATAAAGATTTCTCAAACATGCTTTGAAATGTATGCGTTAATGTCACGAAATGAAGCCATGAAGTTTGTTGTTTATGGCTCCCTACATTACTTCTTGGCCTAGGCCATAAAAGTAAGTATGAAAAACCATTATTGTCCGCTGCTGTAACTTTTTAAATTTGCTTACTAACATTAAACTGACAAAGGAAAAATTACATACAGCCAACTTACGACATTAAAAAAAATCTATCTTCTTTTATTTCTATAAAACCGCCTAAACTACTGGTGATGGATGGATGGATGTATGGATGGATGTATGGATGGATGAATGTATGGATGGATGTATAGATGTATGGATGGATGTATGGATGGATGGATGGATGGATGTATGGATGGATGGATGTATGGATGGATGGATATGTATGGATGGATGTATGGATGGATGTATGGATGGATGGATGGATGCATGGATGGATGTATGGATGGATGGATGTATGGATGGATGTTTGGATGGATGTATGGATGTATGGATAGATGGATGGATGGATGGATGGATGTATGGATGGATGTATGGATGGATGTATGGATGGATGGATGTATGGATGGATGGATATGTATGGATGGATGTATGGATGGATGTATGGATGGATGGATGTATGGATGGATGGATGTATGGATGGATGTATGGGTGGATGTATGGATGGATGTATGGATGGATGTATGGATGGATGGATGGATGGATGGATGGACGGATGGATGGATGGTTGGATGGATGGATGATGATGATGATGATGATGCATGTTTGAGAAAAGCTCTATACAATCCTCGGCCGGAAGAGGGATTGCTGGACTCGTTTTATCCGGCCTCGTCTACGACTCGGCCGTATACCCCAAATCTCGTCCATCAATCCCTTACTTCACGGCCTCTGCAGTAATGTACTATTTTTCAAGACAGTAGCAAAGAACTGATAATACTTTTTTAAGAGCAACAATAATGTTATCATGTGTACCTACTTATTTTTTTTCAGAATTATTGATGTCGCTACTTTTTCACCCCTCCTGCTCTTATGCGCGCACCGCACATGTTTTTGTTTTTTCACTTCTCATGCTCTTAAAATGTTACTTTAGTCTCTGCATACGCGGACTAAAGCTCTTTTTTGATCTCTAGGGATTAAAGTAATTTTTTTTTAATTTACTTTGGAAACCCCTAAACTACCTATCACGGTGTTTGTGGATGGAGGATTATTGCCATTTTCAGTGACTGGGCATAGACAATTTTAAAGCTTTCCACAGACCGCAGCGCGCTGCGGACGCTCCGAAGCGCTCCGTAGCGCCCTGCGCTTCGGTCTGTGGAAGCCTTTAGTGCGTGGAAATACCTAACCTCAAAATGACAACTGTATAAAAATATTTTAAAAAGTAATAATTTCGTGATACACCATGAATAATTACGAATATTAATCTATTTAATTATATTAAAGATGAATTCATTTTATTATGCATACCTACTTAGTCCAATTAGCTAAGTATGAAATAATTTTCAAGTTTGAATCTGTTGGCTAAATATGCAAACATTTAAAGCGTCACTCAACAAAAAAAAAAACCGCGGAACAAATTTAAATTGCTATTTGAATTCTGAACAGACGTCCATTGCTCGTATTGAGCGTACGTTTTATAAAAGTAATATTGTAGATTAGTATACCTAAAACATCGTTTTTTTCCTCGCATTCAAAGTGAAAAGTAGAGTGTTTAACGCGAGACTAAACTGCCATAATGACACGCGAATTATAGCCACCCTCGCTCTGCTCGGGTGGCTAAATATCTTGTGTCATTATGGCTTCTTTTAGTCCCTTGTTGAACAATCTACTATTTCATAGGTTTCAGTTATTTACGGTAGGTAGTACCTACTCACCAATAATTTGTAATCTATTTCGAACTATAATTTCAGCAAAAACTAAAAAACTATTTTTCACTTCTCATGCTCTTAAAATGTTACTTTAGTCTCTGCATATCGGGACTAAAGCTCTTTTTTGATCTCAAGGGATTAAAGTAAAATTTTTTTAATTGACTATGGAAACCCCTAAACTGCCAATCACGGTGTTTGTGAATGGAGGATTATCGCCATTTTCAGTAACTGGGTATAGACAATTTTAAAGCTTTCCACAGACCGAAGCGCGCTGCGGACGCACTGTAGCGCCCTGCGCTTCGATCTGTGGAAGCCTTTAGGGCGTGGAAATAACCTCAAAATGACAACTGTATAAAAAATATTTAAAAAATAATAATTTCGTGAAACACATTGAATAATTACGAATATTAATCTATTTAATTATAAAATATTAAAGATGAATTCATTTTATTTTGCACGTAAAGAAAGATTTCCTTTAGCTTAGGTGTTTTTAATTTGTTTTTTTTTTAAAAACGCTGTCGGCAAAGCAGTTCCCTGCTCTGTCGATAAAATAGCAATCCGCACTGTCGGCAAAGCAGTGCTGGAGTGTACGGTAGATAGAGCAGAAAGTTACGTTTGAATGTTAATATGGTGTGACTTCAAAATAATGCGATGTCAGTTGCATTTTATAGTAAATAGAAAGTATAATTAGATATAATTTAACAAAGAATTGGCATATAGAAAATAAACTTAAAAAGTCGTTTCTTTATTCACGGGTAAGTGTTTCAGTCAACAATATATTTTGTGTGTGAACTTAGATCAATTAGGTTAATTTATTTGCCGATTCTAATGAATGAACAATTATCATTCTTACATGCATAGTCCAATTAGTTTTAACATAGTCTTTAAGTTAGAATCTGTTGGCTAATTATGCAAGCGTTTAAAGCGTCACTTTACAAAAAAATATAAAAGAAAAGAAAAGACAGCGGTATTTTTTTTGCTATTTGAATTTTGAACAGATGTCCATTGCTCGTATTGAGCATACGTTGTAAAAAAGTAATTTTGTACGTCGTTTTTTTCCTCGCATTCAAAGTGAAAAGTAGAGTGTTTAACGCGGGACTAAACTACCGTAATGACAACTCGAATTATAGCCTCCCTCGCTATCGCTCGGGTGGCTAAATATCTCGTGTCATTATGGCTTGTTTTAGTCCCTTGTTGAACAATCTACTATAAAACTATTTTTGATTAAAGAAGTGCAAAAGCGTCTGGTCGACTTCACTGGAGACCAAAGGGCTGCAGCGCAGCTATCTCTCTCAACGAATCTCCATCGCCATACAACGAGGAAATGCTGCCAGCATTTTGGGTACGATGCCACGGGCCGGGCCTTTTTAGACTTAATCCAGTAGGTTCTAAGTTACAAAGATATTTAGTTTATAGTTAAGATTTATTTATTGTTATTTTTTCTTCATATTTTGTATTCTTTTAGTTTTTATTTTTTGTGTAATTATTTTTGTTACAGACTTTGTGAGCTGGGAAAATAAATACATACTTATGGGTTTTTAGCCATACAGCCGCCTCGTGCTTTTAGCTTACGCGACATTTGTGTTGCTCTTATTTTAGTTCTGTGTTAAGTACGTAGTATAGGTAAGACTAATGGACAGCCCAAGCGGGCAAACTGTCTCAAATAAACTGAAACAATTACTTTGCTCACCCTCGACCTTAGCTTTCCTGGGTCTTAAGGTCGCGGGTGAGCAAGGTAATTGTTTCAGTTGATTGATATGGACCTCCGCAAAGTAACGCGTGATTCAATAACATATTTAAAACTGTATTAACCAGGTTACTTTGGCTCTGATGCGTAACTTTGGTCATTGGGCTTAACTCGGTCCAAGATAGGTATATTAATTAATTGAGTTAAAAATTATATAAAGCGGCCAAGTGCGAGTCGGACTCACCCATGAAGGGTTTCGTAGCAGCAAAATGAAAGGTAAATTGCGGTTTACGATTTATGAAGTTTTTAAAAAATACTACTTACTAGATCTCGTTCAAACCAATTTCCGGTGGAAGTTTACATGGTAATGTACATCATATATTTTTTTTAGTTTTATCATTCTCTTATTTTAGAAGTTACAGGGGGGGGGGGACACACATCTTACCACTTTGGAAGTGTCTCTCGCGAAAACTATTCAGTTTAGAAAAAAATGATATTAGAAACCTCAATATCATTTTTGAAGACCTATCCATAGAAATCACACACTTTGGGTTTGATGAAAAAAAAATTTTCGAGTTTCAGTTCTATTCTAAGTATGGGGAACCCAAAAAATGTACTGATTTTTTTCTATTTTTGTGTAAAAATCTTAATGTGGTTCACAGAGTACATCTCCTTACCAAGTTGCAACAGCATAGTTCTTATAGTTTCGGAAAAAAGTGGCTGTGACATACGGACGGACAGACAGACAGCCAGACATGACGAATCCATAAGGGTTCCGTTTTTTGCCTTTTGGCTACGGAACCCTAAAAATGGTCATTATGGTTGGTTTTAGCTGATTGCTTGGTCACCGCCATGAGTGTTATATTAGACCCTTCTATGTACACATTATGTGGCTTTAATGTAGGCCAAAGTTACCCGTCATTTGGTAAAAGTATCCTGATCTTATGCTACTTCAAAGTGCGTGCAAAAACGCCTTAATTAACTTTGATTATGAATTGCGACTAATTACGATAAATTACGACACGACGCTAGGGAAAACTGAAGCAGAACCAAATACACAGCTTCAAGCAGTAAGTTTTAAGTCCCAAAGGGTACCGAGAAGCTTAGAATCTCTTCGTTGAATCTCATGTGAACGCGTTATTGCAGTGCATCCAACTGTAGGCGTTTACTTGTAAAGCTGCCGGAGCGTAGGACTGTCTGCGTGGGACTTATTGCATACTTTATGAATAGAATAGTAAAGCGTAGAATACCACCTTAATGTACTAGCGAATCATTTGATTTCTGATCCACAGTAGAACGTTGTCACAGTTAGTTTAATAACGAATTCCGTTGTTTAACAATGCGTTGTCATTGTACTTTTCTGTGCAAAGGTTCTATCCGTACTAGGTTATGATTCAGTTGGTACGATGTAGTAGCTATTAATTGTATTGTATATACTTACCAATGTCTGGAGTGATATTCATCAATGAATGCGTACGAGCTAACGCCCTTGCATATATTTCTTAATGACCTGCTACGAGTGTATTTTTTTGCTAACGGGGCGCTGAGGCATCGAATACTCGCTTAATGATTTGTTTATGGTATTTTGGTATTTTTAACCGACTTCAAATAAAGGAGGAGGTTATATGTTCGACTGTATGTATCTTTTTTTTACTTTTTTTTTTATTTATGTTCATCGATATCTCCACCAATCGTTGACAGATTTTCAAAATTATTTTTTTGTTTGAAAGAGTGTACTCCTGAGGTGCTCCCATTGGCACCAAGTCAAGACCTGATCATGGGATCCTAGAGAAATCGAGGGCAACCTTCAAATTTTATAGGCAAACCTATGGTGATTTTAGCATTTTTAGCATCAAATGAAGTACATATTTGCATTTAGAAAGTATCATTTGGTAAACTGGACCTGATGAAGAAGACCGCTCATGGCCAACGGTAATAGGCGGTTCTATTTTTTATTTAAAACTAGCTTTTGCCCGCGACTCTGTCCGCGTGGAATTAGTTATTTGGGCAGCTTATTTTTTTATCCAATTTGCTTTTTCATAAATTATGGCTCTCCTTAGTTCCTCGATATAAAAAAATACCCCCGCACCCCCCTCCCAACCCCCCCCCCCCCCACCGAACACCCCCTCCCCTCCCCCGCACACCCGTGTTCACATTCACCACCGTACTCCCAGCGTGATGATAAATCCTCGATAAATGGGCTATCTAACACTAAAAGTATCGTATCATTCGTATTTGTCAACCGATTCAAATGAAACAAACACTAAATGTTAATCCAAGAAAATACCAACAAATCAGTGAAAACCGCATCCTTCTAGGTTAAGCCGTTTTTGAGATTAGCGCGCACAAACGCACAGACAAACAGACAAACAGATAAACAGACAAACAGACAATAATTCTAAAAATCATTGTTTTGGGTTCTATTGCGCTAATAAATAGCCCTAGAGACAGTTTTTCTCAAATATCTTCAATGTACAGACACCGACTTGTTACAGATTTATTATATGTATAGATAGATATTGATTTTTAATCCTAAGGACAAAAGAACTCGAACGACTCAGAAAAAAAGGATAGAGGCTTGTGCTCAAGGGCATCTTCACAGTAAACTAGCGACCCGCCAGGCTTCGGACGGGTGCTTAGGTTATAATAAATCTTTCGTGAAAAAATATCTAACTGATATTGAAAACAGGTTCAAAATCCGTTGTCTGGTTCAGGTTATAAAGTCAGACGGGGAGAGCGATTTTGTTTATACGTATTGTTTTATTGATCGAGCGAAGCATGCCCGTTACAATGTGTATGATTTCGTATGGTTGTCTGTTCAGATATCCGGCGGTCTGTTCTCATCTACAGGTATTTCTTAATCGATTCTCAAAAAGTTTTGTGCGCAGATTCGTTAATTTTATGATATTCTGCCGCTTTGTCGGTTCAGTTTTCGGAAATCTTTCAAAATGGCGGAGCCATACTATGGCTGTTTTTATTGTGCAAAAGAAATTTGAGTTTTAAAAATCACAATCACGCTTGATGGTAATGGATGACATAGCGCAAGCCCGAGTATGTTTGCCTACTAGTAAACATCTATTTTGGGAGTAGTACTTACAGGAAATTGCGTGTTGACCCCTTGACATGGAAATGGGAGCCCTAACCAATAAAAGGTTTCTTGGGTACGAACACGTGACAAGATCAAAAAGATTGGGAGCGTGCCGACCATTATGTACGGGAATTTATTATGGACCCACTGTATTATTGTAGATTTTATTGAAGTGGATTGGAAAGTGCCCTTCAAAAAAATACCTACGCGCCTAGTCGGTATTACGTAGCAATGTGATAAACATGAAAATTTACAAATAAATTCAGCTTGTTCACGGATGCAATTACCTGGACACCTACCAAAAATACTAACGATTTTAACATGCTTTTCTTAGTTCATTTCGGAAGATGTTTTCTGCGGCAACTCAAAATACCAGGCTAGTATGAAAGCAAAGCGTAAATTTGTACTAAGGTTCATTAGCTGTAAATGTTGCACGTGTTACTCTAACTGTTTTCTTAAGGCGCCATTCTATTTATAGGAAGGAATCTAGACTCCACAACTGTCAACATGCAGTCCGCCAAGCTGTCCGGTTTAATTGTGTGTTTCTATTTAATGCGGAATGTTGTTGTAGCGATCAATCTATGCTCAGTTGTTATCTATTGAGTGAGTCTCAGTTGCTCAGTGTCCATATCAAACCCAAAACTAAAAGGGCTCGTAACTGTCTGATTAAGCTAATCTAATATAGATACACCTACTGGGAATGCTGTAGGAGAGAGCAATTTAGTGAGAATATAGCGAAATTTCAGTCCAGTGGAACCCGAGTTTATTAAAGTGACGAGTTGTATGAAGTAGAATATAATTGATGAAATAGTAGGTCTTATTCAAAAAACTTCTTTACCATCTTTAGGTTCAATGTTAGTTGTACGGCTGAAGACATTAATGATTATTATCGCGTATGATATGAGTCAATGTGACAATTAGCCTGTTTTTTTCTGACGGAGGTACTGTCGCTAAAAAATATAAACCAATGAAGTACTTGGTTGATTACACTTAAATAAAATGCAACATACAACCTTCTTTATAGTGAAATAATACGGATTACTCATTAGCGGATTAGGTTAGGTTGTCCTCCAAGAGGAATTGTTACGGATTAGCCCGAAACATTATGTCGAGTTAAACTCGTTTTGTGACTTATTATTTCACTATGAGTCTCACGGTAGTTTCATGTTTGAAATATAACCTTCTCGTTTTTGAATGGGCATAGGTACTCAATAGGGAGGTTGACACCACCAATCAACTGACGTACTTTTTATGAGCTGTCAAAACACATTCTCCCATAAAGTTTGAATGGCAATAGCAACTTATGACGTCACTTGTTCGTCAACTCAATCAACTAACTATTTATTTCTTTTAAAGCAACAAAAAAATCTAATTTTGCAGTTAATCGAAAATTAATTTGGTTTTCAGGGCTAAAATAAAGCGTATTTTTTTTAATGGCGTCAACATCCCTATTTAGTGGATGAGGTTTGACCAATGTGTGTGGGGGGGGGGGGGGGGGGGTTCTGAATAACGTAAACGTTTTCATGTTCTAGTTTTAAACCTACCCCTACAACTCTACCATTCACTCTACCACTGACTTCTTGAGATTTTCCCCAGCCGCCCGCGCAACAGTTACGAGAGATTTTTGGTACTGGTTTTCCTTCATGAATGGAGGCGTCATACAACCAATTGGACACTATTACTTATTTTTTAGGCCCTTTGTACATACACAAGGTTACGCAAACATTCGATGTCCTTCAAATTGGCCTGAGTATGAACCAATGCATCGTATTGCGATAGTAGAGACTAAATTTACCGGCTATCGTAGATTTTAATCCCCGTTTTTATCGTGGATTTTTATTTGCGTAGCCATGTGTATGATAGCTTGTAACTTACCGTTACTACACTTTGGCCAAACTGGCTCAATGAGGTACATCAGGTTCCTCGACCAAAAGTCAAAATTAACTAAAATTTTATTTACGTAATAATGATCAAAAAATTATTTGGGTTAGTTGTTACATGATCACTGAACTGCTTAGCTATCTGTCTCCAGTCCGATCCATTATCAATGGGTGCTTTCCACCGTGGTGGCCCGGTCAAGTCAATTCATTTGGAATAGGTAGCACAAAATATAACACTTTAAATGTATAAGGTCTTTTACGATTTGTGCATATCAAATATACAAAAGGTTATCACAATTCGGCCATTTTTACGTGGCATATCATTTAGTGTTCAACAAAAACTATATCACTGTTCATAACTGATCTTGGTTTGACCCAGTGACGACGCAATGAGTTACAAATTATTTTTCGTGTTAAGTGTCTTCTTTTGTTTCCTTTATTATGCAGTAATTTGTGACATAAGTTTGAGTGCTACATCGGAAGAAAGTGTCCAAAATTATGTTGATTCTCGAAGTGCGACCATCCCAGTGCAAAAGAAATATGAACACAGTGAACAAATCGACAGTGTTTATCATGAACGATTTAAAAGATCAAAATCAAATTCAACGAGAATAAAGGATTCGAAATCAAAATTTCAAAATGTGGTTCATAAAATCTCGCCAAGTACCAGAAAACGAACGACGCCGGCGCCCTATCGCCATACCACCGCGCGGCAGTCCAGAACCACGATGCGTCACACCTATCCACCCACCACCCAGAGTTATTCCCAAACTACTAGGCACACCTATCCTCAGAGCACCACGCAAAGACATCAGTATCCACCTACTAGACCTACATATCACCCACCCACTAGGCCTACATATCCTCCAAGTACCAGACCCACACATATGTACTCACCCACTACTCCCACATATCTTGTGAGCTCCACACAAAGACCTCTTTACTACCCACCCACCAGGCCTAAATATCCTCCAAGTACCACACCCACACATATGTACCCACCCACTACTCCCACATATCTTGTAAGCTCCACACAGATACCTCTTTACTACCCACCCACCAGCCCTACATATCCTTTAAGCACCAAACCAAATCGTCCTGCTTACCCACCCTCTCCGCCTCCATATTTTGGAAATTCTACTCAAAAGCCTCTGTATTATCCGCCCACTAGGCCTGCATATCCTGCAAGCACCAGTCCGAGTCCTCCGTACTATCCACCGACTTATCCACCAACCACTGTACGATATCCATCCTACCCGCCAACTTATCCACCTACCACATTACGTCCTCCGTACTACCCACCCACTTATCCACCAACCACTCTACGACCTCCATACTACCCGCCAACTTATCCACCGACCACACTACGACCTCCATACTACCCGACAACTTATCCACCAACAATTCCACGACCTCCGTACTATCCACCCACTTATTCGCCAACCACATTACGTCCGCCGTACTTCCCACCCACTCATCCACCTACCACTCTACGACCTCCATACTACCCGCCAACTTATCCACCGACCACACTACGACCTCCATACTACCCGCCAACATATCCACCAACCACTCCACGGCCTTCGTACTATCCACCAATATATCAGCCAACTACAGTAAGACATCCGTATTACCCACCAACCACTCTACGACCTCCGTGCTTCCCTACACATCGGACTACTACATATTACCCTAACTATCGTACGTCGACGTATCGCCCGATAAATGCTAAGCCGCCTCGTCCAACTGTAGCATCTGAAAAATTCAAGACCAAAACTTTGGAGCTAAGGCGATTAATTGAAGCTGGATTGGAATCTGCAGTACTGTTACTGCGGACAGTTCCTGGAAAGGCATGGTTGTTTCAATCGTCGGTTGCATCTTCGTAGGTACAAAATTATTAAAAAATGTATGATCGGTGTTTCATTTATTATTTTGTGATGTGTGTAATAAACCTTTGAACCCTTTAAGTATGTGCCATAGTGGATGGAGATTAACTGTAATTACTGGGTACCTACTATAGTAGCTATACTCAACCTGCGCAGGCTGCAGTAGCTGCAGGCTGCAGCCCGCCAAGTTACTATGAGTGGTATAGAAATTATATTGATGTTCAACCATTTAAATTTTGAATGGTGTTGAAATTCAGTGTTGTGACCTGCTGCACAATTGCTACAGAATATTTGAGGCCCATAAAAAAAAGATTGAGTATAGATGCTATACTAGTATAGAAGCACAGACCTTAATCTAAGTTGACGATGTAGGTTGCTGTATAGAACCTACCTATACATATACCCAGTGAGGGAATAAATAAACAAATATTATTTCTGTTTATTTTATTTGTAATTTATTAAATTCTTCAATAATTCAAGTCTTTAACCAGTGTGTGTTGCCAGTGATGACTTATTCAAATTAAAATAATTTATTTCAAGTAACATGACTCATTGTATTAGTGGACAAACTTACTTCGGGAGTTAATGAAATAATAAAAATAATAAGAACTACTTACTTACGTATACGTACGTACTTATGGCACTGAGACGTGGCCGCTAATGATGAGCCACATAAGAAAGCTCTAGGTCACTTAGAGGGCGATGGAGAGGGCTATGTTCGGAGTTTCTCTGCGGATCGTATTAGAAATGATGAAATCCGCGCAAGAACTAAAGTCACCGACATAGCTCTAAGAATCACCAGACTCAAGTGGCATTGGGCAGGGCACATCACTCGTAGAACTGATGGCCGATGGAGCCAAAAGGTTCACGAATGACGTCCACGGACCGGAAGACGCAGTTTAGGTAGGCCTCAAACAAGATGGAGCGACAACCTGGATAAGGTTGCGGGAACGCGTTGAATGCGGATGGCGCAGGGCCGATCTGTTTGTTCAACAGTGGACGTCTTTCGGCTGAAATGATGATGACGATGATGATTGACCTTCTAAACTGGTTGTCTTAGATTAAAAAAAAACACGCAATAGTGAGTCCAAAAAACATTTCAAATACATCAACCGGTAAAGACGATTTTTATTTCATCCCTCATTTTTCTTTTTCTCCCTCTTTGAACAATCTGTCTACTATTTTACTTACCAGCAGAAAAGGGGTGCAGTTTTCATGATCATGGTAAACGCTAGCATATGGCATCCCAAAGATATTGTTAATAAAGTTTTTTTCCTAAAAATGTCGTTTTGAATATTTTGCTGAGTGTAATTTTAATTACAGACTTACAATGCAATGTCATCCTAACTCCACTTGCGCATATTAACAATTGCAAGCTTATAATTTGTAGACGCAATTCAAGTTTGAAAGTATTCAACGGTTACTCAAAGTTGCTATTAAATTTATGTTATGACATACTTAGTTCATGTCACCTGACTATTAGTCAACAGTATGTAACTGAACGAAGGGTAAAGTGTATGTACATACCGTTGATAGAAAAGTGGAGTATGATGGAGTGGCATAATTTTTATTAACTTTTTGTAATTTTTTCGTTTGGTCAATTTAAAATTAGAATCCCAGGTGCAGACACACTACGGACTGGAAAGTTAAGCCGACTAGTATATACTACATACTCATAGTACTGACGTCCGTAATACTATCATTAATAAACCCAATTAGCATTACAAGGCCAAATTACGAACAGCGGCAAGTGGTTCAAAAATCCCGTGTAACTGCATGTGTGACTGGGAGTCACATAGCCATAATATATAATCTTATTCTATCTTCTAATATTTAAAAATCTCGTGACTCGGTGTTTGTTATCAAACTCCTCCGAGACGGCTTGACCGATTTTTATGAAACTTTTTTATCTGTTTTCGGTAGGTCTGAGAATAGGTCGTAGGCTATTTTTTATACCCATACTAGCTGACCCTGCAAACGTTGTTTTGCCTTATATCACCTAGGGGTATAAAAAATAGCCTACGACCTATTCTCAGACCTACCGAATACAGAGAAAAAAGTTTCATAAAGATCGGTCAAGCCATTTCGGAGGAGTTCGGTAACAAACACCGTGACCGTGACACGAGATTTTTATATATTAGATTATTATTCTTCTTAGACGGAGTCGCGGGCAACAGCTAGTCTAATCTAATATATAAAAATCTCGTGTCACGGTGTTTGTTATCGAACTCCTCCGAATTCTTATATAACTTTCTTATCTGTATTCTGTAGGTCTGAGAATAGGTCGTAGACTACTTTTTATACCCCCATTATTCTTCGCAGACGGAGTCGCGGGCAACAGCTATAATAGATATAAAGCTATAAGACTATAGGAATGCTTGAAGCATGCCGGTCTAATTGCGAGTGCAGGAACAATCACAGGCGTCTCTTGCGCCGGCGCATCCGTGCTAGAAATCTAATGAAGCGCTCTGTGGCTTGCGCAATGTTGACTGATGTGTGCGCTTGATCTAGTGCTGCTAATTTATCATAATCATCCCAGCCTATATATATATATATATACGTCCCGCTGAAGAGCACAGTGCTCCTCTCAGAATGAGAAGTCTTGGGGCGTAGTGGCCACGCGAGCCCTATGCGGATTGAGACTTCACACTCACTATCGGCTTTCGTCATAGGCGTGTGCAAGTTTCCTCACGATTTTTACCTTCGCCGTAAAGTTCATGATAAATTTCAAATGCAAAGGGGAGGGGGGGAGGGGCTTGGGGGAAATTGGGGGGAGGTGTTTGGGGTTTAAAAGTTACGGGTGGGAACAAATGTTTATAACTATAGACACTATGCACCCCACGCTTTTTTCCATAAATATAAATTTATTTCTTATTTACACTGTTCTTAATCCAAATTTATTAAATTCTATTTTCTATTTTTTAGTTGGATTTTCTATAAAAGTTTAGGTTAGGTTTAAAGATCATTTTCTCAAACATGCTCTGAAATGTATGCGTTAATGTCACGAAATGAAGCCATGAAGTTTGTTGTTTATGGCTCCCTACATTACTTCTTGGCCTAGGCCATAAAAGTAAGTATGAAAAACCATTATTGTCCGCTGCTGTAACTTTTTAAATTTGCTTACTAACACTAAACTGACAAAAGAAAAATTACATACAGCCAACTTACGACATTAAAAAAAATCTTTCTTCTTTTATTTCTATAAAACCGCCTAAACTACTGGTGATGGATGGATGGATGTATGGATGTATGGATGGATGTATGGATATATAGATATATGGATGTATGGATGTATGGATGTACGGATGGATGTATGGATGTATGGATGGATGTATGGATGGATGGATGGATGAATGTATGGATGGATGGATGTATGGATGGATGTATGGATGGATGTTTGGATGGATGGATGGATGTATGGATGGATGGATGTATGGATGGATGGATGTATGGATGTATGGATGGATGGATGTATGGATAGATGGATGGATGGATGGATGTATGGATGGATGTATGGATGGATGTATGGATGGATGTATGGGTGGATGTATGGATGGATGTATGGATGGATGTATGGATGGATGTATGGATGGATGTATGGATGGATGGATGTATGGATGGATGTATGGTTGGATGTATGGGTGGATGTATGGATGGATGTATGGATGGATGTATGGATGGATGGATGTATGGATGGACGGATGGATGGATGGTTGGATGGATGGATGATGATGATGATGCATGTTTGAGAAAAGCTCTATACAATCCTCGGCCGGAAGAGGGATTGCTGGACTCGTTTTATCCGGCCTCGTCTACGACTCGGCCGTATACCCCAAATCTCGTCCATCAATCCCTTACTTCACGGCCTCTGCAGTAATGTACTATTTATTCTCATTAAGAATTTCACATTCACTTACATGAGAACTTAATTCTAAAATCTATTTTTATTACATGCAATGAGTATAATAAATAACAAAAAGGTAGATTTCACGGCACTCGTTATTTTTACAACATTTCGCCGATACAACAATATCGTTGAAAAGTGGGTAGGATTTCTGCGCCGAGCAAAACAAGAAACGGAGACATGAATTAGTATAAAATTGAAGTGGCTTCACAAAGATGAATGTTGAACCAAAGGTGTTGTATTTTTAATTTACTTTTATGTTTACTGCAGGTATGTTTAGGTAGGTATCAAATTTATTTTTATTATGTGTTAGTGAACATTATATAATACATAAAAAAACATTTTTTTGTTGTTTTTTTTTTGTTATTTTTTAGTTTTTTTAAACTATTATTTATTACACTATTCTTAATTCAAGTTTATTAAAATTTATTTGTGTTTTAAACTATTGTAACGGTGGGGCGCGCGTTCGGTGGGGACGAGTCAAACAACGGTCGACTTAGGATATCACCAAGTATATTGTTGAACTTTAACAAGAGATATCTATCTGACTATTAATTATAGCTAGACTGTGTTCGGGGAAGCGTCCTACAAACGTAGAAGCGCTAAACCAAATCGCAGTATCTACCAATCTATCGGAATCGTTCGAGAGCGTCCTACGAGCGTGGGAGCACCCTCAAAGCAAGTCCAATGAGGTTGGAGGAAGAAACTAAACTGAATGTGGCTAATTCTGGCTAATTCACAAGCATCAAACAATCGAATCTATTTAAGTGATTTCGGGCGACTAAACGATTGCGTGATCTAACTTAATTGCTAGCGCCATCTCTGATCGAACCGGAACATTAACACTTCATGCATCATAAAGTCTATAAATCAAACGTTAGCGACATCTAATTGTCGTACAGCGCCATCTCGAAGCGGATAGGAACATTAACGTTTTCACGTACCACTAAAGTCTATAAATCAAACGTTAGCGACATCTAATTGTCGTACAGCGCCATCTCGGAGCGGATAGGAACATTAACGTTTCACGAAAAAGGTGTTTGGTGTTACAACTTCTCCCCCTCAGTTCCTGTAGGCGTCTCGACACAGGAACTGGTTTGGTGTTTTATTGTTTTCTTGGCCGGCCTCTTCCCTTGGTGGAACAGATTCTTTCTCGTGCTTCGGGGCCCTCCCCCTGGATGGAAGCTGCTCCCAGTGCGAAGCCGCTGGCATCGGTCTTTATTATATAGGGTTGCCTTTGGCACAAGTACGACAGGTGCTGCCCAAGGCGTTTGTTGGGGTTCTATGATTCTTTCTTGGAGCATTTTGTCAAGTTCTTTCTTGAGAAGTTCTCTTCTAGGAGCTGATAGCCGGTAGGGTGGCACAGTGATAGGACGACTGACAGTGGTTTCGATATGATGCTCTATATATTTGGCGGCATGCGGATTGGGTGATAAAACATCCCCAAATTGGTCTAACAGACTTTGCATTTGACTGCGTTGCTCATCATTCATTATGCTTGATTGTGTTGCTAACAGTTCCTTGAACTCTTCACATGTCAGGTTAATCGACATCTCGTTCGGTGTTTTGTGTCAAAATATTCTTCAGTGGTATTTCCAGGCTTAACCTTGATTGACGTTACTCTTCGGTATCTCGTCAGTCGTCGAAGTTTGGCCCGCGTTGGACGCCAGATTGTAACGGTGGGGCGCGCGTTCGGTGGGGACGAGTCAAACAACGGTCGACTTAGGATATCACCAAGTATATTGTTGAACTTTAACAAGAGATATCTATCTGACTATTAATTATAGCTAGACTGTGTTCGGGGAAGCGTCCTACAAACGTAGAAGCGCTAAACCAAATCGCAGTATCTACCAATCTATCGGAATCGTTCGAGAGCGTCCTACGAGCGTGGGAGCACCCTCAAAGCAAGACCAATGAGGTTGGAGGAAGAAACTAAACTGAATGTGGCTAATTCTGGCTAATTCACAAGCATCAAACAATCGAATCTATTTAAGTGATCTCGGGCGACTAAACGATTGCGTGATCTAACTTAATTGCTAGCGCCATCTCTGATCGAACCGGAACATTAACACTTCATGCATCATAAAGTCTATAAATCAAACGTTAGCGACATCTAATTGTCGTACAGCGCCATCTCGAAGCGGATAGGAACATTAACGTTTTCACGTACCACTAAAGTCTATAAATCAAACGTTAGCGACATCTAATTGTCGTACAGCGCCATCTCGGAGCGGATAGGAACATTAACGTTTCACGAAAAAGGTGTTTGGTGTTACACTATTATTTATATTATAACACTATTCTTAATTCAAATTTATTCAAATTTATTTTCTATTTTGTAATTTGGTTTTTTATATAAAGCGTGTTTTTTAGTTTTTTTAAACTATTATTATGTTATGAATTATGATTAAAACTGCTTCACTAAAGCATTTCACCGACTCATTAGTCGTACAAACATCAGCGTTATGACTACTCTACAACCAATTGCTCTTAGAACGGTCGTTTAATATATTTCTTATGACAGCTGTGTGACTAAATAAATGTGCTTGCTTATGACGATTGAGTGACCACTCTACGACTATTAAGCCATAAAAACTGCGCCAAAATCGAGTCATTTAAACGTTTGTAAGCCTTAAATACATTCAATTAAGTTTTATCAAAAACGTTTGTACAACACTTAGATGACTTATTTTTGCTAGTTGGGGTATGTACTTGTATGTAAGGGATAAGGGAAGAGAGTAGGTACTTAATGTTCATGCAATTAAAATAAAGAACTATTAGCAGGGACGTATGCAAAGTTACGTCATAATATATTAAATATCTATGAATTACAGATAAAAGAGACGTTTCTATGTGACAAGACTAGAAGTTCTTTTTAAATTTTTGAAGTACGATGTAGGTATGGTCCATTTAATTTTATTGATCATTCGCCTATTTGTTAGTTTTGTCCTTAAGCAAGTAAACAATTAATTAGGTTATCTGAACAGAATGACGTAAACAAATGCTGCCGAAACCTCATTAATTAAATATGTAGTTATTCCTTATTATAACCTAACCGAAGCATTTTATCTCCGTATGAATGCTATCAGTAGCTCTGTGACATAACATGAATAAACACCACTGAACGTATGTCCCATCAGTCAGTGCCGTTATCGTGTAATAAAAAACAAAGTGAGATAGATCAGAAGTGATCTCTAATTATTTGATGTGCAAAATTTGAGAGTAGGTTGGGGATTTAGGGTTATTGCTTGTGTCCGAATTGCATCGGATGATGCGCGGGCGGCGAGACTCGTGCGCGGCGCGCCACTCCTCTCCGGTCTGTCCCGTCGCGCACGCGCGTCCCCGCCGCGAGCGCATCCGCACGTGCACCCATTACGAGACTATCTGCGCGCGACCCGACTTCTCCGAAACCGATTATGTCTCGATAGCCCCTTGCACAGTCGCGAGTGCAGTGAGTTTGTTTTGTTATGGCAAAAAACTATTCGCTACTTCCTAAAGCCATGTATACCCAAACGGAAGCCCTGAGGGAAGTAAAGGACATGTCGGCGAATTTAGTGACCGGCAAATTTGAGAAGGAGTACCGGGAGCCGGTGAAGAAGAGCAGGGTGTGTGTGATCGCGCTCGCGACCGCCTTCGGAGCCCTGGCGCTGTGCTTGGCGATACTGACGATGGCGCGGGAAATCCAACTCGCGCGTCTCCGCAGCGAGGTCGACCAGCTCACCGTCAACTTGATCGCCGTAACTGCCAACGTCAAGTCCCTCAATCAGAAGTTGAGCAGCAACAAGCTCTTTAATGACTTCAAGACTATGGATGACACGGTGAGTTCGAATTTTAGCGTACCGTCAGGCACAATGTTCATCCGATCACAACCATAATATTGCGCACGTTCTTGAAATATCCTCAGCGAAATATTATGTCCCGTTTGGCACGAAACGGGCCATTAAATACAAGAAATAAGCAGATGTTTACTAACACCGAAAGCTGTTGACCAAGTTCTCACTCTGCTGCCAAATAGTCCGACTTAACTTTATAAAATAGAAAATCAATGTGGATATGTAACAATTCAAATGGGTAGTATGGAAAATCCAACGCTAAAACTTTGAAGATTCTAAAATTTCTTACTATCTTTAGCTTGTAGCTTTGAGTAGTGATTACATAGTAGCATTGCATAATTTATATATTAATTGAATATTGTTCCAATTGAGCACTTTACTTTTCATAAAACAGTTAACAGTTAGTTCCTGCTTCTGACAGATCAAATTATTTCCACTAGTAGTATAATTTCAGTTCAGTAAATACGTAGTTACTTAGAAAGTGCTTATGTTGGTTGTGGTGTATTTTTTCGACGTGTGGGTAAATATGTGGACAAGGTGATATTGAGTGACCACCAACCCACAAGCAAAGGTTTCATTTTACGGACTCCACATAATAGTAGTTAAGCTCTACCTTGGAAGTTTTCTTTATGTATATTTTATTGTAAACAGTTATTGTATTCAATGTCAAACTGTTTCTGAGAGCAAGCGGCAACAAGTGAATAGAAATCTTCAGTTTTTATGCAGTATTCGAACAATAGTTGCTTGACCTTTGTCTCACATTAAACAGGACGTAATTGAGGCCCCTACTCACTAATGTCTAACAACATAAACAGGCTAGTTTATGTCCACAACGTCCATGTTATCATAATCATCATCAATGTTGTATTTAAATATTTTAAATACAACGCAAATTATCGTCGCTCACGACAAAAGTAGTAGGATTTTAATTTCAAATGAGATGGCTCTTTAATTTGTCTTGCTGTGCTGTGCATCGAAACAGACAGGTAGACGACTCCGTTTTTTTGTAAACATTGTAACAGGCAAAAAAAACAATGCGGTTCACGGGGGTTCCCTTTCCCAAAATGGTTAGAAAAACAATGCTTTGACAAATTAACCTCTAGAAAAAGTTGTCAGGCCACTCGGATTTACACTGGCCATTTTTTTTACTGACAACGTAGAATGGTTGGTATACTAATGGAGTTCCAACAACCAACTTAGACATAATTATTTTCACAATCAAAAATTATAATATATACTATTAAATAGAATCCAGTTTTAGCTGTAAAGTGGCCGTTAAGAAGCACTACCCTAACTACATACTATTAGACAGCAATTAATTAAACAGTTTTTAAACAGTTAATTAATTAATAATTAAACTGTTACTTAATAGCTCATTCTGGACTGACCTTTTGATCAATAGGAGATTATAGTGCCTGCTAACTGCCTCATCATAATATTAGACAAAAGAAGTCCACAGCTATACTTCGTTTTTTTTAACCCCCAACACAAAAAGAGGGGTGTTATAAGTTTGACCGCTATATGTGTGTGTCTGCCTGTCTCTGTCTGTCTGTGTGTCTGTCTGTGGCATCATAGCTCTTAAACGGGTGAACCGATTTGGATGCGGTTTTTTTTAATAGAAAGCAGGTTTCTTGGCAATGGTTCTTAGATATGTTTCATCAAAATCGGTTCAGCCGTTTCAAAGTTATCATTTCTTTTGTTAGCTGCGGAAGGGATCTTAGACGCATAACGGGCATTCACTTAATGTCAAACATACGAGTGACATAATTGCGTTGGGGGTTTTTAAAATTTTTAATTTATTAGCTTTAGAAATAAGGTAAACAATATTGATGAGTCTTTTTATTGAAAAACGCTTTAAAAAATAGTAATTATTACTTATGACACCATAAAAGTGTAAATGACCATTTCCTTTCAAATTGTTACATTATTAGCTGTGACTTATTTTTCAAGAGTGTTTTTCAATAAAAAGACACGTCTAGATCGCTTACCTTCATTCTAATTTAAAAAAAAAACGAAGTATAGATAGACAAAGGCCTCTCCAAAAGAGTTCCACATCGATCGGGTCCTGTGCTGTGTACCTGCCTACTTCACTTAAAAAACATAACAAGCAAATACCATGACGTTTTAATTCTTCGTATGTTAACCCGACGTGTTTGGAATAATGTTACTTACATAATAAGTACGCGTAGTGTCGATCTTAGATAAGATCTTTCCTAGGCAAAGTGTACATCTAGTCAGCAACATTCATTTATTTCTTTACTAGCTTAAAGAGACTTTGCCGCTTTTTATCCCGGGGAATTCTATTTAATAAATATCCCTTTTTTAGTACATCTTTAGGACCCTCCAGCAACACGTCTGTCGATTTTCAGATGTCTAGTTACAGGAAAGTTGGGTTACTTTGGCCCTGGAGGGTCCGAAGGTAACGTTGGCCATTGGAATTAACTCGTTTTAAATTTTATTATTATTGTATTGAAATTATCACATTGTCACATGGTTGTTTATAAACCAACCATGCTGACCGCCTACGTTCTTATTTTCATAGGCCAAAGTTACCTTCCACGGGGTCAAAGCACCCCGATTTTACGGTATAGTAGTTTAGGCTGCGCTTTTTCTGTTAATTTAGTCACTCAGTTATTCTTTTAGATTTAGAGGTAGATTGTCTACGGCAACAACATTACAGCATAAGAAATTAAATAGCTCACATCAAAGAGCTCGAAAACATCTGAATAAGTATGTACTTAGACAAAATTTGACACCTTCAACGAAAGGATAATATAACAACAACATAGGTATACTACATAAATTAAAAATTTAAAAAACCCCCAACGCAATTATGTCATACGTATGTTTGAACATAATGCCCATTATGCGTCTAAGATCCCTTCCGCAGCTAACAAAAGAGCTGATAACTTTGGAACGGCTGAACTGATTGTTATGACACATATCTAAGAATCATCGCCGTGAAACCTGCTTTCTAATATAAAAAACCGCATTCAAATTGGTTCACCCGTTTAAGAGCTATGATGCCACAGACAGACAGACACACACACACACATAGCGGTCAAACTTATAAGGGCGTTTGTGCACTACAATGAATTTTACTGTCCGGAAGTCTGAGTTTTCATGGTCCGTTTTTTTCATGCCTTAAATGTATAGGACTGTCGGGCAGTAAAATTCATTGTAGTGCACAAGCGGGTTTACTAATGTTTGACCAAAAAATTATTGGCAAATGATCATTTGACAAACAACGTTTCACCAAATTATCATTTGGCAAACGTGACATTTGACAAATGTATCATTTTACAAAAACTTACTTAGCAAATGATCAATTAGCAAACACTACACTTGGTAAATGTGTTAAATAATAAAATGTCAATTGACCGTTTTCCATTTCACCAAATGATATGTTTCGCAAATTAAGCATATGTTTCATAGAAAGTTATTCACATCTGTATTAATACATAACTAATTTGTTTAGTAATCAATGAAACACTAATAATTGCAGCTGCTTTTTAAATAGCAAGACTTTTTTGGGTGGCCATAAAAAAAATACCTAACACCAAAGGCTAATGCGGGAGCTTCGCTACGCTACGCTCCCGCATTAGCCTTTGAACCTAACCTATCCGAGTTGCTTCCGCTCCGAGCCGTCTTGCTCGCTCGCTGTAATAAAACGAGATTTATAATAAACAATTCTAAAACATTGTAGGTACCAAACGTTTTTAGACCAATAGTAGTTTTGTCTGATAACTCAGTTGCTAAATGTTCATTTTGTCAAATAATTATTTATAAAATGTAAATTTAACTGTTTATCATTTGAATAAGTGAGTCATTTGTAAAATGACTACTAGTAAATTATCAATTGGCGAAATATTTTTTTGTAAAACGTTGTTTGTCAAGTGTAATTTTGCCAAATGACTTTTGGTCAAACGGCAGGACACCGCACAAGCGCCCTATATATTTAATGACGTGCCATGCCATATCGGACCGGTAAAAACTCGGACTGCCGGACAGTAAAATTCATTGTAGTGCACAAACGCCCTTACACTCCTCTTTTTGTGTCGGGGGTTTAAAATGGCAGGCATGCATTGCAGACAGCTGTAAGGACTAGCTGTTATGTTACGATGTGCTGTTAAGAGAGAAGCTCATTAAATTGTACTTTCTAAGACCCGCATAGCAATGGAATCTATCGAAGTATTTGGTCTCATGAGTCTCTGTAGGTTAGTATCTCGTTTCTATAACTTCCTTCACTTCGATCGATTGCTATAAATTTCATCGTTTTGTGTTCTGCTGGAGTTATAACCAAATAATATTATCATTACATGGCGATAATAATTTTTCACACGACTTAACAATTGACAACATAATGCCTTACCATTTTTTTCGCTGAAGGCTGAACCAATGGCTGCTACGTTTAACCGCTAATTGTTCGCGATTTGACCAATCATGGGCTATTGACGAATGGAGTATTTTAAGATTTTTTTATAATGTCGCCTGTGACACCAGTGTCTTCTGGCTTGGATTCCGTATTTTATTTGTGACATCCCGTTACAGATAAAATACGGAATACAAGCTTAAAGGGCTCTGTTGCTGTTTTTTTTTATTTGCGTTGATCTGTAGCAGTCCTAATATGATATGGTCTAATGGACGGAAACCGTTAGGTGTTATCCAGACAAAATTCGTCATAGGATTGTAATAAATGCTAATTTATTTCAATTTGTAACGCTCAGCAAATTCCCGCTAATCAAACGTAAAGCAATAATCATTAAAAATATTTTTCAGGGTAAAACCACTTAGTGTACGAATGACATGCACAAAACCTACATACTCATAAAATTAGATTATTAGCTTTATTCATAATTTTGTCCTGTAATTCCTAGAACCCATTTTATCAATGACTAAGCTTGCTTGCTCAAAATAAACGTCGATGTGGTTTCACGGTACCTACATACATACACTCATCACGTTATATTTGAACACGTAATTTAATTTAATTACACAACTTGTTTACAGTTCGATATCAAATTTCACCATTTCGTTAATTAATTGAACACTTATCCAAATTAATTAAATTTTGTAGAGACTAAGACAGTGGTTACTGCTGCGTAGTATTTTGAGATTTATGCGCATGTATTGTATTTTAGGTTTCTAGAGTAGGTGTCATAACTGGAAATTTTCCGAAAGCTCCGTAGTAAAATTAACAATCAAGTTGGCTAAATCGAACAGACATTTTACACCTCGTTACTATGTAGTACTCTCTCGGCAGTGAAACTTCTTATGAGCGTGATTATTTTTAATTTTAAGCAATAAACACTATATCTATGTACTTGAACCCAAATCTACCCGTACCTACAGGTCGGTGTAGGTAGATACTTGAAGAAATGTATTTATGTATAGTCGACCAAGAAATTCCTTTACCACCCGAAAGTTCAATGTCAGTTGTTATTTTCACTTACAAGTCAATGAGACAATCACTCTAATTGTTTTTCTTTTGATGTACTTAGGAACTGCCATAAGAAATGGTAAAGCACTATTGGTCGCGATATCGGGCTTATTCAGTTGTTCTTTATTTCCAGTATTTAGTGCAGTTCTAGTGACTTTAAATTGTTATAATAGGTACATAACTACTTTCATACTAATATTTTAAATGCGAAATGTGTGTGTCTGTCTGTTACCTCTTCACGCGGTTAATACCACAGAACCAATTTAGATGAAATTTAGTGAGGGGACAGTTTGAGACCCTGGGAAGGACATATTAGAATAATTTTTATTACGGGAAGTTGCATATAAAGATTCCACGGGAAAAACAATGAATGTCACTTTTTGTACTTACCTCTAATACTGGCCTATCAATCGGCTTATTATTACTAGTACTGTTGGTGGCTTTAAAAGGTCAGTTTCACAAAAAAAGTGACATTCTTTGTTTTTCCCGTAGTGTCTTCATATTTCCCGCGGGATAGTGATAAACGAATTATTTGGTAGTTATACAATAATACTACTAAACGACCCTGACTGTTCAATACTATAAACATTCAACCTTTCTTACGAACATTACCAACACGCAACAACGTTATCAGTGCAATGTGATCCGAGCTCTAAGGTTAAACTTGCAATAACTACTTACTGACAGACTCATTTGATTTAGAATGATATACCTACCCCTTATGGTGTGTTATTATGTCATGTAACCGCTAATAGCAGGTACGAAACAGGTTTGGTTCGCACAACAAACCGGCCAGAATGTAAACACGAGCGTGCCGGCCGGCGCCGCGGGCCCTGAGTCCACGGTAACACGGCCACTCACGATAATATGGATACAATCATCATCATCGAGCTATGAACAGTACGCTTAGTATAAGTTTTACTTCACCAAAATACTTCTCGATCGCGTTTACGTAAAAAAATCAATTACTATGGAAACATGGACGCGCGCGCGCGGAGGCGCTGCGCTGCCCTTCAATGGCAGAACGCTGTAAGTCAAAACCCTAGTTTCGAGAAAAACGCGTTTAAAGGTTTTTAACTTTGACGCTAGAAACAACCTATTATTTATTGCCTCAGAAGGTTGCGATTTTTTGTAATTTATGAGTAATTGTTTCTGCTGTATGGCTGAATAGTCCACTAATTATTATTTAATACTATTAAAATAATATGGACGATAAAGTTTTTTGCCACAAGATATATTATAAAAAAATGCAGAAATCGGCTTGGCAAAACGCTATATGTTGTAAATTAAAGCGTTATGCCGTGTTTTTTACCATACGATGTTTTGCAATTTTCACTTCTTGCTTGTTTCTTTTAAACAACAATGTAAAACCTGAATAAAGGGACAATCCTGAAGTCCGGTAACTTAAAATTGACCAAACGATCATTGTTGATCATACAGGTTTACGCTCCAACTTCTATAGCTATATATGAGGATATCTCCAGAGGTATGCATAGCTTCGGAATTCAGTTCGAATTCAGTTCACAGTTGTTATGGGGATCTTCAACGCAAAACTGGGCAAACGGTATGGTGAAAAGCTGGGAATGGGGAAAATTTGGAGTAGGGCGTAGGAATCACTGGGACTACCTGGCCGGCTTCATGGAGAAGGAAGGACTCTATATGATGTGATGAACCTTTGTTTTCGAAGCGAGTACAGGAAGTAGACTCGGATGAGCTCTGACAGTGTAACGAGGAAAGAAATAGACTTTATCACATCGACAACGAAGCAAATATTCAATGATGTCTTTGTGGCCAGTGTGGTTAAAACTGGGAGCGATCGCCATATGGTACGAGACACATTGAATATTCGGGCCAAGCTTGAAAGATCTTGACCGATGAATCCATCTAATTCTAAAATCCGGAAACGCTCCAGCATCAAAACCATTTCGAATACATAGGAGGCGATGTGGAAGATTACAATGACGGGTTTGTGGAAGCTGTCCATAGGGTTAGGTCTAAGTTCTTTAAGACCCACCGTACAAACTGAACTAAATTAAAGAGATCACATACTCTACTTTAAAGCCTATGGAAAAGCGACGTGACAATCTCACAGACATCTGGTGACGCTTGTCTTTACCGGCGGCTCAACAGACAGATCTCGAAGTCTCCGAGACGCGATATATGCCAATTCAATACTAATAGTGTTGAAGAGGCAATAGAGCACAACAGAAGCTCTATAAAGTTTTTGCGAAGAATCTGTTTGTTGGGCAAAGCCAATCGGCAAAGCTGATGAAGCAAGACCGATGACAGTAAGATCGTGACCTCGTAAAATAATAGGCCGATGGGGCCAAAAGGTTTTTGAATGGCGTCCATGGACCGGAAAACTCAGTGTATGTAGGCCTCCAACAACATGGAGTGACAACCTATTTAAGATTGCGGGAACTCCCTGATCTTTTTGGTGAACCAAGACCGACTATGTTCAGCAGCAGTGCTGCAGCAGCGGACGTCTTTCGGCTGAAATGAATTATCATATCACTCTATATTATAACTAGCTGTTACCCACGACTCCGTCCGCGAAGAATAGGGGTATAAAAAAATAGCCTACGACCTATTCTCAGGCCTACCGAGTATAGAGAAAAAAGTTTCATAAAAATCGGTCAAGCCGTTTCGGAGGAGTTCGGTAACAAACACCGTGACACGAGATTTTTATATATTAGATTAATTATTCTGAAACTTTTACATTGTTCTAGTATATATCATTGTAATATATTTAATTTTTAACCCACAAACATTGTTTGTTTGTTTGTTGAACGACTAAATACCCCAAACTAATTTTAAAACAAGTGCAAGTTTCACTCTGTTGCCACGTTTTGACTTGACGGTGACGCAGGCGACGTAGCCCGTAAATCAGGCAAAACGCTGCCATTTAGTACTTACAGCGTTCTGTTGTGACAAGTCGGCATTAAAGGTCTTGATATAAAACATCATAATTGCAGTTATGATGTTTTGGCTAGTTTTATGCAGAGTTACCGCGTCTTGCCAGTTTTCTACAGCCTAAACTAAAACATATTTTGAAGAAGTCTTTTGTAGGTATGATAGAAGCACTCATGAGGAATCGTTTGACGCAAGGCAACCCAAAACGCTGTAACTCGAGTTGCAGCGTTTTGCCATTGAAGGGCAGCGCTGTCCATGTTTCCATAGTAATTGATTTTTTTACGTAAACGCGATCGAGAAGTATTTTGGTGAAGTAAAACTTATACTAAGCGTACAGGGCTACGCTCGGGGTTTCTCTACGGGATAGAATCAGGAATGAGGAGATTCGTAGAAGAACAATGGTCACCGAAATAGCCAAACGGATTAGCTCGTTGAAATGATGCAGGCCGTGTAGCACGCAGAACAGATGGCCGTTGGGGCCGAAAAGTTCTCGAATGGAGACCACGGACTGGCAAGCGTGGGTCGTCCACGAACGTGATGGACGGATGATTTGTTAAAGCCTGCAGGTTCATGGTGGATGCAGCCGCTTCCTACCGTAATGATTGGGTATCAATGAGGGAGGCCTATATGCCCAGCAGTGGACGTCCTACTACGGTGGCATATGATTTTATTGGTTCGATTGTACACAGTCCAATTAGCATCATGATCATATGAAATTAAACTCATGCGCACAATGCGGAGTCAATAGTTGAAATTGTTTTGCCTTGCATCGATTACTATTAGATATTTATAAGCTACATTAGGTGCAACGGTGTGATAATTATCAGGATTCAGGGAATTAATAATCCATAGATCTGAAAATCAGGATGGGGATCGTTTGGGCACCTATTATGAGTCTTATCTTTACTTCTATTGTGCTCTTACCTTTAGTGACTTGTTGAGTCTGATTGCGTTTGCTTAAAAAGTGTATGTAGGTAGGTAAGTATCGTAATTAAACGCTAAGTGACAAAATTAGAAAAAATATTGAGAAAGATACCTATTATAAAACAAACTCTAATAACTTGTAGGTTTGTAATGGTCCTTGGCTCAACTCACGATTACATACAAGTTATTAACGGTAGACTAGTTATCTTTTTGAAAGACCTTTTTCAAGGCTGAGAGCGTTCAGGACGGTAGCGCCCCGCGAAAAAGATTTTTATAAATGTTGATTTCTGTGTACGAGACACGAGACCGCTATTAGAATGGGAATGTCCCTTATAATATTGGTACAGTGCAAAAAATATATACTTAGCAGATTTTAGTTAAAATACTAAACGACACTTTGCTATACCTAGTACCCAAAAATTAGGCGAAAAAACGTTTTATCGATAACAGCCAATTAAATAGGCGTTATTTTGAAAAATAAAAACAAAAAAAAATAACTACGTCAAGAAATTATTACTCCAGTGAAAGCCGGAGTGTCAAATGAAAACATACAACGAAACCCAAGTCTAAGCTAGTTTTTACCTGTGTCTGCGTATGTCCCACGGAATCTTAGTTTATTGCCCGACCGTCGTGGGCCGTGGCCTTTGGACAGAGGCCAGCCATTGGTACCAATTGACGTAATAAGACGTAGATACGTTTAGGTTCACGTGAGTATTTTTTTTAGGTATAATATGGGCCAAAGTGAAAGAAATCGCAATTCATTTCGGGTATACTGTTGCTCGCAACTCCGTGCGCAAAGAATAGGGGTATAAAAAATAGCCCACGACCTATTCTCAGACCTACCAAATGTAGACAAAAAAGTGACATAAAAATCGGTCAAGCCGTTTCGGAGGAGTTTGATAACAAACACCTTGACACAGGATTTTTATATAGTAGACTAGCTATTGCCCGCGACTCCGTCTGCGAAGAATAATAGGGGTATAAAAAATTGCCTACGACCTATTCTCAGACCTACCAAATGTAGGCAAAAAGTTTCATAAAAATCGGACAAGCCGTTTCGGAGGAGTTCGATAACAAACACCGTGACACGAGATTTTTATATATTAGAAAGAAGAAGATTAGGGTCATACACACGGTACACACCGTTAGAAACAAAAGTAGTCTCTCATGTGGAAATAAAAGTAGCAATTCCGAGGCAGCAAATTTAAGATTTATTTATATTAGCGGAGAGTTGCCCAGGTCCCATAGATAGACCCAGGGCCAGGGGCCCAGGGGTTATCTAGGGCCAAGGATTTGGACTGGGCGTTGATGACTCAATCAGGCAGGGAGTGATCAGTCATTCAGGACTTTACTTTTTATACTTATAGATTATTTTGATCTCTCGTTTGGTAACGAAACGAATGTATTATTTATTCTATTCAAAAATCTGTTTGTATCAGTTTCCACAAATAAATCTATTCTTGTATCTTTGAAAATACGATCAGAATCAAATTAGTTATCTATCTTGGTATTGAAATCTAATTGTAGAAGGATTTTTTATTTGTTGTTGCGAATGTTCCCTCGCCGACTCTCTTTCGGTTAAGCTTCAAAACGTGACGCGACTTAACTTTACCTCGACACACGCCTCTACTGATAATACGAGCACTTTCATACTTTATCGTTGTTCAAACTTAAAGCTGGCGTGAACGAACTAAATGCTGTGAAAATAAAGCTCTTAAAAAGTCGTAACTCACTCTAGATTACGGCTACCGGAGTTGTTAAAACACTATAAAAACTGTGAGGGTCATTAATATTTTAATGGGCGGGGATATGGACTTATCCCACACGCACGTGAAACGATTTTAGAGCAAATAGTTAAGGCGCATTGCCCATCTCTTAGCTAAGATAAAGAGATTGAAGACCCGTAAGGAAAACGAGTTATAAAGCCTGATAGGCTCGGAAAGTAGGTACGCGTTTCGATAGAAAAATTAAATGACGTAAATGAGAATGTGAATTGTTGTTACACTCAATAATTTATACTTACATACATATACCTACAAGGTGTCTTATAATTTATTCGGAATAAAGGTTTTTTAGGATTAATTTATTGAATCAGGCGTAATTCACGCTTCAAGGTCGCGGGTGAGCAAAGTAATTGTTTCAGTTCATTTTTAAGGGTTGTTTGTGGTTGACTTATGTTTCCATACATTGGTCGATGTTCAAAGTGCGTCAAGGGCTTGATTACTTTTTATTTTTTAATTATAAATCTTGGAGAGTGTGCACAGGAATACGGTACATGATTTAATTTTTCCATCTCCATTTTACAAACGGACATCCAAGGGTAGCGTCTTCACCTTTATGTGTGGTAGTATTCCACTGCCCTGCTCGAAGCGGTTAGCTCCCAATTTGCTCCCATCGTGAATAGGCTGTCACTGAACCAGTGAAATACTCCTTTGACCCCATCGGCACTTTTCATCAGGTGAGATAGGGGTAGTCACGGGTCAGTTTTATGTAAAAAACCGGCCAAGAGCGTGTCGGACACGCCCAAGATAGGGTTCCGTAGCCATTACGAAAAATCAAGTAATATTTTTCTAAGGATTTCGTATGTGTACGGAATCTTCCAAGTTAGGTATCGTCAATACTTTGAAAAAAGCTCGTATCTCAAAATCGTTGATCTGACAAAGTGAACTTTATTACGCGCGTATCAAGGTTCAGTTTTGTTTATGCTGATTTGAGATACGAGTTTTCAAAGTAGTGACGGTATGTTTAATACCTTAGGCTACTATTTACTCTTAAACTACAAATAATTCCCAAGCAATCTTAGCCGCTATAATTTTCCTTGTAAATTTAATATATTTAATACCATCTTGAATTTTTTTTAATTTTTCCACCCAACAGTTTAGATTTTAGAGAGGGGGGGGGACGGTCGATTTTAATGAAAATTTTCACTTTAAAGTTGAATATTTCGCAAACAAATCACTGAATACAAAAATCATGTAAGCAACCCCCCAATGGTTTTAAAAGACCTACCTACGTCTATGGGAGGTACCAAAAAAAATTTTTTTAGTTTTTTTATTTAACCACTTTGTCGGCGTGACTAATATATATATTCATGCCAAATTACAGTTTTCTAGTACTAGCAGTCTCTGAGCTTAGCCGCGGACAGACAGACAGACAGACAGACAGACGACGGACAGACATGGCGAAACTATAAGGGTTCCTAGTTGACTACGGAACCCTAAAAAAGAAAAAATCGCGTGGGTAATCTTTACAGTGGCGACCACTCAGACTATCCCCACCACACCTTGTATAAAATTGTCACAACTGCGGAATTCTTCGAAGATACCAAGTCTGTGATAAGATCAGCGTTGTGTTGTTTACTTAGGTTAGGGAAACACCATGTTTGTTTACTTAGGTTAGGGAAACACCATGTTTGTTTACTCAGAGCCCTTACGATGCTCGTCCGATTGTGTTATGTTGATCGACACGTGCGATAGAGGCCTTAATACTACTAACGAAGTTCAAAATTCGATCTTCATTTTGTGCATGCCATCCCCCTCGCGCTAATGGTATTAAATAGGAGAGTAAAAAGGTAGGTATGGTATGATGCGAACTTCGAAAATTTAGGAGTAGATCCCCGCCACTATGGTGTATTTCCGCGCAGGTTGGTATGGTACTATCGAACCATTTCACACAGTAAGTTTCATAATAAATTTCAGTAAATTTCCTTGTCAAGTGTCAATGTCAATGCGATGTCAGTATGACTTTTTCTGTGAAAAGGTTTACACAGTGAGTGAGCTACGATTCAGTGTAAAGCGTGAAAAAATTTGTAACGATATTCACACATAGCTCAAAAACTGTATTACATTTTATTGGTGAGTACCGTAGTATTAAATCTTTATTTACAACACAATACTTATATATGTATTATATATTATATATGTATACCTATCCTAGACTAAAAATACTTATGTACAGTAAGAAAAAAGAAAACAAAAATATAAAATAATGATAATTATAACTAAAACATATTCTGAAAGGTAGTCTCCCTTAAGCAAGGTGCCGAAGATACTGCCAGCGTTTCCTCTTTGAATAGCTAAGCTAATTCTTTGTCCGAGGAAGCTGCCAGCTCTTCGGTTCCCGTGACGTCGATTAACCTCTTAGAAATTTCCCTAAAGAGCTTTAGAGCGCTAGGACCCCACGGACCAAGGGTCTCGACACCGAATGGGACAAAATCGTATTCGCTGCCTAGACCCCTGTATTTCAGTTTCTTTCACTTTTTCAGCTGCTTCAGAAGCTGCACCAGGTCTGTTGCAAGTTCCATGGAGATGGGAAGGGGCCAGCGTGACTGAACAAGTAATAGCATCTCATACCAGCACCCGATCCATCTTCCATGGAAGCAGACTCATACCATCCAGCCTCTTGCCATCGTCTCTTGCGTACCGTAGTTAATTCTGAAAAAACGACACGTTTGTGCATTAACTCAAGAAGAGGCGAAAAAGTGGTGGGTGATGTCGCTCCTTGAAGGAGATATAAACGATGATACATACAGGGTTATTTGTAATTCACTGACATCCTCTTAACCCTGAATTCCTATCACTCAAACAAATGTTTTTTGTTCTACGACTTTTTAAAATGAAGCACTTTTTTCCTATACAAATACACAGAGTATCGTAAAAATAAGAGGAAATCTCAAATTTTCAAAACGTTATTACACCAAAAATATTAAGTTATGACAAAAGCTGTAAAACAAAAAACGTTTGTTTAAGTGGTAGGAGTTTAGGGTTAAAAGGATGCTAGTGAATTACAAATAACCCTGTATTTCCATTCCTTTTTTATTAGGTCTGCGGATAACCATAACAACCCCAGGCGGAAGGCAAGAAATTTAGGGACTTGTTGAGGGATTATTAACAAGACCCTAAATTCCTTGCATTTTGGACTTGGTTATGGTTGAGCGGCCACAAGCTCGTTACCCTAATTGTAACTACGCTACGTCGTTACACTAATTTGTGTGAACCTATTAATGCGATCATACGAGCATCTGTGGAACGGCTTGTCATACTACATTTACAGTCTCGTCTTGTATAGCTCGCCTCGTGTGCAGTTTCATCTCCCATGGCACCCGACGGAAAATAAGCTTCACTCTCTTGATGAGGTTTCGTTCGTCGTGAACTCCTTTGAATTATGCAACAAAAACTGGTCCTTTTCGCGAACCACAATCTCTGCAATTTTGAGCAAATAATTTCATCACAGAGTCACTAAGTTCTGTTGGGAAAATAATTAGGTATGTTTATTATGGCATTTTACACTTTCTGTTTTGTCACTTTTGATTTCTCTTATTTTTAGTTCTGTGGTTTCGTCTTATAGTGAATTACAATAATTGCCTTTGTATCACTCAACATCACAGCAAACTCCAAGAGTTTGTAATTAAAATATGTAATTCTTTCGTTAATGATATTTTGGTCCATCGTAATAATATGCATAGCGTTTGTTCTTAGCAATTAGGCCAAACTAATTAAGTCGTTCACAATTTTCAATTTACATAATTAACTTGCTGGCGAGTAAAATGTACAAATGACAAATGATAAAACTTCCTCATTTTAGAAACGTATAGCAAGTACTAAAATGTTATTTATATTCATAAAAACTTAAGTAAGTGCCTCACTTTTTCTATCCATTTGAATAATTGTTTTTCTTCATAAACAATCCAACATGATTATTTTTCCTTTTTGTGATTACGCTATACTTAGAACGTATTATGAAAGAACTCAAATGAAAATGTAAATTGGAAACGTTAAAAATGTAAACCAACTAACGGAATCACCTGCTGAAATATTCCGAAATAATTTCAAGACGCTTTGTAGATATAATGTGAATTTTCTGTACTGGACTCAATCGCCAGTAAAGCTAAGCGTAAATGCTTCACTTGTAATATCAACATCGTATTCCGGATTCATTCAATACAAACATTTCATAGACTTAAAACTGTAATTAAACAAATAGGTACGGAATCTTTCAAACACACCATCATAGACTAAAAGCAAACGCTAAATATGTAAGCATTGGCACAGTATAAATCGCTGTATAATCTACGCACATTAACACAAGGCATAAGCGCGAACGTCTGCTCTCTTTGCTCTTACGGGGGAGACTGGACTTCAGGGCTGCCAGCAAATAAATCGCGGCTATACGCGCTAATACGCGGCGGTTTAGTATCTGCGATTATACGAAATTTGATCGCATTATACAGAACCATTCTATAATTCGAGTTTTCTTCATAATTTTTAAAACTAAACTAACACATATCGAATTATACGAAATGATCGATCATGGAAATACACCGTCCGATTATACATATTTTGTATCCAAATATACGATCTGGCAGCCCTGCTGGACTTAAATGTAGCCTTTGTGCGAGTGTGAATTCAATGTGCTATTTATTGATTACATACTGTTTTATACTGTGGCATAGGTGGTTTAGTAAGACTGTCAGCATCCGAGCACGTGAGCTTACAATTTCACCGAATAAATATAGACGTCGGAAGTTTACAAACCCTTTCGTTGGACATACGCCAGCGCACGGTGGAGTGATCGCAATGCGTTCTAGGACGCCATTTTTATAGCGTTATTCGAATTGAAGCACTTTAATAAATGCTCAAATGGCCCAGCAGTTGGTGCAAGGTGGAGATGGCCTACTCATTATACGATGTGTCACAAACAAATTAGATCTGGAACATTTGAGTCAGAAATCGGTTAGATTCGATTGAAAACCCCTGTATAGTAGCCGCCGTAGCCGGTATGGAAGTAGAGGTAGAACCCAAAATCATGTTTTACTCTTGCTCATATTTGTGTAGAGAGAGTGAAATGTAAATATAACTTTGGGTTCTACTGACATGCTGAACACTACAAAGGTATTTGAAGATTTGACAAATGTTTCAGTAAATCAAGTCTATGTTCAAAATGTATGCCAAACTTGTACACAACCTTTTCATATTTATACATGTATCCAACATTGGCTGTCTGGAAGAGATCACTTTAGAGCGATAAGATCGCCTATTGTCTGCCTGAATTTTAATTTTTATTAATTTTTCTGTACTGTTTTGGAGTTCAATAAAGAATATTTGTATTGTACCTATTGAACACAAAAAACTTCCTCTTTTAGTGGGAGGCGAGCCATGCCATAAGAATGGACCGTACAGCATACATTTACATACCTACATGCATGCCAAAATTAGCAGGCAATGCATGTAAAAACTTATATGTTTCACAAGACGAAAAATTTGTATCATGCCTGTGATATGTCTTGCCTTCTCCTGTCATATAGTGCTCTGAGCAAGCCTACCTGAAATAGCTATTCATATTTTCATACCTTTTGCTACAGTAATTATTATATGTAAAATAATAATTGGGTCCGTTGTACAAATTCTCAAATTCCAGTGAAAATCTTCTCCTATTTGCCTTGTTAAAGGACCTGGAGATATATTTTCTTTTCATTACAACGGTCCGTTTGTTTTCTAAGGAAAATTTTGTAAAGTAAATAATATCTGGTTGCCTCCATTTAATCCCTTTTCTTGTCGAGTTTATTCTTAAGAGTTCGGAAATTTCCGCCAAGGAATTATTATTATATCTTTTAATATTATATTATACTTGTCCTTTGTTCGAATAAATTGTTATTTCCACCTCTTCCGCCAATATTTCGTAGAGAATAAGAGATGATTGACACACCCGACTCCGACTATATGTACGAGTACCTATGATGCGGTGCCATAAACTGAATCTAGAGTATTTCATCCAGCATTTAAGTTATAGTGAAAATAAACGGATCACTCACGTCTCAAAACGAATTTAACTCGACATGTAGCCGCGCGACCAGGGC
Source organism: Archips xylosteana (assembly GCA_947563465.1). NCBI lineage: Eukaryota > Metazoa > Arthropoda > Insecta > Lepidoptera > Tortricidae > Archips > Archips xylosteana. The sequence goes on from OX387344.1 coordinate 5,531,171, forward strand.
GTTAGCACGCAGTGCACGTGTGGCAGCCGCCGTGACGTGCGACTCCGGGAGGAAGGGCTACGGATTAGCCCGAAACATGTCGAGTTAAATTCGTTTTGAGACGTGAGTGATCCGTTTATTTTCACTATGAGTGAGTCTCACGGTAGTTTCATGTTTAAAGCATTTAAGTTAGTCAAATGAACAATCCTGCGTAATATTTTTCATCGTATATCTTCATTCAAGGTGTGATCATACAAGTTTGGCATACATTTTGAACATAGACTTGATTTACTGAAACATTTGTCAAATCTTCAAATACCTTTGTAGTGTTCAGCATGTCAGTAGAACCCAAAGTTATATTTACATTTCACTCTCTCTACACAAATATGAGCAAGAGTAAAACATGATTTTGGGTTCTACCTCTACTTCGTCGCTTCAATCATCGTCGCTTGAACAGATGTTTACTTACAGGCGGCCGATACATCGAACTGCGTCGCATTTAATACGCGAGTGTGCACTCAACTTTAGCAGCATGAAATTATCAGCTGACATTTATGTCATTTTAGTTGTCATTGATAAGATTGTAAATAAATAATATAGGAGGCTATAAAATAATGGTTTATTTTTATTTTTTTTTTCACTGTCATAAAAACATGCTTAATTACCAAAAGCCAGGCACCATAATCATCTGTATGGTCTAAACATTAATGGGTCTCTTTCTTTGCTTTTCTGTCTGATACATACTGTATACACTTCCACTTTCTAATAACTCCTTCACCATTTCATGAGTTCACGTAATCTTCATGCAAGAAACTAAACTCTGATATAGGCATTTTTTGCATCATAGCATATCCGTAAAGATTGTTACAATCAAGATAAATCAAAATGTAGATGGTATTGTTACATCATAATCTGGTAGATATTTATTATTTGCTCTCGCATGTCGCAAAGAACATTGAGCTAAGCCCCCTTGAATTCCTTTTTCAATGAATTCATATATTTCTAAATCACTTATTAGATCAAGCTGTTCTCTTGTATACAGGAGCATTGCATCGCAGCTTAAGCCGAGTGAAGTCACATAGTAAGCAGGATCAAGATTATAATAATGCAAACTAGTATTTCTAAAGTTTTCGAAAACGTCGCAAAACATTAATACATCAGATTTTAAATATAAGTCTGTATATTCACCTAAAGTTTTAATATCAAATTTGTTCCAAACTTTTTTGTGCGCTTAAGTAGTCATCATCGGTGATATGTTCTAATTTTAAATTATTGAAGAATAATTCTATGCGTGGGAGACTTTTTTCTTTATACTTTTCCCAAGAATCCATATAATCATATGGATAAATGTCTTTTGTCGCATCAAATTAAATAACTCTTTATCATGGAAAGCCTTTGATAAGTGAATAAACTCATTTTTATTCAAAGTATTAGAGATTTATCATCTAAACTCGAGCTTAAAAATTGATATGAATCTATAAATTTCATCTGAACATCAAGATCTTTTAATGTTGTTTTAATACATAAATACTTTTCTTTTGATTTTTGGATAATTTGTATGTCCCCATACTTGCTCAGTTCTTCAATAAAAAGTGACTATTATAACCACATAAGTTATGTAAAACTATAGGTATGAAGCGACACACACGATAGTTGTAGAGTGAATGCGCAGCACCTCTGCATTGAGATGTTATGTGATCATGATCAGCAACTTTATCACCCACTAAGAAGAATTTACAAATATGACAGATCGTAGCATTTTCAAAATTTATCTCTTGCTCTTTGGTTAGCAATATCATTGGTTTCTTGGTTTTTAAAACTTGACAAATCTGAATAACATCTTTTGTTAATTCTTTTACAAACACTTTAACGCAATCAGGACCTCTATAGCTAACGTATTTGTTTAAGGATTCATCATGAGAACAACATATATAATAACCAAAGCACGATGGTTCATGTTGGTGAACCTGGATCACAGGAGATCCAAATTCACCAATTTTATTCTAGATCTTCTATTCAAAAACTCATATATTCGAATACAGTAATCTATTCAATAAACGACATTTCAAATAGGTTATATATTCAAAAACATTCCTGTTTATTATAATAAGCCGCTTTTAAACTCAATGTCTCTATTAATAAAATTAGGTACTTATTAACTTTTTTAAAATTACTGTTATCAGTTAACTAGAATTAAAAATCTGGATCTTTTCAATAAAACAAAGATATTTAATACAAACTCATTTTATTTACATATTACCATCAATTGAGTCATGTATCTTATTAATTAAATCTTTCGTTTGTCTGTAAATATCATCCATAATTAATGATTTTGCGACATATTGAGCGCATAATTCTGCATCGCACTCGCACATATCGTTGGTTCCCCGGAACTTATCGACGTCATGAATGACTTTCACACCGCGAGCAGGTTTCTTCACAATGGAAAGCAGTGATGATGTAACCTTTCGTGTCCTTTTTCGGGATCCATCGATCCAAGTTCACCAATTTTATTCTAGATCTTCTATTCAAAAACTCATATATTCGAATACAGTAATCTATTTAATAAGCACATCTTTATAAATAGGCCATGAATACAAAAACATTTCTGTTAATTATAAAAAGCCGCTTTTAAACTCAAAAGCCTCTATTAATAAAATTAGGTACTTATTAACTTTTTTAAAATTACTGTTATCAGTTAACTAGAATTAAAAATCTGGATCTTTTCAATAAAACAAAGATATTTAATACAATCTCATTTTATTTACATATTACCATCAATTGAGTCATGTATCTTATTAATTAAATCTTTCGTTTGTCTGTAAATATCATCCATAATTAATGATTTTGCGACATATTGAGCGCATAATTCTGCATCGCACTCGCACATGTCGTTGGTTCCCCGGAACTTATCGACGTCATGATTCTCTATTCGGATGACTTTCACACCGCGAGCAGGTTTCTTCACAATGGAAAGCAGTGATGATGTAATCTTTCGTGTCCTTTTTCGGGATCCATCGATCCAAGTTCACCAATTTTTATTCTAGATCTTCTATTCAAAAACTCATATATTCGAATACAGTAATCTATTTAATAAGCACAGCTTTATAAATAGGCCATGAATACAAAAACATTCCTGTTAATTATAAAAAGCCGCTTTTAAACTTAATGCCTCTATTAAGAAAATTACGGTTATCAGTAAACTAGAACTTAAAATCTTAATCTATTCAACTAAGTAATCGTTGACTGCAATTATAATCAAATTAATGATTTTGTTAACAATGATATCATCATCTGAATTATCAACTCCTGTGAAACACTTAGATGGTAATTGCTTAATTAAAATAATCCATTTTTCAAAATTTACATTCATATCTCCATAAGGTTCTTCCAATAACATAGTAAAATTATTCCACATATCTTTTAAAATCTGAGTGTTAGACAGCTCAAATATTTCATTAGCTTCTTGCTCGTTATGATAGAAAAAGTAGTTCATTCACTCTGTTATTAAATAATTTTAAAGGTAATGGTGTACGCCACCTTTTTAAAATCTCATTCGATTCTATGTAAAATAAAAATAACCTTTTAGACATCTTAATACGACTCGTTTTGGTAAACTTCAAGCTGTTGTTGGTGCTGTTCCATCCGACGTTGTTGTAACGACGACTGTTGTTGTTATTGTTGTGACTGCTGTTGTTGAGGCTGTTCCGTATGTTGTTGTGGTTCTAAAGTTTGAGTTTGTTTATCGAAGATCATAGTGAGGGTTCTGATATTTTTTAGTGTTTATATACTCTTTAGTCTAAACAATTGTTTAAAATGATTATAGAGAAAGAGGCAGATATAATGATTTCTATTTTATTTAATTATTAATTATCAATTCAATACCAATTAGTCTGATGTAACTTCTCTTGCGATTAAATTCAAGTGTGATAGGCATAATTCATCAACTCGCTTTTATGGATTATTCGCTTCTCACACTTGTTTTCAGATGAAAAGAATTGTAAACATGCATCACAAAAATACATTTTTCCCTTGTGAGCTGTAACTTGACATCGAACTAAACGAATTATATCCTTTATTCAACAATAATGACCTTTTCCTGACTTTTCGAAATAAAGTAAATTTATGTGTTCATTTTTTTTTTTAATTGCGTGTGATACAAAGGTCCTGTGACTACGGAGTATTTATCTAAGCCATATATGTTTACGCTGATATTGGAATTATTTTTTTCAATTAGTTTTATATCATTATATGATGGAGGAAAAGATATACCTTCAATATTAAGTACTTCAGAATAATGTGGGTAAGAACATACATTCATATTAGCTGGATATAAACCCGCTACAATAGACCATAGAAAACAGCATACTTACATCGTTATTCTACAATTTGCGGTAATGGTAAATAAGTGCCTCCTCTCATAGGACAGTATTTGTTTATATTTATTTCCAAGTGATTTACTGAATAAAAGGTCCAACCAGATTGAGAGCATTCAAATTCGGTAAGTTTTACCTTCATTACATCAACCATTTTTGAACACCACTCTTTTAAAATGCTGCTTGATAGAATGACATCATACTTGGTATTAAAAGACTTAAGCTGCTTTTCACCCACATCAGGTAGAATGAAATGAGCAAATAATTCTAGATTTATTTTTATACAATTATTTTTCATTAATGTCATTTTAATAAGTTTCATGATTTCAATCAAATTGTCATAGAGAAATGCTTCAGGAGTTAAATATTTGAGCTTAGGATTTAAACGATATGATGTTATTCTCTTTTTAAAAGCTGTTGATATAATTTAAATATTTTCAAACTCAGTTCTCAATAAACAATTAGACTTATGTAAATTTGTTCTCTTATGATAATGATATTTAATTCTCGGTAATATTATCAAGCATTTATCACATTCAATAAGATCTCGATTTTGGTGTGAATTCAATGGCATAGACTTGATATTTGATGTAGCTGTAAATAAAAATGAAGGCATATTAGGAGGAACTCATTATATAGATAGAGTATTTATTTACTTAAAAACATTACAATAGTATGCGAGTACCTATAGTTAATTATAGCGGTTAATTAAAACACTAAAAGTAAATGAATATATTTCAAAATGAGTATTATTTTAATAGTAAGAATTAAGAAAGGTTGAGGGGCAATCTGAAAATTCTTCACGAACTGCAGTCAAATATTGATACAACAAGTCCCATGCCGGTGTATCTGTGTTCGTTCTGTTTTTAAGAGCAACAATCGCGTGCCTCCAACGATTCATTGGTGAAACCTTTTCAATGTCGTCGCAATTGTATATTTTCAGTTCGACATAATGGTTTCCATTCTTATTATCATAAGACTGCTTTGAATAGCCATTTCCTAGCCGTCGTGTAATGTAGGAATATAAAGAGTTCTTAGTATCTTTACCATTGATATCATCACCACCTCCAAATAAGTCGTTAGCAGTGGCCCTCTTCTTGCACACGTTCACTTCTTTCTCGTTCTTAGATTTTTCGGTAAGCTTTTCTGACCTCGGCTTTTTAATCAAGTTTTCTTGTTTATCTTTTCCATCGCGGGTTTTTCCTGAAGACTTCTTTGAGCTTTTATCTTTTTTATGTTTTTTCTTCAAAGGCTCCTGTTGGAGCTGTCGCGATGGTTGTAGTAATTCCTGTACTGGAGCCATGCTTGTAGACGGGGCGAGGAAGCTGCTCTCATCATGACGACGTTTCTTTGTTTTCTTCTTCTCGATTGTGGGTGCAGCAAGTACAGTCATTTCTTCATCCGAAGATGAAGAAAATGACGAGCTACTTGAACTCGATGATGATGATGAACTCGACTCACATTTATGCGACCTGAAAAAATAATTTTATATTTTTTAAATATGTTTAACTAAGATTTTTTATTTTACGTGGAACGTTGACTAAGAATAGTTTATATAAAACAACCTGAGTAATAAATAACGCTGACTCAACCCAGCAGTAGGTGCGTATGTAGAGTGGAGATGTGAGATAAGATGAATACCTACTACGCTTTTGGTGATGAGATTTATGTCAAACTATTTTTACTATACAGTTTTCTAGAAGGGGTCACATCTTACATAGATGCTTTCTCAAACTACTAGAATAAACGATCACTCGAATATATCGAAAAAGTTCTTACATTTTAGATTTCTTAGTAGTTTTCTGAATAAGTGTGCGGTATTCTCCAAACGAGGGCTGAATAGATAAAATCTGAAAATGTAATTAATGCTTATATGTATAAGTGAACAGTAAGTCAAAATTATTTAATAAATAAATAAAATGCGCAATAATCTATTCAGTCTTGCATATAAATGTACAACAACAACAACGAATACTCTTAATCGAATACCACAATAACTATAAACAACTAAACAAAGCGTCTATTAAGTTGATTTCTTTTTAAAATAAATTCTTTAGTTTTAGAGTGTTAGATTTAATTGAAATAAAGTTATCTACCTAAACATCGTAAAATAATTAAATAAAAGACTCAGAAAAAAAACATTGTTACTTATTTTAATACTTTACGTTCTTTAGAAGTGATAAATTTAAATAGTTCGTATAATAAACACGATGATAAATCACGAAAATGAACATAGACGAAAATCATTTATTTTACGCATGGCAGGAATCGAACCTGCACCCGTTTTCTAGTAGTAGGTCACATCTTTAAAAATATTCTTTTTCCACTATGTTATAGACTTATAGCGGATCCACATTCATGGCGAAAAGTCGCACCGTGAATTCAGGCGCGACGCGAACCTACCTACTTTACACTCACAAAGTTCATGGTTGTGTTCACGCACTTGCTCAAAATAACAGATGCGGCTTTGGCATAGTGCGCACTCAAATATTGAATTTTTCTGCGTAAATAAACATGAAACGCAGGTAAAATAATGATAAAGATAGGAAAATGGTGGATACATCGATCATACACCACCACTTCTCGCATGACCGTTGCATTCACGACATGAATCTGAAAAGCGTTCGCAGTTCGCGACCGCGAACCCTTTGAAGCGACCCCAAAACCGAGTCGAGCGAGACCGAGAACAGCTACAAACTCGTGAAACAGGAACAGGTGTGAATGAAAACCATCCACATTCACGTTCATGCCCCCTTCACAACTCTTCACGCCGCTGTGAATGTGGATCCGCTATTAGGTAAACTACTAGACTAAACGATCACTCGAATTACTTACATTTTAGATTTCTTAGTAGTTTCCTGAAGTAAAGTGTAAAGTACCTATTCTCCAAACGAGGGGCTGAATGAATGAAATCTGAAATGTAATAAATGCTTAATAAGTAAACAGTAAGTCAGCATTATTTTAGAAAGCTTGATTAGCGATCAAGTTGTAAAATACACAATAATCTATTCACCCTTGCATAGTACCTAATTTATAACAAGAACAAATAATCTTTATCGAACGCCATAAAAAAAAAAAAATAAGACCTTAGTTTTAGAGTATGCTTTATTTAATTGAGATGAAGTATCTACCCATATGTTGTAAAATAAATAAATTAAGGCTTTAGAAAAGTAATCAATGTTAGTATGAATGCTCTTTAAAAGTGATAAATTCGAATAGTGCGTTTAATATACATGATGATAAACCACAAAAATTAACGTAGAGAAAACCATAATTATTTTTCCACAAGGCGGGAATCGAACCTGCACTCTCCCTAGACTTCACATCTAGTGCTCGTATTGACTAAGGTGCTAAGCGCTCAACAACCTAGACTGCATTTTCGATGAGATATAAAAAATAATAATAAAAAAGCGTTTAATGAAATTGATTTCTTTTAAAATAAAACTTTGGTTTTAGAGTATACTATATTTAAATGAGATGAAGTATCTACCTAAATGTTGTAAAATAAATAAATTAAGGCTTTAGAAAAATAATCAATGTTATTAATAATGTTCTTTAAAAGTGATAAATTCGAATAGCGCGTTTAATATACATGATGATAAACCTTAAAAAAATAACGTAGAGGAAACCATATTATTATTCCATAATTCAGGAATCGAACCCGCACTCTCCCTAGACTTCAATTTCTAGAGCTCTTATAAACTAATGTGCTTAGCGCTCAACAACCTTGACTGCATTTCGATGAGATGTAAAAATAGAGAGGATGATAAAGTTGTTTGAAATAAGAAATAACATAACTCACCTGAATAAGTAATTGAGCACAAAACACTTTTCCACTTTCCGCTTTCACCGTCAAGAAAGACACTGCTATCTATGCTTAAACTGAGCAAAGTTTATTTTCATCGATAATTATATGCAATCAAACGTTTGACTGTATGCACATATCTGTACACCTGCATTCGTGTGGAAAATGCTAACTCCCAATTTTATCCTTAGCTAAAAGGTATGTGTGTGCGTAAAAAACAAAAGTTTTATAAAACCAACTTCTTTTTACTTAAACGAATAAGGATCAATATCGTTTGTTAAAAAACTTTATCATAAATGCAACGTAAGCCGCTTTTAGCTACAGGCTTTACACTCGAATTTACTCGTGTGATTATAAGCGATGGGCACCATACAATGTACAGACGAACAAAGTAATCATTACGTAATATGATGATGCCTCCGGCTCGCGACGCCGGCCTGACGCGGAGTCGTCTGTCACGTTTCCTTTTCTGGAGCATATGAACGTAAACTTTAAATATGTAGTTGTAAGAAAAATAATTAGCTCGATTTTGAATCTTATTTGCTAGAGTAAAAAATAGTACGAAGCAGGGAAATTAAAGTTATAAAATACTTTAAATTATGCACTCCTTGGATTTCAGACTCGAAGCACGTCTTTTATCTATACCTTAAAATTACCACAAATCAATGATGTCGCTTTCAGTAAGTATTTGTTTTAAAATAATACAATTATCAATAAAGCTGTGATAAAGTGAGTTTGTTCCTTTGTTACGCTTTCACACCTTAACTACTTAACCAATCCTCATGAAACTTTGCATAATGTTTTCAAGTCTACAGAAAGGATATAGTTCACTTTTTATCTGAGATAGCGATAAATGAAGTCTCACATAGATGAAGTCGTGGGCGAAGCTAGTTATAGTTATATAAATATGTAATACGCATTATGTTTAACTTTCAGGGATCTGAAGACCTTTTCAATTTCATACCTGATAAAATAACTCAACCAAATACTCATCCAAAAAATCAAGGGATCCCGAAAAAGGACACGAAAAGCTACATCATCACTGCTTTCCATAGTGAAGAAACCTGCTCGCGGTGTGAAAGTCATCCGAATAGAGAATCATGACGTCGATAAGTTCCGGGGAACCAACGATATGTGCGAGTGCGATGCAGAATTATGCGCTCAATATGTCGCAAAATCATTAATTATGGATGATATTTATAGACAAACGAAAGATTTAATTAATAAGATACATGACTCAATTGATGGTAATATGTAAATAAAATGAGTTTGTATTAAATATATTTGTTTTATTGAAAAGATCCAGATTTTTAATTCTAGTTAACTGATAACTGTAATTGTAAAAAAGTTAATAAATACCTAATTTTATTAATAGAGGCATTGAGTTTAAAAGCGGCTTATTATAATTAACAGGAATGTTTTTGAATAGATAACCTATTTGTAATGTCGTTTATTGAATAGATTACTGTATTCGAATATATGAGTTTTTGAATAGAAGATCTACTATAAAATTGGTGAACTTGGATCTCCTGTGATCCAGGTTCACCAATTTTATACTACTTGTACATTTTTGCTAAGTCATAATTTATGACTTAGCACCTTCATTTATGGCATAAAACTGAAAATCGAAAAAACGTACATAAACCCTTCATCCACTCACGTCTTCTTTTTTAATCTATATAAATAAAAATGAATCACCAAAATGTTTGTACGCGCATAACTTCTGATCGACTGCACCAAATTGGATAATTCTTTTTTAGTTGCGTTTGTTACTTTCAGGAGAAGGTTCGTATGAAAGAAATTTTAGAAAAAATACAACGGGGGCGAAGCCGCGGGCATCAGCTAGTTTAGAATAAACGGAAAGGCAAATTTCCATGTTACTGTTACATTTTTGACGCAAAATGCTAAAATAATGTTAATGCTATCAGTTTTTTATTTATATTTTAGTTCCGGCTGAAGGACTCTGCATCCATGGTAAGAAATAAATACCTACTTAGGTAAGGTAAATGTTCCTGTGCTCGACACTGACCCAATACATGGCACCTTCAATCTTATGTCATAGTAAGAGAGGGGACGGATGGGTGTCATCTACTGGGCGTTGAGATGTCGAGCATTGGTACGTATACTACTTACCTTATATAAAAATATTTGTTTTAGCTCCTCTCTTTCTTTCACTTTCATCTATTTCTTTACTTTTACTGTTGTACTCTACGGGGGGTGTAATGATTATATAACAACATTTCATTTAATTGAAACACTTGGTATAATGCTGATACATTTGATATTCAAATTCAAATTCAAATTGTTTTATAATAAATAATTATTTACACGAAAAGTCGTTAGTAAGCGCTGAGATTATGTCTATGTGTTAGTAAACAAAGGCCGACATACTAAACTACTGACTCTATACAAATGACCTTAATGGAACACTAACAACCAAAACATAACAACATAAACATAATACAAACAATACCGTGCTATATTCATAAATAAAATAACTTATTATTACCAATGCATACAAATAGCTAATAAAATACCAGAAACGATCTCTTTGGAAACCAAAAACCATGTATTTAAAAATAAATTAAAAAAATTACTGGTAGAAAAATGTTACTATGAAATTGATGACTTTTTAAATGATACATTGTGAAATAATATAAATGCCCATACATAGTTCAATAATAAAATGTTATTTATAAAACTAATTTTAAGATAATAATAAGACATAGTTGAATGATGGCATGAATTTATTTATAGTAAACAATATTTAAACTAGACATGGAAGATTTGCTAAAATTCAATTTAATTATGTTTAGAGAAATGACATTAAATTCATATCATATGTTGTATTAGTGTAGGTTTTTTTTTCTGACATCACTCATCTATCAAATCCAGATAATAAAACTAAAAGTAGTTAATATGTAATTAGAATTAACATAATAATTAATATGTAATTTGTTTGTGAATTCTCATTTTTGTACCCTAACAGGGTGTTGTGTACCTACTCCTGCATAAATATGTCACCTTTTGCAATGAACATGACTTTTAAATTAAATAAATAATAAATGATAAAATAACTTAAATGCCTAAACTAGGATACTAAAGTAGCCTGTTTCTTAGGCAAATAAATATTTTGAGTGCTAAAAGAATAAATAACATACCTACCTAACTAATTAAAATACTACTTCGTGTTTAAGTATTAATTCGATTTACTCGAAAAGTAAACATTCTATGATTGTTTTATTTAATGAAGTAGGTACTTAAATAGCCTAATGCATAGTGCATACCAAATCACAATCTTCCAAAGTTTACTTTTCGAGTAAATCGCATTATATCAAGTAGCATTAGGTACACCTTCCAAATGTTACAGTTATTTCAAAAGTTTTTTTATCTATCGAGCCGCCACTTCTCTACGGCTGAAGACCAAAAATTTGGATCACGTTAAAAGGTCACGTTATACAAAACGGCTTATTGAAAAAAGGATTGTGACACGATTATTACCCATACTAGCGATCCGCTCCGGCTTCGCACGGGTGCAATGCTGATACTAAATACACATTAACCTTCCTCGTGAATCACTCTATCTATTAAAAAAAACCGCATCAAAATCCGTTGCGTGGTTTTAAAGATCTAAGCATACATAGGGACAGACAGACAGCGGGTAGCGACTTTGTTTTATACTATGTAGTGATTATACATGCAAGGTAATGTAAATAGACACAAGTCTTTCAATAATGGTTTACATGAAATTAATTGTGTTAACATTTATTGAATCAGGCGTTACTTTGCGGAGGTCCATATTAATGAACTAAAACAATTACTTTGCTCACCCGCGACCTTTTTTTTTTTTTTTTTTTTTTTTTAATTGAATATAATTAGGTACAACATTTAAATGTTTACATTGTTGATTGAACCAAATGTTTTGAACAGCTAAACGATGCTGTTTAGTTAATTTGTATTTGTGTTAACATTGTATAAATAGAGGTAAAGAAGCCAAAGTAATGTGCTCTTGTTGAATTTATAAACACGTGTTAATAATGTAATATTTCAAATTAATAATCAAGCCACTGTAAAATGAGAAACGTGGGATCCTAATAGCCTCAAGGTTAATGTGCTTTAATAAAATTAAGTGAATCTCGTCTCGGGTATATAATTTGTAAATGTGATAGCCGGGAGCTGGGAATTTCATAGGCAGGTATTTAGAGATTTATTATAACTCAGCTCGTCCTTTTGTCCAGTTCTGGAAACATCTTTGACATCTCTGTAATGCTTTTTTCACAAGGCTTTCGGAATACGATATTTCTTTGATACAACTTCTTTTTACAAACATAAAAACTAGGATTTTTCGTTATTTTAATTGCAATATTTTGGTTTGTGTCGTGGTAGCCTAGTGGTTTGACCTATGGCCTCTCAAGCAGAGGGTCGTGGGTTCAAACCCGGGCGCACCTCTGAGTTTTTCAGAATTTACGTGCGAAATCACTTTTGAAATTTACCATGAGTTTTACCTGCGAAGAAATTCAATGATGTGTGTGAAATTCCCAATCCGCACTGGACCCGCGTGGTAAATGCGATCCAAGCCCTCTCATTCTGAGAGGAGGCCTGTGGCCTGCAGTGGGACGTTTATAGGCTGGGATGATGATGATGATGAAATGCACAAAAATCACACCTAGTTTGTCTGGCGCTGTGTCGCTTAATAATATCGTATTTTATGTAGGTAAGGTACCCATAATACTAATAATATACTAACTAATAAAACCCACTACTACCCATAATACTAATAAAAGACACGGGGAACCACCTCATACCATGCTCACTTAAAACCAGTATGCCATTATCCATGGAGTTAATGGCATACTGGCATAGATGCTATTGAATACTATGTGAAGTTTCCAATCTGCAGTGGCCTCAGGTGGGAATTGGTAACAACTCAAGACATCACATTATAAGTTCCTATAGGAAGAAGTAGACTTTATTTGGCCAGTAGTAACATAGGTCAGAGATGAGGAATGAAATCCCACATCCTTAGTAATGAGTTTTTGAGCCAATTAAGTGACCCACCATGGAATATTTTCACAGGATATGTTATGATTGGCAACCTGTCCTGAACTGTACCTGCCAAGAAATTCACTATTACATTTAGTATGAGAACGTCCTGCTGTGGGTCACGATTGAATTATTCGATAGTAGGTACACGACTTGTAAGTTATAAGACTATTAATCATTCTAATAACGCACAAATTGTATTTCTAATGTCCTTTTAACGGGGATTTATTACAAGACTTCCTCATAGCTGAGGGAGTTTTATTGGAGCACGCCCGTGACTCAGCTTCCGTTAGGCATTAAGTCCGGTGCCGAGGAATTAAAGTGGCAAACATTAAACTGACGCAGAAATATACCAGGTGTGCCAAAACTTAACAACAACCTGGTACTGGTAGAAGTCAAGTTATAAGAAAAAAACCGGTCAAGAGTATGTTGGACAAGCCCAGGATAGGGTTCAGCAGCCGGTACGAAAAAATCCTTGCATATCTTATTAATTTTACTATTAATTAAGTATACTGTCCGTATGAATATTTGTATTTGTAGTTGCCTCGTCGTATCGTCGCCTAGTAGGTACCCATAGTACAAGTTTTGCTTAGTTTGGGACTAGGTCGATTTGTGTAAGATTGTCCCCTAATATTTATTTATTTATTATTATACTCAGTCGGGCTGCTATTTACTCTTAAACTGTTAATAATTCTTAAGCAAACTTAGCCGCTATAGTTTTCCTTGTTAATTTGACATATTTCTTCCCATCCTGACTTTTCAAAATTTTTATACCTATCGTAAGCCTATATAAACAATTTAGCTTTTAGAGAGTCGCTCGATTTAAAAAAAAAACACTTTAAAGTTGAATATTTCGCAAACGAATCCACTGCATCAAAAAATCGTCTGCACAAATCCGCAATAATTTTAAAAAACCTATCCAACGATACCCCACACTATAAAGTTAGACGAGAAAAAAAAATCACCCTCACTACGTCTTTTTCTACTTCTACATTTTATTTTTTCACTTTGTCCGGATAATTGCTACACATGGCCATGCAAAATTACAGCTTTCTAGCCTTAATAGCCTCTTAGCTAAGCCACGGACGGACGGACGGAAAGACAGACATAGCAAAACTATAAGTGTTCTGTTTTTGCCATTTTGGCTCCGGAACCCTAGAAAAGTGAGAGCACACTTCTTTATTGAAAACGCCTCATAGAAAATTGAACGACACAATGGATAATAGGTACAATATCGAGTCGGTGACGAAGGCGAACTAAAACAAAGTATAAATACGTAGGAACCTTGTAGGAACCTTTGGTCCCAAACAACCAATATTGTAGGTACTGAGTAATTTTTAGCTTTCGTCAATAATTAACAATTACTCATTCCAATGAACAATGAAATATGAAATTGAACGTTTGCGGTATGATGATGAACCAGCGTTCATACACTTTAATGGAATTAATGTAAAAAGATGTGTTTTGCTGCTGAGTGTCTACTCATGATGATTAAACGTTGCTTGATATGGAGTTATATTGAAATGAGTATCTAAACTGAAGTCCTACTTATTAACTCTACTTATTCTATTAGAAAATAATGCCTTTGCGCGTTTTTGAAGTTGGTGCTTTTACCTTTTAAAGCTTCTTAAAAACTAATAAACTTATACGAAGGTAAGGCAAGGCCAAGTCACATATTTTGTTTGACTAAGGTGGATAGTTAGTTTAAATAAAAAAAAAAAAATATTAGGGGACAATTTTACACAAATCGACCTAGTCCCAAACTAAGCAAAGCTTGTACTATGGGTACTAGACGACGATAAACATACTTATATAGATAAATAAATACTTAAATACCTACATAGAAAACATCCATAACTCAGGAACAAATATTCGTGCTCATCACACAAATAAATGCCCTTACCGGGATTCGAACCCAGGACCTCTTGCTTCGTAGGCAGGGTCACTACCAACTAGGCTAAAGCGGTCGTTAGTTTGTGAAGTTAGGGCTTTTAGAGTTATAGGGCGTGTAGAGTTAGAAGCCTGGCTCTACGTGAGATATGATAATAACTTTTGACATTGCGAGATATATGGTCTAGTCTCGGCGATAACTTACATGAAAATTTTTGTGGTGGGATTTAATGTATTAAAGTTATTTTTTCACTTTATATCTTTACTTTAGTTCATGTTAAGTTTTAGATCTTACATTATTTTTACTACATAATAAGTTCCTTACAGCAAGCACCACTTAAATAACAGCGGAATATAGTTGACTTTGTTAAGCTTTCACAAGCAAAAGTTATTAAAATATTATTTATTTTTTATTAGCAGTACGGCTATTTGAATAAATAGATATGGTACATCATTTCTTACGCATTTCCAATGTAATTTGGAACGTAGGAGTCGTAGCTTCTAATAGTTGCGATGGATGTTACCACACGCCACTGATGGCGTATGTAAGCGATTAAGAATTTCGGGGGAGTCGGTTGGATGCGACGTGGATCAATTGGTAGAACACCCGTTGGGGCGCATACCCATTAGACGTGGGTTCGAATCCCACGAACGCACCCGAAAAACTTTTTCGCTTTTAAATAATCAAAAGTTATTAATTTTTAAAAAGCTTTGTTTAGTAAAAAACATGTCAAGGTTATATTTGTCTTATTTTAATGATTTATGGTTAATTATCCTGTAGCAAATATATCTTATTTCTAGCGAAAAAAAACATTTCATATAAAGACACGGAAAGAACATTGTCTAGTTACCTTTTTTGAAAAATGAGATTTTAATCTCAAAATGTAGACCTCGCAGAGTACTATAACTTATCATTGGATTAAATATGGATATCTGAAAATAATACAAGGTGAAATCTAAATGGTGATACAAAATTAGTGTTTCTCACTCCGTTAATGCTGGGCAACATGCATTAACTCAAATGTTAAAATTAGTCTGATACAATTTAGGATCTTCGTACTTAGTTGAAATGAAGTCACGAACTCAATATGGACACTTCAAATTTAATAAGACTAATTAAAACAAATGCGTTAGTGTATTATATTGTCCAGCATTGACTAAGTAAGAGACCCTAATTTTGTATCATTGTTTAGATTTCACCCGGTATAGAGTCATGTGGGGTAACTGTACGCAGTGGGTAAGTGTACGCAATCCCATTCATTTCGGAATGAAATGCATGGGTTTGCGTACACTTACCCACCCACATGACTCTACATTTTTTTCTTTTTCATATAAATTACCATAGTAATAAAGTAATAATTCATGATGACTACCTAACTTTCAAACCGCTTCAACTCAAAAAGTTGCCTACTTTTCATATAAGTAAGTAGACAGAAGAGGTACATTTTGTTTCAAATTCGGAGAATATGGTGGGACGTGGGCTGGAGACTGATAGAATTAGCAGAAGGAAAGAATTGAAGTTAAGTGGACAATTGACAATCGCCGACCCGCACCTACGGACTTCACGTATCATCCACATACCCTTAACGAGGTCTCAATAACTTGACATTTACGGAGTTACTTGACGTGAGCCAAGTATTTGTTTGAAAATATTTAAGGTGAACAGTTTAAAAGTATAGTAGTTAAATTTACGGTGAAGAAAAATATCGTAAGGAAACCTGCATCCACCTGCGAAGAAATTCAATGGTGTGTGTGAAGTTCCCAATCCGGACTGGACCCGCGTGGGAACTACGGCCCAAGCCCACTCATTCTGAGAGGAGGCCTGCGCCCTGCAGTGGGACGTATATAGGCTGCTAGGATGATGATGATGACTTTTCTCATGACGCTTTTGGGGATTTAACATCCATATTATTGAATGTACTTAGTCAACAAACGTGGCACCGATTCAATTCCTTGCGCTGATGTAACAACAAACCTTTGTACCGGGTAATATTTATAATTGCTGAATGCTACGCCGGTTAAACAAATTAAAGCAGTTAATAATCATTTGCTTCTAGGAAGGAGCCCTAGATTGAAATTAAGCCTGGCTCCGACCTTAATTTATTACAAACGCCGCGACAGTGCTTACTGCTTAGTAAAGTCGGTAGTTTACGCAAGGAAGGTCCAGACGTTTTCTTTTTTTAAGCAATTTTCGGACGCTAAAGTTTTAATGTTTACTATAATAAAAAATAATAAATAAAATAAATATTAGGGGACAATCTTACACAAATCGATCTAGTCCCAAACTAAGCAAAGCTTGTATTATGGGTACTAGACGACGATAAACATACTTATATAGATAAATAAATACTTAAATACATAGAAAACATCCATAACTCAGGAACAAATATTCGTGCTCATCACACAAACAAATGCCCTTACCGGGATTTGAACCCAGGACCTCTTGCTTCGTAGGCGGTCACTACCAACTAGGCTAAGCGGTCGTTAAACAAAAATAATAATTAATTTTCCTCGTCTGTTTACTCATAAATTTATACATTTATTAATTACTAACTTGATCCCAGCTAGAATAATTAAAATACCTATAAGTATAACCTGAATCGAATAATTGAACTATCAAAATTGAAGCCAAACACGTCGATCCTAATTTTTAAAAAGGTTTTCTTCTTTCTTACAAAAACGCTGTCGGAACTGGCTGAATAATATTCAAATTTGGAATTGAATAAAAATAAAACGTCTCACTGGACGCGGTTCTGCTATCGCGCCCACTCGTCGTGGAACTTCGTTTGAAACTGAAATTCGTTACTTATTTCCATTCATAAATTAAGGACAAAAGTATAGGTAACGCCACGAGAGATGAGGCGAATGATTACACACACAGCTACATAAAGTACTGATTGCAAAAAAAGTAGTGAATGAATGAAATGAGTGGGTGAATGAAAATGTGAAATACCTACGCAATACTATGCATATTATAATTTTCCTAATTTTTCTTTTATCATATAACCTATTTTTAAAATAAAACAATTTGAAACTGATAAGAAATATTCCCAACAAAAAAATCGGTATTTTATAAAAAGCGAAAAATATACTTATCTGATTTAAATAAAATAAATCAAAATATTTTATTTTTTGCTTTGTTTGAACTAGATGTATTTTCTTAAATAGTTCTTAAAGAAATAGGTTGAAGAAATTTTTAGTCTTGTAATTCACTGTTGAGTCTGTTGAACTTGCTATCGGTACGAATAAACGTCAAAATCCCGCTGTCATTACATGAGATGTTGTTGTGTGCGTGACCTCAACTCTAATGGCGTTACCTATACTTTCTAGTGATTCTACAATGTTATAAATTCCAAATTGGTAAGATTGTTGGTTTGTTAGATAGTTAGCAGTGTTTCCAGAAAATCATGTCAAGAAAGGGTTTTTTATTCTTCCTATAAAGGCCGAGCTGCCAACAGATCAGCGACTCTCCTTGAGGTGTCGATATTCAAGGGCGGTGGTGACCATTTTCCATCGGATGACCCACTTGCTCGTTTGCCTCCCTCTCATAATAAAAATAAATCAATCACGCTAAGTAGCTTTTTTATATTTAAATTTACTTACTTAGTTAGCGCGATAGCAATAGGTAACGAATTCTACACAGACGAAGTCACGTACAAAAGCTAGTGTTCGATATTTGCACTGTAAATTGCTAGTGTTGCATCGTTGCAACCGCAGCCACGCTATTTCTGTCACAAGTATATAGGTTAACACAATTTTGCGTTTCGACTGCATGGTGTTACGTCAGCGAGCTGGGTGTCTCCCGACTCGACGCGAACTACATAGTAGTAATTTTTTAGGTATGTCATCATCATCGTCATCATTTCAGCCCAAATACGTCCACTGCTGAACATCTCTCCCCAGGCTCGATTTAGGTATGTATTTGAAATTAATTTATTTTCATACCTAATTAATTTTTTTTTTTTTTTAACCGTCTGTTGTAAGGGCATAATGGACCCCGGTAAAAGATGCCATACTATTCGACATTATATCGGATCTCTTTGAAACTTAAAATCACTAGTAGGTACCTAAGTTAAGAAGACGACTAATATCTTCGACTGTATGTTTAGCCGGTAGTGGAACCACGTTGGCAATACTACCGGAATAGAAGTAATTTATTGAAGTGAAACTTCTAATGAGACTTCCAACAAGCGTTGCCTTAAATGCGAGGGGGTGCGGAGGTTTCAAAGGGGGGATGAAAATTTCATTGATTTTGCCGTAGGATGCACCGTTTTCAAGATATTTGACAAAAACACCGGTGGGTAGGGGAGGGGTGCGGGGAGGGGGTGCGAGGGGTTGCAAAGGGGGGATGAAAAATTCATTGATTTTGCCGTAGGATGCACCGTTTTCAAGATATTTGACAAAAACACCGGTTCTCGTCCGATCACCGAAGCACAATACCGAAGTTAAGCAACGTCGGGCGCGGTCAGTACTTGGATGGGTGACCGCCTGGTTTTTTTATTTTTTATTATGAAGTTTCACTTCTTCCGCGCGGAGGGACTCCACGCACTATTTTTTAGGGTTCCGTAGTCAACTAGGAACCCTTATAGTTTCGCCATGTCTGTCCGTCTGTCTGTCCGCGGCTAAGCTCAGAGACTGTTAGTACTAGAAAACTGTAATTTGGCATGAATATATATATTAGTCACGCCGACAAAGTGGTTAAATAAAAAAAACTAAAAAAATTTTTTTTAGGGTACCTCCCATAGACGTAAAGTGGGGGTGATTTTTTTTTCTCGACAAACCCTATAGTGTGGGGTATCGTTGGATAGGTCTTTTAAAACCATTGGGGAGTTGCTTACATGATTTCTGTATTCAGTGTTTTGTTTGCGAAATATTCAACTTTAATGAACTAAAACAATTACTTTGCTCACCCGCGACCTTACAATAGTTACGTTTATGCAAGAAATGTGTGTTCATGCAGTTCCTCCACCTCCACACTGTACGAACACACACAAATCACATAAACACAACTATCACCACCACCAAGCTACACTGACGCGTTTCGAACTCAACCAGAGCTCATCTTCGGAGTTACCACAACCAACATAAACGCATAAACGTAACTATTGTAAGGTCGCGGGTGAGCAAAGTAATTGTTTTAGTTCATTAATATGGACCTCCGCAAAGTAACGCCTGATTCAATAAATTCAACTTTAAATTGAAAAATTTCATTAAAATCGACCGTCCCCCCCCTCTAAAATCTAAACTGTTGGGTGGAAAAATTTGAAAAAATTCAAAATGGTAGTAAATATATTAAATTTACAAGAAAAATTATAGCGCCTAAGATTGCTTGGGAATTATTTGTAGTTTAAGAGTAAATAGTAGCCTAAGGTATTAAACATACCGTCACTACTTTGAAAAACTTGTATCTCAAATCAGCATGTAAACAAAACTGAACCTTGATATGCAAGTAATAAAGTTCACTTTGCCAGATTATCGATTTTGAGATATGAGCTTTTTTCAAAGTATTGACGATACCTAACTTGGAAGATTCCGTACACATACGAAATCCTTATAAAAATATTACTTGATTTTTTCGTAATGGCTACGGAATCCTATCTTGGGCGTGTCCGACACGCTCTTGGCCGGTTTTTTTATTCTGCTCTCGTTCAACCATTGTTCATTTGGCCTAATCTGTAGGTAAACGAGTTTCGCCAAATCATTCATGTAATGTCCGTCCGTGCATTCTTCACAGCCGCATTATAGTAATTAACGTTATCTTCTTCACTAATATACGCCCCAACTGGAAACAGGCCTCATATCACAATGAGAGTGTTTGTGTTTCGTTTCCTATGCGGGCCCAGTGTAGATCAGGAATTTCACACACCACACCATTCAAGTGACCATTCTATTGTAGTACTTAATAAAACATCTACAGAATGTTTAAATAATTGAATTACATTGTTTTTTTTTTAATTTTACGCAATATTTTTTCTTTCTTCGATAATCAAAGATAAAAACGTTTATTCTGTATGTAGGCTGAAAAAGGCTCTTTTATATGACCCAGCGCGTTCGGAATGACCATCATTGCCAAGAAGAATGCGCCGCACGAAATTTGGCAAAAATTTTTTTTTTAATAACCAAAACTCAATTATAGCTTGTCTAATTTAAAATGACGCGCCCCACCACTGCATTTACGCACAGGATTTGAAACTCAATTTAAGCTACGATAGAGAAATATTTCTCTTGGCAGATGTGCGTGAATGCGGTGGTTGGGCGCGCGTCATTTTAAATTAGACAAGCTCTACATTTCATTTATCTATAACAATTAAGACAAAGCAAATTAAAAATATATAAAAGACACAAATTACATGGGTATGGAAACCATACATCTTGTTTTTACAGAGATGTAATAATAGAACATTTCATTCTATATTTGGGTCAAGTCGGAAAGATACCATTTCAAGCAGCACGTACATACATACACCTGAATGGAACATAATAAAATATGTTCTTCGGCGCCTTGTAAATGTATTTCGACGCATTTCCATAGGTGATCCTGTATGCATTGCACGCGCCGACGCTTGTTTTTGCATTCACTATTTCTTTCTGTCAAACGGTATAAGATAGTGACAGAAAGAGATGGTGAAAGCGAAGGCAAGCGCCCGGGCCCGCGCGTTAGACAATACGGCTTCTGATTCTGTGAACTGCAGGCTTATTGTCTAACGCTTCTGGCGCTTGCCTTCGCTTTCACCATCTCTTTCTGTCATCATTTTATACCATTTGACAGAAAGAAATAGTGATTGCGAAGGCAAGCGCCAGGAACGTTAGGCATTAAGCCTGCTGACGTGTGAATTTAGGGTTAAAGAAAGTAAAGATCCAAATATGGGTTTCTGAAAGTCTTTCGATTTATTATGGCTCCCTGTGGGCGTAGTTACGGGGAAAGGGTGGTGAAAAATGTGAAGTTATCGTCGCCGCGTGTAAAGTGACTTTCGTTATTTTTTCGCCTCTTTTTCTTCAATGTTGCACCTTGTTGCACCCAAGCGAAGCCAGGATAGGGCGCTAGATTAAAACATTTTGTAGCTTGCTTACTGGTACACAGTTACAAGAGAGAGAGAGCAAGAAAGAGAGGGTCATTCGCCTAGAAAATTAACTAACGTATGCCATTAAACCTGGTTTTAGTTTGACAGTTCCAGACTTAAAACTCAGACATAGTATTGCAGTAAGAGTTATCCTCGCAAAACCTAAAAAAAACGCTTGCCATTGCTACGTGATACATCGTCCTTTAAGTCTTCCACAGACCGCAGCGTGGGGCGTGCGTGCGACGCTGATGGAGCGTGTCCAGCGCGATGTATAACACTGTATCATGTGTACGGTGATACACTCTGACCGTTGGCACAGCGTATATGATTGCAACATGCGAAAGGCACACTTATTTTGGGTATTTATAAACAACAAAACAAGTTTCACGTTTTACTGTTTCAAGCCACAGGTTTCTTCTTGTTTCCATTTTAATTTTATCAACATAAACCGACATAGCAAGGGATGGAAGCCAGGTAAAATCTGGCATTGTTTGCCAAACCATTGCGGAGTTAAAGACAAAGACTTGTTCAAAACTTGCGGTATTTCGTTTTCTTTTTGTACTAACATTTTCTTTACCTAACAGGGCAATTCAAATGCAGCGGAACGAGTTTGAAAAGGTTAAGCTTTGTATTTGCTGTATAGAAAGTGTTAGCCACGAGCACAGGCAGGCCACGAGTAAGGAAAAAAGTATATAGAATACTAGCGACCCGCCCCGGCTTCGCACTGGTGCAATTATGCATTTACTGTACATCTAAACCTTCCTCTTGAATCACTTTATCTATTAAAAAAACCGTATCAAAATCCGTTGCGTAGTTTTAAAGATCTAAGCATACATAGGGACAGACAGACAGCGGGAAGCGACTTTGTTTTATACTATGTAGTGTTATTAGTATAGAATATTAGTGAGTCATGTAAACGTAGTAAGATTTATTTTGTGATATTCAGATTTTCTTTGAAAAAAGTTCTCTTCAGTTTTTTTAAAAATTATAAATTAAAAATTGATCCGACTCCAAAAACCACCAAAATAATTTTCTTCTGATCTGTAATTTTACACATAAATTCCATGAGACTCAGAGGTTCGATTCCGGGCGCGAACCCACGACCATCTATCTGCTTGAGAGGCCTTTGGTCAAAACAGTGCGTACTGGTACAGATTAAGGGTTAAATGTCGTGGTAGCGTTACCACGACATTTAACCCTTAATCTTGTTTAATTATAAAAACAGATAACGAATCCCCCTGTTATTTTTAATATTCGTCCGGGAAAAACTTTTAACAAGCGTTCATTTTGTAACCTTGGAGACTTATTTCATTCAGAATATAATTCCACTCACTCGCCTGTTACTCAGATGATATTAAATTATGACATAATTAAGTATAATGAACTTAGATTGGATGATGAGAAGGCCGAGTAGGTTTGCCAGGAAGCCAGTTATGTGAAGTACAGCTTTATGATTTAGGTAGTATTCGCTTGAATTTTAAATTGGTTGAACGAATTATAAAATTATCGATATGGCCAAAGTAACGAAAATATGTATACTTACATGACCTTATTACTAAGTTGATAAAATCGTGTAAGTATACATGTTTTTGTAACTTTGGCCGTATCGATCCCTTTGTAGTCGACTGTACGAACCCCAGTTCTATTTTCCCAATCCCGAATGATTTCTGAATTCTTTTCATTTAGCTTAGTAAACAACAATACACATTTATCATTACAATAAGCATTTGAAGTGACTTTCGCTTGATAATTAATACAAGCTAAAAACCTGTATGAAAATCATTTAGAAAGTTATAGATGCAGACATCTAGATATCCTAGAGTTGAAACGTTAAAATATGATGATTATATTATAAGTATTATAACGACGACCGGTCTATTTACATAGGTATTATATGAACTGCGATTTTAAACATGCCGTCACTCAAAGTGCTATAAAAGTACAGTATAAGTTCAACGATCCAGATCTTTAAAAAGCAAAATACGCAGTATATCTATCGGCGCTTGGCTTGATGCGATGCCAGCCAAATTCACACAATCCAAGACGGACTATTAAATTGTATTTAAAAATAAATGTCTAAACTCGGCTGGCTACCAAAACATTGCATTCATTCATAATATGCTTTTTCAGTCTTACTGTTGAAACCTACGTCATCGAAATGATAAATGAGTTTAGAAACTTTGAATAATCTTTAAAATTACACGATAAACTTTACTTTTTGCTTTTAGGCGGTAGGTATAGTTACGTTACGTACGGTGAGTTTTTTAGTTTACTTGGACATTTTTTATTCAGTTTCTTTAAATTTGATCTAAAACAAATTGAATCGGATCCTAATTTTAATTATCTTCTAATTTAAAGGAGAGTTTACTTAACTTCGTTTACTATGTCATTGACTGCATCGTATTACTTCGAGTAGGTAAGTATCACAATCGCTAGTAGAGTAGGATACCTACTTGTAGGAAAGTATTTAATAAGCATGTTAACAATGCTGCTGAGCATTAGGCTGCATTGAGACGATATGAGCACCGAGTGAGTGATACATTCAAATACATTGCCGTTGATGATAGATCACTTATAAATTCATAGCTGCGCGGCCCAGTAATGTAACTTAATCGCACGATATTTTCTCGTAGCGTCTACTCTAAGCTTTAGGAGTGGGATGCACAAAAACGCGCCTGACGCACAAGCATGACTATGTTTGTTTAATGCAACAGCTGCTTCCAAAGCGTTCTTAAGCCGGCATATATTTCAGAATTTATTATGATTTAAACGTGTTTCCTCCCAAATTAAAAGGCCCGCCCACACTGTGCACAAAACAAAATCATACATCTCGCTGTCAGTGGAAGCACTTTTGAATAACTTTTGAGATCATACATCTGGCACACGTTTGGCCAATTCGCTCTGTTTGATTGGACGATATTCAGTATCGATTGAATGCAATAAAAATGGTTTAAGGACCGCGAGACTGAATTAGGGCAGCCGTTACGATACATCAGATGCATATTGCTTGCCAATGTATGATTGCCACATGATATGATATACCTACAGAAATCGTAGCTGTCGGGAAGCGTACCAAACCCTATAAATTGTGCCTGTATTTTCAGCAGAATGTTCAAAAAACCATTGATTCTTACCCATAGTGATCGATGAATTTCTGTGGCCTCTTAAAGTGAAGAATGTATCCCCGAATCTTATCAAAACTCAGTAGCTATATATTTTTTTTTCGTCAATAATAAACAAACAGTGAAATACCCACTAAACTTGAGGAAACACTATCATCTTTGCACATCATTGGTAGCCAGACTCACGGATCGAAAGCTCATTCAACCTCTTAATATCAAGGTATCAAATAACGAGTAATGTTTAAAGCTTCATATAAATAACTCGGAAGCATGCCGGCTGTCCGAACCAATTTAGACGGTACGAATTGATGGCCGGCATAAATTCGTCCTCCCTTTATTCTGTTTTCGATGCCAGATAACCAAATGTCGTGGGAGATGGTTTGCTATGACGTGACGTTTTAATTTAGATGATGTTATCGGCCGGACGATCTTACGATGTAATTTAGCGGGATGTACTGCAGTGTTCTTAGTCTACTTATTTGTAGTACATGTATTATGATTTACACACACACACACACACACACACACACACACACACACACACACACACACACACACACACACACACACACACACACACACACATCTTCTTTACATTCGTATACTTATGCACATTTGAAGGTTCCAGTTTTGGTTGGAATATTGTATTGACCTGAAGCCTCGTATTTTAGTGAAAAAATACTATCCTAGAACGTAGTTTTCTTTTCAGTTTTGTATTTTTATCATTAAGGCCCTACCGAGCTTTTGGCGCATTTATTGCATTTATGAAATTCATGTGTAAAACATTTGAGGATTCACTCTAATGACCAGTGTTTTCCGAAACACGATTACTTCTAGTTTGCTCTATAGAAAAAAAAATCCAAAGTCGTCTCTAAAAAATAAAATAAATCCTTAGTATGGCGTAAATGGGTATGTATTACAATACCGAAGTACGAAAGACCGAATGTATTAAAACATCGAATGTGTCAAAAGACCGACACGATTTTTTTCTGAAACCGTTAACTTTTTAAGATTGTTATAAAACAAACCTAACCTAACCTAATGGGTTCTGTATGATGCCGTTTTAATAAATTCTGAGAAGTTTACGGTTTCAGAAAAAAATCGTGTCGGTCTTTTGACCCATTCGATGTTTTAATACATTCGGTCATTCGTACTTCGGTATTGTAATATATACCCGCGTAAATACTGCACGGCAGGCCATGACTTTTTGAACATTAATAAAACAAGACGTTTTCTAGGGCCTAGTGTTGCTACATTTTTAAAATATGTATTTGTTTTAGTAATACGATGAAAATACCTAAATACACGCGCGGTCTGACCAACCTATCTTGAGCCGTCGTGCTTTTCCTTTGTCCGTGTAGTTAGTTGCCTTATTACTCCTTCAGCCATCGGATGGGGAACTTGTGTCGCTTGCGCTTATGCACGGCTTTGGTTCTAGCCGCTCTCACGCACACATACACGAGTGCATAGAATACCTAAAATCGATTAGCGCAAGAAACTCGGTAGGGCATTAGGACACGCTTCCTTCGGCCCTCAACAAGACTAACGATCTAGTAAAGGTCGTACTCACTTATATGCGGGTAGCGCAACAAGCGCAGGGCAGGACCGATCGTTGTGGAACTCTGGGGAGGCCTTTGTCCAGCAGTGGACGTCTTTCGGCTGATATGATGATGATTAAGGAAATTAAACAACTTTGTTTTTAATGTACAAGTATCAAGCCGTCGGAATCAGAAAAGAAATCCATAACGACAATGCAGCTCCGGTATGCCAAGGGTACGACAGTTGTAAATCAAGCTTTAATAATGCTTTTCCGCTCTAGTAACCCAAGATTATTATGCCGACGCTGCCACGCGCTGAAACCTTAAGCGGATGAGCTTTTATAATCCAATAATAGTTTCC
The DNA here is from genome assembly GCA_947563465.1 of Archips xylosteana. Lineage (NCBI taxonomy): Eukaryota > Metazoa > Arthropoda > Insecta > Lepidoptera > Tortricidae > Archips > Archips xylosteana. Next base: position 5,558,346 of record OX387344.1, read on the forward strand.
AAACAGTTAAATGCTAAATGCTATGTTACTTTCAAAATGATCTCAGGATACTGTTGGGGCTGCCGCGATTCTGTAGCGCATCAGGGATGTTTGCAGAGGCGCGTATTGACGGTTTTGCCGCCATTCTGCGCAAAAGAGTGGCATCCCTCATGCGAAGGATTCGGGGCAGCCCAAACAGTCTACTGAGCACCGTTGCTGACAGCTGCCAGGGTCGGTTCCAGGAGCACTGGAACAATTTACATTGCTCAATAAGGACATAGTGCCTGCATTAATAGTATTTTGTTTTTTATTGTTTTATTTATTTATTTTAAATTCTCTACTATTGTTTAATTATTAATTTTAATTCTTGATTATGATTATTTAAATTTTAATTTTCAAGTTTATTTTAATTTATTTTATTTTATAGTTTTGAATTTTAATTTTATTTTAATTTTATTTGTGACATTGTTAATGTATTGTAATCTAATGTCCTATTTTATTTTACTAACTGTAATCTTAAGCAACCTTGTTACTAACAACTATGGACATGTTTTCTGAAATAAATTATCATTATTATTATTATTAAAACACTGATCCAAGACTTTTTGCTGTCGATGGCTAAAAAATGATACATTAAGCTGTTGTGAGACAGTTTAGATGCCAACTCCTGCTATCAAGTTCACTATAAATTTTACCATCATATTATTATAAGGAACTGAAACAATTACTTTGCTCACCCGCGAACTTAACATTCAGTCCTCGAGACCTCCGCAAAGTAACGCCTGATTCAATAGATTATCATGTATGGGTTTAAAATTCACTCACTCTGTATTCATTCAATGTTAACTTGTTTATGTAACGGTTGATTGTACTTCATTGTAATACGGCCAGTGGTAAAATTTGTCTTTCTAGATTTGACCAAAACATATCATCAATATATTTCAAACTAAATACCGTAAAAGTAATAAAAAAAATGAAGTTGAAAAATAAATAAAAAAGATACTTCATATCTGACATATCAACAACACAGCGAGTAAAATAAAGCTTGCAAAAATCGTTCGGAAATACGTATTTAGAGTTATTTTTTTAATACAGTAGATAAGTATTAGTGGCAGCGTTAATTGGAACCCCAACTCACACTTAAAATGGGGTATGACGAGCCGCAGAACATAAACATGTTAGCTTGTGGCTTTAATTAGGGCGCTAAAATCAGGCAAAAAGGTTAATAAATAAGCTCCACAATATTTAAAGGCGTAGGTTGGTAAGACGTCAAAGTGTTGCTGTGTCAAGTCAACGTCGAAAGAGTTTGAACTACAAAGTGTGGAATAAAGAATTGCATAACAATATTGAAAACATTAACGACCGCTTTAGCCTAGTTGGTAGTGACCCTACCTACGAAGCAAGAGGTCCTGGGTTCAAATCCCGGTAAGGGCATTTATTTGTGTGATGAGCACGAATATTTGTTCATGAGTTATGGATGTTTTCTATGTATTTAAGTATTTATTTATCTATGTAAGTATGTTTATCGTCGTCTAGTACCCATAGTACAAGCTTTGCTTAGTTTGGGATTAGGTCGATTTGTGTAAGATTGTCCCCTAATATTTATTTATTTAACATTTCTTGGCGAAGTTTCGAACCATACTTTACCACAGAAACAACTTCTGAATCACAAAATGTGCAGAAAATCTACGACTAACTTCCAAGCAAGTAACATCGTCAGGGAATTTCCGACATTTCTCAACGGAAAATAGTTCCTACGCTCACCTTGTCGAGATTATTGAGTTTTCTATAAAAAACCCTGTTACTTTCCCGGAGCGTATGTAATATATCCTCGAGATGCGACATCGAATAAAGTAGCTGTACCTTTGGCATAATCATGAAGGAAATAGAATTAGTTCGAAGACATCGAGTTGAAGGTAAATTTACACCCTTTGATTTTCATGAAAACGAGAAGGAGCCAACTTTAGGGATCAGGGTTAATGATGGATTTAATGTCGGGATAACTATAACCATGAAATTGAATAAACTTTCTATTGTACTTACTCGTAATTAATCGTACACATAATTAAATGTTGTTGTTGAACTCGGCATTGTTTAGAGCTACTTCAACGGTTGTAGCCACTCAAAAATTACAAACTAAGGCTGTCTGTCTACCTACTGGAGCAGAGCGAGGCAGCAGGCGGGACAAGGAGGCAATGCGGAGCGAGGTCGCGGACTGTGTTTTTAGGGTTCCGTACCGAAAAAGGTACCAACGCGACCCTATTACTGAGACTCCGCTGTCTGTCCTTACTCCTGTTTACGGCGTATATTTTTACATATCTAATAATTTGTAGGGAACCCTATGATGGAGTCCGACTCTCACTTGGCCGGATTTCCATACGCGGAGCTAGCCCACACTCGCTTCGCTTCCCGGTTTTGTATGAATTTTAAACTACTTTTGCAACAATAGAATTTCTTAAAAATCTCCGCTCGTGTCCACTGGAGAGGAGAGGAGATTTTAAGAAATTCTATGGGTGGGTTTTTATCTCACTCGTCGCTACGCTCCCTTGCTTCAGTAGACAGGCAGCCTAAGAGTTATCTCAAGTTTCAATAAAAAAAAGTTTGTAAGCAGGCACTTAGGATTGTAACGTTTTGCGCAAATCACATGTCATTTAAAACTCCGGTCTTCAACACAACGACAAAACGTAATAACGCAATAACAAGCTTTTATATTATAAAATTTAACTTGTAATGTGAGTCGCGCTGTCATCGTTAATTCATCATTTTCATTACCTCTCATATTTCGTTCTATAGATTTTTTTTTACCAAGCGACGGCAAATTACAGTATAGACTGCAAAATTGGCTCTTTTTTAGACAGAGACAAATTTTTTAAAACTAACTTGCAATGTTTGTTTTTATGCTTGTGAAGGATATGGCAAATTAATTTTATCCACTTCTAGTGATCAAATAGACTTGAAATTAGATACGGTTTTGTAGTTGGCGTGACAATGTAAGTACATTCAACAGAAGCACATTCAGCTAAAAGTTAAAAAAAGCTATTCTTTTCCTGTGGCAGACGTACACTCCGTGCGAAGTGTTGGCCAGTCTCTAAATGACACCAACACTCCCCTGCGTTTCGCTACGTTTAATTTATACAGGACTAATTTACTCATTTAAATGTCTTTCAAAGGACTGTCCTCATCCACCCACGGGTGTCGAGTCCAATTTCAGCTAAATAAAGACTTTGTGTCAGTGTTTATGCGGTTTAATTAATTTGCCTGAAGTCACCCTTTTGTGGTTAGTACTCCATTGACCCGCACGAGGCAGTTCGCTCCATCTTCTAATACGAAGTGCTATGGAATTTAATTCGCTCCCATCGTTTGTATTTTCTAGTGAGACAGACCCTTGGCCTCATCTGCGCTTTTCATCAGGAGAGAGATATGATCAGTATTACGTAAATTAAAGTTGTTTATACAGGCTACTCCTGATATTTTTAACCATCCTCTTATTTTTCATTTTCTTTTTTACATTCTACACTTTGTTTTGTTCTATGAAATTCATCTAATCATCGTCTAGTTGAATTGCTGAGACAACCAAAACCCCAGTATTCAGTGGAAACGTTGTTTATTGCGTGTCTGACAACTTTCATATGTCTATTAAGGGGGTAGAAAAGGGGGTGGGGGAGTTAACTATCATTAAACTAGTTGGGATTTTTTTAATGCAAACTTTTGTTTAAATTTACCTCGTACCTGTTTATATTCTTTCTTTACTTATTTGTATTCTTCAAATGTTGCAAGAATATTTTTTGGCCCACTTCCAGATGTCAGATATATAGGCTTGAAATTTGGTACATGTATAGAGCTTCAATGACTATTCAATAACTAAGTATCGTTAGCAAAAACTTTATAGCAAAAATGTTTTTTTTTTTCATTTTACTTATACCTATGTACCTAGTATAATGTTTGATTTAAAGTTTAGAGACTTTATTAAGAATCTAATACCTTACTATTGCCATTATTTTTAGAAATACTGAAAGCTGATCCTCCGAACCATAACCCTGTCAGATAACTAACAAACATTAAATACACGTTATCAAGATCAGAGTCATGCAAGTAATAAACGTAACACATTACACGTTATAAGTCTCATGAAATAATTAACACGCAACCTCGCCCTCAATAGCGATCACACGATTAATTTATTTTTAAAGCAGCCATTAATGCCGGAACTTTCGACGAGGCTATTGCATATCCGATTCTGTTTAAATCAATCTTCTCTCTTTCTAATATATAAAAATCTCGTGTCAAGGTATTTGTTATCGAACTACTCCGAAACGGATTGACCGCTTTTAATATTTTTTTTGTCTATATTTGTTAGGTCTGAGTTAAACCCCTTCGCAGACGGAGTCGCGAGCAACAGCTAGTTATAAAATAAATGTAGCAATAGTTAAGGGAAGCGTGAAAAAAACCGATCAAGTGGGGCTACGCCGTGATAGTTTTCCTTTTAAATTCGTTACATTACTATTATGATATTTTTAGATTTTTCAAACCAACATCCCGAAAAAAAAATTTTCTGAGCACACTTACAATATTTTTGAAAGGCCTATATTAAGATACTCCAAACTATGGGTTTAGACGAAAAAAGGAATTATCCTCACTCTATGTTTTACAGATGCATCTAGTACCTACCCTAAAAAAATTGTCATTATTTTATTTTACCACATTTTTCGCGCGTGGTTCTTAATTAAACTGCGTGGTGTAGTGGTCTACGTTATACAGGTTTCTAGCACAAACAGTCTCTAAGCTAAGCTGTGGATAGACGGACGGACAGATATGAAGAAACTATAAGAATAAAACTACGAAACCTTAAAAACGGAATTAACGCGACGCTGTCCACGTTGTGGATACAGTACATAGTTACCTACAAAGAATCAACGTGTTTTAGATAAAAATAATCTTAGATTTCTTAGGAAACATATGTGCAGAACAGGTATTCAGAACTGGAAACTTTATTTTTATAAAATGAGAAAACTATATTAAACAATGTACTGACCATTGGTAAATCGTGGGATTAAAATGTATTATTTTTTGTAAAAGGTTGATTATGGGATTAGTTATTGTAATAATAGGTATATGCGGATTGTAGAACCACTAAATACGTATTTAATAGCCGTCAGCCAGGCATAAAATCTGCCTTAAAGATCCCTATTGTGGTCTTTCTCCATCTTTAAATAAATATCCTAACTTATACCTGAGCTCTAAGTTAGGACATTATCTCCACCTCTTTGTTGTAGTGAAACACTTTAAATAATATTATAAAGTTTTTGGTATTATCAAAGTCTCGAGTTTGAAATTTCAAAAATAGTAACTTTGTGTAACGTTTCTAAATTGTATATGAGAAGTGACCTGTTATACTCATCAGTGAAGTTATTCACGTTCTGTGTGGGCGTTACTCTGAAACCTGCATTCGGCATAGAGTTCACTGATGAAATCTATGTCAAATGTGTTTTTCTCGTTCTAAATTCACTAAATATCCGACTTTGTTACTCGGTCATTTATCAAAGCTTCAGCGACCTAAAAAATCGGCCTAAATGGCAGTAAGCAGTTTTTATCCTAGTCTTAAAATTATATGTTAGAGATTACTTTGAGTTTGCAAATAAAAATAACGTTGTGTAAATGCAGTATCTTCGTTACATTCAGCGGTTACGAAGATTGATTACTGACTGAGTTGACATAACTGATGCTTATAAATATACATGCGTATATGCTGCTGACTTGACCTATCTATCTATATATATAAAATTCTAAACTGACTGACTGACTGACTGACTGTTGATATATCAACGCACAGCCCAAACCACTGGACCTCTAGGACTTGAAATTTTGCACATAGATTCCTTATACAATGTAGGCATCCACTAAGGAAGGATTTTCGGGAATTCCCACGGGAACGGGAAAAAACGGGATTTATAGATTCGATTCCGAGTGACCGTATCTCAGTAACTATAATAACTAGACTCTTCAAATTTGATACACAAGTAGTATTACAATAATGAAAACATCGATTTCAGGATTTTTCAAAATTCTCACGGGATAAGGAATAAACGGGATTTATATATTCAGTTCAACGGAATCCTATGAACTATAATTACTAGACTCTTCAAATTTGGCATAGAAGTAGGTAATTGTAATAGTAAAAAACAGTTTTAAGGATTTTTGGAAATTCCTACGGGATAAAGAAAAAACGGGATATTTCGTTTTACTGGTCATAGAAAGCTGAAATTCGGCATGAAGGTTGCTTGGGGAGTGTAGAGGAGCATTGAGAGAGGAATTTCCAAAATTCCTACGGGAACGGGAAAAAACGGGATTTATATATTCGATTCCGACTGACCCTAACTCAGTAACTATAATAACTAGACTCTTCAAATTTGATATACAAATAGGTATTACATTAGTTAAAATATTAAAATCAGGATTTTTCAAAATTCCCACGGGATAAGAAAAAAACCGGATTTATATATTCAGTTCAACGGAATCCTATGAACCATAATTACTAGACTCTTCAAATTTGGCATAGAAGTAGGTAATTATAATAGTGAAAAACAGTTTTAAGGATTTTCAGAAATTCCCACGGGATAAAGAAAAAACGGGATTTATCGTTTTACTGGTCGTAGAAAGCTGAAATTCGGCATGTAGGTTGCTTGGGGAGTGTGGAGGAGCCTTGAGAGAGGACTTTCCAAAATTCTCACGGGAACGGGAAAAAACGGGATTTTTCGTTTTACTGGTCGTAGAAAGTTGAAATTCGGCATGTAGGTTGCTTGGAGATTGTAGAAGAGCATTGAGAGAGGACTTTTCAAAATTCCCACGGGAACGGGAAAAAACGGGATTTTTCGTCTTACTGGTCGTAGAAAGTTGAAATTCGGCATGTAGCTAGGTTGCTCGGGGAGTTTAGAGGAGCATTAAGAGAGGAATTTCCAAAATTCCCACGGGAACGGGAAAAAACGGGACTTTTTGTTTTACTGGTCGTAGAAAGCTGAAACTCGGCATGTAGGTTTTTTGGAGAGTGTAGAGGAGCATTGAGAGAGGACTTTTCAAAGTTCCCACGGGAAAGGGAAAAACGGGATTTTTCGTTTTACTGGTCATAGAAAGCTGAAATTTGGCAAGTGGGTTCCTTGGGGAGTGTTGAGGAGGATTAAGAGAGGGATTTCCAAAATTCCCACTGGAACGGGAAAAAACGGGACTTTATGTTTTACTGGCCGTAGAAAGCTGAAATTCGGCATGTAGGTTGTTTGGGGAGTGTAGAGTAGCATTGAGAGAGGACTTTCCAAAATTCCCACGGGAACGAGAAAAACGGGATCTTTCGTTTTACTGGTCATAGAAAGCTGAAAGTTGGCAGGCGAGTTCCTTGGGGAGTGTAGGGGAGCATTAAGAAAACATTTCCCGAAATTCTTACGGGAACGGGAAAAAACGGGATTTTGCGTTTTACTGGTTGTAAAAAGCTAAAATTTCAAAATGCATAAGTTTATACTGTAAATAGGCCGCAAAGGGCTCTTTAACCGACTTCTAAAAAAGGAGGAGGTTATGCATTCCACCTTATGTATTTTTTTATGTAGGTATGTTCACCGATTTCTTGGTCAATTGTGGACCTGCTTGCTTGCTTGCTTGATATCTTGGTTCTTTGGAATACTCATGGTACACGCGAGCGAAGCCGCGGGCAAAAGCTAGTAGTAGATAATACTGACAATCTCCAACTTAATTTGAAATTAGAAAGAATAGACAAGTAATTAGCTTAGTTATTCAAAGAGGGAAAGTTGCCAGTATTTTTGGAACCTTGCCTAAGGGGGGGGACTCGATTTCATATTTTTTTTTCTTAATGTACCTATATACTTTTAGTTTAGGATAGTTGTTTATGCTAATATTATATAGCTTAAGGTGAATTTGTATTTGAATTGAATAGATTTGAAATTTGATTGTGCTTGAGTAATGTATGTACCTTGTGATTTTTAATTTTTAAAACTTTGGAAAGTCAACCTCATTCAGTTGATAATCTTCATTGCATTTGGCAGCCAAAAGGGCAAACTTGAATGCAAAGAATACAGCTCTACGTAATTACGAAATTTAATACACGTTTGTTTGTTAAGTTTTCCTCGAGCACTAATTGCGAAACATAGCACACGCCGACGGCACGGCGCCCGAAGCATCTTTTTATATCTTGTTAATCTTCATTTTAGGTCTCATTATACATTGCTAAAAGAAAACGCCGACAAGTGGATAATTTATTAATTGGACAAAGTTGAAGTGCCCGTAAAACATTCTTTATTGGATTATATCTTACGTTTTTTAATTTGCTTTTTGCATTTCATTTTTGTGTACTTTTCGTGGGTAAGGTTTTTCTTAGCGGTGGGGCACAGTGGGCTTTAAATAAGATTTTTGTAGGGCTTTCTTTTGTCTTCCACATTATCATCATCGCAGCCTATATAGACGTCCCATTTAGTCTAAGATCCGAACCTACATCGACCTTCACCGAGCTGATAATAGAATGAAACATATTTTTTAATAAATTTAGTATATTAGAAAATAAATTGAAAATGGCTTGGCTAAAAAAATCCTGGACAGACTATTTTTAAATATTTTAAAAAAAATGATTTTTAAGTAAATGTTGCAACATCAAGATAATATGAAAATTTTGTCCTGACGTAAAGTATAAAACGTATAGAATGTGCAGCCGTTGGGTTGCCTATTATTTACCTGGACGAACTACTGGGTTGCCAGATATAAACAGATATGTCGATGCCAGTTACTTTCACTTGAATGGATAATAAAAAAAATTATATCATCATAATATACCTATGTACATATATATTATATTTCTTAATAGTCTGTCCAAGATTTTTTTAGCCAACCCATTTTTAATATATTTTCTAATATACTAAATTTATTATAAAATATGTTTCATTCTATTATCAGCTCGGTGAAGGTCGACGTAGGTTCGGATCTTCTACTAATTGCAAAGAACAGCCCTCCCCTCAGAACTACGGCCCAAGCGTTGCGTTTTTTGGCTTTTGTTTTGCCCGGTGGTATATAACAAGTTTGATATGAAGTATCTTTTGTATTTTTTATTTATCATTTTAATTTTTTTTGCTGTATCACGCAAGTGATGATCTAGCAGAGTGAGATATGAATGCATAGGAAAAATTCGTGTCTAAACTCCTGACCAGTGGTGGTGTAGGAGTATTAGCACGCAGCATAGAATGCTGAGGACCTGGGTTCGATTCCCAGCGCTGGTCTTTTTTCTGGGTTTTTTTCTGTGCATCCATATTTCAGTTTGTATTTACTATTTAGTGGTAAATAATAAATAATATTTAATTTGGAGATTTTTCTAAAGTTTTAACAGAATTTGTTAATAAAGCTGACACAGTGTGTCAGATCTGGAGTCCATTTTCACCAACTTCAGTGGAGCTAGCAACAATATCATTGTAAAATAACGTCAGAAAAACGCTTGTGTTTTTTAACAACAAACTCATTCTTCCAGATATACGCAGACGGCGATGAAGAACCTGAACTGACGACTGCCAAAAACGTGGACGCCCTGAGCAAACTCGTGGACTTGACTGTCCTGGAGGATGACGACATGGCTGACGATGAAGACTTGTACGATGATGACGATGACGGAGAGAGCGGGTACTGGTATGCGGATTATGACAGGAGGAGGGAAAAGGTTGGTACCTATTTAATTTCCAACAACGTTATCAGAGAGGCAGCTGGGAAACAGTATAATGTCGGTCTTTGCAGCATCTTAAATTCATCATCATCATCATCATCCCAGCATATATACGTCCCACTGCAGAGTAGTAAAAACTAAGAAGTGCGTACTTGAGAATTCATCGGTCAATCTACTAGGTCACCACAGCTTCTACAACTCCATAAATTACGCCCCACCAATTTAGTGAATTTTCAGACAAATATTATGTTCTTATAGACTTAGTAGATATCACAAATTACCAGAGCCCCAATCTCCCAAGTGTCAAATTCGTGCTGCGTTCTATATTTAATAAATGGAAACGCATAGGTAAATTTTAACCTTTGATTTCAGTTTATACAATAAATAAATAAATCAATATATTTATCATGGGACGATTGACACCGATTGACCTAGTCTCAAATTAAGCAAAGCTTGTATACTTTACGCTTTACACACGGGATTTTTCATGCGATTTGTCGATCGTGTTGTTGCACACTGATCTGATCATAGTTCACGGAATAGTCGACGCTCCCAAATAGATGAAGAGTCGTAATTAATATTTGCACGCACACATCCAAATCAACTGATTCAGTAGAGGGGCGCACGTCATTTTAGCTTAGACAAGCTCTATCTACTATGGGTACTAACTAGACAACGGATAATATATCTTATGAGTATAGATAAATACATACCTATTAAACTAAACATCCAACACTCGAGCACATACATTCGTAATTTACATACAAATATCTGTCCCGGGGATTGAACCTGACCCTAAGCTTCGTAGTCAGGCTCTCTAACTACTAGGCTATCTGATCGTAATAATTATTTATTTATTTATTTATTGTTTTGGGAAACATACAGCATAATATAATACAATTCAAATTAATTTTTCTAAATAATACATTAGCCAAAACAGCTTCCACTAATCTACTATATAAAAATAAGTCGGGTTTTCCTTCCTGACGCTATAACTCCAGAACGCACAAACCGATTTCCACGGTTTTGCATTCGTTGGAAAGGTCTCAGGCTCCGTGAGGTTTATAGCAAAGAAAATTCAGGAAAAATTTCAACAGAAAAGCGGGAAAATCTTTTTTCACATACAGCGCCATCTCTGATACATAGCATGTACTACAAACCAATATACAGTGCCATCTCTGATACATAGCATGTACTACAAACCAATACTATTCTCCGCGGACGGAGTCGCGGGCAACAGCTTATACATTCATTTGCTCTTAGGATTAAAGGTAGATCTTTAAAATAATTTAAAAAAATAATAATCATTAAACTTACAATCTTCAGAAAAAAAGTATACCTAACAGAAATATATCTGTTTTAAGTACTTTTCAAAGCAGAAATAAATTTGCTGTAGTTTAGTTTGAAACAAATCAATATGTTGGTATTTTTTGTTAGACATGTTACATGCTCTCACAAGTATCCCATTTTTTACATACTTTTGCGAATTATAGGAACTGAAAACAATCACGTGGATCGCGTACGAAAGCTAGGACATCTAAACGTTATTTTTCAAACGAGATTTGGGCAGTCAATTAAATTATTTAATAATTTGTACAGGAATATTTGATCATTTTGTTCTCTTCTCAATTGAATTATTACTTTTATTTTATTTCTTTGTCCCTATTATTATTATGTGACGTAAAAGACTCTGATAAATTGAGAACGTCCTCCTCCTTTGTAGTCGGTTAAAATAAAAACCAAGTGTAAAGGCATTCAGAGTTTTTCCATTGGACTATGGTGTAAACGACCTTTGATACGGACTCGGCATGACCCAAATGTAAATAAACATGTTTTGCATTTTTTGGTGTCACTCCTAAAGAGGCGCCGTCTACATCACGTTTCCAAACAAATAATAGCTTACTTAAATCGCTGAGCCGATTTACATGAAATTTGATATGGAGATAGTACTTATGATATGACTCATAAGTTACGAGTAATACTGTGTACATGATATGATTTGGTTAGGGCATTTTGCGTTTGGGTCATTTTGCGTTTAGGTCAATTTGCGTTTAGGTCATTTTGCGTTCGTAAAATAGGCCATTGTGCGACGGGGGAATTGATATAGAGATAGTACTTATGATATGACTTATAAGTTACGAGTTAATACTGTGTTTGATATGCTTAGGGCATTTTGCGTTTAGGTCATTTTGCGTTCGTAAAATAGGTCATTGTGCGACGGGGGGAAATAGGGGATAGGACTCTGTTTTAATTTGTGTCTTTGAGAGAAATTAAAACGGATCGGTGTTTGTACAAGTTTTGAAGTAAACAGATTTTTGATATCTCAATTTGATATTCAAATGGGTATAAATTAATTAAAACAATTAAGAAAAAACAACAATGAATAAAACTTAACTATAAACTAAATATTACAAACTAAATTAAAAACTAAACTATATCTAAAAAAGGCCCCTGCGGCATTGTGCTGAAGATGCTGGCAGCATTTCCTCGTTGAATCGCTAGGCTAATTCTTTGAGCGAGGTAGCTGCCAGCTCTTCGGTCACCGGTAGCATCTATAAGCCTCTTCGAAATCTCTTTGAAGAGGCTTAGCGCTCCTGGGCCCCACGGACCAAGGGTCTCGACACCGAAAGGGATGAAATTATATTAAACAGATTAATTTACTCTTAACTATGATACAGTGTTATAAAATGGGATATGGGTTGGACACATTTTTTTGCTCGCGCCTGCCCTGTGGACATAGCAAAAGTTAACGTTCTATAAACTAAATATTACAAAGCAGTTATTCATACATAAAAAAGTAAATTCCATCTGTAATATTAAATCTTGCTCGCTAAGAGAACTAAAAACTAAAATCTATAATTGGTTAAGCACCTTGAATTATAGAGACACTGAAAGGATATTATCAAAGCAATGAATACTACACCACGAGCATACACACACACGCACGCACGCGCGCACACACACACGCACGCACACCCATACACATACGCACACACACAAACACACTCGCATACTCTCACACACGCACACGCACGCACATACGTGCATTAAACTCACATTATTACCTTTTAATCTTAATTTCCAAATTTGTTTTTAAATGTTTGTTCTATTGTTTCTATTAATATATATATATTTTTTTTCTTTAACGTATATCGCTGTTGGCAATCTCAAAAGTGTCATCCTACGATGTACAGGCTTTGCCTAGTGTAGGTGATACAGGCATTTGATCAGGTAACTTTTGAGCAGTATACAACACCGTGGCTAGTAAATAAGTTTTCTGTAATAAGCTTAGTTATGTTATACTGTATGAATAAAATATTTTGTATTTTTTTTTTGTTGTATTTTTGTATAGTCAATAATTTTTAGTCAAGTCTACATCGGCGTATGGGACGCCTGCCCAACTTTCAGCTGAATTAAATAAATCTAAAGTTTGCTGAGTCGCTAATTTTATGTCGGCAGGAGAGACAACTTTTGTTTCTAACGCTGTGTTGACCCTTCAGCAACATTCTACCGTAAAACCGTCCATTTTAGCCCTTAATATATATTTTACCCGCCGAGTCAAAAATAAGCTAAAATCCAAACTACGGCCCAAGCCTGCTCTCATTCTGAGTGGAGGCCGATACCCTGCAGTGGGACACGTATATAGCCTGAGATGATGATGATGAGTTGACGACGTGACATCTTACATGAAAATTTCCGATGAAAACCCTTTTGGTATTCAGTCGACTATAAACACTTGACGAATATTCTGTATAATGTTGCATATCTTGTAGAGCTTCTCTAATTTAAAATGACGCGCCCCACCACCGCATTTACGCGCAGGATTTGAAACTCAATTTAAACTACAATAGAGAAATATTTCTTTTGACAGATGTGCGTAAATGCGGTGGTTGGGCGCGTGTCATTTTAAATTAGACAAGCTCTATCTCTATGAGTACCTACAAGACAGCAATGCAACACAATAGGGATGTTGACGCCATTAAAAGATAATTCGATGCCACGACTCCAGTAAAAAAAAGCTTTATTTTAGCCCTGAAAACTAGATTAATTTTTGATTAACTGCAATATTCAATTTTTTGTTGCTTTATAACAAATCAATAGTTAGTTGAGTTGGCGAACAAGTGACGTCATAGGTTGCTATTGCCCTTCAAACTCTACAGGAGAATTTGTGTTTTGACAGCTCATAAAAAGTACGTCAGTTGATTGGTGGTGTCAACATCCCTATCCTCAGAAGAGTTACTGTTTTAAAGTGTTTACTGAAATTCGCATAATAAAGCTCTTTTCTCAGACATTTATTTTCTCACAAAGCTTACCCGTAAACACGATTACGTTGGGATCAAATATCTTTATAGCAAAAGCTTTCATGGGTTGTATAAACGAGATCCGCATTAAAGCAACGTTGCCAATAATCCTCATCTGAATAAAGCTTGTAAGCTCGCTAAAAGCTCCACGGGCTTTTCACCTTAGTTAGGGAACGAACTGGAAGCTACGAAGTCGGAACTACGTACGACACTATCTCCGATGTTCATAAGTTTCAGCTATTAAGTAACTTTTACTTCGCCAACCGCAATTTGACTTAAGATGAAGCAGAAACTTTACACCCTGTGAAGTGTGATTGTTATGTTCCTCCTTGCTCTTATGACCGATTTCAATTCTTGTTATAAATTTGTAATCATCATAGGGTGTTGAAAGACTAGCAAAGCTTTAGTTTTTAAATTTATGTGTAAGATGTTTGAGGATTCACTCTATATAGTGACCAGTGTTTTTCTAAACACGATTACTATCACTTTAAACATGAAACTACCGTGAGACTCACTCATAGTGAAAAGAAACGGATCACTCCCGTCTTAAAACGAGTTTACCTCGACTGTTTCGGGCTAAGAAGAAGGGCTACGAATTAGCCCGAAACATTTCGAGTTAAACTCGTTATAAGACGTGAGTGATCCGTTTATTTTCACTACGATTACTATCATGTTACACCATTGTATAAATTAACAGAGGCACGTTTGCTGGGCAATGATTTTTCTTTAACGTAATTCTTTATATGGTACCGTTTTTTGCCCAAATAAATATTAAACATGTTGTTTCACGTCTTCGAGTATTTATCAAAAATGACAATTTGAGGTTTGACTTTCGATGTATACTTTTATTTTGCCTAACGTAACGTTAAATTTTCCATTTGGAAGGGGATTTAATAGGTACCTACCCTTCTTTACTCGTCATGCGTATAACCGGTCCTCATATATTCCCAACTCTGTGACAACCGTGCTAATAATCCTTATACGCCAGTCAAGCCCAATATTAAATCATATATGTATAATGATACCTTTACATAAATCTTTAATCATCTCTCCTTTGTCAAGGGGCTAACAGCGGAACAGGATGATAACGAAATGGATTCAGGAGAATTTGTTATCATGATTAAAAATGTAATTATTCATAGATACATATTCCATACATCCATCATCATACTCCATTATATTTCATATCTAATCTATCTAATACTTTTAAACGAGCAATTCTTGTATATATGTATATATATATATATATATATAATCAGGATCACGGAAACGGCTCCAACGATTTCGATGAAATTTGGTATGTGGGGGTTTTCGGGGATGAAAAACTGATCTAGCTATGTTTCATTTCAGAAAATCGCTTTTACTCGTGTTTTCCGGCTATTTTTGTTTGCATTAGAATATAAAGCTAAATTTCGTCGACTTCGAGCAGATCATAATGGCACATTAGAAATGGGGTGGTCGCGGATCCAGCCGACCTCGGTTCGATACCACGTTTTTTTTCAAGATTTTTAGTTTTTTTTTTAAGTTTATTTTTTATGAGAAAACGTCAAGTTTCTTCTTTTGTGAGAAAAAGTTACTTTTTGTGAGAAAAAGTTACTTTTTTGTTAGAAAAAGTATTATAGGGAACGTGCAGTAACTATAGGCGGCAGCACTAATGCGACAGAAGAGACACTATGCGGACAGTAAAACAAACTTATCTTATTAAACATTCAAATTGATGGCACCCTTATGGCACCAGTTGGCAGCACCGTCTATGTGCACGTTCCCTATTGGGAGCACAGAACAGGAAAAGCCGGTTGTCTGTAAAGTCGGTTTACGGACGATAGTTTAACGTAACTCACCCCCCCCCCTCCGGTGTTTTTGTCAAATATCTTGAAAACGGTGCATCCTACGGCAAAATCAATGAAATTTTCATCCCCCCTTTAATACCCCCGCGCTCCCTCCCCCGCATCCCCTCCCCCCCCCTCTCACCCCCCACCCCCACCCCTCCGGTGTATATAATCAGGATCTCGGAAACGGTTCCAACGATTTCGATGAAATTTGGTATTTGGGGGTTTTCGGGGATGAAAAATTGATCTAGCTTGGTCTTATCTCTGAGAAAACGCTTGGTACCGAGTTTCTGCCCGAGCAGAGCTCGGTCGCCCAGGTATTCCATTATATTTCATATTCTGGTCCAGCCATACCGTAAACCGGGGTGACTTTGAACTGCGGGCCGACTTTAAAAAGTAGTTTGCCGACCAACTCTCGCATTTTCGCATTTGCTATTCCTTGCCGATGTCTTCATCGATCTTATATTTCATACTAAATACAAACTGATGGATTTTACGGGATGACCGTTACACTTATTGTCAACACCATTGAAAATTAAAATGCTTGGATATAGCCACTCATAGAATCAATTGGGCATCACTGCTCTAAACTCAACTATGATTAACTTTCGTTACACAAGGAACGCCATCTTGATTTTGTTTTCATTGAACCCTTGCTTATGTGCGGTTTCTTTGGAAGCAACCCAATTAAATAGTGTAATTTTAAGTCTTGTTTATCTGTACTTTTTCTGAATTATTTTGTGGCAATCTTGATCTTGATGATCTTGATCTTGTAATATTCTAATGTTAAATTCTAATATGCTGCTTTGATTTCAACAGACGGGCACGTCCAACATGGTGCGCCTGAAGCCGGAAGACTTCACCGGGTCGGTGGTGACGTCGGGCCGCGAGCGCCCTCCCTCTAACATCCGAGAGATCCATCGCTTGTTGCAGAAGACCGAGGTCAAGTCGAAGTCGGCCGAACCAGGTAAGAGAACAGTATGCTTAGTATAAGTTTTCCTTCACTTCAATACTTCTCGATCGCGTTTACGTAAAAATTTCAATTCTATGGAAACATGAACGCGCGCGCGCGGAGGCGCTGTCCATGTTTCTCTAGTAATTGATTTTTTTACGTAAAAGCGATCGAGAAGTATTTTGGTGAAGTTAAACTTATACTAAGCGTACTGGGAAGCCATTTCTGATATCACATCAATCCAAAATAGCATTCGATAGATATCTCAGACATAGGAATTTAAGGGGCAAAATTTGATGACAAGCAGCTCCCTTTCCTTTAACGATAGACTCAAATATAGTCGCTTTTCCCATATACATATACTCGTTATCGCCCCCAGCATTGTTTGTAAGTTTATATTTTTGTAGGTAAATATTATTTTGGAAATGATGAAAAATTTTGCGTACCTATTTTAAAGGATAGCTGGGTAATGAATACCATTGCACTATCAGTCAGTGATGATAATAATGAAGTATTAATTACATTTCAAATCGCGACAAGTCAAAGTTAAGTTCATAAAACCAACCACCGAATTGGAAATAGGCTTCTTAAATCATGTTCGTTTTAAAACGTAATCTTGAATTTCTCGGCCGTGTACATATGTGTTTTTGTTAATTAAGTCGAAGGAATGTCTAATTTTTGCAATTATAACGACAAGATGCGCGACAAGAGGATGACAAGGGTCTTAGTGAATACTTATAATAAATAAACAAGCGTAAACAGCCACCGTAGCCGCTTACATTTGATACGTTTTAATAAGAAGTTCCAACTTTCTTCTTTGATGTACCGTAATAAATATAATTTGCAAAGTTTGTTTGTTCTTAGAAGGGCTTGTATTATCTTCCAGTCATACAGCTCGGGGCTATGTTTCAAACAAGTCGCTGATTTGTTACGAAACTAAGCGGTATTTATTATTTTAGGAACAAGATTTCCATTTCCCAATGTTCCGATCCTTTTTATGTAATCTGGTAATAAAATAATATTCGATTTACAAAGGGTATTTGGTAAAGGTAATCGATTTACGTATGTACATCTCGAGATTACCCCGTCTGTGGCAACCAATTATTTGTATCTCAGATTTATAATGTGAAAAAAGTTTTTAATTTGCCCTTGTCGGGGATTGAACACGCCTATTTAGGCCGATTTAAACGTTAGTCTACACACATTAAGTAGTTGAGTCAAATTGTTTTCGTAGCCATGTTTGTTTTTACAAGCTTTTGTTCAACTTGCCCTTTTATATAGTAACATAAGAAATACCATTCATTTATAGTTATTTTTACATATGTACAACTATCCTAGACTAAAAAAAAATGTATGTACAATAAGAAAAAAGAAAACAAAAATATAAAATGTAACTAAAACATATTCTGAAAGCTAGTCCCCTTAGGCAAGGTGCCGAAGATGCTGGCAGCGTTTCCTCTTTGAATAGCTAAGCTAATTCTTTGTCCGAGGAAGCTGCCAGCTCTTCGGTCACCTGTGACGTCGACTAACCTCTTAGAAATATCCTTAAAGAGCTTTAAGGCGCTAGGACCCCACGGACCAAGGGTCTCGACACCGAATGGGACAAAATCGTATTCGCTGCCTAGACCCCTGTATTTCAGTCTTTTCGCCTTTTCAGCCGCTTCTGAAGCTGCACCAGGTCTGTTGCAAGTACCATGGAGATGGGAAGGGGCCAGCGTGTCTGAACAAGTGGCATCCCATACCAGCACCCGACCCATCTTCCATGGAATCAGACTCATACCATCCGGTCTCTTGCCATCGTCTCGTAACATAAGTATGTGTCAAATCTTGAAAGTCGAGTGAAACCCACTCCCAAAATGGTCGTATTTACTTAAAACTTGGCATGCATATGTAAATTGGATGACAATGCAACTACAGTCTGCAAAAAGAGCTTGTATTAAAAAAATATTTTTTAACAAGTACTTCTAATCAACTGATCGAAGAACATCTCTGTTTATTTGCCCCGTGCAGGGCAGAATGAGAGGAATGAGAGGGCTTAGGGCCGGCGCTCACT
This sequence comes from Archips xylosteana, assembly GCA_947563465.1. Classification (NCBI taxonomy): domain Eukaryota; kingdom Metazoa; phylum Arthropoda; class Insecta; order Lepidoptera; family Tortricidae; genus Archips; species Archips xylosteana. The sequence continues at coordinate 5,577,160 of OX387344.1, forward strand.
GACGGCATGGCACGGCATGGCATTTTATTACTATCAAGTTATTTTGAATCTTATTTCAATGAGTATAGAATTCAAGTTACTTTATTGGTTATGCGTTGCGTCATCCCTCGGCACGTCGCGGCATCGTGGTATCGAAATAAAGTAACATGAATTCTAAACTCATTGAAATAAGATTCAAAATAACTTGATAGTAATAAAATGCCATGCCATGCCATGCAGTCAGTGAGCGCCGGCCCTTAAGGCTTGATTTCCTCCTACGCTGACGTCGGTCGAGCGTACCGTCGGTCGCGTATGACAAACGCGCGGCCATCAGCGTCGCTGTGCGGTGCCCCATAGAATATTGTGTTTATTCGTACGCGCGACCGACGTCAGCGGTCAGCTTCGCACTGAGCGCGCGATAGTGGGTGTATAGCGCGTCAGCGCCGCCAGCGCACTGACGCGCGCGGCGCTGACGAGCGAGACCGACGCGCGCCATCAGCGGCGCGTGGCAATAAATCTGCCGCGGACGCCAGCGTTGCTTTGCGGTGGACCATAGAGTATTGTGTTTATTCGTACGCGCGACCGACGTCAGCGACCGATGTCAGCGTAGGAGGAAATCAAGCCTAAGCCGCAATGCCCACGCGTGCGGATTGGGAACGTCACACACACAATTGAATTTCTCCGCAGGCGCGCGCAGGATTGTTTTCCTCCGCTCTCGGTAAACTACAAAAAGATCAAATTAAAAAAAAAGTTGAAATATTTTTTATTTATTTAATTACAGAGGACCTGAACACGGAGACGCTGGGCCGCGACAAGCGTAGCGTGTTCCCTGACTCCGCTGCTAATATTGACGCTATCGTCACCAGACCAGAAGACAGGTAAGATTAAATTACAAAGCAGAGACGATGTTTCAAACAACCATTGACCAACTTCTCTGTCTTCTGTGAGAATGGGTGAGTAAGATACGTCGTACAATTAAGTAAGAAAAGTGAGTTTTTGCAATTCTGGAGTGTCTTTTTGCGATGTAAAAACTATTCACTCATTCAAAACTGCGGTTGGATCTTTCGTCCCTTTTGTACTCACTATATCTGATGCTATCTGAGTCAGTGGTTTCGATCTCTCGCTAAAACAGCTGGACGAGTTTTAACGTTTGATATGAAGATAGGATATATGAACGTTTGATATATATGTCTATATAATGTGCATGTGTATGTAAATTGTATGGACATGTTTCGACCTCGACGAATGCCCTCTAATATTACTGATAAACCGATACAAATAACCAATAATGAAACAATTGCGTCGATTAAAATGGTTGCATATGATTCCGTCCCATTGGCAGCTCGTGTCTTTAGTGCCAATAAATGATGCTACTTAGTATGAATTGCCACATTGTCACAGTTTTAAGACTGCATAAATATTCAAAGGGAACCGTACCTTCCGCGCGAAAATATTAACAAAATCTTACGAAAGAGGAGTTTGGCGAGTTTGAAGGCGTTTTTTTCTTGAGATTACGAAAAATTAACTGTTAAATTTTATTTTCACTTCTCATGCTCTTAAAATGTTACTTTAGTCTCTGCATATCGGGACTACAGCTGCGTTTTAGTCTCTAGGGACTAAAGTATTTTTTTTTAAATTTAGTTTGGAAGCCCCTAAACTGCCAATCACGGTGTTTGTGAATGAAGGATTAAACCATTTTCAGTGACATTATATTAAGAAATAATAAAACAGTCCATGTTCTATCTGTAGGTATTTGGATGTTATTTTCGAGTACGTTATAATGAATCGCCCATTTAAACCATAAAAAAAATAAATAAATAAATAAACATAAATGCTTGTTTACTAACGTATATTTTTACCCCAAGGAGATTTGTACATATTTGGGTCAATCAACTTTTTTTTGTAAATTTCTATTTACTCCTTTACAAGTAACTCTGTAATATCTGGTTAGTGAAACCATGATTTTGTAGTAATTAGATAAACTGTTTATCATAGTGCGTATGTGAAAACCAAAAAAATAAGTATTTCTATGAAAAAATCCGGTCACCCAGGGGACATACCACTATTTTCATACAAATCTCGGGGACATCATTGTCCCCTGGGTCACCCGCGAAATAGAAGCTAAACGAAATAAAATAAATATGGCAATTATACCATTATAAAGTGAACCAAAAATAGTTTGATTTTAGATATCCTAGCCCTCCGTTATGCAAGCATAGTTTTACTACGTATCTTTATTGGATGTACTTTATCGTTATACTTTGAAGTTTGTTCATTAAAGATGCTTATTTTAATTGGCAAGAGAACTCCTACGTTTAATGATCTCTTGGGCCTTTGTTACAAAGTCTGACCAGGAAAATTAAAAAAAGTAGACTTAGTGCACGCGAAATTGTTCCAAATCCTTTACTTTTTAATTTATTTTCTTTTATTATTTATTATTGTTAATATAGCATTGCGACAAATGAAAATTATGAAGCGTATGCTCAGTAATAAAATAAATAAATAAATCATGGGACAAAAGATAACAAATTATCTAGTCCCTAACTAAGCAAAACTTGTAGTATGGGTACTAGATAACGGATTAACATACTTAGGTATATACATATTAAACATCCAAGACGCGAGCACAAACATTCGTATTTTTCGCACAAATATCTGCCCCGACCGGGAATCGAACCCGGGACGGGACCTCAAGCTTTGTAGTCAGGTTCTCTAACAACTAGGCTATCCGGTCGTACGGTAGGTAATAAGGCCCCATTAGCATCCCATAAGGCTCTATTTAAAGCCGTAGTGTGACTCTATACCAGGGGCTAAATTCAGGAACGGCCCAAAACGCTTTGCGAGCGGTAATTCAATCGTTTGCGAGAGGATAGGAATGGGCTGAGCTTGGGATGAGCCTTATTTTCCTGTTAATTCGCTTTGAAAATAAATAAATAAATAAGGCTCATCCCAATCTCAGCCCAAACCTCTCGCAAACCAGTGATATTCAGAGATGTGCAAAATACTTTATGAAATGTATTTAAATACAAAATGCAAATACTTCTTGATTTTTCTATTTCAAATGCAAAATACAAAATACTTTTTAGTTATGTATTTTAAATACTAAATACAAAATACGTAGTTCCAAAATACTTTTCCCAAATAAAATACTTTTAGATTTTAACTGCCTGTTCATTCAGGTTTAAATACCTAAGTTTTTTTTAACAAAGTATATTTCGTTACATTTTAATTTTGTAACCAAACCGTAGATCGTATTAGCTGACATGTCAATAAAATTCAAAACACAGGCGCTGTCCTCCGCATTTATTATTTATTTTCAAATAAAAAAAGAAAAAACTGACTATCTCACTGGCTGACTCATCGATGCCAATCCTTTAACCCTTGGATCTAGAAACCTGATTTTAATAATGTAGATTGTAGACAGTAATACAATAAAACGATTTCATCGAAATTTTCAAGGGACAAGGAGTTTAACAATGAAAGCGAAACTGCTTGCACAAGCTAGTAAGTAAGTAAACACTTAGAATGTTGTACAGTAAACTTATCAGTTCAGTGTTGCCATATTGAGGGAAATAACTCATAATTGTTTATCAAATTTATTGATTTTGTAGGCTGAACTTAACAAAAAGTATTTTGCATTTTGCAAATACAAAATATGTTGCAAAAGGTATTTCAAATAAAATACAAAATACTTTTCCTAGAAAAGTATTTAAATACAAAATAGAAATAGGTATTTTGCATTTTGTATTTTGCATTTTAAGTACTAGTATTTCAAATAAGTCACATCTCTGGTGATATTTGGCGTTCCTGGATAGCAGTTCATCCCTATCCTCTCGCAAACGAATGAATTACCGCTCGCAAACCGTGTTGGGCCGTTCCGGAATCTAGCCCCAGGCGTATTCTTATTTCGTCGATAAAACTGTGAAACATTTTTCCCAAAGTCGTCGGCGAAACACTACTTACTGGGGCTTATGTTTTTCCACGGAGCTTGCGTAGGTTTCACAGCACCGGCATGTTTCGTAATTAGGCCTCTAACTGTCACATCATCATCATCATTTCAGCCGAAAGACGTCCACTGCTGAACATAGGCCTCCCCCAAGGCTCGCCAAACAGATCGGCCCTGCGCCATCCGCATCCAATGCGTTCCCGCTACCTTCACCAGGTCGTCGCTCCATCTTGTTGGAGGCCTACCTACACTGCGTCTTCCGGTCCGCTGACGCCACTCGAGAACCTTTCGGCCCCATCGGCCGTCAGTTCTACGGGCGATGTGCCCTGCCCACTGCCACTTAAGTCTAGCGATTCTTCGAGCTATGTCCGTGACTGTAGTTCTTGCGCGGATTTCATCATTTCTAATGCGATCCCGCAGAGAAACTCCAAGCATAGCCCTCTCCATCGCCCTCTGAGTGACCTTGAGCTTCCTTATAAGACCCATCGTTAGCGGCCACATTTCAGTGCCATAAGTCATCACTGGCAACACACACTGGTCAAAGACTTTTGACTTGAGACACTGCGGTATATCGGATGACAAGATATTGCGGAGCTTCCCGAACGCTGCCCAGCCGAGTCTAATTCGTCGATTGACCTCTTTCTCGAAGTTGCACCTACCCAATTGGATTGTATGTCCCAGATAGATATAGTCGTCAACAACTTCGAGCAAAGTATCTCCGATTACGACGGGAGTTGGTACAACATGGGCGTTCGACATGACCTTCGTCTTGTCCATGTTCAATTTAATTAATTTTAATTTAATCTCAGCCCAAACCTCTCGCAAACCAGTGATATTTGGCGTTCCTGAATAGCAGTTCATCCCTATCCTCTCGCAAACGATTGAATTACCGCTCGCAAACCGTTTTGGGCCGTTCCTGAATTTAGCCCCAGGCGTATTCTTATTTCGTCGATAAAACTGTGAAACATTTTCCCAAAGTCGTCGGCGAAACACTACTTACTGCGGCTTATGTTTTTCCACGGAGCTTGGGTAGGTTTCACAGCACCGGCATGTTTCGTAATTAGACCTCTAACTGTCACATATCCCTTCTATTTTGTACATAAATATCCTCGCTTTTATATCATTAACACAGCGCTATCTCGCATCTCGCGCCTCTTGTCTAGATCCAACACAAAGGAGTTCAAAAGAATTACGTCGTCGCTTAGACATCACATTAGCCTTAGATGCCATCCAACAAAGAGGCACTTTTGTCGCCGTGTTATCTTATGTGTGCCTGGGTCGATCATAGTTTATGGTTGCGACAGAATAAAACTAAATTGTTACTATGGATAGAGCTTGATTTAGATAGTATGCTATGACTCACATGAGTATCTCCGGGTGTATCTCGCTGTTCTCTGGAACGGCTCAATCTCTATCCAGTATGATCTGCTTCGCCATCTGTAGAGTTACCGTACAGATGACACCACAGCTTGTGGTGCCTCTGTTGCTGAGCCACACCTCCAGCTGACAGCCAGGGTGACTCCAATAATGCTGAAAGATAGTGTCCACTCTAAGTATGTACATGGATAATGGGTTTACGTCTTGGTATAGGGAGTAAAGAGTAGGGAATGTCAGTAAGAACTAGCTATAGTCTGTCCACCTAGTAGCTAAGTAAGAATAATCGTGCGGTGCCCATCACGGCCAACAACTCTGGCTTAACGTGATGTCATTATGAGTATTCATTGCAGCCAACCACTCTGGCTCAACTTGAAGCCTCACGAATACTTGCTACGGCCAACAACTCTGGCCTAACATGATGTCATACGAGTACTCATTACGGCCAACAACTCTGGCCCCACGTGAAATCTCACGAGTACTTACTTCGGCCAACAACTCTGGCCTGCCATGTCATAGGAGCGCTTACGGCTCCTATGCTCAGTCATATATTTAGGTCCCATTATCGAAAGTCCACGTAGTAGTTCCTACAATATGTATTCTAAAGGGCTTACGTCAATTGTAACATCGTCGTATTGTCGTTTTGTCATGTTATCGTCATATGTTAGTAATTGTCAACACGTAGGGCAATTAGTATAGTATACTTAGCTTTTGTATGATGTCCCAGTCTCTTAGAGCACACCAAAAACTTTACTGCTTGTGGTCAGCAGAGAAAAATATTTGAACTAACTCACTTTGACGTTTCGTTCTTTGGCGGGGTTCTCACAGCAGGGTAACGTCACTGTAATATTGCCATGGGAAAATTCGCGTGACGTAGCGACACTCCCGGCGGCCCAAATTAGAACAGGGTGACTAGGTTCTGCGTCCACTCCCGGATCTTCTCCAGGGCCCGTGTGGCTGCAGCACGTTTAGGCTTTTCAACATTATCACCATTAAGCGATTCGTTATGAGTGTCAAGTGTCCGTCCTTGCTGATCGTCATCAGCTATGTCCGTTTCAGGTTCTCTTACCTGACACGATTCCCTGTCATTACTGTATTCTATAGTTTCCATATCTAAGGCTTCATCATTTGAGTCGTCATCATGGTTCATGACGTTTTGTCTCAAGTCAGATAATATACTGTCATTTGCGGGCTCAGTGTCCTCAGAAAATAACTCATTGTACTCTTCCTCGGCTTCGAGAGGATACAGTTGTCCTACTGATCGCGTGTATTCTATATTACCTATTTTGACTTTAGCAGTTCTGCCAGATTCCGATAGTTCTATCAGTCGTCCTACTTTCCAGCTGTGACGGTTTGAAGAACCCCCTTTAATTTGAACTACTTGCCCAATTTTAGGTTTTGATTTGGACTTTACTCTAGGTTCCTTTGGAGAACTTTTGTATCGCTCACGTAAACTTGGCAGATAGCGATTGACAAACATCGACTTAAATTCTTCCAATATCCGAAGACCTCTCTTCCAACTATCTATCAGATCAGTTTTCGTGATAGTTCCTTGTATAGTGAGATCGTCACAATCTACGTCCGGGTTTAAACATTTAGACATCGTCAAAAAGTCAGATGGTTTTAGGATGTGATCTTGCTCGGCATCGACACATGTGAGCGGTCTTGTATTCAACACAGCTTCTATTTCCTTGATGATCGTGAGTAGCTGGCTATCGATTAGCAGATTCTTCTGGAGGGTTTTTTTCATGCAGTGCTTAACCAGCGCTACCAAACGCTCATAAAACCCTCCATACCATGGCGCCAGCTGTGGAATAAATCTCCACCGTATATTATTTTGGATGCAGAACGGTCTGGTTAAAACCTCAGCTGTAAGTTTGAACTGTTGAGCATTGTCTGAAGTTATTACTGCCGGGATGCCTCTTGTGGAGATCATTCTTCTTAGAGCGAGAAGTGTTTCTTCGGCGGTCATATTATGGACGACTTCGAGGTGTATGGCTCTGACTGCTAAGCACGTGTAAAGGCATATCCATCTCTTCTGAATACCGTTTTCTGTGTTAACTAACACGGGCCCAAGATAATCTAAACCTGTGTATGTAAAAGGTGAACTGTAATTCACTCGTTCCGGAGGCAAGGCCGGAGTAGGTGGTAATGGGAACGGACCACCTCCGTGTTTAACGCACTGTGGGCACTTCTTCAGGATTCTCTCTACTACAGCTCGTCCTTTTGGTATCCAATATCGTTGTCTTAATATACTCAAAGTGTGAGACCCTCCAACGTGATAGTTGCTCTCATGAACATCTTTGATGATTTTGTTTGTAAAGTCACTATGTCTTGGCAAAAGGATAGGATGTTTCATATCATATGACCAGTCTGTATTTTTAAACCGTCCTTCCGATCTTAATATCCCGTCGACGTCAAGGAATAGTCCTAGGTTACGACTGAGATGAGTTACCTTACCGTTATACTCGTCTGGAAAGTGTTGTTTTTGCAGAAGTTTTATTTCTTCAATTACTGCGTAATCATGTTGAGAGTGATTCTGCCTTGCTGGAATACATTTTTCTTTAATTTCCTTATTATTAGAGTCTTCATTCACTTGTTCTTCTGTCCTTGACAGACCCTCCCGGGCTAACAAGGAAAGTTCCTTAACTCTCTCTGTCGGCCATGTGGTTTCTTTTTGTAAGAGGAAATCTGGTCCTTGGAGCCAATATGATTTCTCTGATTTTGATTTCCCGGTTCGGGTACCTATATCTGCCGGATTTAATTCTGTTGGGACATACCGTATAACCAGTTTTTTCTTTTCTTTTATCTCGCTTACTCGTCGGGTTACAAACGGTGTCAACAATTTGTCAGAGTTGATCCAGTCAATGACTATCTGACTATCAGTCCATAGAAAATGTTGGCTAACTTTTATGTGTAGAGAGTCCTCGGCGTATTTCAGCAGACGGTTTCCTATAACAGTTCCTAGTAATTCTAAGCGTGGAATTTTTAAATGTTCTCTGTCTTTAAACGGAACAAGCCTAGATTTCCCAATTATGAATCCCTTTCCATTGTTATTAACCAAATAGACAACAGCTGCGTAAGCTTTTGAGGATGCGTCTGTGAAGCAGTGTAATTGGTTCATTTGTTCTGGTTGTGCTCTTGCTAAGTGTCTTGGTAGACAGATGTCGGAGATGTCGTCAAAGCTAGTATTTATTTCTTTCCACTTAGAGGTCAGTTCTGAGGGAAGTATCGTATCCCATTTAATGTTCTTTTCTTTCCACAGGTCTTGTAAGAAGAGTTTTCCTGGCAGCAGAGTTGGTACAGCAAATCCGCAAGGGTCGTATACTTGAGCTATGTTTCTCAAAACTTCTCTCTTCGTGTTAGCTTCCTTAAGGGTTTTAAGTCGTAATCTGAGTGTATCGTCTACCAGATGCCAATCTAAACCAAGAAGTTTAACTATGCTCTTGTCGTCTCTATCGGGAATTTGGTTTATAAATTCGTTGTTGTTGGAACTCCAGCTTCTAAGATTCATTGAGATCTCACGAAATGCCTCTCTAGATGTTTTATGCAGATTCAGAGCTTCTTCAACGTTGTTAGTTCCTGTTACTAGATTGTCTACATAAATATCATCTACAAGTCCTTTTAATTTGTCTATTTTGGATAAATGATGTTTAATGGTGGCATTTAGAAGGAATGGGCTCGAGATTATGCCAAAGGGGACTCTGCAGAAGCGTAAGTACATCAGATTGTCCTGTGTGACTGGTTTGTCTATATCCTTGATCCATAAAAACCGGGTTACATCTCTATCTCTATTCTGGATACCGATCTGTAAGAACGCCTTCTCTACGTCTGCAGTCAAACCTATTTTGTGGGTCCTAAACCTAATAAGTATGCTGGTAAGATCCTCTACAAGTGACGGTCCACAGTATAAACAGTCGTTTAAGCTTTTATAATCTTTGCCCTTTGCTGAGGCGTCATAAACTATCCTCATAGGTTTATCAGGTTGTTGCACCCCGTGATGCGGTATATAATGAATGGTCTTTCCCTTCTCCAGGTTGATTTCACAATCAGGTATTATTTCGATTATTCCGTTTTCCAGCTGATATTTGAGAGTTTGGTCGTACGATTGTAGAAATTTAGGGCTTGATCGCTTGATGAGGTTTGTTAATCGACCGAAAGCCATCCCAAAATTTGAAGGTAAATTTGGAGGGTACTCTTTCCAAGGCCACTGTATGGAGTATCTTCCATCCACAAACTGGGTTGTTTCATTGAAGTTTCTGATAGCTTCTTCTTCGCGGGTTAGCTTCGGTGAATCTGTAATACCTATTGACTCTAATTCCCACAGAACTTTCATATCTGACTTGTCTAATGGTAAGTCTGGTTTACTGAATTTGGTTATTGAGTTTGATTGGAGATACGTTATAACATCAAGCTCCGGTTTATCAGTCTCTGAAGTGATCTGGCCTGTTATTATCCAACCGAGTCTGGAGTCCACTAGATGCAGGTTCTCCTGGATTGTAATCTTCTTAGTCCCTATAAACGAGAAGTAGTAATCATTTCCGATAAGTATGTCAATCCTTTCACCTAATGAGCCGTCATCAGCTAAGATAATATTGTGTTGCAGGCCATCGATCTTCGTATGGTCGTACGGTACTACTTGATGACAGATGAGTGGCACCATATTGGCATACACTGTCATCTTTTCGTCGGTTCTAGATGAAAGATGTAATTTAACGAGGCTGCTGTCATATTCCATAGGGTGATCAGCCCCGAAGGTGTAAACAGACAAACAACATTCTTCTTCGATGTCGAGTTTGAGTATTTTAGCCATTCTTTCAGTGATGTAGCTTCTCTGGCTGCCAGAGTCTAGCAATACACGGCATGATTCGCTATGAGGTTCATCTTTCTCTTTTCTGGCTTCCACTATCGCCGTTTGAAGAAGCGTTCGATTCGGCGTGTTAATATGCATTGCGCGTGTGGGTGTCCTCCCTATAGGTATCCTTTTTGGACACAAAGCACGATTATGTCGCCCTTCACAGTGCTTGCATGGACGAATAGTAGTACAATCTTTGATTAAATGACCCTTCTGCATGCATGCAAAGCAATGCCCCTTTAACATTGCCTTTCTTTCTTGGATTGTTTTATATTTACTGCATTCTTCGGAATAGTGACTTTCTTTGCAAAATTTACAAGAGTATTTTATCCTTTTTGTTGGGAATTTAGGTCTCATGCCGCTCTGGCTGTCTAGCCTACGCTTATTGCCATTTTGAAAGGATTGGTTGTTATAAACTCGAGTTGCGTTTCTTCTGTTAGAATCTTGAAATCCTTTGTGAACATGACCTCCGTTGCGTTGACTCAAAGCTCGTCTGTGACGTTGTATCCTGTCCCGTGGGCGCGCCTCCGATCGGTTCTCGTGTCTTATATGCAAAGACTCTACGGTGTACTTGTTTGGCCTCGTTGGATTTCTGTCCTGTATCAGCCGACTAGCTTCTTCTCTAGCAGATATAGTTTTCTCCAGTTCTGTTCTAATTTCGTCTATAGAATCCGATTTAATCTTGGTCTTTAGTTCATATACCAATTCCTCTGGAAACTTTTCTAATATAAGGAATCTAAGGTGATTGTGACTGGTATTCTCTCCTAGGGAGCTTAAAACTCGAAGGTGACGCTCGACCTCGCTCAGTACTCGTCGACATTCTTCATTGGAGGTACCCGCGGGTGATATCTTCGTCAGTGCAGAGTAGTGTGCATCGATGACCTGGTTTTCCTTGCCATATCTTTCTCTTAGCGCCTGCACAGCAATTTGATAATTTTTATTAGTACTCTCCAAGCCTTCAATGACCTTCGTCGCAGGTCCTTGAAGAGATGCCTTGAGGTATAGTAGCTTATCTACATCTGGTAAACTTCTTTCATGTATGTTGGATTTATACTGATCCCAAAATTCTTGCCATTTAAGTATGTCCCCATCAAAGGTAGGTAAGCTCAGTTTAGGTAGCTTGCTGCTGGATAACTTCTGACTATTATTATTTACTGTTGAGTTTCCCTCCTTTAATTTCAATGACAACTCTATTTGAACTTCTTCTGCTTGCAGTTGGATAGTGGTGAACCGAGAAATATCATCAGCAGACGGATCACTGCTTAGTCTAAAATAGTTGTTTAACTCCGAACTGAATTTAGAAATGAAGCTCTCTAATTTCTGACAAATGACTTGAGCATTTTTAGAATCATTATCTGATAGGACGGACAATTTATTTAACTCATCAGCCGAATCACTTAAGCCCTTTATGTGGGTTATTAATTGTTGAAGCCTATTTAAAATAATTTCTTCCATTTTGAAGTCCTGAAATAAATATTAATATCCACTAATAGTACACTCAAGCTACATAAAGACATTCCATAAACATGGATTATTAGCAGATAAAGCTTTAATTTCATTGAGTACTTCCATATTAAATGACAGAAGAGTAAAACATAAATTATCAAATAATATTCCAAACAAGTACTAGTTTTCAACCAATAATAGTGAATGATAAACAAATCCAAATCATAATAAGTAAAGTATAGATTTAGCAAGGTGCCATTATTTTTAATATTAATCTGATTTAAAATAAATAATATTCACATTCCGTTCGGTGTGCAAGTACCCTTATGACAATAAGTCATATGGCAGTCATAAATAATTTTATATCATTCATTATAATTAGTCACTTCATTTAATTAAATACTCGCGCGCACTTATATTAACGATACCTAATGGCATGGCTAGGCTAATACCATTCATAAAGACGCATGAATTTATCAAAATTAGACGTTAGTGACATCGCGAATTCATACCAACGAATAAATGTAGTTAAACAAAGAAGAAAATTAAATGGACATGTACTATACACTTAATTTCAATTATTTTCTTCCATGTACTCACTTACTACAGCACTGAGTACAAACAATTAAAAAATTTTGGTTAGAAATTCCCTTTAACTGTACTAATATTGTCATCAAATCTACATGAAGTATATACCAAATTTCCGGTCAATCCGACCACGGGATGTAGATCAAATTAATAGCAATATTTGTCCCGAACAAAATTAGGTCATGCTAAAAAAAGTTGGTAATTGGTAGTACATAGACTAAACACAAGGGTTAATCTTCTCACTTATGTGATCAGCAAAGACATTGATTGAAAAGGAATTAATTTAGCTAAGACGCTTTAATTTTCTTATTAGATACGAATATGAGGAAAGGGGTTGGGCGTATTTCGGCTGAAATAATGATGATGATGATGATGATGACTAAAGGGCTAAGTGTGTGATCCCTTGTTAGTTACTTATTCCGTGTGGACAAATATAAGTATATAACTACTCATACCTCGTATATACACGATTGGCACGTGCTCAAATCTTGCCGAGGAACAGCTACTCCAGCTTACAGGCTGCCTCAGTATGTTTTGCAGAGGTCCGCCGTCCGAGTCAGCGATTTTAGCGAAGGCATCCGCTCCGCGTGGAGATTTATTTCCTATTACATGTTTAAACTGTTAAACGGTTGTAAAGACCACCATTGCATCGCTACTAAGTGAGTTTCTAGTAACCGTGCTAATTTGAATTGACAAGATGCCGCCGTACGTATACTCAGAGCGTCGGCGCAGTACCCGGGTAGGTAGGAACCTACTTATATCGCCTTCGCGGCGGTACCTGCCCTTGACGCATTTTAAATCGGCTGCCAAGCTATTGAATTATGATTTTGGCGAAATGTTATTGCACTATGGTGTTTATGTAATAACTGAAGATGTTACCGTAATTCGTTTCCAATACATAACACAATGGTGACGCCGTAATGGCTGCCTCAAAGAAATTTCGACCATGCGCCACCCTATGTACGACCAGATTATGCTTTAGTTAAACAAATTAACAACTTGAAAGGAACCTGCGTCTCTTGCCTCGTCTTAAACTTGTGACGTGATAACATCTTGTCGTATTTTCCCAACAAGAGGCACGATTGGAGCACTTCGCGGAATATTCTAAACGACTTGCAAGGTCACACTAAGATTTCGCAACTTATATCATGTTCGCATCATTTATCCGCAATAAATGAACGAAATCTACATTATTCGCACTCACCTGTATATTTGCAGAACTTCTTTTAATTGAAATAAGCCGAGGAGCACTTTCTTGCACACAGTAAACTAAAGCTCGTGTCGTGCGCGCCGTTAAAGTGTTACCAGTGACGAAGATGAATTGCCGTAATAGTTCATTCGTTCCCAAGTAGTCGATACAATTTTAAAGACTTAAAAGTAAATTCTTGGGACCTTTCACTTTAAACGAATAACGTTCCTTTTATTATATTATAATAGAATATATTCACACCTTTTAGTCGGCGCCAGCTGTGTATAATCTACGAAATACACTTATAACACTTACGTACATAATCGAACAATGTTAGCGTTTCTTATTTATTTAAACAATCGTTTTCGAAACCAACTTATTCGCTATGAAGTCTTATTTATGGAATGATATTTAAATGTATAGTTACAATCGCATCTTCGTTTTTTCTTCCTTTCTTCATCGTATCATTAAACGACTAGTCAAAATAAAGACGCAAACGGTAACCTTGAATAATACACATTATTATTTACGCTTCCTTAATTAGGATAAACATTGCATTTATCCCCAGTACACTTAAACCGAGTGCCGATCCGCACTCCCTAAATTCCTCAAGTAGTGTGTTTATGTTACATCACTGGCAACATTACACTTGCTAGCGGAAACCAATTCACTTATTTTATAATCTGAAATCTTATTTCTAGGCCTAAAGTTTAGCATTTTTAGTATTATATTGTTATAAGATTAAAATAATTAACCAGGGATTATTTAAATCCATACACAATTTAAAACTTATCGATTCTAGATTATTCCAGCGGGCGAGTCTATAATTTGTTCATAGTCTTGTTCCTAGATGGCGCTCAGAGTCTCATACCAACAAGTAAACTTTTAATATCAATATCTTTTAAAGTATTGGCTGGCGATTCATGCACATCTCAACCACTTGAATGTTGTTTATTTCGTATTATTTGAATTTTCTAAGTAAACATCTGGTAATGAGTACAAATAACAGAGATAATTCGTCTTTCTTTACTTAAATAGGTGGTTTATTCTTTAGGTTGGCTTCTTATATTGTAAATACACTGAGCCAATGCAAATGACAGTTTTGAATTTTACACTACTTCTTGTGTTAGGTATATCTTACAACCATCTCCCTTGTCCTTTTATGGTTCCGTAGTTATTATACTTTATAGCACATAGCGTCATCATCTCATGCCTATATGCATCCTGCTGCTGGACACAGGCATTCTCTCGTTATGAGAAGGGTTGGGCACATAATCATACTTTTGTTTGTTCAATTACTAAACCCAAAGTGATGGGTTTTAGTATCCCAGTTGCACTTCACCACCATTTTCTGTCGCCGTGTTATCTTATGTGTGCCTGGGTCGATCATAGTTTATGGTTGCGACAGAATAAAACTAAATTGTTACTATGGATAGAGCTTGATTTAGATAGTATGCTATGACTCACATGAGTATCTCCGGGTGTATCTCGCTGTTCTCTGGAACGGCTCAATCTCTATCCAGTATGATCTGCTTCGCCATCTGTAGAGTTACCGTACAGATGACACCACAGCTTGTGGTGCCTCTGTTGCTGAGCCACACCTCCAGCTGACAGCCAGGGTGACTCCAATAATGCTGAAAGATAGTGTCCACTCTAAGTATGTACATGGATAATGGGTTTACGTCTTGGTATAGGGAGTAAAGAGTAGGGAATGTCAGTAAGAACTAGCTATAGTCTGTCCACCTAGTAGCTAAGTAAGAATAATCGTGCGGTGCCCATCACGGCCAACAACTCTGGCTTAACGTGATGTCATTATGAGTATTCATTGCAGCCAACCACTCTGGCTCAACTTGAAGCCTCACGAATACTTGCTACGGCCAACAACTCTGGCCTAACATGATGTCATACGAGTACTCATTACGGCCAACAACTCTGGCCCCACGTGAAATCTCACGAGTACTTACTTCGGCCAACAACTCTGGCCTGCCATGTCATAGGAGCGCTTACGGCTCCTATGCTCAGTCATATATTTAGGTCCCATTATCGAAAGTCCACGTAGTAGTTCCTACAATATGTATTCTAAAGGGCTTACGTCAATTGTAACATCGTCGTATTGTCGTTTTGTCATGTTATCGTCATATGTTAGTAATTGTCAACACGTAGGGCAATTAGTATAGTATACTTAGCTTTTGTATGATGTCCCAGTCTCTTAGAGCACACCAAAAACTTTACTGCTTGTGGTCAGCAGAGAAAAATATTTGAACTAACTCACTTTGACGTTTCGTTCTTTGGCGGGGTTCTCACAGCAGGGTAACGTCACTGTAATATTGCCATGGGAAAATTCGCGTGACGTAGCGACAACTTTGCTGTGACCGCAAAGATCAAATTACATGAATACCCTGAATATCTTTACATATAAATAACTAACGTTAACTGAAACAAGACAGGGGAAGCTCTAATGTAGTTCTTACAATGTTGGATTAGGGTGCTTTCTGCGATAAATTTGTAAGTATATAAGTGTATTAACGCGATTTACTTTGTCACTTTATTAAGCTTTTGACGTAGGTTTCATTTGTGTGAGACAAGATCGTAAATACCTACTTACTACGACCACTAACGACCGCTTTAGCCTAGTTGGTAGTGACCCTGCCTACGAAGCAAGAGGTCCTGGGTTCAAATCCCGGTAAGGGCATTTATTTGTGTGATGAGCACGAATATTTGTTCCTGAGTTATGGATGTTTTCTATGTATTTAAGTATTTATTTATCTATATAAGTATGTTTATACTGTACAAACTTTGCGTAGTTTGGGACTAGGTCGATTTGTGTAAGATTGTCCCGTAATATTTATTTATTTATTTATTTTATACCCATTCATAAATGTTCCTTATTTGTTGCAGTCGCCTTTAATCCAGGAGCACTATCTGTGTGCCTAATTTCGACAGAATCCGTTAAACCGTTAAAGCAAAGAATAACAAAAAGCCACTCATCTATCCATCCATCCATACAAACTTTCACGTTTATAATAATATTAGTGGGATTCATGCAAATTAAACCTTTTTTGGTTAACAAACGAAATGAGGGCAAGAGCGAACGGCAAATTTGTTTTTTGTGAAATAGGTATATATTATCGTTCTTAATGCAAGACTTTCTTGCTAATTGTACTTTTTATTGATTGTACTTGCAATTTTTTGTAACCTTATCTACTTACACATTTATACCGAAGTCACACCAGTAGAAATGGATAAAACTCGACTTGCTAGATTTTTACCAAACATATAAAATACGCATACCTACTAGTTAACAATTTTTTTTTATTTTTTTTTTTATTTTTTTACTAATGTTTATTAAAGGAACAAATGGACAAATGGAAATGGAAAATTAACAAATGGAGTTAATTAAAGGCTTGTAGTTATCATCATCATCATCTCAGCGTATAGACGTCCCACTGCAGGCACAGGCCTCCTCTCAGAATGAGAGAGCTTGGGCCGTAGTTCCAACGCGGGCCCAGTGCGGATTGGGAACTTCACATACACCATTGAATTTCTGCTCAGGTGTATGCAGGTTTTCTCACGATGTTTTCCTTCACCGTAAAGCTCATGGTAAATTACAAATGTAATTTCGCACATAAATTCCGAAAAACTCAGAGGTGCGAGCCGGGATTTGAACCAACAACCCTCTGCTTGAGAGGCAATAGGTGAAACCACTAGGACACCACGGCTACGATAATTAATTAATTACTGAATACCAAACTTAAAATAAATTTAGTAACACAATCTGAAGTAAATTACAGGTTTCGTTTACCTTAACGGTAGTTTCTGGAGCGTTATGTTCTTCTCAGGTTAGAATTTCCAGTTACAATTAAAACTTAAGGTAGAAACTACTCAACTACTTCTTGAGTGTTTACTTAAAAGACTTCGCTTTAAATAATACGGTCCACAAGCAGGTCACTATGAAAAGTAAATGGGGCGAAGTGAATCAGAATTATAAAGAACTATTTTTGGAACTATTTTTGTTGTATTTTATAGAAAAAGTTTATAAATTGTTAAATACTTCATACTCGTACGTATAAATTAGGTAAAGTTATTTCTATATTCTGAATTATTTAGGTATTTAGCTTCACTATTTTTAAAAATGATGTAGGTTCAGTCGAAGAAACTGAATCGCGTACTAGGGTGAACCTTTTTCATTGCAAATGTCATGTTGACATTCCCTACATCTGCCAAAAAAATCATCGGGAAATTGGTTGTGAAAAGGCTCCACCCGGTACGCGATTCAGTTTCCTTGACTGTACCCTTCATTTGTGGGTCTAACTCACACTTGCCCGGTTTTTATTTTTATTTTTAATCATAGTGTTAATTTATATAAAGATATAATTGTAAATTATAGCCTAAATATGTATAATAAATGGACTTAAACTAATTTAAGTACTTTGATACATATAAGCCTAAATTTAAGACCCATGACTAAATAATACTTTATACGACCAGTGAGCGGTAATTCAATCGTTTGCGAGAGGATAGGGATGAACTGCTATTCAGGAACGCCAAATATCACTGGTTTGCGAGAGGTTTGGGCTGAGATTGGGATGAGCCTTATTTATTTATTTATTCATTTATTTATTTACAAAGCGAATTAACAGGAAACTAAGGCTCATCCCAAGCTCAACCCATCCCTATCCCCTCGCAAACGATTGAATTACCGCGCGCTAGCCGTTTCTGAATTTAGCCCCTGGTTATCCACATTAATTCTCCATTAATTATTAATCTGCTGTCACAGGTATTCTCACATACCCACTAGGAGGTCTCTAATCTTCTTGTATGTTTCTTTGGCTATTGGAATAAATACATTTTCATTTTCATTTTTCATTTTCAATTGTCCTCATTGATCATAAAAATACTGAAAGGAAAACTTCCATCACGGTACAGAGTACATTATCTATAAGGAAAATCTCTTATACCTTCAAAGTATCTACGTTAAATTAAGTTGTTGAATAACTGTCGTAAAAAAATGTGTAAATTCAAATAAGCAAATACATAAGATAAAATCTTTCGTTTTTCCGCGTGTAACACTCTGTAGAATATATATCCATAATAATTCAGTAGTAACTAGCAGAAATAATTGAGGATTTTCTTTAGGGTTTAGAGACAATTCTGCTATTCTAATAAACTATTTGCTGGAGGTAAATGTAGGTAAACTGGATCCTTATTCCTTAATCATGTTGGTGAAACACTTTACTTAATTTTTTGCAACATTTAACAATACAATAATTTAGCTTAGGGTCTGCAACCTTTAATGTATAAGATGGTATTTTTTTATCTTTCAGCCCCAGACGCAAAACAAAGAAGTTCTCCGGCAGTTCGGATTCGGGAATCAAGATGTTCAACCTCCAGCACACCGTCTCGAGAGCAGTGAGAAATAGCAACGATGTAAGCTAAAAAAAAGTGACATGATTTATTGTAATTCAATTTAATGCTGTAATAAGCTGAATTAATTATTTAACAGTAGCGTGTACCTACTCATAGTATGTTTGCGTATAGTATAGTTTGTACACTACATGAATAAACTACAATATTTTTACTTTACTTCTCTGTTTACGGTAGAGGAGAAGCTAGTTTAATATGGTACATTGTAAATATGGACCTCCGCTTGCATAGTACCGACGACACAGTACCTAATCAATTATTCCACCCAACTTCAAATAGCCTCCTGAGGCCCACGAAAATATTGTTTCAATGAACTTTAAACATTATATCACTTATGAGTGAGTTCGATGTCACATTAGAATTAGTCCTTATAATATAGGTCTTACTTCTAATGTGATATCGAACTCACTCAAAAGTGACATAAAGTTTAAAGTTCATAGAAACAAAATTTACGTGGGCCTCAGGAGGATAGAATAGGTTCTCGATTTATCTGTAAGCACATTTCAAGAATATACTGTATGTACTACTAGCACATTGATTACTAAAATAAATACCAAACCAAACGTCTTAGATATGTAATTTCAACTGTGAAATAAAATAAAATCAATTAGTCTGTGGAACTTTACCTACGCCTGATTAAAAAAATTCAAACAGAAACTACACAAAGTATTGAGTATTAATACAGTCGCATAAGCAATATAAGAGTTACCAACCTTGTAATGACAGATAAATAAGCTAGAAACTCGTATGTAACTTAAATTTTTGAAATATAATATTTTTTCCAAGGCGAAAAACATAAAACAAAAGAACCTTTAGTTAGACGTTTAGGTTTAACCCTAACCACGAATTCAGAATTATCTACTAGGGATACTTTCGGTCCTAATATGATCTTCAACGTACAAAATATTCCAAGAATATAATATCAATATTCGATGTTGTAACTTAAAGAACGTTGGTTTCTACAGGAAGGGCGGCGGCCATTCGTAGCGGCACATTTCCATGGCAACACCTCTCACCTCAATCCTGAAATACACGAGCATTACAAAGGTAATATTCAACAGTATTTTCCATGCTTATTGCTTCATATTACTGTATAAATAAACTGTTACGAGTGTATTTACTATCCTGACGCTTTTTATTAACTGAATATTTACGATTTTTTTTAAATAGGGCTAATATATGTTCAATCCTGTCATTAATGAAAGTTTTTGGATTGTGTTAAGTAGTTAGGTATTTTGACATTTGTTACTAGACTACGATCGAAATAACTGAAACCAACCATTTTCGATTTATCGGACGTATTAGAGAGTGCTCGGAACGATATAAAAATCTAGTCGTGTTCATGCAAAAGTATTGTGTAGTAAAGCAAACGACAATTTTACTTCGTGCTCTAGCTTTCGCATGGATTTCGAAAAACTTAAGGCCCTACCGTGTTTTTGGCGCATTTATTGCATTCATTTAAACTCGTGCTGTATCATTACTAGCAATGCTATTGCTATAGTCCTGAAATTCATATGTAAGATATTTGAGGATTCACTCTAGTGACAAGTATTTACCGAAACACGATTACTTGTAGTTCGCTCGATAGAAAAAAAATCCAAAGTCGTCTCTAAAAAATAAAATAAAGTCGTAGTACGACGCTAATACTGCACGAAAGGTCATGACTTTTTGAATGTTAATAAAACAAGATGTTTTCTAAGGCGTAGTTTTGCTACATTTTTAAAATATGTATTTGTTTTAGTAATAAGATGAAAATACCCAAAAACACGCGCAGTCCTACCAACCTATCTTGAGCCATCGTGCCTTCCCCACGCGGCCCCACGCTCGAAATCGCCCACCCAAAATCGATTAGCGCGAAAAATTCGGTAGGCCCTTAACGGTGCAAGCACGAATTTTTAATAAACGGTCCTCTTCTTGAGAGAGCGTAGGTCAAACCACTAGGCAAACACGAGTTTTCATATCTACTACCGTCTTAAGTTATGCCTACCCCCATCTTTTGTTCAACAGGTAATGGGCTAGTCCGCGTGTCTCACGACGCAGCCCATAACGTGTGGTACCCCGCACCGTGGACCATGGCCTCGCCCCACCCGCGTCCCACGCTCACGCGCAACGGCCACGTGCACGTCCACCACACAGGCGTTTACCTTGTCTATGTACAGGTGAGTGTATATCAGGAAATAGGCAGCGTGGCCCACATATGGGACCCTAGACCTAGGATCACGGCCTCGCCTCATGCGCGACTGATGTTCACGCACAACGGCCATGTGCTCGTACACCAAACACCACACAGGAGTCTTATCTTGTCTATATAAAGGGGAGGGCGTATCAAACAATGAGCAGCGTGGCCCACATGTGGGACTCCGCACGGTGGACTATGGTCTTGACGCACCCGAGCCCCGCGCTGATACCCAACGGCCAAATAACTTTTTTTCTTACTTACTTATCTAACTATGTGGGAAAAACACGGACCAAAGGACAAGCAAGATAATCTCAAGAATGCTTTGTTTAGATATATGACGAAATTAATTGGTGTGATTGTGTTAGATTCGCAATTAAATTTTTTAGTAAAAAAACTCGGCCGTGCTTTAAATTTCATGTTGGTTTACAAACCGAAAATGTTTTAGGCGTTTTTTATTGGAATGTTAAACGAACTGAAAGTTCGTCCTGGCTAATAACCTGGCTATCTTTAATATAAGTACCTCCTATCTAGAAGTAATAGGCGACAAGCCCCATTGGAATTCTCAGAACCGAGAATATCAACCGTAATTCACAATAGTTTCTCCTACGTCCTGTGGGAATTTCTCGCTTGGTCGTATTGCAAAACAATCTAACAAAACGTATTATCTCCGCAGATCTACTACTTGGACACCCACGACATAATAGCGTGGGTTCTTCACCGTACAAACGCAGACATTGAGGGAAGGGACACCTTGCTTCAGTGCGCTCAGTCGTCACACTCGAGTGAGCCTCTTGAAAAACCCAATTCATGCTTCTCAGCTGCAGCTCTCTTCCTAAAAGCAGGCGACAGACTGGCAGTCAGGAATACAGGCGGCGACCGACACTCTCTAATGGAACCAGAAAAAAGTTTCATCGGTCTCATCAAACTGGCCGACGCGGAAGACCCTGATGTAGAATTGTAGACCGTTCGAATTTAGAATTTAACTTTTTTTAATAGAGCTGTGTCTTAGATTTATCGATGTTTGAGGCAGAAGTTTATTACGGTTTTATTTAGTTAGCATGTAACTATAATCAGATTTTGTAAGTTGGCCGCTCGTTATCTTAACTCTCCGGCCCAACGTGGATGCTTTATGTGAAATAGTGATACTAATTATTATGTAGTCCAAAAAGTGCCATTGTGTTTGTAAATGTATAGAATACCTAATAGTACAGTTCATTGTACAAAGATAGAAATATAGTCATCGAATCCTCTTTTTACCCAGTGTAATTGACATTCAATAAAACTTTGTAGTATACCTAAAGTACATTAGTTTTTCGTGTACAAAAATTACAAGAAACGGAACAAAAGTGTTGTAAAGAGATTTGATTTTTTTTCATACTTTCTTACAATAATTGTAATGCCATTGATATTTAAGTACTAATCAAACACTTGTTTACACTTAATTGTAATATAATTTATTGTGATTATAAAAGTTATAAAACGTACAAAGTGGTAAGTAATTTAAACATTTTAAAGTTTCGAACCACTTGATAGTCTAAGGCTGCGTATCCACCGGAGCTGTGCGAGGATGCGTTGCGAGGGATGTCGAACCAATAGAGACACTTCATTTAAAAGGTCCTAAGTGAATGAACCAAAGACATGACAAACCTTTGAGGATGACAAACACATCCCTCGCAACGCATCCTCGCACATCTCTGGTGGAATGCAGCCTAAGGAGAAAATATGTAGGTACAATAGCGTTGTCGTTATTGATGTTTTATAAATACAAATAATAAAATTATAATTCGAGAGATCGTCTTTTAATTTGAAACCTTACTGAAACAAAACATGATAAAATCCGCCAAATGCGAGTCGGGCTCGCGTACCGAGGGTTCCGTACATCTCTAAACTCTAAACATCAAACTGACAAGGCCTAGCTACGTACATGTTAAAAAGAAGTCTGTTCTTGATGAATGGCTGTCTGCTGACAGTCAAAAGACAAATTTTTAATTTTTCCCTAAGCCCGACTCACGCTTGACCAGCATTTATTATATGTTATTCGGTAAAAAAAAACGAAATATGAAAGGTAATTGGGGATGTCAGCGCGAATCCCACTTCAAACTTAAACACATGAACACTTTTCGATAGGCAAGTTATCATAGGCATATTTGTTTATAAATTATATTTGATAAAAAATATGTCTCATCGAGTTATCAGATCGGTGAAGGTCGATCTTCAACGGCTCTTAGACCATTAGTAATTGACGTCTTTGATTGAACACAGTATAGCTCTTTATTCATCATCATCATCCCAGCCTATATACGTCCCACTGCAGGGCACAGGCCTCCTCGCAGAATGAGAGGGCTTGGGCCGTAGTTCCATGAGCTTTACGGTGAAGGAAAACATTGTGAGGAAACCTGCATACACCAGCGAAGAAATTCAATGGTGTGTGTGAATTTCCCAATCAGCTCTTTATTATTACCACAATAGGTATCTATGCAAAGAAAAATGTGTAAAAAATAAACGAAATGTTACACCTAAACCTAAATTTATATTATTATGAACAGAAAAGATTAGTGACTTAGTTTTTTTTATATACCTAGCTACTGAACCGATACCTTCGATTGTTTTATAGAACTACTCAATGATACTTAATTGGCTTAATTGGCTTTTTAATTGGCTTTTCTATAGGTAAAATAAATGTCAAAGTTATTTTACCTATAGAAAAGCCAATTAAGTATCATTGAGTAACATAATAAGCTACATTTCATGCGAGGAATGTGTAAAATTCCCACAGGACGTAGACGAGAAGTTACAAGGAACAGGTAATTATCTAGTAGAACTAAATCAGACAAGGTGGTTCTCGTGCCGAGTAAAAATAGAGCGGCACAATAGGATCATGAAACACAAATCGACGGTACTCTGACTCCTCGTATATGAAATTTAACTAAATTGGAATAACCACTTTAGACACAAGGCTTAAAGTGGTTATTCCAAATTCATAAAATTTCATATACGAGGTTGGGTCAGAGTACCGTCGAAATGGGTCTGTAACGGAGCTTCACTGCTAGGCTTTTAGCTTTACTAGACTCTAGCAATTTGGGTGCTCAGTAAAAGGTAAGTTAACGGAGCGTGCCTAATTAACTCAGGGCAAGATCTAGCTCACAAAAACAGAGTTTTATTTAACATTCGGTAAGATTGTGTAGATACTGAAACTGACTGAGACGAAGTGCCGTCAAACTCTTTGTTGAAAATTAGTAACGACCGCTAGCGCCAACTAATTATCAATTACCTGGGATGCATAAAAACAAAATCCAACTTTCTTGCTTCGAAATTCGTTTCCCAGACGTCATATGAAGTGTTCTACGAATGTTTGTGCTCGAGTCTTGGATGTTTAATATGTATTTAAGTATGTATTTATCAATATAAGTATGTTTATCCGTTGTCTAGTAGGGGAGCGGGGGGCTTGTATTAACAAAATTCAAATTTTTGCAGATATCTTTTTAAATAGTAAACCTAATGTTAATATTTAAGCATCTGCATGACGGAAATTTATTCATCTTTAATGTTTAAAAGCAAAATGCCGCTTGGTTAGCGTGGTTTCGTAGAACGAAGCACTTTCTTAAAAAAAGTCAGCGGTTAATACTTGCCCCGTGTTGGGGGCAAATATTAACAATGAAGGGGCAAGAAGTAACATTAAGTTTACTGTTAAAATAATGTTATTAGTCAAAATAAAACTATAGTAATCTTCATATTCGTATATTTTTTATTATTTAACAAGTTTACATGTCAGAATAAACACAAAATGAGATCTCTCAGTAAATAATCATATAAGTTCTACCAGCTCGCAATAAATCAGTATTAGAAAGTTTCCTACTATTTAAAGATCGGACAATACTTCTATAATCTTCATAATAATATATTCCTTTATTATTTAACATGTTTACATGTCAGAAATAAAAACAAAATGAGATCTTCTCTCAGTAAATAATCATAAGTTCTACCAGCTGGCAATCAATCAGTCTTAGAAAGTTTCCTACTATGTTAAGATTGGACAGTACTTTTATAATCTTCATAATCATATATTCCTTTATTATTTAACATGTTTACATGTCATAAATAAAAACAAAATGAGATTTTCTCTCAGTAGGTAAATAATCATAAGTTCTACCAGCTGGCAATAAACCTAACACATTTCTCGGGGGCAAATATTAACAGGTTAATAGTTACCCCACGCATTTGGTTAAAACTAGCCCCAGAGGTACTTTTCGTGTATAAAAAAATATTAAAAAATAACTATGCATAAATTCAACAAAACAACACATAGACATAATAGTTAAATAAATAAATATTAGATATACAGTTATTCACAATTAGCCCTCTAAATAATTAAAGCTCATATCAAGAAAATCACAACGTAAAAATGTTCGATTACCTGTAATTTTGCACCCACGACACGGCGGCCGGCGGGCAGCTGGCGTGCAGCGACTTGTTCGTTAGCACCGCCCTAAGTTATAACTTTGAAGTTAGTACTTTTTCGTAGGTATATAGTTTAGTAGCTAGAGGCTTGTTAATACCTACCCCCGTTAAAACAAGCCCCCCGCTCCCCTACCCATAGTACAAGCTTTGCTTAGTTTGAAACTAGGTCAATTGATGTCAATCGTCCCACGATTTATTTATTTATTATTTAAACCTGCGGAAAGAAAAATAGAAGGAAGACGAGGCAAAAGAAGGCCAAGATTGACCTATTTTGACCAGGTGAAGGAGAAAGTGGGTGTCGAGTCAGGAAGTCAAACAGCTTGCCGAAGACCGTGCGGAGTGGCATTTAAAGAAATAAAATAAAATTACGAAACGTTTCAGTATCTAACTGGAAAATCTTTTGTTAAAAAATTCGTTTCGCTCAGTGGAAGAATTTATGGAAATTGAGCAGTGATTTTGTTTTGCATATTCTGATTTTCAATATTCAGCCTAATAATAGTAATAATATACTTACTAATACGTGTTAAAATTTAGACAGAGACGAGTACCTATTCATCTTAAATTTCAAATAAAAAAAAATATTTTTTGGCAACGAAACAGTATTTTACGCTTAAAAACCATTAGCTAAGGCTCCAATCCAGATAACATTAGTTCGATTTGCAGCCAAAATTTTATTGAATCCTGAATAATTATATGTAAATCCATTATTGGCACCTCGAATTAACAGTTAATTGCAATCGATGGTAGTAATATCTAATAGGTAAGGTTTTTACTTAAACATTATTTAGGGTACTTATTCACAATGACTCCAATTCAGTTTTTGAGAAAAGAGTTCCTATTAAGGCTGGCTTCCATTTATCATGCCGGCGAGTGGGGTTAATATCGCCTATTGTGATCTATGAATTACCGATAATTGCTCTACCATATAGCTCTTTGTTGACTCGTCGTGGAAATAATGGACTTCCAATTAAGTTCTTTGATACGATTTTAAGTGATATTAACTCTATTTATATCTGGGGATAGACCTCACGAAATATTGGTCCGGCTATTATGCAAAGATCCGGAGAGTTAGCATTGATGAGCTGGTCTTGAATAAGTTAAAATTTAAACATTTCACCACTTCAGTAAACATTTTCAATTGGTTTTAATTTAATTAATGTCCAAATTTTGGCAAGGCAAAACAAAAATAAATCTCCTAGCGACTGACAGGATGTTAATATTCATTGACTGTAAAATTTAAATTTAGTGCCTATTTTCTTAAAATGTTAGGACTTTGGAATATTATGATATTTTAATGATGAATTTTAAGTTATTGTTTCTGTTACAAGCAACACCTGGTATAAAGGGTTTTTTTAGACTACCCGACCATTGCGTAGAAAACTACACATTGTAAATTACTATCTACTTATTGTGACAGATAAAGACTAAATTATCATAACATTTAAGCTTAATCATAAATAATAGTCAAGTATACCTACAGTTAATAATGTACTTAATCAAAGTTTATTTACAAGCGAAAAAGTTTTTCGGGTGCGCCGGTGGGATTCGAACCCACGTCTCCTGGGTATGCGCCCCAACGGGTGTTCTACCAATTGAACCACGTCGCATCCAACCGACTCCCCCGAAATTCTTAATCGCTTACATACGCCAACAGTGGCGTGTGGTAACATCCATCGCAACTAATAGAAGCTACGACTCCTACGTTCCAAATTACATTGGAAATGCGTAAGAAATGATGTACCACATCTATTTATTCAAATATTATTTATTTTATTAGCAGTACGGCTGCTCACCGAATCTAAGATTATTTACAAGCGAAAAAGTTTTTCGGGTGCGCCGGTGGGATTCGAACCCACGTCTCCTGGGTCGTCTCCCACCGGCGCACCCGAAAAACTTTTTCGCTTGTAAATAATCTTAGATTCGGTGAGCAGCCGTACTGCTAATAAAATAAATAATATTTGTACTTAATCAAATCTTGTAAATCATATGAACCGCGTGTCTAGATTTCTCCAACTTCTAACTTGTCGTATTGAAACGAAACAGATCTAGTATCCTTAGTAAACAAGCGCGTATTAAAAATGTCTTATTTGTCAAAAACTTAAGTAATTAATGAAAAAAGTTCGCAAAGCGAAAACCTCTTAAGTACCTACGCTTGCGGGTGAGAACTTTGCGCTTTTAGCCGTAACTTAACGTAAGCAATGTACAGACCGACTTTCTGAGCACATACGTTGCAAGAAAAACCTATATTTTAGAAACTTTTAACGAACATCGCGGCTAATCGGGTTATTTTTCATATTATATTATGGTTCGGTGGGTTTGGTCAGGGTCGTGGAGCTCTCCCTAACGAAACAAAATAGTTACCACGCAAATTTACATCGATAGGTACGTTGTATTTTTTTGTCCATGAGTCTAGAAACAGACACTTTTATTTACAATAAAGTACATAATAATGAGACAGTTTCTAGTAAAGACTACAAAACCAACAGAATGTAACTCCCTACACACAACAACCCTGGTACTAGTCTGTAAACATTTTTAGAATTCCGTACAAAAGGTTGAGAACAGCATTCTAAAACTAAAATGGAATATGTAGGGCAAACCTTGGGTAATTGGTGATACGAGGTAATTCGGTGATAGTCCCCTTCTTCTAGCTCTATCTGCCAGGAAAATGTAAGAATATCTATGAATTTGAAACCAAAAAATCAAGGTTTAAAATCATGGTTTGAAATTTATAGATATTCCTACATTTTCCTGGTAGATAGAGCCCTAGCTCTCCTAAGAAGGGGACTATCACCGAATTACCTCGTATCACCAATTACCCAAGGTTTGCCCTATATCCTTCAAAGTAAAAGTCAAACATTTTCGTTTTAATAAATTACATTTAAAATGCAGTGTTAACATTACGTGTGCAAGGCCGACTCGCACTTGGCCCGTTACCCTAGTATCCTTTTAATGAGCCCTTTGCTCCTTTGATCTCATGTTCGGATAAAATTCGCTCCAAACAAAAGAGTATGACAAAAACATGCTACAAAGAGAAGTAATTAATCAAATTCTTCGCCGATAAAAATCGAAAGGTTTTACGTAAAACTGGTTAAAAGCTCCTTTGCGGCGTAAATAATGAATTCTCTTTGAACGCGAAATTCATTGACGATAAAATCGAGCTCATTTCCTTTCTGCAGATTTCTTGATGGCAACCGGAAATATTTTAGAATAAATTCGCCGTCTGCTAACGCTTTACATTCGTGATGATTTCGTCAGAAACATTTATTAGTCTCGAACGAAAGATTATTGTAATCGCAACACTTTTTTTGTTTAAATATTTTATTATTAACGCTAAAATTCTAAGGCGTTGAAATGAAAACAAAGTTATTTTGGAACAGATTAAATTAAAAAAAACCGGCCAAGTGCGAGTCGGACTCGCGCACCGAGGGTTCCGTACAAATTTATATGTATCTATGAACATCCAGTCTTAGCAGACCCCTGCTCCTAAGCAAAATGTGCGCAGTGTGGGATCATTGTAGATTGGTTGCTGATATAGACAGACAGACAAAAAATTATGCTTTTCGCAATTTTTCCTTTATCTGTGCTATAAGACCTTGCTTCGTACCAAATTTAAAGATTCTGAGTTCACGGGAAGTAGGTACCCTGTAGGTTTTGATTCCCATGCGAGTTTCAAAATTTGCGGAAATTTGCAGCATAAACGGCTGCATCTTTTGATTGCGTTGACGTAGAAGTTTGATTTTTTCACAGCTCCAAGGGACAATAGACTTGAGTATTTGATATAAATTTCAGCTTAATACCTTCACTCGTTCATGAGAAAAAGGATCTTGCTTGACAGACGGACAAAAGGGTCTTGACAGACGGACAACAAAGTGATCCTATAAGGGTTCCGTTTTTTCCTTTTGAGGTACGGAACCCTAAAAAACAATATCCAATTTGAAAAAGTCTGCTACTTGGTTATTCCGTCCCCGAAACACTAACGTCAAGAGAATTGAAATGAAATGCCGTCCCAATAACTTAGTGAGTCATAACGGCTCGCTTTCGGTCAATACCGACCATGGGGAAAAGCGGGGAGTATCCAAATGAATGCGCCGCGACTTCAGTGTTCTTTGTCATCAATCTTATACCTAAAAGATGAATATGCCTTACTGACAGACTACGCAAAATCTAAACTGGAGTTAGAGACTTATGACAGACATATTTCTTGAGGATCATAGAGGTGCACTAAGAAGGGACTTTCCAAAATTCCCATCAGATAGGCTAATCAATTTTTTATTCTTCCACGGCGGGAGCGAAAGTATAGTATATTAAATTTGAACCTTAATACTGTAGTGAAACACACGTCAGTTAGATCAACACTGTTTATTGAATGGAGGGTAGACATTACATTCGCACAATAGGTACCCACACAATTATACCACATCTTTTCCCTTTCAGCGAAAAAAAAAATAAAGATAAAAAAAAACTAAACAAAAATACAATGCACTTATTTCAAGTAGTAGGTAGGTAAACAAGTCAAAATAAGTTACGGATACTATTTAACTAATTAAATTACACTACGAGTATGTGTGTACGTGAAATTATAGCCACATGCAATAAGTATTAACCTTAAAACAAACTAACTATTAAACCTAAAAAATTGCCTAAAAAGGCGCCTAAACCTAAATGTATGTAAACAATACAAAAACTACTAATATATATATTCTTAGTTTAAATGTTTAATATATTAATTATTTTACTCAACTAATACTTACTAGCTAACTGTCACTTATGACTAAATATATATAAACGGAATCACCACTTTGTATTAAACCTTTGTTACATTTTATATTTAATTTTTTTTTTATGTAAGTACATAATATTGTTTTATTAATTTATTAGCTACAACTTTACACAATATTATCAAGACTTATAATATAAGTTTAAGAAACTAAACTCGTTAAACTCGTTTTAAAACGTCAGTGTTCCGTATATTTTCACTAGATGAGTTTAAGAAGTATTCATTTACTTTCTCCTAGGTTTGCTTTAGCCTTTGAGCGTGTAAGGGGAGGTGCAATTATGGGCTTAGTAAATTCGCTTGAGGTAGCAGTAACTGCCTCTGTGCTAGTATTACTAGGCTGACATAACTGTGAAGTACTAGCTCCCGGGTGTGTGTCCGCCGGCTGCCCCTGCGCAGTGCCCGCGAGGGGCTCTCGTGCCACCAGGTGGCGTCGGTTGCGGCGATATCTGCGCCCCTGCCTATCGACTATTACAAAAGACCTAGGTTCAGTTGCGCGACTAACTATTGTTACGGGTTTTCTGCACTGCCCCTCAATAAGTACTGTTTTTTGCCCCGGGACTAATGGTGACAGTTTCTTGGCAGACCGATCGAAATGTTTTTTATTTTTCTCCCGCTGTTGCATTAACCGTTGATAATTTCGCGTATTATCTACTGCCTCATACAATAAGTCATGTTTTACAGGAAGTTTCGTATTTAACCTTCTACCCATTAACATTTGTGCCGGCGAGTCGATGCCGTGCCTCGGAGTCGTTCGATAGTTAAGAAGGCTTAAATAAAAATCGTCTCCTGAATCCTGACACTTTTTAATAATATTTTTGACAGTCTGGACCGTCCGCTCACTTTTCCCGTTAGCTTGGGCGTAACGAGGTGACGAAGTGACATGATCGATCTGCCAGTCCGTCATGAATTTTTTGAACTCGACTGAACCGTAAGCGGGTCCATTATCTGTCACTAACTCTTCAGGAATACCGTGGCGTGCAAACTGATCCCTCATAAAATTTGTCACCGACCTAGTAGTTATAGTTTTAAGTTGACCTACTTCAACATAATTTGAAAAGAAATCCACCAGCACGATATAATATTTTTTCCGATACTCAAAGATATCGGACGCTAGCTTCCGCCAGGGCAAGTCTGGCACGGCGTGTTGCAGCAGCGGCTCGCGGCGCGGCGCCGGCGCGTGCAGCGCGCAGGCCTCGCACGCGCGCGCGCGCCGCTCGATGGCCGTCGACATGCCTGGCCAGAACATCACTTCGCGCGCTCTCCGCTTGCACCGGTCTATTCCCAGATGTCCTTCGTGTACTTTATCTAGCATAACTCCTCGCATATCCTGAGGAATGTACACTCGATTATCCTTAAATATCAAGCCCTCTATAAATTGCAATGATTCTCGGTACGGCCAGAGTAACTGAACGCGTTTATTCACCTCCCATCTGTTTTTGGGCCACCCGTTCTGAATATAACTCATTATAGTTTTACTATCTTCGTCCCCTGCTATGTGTCGTTTGATCAAATCTAACTTTTTATCACTGATCTGCACATTATTGATTAAAAAACAAGTCTGCAGCTCGACTTCATCACTGACACGATTATGCAACTTTTCTGACAACGGCGCTCGAGATAGTGTGTCAGCAATGTACATATATTTACCGGGCGTGTACTCCACCCGTATATCAAATCCTTGCACTCGCATCATCATGCGCTGTAGCCGCGCCGGGACCGAGGACAGCGGTTTATTGAACAGGGGCTCGAGAGGCTTGTGGTCGGTCTGCACTGTTACATCACTTCGCCCATATATATACTGTTTAAATCTCTCTACTGCGAAAACGATTGCAAGCATCTCCTTTTCGATTTGAGCGTACCGCTGCTGCGTGTCGGTGAGTGTGAGCGAGGCGAACTCCACGGGGCGGCCGCCCTGCAGCAGCACGGCGCCCAGCGCCGCCGCGCTCGCGTCCACCGACAGCAGCACGGGAACCGCCGTGGAGTACAGCGCCAGCACCGGGGCTGATGCTATTTTTCTTTTCAGCTCATCGACTGCCGCCGAATGTTGTTGATCCCACACCCATTGAGATTCCTTTTTTAACAGACCCCGCAATACGGCGACGGAATCTGAATAGTTATGTATAAATTTTGCCAAATAATTCACCATGCCAAGAAATCTCTCCAAAGCCTTTCGATCTGATGGATAAGGCATATCCATAATAGCGCGTACCTTAGAATCATCAGGTGTCATTCCATTTTCCCCAAATTTATGTCCTAGGTAAACGATTTCCCGTACACCAAATTTACATTTTTCTTTGTTGTACTTTATACCGATTTCTTTCGACCTATCCAGAAGACGCTTTAACCTAGCGTCATGCTCCTGTTTTGTGCTACCCCAGACGATGACGTCATCAATAAAACTGTCAACGCCCTCTAAATCTTCTAAATGCTGCCTAAGTTTGGCATGGAATACTTCGGGAGCACAGTTAATTCCATATGGCAAACGTAGGAATTGGTAACGACCGAACGGAGTTCCAAATGTGCAAAGGTCGGCACTGGCGTCATCCATCTGCACCATCCAGAACCCCGAGCGCGCGTCCAGCACGCTGAAGCAGCGCGCGCCCTGCAGCCGCACCGCCAGCTCCGACACGGTGGGCAGGCTGTAGTGCGCGCGGCGCACGGCCCGGTTCAACGGCCGTGGATCCAAACAAACTCTTATGTCCCCGTTCTTTTTCGCTACCAAAACGATAGCATTAACCCAATCGGTCGGATGTGCAACTTTTCTAATAACGCCAATTTGTACCATACGTTGTAACTCTGCCTGCAATTTATCGCGTAAACCGAGCGGTATTTTCCTCGTCGGACACACAACCGGTTGAACGTTTTGATCGACAACTATTTTATATTTACCGGGTAATTTTCCCAACCCTTCAAAAAGATCGGCATAATTATCGATTTGTATCGTGCTTACTCGATTTACTAAACCTACAGTTACGCAACCTTCCAACCCTAGAACGTTTTGACACTTCAAATCAGACACAACAAACATTAGCTCGTATTTTTTATTGCGATAAAACAATAACAAGTTGCACGTACCTACAATAGGAATACTATTTCCTGTAAATGAATAAACTCGTTTAGTGAATGGACACAAATCACTTAAACGAAGCCCTAAGTTTAGGTATTCTTGTTTCGATATAACGTTTAACATTGACCCTGTATCTAATTTAAGTATCAACTGTTTATCATTACATTTCATTACTTCAAACCATTCTTTTGGCGGTCTGCATTCAGTATCCTGTCCAATAATATTCACATAAAACATACCGTCCGAATCCGAGTCACCATCCGAGTCCTCCACCGCCAAATCGCACACTTGATCGCGTAATATTTTCTTTTGCGAACACACCTTTGCAAAATGTCCCTTTTTGTCACACACGTAACAAAGCACACCATAAGCTGGGCAACGTTGACCCCCGGCACATCCGTAGCTTCCGCACGCGCCACACAGCTGGCGTGACGTTCCCGGGCGCGGCGCCCCGGCCGGCGGCCGCGCGCCCCCCGACGGCCAGGCGCCGCGTCGGGCCCCGCGCCGGTCACCAGCACGGCCCCGCCAGCCCGCGCCGCCAGCGCGTCCACCGCCCCGGCTGCCCGAGCCCCATACGGCGTCGACCCGAATCTCTCCCGCACCTCCTTCGATGCAACGGCTCTCTTCTTGTGACAACTCTGCGGCTTGACAAATTTGCACTGCCTTTTTTAACGTTAACCCGTCCGTACGAAGTAGGCGATCTCTTACTGTATTGTTTACAGTCCCGCACACGATTCTATCACGAATTAAGCCTTCTTCCAATGAATCAAATTCACAACTCTGACTTAACAGCCGCAACGCCGTGACCCATTGATCTATGTTTTCACCTTCCTCTTGGTTTCTAGTGAAGAACTTGTAACGGGAAACTGTGACATTTGGCTTAGTACCAAAGTGTTCATCAAACTTTTTGAGTACACTTTCGACGTCTTTGTCTTCCTTCTCTGTTAATTTAAACGTAGAAAATACTTCGTACCCGGCTGAACCGATGAGGTTGACTAACAAGCTGGCCTGGACCTCCCCAGGTTCTCTGCTTACTCCGGACGCTCTGAGAAATACCTCAAACTGTTTCCGCCATTTACGCCATGACTCAGCGCGCGCGGCCGGGCCGCCTTCCAACACTAAGTCGGCCGGAGGACGTGCGTGTTCCATTTTAACGAACTTTTTTTTTTTTTATTTTTTACAACACTGCGTACCGTAATGTAGTAGTATATTACTCGCGAACGTTAGTAAATATAATAATTCGCGACCACCGCTGCCACCATGTAGTGAAACACACGTCAGTTAGATCAACACTGTTTATTGAATGGAGGGTAGACATTACATTCGCACAATAGGTACCCACACAATTATACCACAAATACTATGACGATACACTTTGTTTTGAAAGATAAGGGCTCGAAGCGAAAAATTCACCTGGGAAGATTTATACTATACTGGATGGTTGAATATTCGAGCGTTTTGACCGCTCGGTTAAACCTCATTACGATTCCACGATTATTACCATAACCGAAGGACGAGTCGCACGAAATTTGATCAAACTAGATTCATCATCGGTACAAGAAAAAGTGTCCTGCGAAAAAAGATTAATAACCTTCTATGAATCAACGTTGTATTTGGGTCTAGGACGGCGTAAGTTTGGTTACAATTCTGGGTATACGGCTATTAAGTACCTAAATATTTCCAAGTACCTAAATTGGTAAATATATGGACGGGCAATAAAATAAAATAATTTAATTTAACCTTAAGTTTTCATAAAAAGTCAACCGTAACGTAAGCATCATCCTCCGTCTGCGAAGAATAGGGGTATAAAAAATAGCCTACGACCTATTCTCAGACCTACCAAATATAGAGAAAAAGTTTCATAAGCAGTTTCGGAAGAATTCGATAGCATATACCGTGACACGAGTTTTTAATTAGACTAGCTGTTGCCCGCGACTCCGTCTGCGAAGAATAGGGGTAGGTATACAAAAAACAACCTACGAACTATTCTCAGACCTACCGAATATGGAGAAAAAAGTTTCATAAGAATCGGTCAAGCCGTGTCACGTTGTTATCGAACTCCTGTTCGATAAAAACGTGACACGAGATTTTTATATATTAGATTTGCTCAAAATGATAATGAGAAAAAAAACGCTGAATATTCACCCGCACAATGTTAAGCTTTTTTGCTCATAATGGAATCTAGCGCTTCGAATATACCTAAAATGGAACGTGAAATAAGTTCTGTTAATAATCTAATGTGGTTCCGCTTACATGCTAACTCACACTTTTCTCACTCTGGCGCAAGCCACACAGAAGAGACGTGGAACGGGGGGAGGGGGGCGTCGCAGTGGCGGCGCCCCTTGAATCTGTTTTCGCCTTGACTGCTCCAATGTTTATGATGAGGACTGTACACGATTGACAATATTGTCGTGTTCAGGTATTTTTAAACACCTTGATTAGGTACTCCGATATTTATGATGGCAACTGTAAATTCCCACTGAGACTTTTATTCATTAACGCTTGCTATACTACAGTACGCTAGTACTATTATTTATTTTGTGACTACATTCAACGGCCGATAAGAAGTAAATCCTGTCTGGCATAACTATAAAGTTTCTAAATAATGACAATGTGATCCATAGAAAAAAAAATGCTATACTTATATTATTCTGTGACACGCAACAAGGTATGTATAACTTTTGGGTCTATAATGACTCCCATAAAATTTTTGTTCCGAATTTTCAAGCCCATAACGTTTTCTGTCATAATTTTTCTTCGTCATATTATCGGAAGTCATAATATTAAACAACAAAAATTGGAGTTACTATTTTCTTAATTCATAATTATTGTAAGGAACAATAAGTAAAGTCATATCATTCAGTGTCATGAATGCATCACTGTTCATAATGTTAAAGGTAATAATGTCACTCATAATAATTATTGCATGGTCTTTTTTCGCAGGTCATAATTATTCTTAGGCATAATATTACTTTGTAATAACATTCAGTGTCATGGTTGTATGACATTTCATAATATAAAAGGTAATAATCCTTTTCTGTGCTGTCATAAAAAAAATACCTAACATCGAAGGCTAAGGCGGGAGCTACGCTACGCTTCGCTCCCGCCTTAGCCTTCTGAACCTAACCTGTCCGAGTCGCTTCTGCCCTGAAAGGTCTTGCTCGCTCGCTTCGCTCGCTCGCTGCCAGCGATATTCCTTTAGATGTTATAGATTTCGATGTATATGCTTAGTGCATTTTAGGTAATGCAAAATTATGACTGAAAACAATTATTACTTTAAGATATATGCTTTACAATGTTTCTGAATAATCAACGATATTCCGTTAAATTTTATTGATATCAATATTATGACTTTTTAAAGTTATGATCAATAGGATTATGGATCATTGCAGTTAGAACTATTAAGCGATATGCTTTAAAAAAATTATGAACATCGATATTTATGAGCAAGAATATTATGGACATCGACTTCTGACTTTCAAAATTCGGATAAAAAAGATTATGGGAGAAAAGGGGCACCCATAACTTTTATTTCCTATAGATGACTAATTCAATATTAAGAAATTTCATAGTTGTGCCATGTGTCAGAATTATCTTTATAGCAGCTTTTGACTGTAATCTTTTTTTTTTTTTTAACAGTTTTTAACTTTTAATCACATGTACGCATAAATCACATGCAATTATTAACAATAATAATGGAATATTAAATAAAATAAAAAAACATAAACACATGAAATTAACAGCTAAAAAGAAGATAAAGATAACTTACCTAAGAAAAATTAACTAAATATGTACATGTTACTATAAAAATAGGAATTATAAAAAGAATACCCCGTCCAAAAGATCTGTCTGTGGCAGGGTTCCCATGATGCTGGCCGAATTACCCCTTTGGATCGCAAGTGCGATCCGCTGGGATCTTCCGTTAAAATAACCTTAGTATCTCTA
This sequence comes from Archips xylosteana, assembly GCA_947563465.1. Classification (NCBI taxonomy): domain Eukaryota; kingdom Metazoa; phylum Arthropoda; class Insecta; order Lepidoptera; family Tortricidae; genus Archips; species Archips xylosteana. Next base: position 5,614,390 of record OX387344.1, read on the forward strand.
TCTACCTAGCCTGTTGCCTTGCCTTGCCTGTTGCAGTTACCTTGTTGAGTTTCTTGCCGGTTTCTTCTCAACAGGGTTTTTTCCGAACCGGTGGTAGATTTTTCGACGTTCATAGCAGTCTGGCGCAAGTTCCCTTATAAAAAACGTTGTATGAAACGTACGCTAGCTTCTATGGCGGGTATATCTATCTTGCTCTAACAGCAGCATCCCTTTCTCACTCCGTCATTGTCCGTCATGTTTTATGTTTACTGTTCGCCGGGCTTTTTGAATCGTGCATTTTTTGTGTTTATATTTGTTAAAATTAACTAATTTAACGTAACAGTTACGATCATAACTTGGTTAGAGTCCGTGAGTATTAATATTCTGTGATGTGAAGCAAATATGCACTACAAAACGTGTGAGATTTGTGGTATGAAGGCCGGTCGTGTTGGCGGTCAAAAACGAACATTTATGGCTAAATTTCCATTGGATGAAGATAGGTAAGTTCAAAAATCTATTTGTTTTTCTACATAAGGTACAAAACGCATGTTTTTTAAAGAAAATCTGGAATAAAACAATATTATTGCGCGGTACCCAGATAATATCGATATTTTTTTCTGACCAGTTCTTAGGTCCATGTTGTTGAAAAATGTTTTGGTTTTTCTTGCCATAAATATATAAATATAAAGAGACGAGCAAAAACAAGCTATTGACAAATATAACCAGAGTATAATAAATATTAGGTAAACTTCACTTTCTCGTTTATTTATAGTACTGGATTAATAATTTAATGGTTTCGTTTGTACCTATTAGATTAGCACATTATGTCGGTGGTCTAACAACAATACTACGGAATAATATATTAGAATAATTTTAAGAATGACATGTAATAAATATTATGAATAAATGAGTATGAGTATGAGTATACTTTCGTGTATTACAGAGCCTTCAAAGTCGACTGCGGTAACAGCAACTGTGGGCATGGGCACATGACCTAAAAGAAAAATGTAAGTCTACATCAATAGACTTATCATCGAATGACCACCTACAAAATTTGACCCTTTAGCAGACACTGTGAAAAAGGCCAACAACAGGGTATATTAAAGTAGTAAATATTATTTTAAAAGATTAAATAAAATTAATAAAAAAGAAAACTGTTTCATTAAAATCATACTTTTCGTAACTTCTAATTTTCCTGTTAAAACGGTTTTAACAGAATAAAATAGTAGTTACGAAAAGTATTATGAACGTTTAATAATCGAAAAGCAACGCAATTTTTTTTTTTTTTTAATTATCGATGTCGATAAAAATGTCTAATAGTGTGTATAGCACATCCCTTTTTGTTACTCATGTTGGCAGCAGTGCCGTCCACAGCTGCTGTCATCAAGCTGTCATAATTTATGTCCTGTTGGTACTGATTCTAGCCTACGTTTCATACTACTCAGAATGTTCAAGTCAATATATGACACTCCCGTCTCTTAAAACGTAGTGGTTATATTCTCTTTGGTATCAATTGATGCCTAAATTGAATAAAGAATTTTGACTTTTGACTTTTTTTTTTTTCTGTCACTGATGTTTTCCTAAAAAAGGGAGTAAAAATGTACCAGAAGAAAATGGGGTCAATTCGGAATATTATACAAATTATTATAATGACGGTTGGCGCCAAATTGTGGGTAACGATGAATTTAACATTCAGCAGAACATCATAAATATATATTAAAGTAATACATAATTTTCCTGAGCAAAAACAGATAGTTGACTTCTCAGATCAAATAAAAAGTAAAGATAGAGCGCGGTGAACAGCTGAGTGAGGCCGGTTTTATAAACATGTGTGCGTAGGCCGGTGTTGCCATAATAATATTTAGTAGGTAAAAATCTACAAACACGAGGCGTAGGTATTTTTAAATCACATCAATGAAAATATTATTCGAAAGTAATGTAAATCTGTACAGTTGCTACAAATTACCATTCGAATTTAAATTCGATTATTTGGCACCACCAATCAATTATAAGCTATCACAACGCATTTCCTATAGATTTTGTATGGTGCGTGCATGCGTTTTTTTATTTGAAAGCAGGTTTCTTGGCGATGATGGTTCTTAGACATATATGTTTTATCAAAATTGGTTCATCCGTTTCAAATATCAGCTCCTTTGTTAGCTGCGGAAGGGATCTTAAATGCATAACGGGCGTTTTCTTTATTTTCAAACATAATCGTGTTAATTTGTGTTTCAAACATTTGTTGGTTTAACATTTGGTAGCATAGCGTACGGTTGTGGTGCCAACTTTGAGGATGAGCTCTGGTTGAGTTCGAAACGCGTCAGTGTAGTTTGGTGCTGGTGATGGTTCGGTTTGTGTGATTTGTGTGTGTTCGTACAGTGTGGAGGTGGAGGAACTGCATGAACACGCATTTCTTACATAAACGTAACTATCGTAAGGTCGCGGGTGAGCTTGGTAATTGTTTCAGTCCATTAATATGGACCACCGCAAAGTAACGCTTGATTCAATAAATTATTTTAGTTATTTTTGTATTGTTTGCCTTCGTATTATAAGAATACATCAATCATTTTGGATGACGGTCGGCTGTATTAAGCTCACACCATATTCAATACACGTTATATTTTTTCAGGAGATACGTATCTTAACCTAAAACAATACATCTGAGAACAAAGAAGGGTTTTCATAGCCATAGTAAGTTCTCTTTAGAACAGATCAGTTCTTCGTTTGTTTTTGTAACAGCGTCAAAGAAAAACATATAATCGCAAAATAGAAACAATATAATATTTATTCTGGGAAAAGTAGTAAGTAGGTATTATTTTCTATTTTGTAATTGGACGATTTTTGATACCTGAGAATACCTGAGTAAAATAAAATAAACTATGGAACAATTGACACCAATTGACCTAGTCCCAAACTAAGCAAAGCTTGTACTGTGGGTACTAGACAACGGATAAAGGATTTGCCACACTGGATGCGTTCTGCGGTCGCGGACAGGTCAAATTGAACGCAGCCCGCATTATGTATGAACAACATTGTCGGTCTCTATATATTTTGTATAGATATTCGGTCCGCACGGTCAGATCGCACGCACGTGCAATATATAGAGACCGACAATGTTGTTCATACATAATGCGGGCTGCGTTCAATTTGACCTGTCCGCGACCGCAGAACGCATCCACTGTGGCAAATCCTTATACCTACTTTTAGTTCACTACTTATATAGATAAATACATATTAAACATCCAAGACTCGAGCACAAACATTCGTATTTTTCACACAAATAACTGCCCCGGCCGGGAATCGAACCCAGGACCTCAAGCTTCGTAGTCAGGATCTCTAACAACTAGGCTATCCGGTCGTCCACCTAAGTGTACCTATGTTTTTGTGTTTTGTTTTGCGATGTCGCTTGCCACAACATTATCCTGAGTGGGGCCCAATTTATACAATTCGATGTTTTTTTACTTATATATTTTCCTTCCAATATAAATAAAATGTGTATTTCAAAATCTCTCTCTAATTAGAACTATAATGTTACATGTAAAATCAACGTAGCGTATTGTAGCCTTTTCGTAGCAATGTCGCAGGAGGTGCTACGAAACCACTACGAAAGAGACGCTACGCCGTAGATAGGATACGCAACTGAAAAACGCTGGCTTCAAACATAAATTCAATACAGTTAGTTAGAGTTACTATGTCTAGTTTGTGCGAAGTAAATATTGTACCTAAGCTGCAGTGCGTGGCGCGAAAAAATTCGATAGACAACCCGCAAAAAAGAATACCTTAAAACGATGAGAGAGGAAAATACCGGTTTAAGAAACGTAAACTATGACAAGTATGATTTCGGACGCAACGCCTTGCATTTGTATACATGTAAAGTCGAAATTTGCTTGCACCACAAACAAACATTGAAACTGACACTGACAAATAAATGGAATGTAATTTGATTTGAACTCAAACGTTTTTTATTTGACTAGGTTATTAAAAAGGTTGATGCTTACAGATCAGAGGTGTATACTATTTTGGCCCTTATTGTCATAACGAGTAAGTATAATTTTATACGCACTTGTCTACTTAGTAATTTGGTTTCGAAACGTATTAAGAGTTTATGACAATTATGACTTTATAAAGGAATGAATTTAATAACTGACGAAGGTTTTCGTACTCCGAATGTACACCACCTTTGCCATACATTGATATAATACACACTAGATTTGTAGGCAGATCGCAAACATGAGCAACCTCAGATGTAGACTGCAGTCTCGAACTCAACTGACAGCTAATCAGTCGTCGTTGTGACACCGACCGTTACATACCGGGAGAAAAATGGGGAAATACACGGTAAAATCTTGCGATTCCGCTATCAACACACACAATAAAGCAAGTGGCATTACTTTTCATGGGTAAGTTCAGTTTTCAGTTAGTCATATTATTCTGTATGTGACCGAAAACTAATAAAAATATCTAATATCGAACTGTGAGTTCAGTGTGGCCAGTATAATCGTAGTTTGGTTTTCCCAACTTTAAGGGGGAATTTCGCATATTGTATGGAATCTCTATTTAACCTGTGCTATTAAGTTTATGTTGCATGTTTACTTTGTAGGGTACCGAAAGATGAAGTGTGCCGTCGGATCTGGATAGAAAAAATCTGATTTCTAAGACGGGAAACCGACTGGCTACCTACAAAATCATCAAAAATTTGCTCAAAACATTTTCTTGAGCAACATGTTGCGAGCTTGGATTCGAACCCAACGATCCTCTGGTTGAGACGCCATAGGTCGAACCACTAGGCTGCCACGGGTTTGTTTATAGGTATAATAAATAAATGATTAAAATAAATTTTATTGTACCCACAAAAAAAAAAAAACAAAAAAAAATTAAAACGTCCCAGACAAGGTTACTTATTCTATCAATTTTAATGGTCGTTGTGTTTTCTATATTGTTGTTTTATTATATTATATTTGTGTTATGAAAAAAACTATCATTTTATTTTACGCCTTTCAATAGATATAATTCGCACTAATATTATAAATGGCACTGGCAACAGCTGCTAGTAGGTACAGCAGTAGTATTTGAAACCCAATTAATTATGGTTTTTGTCCACCCAGTTACCATTATGAACTAATAAAAAATTTCTTCATGTAATTTATTATTTACGGGGAAATTTGCGTAAGGTAAACAACACCAAGCCTTAAATATCGTCATCTTTATCACATTCATAAACGTCGCAATGCGAGCATACTAGTGTAAGAGAGACAAACATATGTCTCATTTATTATTTTGTTGATTTCAAAGCTACGTTGTCAAATTTCAAAACTGGCACGCGTTTTGTTGAGGCGGTTGTATGAAGTTTGTCACTCTAGATTATATAACTCAGTGTTGCCATAGGTACTTGTAAACACGACAGAATAACACAATAACAGGAAATCCGGTGGGAAATGAGGTACTGCTGGGCCACGCCACTGTTTGGTTGAGTTACTTCGATTTAATGACGCTAATTAGGCAATTAAAGTTATACGGTAGAGACTTTCAATAATTAAGTTACTGGACACAGACGTACAGAATGTATAAGTTTGTTTTAAATCAAAAGGTCGTTCAGAGGTCTTTTACACTGTCTTTTTTAATCTGCCAGCGCTTTCGGAAAGAGCATGATTGCCAGGAAGAATGCGCTGCAAGAAACTTGGCTAAGTAATTTTTTCTAAAAACAGATTACAATCTCATCATTATACGTTACTAATTACATGTCATGCATTAAGTATTCAAAGACAATTATAAGACAGCATTTTACTAACAAGTGTAAATGGCGCAGCAAAACCAGAACACTCCTCCACTGGCACGATTTTATTGACTGATAGATGTATAGGATCTCCAGGTCAAATAACTACATATACAACAAAATAAAATAATTATAGCAAACAAAAAAAAACTAAGTGAGACTCACTATAGTGAAAAACACGGATAAGTCACGTCTATGATCGAGTTTAGCTCTACATGTTTCGGGCTAATCCGTAGCAAAGTAGTGCGCGTTTGGTAGCTGCCGCAACGAGTGGCTCCTAGAAGAAGGGCTACGCATTAGCCCAAAAAATGTCGAGCTAAATCGATCATACATAGACGTGAGTAAACCGTATATTTCACTAAAAAAAATATAGGATGAAATGCGAGCATTTATAAAAGGAAGCATTACTAAAATTTATAAAACAAAAGTAAAAAATTATTATCTAATATCGGTCTGGAAAGCCCATAAGTGACATTTACTTAAAGCCAACAAGCAAGCTAGCGATACCCTACCCTTTATTTGTTTACGATATAATGATACAATGCTTTTATAGAGCCCAAATTGGCTACAAAAACATACGTCTTTAATGTCCTTTTACCCAACAAAACAAAGAAGAAATCTACTTACTTCTGAGAAGGTTTGAGCCAACGTCCCTAACGTTATGTTTATGTACCTCTCTCAAACAGTGTTACCAACAAATCGCAATATGGAACTGCTTAGTAATTTATTGTAAATTCAACTAGGGAGAAATTAAATACTTTTCTATTTTCTATGACATTAGTTACAAATATAAGAAATCTGCCACAATAATTTACCTAAAAATGTATGAAACCAATCAATAATAAAACTAATATCGGTAACGGAAAACGGCTAAACAGCACACTAGAAGTTGCAACAAAACAGTTTACAGTAAAAACAATATGCACGCCTCGGCGAGACCGCGCCGCTATCGATCCAGCGTTATGTAACCCCCCTCCCCCCATCATTCATAAGCCAGGTTCCGTGGCTGAAACATCTCTCTTCGGAACCCCAGTTTTGAATAGCCACTGCGCAGTGACTTAGCGCAGGCTCCCCGACGTTCAGTTGTTTTTCCTGAGCAGAAGCGAACACACGCTAGGACTACAGCGTTCTGTTTTGACACTGCTCAATGTTTTAGACAACAAGGTAAGTACTAAATGTTAAGTGCCGTACAATATGGCTATGTAATTGTACTTGCTAGAACGTTTTCAAACGTTTTCAAAGCTAAATAACAAACGGAACATAAAAGATTAAAAGGTTCGATGGAGGTTTTGTGAAAATGACTAACGAGGTAAACTTAACGGTTTACGATGGGTGTATAACGCGGTGTAACTTTATAGGTATCAGCTGACATTGCGGTTTTAATTAAAGCACTAATGCCACTTTTATGGAGTCTTCTGTCGTTAAGTTTCGTTCAAAATTTGCGTCTGTTGTGCAGTTTTCTATTTACAAACTAAATCAAGCGGTTAACTTGAGTATTATCGACTTAATTAGAAAGATATTGTTTGCTTCCTGTAAACAATACCTTTGAATTGCCTGGCCTCCTTCATTAATAATTCAAGAGCGTACGCGGAGCGAAATTTTAATTCAAAAGGCTATTGAATTCTGAAATAATTTGAATAATACTTAATAAAAGTCTTTGTAATCTTTTCGAATACAGAAATTGCAATGTCTGAGGTATTAATTTATTATTTACGTAACTACATTAATGGAAATTAACTTTTAACTTGTTCTCCGCAACCGCATAACAATTTGGTAGCGGAATGCGGTAGTTGGAGTTCATTGATATGGGTCCCCGCAAAATAAAGCGTGAATTAATCAATTATTTTACTGAATTAAGTTTTTAGGGTTCCGTATCCAAAGGGTGCCAACGGTACCCTATTACTGAGACTCCGCTGTCTGTCCGTCCGTCTGTCTGTCACAGGGCTCTATCTCTTCAACCGAAATGAAATAGTCACCGATTATGTATTACTGTGTTTGCGATAATATCAAATACTATAAAAAAAACCGGCCAAGTGCGAGTCAGACTCGCGCACCGAGGGTTCTGTACAAATTTATATGTATCTATGAACATCCAGTCTTAACAGACCCCTGCTCCTAAGCAAAATGTGCGCAGTGTGGGATCATTGTAGATTTGTTACTGATATAGACAGACAGACCAAAAATTTATACTTTTCGCAATTTTTCTTTTATCTGTGCTATAAGACCTTGCTTAGTACCAAATTTCAAGATTCTGAGTTCACGGGAAGTAGGTTTTGATTCCCTTGCAAGTGTCGAAAATTTGCGGCATAAATGGCTGTATCTTTTGATTGCGTTGGCTTAGAAATTTGATTTTTTCACAGCTCCAAGGGACAGTAAACTTGAGTATTTGATATAATTTTCAGCTTGAAAAAGGATCTTTGCAGAAAAGGGTCGTGACCGACGGACGGACGGACGGACGGACAACAAAGTGATCCTATAAGGGTTCCGCTTTTTCCTTTCGTGGTGCGGAACCCTAATAAAATATAGAAAGAAATAGAAGGGGGTAGTCATGGAAGAAAGATGTTTATTAAGCGTTTTAACTATTTTAAATCATTGTATACGAAGGTACGGAATTTCCCTTCATTAATAAGTCCGATTCGTACTTAAGCGCTTTTTAGGGTTCCGTAGTCAACTAGGAACCCTTATAGTTTCGCCATGTCTGTCCGTCTGTCTGTCTGTCTGTCCGTTCGCGGATAGCCGCATAGCATAGGCTCAGAGACTGTTAGTACTAGAAAGCTGTAATTTGGCATGAATATATATATCAGTCACGCCGACAAAGTGATTATATAAACAAAACTAAAAAAAAAATTTTAAGGTACCTCCCATAGACGTAAAGTGGGGGTGATTTTTTTTTCTCGACTAACCCTATAGTGTCGGGTATCATTGGTATTTGAAAATAAACAGGGGTTTGCTAAAACCATTTTTTGATAAAATGAATGTTTTCGGAGATATTCACTCTGAAAGTTCAAAATAATGTGACCCCCCCTCGAACTTTTGAACAGCAAGTCTAAAAAATATGAAAAAAATCACGTAAGTGTAACTTAATAAAAACTTTAGGAAAATTATTTTCAACTTAATCAGTTAAGCAGTTTTTAAGTTTTTGTAAAAAAATATTAATTAAACTTTTTTAGTATAAATTAATAGAATATTGTAATTCTTTCTTAAGTTTAGTGTAAATATTTCTAATTTAAGATTGTAATTTAACCGCCATTGCAAGCATTTTTTTTTCTTTAAGTACCTATAAGATCACGCTCACAGTATCTTCTTACAAATAAAAAAAATAAAATTGAAATCGGTTCATATAATGAAGAATTACATCTGAAAAACCATCAACATATATACTAGTTCTAGTAGACTAGTTACCCAATTCGCCGACAGATGGCGCTGTACCGCCGACGTTGAAATTCTACGCGCGGTGGGAGTTGGGACCAAAACAACCACATTAATAAAGTATGCAAAGATTTTTTCGTACCTGCTACGGAACCCTATCTTGGGCGTGTCCGACACCCTCTTGGCCAGTTTTTTTATTGTATTGTTAGATTTCAAGGAAACCGTGTAGGTATTTTATTTCTTCGAAATGATAAGCAAAATTAATGCAATAGAATGATGACGATGAGTCACATACATAAATATCGATTCAAAATTGCGTGGTACAACATATAGCATATTGGTTTGATTGGCGCGTGATAGGTTGTTGACCGATTTTATTTCTGAATGCTTCATGTTGAAGCAATAAAATCGGATGATATACCCTTCTTTATATCGCTGAAAATGGGTTTCGCTTTATGTAGTAAATACCTATAAAGGTGCGATTGGTTATAAACATTATTGATACCTATAAATCCCGGAGAAGAAAAACGTAACTTGATAGGTACCATCTTTTTCAAAACTTAAATTAAAAACACTTAAAATGTGTGTCTAAATTTTAGATAAATTTTACCTGTCTACTTAAATAAATTAAAAGGAATCGTTAAATTGGAAAATTCTTTAAATAACAACGCTAGCAAACCGGGAGCATCAGGTAATAAAAAATAAAATTAAATAAAAAAATTACAAAATTTCTTCGAGAATATTACAGTAGAATCTTGCGCTAAACTGAACACCCCTGAAAAGGATTTAGATCAGAATTTTTATTCAAAATGCAGTCACACCTTCGATGCCGTTCACTTTGAAATATACCATTACATGTAAATATCGCTGCTTAAAGACAAAAGCAACACAAATTAAAAAAATACATTCAATCGAACATAGAACCTCCTCCTTTTTTTGAAGTCGGTTCATTAAATCAATATAAGTACTTAAGTACATAAGTACTTAATTAAAAAGGACAATAAGGAAATAGAAGCTGTACAATAGCAGGACCAATTTTTATGTTGTTGTATGTTATGATTTTTTTTTAATTTGGAAAATTGTTTGTGATATCTGCTCAGAATTACGAGCTTTTTAAGTCAATGAAAAATGGCAACTCAACGGAAAAAAAACTTGGGACACTTTTGTTCTCCTAAGATCGAAAAAGCTCGTGATTTTGAGCAGAAATCACATAAAATTTTCCAAATTAAAAAAGTCACAAATACAACAAAATTAAAATTGGCCCAGTAGAGAAATAAAATAGTTTGAAGCTGGCAAATTGCGAGTGCTTCTTACTAACAAAGATGAATGGCGGCGCCGCTCACCTGCGCCAACCAACTTATCCTCATTATTTGCACTGGACACCTTGATGGATGGCTGGATGGGGAAACTTTTATTTCTTCTGATGTGGAGCACTGGGTTTTTCCCAGTGAACAGGATTTAAACCTATCGGAAAGCAATGGGGGCGTGATTTCTCGATAATGCTTTCTCCCTTTCTGTTCCTGATGACAGTTCTAATTTAGAACCTATACTTGTATAATACATACAATTGGATGGAAAAATACACACCCATAAAATTAAAAAAATATTAACTCGAACCTCTGTTGATTTTTAAAATTTAAAAAAAAAAAATTGTTCCTCGAAAATTTTAGTTTTATACAATCTTAATTTGCTGATTGTAAGTACTTGTATTGTCATCCAACATAATATTGTATACCAAATTTCAAGGCAATTCTACCACTGAAAGTGGATTAAATTCAACATCAAAAGATTGAATCCGTTCAAAATTATGGTATACTAGCTGTTGCCCAGAGGCAACCGATGCGTTGGACCGACGACCTTGTTAGAGTGGCCGGAAAGGACTGGATGCGAAGGGCGCAAAACCGGGAAGAATGGCGTGCATTAGAAGAGACCTCCTCAGCATTGGGTGGTGAAAGGTTTAAAAAGAGAGCTGTTGCCCGCAACTCCGTCTGCGAAGAATCCGTTTATAGCTATCTCGCGGGAACTATGCAATTGACGGGGATTAACGCATTCACTGCCACCAACGCATATATGCGTTTTCGGGACATCGCCCAGTGCCGCTGTCATAATTATTCATACATTTTGAACGCACATTTGCGTCGGTGGCACCATTTGGCACCTGTGGAAGTCAGGTGGCAGTGAATGCTTTAAAATTATTTCATGTCCTTTCGAGAGTCTCTAATTATCTCCATGCCAAATTACAGCGGTTTAACCCTTAAGAAGGTAGAGGCAATTTAGCGACCACATGCATTGACTTGGAAATTCAACCAATTTTAGTAATAAGTTACAAAATCCATTGTAATTATTGAAAATACTACTTACTAGCTTTAAAAATATCCTTTGTCAGGTATGTATTCGATAGCTGCTTTTCATTCTACACCTAGTCGTATTCTCCAGTAAATAGGGCCTTAAATATTAAGGGTTAAGCGTGGGTAGGTAACAAACAGAGTTACTTCCGCATTTATAATATTAGTAAGATTTATCGAAAATGATTTGTTTCGAATCCGAATCCGTATTACCAGAAGAACAACATAAATTGAGCGTGTGTTTAGAGCGTGTCACTTTTTAGAAAACTGTCACTTTGCGCATACTAAAACGCATTTGAGAATTTTATGATAAGGAAAACTCAAGCGTTTGAATTATGTCATGAAGTGTAACTTTTTGAACGCCACACATCGTTCTTGTTACGTACAAAATTGATTCTTACGCAGATGTGAGTAGGTTAATTTTAGTATTACTGTATTGTTGTCTATAGCCGACGCTGGCGTTCAAAAGGAATGTAGCTTAAAGATAGATAGTGGTGAAGGCCATAGATTAAAACATTAATTTGCAACTGTACGTCGTTAAAGTTTTGCTATTCCAGCATCCCGTTCAATTTCTAGGCAAACAACTTTCTGATAACGATCACATAGTTTCATCTTACTAAAATAGGAGCGATGTTTATGTATCACCACTATCTAGAGTCACGTAGAGCACTAAAAAGGCAAAGTTCGGAAATGAGACCTTGACCGCACTCTCCCGGAGTCGTTGAAGGATATAAAACCCACTTGTTGCACTGCTTAGCGTCCGGATACATAATATTGTAACCGGCTAGCCGGTCAGAGAAATAAGAGACTATGTAGTAGGTAAATAAAATACAATACAGTATAAAATATGTATGTACAAATTGTTCCAGTCAGCACTGCTCTTTAATAAAATAATAAAAAAACACTGGCCTAGGTTTTCTGGACAGGTGGGAAGGCAGGGCAGGGTATTCGAGTAGCCTCGGAGCGTCCAATAGGGGGTTCAGGCTTCACCGGCGGTCTGCTCCGAGGCAGTAGAGCAGAACGTTCGAAGGTAAAAGCGGAAAAGGAAGGGCTGGAAGAAATACCCTGCTTTACTGCTTGCTTGAAGCACCCATCCAAGTCTCGTTTTAGTGCCTAGGTCAGTGAAAGAAAACTAAACGAGACTTGGATTAGGTTTCACAATTTATGTATAAGAAAATATAGAGAAATAACTTAACAAATAATATTTACAGTACCTGCAATAGCGGCAGCCCTTTAAAATACAAGCAACTCGGTAAATTAGTATTATTACCGAGTATAAATTATAATTATATATTGAGGAAATCAAATTTCGGCATAAGCCTTGCCAAATTGTAGAGCCAATGACGTGAAAAAAAAAACAAAAGAAAATCAATAGTTCAGAATTTAGAATTTTGTTTTTTCTGTAAGCGGCCAGTTGCGCACCACGGAGGTTTGCCGTGTTACAATATACGTATTATGTACTCACACTTTGGAACTGCCGTAAGGGAAGGAAAGTCCTCTGATCCACGTGGAACTCAGGGGACTTCTAGAAAAATCGACGAACTTCTTTTGAATTTCAGGTAACATTTTAAGCATGGACATGGAGTAAAACTGGCTGATTAAAAAATAATTCGCTACACAATTCTGTAGTGATTCAAGAAAGCTTGCTTAACTTTCACGTCAAAGGTTCTGAACTGTACTCAAAAGGTACCGATGAGACCCTATTACGCAGCCTCCACTATCCGTCCATCAGTTCAGAACTTTTGAACATGATAGACACCTGAAATTAATTTTCGCAGTATTTTCTAGTGTTACTAAAACCTCTAAGTTTTCGCGTATGTGCGTGCATGTGTGTGTGTGCGTGTGTGTGTATGTCTGCGTCTGTTTTTTTACTCCTTAATGCTGAAACGGCAGGACGGATTTGGTATGTAGATAGCTAGACGTCTGAAATAAGACATAGGCTACTTTTTATCCCGATATTCCCACGGGATCCCTAAAAATGGATAGGATACAAGTGACAATCCTGTAGCAGTGGTAGCCTAGCGGTTTGACCTATGGCCTCTCAAGCAGAGGGTCGTGGGTTCAAATCCCGGCTCGCATATCTAAGTTTATCGGAAGTTATGTGCGTAATTACATTTGAAATTTACCATGAGCTTTACGGTGAAGGAAAACATCGTGAGGAAACCTGCATACACCAGCGAAGAAATTCATTGGTGTGTGTGAAGTTCCCAATCCGCACTGGGCCCGCGTGGGAACTACGGCCCAAGCCCTCTAATTCTGAGAGGAGGCCTGTGCCCTGCAGTGGGACGTATATAGGCTGGGATGATGATGATGATGACAATCCTGTAGCGACTGTAAACAGCTTCTCGGTTTAGTGGCAACACTCGACTCGACCGATTGAACCCGCGATCCGAAGCGTCGCAAAGGTTCATTTCGTAATGGCTTTCCGATAGACATCTCCTAGATTGCTTTTATTTTTAGCGAACTCAATTAGTTGGAGTGCCACCGAACACCCCGGGAATTTCTACTCCAATCCTTAATTAATTTCTTGAAAACAAACCACTCAATATTTTGGTGTTCATAATTGAAGTGCAAATTTTCAGTGGGATTCCGAAGATTTTCCTTGTTATTTTAAGTTGGTTTAATTTTAGGTCGAGTTTTCAGAAATCTTACTGACTCTTAAAGGGATCAAGTGCTGTTTTAAGATTCCTTTCTGCATCGGAAAAAATGCGTAGACATCACTTTCCTCAATCGACTGTCGTTAAATTTTGTGTTAGGTCCAAAAAATGATGTTTTATTCGAAGATTTTTTTTTGTATAATAAATCTCAATGACGACACTATGGGGGTTGAAAACGTAAAAAATATCATATATGAGCCATTTTGAAAATCTCGTGACGTCTACAGTTTACAGAGTCATTAATATCAAACGTTTTTTAGCTTTATCTCGTTGACCGAGCGAGCGCAAAATGCGAGCGAAATACAGGGTGAATAATAAGTCGTGAACTCAGTTGATGTTTGATAATATATGCACTAACTCATTTGTTTTAATTACTAAGTCTTACTAAATAATTTGAGGTGCCCATACATTAAGATGGTAATTTTATTTCAACAAAGTATGAACAACACCAAATTTTATCAGGCTAATTTTAACAATTGAGTTAACGCATTATGTTACCCAGCATTAACTAAGTTAGAAACAATAATTTCTGTTCACGACTTAAGAGTTATCCTGTATAATAATGTAAATAAATATCTTTTACAATGCATATGCTCGGAAAGTGCCTCTTGACGCGAGTCAGCATATCTATAGAAAGTTAGTCATCCCAGCACACTTTCGCAAGTGTGAAAAAAAATTGTATGGATTTTACTTTCCACACGCGTGCGGAAAAGTAACTTTTTAAATTGCCAATTCTCAAAAAGTTGTGTCCAAACTAGTGTTTAAAAAATAAGACTCGAGAGTTGTGTCTTCATAATTCAGCTTTGCACAAATAAGAAAATGTTTGATGCAACCAAATGAATATTTACTGTTAAAATAATAAAACAGATTGTTTTAATATTAAAACACACAAATTTTAATTTCGTCCAAAGTTTTGAAATAAAAAAAATTAGTACTAAAATAATTCCTTGAGTCCATTTCGGACCGTACGACATCTGCGCTTTCAGTGCGCGCGCATGGCGTAAACGAACCAATCATGTTTACCCGTTCGCGCCTGTCAACCAATGAGATTTCAGTGCGCGCGCATGGCGTAACACGAACCAATCACGGTTACCCGTTCGCGCCTGTCAACCAATGAGTTTTCAGTGCGCGCGCATGGCGTAAAACGAACCAATCATGGTTCGTTCCGTTCGCGCCTGTCATGAAAACCCGCCACAGTAATGTTCATGAATTCAGTCCGGAGAATTAATTAAAGTTTAGTAAATTAAAATGGAGAGTTCAAGTGATGAATTTACATAGGACTTAACGCCGCCTGACGTCCTAGACCAAGCACAAAATTAAATGCGATAGCCTCCTGCTACTAAACCGATGCTGAAATATGTAAACATCTACGAGACTTTCCCTCAATGAAAGGTAAATAAGAACGCAACATCTTTTTCCGAAAATGTTTATGAGCGCGCGCAGACAGAGAGCGGTTTGGAGTTCCGAGTTCAGAGTTCTGCGTTCTTTCGAATGTACTGAGTCTCTTACGATAACGCACACAGCAGGCGACTGGAACTCTCGAGCGATGAAAACACAGAACCCTGAACGCGGAACTCGGTACTCCAGACCGCTCTCTGTCTGCGCGCGCTCTTAGCCCCAATTTTTTTCCTCGCTTAATGCATTGTAAAATGTTGTATGATATACGTGTCGAAAGTAGGAAATTCCCAACTCATGTCGGCTAAACCAAACTCGCTTCGCTCGTTTGTTTAGATCTCCGCCATTCGTTGGGAATAGCCTACTTTCCGCACTTGTATCATAAATAACTATTATTTGTTTGCTTATAGATACATTGTAACATAGGTTGGTGCCTCTTTTCTCGTGAATTTTTGTGAGTAAGTTCGATAATAGTATAATTTTTTTTTGTTACTTTTATTTTTGTTTTTTTGTGTTTCGAGTCATACACATTTTTCTGTTCTCGTTTCTCCTGTGGATATGGCAGAAGTTAAGGGTCTATAGCCAATATTTTTTTAGTCAAGTCTATATCGGCTGACTCGGAGTCACTAATTTTATACCCACAGGAGAGATAACTTTTGTTTCTTAAGGTGTTCATGACCCTTACCTAAAGCACAATTTTAAATTATACGCGGCACACCTGAACAAATCTCACTTCGCCAGTAATTAGAAAATTGAGGCTACATGTAATTACAGTCATTTGTTTAGATTACCCCGGGTTGGGCTGAAACGGTGGCAGCTTTCAGTTTGGGTTCTAATTACGAAAACATTCTAGCGTTCCCTGTACAAATAACCTAAAACATTAACCTTCTAGAGGAGAGGACTGCCTTTGAGTAAAGAAGCGCAGCTACACATCGCTAATCAATAGCCCCACATTGGGCGCCATTTGTCATTCTAACATTTTAAGAATATTATACTAAATTTTTCTCAAAGTATATTTTTTTTATTTATTTATTCAGTACATCTCCACATCATACACATACAGGGTGAAATTTTGTAATGCCACCTCCAGGGAAAGTACTCTAAATACTGAAAATAGGAAAATATACTCAAAGGAAAAATTCCTTTATTTATAAAAAGAAAGAAATCTGCATTCAATGATTTTATAAACTCCGCTTGCCACACCCGGGAATCGAACCGGCTGAAATCTGAAAAAATAGCATGCTGTATATTTATTTCATTGATCGATAGAATCATAAGGATAAAGTCTCTCTATAAAACTAGGTAAATTAAATGAAGTAAAAACCATAATATGTCCACAGTAGAGACACATTTTGTTTCTTACGCTGTGTATGACTCTTATATAGCATTGATACCCGAAGTGTTTTAAGGTCTACGTACGCGAAAAAACCACATTTTCGAAGTCGATTACTTTGCGATAAATCAATAGGTATTAAGTAAGCACGGCTTCTAC
This sequence comes from Archips xylosteana, assembly GCA_947563465.1. Taxonomy (NCBI): domain Eukaryota; kingdom Metazoa; phylum Arthropoda; class Insecta; order Lepidoptera; family Tortricidae; genus Archips; species Archips xylosteana. The sequence continues at coordinate 5,631,400 of OX387344.1, forward strand.
CTAAAAATTAAAAATATTGTTAGGGTCTTCGTGACACAAAAGTATGGGGATCTCTGGTTTATAATATTTTTTGTCGCATGTAATGTCCACTTCGTCGGCTATTCAAACTATGTATACCTACCTACATTGGGACATATTCACCGGATCCCGCAATAAAGATCCGGTGGCCTGGAATGCAGCCGTTACGTGCGCGACTGCACGGAACGTTCTGGATGCTTTGTGCGTAGCAGGAATACAAGATGGCGTCGATATTAAAATACTTGGTGCTGTTAGTCGTGATCTTTTATCTTTTATAGATACCTAGTGTTTAAAGATCGTAAAGGAAATTTAATCAAATTTTTATTATTCAATATATACTTGATAGTTTTCACCTTGGCACGTCCTGTTAAGCTCAGTCACGGCTTGACATGTTATAATATAAGTGGTAACATCTATGTACCTAAGTTACAGGGTATTAAAAGCGTTAATCATTTTTTAAGGGTAAAATGGGACACTCTTACTAAGACTCCGCTGTCCTGTCCGTCCATCTGTCTGTCTGGCTGTCTGTCTGTCTGTCCGTCTGTCCGTCTGTCACCAGGCTGTATCTCATCCGTGATAGCTAGACAGTTGAAATTTTTACAGATGTATTTCGATTGCCGCTATAACAACAAATAGTATAAATATACTATAAAGTTGAGGAGTACTTATGTCATAATGCGACATGGCCAAGACTGAAAGCCGAAGATAATTAGGATGTCGATATGTGATGTGATGTACTCGTGCTTGTGTGTGCGTGTGTGTGTGTTTATGTTTATGTGGATGTGCTTTGCAATGTGAAGTGATGTGAAGTGTGACTTGTAGTGTCCCGGCGCAATCCGCGGCTAGTTTCTGGTTCTGTTGCCGTTGTCCACTTAATTATAATAAGTAGGTACCTATTTGTTTGATATTCGGAGACCTTATACATCTCCAGCTCTTTATATTATAATATTATTATTAATTTTGACCTTGGAGGCTTCTTACACCTCTAATGATTATGTAACTAGTTTACGTTGACATTTAGACTATATACATCTCTGAATTTTTTATTTATTATTAACTCAGGGACTTTATACATCCCTTTGCTATATATTTTTACTTAATTCTATGTTTGTATGGTTTTTTTAGTTTTTAATTTTTAAGAGTTTGTAATTTATTATATTGTAATTTGAAAAGATGACTTCCTGCCAAGTTTCTTGCGGCGCATTCTTCTTGGCAATGATGGTCCTTACGAGAGCGCTGGTAGTTTAAAAAAAAAGTGACATGTAAAAGAGCCCTTTGCGGCCTACTTGCAGAATAAACGTTTTGATTTTTTTTTTACTAAAAAACAGGTAAAATAAATATTTAAGAAGGCTCCCATGCAACAAACGTGATTTTTTTGCCGTTTTTATGGATAATGGTACGGAACCCTTCGTGCGCGAGTCCGACTCTCACTTGTTTTATTTTTCAGTGCAAACGCTCGACATTCATCTAACGTGACATGTTATAAGTGGTACATCTAATTTAATTATACAGGGTATTAGAAGTGTTAGTCATTTTTAGGGTTCCGTAGTCAAATAAGAACCCTTATAGTTTCGCCATGTCTGTCCGTCTGTCTGTCTGTCCGCGGCTAAGCTCAGAGACTGTTAGTACTAGAAAGCTGTAATTTGGCATGAATATATATATTAGTCATGCCGACAAAGTGGTTAAATAAAAAAAATTAAATAAATTTTTTTAGGGTACCTCCCATAGACGTAAAGTGGGGGTGATTTTTTTTTCTCGCTAACCCTATAGTGTGGGGTATCATTGGATAGGTATTTGAAAATAAATAGGGGTTTGCTAAAATCATTTTTTGATAAAAAGAATGTTTTCGGAGATATTCACTCCGAAAGTTCAAAATAATGTGTCCCCCCCCCCTCTAACTTTTGAACCGCACGTCTAAAAAATATGAAAAAAATCACGTAAGTTAAATAAGTTCTAGGAAAATTATTTTCAACAATCAGTTGAGCAGTTTTTAAGGTTTTTTAAAAAAATATTTCTAAACTAAGATTGCAATTTAACCGCCACTGCAAGCATTTTTTTTTCTTTAAGTACCTATAAGATCACGCTAACAGTATCTCCTTTCAAATAAAAAAAAATAATTGAAATCGGTTCATATAATAAAGAATTACATCTGAAAAACCATCAACGTACATACTTGGTCATAAGTAGAATAGTTACCCAATTCGCCGATAGATGGCGCTGTACCACCGACGTTGGTATTCTGCGCGCGGTGGGAGTTGGGACCAAAACAACCACATTAATAAAGTATGCAAAGATTTTTTCGTACCTGCTACGGAACCCTATCTTGGGCGTGTCTGACACGCTCTTGGCCGGTTTTTTTTTCAATGCAATCGCTCTACATTCATACACTCTACATACATAACGTGCGATCAAATCGCAAAGAGAAAGTTTACAATTCTTCTTTCAAAAATTTATAGTAGTTACAGAAAAGTAATAATAATACTTTTTTAATTCGGACATCCATGATCCATAGAATGGCAAGTAGAAAAATTTAACGACTATTGTTAGTATAATAGATATAATAATAATAATTTAAATTAAATTGAATTGAAATAAATAAAGTCAAATTAAAAGAAATTGAAATTAAATTAAATATAAACAGATTAAATTAATATGATTACTGACATAAGTACTGAAAAAAAAACAAAACAAAATAATGAAGCTTTTCTAATAGCACATTAGCACATATATTGAACAATATCAAGCAAATATACTACCTATAAGAAAAAATTACTAAGAAAAGAACTAAAGTCACAAACTATAATAATAAGAACTAAAGTCATAAACTATAATATATTTAATGAACTAAAACAATTACTTTGCTCACCCGCGACCTCCGAGCCCTGAGCGAGCCGCGAGGTCGCGGGTGAGCAAAGTAATTGTTTTAGTTCATTAATATGGACCTCCGCAAAGTAACGCCTGATTCAATAAATTATAATATATTTATAAGTATGTTTATCCGTTGCTTACCCCATAACACAAGCTTTGCTTAGCTTACTTTGGGACTAGGTCAATTGGTGTGAACTGTCCCGAGCTTTGATCAATTATAACTGTAGATCCACAGTCGCGCGCCCGAAAATGTCCGAGCCAAATGAGCGCCACTTTGATAAAAGTGGCCTTCTTTTTTCTCAGTACGTTGCGTGAAATTGTCAAGTTTAGCTGTCAAGTGTCAACCGAAATTCGACTGCAATGAAGTAAAGACTAGGTTCAAATTTCTGTGTAGGTGATGATTTTAATTGTTATGCAAACAAATAAAAAAGTTCGGACATTTTTTGAAGGGGATTTTGTTCGGCAATGTGTATCTTCAGTTATAATTGATCAAAGGTCCCGAGATAGTTATTTATTTATTCTATTTAAACTTGAACAAAGGTGTATTTAGAAACAAAAAATCCAATTATAAAGAGAATGGTGGCAGTTTCCCAAAACCTAAGTGCCTTCTACCCGCAGGTGAAAGGTATTTAGCTAATTCCCGTTAAGTAAGTATATATTTTGCATATTTACCGAGCTTTGATTTAAGGAAAGTGTTTTAGGTACTTTTTGTCAATTTAATTTTTCAAATACACCTAGGTACTCTTTTTAAATAAAACCACTATACTAACAAATTTGTATTGGCTTAATTGGTCAGATTACACCGCAGAAGTGTGCGTTTAAAACATTAATTATTTTTATATTACGTTAAACGTAACTACACCGTATAGTAAGGTCTAGGATATACATATAAGACCATACATATTACAAGATTGTAATATATATGGCAGAGTTGGCCAACCGATCGATAGCAATCGAACGGTCGATCGCGGCTATTAGTCCAGTCATTCTTGGCAAGGCAAAAAATATAAATACATAGAACGGACTGCGCAACAGACGGACGGACGGCGACGGCGAGTACATCTCACACTTACGATTCGCAGATGACATAATCTTAATGGCGGAGTCGTTGGAGGAGCTGAAACAAATGTTGGACGACCTAGCATCAGCCTCACGTCGGATAGGCCTCGGTATGAATGTGGATAAGACCAAAGTTATGGTCAATGACCGCATTGATCCAGGGCCCGTCATCATCAATGGAAACCTTCTTGAAGTTGTTTCCGAGTACACATACCTCGGGCAGATTTTGCAGCTAGGTAGAAACAATTTTGAGAAGGAAGCCAAGCGGAGGATTCAGCTGGGCTGGGCAGCATTCGGAAAATTGCGTCAAGTTTTCTCGTCATCCATACCGCAATGTCTGAAAACGAAAGTTTTCAACCAGTGCGTCCTACCCGTCATGACATACGGAGCTGAAACGTGGACACTCACAGTACGGCTAATTCACCAGTTCAAGGTCGCTCAGCGAGCTATGGAACGAGCTATGCTCGGAGTTTCTCTGAAAGATAGAATCCGCAACGAGGATATCCGACACAGAACTAAGGTCATCGACATAGCTCAGAGAATTAGCAAGTTGAAGTGGCAGTGGGCTGGTCATATCTGTCGAAGAACCGACAACCGTTGGAGTAAACGAGTTCTTGAGTGGAGACCGCGTCTTGGCAAACGTAGTGTGGGACGCCCTCCGGCCAGGAGGAGTGACGATCTGCGAAAGGCTGCTGGTGGAAGCTGGATGCGTCTAGCCGAGGACAGGGCGCAATGGCGCTCATTGGGGGAGGCCTATGTCCAGCAGTGGACTGTTATAGGCTGATGATGATGATGATGATGATGGACTGCGCAAAGTATTCAATCACCAACTGCTGCGTTTATGTCATTGGTAGATCGCCCAGGGTTTCGTCAGTAAACAGTAGATCTTGGGTCTACTCAAGTTGGCCACCCCTGATATATGTATGGTCTCACATAACAACCGATGTGACTGCATTTCCCATATAACATTTCTCCTAAGACACAGTATATTTTCTTATATGTGCAAAGACTAAGTAAGTATGACGCTTGCATACTCAATTTTTTGCGGGGAAACATTGTGATTTTCCACTAAAAGATACCTAAATACGAGTACACTACTATTTAAAAGCTTGAACAATTTTTATAGTTACAATATTTCTTTTAATAAAAACAGCGATCGTAAATAAACTCCAGGTCGTTGGACACACTCTACGTATATGCGCATGTAAATGTACTCAAGTTATTGTTTACCTTATGAAATTCTATTACTTTTACATCTCATAAAACCCTGTAAACAAATAGATAGCCATGTTGGAGTAGCATTTTCTCTCTAAATATTAAATCTAATTTTCTGAGCGTGGCGTCGAATATTCATAGCGTTATCGGAGTCAGCATTTATGAGTCAGGTCCCTGGCTCCCTGCGGTTCAGTACTTGGATTGGCTTTGCGAGTAACATTAACTTAATGAAAGATTTACCTACTGTAATAAATATCATAAATATTTAGCATAGCATAAGTAGTGAAGTGATGGATGTTTCAAAGACGAGCAACTAAAAAGAGGCGTGTATAAATAAACAGGATAAAACAAATAAGGATAAATATTTAACTGGAGTAAATGTTGAAAAAGTAATTTGATAAAAGTTGAATGTTCAATTACCTACAGAAATCATTTTGGTCTCTAAATTTTATGCTAGAGGGCCGTTAGGGAATTATTAGGTAGGTGAAGTTGCACTCATCCTTCTTAGTTCTCTGTAGTTCTACGATAAGATGTGGCAATTCTCTGACTCGATCAAAGAGTAATAATAAGAATTTGCTACGAATATTGGCCGAGTTCCCAGATATTTATATAACGCTAAATATTCTTACACCTAATAACTATTACTTAGAAGTTTTGTCTATCTCAAGAGGAACAATACCTACTCTTGAACTCGTCTGAACTTGTTTTGTCTGTGCAATGGATAGATTACTTATGTTCTTCAGTTCTTGGTTCTTATTTCTTTAGTTTTGGGTTCTTAGAGAAGTTTAGTGATAGGTTCTCTATTTCGACAATTCAATTATATTGTGTACATACTTTAGCGGCTACGAAAAACTAAGTTACAAAAAAAAAGGCAATGCCTCAATCGGAATCGTCCCGGGAACTATCGATTCGATCTCTGGGAATTGGAATCGAGTTCTCGTATAAAACGTTTTAGCGAAACGATGCCTGAGGGTCGTTACGGGGCTGAGGCTAAACTTGATTTTCTCCCCGATTTATAGGAGCTTCACGGTTTTACAATGTTCGACTTTGAGTTAAAAAGTTTTCTGCGCAACACTTTTTTTACATTTCCATCTTAACTTATTCTATCTTATAGCGACGGTAAAAGAATCGGTGGAGGATTAACGTGTCAGAAATAAGATTGAGTTGAAAAAGAAAACACAAAATGGAGGTTACTTGTCGTACGTTTGCAGGAGACACTGCACATTTATCTATACACTAGCTTTTGCCCGCGACTTCGTCCGCGTAGAATTCCAATTTGTGGTAAAGCTTCTTCATCTCTTTCATTGTATAAAACAAAAATCCGGCACCGGCAACATCCATCATTATTATCATTTCATCATGAGTATCAGTTAGTGAATATTATAAATCCCGTTTATTCCCTATCCCACGGGAATTTCAACAAATTTGTCCTTATTCTTTGAAAAATTACACTTATTTTTATCCCGCGGGTATTTTGCATTTTTCCCGAGAAAAGTAGCCTATGTCCTTAAAGCTTTCTACCGATAAAAGAACTTTTAAAATCAGCCGCGTAGTCGAGTTCACTTATTTTTTTCCCGTGGGAATTTTGATTTTTCACGGAGAAAATAGTCTATGTAAGTAAGGGTTAGTGTAGCTACTCACTAATAGGTGAAAGAAATTTTCAAATCAGCCCTGAAGTGAAATTCACTTCTTAATATCCCAGGGGAATTTTGTATTTTACCGAATAAATAGTAGGTAGCCTATACCAATAAAGGATAGTGAAGCTTTCTATTGGTGATTTTTTTTTAAACTCAGCCCCGAAGTTAATTTTACTATTTTCTATACCGCGGGAATTTTGCATTTATCCGGAAAAAAGCATCCTATGTTAACCAAGGACAGTGCATCTTTTCTATTGGTGTAAGACATTTTAAAATGAGCTCCGAAGTTGAATTTTCTTTTTTCTATCCCTTGGGAATTTTGCATTTCCCCGGAAAAAAGTAGCCTATGTCAATAAAGGATAGTGTAACTTTTTACTGGTAAAAGTTTTTTTTTTTAATCGGCTCGGAAGTTTCAGAGATTATCTATCCCACAGGAATTTCCAAAAATCCTGCAATAAGTTTTTTTGTTGTTATGGTCATTTTCGTTAATACTGTATTTGAAAAGATTAGTAATTGTAGTTACGGAGATATGGTCCAGTTGATTTGAGTACCTACATATATAAATCCTGATTTAACTTTATCCCGTGGAAATTTTCAAAATTCTTTATATTCGCTTTATATTCTAATAGTCTAATTGCATGCCCAATTTGTACAGTTTAGTAATCTTCGTTATGGGCATAGGGTCACTCTTGATGAAATATATAAATCTCGATTATTCCTTATCCCGTGGAAATTCCGGAAAATCCTTTCTTATCGGATGCCTACGTCATACAAAGAACACACCCTCCACGTTTTAGGTCTCTACATACAGCGGTTTAGGCTGTGCGTTAATCCGGCAGTCAGTCATTTAGGACTACAGGACAAAGCATTTTATATGTATTTGCATTGCACCAAGCTTTTATGCGAGTTCAACAATGATATTTGAATACTCAATTCGATTTTATTCGAAAAAGGTTGAACTCGCATAAAAGCTTCATCATCATCATCATTTCAGCCGTAGGACGTCCACTGCTGGACATAGGCCTCCCTCATTGACGTCCAATCATTACGGTTGGAAGCGACTTGCATCCACCCTGAACCTGCGGCCTTCACCAAAACGTCCGTCCATCTCGTTGGTGGACGTCCCACGCTGCGCTTGTAAAAGCAAAAGCTTGGTGAAATGCAAATACTTAATACATATAATTAGCTATTATCAGAGATCAGATCAAGACGTGGTTGACAAACGTAGACAAAAATGGTTTGCAATATTTGAAGTTTCGTTTCGTTTACAATGTGTCAAAATAAAATGTAATTTAAATCAAAAGCACTAAGGAGTATTGATATCAACTTCGAAGCAAATCACCCCCAAAATAACTTTCTACTACTTTTTGACCCCGTCAAGGGATGAATTTCAATAAAATACGAAACACGTCTTCCATCAATTTTGTTAAAGAATGTTTATGCAAAATTTGAAGTAGATTGGACCAAGGAATCACGATGTCTCATACAAACTTTGCCCCCCTTTTTTACCCCCTTAGAAGTAGAACTACGGAAAATCCTTTCTTATCGGATGCCTACGTTATACAAAGAACACACCCTCCAAGTTTCAGGTCTCTACGATCAGCGGTTTAGGCTGTGCGTTGATCCGTCAGTCAGGACAAAGGATTTTATATGTTTAGATATAATAAATCTGTAACAAGTCGGTGTCTGTACATTGAAGATATTTGAGAAAAACTGTCACTAGGGCTATTTATTACCGCAATAGAACCCAAAACAATGATTTTTAGAATTATTGTCTGTTTGTCTGTTTGTCTGTGCGTTTGTGCGCGCTAATCTCAGAAACGGCTTAACCTAGAAGGATGCGGTTTTCACTGATATGTTGGTATTTTCTTGGATTAACATTTAGTGTTTGTTTCATTTGAATCGGTTGACAAATAAGAAAGATACGATACTTTTAGTGTTAGATAGCCCATTTATCGAGGAAGGATATAGGCTATATATATCATCACGCTGGGAGTACGGTGGTGAATGTGAACGCGGGTGTGCGGGGGGGGGGGGGGGGTTCAGTTGGGGTGGGGGGGTGCGGGGGTATTTTTTTTTATATCGAGGAATTAAGAAGAGCCATAATTGATGAAAAAGCAAATTGGATAAAAAAAATAAGCTCCCCAAATTACTAATTCCACGCGGACGGAGTCGCGGGCAAAAGCTAGTACTGAATATATGTTGAGCGGCAGTGAGTGTTTTAATAAAATCTTTCAATACGTTTGAATTCTGCTTTTAGTCTCATGCTGATGTCGTTCACGGGTCTGTCGTACTTTGGTAAAATCGAACCATTTATTTCGTGACATACCTACTGTGGAACGCTTTAACAGAAGTCGTAATAGTGTCATTGCATTGCCACACTAGGTAAATATGTATTGACACTTACCGAGAGTACGTTGTACTAGGAGTCAGGAATCAAAATTATTCAATTGCACAATGAGTTATTGTATATATACAGTACCTCAGAATATTAGTTCCACGGCCACGCAGACGCGTGCTTGAGAGTAGATGAGAGTACAGTCAAGGAAACTGAATCGCATACCAGGGTGGAACCTTTTCACAACCAATTTCACGATGATTTCTATGACAGATGTATGAAATGTCAACATAACATTTGCAATGCAATGGGTTTACCCTGGTACGTAATTCAGTTTCTTCGACTGTACCTAAATCAGGCCTTCAATCTAACCTAACAGATTAACCAGCGATCCGTTGCGATCCTTTATACGTAAAACTAACTCAAGCGTGGACCAGCCCCTAGCATCGACCATTTGGACTTTTAATGCTGTTGGCAATCAATGCTGTGGCCCGCTGAGCTATTATCGCATCACATTAGTATGGCATTATTAGTATGGCTAGCCTAATTACTTTGCTTTGTTTGCACAGCGCATCAAATTCCCATGACAGCTGCGTGGGTCCTCGCGGCGGCGTGCGCGCTGGCGTGCGCGGGCGCCGGCGCCGAGCGCGGCGGCTCGCTGCGCGGTGCGCTCGAGGCGCTGCAGCGGCGGCAGCGCGGCCGCACGCACCCGCCTCTGGCCGACTACGACCAGTACGAGATCATACCGCCCAATGCTTATCCAGGTATATATTATTATCCAGTGAAGTCGTTGAGGTAAATCCCAACCCTCACAAAAAAGTCACATATCGGTCAATAGCAAATACGTTTTGTCAGCATCTGGCAAAAGTAAATGTCCTAACAAAAAGACGAAGATAAAGGAGCATTAACTTCGTAAGTCGCAGCGTGCTAAATTTAATACAGACGTCAAAGGAAATGTTAACTTTAAAATAATTTTAATTATAATCCTTTTTATTTTGTATTTAGCACTTTTACAATTTAAGGAAACTGTAGGTCTTATGTTAATCATAAGTATTTCTGTACACATTCTTGTATATGACCGTTTGTTTCTCTTCTCAATAAATAAATAAACTTTTTTTGACTGACAATGAGTTTCAAATCATTATAGTCAATTTCAGTCTGACAAGGTTAAAATAACAGATGAAACAAAAGAAGTATAAGATAACAGAAGTATGCTCACAGTGACACCCACGTCCATAGGACCCAAAGCTTGTGTTGTGAATGATTTGCGGTATTGAGAGACGCCGTACATCTTAATTTTCGTACTCTTGGCATCCATAATTCCTATTCAATGTAATAGGTAAGTAAATAATCTCACTATGACGGTTTTGTTTTGTTTCAGACCCTGATTATTCAATAGAAATTGAAGATCTTGAGGATGACCCAACCACAAACTACGTTATCAAACTTCTAGAAGACAACGAGAGGCCCAATGAAGCGTACGAATATAAATTGGTCAAGAAAAAGAACAACCATGTGGGCCCCGTTGACCTGAACAGAAAGGAATCAGCGTTCCGCGAAAGAAGCCATCACTCTGATAATGATAGGTTGCGGGATCTCTTTATGGACAGAAATGAGGTTGAAGGCCCTAAAGAAGCGCTGCAAGAACGAGCTGAAAATGATGCAGAGTACGCGTTACTTCTTGGCCAACTCTGGTCAAAGTATAAAAACAACAAAGCTCAACATAATAACGAAGGAGCACAGGGTGTAGTTAAATTGTACAAGGAGAAGATTGTTAAGAAACGGTACCCAAACAATTGGGGTCCTATTGCCTTTAAAAGGAAGAGGAGCCCCGATTCAGAGAACGAGCATCCCATTTTATCGGATTTTGAAGGAAACTCTAAAGACTTTCCAGGTCCCATAGACTCCAACAACTACAATACCTACGACCTTTCTGATGATGACAAAGATGACCTGCGTGAAGAATACGCGCTCGCTTTTCAGCCATTAGACGACGATAGCTTATCTGAACTGGCGGATGATGATCAGTATGCTTACGACATCATCGATAAACGCTTTCCTGTATCTAAGCGCAGTAGTGGTCCCTATGATTGGGGCAAACAGAAAAAGCGTTTTGCTCAGGAACAGGATAAACGTGAAACTTCTAAAAAGTTCAGAAGCAGCTCTGGAACTGATCCTAAAATCATAAGAGATTTATCAAAATTGTTTGGCGATTCAGAAGTAGAGCTCATCAAAACACCTGTTAAACGAAGTAGTAACAATCAAGAAAAGACACATGACGGCAAACCTCCACAATTAGCGATGCTAGCTCAAAATCATACAAGCGATCGTGTTAATGCTACACCTTTACAAGACGACGATAGTCACGAACATCGTCATAATTTACATCACCCGGGAATATCCGGCAAAGAAGTGGAGCACATGCACGATCATGACCGTAATGAGAGTGAAAAACCCATAACAGTTAAAAAGAAGTCCATAGACTGGTCTAACTACTTCGGTATCGACAAACGCAAGAAAAAATCTGTATCATTTATAAACGATCTGAATCAAGATAGGTTGAGAAAGCAATACTTCGACACTTTCAATAAAGAAGTAATATATCCATTAAATTCGTTCCGAAAGCATAGCAATGTAAAACGTAACTACATGCAGCGCCCCGAAAATGAAGAAACAGAGGTTCAAATTGACAGCGCACGAGCCGTTGCGGTTCGCGATGGTGACAAGCGAAATAGCGCACAAGAGTCTAAATTAGATAATATTGACAAGAAACTGCGAAATATGGAAGGTATTATTGTTGATGAAGCACTGCACTTTTCGACAGTCGGTGAAGAATTAGACACAAAAGAAGAACAAGAAATGAAGGAAAAACTACTATCCCGATTGGCAGCAGCATACAGTCTGGAAAAAATGAGGAAGGCTCTTAAGGAATTTAAGCAAAGCTTACAGACACAGAAGCCGGATACTACAATGCAACCTTCATCCATGCCTGTAGATGAAGCAAAAGAAAAACGCGTTGCTGTTAAAAAGGAAAAGGTACAAATTAATAACAACGAAATTCCAATTTTCAATAAAGATGACAAAGAGGACGACTTTGAAGATGAGCAAGGAGCTGGCCACTACCTGAACGGCATAACTGAAAACCAGTTTTCTGAGGGGTACATGGGTGGAAGTGGAAGACATCGTACGCCTGTTATAGCTACAGGTATGTTTCAAATATTGATTGACACAGTTTTCTTTCTCATTCTGACCTACAGCATAAACTTCAATCAATGTATTGAACTTGTAGGTGGTGCCAGTGGAGCCTGCCCCGTACTATCCAAGATCGTACAAAGATGCCGCGGTGTAGACTTGCTTGCTGGGGACCGTGGTCAACTGTTTCTACCGCTGTGCAGCTTACACCAGATTTGCTACCTTTGCGTAAGTGTTGCTTCAGTCACAATAATATACACTGACGAGCAAATATAAAGGGTCGGTTACAAAATTGACGATAACTACAAAACCCGCTGTGATAGCTTCTTCGAGTAAAATGAGTTTAGTAAAGAGTTTATTCTCAATTAAACTTTTTCTTGTTAAGAATAAAACTCTTTACTAAACTCATTAAACTCGTTTTCTCAATTAAATATTTCAAACTAAATACAAACTGAAATATAGATGCACAGAAAAAACCCCAGAAAAAAGACCAATGCTGGGAATCGAACCCAGGTCCTCAGCGTTCCGTGCTGCGTGCTTACCCCTACACCATCACTGGTCTAGAGGTTAGCGACGAATCTTTCCCATACATCGTACATTTCAGTCTGTTATAATCACCTTATGCAGTGATAAAGCACTCATCAGCAGTAGAGGGCATAAACATAGATGAGTGCTTTATCACTGCATAAGGTGATTATAACAGACTGAAATGTACGATGTATGGGAAAGATTCGTCGCTAACCTCTAGACCAGTGGTGGTGTAGGGGTAAGCACGCAGCACGGAACGCTGAGGACCTGGGTTCGATTCCCAGCATTGGTCTTTTTTCTGGGGTTTTTTCTGTGCATCTATATTTCAGTTTGTATTTAAATTTTTAATAGAAAAGTGATAATAATTCAACATGTAAGAAAAAATAACAATGAATAAAACTAAACTATAAACTAAATATTACAAACTAAATTTAAAACTATAAACTAAATATCTAACTTAAAAACTACTAAACTAAGTCTAAAAAAGGCCCCCGTGGCATCGTACCCAAAAGGCTGGCAGCATTCCCTCGTTGAATGGCGATGGCGATTCGTTGAGAGAGATAGCTGCCAGCCCTTTGGTCTCCAGTGGTGTCGACCAGACGCTTTTGTATTTCCTTAATTAAGGTGTGTGCGCCAGGACCCCAAGGACCCAGGGTCTCAAAACCGACAGCAACAAAATTGTAAGCTGAACCGAGACCCTGGTATTTTAATACTTTCCTGCTCTCGGCCGCTTCAGCCGCTGCGCCAGCTTTTTTTGTTGTACCCTGAAGGTGTGAAGGGGCTAGGGTATCCACGCAGGTTGCGTCCCAAACTAAAACCCGACCCATCCTCCAGGGAATCAGAGACATACCGTCCGGCCTTTTGCCATCATCCCGCGCAATGCCATTTGGTTCTAATATTGACGGCACGTTTATGGTGGCAAGAGACCGGCGGATAATATCATTCAGCGCAGCGTGTCGGGAAAAGCGGCCAGCACTTTTTTGGCAGGAAAGCCCATGGTGGCCCATTTGGTCGACATTGGCACCACAGGGGCAGCGGTGTGGAGAACACAAAGCAGCGCCCAACCTCAGCCCAACTGCAATTCGCAAGGTTTCAGGCTCCAGGAAGGTTCCAGTATTGAAAGAAGGATAGGCTTGAAGCCACTCACCAGATTCTTTCTTTCCTACAGCGAGAAGCCTTGCATGATCTGGGCCTGAGCTGGAACTTAAAATTTCAGAATAAGTTAATTTGCAAAGTACGTCGTCCCAGCTCCGTTGATAATTTGGATGGGAGGGAAGATTTTGACCCGGACAAGCCATAAGCCAAGCATTCCTAGCATCGACCAAACCCGTCGTCTCGTAGTTTGAAGGACAATCCTTTAGAATTTTACCTACGAGATTGGACGTGCTGTGGACTGATGATAAGAAAGCTGGCAGTGCGACACTAGAAATTTTGCGGATCCCAAGCCCACCATATCTGATAGGAAGGGATGCCTGGGTCCAAGAATGCTCACTGAGTTGTATATTAACAATGGATTCTAAAGAATTTTTAATGAGAGAATCAATAGGAGTTAATAAATTTTGATGTTTCCAGAAGGGACAACAGCGAAGCAAATATGTGAATTTAGGTACAAAAAAACAGAATTTTAAAATAGTAATAGCGGGATGAGCACTGATATCAAGTAACCGGTCGGTACAATTTTGAAATTTTGATATACTTTTGGCGATTATGTCTGGAATTGCATCTTCGAAGATTGGTGACCCCAGGAGGCTAAGGCTTTGCTTGTTAACAATTTTAATATTTGGACAAAGCATATTAAAATGTTGGCAAAGATTTGAGGTGTTATTAATGTTATCTATGTAAAGTTCACATTTATTAAAATTTAAATCTAAACCAATCGCTTTAAATTTAGTTAAAATTTCTGTGTTAACGAAAGGGAATGGACTGTATAGGAAAAATGGGGATAGAGGTCGAAAAGAGACGAAAGGTGCTTAGGGCCGTTAGGAAGCAAAATATTGCGTCTCCCTACGATAAGGAATACACGAAAAATGTAACGTAGTAGCAGTGACTGCTGAAAGCTCACCTGAGGGCTCCTCGTCTGCGGTGATGCAGAACCTTAGGGCGTCGGTAACGGGCACCGTTGGCTCGTAGTTATCAGCTCCTCCGGAATCACTGCTAACTCTTACCTCGGGTGTCGCACTTAGCCTTTCAGGTTTATTCGCAGGGCGGCGCACAAGGAGTCTTCAGCAGTGGCACTGACTTTTTAAAACTATTTTCAGGAAAAGATTTGCAAAATTCGTTGCTGACGGTCAGCGTAACGGCTACTCCGTTTTGAAATCAAGGACGGCACATAAAAATGGTACAATATAACTGTCAATCGAAAAATTCGTAAAATGAGTGATAAAAAAACGCTCCCGCTCCGATCAGCTGTTTTTATAAAACGGACGAAGTGGAGGGGAGAGGATACGCAGATGACGGTAGAACGGAAAAATCCAGTGTGGCCGCTACAAAGAAAGTTAGTAGCTAGAAAATAATTGATGTCGACGAAGGAAATCTATGGCAACACTGAACATTTCCGCCCACCAAAATACCTGGTATTTTAACCAAGTAAAATAAAACAATAAGTAAATCAAAGGGCAGAAACAATAGTTTCGACGATCAATAGACGAAAAGTAGCAGCGAACTGAGGCTACCGGAAAAAATGGAAAAAAAAAACGTAATTAGTTAGGCAGGGGACAAATTTTGACTACTGGCCGTTTATAGACGCCAGAGGCCGTACGCACGGTCACGACGCGACAGATGCCGTCGGCGCCGGGATGAACGTCTACGATGCGACCCAACGGCCACTTCATTGGACTGCTCTGTTCGTTAAGGAGGAGAACTAAGGCGCCCTTTTCCGGATCAACTTGTCTATCGTGCCATTTCATTCGCTGCTGAAGCGTGTGCATGTATTCCCGAGACCATTTTGACCAGAAATCTTGGTGCATTTTCTGAAGCAATTTCCAGCGGTGAAGGATGCTAACATTCACGTCGGCCAGATTCTCTTCCGGGGCAATCGACAGGGGTTCAGTAGTTAGAAAGTGCCCAGGAGTCAGTACCGCCAAGTCATTGGGATCGGCGCTGAGCGGAGAGAGAGGTCGTGAATTTAGTAACGCTTCTACCTGCGTCAAGACGGTGTAGAATTCTTCGTAGGTCAGTCGCTGCTGTCCTACGACACGCGATAAGTGAGTCTTAAAAGCCTTTATTCCCGATTCGGCCAAGCCCGAAAAGTGCGGGCTACCCGGTGGGTTAAATTCGAACCTAATATCACTCGCGTGCGCAGCGTCCTTCACCAAGCGATTTAAAATATTGCTAGCGCCAACGAAATTTTTACCTTGGTCGGACACTAGTCGGCGGCAATGTCCGCGGCGCGCTATAAAACGCCTGAGTGCGGCAAGGAACGCTTCCGCGGAAAGTTCCGTCGCTAGCTCGACATGAACAGCTTTAGTGGCGGTACACACGAAAACGCAAATGTACGCTTTATACGTTTTGTTTCCCCGCCCACGACCGAGAGATACATCGAAAGGACCGCCATAGTCGACGGCGGCGCTTGAAAACGGTTTTAATTGATTGATTCTATAAGAAGGAAGATCCCCCATGAAAGGCGCGGGCGCATTTAAAGGGCGGACGCGAAAACATTTCAAACATTTTGAAACGACAGTTCGGATAGCTCGCTTCGGCGAGAGTATCCAATATTTCTGAGCTAATAAGTTCTGTAGCGTTTGTACACCCGGATGCATAAGTCTTTTGTGATACTCTTCAATTAAAAGTACGGTTAGGCGATCGTCTCGAGGTAGAAGTAGCGGATGCCTTACATCGAAATCGAGAGAGGCTCGAGACAGGCGACCGCCCACCCTCAAGAGACCCGCGTCATCCAAGAATGGCGATAATTTTTTAAAAGTTTTTTTGTAAGGAATTATATTTATTATTTCGCAGAAACTCGATTTCCGACGAAAAATGCTTGGTTTGAACGAATTTTACCAACGCCAGGAGGGCTTGCGCGACCTCTTCCGGGCTTAACGGGCCGGTAACGCAGTTATTTTGAGACGCGCGGTTTTTTAAATTATTAATATAACGGAGGCAGTAAGCCAGTACATGTTCCAACGTTCTTAGCGACGAAAATTTATTCAGTAACGTTTGAAGAAGGTTCTCACTAGGATGTGCTGCTAAAGTGACCAATTTCTGTTCGACGAGAAATACGTCTGTATCGACTGAGAAGACAGACCGGGGCCAAACTTCGACGGGTTGCGGGAGCCACGAGGGTCCATTCCACCAGATGGTTTGGTTCACAAGATCATTAGGCATCAAACCGCGCGACCCGCAGTCGGCAGGATTGTCTGCGGTTCTGACGTGTCGCCAACTGTCGGGGGGTATCGCGTCCTGAATGTGACTAACTCGATTAGCAACGAATGTCTTCCACCTCGAAGGGCACGACCTTATCCAAGACAAAGCTACGCTTGAGTCGGACCACGCGAAAACTTCCGCTACCGTACGAAAAGGCTTCAAGGCTTCCTGGACAGAGACCATGAGATCGGCTAGCAATACTGCAGCCTGTAACTCGAGACGTGGGATGGACAGTTTGCGAAGAGGAGCCACCTTGGATTTCGCGCAGGACAGTTGGACAGTACAACCACCTTCGCTGTCCAACATACGACAATATATCACTGCGCACATGCCACGCTCAGAGGCATCGCAGAACCCGTGAAGTTGTAGTACGATAAAATCACTGACCATACGCCTCGGGACCATCACCGAGCTCAAAGCTGGCAGATGCGTCTTGAACGCCTGCCACTCTCGGCAAATGTGATCGGGAGCCTCGTCATCCCAGGCCACACCAGAGACCCAAAGCAGTTGCATGAGATACTTCGCAAAGAAGGTAAGTGGTGATAAGAGACCTAAGGGATCGAATATACGAGCGATTTCGGATAGGATGGTGCGCTTTGTACATCTCCGCTCGTCAACCGATACTTTGAACGTGAAACAATCAGTTTGCGGTAGCCATAAGAGGCCGAGGATTTTCAGAGACATGTCATCCACCGACTCGAATTCGCGGAATTGTTCGCTGTACAAATCCTCAGGGGGCACGCCAACAAAGAAATCTGGACAGTTTGAAGTCCACTTACGCAGATGGAAACCACCAGAAGCGAGGATGCGGGACAAATCCGACCGGATCAACGTCGCCTGCTCCACAGAATCGGCACCCGAGACGATATCGTCGACATAAGTGTCGCGTTTCAGGACCTCCGATCCCTCGGGATAGCTGCTTGCGGAGTCCTCAGCCAACTGCTCGATGGTGCGAAGCGCCTGGAACGGAGCCGATGAGACACCATACGTTACGGTGAGCAACCGATAGTCACCAATCGGTTCGCTAGGGGACGGCCGCCAAAGAATGCGCTGGTATTCTGCATCTTCCGGGAACACCAATATTTGCCTATACATCTGTTTGACATCTGCAGTAAACACAATAGCGTGCCAACGAAAACGAAGGAGCAAATGGAAGATGTTCTTTTGCAGTTTTGGTCCGGCCAACAATTGGTCATTTAGTGAAGCACCCCGGGCGTCCTTGGCGCTAGCATCAAACACCACACGGAGAGGGGTACTAGTCGACGAAAACCTCAGAATCCCATGGTGAGGGATGTAAAAGAAAGGACCGGCATCGTTTGCCGGAGGGTCACACTTTTCCAGATGGCGACATGTCTCGTAATCCTTCATGAAGGCATTATAATTTCTAGAAAGCTCAGGATTAACCTGAAGCTTCTTTTCCAATAACAGGAAACGCTTGAGCGCCATGGCGCGAGAGCCGTGAAAAATCGGTTTATTTAAAATATCGGTGAAGGGTAGTGGAACAATATACCTACCCTCCTTTGTACGACGGTAAGTCGTGAGGAAGTGTTGTTCACACAATTCGTCGTTTTTCGATAAAAGAGCTTTGGTGGGAGTGTTGACGTCCTCCAATTCCCAAAATTTCCTAATGGAGTCGTCCAACGACAAATTCTGTGTAATTTTGGTAGTGACGTGACAGCTACCACGACGAGAGCGAGAGATGTCCAAAGCGCAGCCACCCATCACGATCCAACCGAAAATAGTATTAATGATAGTTGGCTGACCCGGGTCACCCTGGATTAGCCCTGGACGCAACGATGATGCGAAGACATCTACGCTTAGCAGCATGTCTATCGGGCCCGGCTTATGCCAACAAGGGTCTGCGAAAACCAGGTCCCTGTTCGTTGACCACGACGAAAATTCAATATACTCGGTGGGCATATCCGAGCATATAGTCGGCAAAACATATGCCTCCAACGAAAAGCTAGTGTCATACTCACCAGTACTGGGTGTGATAAGACACGATAGGGTGCCACTCGGCTCCGCCACCGCCTGACCTATACCGCTCACAGTGTGTTTTGATTGAATTATTTTCAAACCTAATCTATTGGCACACTGCTGCGATATGAAGTTACAAGCGCTAGCGCAGTCCAGTAGCGCCCGCACCGGAACCCGCCGACCGATTCTATCGGTAATTAGAACGACGGCAGTTGAAAACAAAGTGGGCCCAGCCCCAAGGCCAGCCACCATGGCAACAGCCCCTTCGGTCCCCTCAGTCGATTTATTCCCAATATTCGGTTGTTCCGGTTTATTAAAATGTAGCAAACTATGATGTGAGCAGCGGCAATACTCACAACGCTGCTTTGAATGACAACGCCTTAACGAATGTGCGCTCGACAAACACAAAATGCAGAGTCTATTTTGTTTGGTTAGTGTAAAACGTTCACTTGGGGTACATTTCAAAAACGTTGGACAGACTAAAATGTTATGCGGCCCCTTGCATACTACGCACGAAACAGTAGCGGCGATGAAAGCTGATTTATCTTTGGGGCCCGTTCTATTCCCTACTGGCGCTGGTATATTCGCCGGCGACGCGATTAATCCCACTACGTTGCCTAATGCACGACGCCTTTTTTCGATAAACTGACCCAGAACGTCGAAATCAGGAACCTCGTCGGAATTATGTTCTAATTCGAATTGTTCCTTAGTTACCTTATCCAACTTAGACCATAACAAATGCACCAGCATAAAATTTCTGTCCGGTAATTTATACGTATTTAAAATCATTAAATTTTCTGTGAACGTTCGTATAACCCTATCTAAATCCCGAGGACCTCGGACCGGTTCACAGTTCACGAGTTTTTCGAAGTAAACGGTCGCAATTTGCCGCGTCTTGTTATACTGCCTACACAATGCACTATACGCAGTAATGTAACTCTCGTTCGTGAGCGGGTAATTCTTAATCAAATCATACGCCTCGTTCTTTACTATCGTTAACAAATAATGCAGCTTCTCTACGTCAGCCAAATCCGTGCGCTTATGTATCAATGATTCGTAGAGTTGCCGAAACGACACCCAGCTCTCCAGCTTCCCATCGAATTCTTTTATATTAATTTTCGGGAGTCTGGCGGCGTTAGACGGTGGCGCCTCTGGAGTGGGTTTCACTTCGGCCATCTGCAATTTAGCCCAACGCGCTTTTGTGGATCGTAAATTTGTCTCAAATATTTGAGTTATCCGAAACTCTTCGCGATGCAAACTCGGAGGCATAGACCCTAAAACTTTACGCATCGCGCTATGAAACTCATCCGAAAGCACCGTAAAATCGTTATTGTTATATGATATCAACTCACCATCAGTAGTAGCGGCTAATAGTTCGAGGCGCATTAACGCGTAATCACGCGCAACGCGGGCCGGGTCGGCCTGTTCCGATTCCATGCCACACTGACTCATGGGCATTTTTTACTACACACACGGGTCACACAACACACTAATTACTGCAATATATTTATTTCCGACTTTTATCACTCCGCAACAGCAACGAACGAAAATGGCGTCGACGCGAAACTAATTACGGGTAGTCAGTCAACAACTTCCTACCGCTTCGAAAAAACGCCGAGTGTTGCCAGTTTAAAACTTAAATACTACCACTCTCAACGAAATAACCGAGTATTGCTACTGTAAAAGTCTTTAAGTTTAACTATCGGAACTAACCGCGACGGTTACCGATGCGTAAGAAAATAAATGTTAAATTTTTAAACTAACACAAAAAAAAAACGAGAACCTAAAAAAAACAACGGCCGAGTATAACAAAACCGACTTTCACGAAAAATCCGTCCTTGAGGTCTAGATGTAGTGCCTCTGTGTGCAAGTGATTTTTAAAACCGGCTGTCTTACCCCCAAACCGAAACACAACAGCTCGATTACTGCTATTTCACGGCAGGTTACGGGTAAGATGGTGGTAGCAATCCGGGCGGACTTTGCACTTAGTCCTACCACCGGCATGCGATAACGAAATTAACGAAAATGGTAGGTGGTGTTAAAATAGTCAACCGCTCCCGACGAAAGAAACAAATGAGAGTTGTAATATTAACACCGGACCTAACCCTAACGACGAAAAAGAGGGACAGTGTATAAGAATAAAGCTAGCAACCACTCTCGACGAAAAAAATATAAATGTGAGGGTTGCAAGTTTAACTTATAACCTGCCTAAACGACAACGAAAAAATTTAAAAAAAAAAAACAGGAAGGTATATTAAATTTTAAACTAGCAACTGCTCTCGACGAAAAAAGTAATACAATGAGAGTTGCAAGCTTAAATATCCGCCCTAACGACGACAAAACTAAAATAACGATAATGTGCAACGAACCTTTCAGATCCTTTACTAAAATTATTGACGGCAATATTTTGCTTACCCGAAAAACGGTTAAGGAATTTATAATGACGATCGAAAACGAACTTTTGAAGAAGTGATTAATAAAACGACGACAAACAAAGGTCACTTATCAAAACATTCGGTTCGAAGACCAAAAAATGTTAACGAAAGGGAATGGACTGTATAGGAAAAATGGGGATAGAGGTCGAAAAGAGACGAAAGGTGCTTAGGGCCGTTAGGAAGCAAAATATTGCGTCTCCCTACGATAAGGAATACACGAAAAATGTAACGTAGTAGCAGTGACTGCTGAAAGCTCACCTGAGGGCTCCTCGTCTGCGGTGATGCAGAACCTTAGGGCGTCGGTAACGGGCACCGTTGGCTCGTAGTTATCAGCTCCTCCGGAATCACTGCTAACTCTTACCTCGGGTGTCGCACTTAGCCTTTCAGGTTTATTCGCAGGGCGGCGCACAAGGAGTCTTCAGCAGTGGCACTGACTTTTTAAAACTATTTTCAGGAAAAGATTTGCAAAATTCGTTGCTGACGGTCAGCGTAACGGCTACTCCGTTTTGAAATCAAGGACGGCACATAAAAATGGTACAATATAACTGTCAATCGAAAAATTCGTAAAATGAGTGATAAAAAAACGCTCCCGCTCCGATCAGCTGTTTTTATAAAACGGACGAAGTGGAGGGGAGAGGATACGCAGATGACGGTAGAACGGAAAAATCCAGTGTGGCCGCTACAAAGAAAGTTAGTAGCTAGAAAATAATTGATGTCGACGAAGGAAATCTATGGCAACACTGAACATTCTGAAAGATCTGAAAGTACTGTATTTGCGTCACCTCCAAGAGTCCCATCATCAAGATACCACACATTAAATTTAGATTTTAGATTTTGAATTATAGGGTTAATAGCTAAACTGAAAATGGCAAGTCCGAGGGGATCACCCTGTTGGCAACCCACTTCTGAAGATAACTCGTGACTTTTGTACATTAATTTTGAAGGTTCATGATAGCAATTAAGTAGGTAGTTATAAATTTCCGGTATATTATTTCTAATTTCATTCAACAGGGTGTCCCTGTTTACCGAATTAAAAGCGTTTTTTACATCAATTTTGAGTAAAACCTCACACTGACCATTATTAAGGCAGGTGCGTAAAGCGTGAACTGCCGCTTCGCATCCACCTTTGGTTCCAAATCCTAATTGTATAGGTTCGAATTGATTTTGTAATTTAGATAGAATGTGCCGAACTGAAATTTTAGACGTTAAGCGCCGAAATGTAGAACCAACTGCGATAGGTCTGACTCCACCGTCTTTCTTGGTAAGAGCAATCAGGTTGGCTCCATAAATAACGGGGATTATTTCAGGATTAACATTACCTGAGAGCATGAGGTTTACAAATTTTGTCAAAGCCAGAACTAAGTTTTTGCCTGCATCGCCTACACAGTGAGAGGTTAGGTCCTTGAGGTGTTGGGGTGAGAGTCCGTCAAGGCCTGCTGCAGAACCGACTTTGAATGAAATAATCGCATTCACTATGTCTTTCTCATTTACACACAAACAAGTATCAGGCGAAATAGGCGGGTCTAAGAAAATTGCAGATGATGGAGCTGGGGGATGTTTACTCTGTAGGGCCGAGAGAGTGTCATTTGTATCCGAAGATAATACGTCACTGGAGAAAAGTAATCGCGCAGCGCCTTTCAAATCTCCGTCGGTAACTTTACCTTCAACTTTATTTTTAAGATTATACGTTTTAATATTATTATTAATTCTATTATTGAAATGACAAGGAGCAGTGGGATTTGAGCAATTATTTTTAATTTTTTGGGTCAGAGAAAGAGAAAAGTCGTCATTTTTGGCATGGAGAATGCTGTAAGGAAAAAGTAAAAGGTTATGCCAGTCTGTAATACTATTGCTGTCTAAGCATTTTACTAAAAGATGTGTAAGATGAGTAGCGACGGAGATCCGGGCGCCACGGGGGATTCTTTTCACCACATGAACATTATTTTTTAATAGGCTCAAATGATGATGAAATGACAAAACAGTTGTATTAGTAGGATTACTATTGTTGAGGGGGGTGACTGGATTTAGGTACAAAGGTGGGGCATTTTGACTTAGGCATTTATGTACTTTTGATTTGTGAATGTTCAAGCCTCTGAGACTATTAAAAGATCTTAGGCAAATGGAACAGGGATGAATGTGTGACGTACCATCTGCGGGCTGCGTTGCGCTCTGCATTCACTCAAAATTACAAAATTACAAAACCAGGAACACAATTAAATATTTAGGAAATAAAAACACAACACTGGTAAAAAAATTGTTTGACAGCTGATTTGATTGAAGGGGCTCCGTCAAAACAAGCGGGCGCATGCGGGAGACTCGGAGTCAAAATAGGTTTTCAACCCATTTCAGCGTCCTTAAAATGGACGCGATCTAGCAAAGCGTTTGTATTTAGTTTGAAATATATGGTTTCATGGGATGACCGTAAAAGTAATAAAAAAATGAAGTTGAAAAATAAATAAAAAAGATACTTCATATCTGACTTGTTCTCAATTAAACTTTTTCTTGTTAAGAATAAAACTCTTTACTAAACTCATTTTACCCGAAGAAACTATCACAGCGGGTTTTGTAGTTATCGTCATTTTTGTAACCGACCCTTTATTTTTGCTCGTTAGTGTAGTTAATACTCGGTATATCACCTTCTGAAGAGACTATTCCAGCTAAATATTAACTAACGACTACTTATTTACAAAATTTGTTTGAATTTTTGCTTGGCAATTACACGTAGCTATAAATACGTTTCATTACAGGGTGAGGCCCCGCCAACGACTTGCGATTTAGTGTTTCTGTCAGAAGCTGACACGACTTGCGAGGGAGATATGGGTTGCCAGCGCGCGGCTCGAGCGGCTCTGATGGCTCTGCGCGAGCTTCACGATAGCCTGGCCGATGAGTTAGATGGTGAATGCGAGGCCAGCCCCTGCCTCCCTGCTACCCTCAAGCTCAACATTGGTTGGCAGCGCGCACTGCAGCGATAGACAAACAAACCACACCATGCGCCAATCTAACAGATGAGCCCGAGGCACGCTCTTAGCTGTCAAACGGCTAGGTCGAGCGTGATACTACCTTTCTCGGAAATTCACAATGAAACTGTTATGTAACTAGTCGTATTTTTTCTAATTGTCACCTTTATATTATAATTTCACATAAGTAGTATATAAAGTTATTCCTAATCGTTTCGTTGGATGTCCATACGGGTCTAACCAGCCATAGACGCGTAAGGATATACTTTAGGGTTTAAGCTTCTCACGAAGATCTATTCTATGCGAGTTATACTACGGCGGAGCGAGCAAGCTGTTCGAATACGCTTTTGTTGTTAAGTGTTATATAAATATTTATGCAAATTTTAGGTGTGTGAACTTCTGAGACGAAGCGATAAAAACTTTACGGAGTTCGGACGCTTAACGAATAAACGAAATTGCTTTTGATCGACTATAAATTGTAGTAAAAATATCGTTTCGTTTTAGGAACACAACCAGCATATATCTGTATATGTATTTTATTGGCCGCCACAAGCGCGGTTTCTTTGCTAGATATATTTTTGCGAATATATATCTGATATTTATTAAGTATCATAGGACTTGAGGCAGGACTAGGTATATACTATTTGAGGAGATTTGTCAAGATCGTAATCTAACGTTGTTAAGCATTTACATACACATATTTGTGTTTCGAGTATTAAGGTGTGTCAACGTGAGTATCTTACAAAATTATTATAAATGTAATTGGGTGAATCAACTTTTAAATGTCCACATGATGAAATTTTGGATTTTTATTTTTTGTTCTTATTTTCCAATTTTAAATGTTTTATTTAAAAGATAATTTTCTCTCGTTTATGAATCTGTATAGAGCAGAGCTGTTTCTTTGAGAATTTAGTGCGTTTCACTAGAAAAAATTCACCAGCCCAGATCTGCCCTGTCCCCTGGACCACCATTCAAAATTATTTTTAGCTAAACTAGACATCAGTTATTGTTAATACAATTATCTTACTTACATTCATTTAACAATACAGTTTCATTTTTTATTTTTATATATGGCATATATCTCAATAATTTCACAGTATTTCCCATAATCATGTCCCCAGGACAACTCTAATTTCATAGAAAGTGAACTTTTCAATTAAAATGCGAAATAGTAACAGTAACTTAATAATTTTTTTCCTGCTACTTTGTTTTATATTGTGTTATTGTATCTTTTAAAAAAATTAATTGTTTTTGAATTTAAAAATACATAAAATAATGATTAGTGTTTTTTAATTTTGGGGACAACTTGGTTGTCCCATAGACATATCTGGTTGTCCAATGGAAATATTAGAACCAAAAATCTTACAAGAGGGTACAGAACATGACCCGCTTCGAAGAATAACCAGCTTGGAACCCGTAGTTCTTATATTTTTCGTATTTTGTTTTCCACTTATTAGCTTCACTTCGTAATTTTAAATTTTCTTTATGTGTCTTAGTTCTATCTTACACATTACGATAAGCAGAGCCTGGAAAACGTCGCTACTTGATGCTAGGAATCGCCGCGGCGCTGATGTGGATAGCGATCATCATCTTGTCATCGCTGATGTACGTCTCAAGATGGCAGCACGCGTCGTAAAGTTGGAAGGCATCCAAAAAGTTCCATTTGCAGAAACTTAGGACCAAGGAGGGTCGGTGTTTGCCTTCTTAATCAATTTGAGCTTTTGGAAGAGCTGGAAGACGAGGAAATGGATGAAACTTGGAATCATTGTACGCACTGCTTTCACTGTAGCCGGCGAAAAAGTCCTGGGCTATAAACGCTCCAAGCAAGAACCCTGGATGTCCCAAGTGCTGTGGTCCGCGATAGAGAGAAGGCAGAGCGTAAAGCTAGAGCAGTTGGCCGCTGAATACACTGTCGCTTCGGATGCCCGAGATGAGGAGTGCCTCACGCCTCCGCATCCGAAAGCTGGCGAGACGTGACAGACGGCGTGCCGCCAACGAGCTAGCAGACCAGACTAACGCAGCAGCCAAGATAGCCAACATGAGGGAGTTCTACGACGTTACTAAACGCCTGTGCAACAAATCACTTTCCTCCAAAAAGCCGCTAAAAGACGCCACTAGCGAAGACGAGAACGAGCACTTCTCCAACCTGTTGACTAGCATTGGCTAAGCCCAACCGATAACTGCTTCAGACAACTCCGGACCACCTCCCTTAAATCTGCCAACCACTCCACCAACATACGCAGAAGTAGTCGCCGCTATTAAACAGCTGAAGGCAGGAAAGGCACCAGGGGTTGATAACATCAATGTGAAGCTATTAAAAGCGGATCTGGCTAGGACAGCCGAAATACTTTATCCGCTGTTGCAGCGTATTTGGGAGAAGGAGCGTATTCCCTGCGACTGGAAGCAGGGTTTGCTCGTGAAGGTACCGAAGAATGGGGATTTGTCAGTCTGCGATAGCTGGAGGGGCATAATGCTCTTACTGACTGCGGCTAAAGTTCTGGCAAAATGCTCCTCAACCGAAAGTCCTCAGAGATTGCAGGGACACTTCGGGAAGAGCAAGCCGGGTTTCGTTCTAGCAGGTCATGCACCGACCACACGAATACCTTGCGCATACTTATAGAATCGTGCGTGGAGTGGCGAGCCGAACTTTTCCTTGCTTTCGTCGACTTCGAGAAAGCGTTCGACTCCGTGAAGTGGAGCGCACTGTGGTCCTGTCTTAGGCGAAGTGGAATACTGTATATAGGTATCATCAAGTCCCTATATAACTGTAGCATCTGCAAGGTTTTACACGACCAAGTTCTAGGAGAACCAATCCCAATGACTTCAGGAGTCAAGCAGGGCTGCCTCCTGTCACTGCTGCTCTTCATTGTCCTACTCGACGACGTCATGCGGAAGGTAACTCAAACATCTAGGGGCATTCCATGGAACAAAAGCTCGCACCTGGAGGACCTTGACTATGCAGACGACATAGTGTTGATTTCGTCTTCACTGACCGTTCTCTAAATGAAGCTGGACTCATTACGAGAGGAAGCTCAAGATAAGGGTCTACGAATCAACACTAGGAAGACCGTCGAAATGCGAGTACAGTCTTTGGAAAACAGACCCATCAGACTCTATGGTACACCACTGGAATCTGTCGCAAAGTTTACATATCTCCGCAGCACCATGACCAACAGCGGCGACTCTGATGATGACGTCAACGCGAGGATCAACAAAGCGAAAGGTGCCTTTACCCAGCTAAAACTTGTGTGGGATTCGAACTTGCTCACCCGGCGGATCAAGTTTTCCCTCTTCGATTCCATAGTGAAGTCTGTTTTGCTCTTCGGCTGCGAGACTTGAAAGGAGACAAAGAGTCTGACGAGCAAGCTACAAGTGTTCGTCAACAAATGCCTGAGGTCCATCCTGCGCATATTTTGGATGAACACTATCAGCAACGAGGATCTGAATCTATGAAAGCGATGCCACCAAATCTTGATGAAGTGAGAAATCACGCAACGGAAATGGAAGTGGATAGAAAGCAAGAAAGAAATAAAAACATAGGGCACACCCTCCGAAGACCAGAGGACAATACCACCAGGGTCGCGTTCACGTGGAGGCCGCATGGGAGCAGACGGCGGGGCCGACCGGCACACACGTGGCAGCGCACCGTGGACGCCGAGCTGCGGGCAGCATGGCTGAGTTGGAGGGACGCGGAGCAACAGGCGCAGGACAGGAGTGGATGGCGACGTCTCAGGAAGGCCCTCTGTACCACTGGGGTGCCATAGGACAACAACGAATTGTTTTTGTCCAAGGGACAACAACGAATTGTTTTTGTCCAAGGGACAACCAAAATGTCCTACGGACAACCAATTCCGTTGTCCAAGTGACTAGTTGTCCGAGGGACTTATCTAAAACTTTGTGCCGTATAATAAATATTAATGATTTTTTATGTTTTATTTCACCCTTACGGTAAAATATTTATACAATAGTATCTGCTACAATATAATTTATTGTAATAAGTTAAGTACTTACGTAGTTGTGCCAGTGGTCCGATGGACAGACAATAAAGCCACCCACAGTCTTCAACAGTACTCGACCGACTAACGCTGCGAGTTTTGTGAAATCAAAATAACGGCTAGGCCTATTTGCTTAAAAGAACTTTTAGCTTGTTGTGAAGTATCTTAGTACGCCATCAATAACTATATTTTATAACTATTTTATGGTTGCCCAGTGGACCTGCATAGCGTGTGTAATTAAAGGGACAAAATTAAAAGGCAAGAAATTCATAAACCGTTTGGTGCAAATATAAGAAATCGGTGTGTTTTATTAATGATACTTATCCATAAAAACGATTATGTGTATAAATATCAATTCCGCAACAGTATTTTTTCGTGATACAAAGTTTTACGGTGCACCGTTGCAAGGGGACAATCTGTCTTCTATTGAAAACCAACTTTTGGTCTTTTGGACAACCATTACAGAACAGATAAATTGTAAACAAAATGAAATATTTTGTGATAAAATGCTAGGTAATATTAATAGGAACATAAAGGAACACAAATAAAAGTCATTACTTTTATATAAATTTGTGTTATCGATCCGGGACTCTGTACGTATGACGTTGAACACTAAAAAGTTGATTCACCCAATTTCATATTTTAAAATTATTAAGATATTTATATTTGCCGATTGATGTAACATCATTTCCAAAGATGTATCTTATAAATAATATATGACACTATTTATTTTATTATCCTATTTTCGCATATATTCTATTCTCTATTTTCTATTATAATGTTATGTAGTGGATAGTTAGTGTGACTAACTGAATTCGAATTATAAAAGAACTGCTTTGCTATGACAAATTTGAGGACACTGGATCGAAAAATTCTCAAAAATAATGTAAATCCTGTCTGAAATAATATAAAATAAATCGGTTATTGGAATTCCGAGCGTGAGTTAGCTGGTAGGGCACCTTGGACTTTACTTGGACAATAAATCTTTGGCTTATACACGGCTATTCAGACGTTATGTTTTGGCATGTATCGTTAGTTGAGTAATGACACTCATTTCCAAAGTCTTCCGGTCAAAACTTGGCTTCAAATTGTGCCCGATATCAACGTCATAGGACAAAATATACCAATTTTGTTTAAATCACTTTGAACTTTATAACCTGCATGTTTCAACCTAGAAATTACAACGTTTAGTCGGGGATCATGGAGGAGGTAGATAGAATATTAATAAATGTATTTTATCATTGTAGTAGACGGTTGAAGTTACCGATCATTTTAAACAACTTGAATGTTATCACTTTTATTCGTAAAATGTTCAAGTATTAAAAACGTGAATATAAATGGTTTTCAATAATAATTGTTTTACTTACCCACTGAATACTCTCAGTATCATCTCAATTTTATAAGCACCCAACATTTAACACGTTCACTGCGTTACGAGATCTAAAAGATCTCTTATGAGTCTTTCATTCAGTGCGGCGCCCGATTTCGTATTTCGCACCTCTGTGCGGGAGGCAATAGCAGCTGAATTACTACGAGTATGACGGAGACAAATATAGAAACTTGCTTCCTGCTAAAAATTTAACTCATCGACGAATTAAAAAAAATTGGAGATAGATTAGGTCCCTAACGCACTGAGTAATAACTTTATTCATTTGGTGCGTTAGGAGATCTTTTGAGTCTCCTGAATCGCAGGCCTCATAGCCGCAAGGAAAGGAGAGCGAGTGGCGCGGGTGCCGCACATTTTGTTTTAGTGTTGTTCAAGTATCGATGTGAATGGCCGCGCGTTATTTAGAAAAAAAATCTCGTTAAAATCTGTGAATTTACTGTATGCTTAAAGTATTTATAAAACAGTTACGAGTGCCATAAAAAGAAAAAAGTGTAAACAAACGCACGATCGCTTAGGGAACTTAATGGGTAGCCAATACTGATTACAAAAAAGTTGGTAGTATATTTTTAATTTGTTTACCTAGATATCCATAAAAAAATATTGTTTTGGACAAACACTTTGGACAACCTGTAGGTATGCCAACTGTTTAAAATACTGTTGTAATATACTTTATTGCAGTATTTTCTGAGGGAAAATGTTCAGTTCAGACCACGTTTTAAAACGCGGTGACAAAAAAAGACATTGCGTGGGCTGTAACAACAAATTAAGGCTCACAATGAATAGCACACAAACTTCCAAAAAAATAAACTAAAAGAATCTTTACCCACTGTGTTCAATATTTAAACAAACATTGTGTTTATCACTTATTAACGAATAACACTTTTCTTGATGCCACTCTTTGAATAAAACATAGTTATCGACTATTAATCCCATCACTAGTCCGTAGACATATTGAACTAACTTCAGTTGCGACGTGAGATACAATCGATACCCTATGTTTGTTTTGTATTTACTCTGTATATTTATGTCGAAACTGCATCCGAACTCGTTTATAGATAGAGCAATGGATTATCTTTACCTATAAACAAAAACATAACGATACATAGCTTTTTGAGCGAGATTTACGTTATTTTCGAAATCTATTTTTTAGGAGGCTGATTGGGTCTCATACGCACTGAAGTAAAGCTTGGTTACGAGTTCTTATAGGTCACAAACGCACTGGCTGAGAGTTCATTGAAAATGGCCCCGCAGTTAACGTGTTAAAGCTTCCAAATGATTCGTCAACTAAGTATGATGAAACAGTTAAGTAACAATTTTTATGCTTGTCTGATAGGGCTGGCTCTTTCCTAGGTCAACGTATTGACATTGCCATACAATGTAGAAATGCAGTCAGCGTTATGGGCACCCTGCCCAAGAGCAGCGATGGAGTTTTTTAAATCCGTTTAATTTTTTTTGCTTGTATATTTTGTGTGTAAATACTTAAATATTTTTAATCACAATTTTATTCTAGTTGAACACATGCCATTAAAATTTGTTAAATTAAATCCAGCTACATTATAACGAAGCGATACAGATTTATCTTATTGATAACGAGATAAGCCGCGCCAATACATCGATAACACGCCGGCGACAGATCGCGACAACATAATTAAACGAACGTGTGTGGACGCAGGTGGAAATTATCAAACTTAGTTATCAAACAAATAAAAAGGAAAACAAACTGTGCAAGAAAGAAGAACAAAGTGATACAACAAATATAAATGGCTAAAATTAATGTTACTGATCTTAATGGAAGAGGGTTCGATAACCCGGCAGCAACAGAGGGTAATTAGCGATTTTTAACATTCACTACTTATCGATTTAGTATAATAGTAATTTGCCGATAAACATGACCATTGTTACCGACGAAACGTGATAGGATAAACAAAAGAATAACGATATTGACAATATTTTGCAGATGATGGGTCCATCTTGAGGCCGGATTTGGTCATCAGTGTACAACCACGTCAAGGAGGTAAGTTTGTGCTTTATCATCATCATCATAGAGATGGCGGTAGAGATCCACTGTTGTACAAAAGCCTTTTAATGCGATATTGAACGACAACCTCGTCACTGCATCCACCGGTTGCCGGTCGTAGTTTGTACCAAGGACCATTTAAGTATTTATTATTGTAGTGATCCTTGTTTGCATTAACTTTAAATCATTTTATTGTAAATTTTTTGTTGAGTTTGTAAATAAATAGTTTTCATCAAACCGGATGTACATACCCACGATTTTTAAATAGATAATGAAATTAAATATCACGAGAAATTTAAAACCAATTAATTGATCTAGTTCCAAAGTAAACATAGCCTGCGTTATGGGTACCTACAAGGTAACGAACAAACACATTTAAATACATAATATATTAAACAGCCAAGACTCGAGAACGAAGATCGGGGATCAACCCTGGGATCCCAAGCTTTATAGTCAGTTTCTCTAACCACTATCGAATATCCTAATTAATCCTACATAAATGCAGATAGGGCCAGTTGGAGATCCAGAAAAAAGGCCTTAGTCCAGCAGCAAACCAAATTACAGAACTGGATCAAGAATTCTGTCCTTTTGAATTATTGTACAAACTAAAAGTCAGATATACACAAAATACATAAAAACAAAAATGGTATAGTCAAATAAACCGCCCCGGATCATACCAGGCGCAGAGGTGGCTAACCAGACTAGCCGCATTGCCCCGCTGAACCGCGATCGACAACTTTTGCACCAATAGCGATAGCGACCTAGAGCGATATTCAAGACCTCTTTCACGAAGACGGCGGCCCACTTCTTTAAAACAAAGTATTGCCTCGGAACTCCAACAACCAGTCGTCTCCACTGCAAGAGGAAGAAACAAATAATTCGTGAGCGCTGAGTATTTAGCTTTTTAAGGGCTGCCATTTCAGCAGCCGCTCCGCGACCAAGGTGCGAACAACAAGGTGCAAGATGCCTCAATAAAGAAATCTTTCTCAAGGCAATCTGCCTTACCTTTTTAAAACAATCAAGTTGATAAGATGGAAGCCTGTGTTGAAAAGTACATGGTTCACATTAATTAGTCTGTCTTCGTGTGTACGTATGGGTGCTACCAGACCAATCGATCGATCGTCTATCGATGGCAGAATGGATTGGTCGACGTCGATCGATACATATTTTCTACTGCACCAAAACCTATACAATCGACGTCGAACAGTAGCATCGATCGGCTGTCGGTCAATCATTTATCGACTGGTATCCGTCGATCAGCCAAACCTACTACTAATCGACGATATAGATCGATGATCAATCGATTGATATGACACACACCCTGTCTTTATCTGTAACTTACCAGACAGCAGTCGAGCTGAGCTTCCGGTGTCCACGGTAGACTGGCGTTCTAACCCTCGAGGGCAGTTCATCCCGGTACATGGCCTCGACTTCCTCATCGGTGTCTCCAACCTCCAGATCCAACAGACCGTCGAACTCGACGATTGTGAGTACTTTCTAATTATTAAGTTCAACAAAATATCAAGGTTATTTCTAACGAGAAAGTCCCAATGTTGCTTTACTTACAGCGAAGAAGAATTAACTAGTAGGGTGAAAATGTATAATTAGTTTGAAATAAGTCACCAAACCATTGCAGCTATTGCTACACTCTTGAATTAAGCATATAAAATTATAAATGTTTCAGTTAACAGTTAAAAACTAAAATAAGTAGATAGATGATTAAAAATACTATCGCGAAAGATTATTAATGCTAGCACGGCATAAGTGACTAATCACTACTTAATACATTTTAGAATTAAATGTCCCATATTGCCACTCTATTGGTTAACATACCTCTTTGGCTGAAAATATAATTTTTATTTCAGTGATATCAAGAATAGACTCTGAAAACCGCTACATAGTGCGAGTACCAAACGGGCAGTCATTGTATCTGGCAAGTGAGATATCCAGCCAAACCCAGCGATGCCTGTGCGGTTCGGGGAGGGCGTTTGTGATGCACTTACACGACACCACCCGCCAGGAGGCTTTGCAGCTGCAGAGGCGGTTAGCCGCTACGTCTTGCTGTTTCCCTTGTAGATTACAGGTAATTTCATCACTATAACTGTGGAGTATAACTATCTGTATAGCGGTCCGAGTGTCACCGATGATGCTGGCTGAAATTCAACACTGGGGCGCTATGTGCTTCTGCTGACTCAATGTCTGATTCACAACAGCCATGACACACTAACTTTATTCTTCGTGTAGTCTATTTGAAATAAGATTGATGGGTCTTATGTTGTTGTGAGTAAACCGACTTTAAAGAAGGACGGGGTTCTATGTTTGACTGTACTACTATGTAATTTTTCTTTCTTTCTTACTTTCTTGGCATTTCCGTATGAGTGGGTAGTATAAAAGCGTTGCGGCCTACTCACAGAATAAAGGATGTTGATTTCGATTTGATGTTCGTTTGCTACAGGAGATGAAAGTGATCACGCCTCCCGGAGATTACATCGGCCGCGTGCAGCAGCGTTGCACGTGGATGGTGCCCTTCTACCTCGTGCGGGACGCCAACGACCAAGTACTGTTCGCCATCGAAGGACCAGCAGTTATGAAGCGAAGCGCGCTCATGCTGTCGGAGTTCAAGGTAAACCTCAGATATTAACGTTATACGAACCTTTATTTTCCCAGGCGAAATGTCGTTTCATCATCATATCAGCCAAAAGACGTCCACTGCTGGACACCCAGAGTTCTACAACGATCAGTCCTGCGCTGGCCGTATCCAAATATTTAGATCTTGTGACCTTTACCAAATTGTCGGAAATATCGTTTAGGTATATGTAGCAATCAAATGCACTTCTTCTTCAATCTAAGAGAAAATTATGCTGTTACGACGTTTTGCACGTAGGTACCCTTATACAGTGTGTCTTGAAATTTATTCGGAATATTTCAGCAAACGTTAAAGTTAGTTTGACTGAATACCCCTGTATAGGGTTACCATATGACAGGCGTTTGCCGCATTTGACAGGCATTTTAGGGTTTAGACAGGCGTGCGGCCGGCATTGGTCTGAGACAGGCATTTTTGTTCTCTGACAAATATCAGTAATAAACATCCTTCTTCATTATTATCTGTTGGCTTTTACTTATTACTTACAGCGTTTTGCTTTAGACAGGCATTTTTCTGAAAAATCAGGCATTTTAGGTACCATAGTCAGGCATCCCTCTATTTCATTATGGTAACCCTACTCCTGTAAAGGTTTTTCATCTGAATTTCTGATTTAAATTGTAGTCACGGCTTTGAATTTATGAAAACAAGATGAACATTTGACAACAGACCAAAAACCATATAAAGAAACGGTTTCAGTCAACCAAACGCAACCACCTGCTGAAATCATCATAACCATCATCCCAGCCTATGTAGGTACGTCCCACCTCCCACCCTCTGCAGAGCGCAGACCTCCTGGAACCAGGTCAAACCACTACACCAAGGCTTAGTATCCTGCTGATGCGGATTCATTATAAACCATGCAAATTAAAAAAATTGAGCTGTGTTCTGTTTATCTTTCAGATAATGACCGGTGACTCACTACGAGAAGTGGGCAAGATCGCCCACGGCTGGGACCGGGACCTCGTCAGCTTTACCACCACTTTGACCATCCCCAATACAGCTGTCCAGCCTAGACATAAAGCCTTGTTGTTGGCTGCATCGTTTCTTATGGTAAAAAATCTTTAAATTACTAGTTATTTAAGAAATTTAGGCAGGTTCGTGTCTTAACTCCCTTCTTTATAAACGGTTTTTAGTTTTTCAAGCTCTGACCATCAATGAGACTATTTTGCCCGTGTCTAGTGTATTTTCCCGTCGTTCGATAAAAAATGCAAAAAACGAAATATGAGAATATATGGTAATGATGCAGAACGGTGACGGTGGGAAAGTCATAAACGTTTATTAACCTCGTGTTAAATTGACATTCGCTTGCCTTCTTTCATGTCTTTGTTCGACACTTTGACATTCATCTTTTTCAGTTTATCATAAAATAAGTACTTATCAAAACATACATTTTACTAAAGGCATAGCAGGTTCGGAGCTTTTTAGGGATAAGGAGGATACCTAATAATGTGGCTATTACATAACTACAGATATTTTTCTTAAACATTGATAAAGATTGGAGTTGTGTTGTGTGCACTTGTTCAATTAAACGGATCGCTACCAACTAGTACAAACATGCAAATGTTCTAATTCGGTCTTGTAGTTCTTTTAGCACACTATACTCATACGTATAGAGTTTGTGCTGGTTTTGCCCCCGATCCAATATTCGTTCCGTTTCTTTTGACTCTCTCACTCTCACTCTGACTAGTACATTCAATAAATCCATCACCAAGTCCGTTGTCCAAGGGTATTAGGAGTACTTCGAAGCGATTTAGTTCGATTGCTCGATTGTTTATTTTGGCTGTTTCATGTACTAAAAGCCTAACTGAGATGTACATATATTTAGTTCATTCTGGTACAGTGTCAAGAAGTAATTCATTTAATAATTATTACGTGTAGGTACTATACAAGCCTAATAAAGATGCATTGTTTCAGGAATACACATATTTTGAGAGAGCGAAATCAAGTTGTATGAGGTGTAGCTGCTTTTAATATTAATTTAACGGTATTTGTATTATTGTTCTGTAAATACTTGTTAATGTTTGCGGAGAAGGTGCTTTTATAATATAAAAAATAAAATATTCGCTTTTTATACTTACCTACTTATTACTTTCTTTAATTTAATCCATTTAATCAACTTACTCCAAAACCTCCTTAGTTAAATTTAAAACTCCACGATAACATTATTGAATTCATTCTGTGAATTCTTCAAGTGCATTGGCACATTTGAGTCCTTAGATTTGAGTCTCATTTTTATTATTATTATAATATTATTGTTAAATAGTTTTCTTTTAAATATGGCTCTGCCTATCAGAGGCCAATTTTGCCAGTGTCTAGTGTATTTTAACCCTTATTCGGTAAAAAATTCTAAAAAACGATTATACCTAATGTTAGATGATGAACAATGACAGCAGGAACCATGCAGGAACCTTTATTTTACTATTGAAAAAAAAAACCTCTGTTACTGACTGACATTTTTATGACACGTTGGGTTTTTGTATTGTGTAACTGACATTTTTGAATGGAATATATGTATAATTTTTAGCATTATTTTAAACGCGTAATGATTGCAAAATATTTGATACCAGTTAGGCTTGATCAGCCAATATAATATTGTAATGATGGCGTCATCAGGGTTTTGCGTTCCTTTGAAGACCAAAAAGAATACAAGTTGGCCTTACTGCGAGTACTTCATAGGTTCAGAAGACCAGCAGAAGCGGCGAAATGGTGTTGGAGGAAATTATTGGACAGGAGCTGAGGCAAGAGATATTTTCAGTTACCTATTTCGATAAACAGGTCCAAAGAATCATAGCAATCACAATCCTCGTTCCCGAATCAAGATCATTTATCCTTTATCTCTTTATTCTCACGCAACGCACGCGCCAGAGCAACATGGCTGAATATTACGTACTTACTAGCTGCTGCCTGCAACTCCGTCTGCTTATTATGTCCTTCCCAGGGTCTCACATTATATGCATACCAAATTTCAGCGTCAGGGTCAGCGGTTTTAATATGAAGAGGTAACGGACAGGCAATATTTACTTCGAATTTATGATGTTAGTAACGATTCTGCACTTAAATTTTATCATGTTTTACTAATTTTATGTGTCGCTGTTTATCGTGGTATTATTCTTAACCAAAACTAATGGAGGTAGGGGAACCTGTTGTACTACCTTGGACAGAGTTGTAAGAACAATCATATTTTTTAAAAACTCCCACGCTTATGAGAACCGTTGTCTATACTTATTGTTTGAAACGTAATTTGTTAATAATTTTCAATTCCTTTGCTAGTGGTCAAAGGTTTTTGAAAATATCTATACTCTATACTAATATTATAAAAAGGAAAGATTTGATTGTTATTTTGTATGTTTGTTTGCATTGAATAGGCTCCGAAACTACCGGACCGATTGAACCGGATTGACTGACCGGTGAATTACGCATTGAATAAATGTACAATGTCTAAAGCAGTTTTTAATTATCCACGGACATGTTTTCCACGAGATACACACACCACGATTACCTTTCACGGTCTCCATCCCGTAACAGTGTGATAGCACCTTTTAGTCTATGGAATGGTACACTGGACACTTCACCCGTGACACCATGCACGGCACTGGTGAATACTTCTCTCGCTACCGCGGAAGACGAGGGCTGTCAGCCACCTACGAGGGGAACTTCTATGTGAACCGCATGCACGGGTACGGAGCGATGTCGTATGCTGATGGTAAGGTGTTCACCGTAAGTATATTTTAAAGGATTCTCCTATGCCGAACGGACCTTAACGGGAAAAAGCTGTCGGTAGCCCCAGTGGTTTGAATTATGGCCTCTTAAGCAGAGGGCCCTGGGTGCAAACCCGGGCTCACACCTCTGAGGTTTCGAAATTTACATGCGAAATTACATTTTAAATTTACCATGAGCTTTAAGGTGAAGGAAAATATCGTGAGGAATCTTCTGCAAATGTGCTGTCTCCTGGGAGGAAATTCAATGGTGTGTGTGAAGTTCCCAATCCGCACTGGACCCACGTGGAAACGAACGCCCTAGCCCTCTCATTCTGAGGCCTGTGCCTTTCATTGGGACTTATAAAGGCTGAGATGATGATAATGATGAATGGACATTCTTCA
Organism: Archips xylosteana; assembly: GCA_947563465.1. Lineage (NCBI taxonomy): Eukaryota > Metazoa > Arthropoda > Insecta > Lepidoptera > Tortricidae > Archips > Archips xylosteana. The sequence continues at coordinate 5,670,129 of OX387344.1, forward strand.
TTTCTCCATCTTAACGTCGTCTTCACGGTTAGCTGGCGAGCGGCTGAACGTTACCGTTTATTTTTGTCATAAGTTTTTTGTTAACGATACATGATTCAGTCAGCATAATCGAATTAGATAATTCGAAGCTTCTAGAAAACTAAAAATCTTCTCAGGGTCTTTTCAACGACAACATTCGGTATGGCCCCGGCATCGAGTCCTTTCCAAATCGACATGCCAATGTTGGCCTATGGCGGGGCCCCAAGCTGGTCCGACTGGCGTGGCGCCCATCAGCGCCCAGCGTGGCGCCTGAGCTCCACGTGGGGCCCATCTGCAGGGCGTCTGTGGAACCACATCGAGTAATACTCAACACTACAATCAAGACAGTAAGTGTCACCTCATCTTTTAATCTCAATTAAATGAGCAACGAGGAAAGCCTTTCTATAATCTTTATTCTTCCGTTTGGGTCATACTTACACAGCGTAAGAAACAAAGTTGTCTCTCCTTTGGACATAAACTTAGCGACTCCCAGTCAGCAAACTTAAGATTTATTTAAATGGCCTGAAAGTTGGCCAGGCGTCCCTCACGCTGATGTAGACTTGACTAAAAAATATTGGCTATAGACCCTTAAGTTTTTCCATGTCCACAGAAGAGACGCGGACAAAACAATGTGAATGACCCATTTGGTAACGTTACACGAGTTTCGAAATAAATTACGGTTTCTTTGTGTCTTAGATTGGAAAAATTAACAGTGCGATCGAACTCCTTAAAGAATGTGGAAGCGAGCCAATAGCGGCAGCAGAAAACTGGACAAAATTATTTCCAAAATGTTGCACTGATACGGCGAGTCAACTTTGCCAAGTAGAGCTGTTCGAAAATGAGTACTACAATGGAAAGATATATGCCTTGCAACGAAGTTCTGACCTTAAAAATAACGAGGTATTTACTATCACATCGGCATAAATTTTGTATTAGCTTTTCTTTAGTGGTACATAACTATTTCCGATGGACCGGAGTCAAATCATCTCCTTATTGCTGGTGAAATGTATTTGAAGTAGTTGCCCTTCATCTAGGATCTAGATCAAGACAGTCGGGATAGTTTTGAAGACATAGGACCGTACTATGCTTGGAACAACAATGAAATGGCAATAGATATGATGAAACATTGCTTCAAACACGAAAGGCAAAGAAATCAAACAAGGATAGACCTAGCGACATTGCTCACTGGACCGAGAAGACATTTTCTACTCGCTGGTATACATGAACTGGACTGCAGGTTTAAAAATATCAATCTAATAACTTTTACACTCGCTGAAGTAATTTACTTGACCCTCACTCAATCTTACTCTCTGTTTATCTCTCTTTATTTATTTATAAATATTTGTACACATAGGTACAATCGATAACAGATAGCTGACCATGTATGTGGCAGGGCACATCGCACCTAGAACTCATGGCCGATGGTGCCAAATGGCGTCAACGGACCACGGATGTAGCGTAGATAGACCTCCAACACGATGGAGTGATGACCTGGTTAAGGTTGCGGGAACACGTTGGTTGGCGTAGGACCTATGTTCAGCAGTGCACGTCTTTCGGCTGGAATTATATGATGGATGATACATGTTTTACCCTGGTTTTACCAGGTTCCATAGAAATTCTTAAACGTAACTAATTCCGAGGAGATAATATTCTTTAATTTACCTAATTGTTTCTTCATAAAACCAGACTTGCATTTTTTAGGACTCTTCTAATGGCCGCTTATTTAGGGCATGTTGCTAGTACGACATATCTTGTCAATGAAAGATGTGTCGATCCTAACATTGCTGACATGCAAGGAAACTCTGCTCTCATTTACGCTTCCGTGAGTCAAAACGCAATACCTATATTAATAACATTATGTATTCCTGGACGCTAAGTACAGTCGTCACCAACATTATATACTTACATCAGAGCTGAGGCCGTATTGTCTAACACGCGGGCCTTTGCTATCGCAATCACCATCTCTCTCTGTCACCATCTTATACCCTTTGACAGAAAGAAATTAGACAATAAGCGTACTGGAAACAACAAAAGTAATTGTTATTTCAAGTGCGTTAAGCGAAGTATAGACCTACAAGAAAAATTGCGCAAGTCGCAATACATTGCGAGGCCGCAAAGCGAACGTGTTTGAAGTGGACAATCGAGCGACGCAATGTAATGCAACTTGGATTTTTTTCTTGCAGGTCTAAACTGGGCTTTAGACAATAAACAACAAGGCCTCTATTGAAGTCATCACTTACGCGATTGACGGTCCTTTTGTTATGTTTATGAGCATCTATATAGACAGCTTACTTATTAATGATCTGATAATTTACTTTTTGATTTAGTGTGGGGATCAAAAGGAGATCATGGACTTTCTAATAGAAGCTGGTGCAAACGTGGACAGCTATAACGACTCGTGTTGCACTGCTCTAGGTATAGCTATTATGCGTCTCATTTGCGCTCAGAGAGATATATCTATGAGTGCTGTCGCCCAAGCCATGATTCCTCCACCTGCGGTCCCTCCTGCTCGTAAGTTCACTGCGTTCCTACGTTTATTATTTAACAAAGCTTTACTATAGGTTTTACTATAGGCTTTAGGTACCTTTAAAGTTCTTGAAGTCAAACAAACCTTAATTTAAAATTGTTCTCCTCACTCTAGTAAATTATACTTGCTTTGTGTGAGTTACAAAGGCTTTTTGCACGATGATAGATGATAATAATGATGATGAACTCACAGCCGATTTCAGCCCCAACGACGGCTTCACCTTCGCTATTGCTTTATATGCATTTATCTGGCCTTCTTTCCAGCCGTTTGAAGAGCATCAGCTTTTTCAAGTTCAGGTTCAGTTAAATTAACTGACAGCATGCATCAAAAATAGCAATATAACTTATTGTCATTGAGTCAAATTTTCGTGCTCGTTTAAGGTTATTGTAGCCAATTTTACTGACAATGAGCTATCAAATTGTGAATTAGTGACACATTATTTACTCATGAAATTGTAAGAAGGTACATACGTGTCACGGTCACGGATCAATATATTGCGTCTGGCAACAGTCTCAGAGCAGCAAGTTTGTTTAAATTTTTGGACGCTGAGCTTAGCAAGGGATCTCAACTACGAGCATATAACCCCTGGAGACGTAATATGCCTGCGAATTTAAAAGGAAACGATTCTGTCAACTAGCTGAGGTGCGGGGGGAGTTGCAATCGGTTCGAAGTGTTCCGAAGTATTCCGAACCCAATCGCTAGGGCGGGCATCGTAATGACTTTATGCTTTCTATCGATATCGATAAAAGGTTGTGCAGAAAGGTTTTCAAGCAGTACACTCACCGTTAACGACCGCTTTAGCCTAGTTGGTAGTGACCCTGCCTACGAAGCAAGAGGTCCTGGGTTCAAATCCCGGTAAGGGCATTTAATTGTGTGATGAGCACGAATATTTGTTCCTGAGTTATGGATGTTTTCTATGTATTTAAGTATTTATTTATCTATATAAGTATGTTTATCGTCGTCTAGTACCCATAGTACAAGCTTTGCTTAGTTTGGGACTAGGTCGATTTGTGTAAGATTGTCCCCTAATATTTATTTATTTATTTATTTATTTATTTATTTATTTACTCTGGTAAAATTTAAATGCCAATTTTGAATTTGTTTTACGCTTAAACTAAACAAGTTGAAAAGTACTTTTAATGGTTTGTTGAACTTAAGTAGTAAGTATCCCACCAATATTATAAATGGGAAAGTTTGTGTGTGTGCGTGCGTGCGTATGTGCGTGTGTGTGTGTGTGTGTGTTGTGTGTGTGTGTGTGTGTGTGTGTGTGTGTGTGTGTGTGTGTGTGTGTGTGTGTGTGCGTGTGCGCGCGCGCGCGCGCGTTTGTTACTCCTTCACGCTAAAACGGCTGGACGGGTCAGGATGAAGTTTGACATAAAAATATCTGGACAGCTGGAATAACACAGGCTACTCTTTATTCCGATATTCCTACGGGATCTGGATAAAATCCCGAAATCCTATCCACTGGGTATGATATGAAGAAATGAAATTACGTTATACCTGTCCAATACAGGTACAGTCGAACAAATTGAATCATGACCCAGCTTTGGAACCTTTGTGCTACTAATGTCATGTTGACATCTCATACTTTTGTCAAGGAAATCATAGTGAAATTGATTATTAAATGGTTCTATCCTGTGTCATGATTCAATTTGTTCGACCGTACACGAAAATAAGAATTATAATTAATATCACGAAGTATTACTAATAGTAATAAATAGCATCCACGAAAAAAAATCCGATATCAATAGATACAAATACAATAATCATTTAGTGGATAATTATCGACAATACAAAATAAATGCATCGCACCACACTAGTCATTGGCGTCACGAGACTAATTACGATAATAAGAGATAGATATACACGATTGCAGTGAGAAAGAAAAAGATGGGGGATGGACCAGTCCAATCCAACTTGACCCCCGTTGCAACTAATCAAATTTTTTTCAAAATATTTTGATAAAATAAAGAAATGGACTTACCGATGAAAAGTAATATTATTTTTTGTTTCATTACATTTTTTACTGTTGTTTCCGCACCATTTAACTGCACAACAAGACATGATGTTGTATATTGAAGCTGTTTTACGTCGTAAATGTCAGCTGTCTCATCGGTCATACTTTATGGTTGAAACTGACGGTAAACCAAGGAGTCGGGAAATACATCATTGATAAATCACTGACTAGTCGACAGATTAGTGTCGCCTTTCACTACGTCTCTAGGGGTTATATGCTCGTAGGATCTCAACTACGTCCTACTGGCAGTACCTATGTTATTCCCACCTTGACGGTCCTTACTGCACTTTGCAGGCTGAAAAATAGGAATAGCAGAAGTCAGTTTGTAGGTCATTGTTTTTTCTATCTTATACGTACAACAACCAAACATTTCAGCCGTTGAAGAGCCACGAGCCTTTGAATGGCATATAATTAGGGATCTCCCACCACCAAATGTAACATTGGCTAAGTCACCTAGTCGAATCACCAAGTTGGGCCCGGACAAGTCGGTCGCCAAAAAAGAAAAATCATTGACGTCTCTAAAGGACACCAATAAAAAGAAACCAGAATCGTTTAAGCCAGTGGACGAAATGGGCTATGAATCTGATGAATCGATAAATGAAGAAAACAAACTTTACAAAGATATTAACTATGAGTATGTAATCAAAGTAAACGACCTTCATTTAACAATTATACCACCACTATACTTATTCGATGTAAACGACATGGTTAGAGATTTAGACTTTGAAGAAAAGGTTGTTACAGAAAAGAATCCAAAAAAACAAATATCTAAAGTTTTAAAGGAAACTACGAAACCTAGCAAGGAGGTAATGTGGCAGAACTTCGAAGGAGATGAAGATGTATCACTAAGCAGTCTTGAAAAATTTAAAATTGCAACGTAAGTTTGATACCCAACCCAATCCTATTGCATTATTTTAAATTCATAATAATGCTTGCGTTGACTGCGATCATAGTAAGGGAAGGTCTAGTCTAAAATGGAGCATGTTTGCCTACTACTTCACGTGCCCTCTAAATTCGAAAAGGGCTAGATTGTAGATTATCTGTGAACAAAGTGCTAGTCAAGATAGCCTTAGTAATATAATTACTGATATGGTGCACTGCACAGCCATACTTAACAAACCAACTTTTTCTGCCTAGATTGGAAAGAATTAAGGTAACTATCCAGCAGTTACTAGACAAAGGCGCGAATCCCAATTTGGTAAAATATCCACAATCGGCTCTCTTCATGGCTATCACATCCGGTTACTCGGATTTAGTGCGACAGCTTTTAAAATATGGCGCCAAAGTCAATGAATTATATCCTCAAGTAAGTAACTGTGTTTGTAATAAGTAGTAATAACCAATCAACTGACGTACATACTTATTTTATATGAGTCGTCAAAACAAGCCCCTCCTATGGTTTTTGTGCAGCTAGAGCTAGTTACGACGTTACTTTTTTATACCAATTCAATAGATTAAACCGATTATCCTTTGTTTTAAAGCAGCTAAAAATCCATTTTTGCAGTTACCTAATTTAAAAATAATCTGTTTTTCAGTGCTATAATAAAATATTATATCAAAGTCGTATTTAGAATTATTATTTTATGATGACTACCCTATTGTGCATATAGGCCTAGAGCCAAGTTTGATACAGCCAAGCAATGTCTCAAGCTGCCAAGAGTTATCATTCCTACAACACCTTTGGCATTATTATCATGGCAAATGTGTGTCGTTTGACTCTGTCATCAACTTTGAAGACGTTCAACCTCATCAAACTTTTTGGAGATTTTGTTTGTTAAGCTCAAACTTCCAATTAGTTATTTCCACAGAACAGAAAAAACAAGTTTTTTCTATTTAGTTTTTTCTATTCCGTGGTTATTTCCTCTTCCTAGGCATACAACTACACGATTCTTGACATAGCTGTGTCTCGACCCATGACCTATGATAACCTTGAAATTATTCGAGCTTTACTGGAAGGTGGAGCTCGAGCTGATCATCGATTACGTTTCGTGTTACCTCCTCCCCCTAACAACCCAGAGGTAGAGCAAGAAATACCGGGACCAACGTTGCTGCATGTAGTTTTAGCAAGAAAGGTTGAAAGCGAATTCGAAGAAGAAGTACGTACCTCTACTAAAATAAATCGGGATATTTCAAAAGTTGTTGGATAAGTTGGACTGAAACAGGGGTATTGCTAATGTTTCTCACCTAAGTATTTTAAATGTGGTGGATAAATATTTCTATACATCGATCGATGTTCAGAGTGTACCTTCGGAGACGTAGGTTCATTTTGAATGAAAAAATTCGTTGTAATACCTTTACGCGGGTGCTTAGTCAAAGTAATCCAAACATCTGCTGAAATAAACCGTATTTAATTTAAAAATTCTTGTTATATGTGTGCATATAACAGTACTTGCCTAATGAGATTAGAGCCAGCTAAATTTTTCGTCTTTGAAAACCTCTACATAACAATTTCCATCTAAATTGTTTGAGCCACATTTGTAATCTCTAAAATACTTGATAATATCCACACATTAGATAAAATTTGGTACGTAGATAACTGACTATAATAATAACACATAGGCTTCTTTTTATCCCGGTACTTCCACTTCCAAAATCTCACCAAGTCTACATACTTGTAAGTACATGAAATTTTGCACCGGATGTTCTTCATGCAAGGAAAATGAAAACCACAATGAAATTTTTATGAATACCCGTGAGATAACATCTAGTGATTCACGATAGTAAAGCTGCGAATAAATGCTCGATCTGCATATAACTTTGTAAGTTAACGCTTCATTTCATACCTCAAAGATACGCAAGCAGCTGATGGAGCTGTTGCTTGAGTATGACTGCAATGCACTTACGCAATTCAAAGGGAGGTCTGCTTTTGACATCGCCACGAGAAACATGGACCTTCTCGATATCGTCGTAAGAAGTCCGAAAACCAATCTAAATGCTATTATCAACGATCAACGCCAAACCATACTGGTCAAGATGTTCCACATGCCTTACTTTAAAACAACCGATAGCAACGATAGATTACAAACGGTTAGTAATACAAATCTACCTATTGGTTCTGTCTAACCAGCCAGTGTGAATTTATTTTCCATGCAATGCGTTATTTTTACCCTTTCAACGCCAAGCCTCGACAAAACGTAAACCTGCTTTGAATCTTATGTCATTGTGTCAAGATCACTTTGACAATGTACTTTGTGACACCTATATGTGTCGTTGGCGTTGAAAAGGTTAATATTACTAACTTGGTACTTTTCAGCTGACAAATTTGCTCCTTTTCGGAGCCGATCCGTTGCTTGAATGTCAAAATGGGGATACCCAGTTTAAAAATTTGTTTGTCATGGCAAAAAATACTTTGGTTGACTTAGAATCAATACCAGGTGGTGGTAAGGTGTCTCCAACGAGCACGGGTGAGTGTTTTCAAACATGTCAACAAGAGCGTAGCGGTATGTTTGTTGGGTACTTTTCTGTTGTATCATATTTACAGGTAAAACGATAAAGCTAAAAAGGAACCACCGAAAAAAGAAGAAAAACCTAAGGCTGCTGTAGGTACGGCCAAATCTACAGGCAAAATGGCAACAGACGACCTTGGGAACTACAGACAAGCGATCGACCTGATAACGGAGTGCGCTAGAATACTACATATTAGGTGGCTGCAGGGGAAATTGACCAAAGAACTCGTTACAATCATTGACAAGTAACTATCGGATATTTCGTATCTATTCCCAGCGAACTTATTTTATACCTGTAGACGTTGTCCTCTATTACTTAAATTTTAGTCAAATAATTGACGTACTATCGAATGAAATGAATCGTGCAGCGTGAAACCTTTTCACTTTTCACACTGCACGACAAGGACGATCACTATGACATTTACTGTGAGACCGTTCTAAGGTGACTAAAAAATCAAATGGTACATGGTAGATTTTATTTTTACTCATTATAACTTGAGTTCTTTACTTGGATTATTCCTTAGCGTCAAACTCTAGCTTATCTAAGTACCTGTCATAAAATTAATAAAATCGTTTTTAAGGCACAAGCACCGCCATTGGAACACAATACTAGGAGAACATAAACGTAAAAAGGCAACTGGATTATGGCTTCCAGCCCAACGTTGCTTAGAAATCTGGGATCTCCTAAAGACCACCAAAAGAAAAATATATAACGACAAACGAACTCTCAAACATTTGCTGTGTATCGCCTACTTTTATAACCTACGATCGAAGACATCTAACCGTTGGGATCCCGTGACGTCTGAAGAGAGGAACATTATAGAGTATGAAGTAAATTGCATGATACGTGAGCATAAAAAGACGACAAATTTCGAGCCTGAAATGCTGCCGCTGCAGAGGTTGTATGTGCAACCGGAACTTTTTATACACGCAGTAAGCATTTTCAAGCTCTAAACATTAATTTGAATGGGCAGGTACAATCAAAAAGCTAAGTATAAAAGATTGCAAGAGAATGAATGTAGATGGATGTATGATGTATAGGAAAGATTCGTGTCTAATCTCTAGACCAGTGGTGGTGTAGGGGTATGGCACACGGCACGGAATACTGAGGACCTGGGTTCGATTCCCAGCATTGGTCTTTTTTCTGGGGTTTTTTCTGTGCATCTATATTTCAGTTTGTATTTAGTATGAAAATATATTGCAAGAGAACATAATAGAATAAGAATGTCTTCATGCTGATTTCTCCCACTGAACGATATTGTAGAACACAAAGTATGTAAGTATACGTGAAAATGGCGCGATGGATGATGAGATCGAAATGATAGAGGCCGTATTACCGCTCACGATTACATTCGCCATCTCTTTCCACCTTCAACCTCTAGCGTGTGACAGAAAGAAGTGGTGAAAACAATCGTGACCCGAGTGTGTTAAATAATAAAATAAGGCTTCTGGTCCCATTTTAACTACATTAACTCTCAACGTTTACTCTCGCTAATATGACAAAGAAGGCAAGGATAAAAATTAAGATAATACCAAGGATGATTATAGACTGGATTGGCAGTCGCCATAGAACGGATCTGCCGCGGTTTTTGTAGTTCGATTATGAAATCTAGATGGCGCTGAAATATAGCCAGAGGCTTTGAAGGCAAAACAATAAGACTACAGTTATTTCATATCACTGCAAATGTATTATTATGCAATATTTTTGAAAAATAATTCATTTGTAGTAATATGAAACATCTGTAGGTAGTCTTATTGTTTTGCCTCAAAGCCTCTGGCTATATTTCAGCGCCATCTAGATTTAATAATCAAACTACAAAAACCGCGGCCGATCCGTTCTATGGCGACTGCCAATCCAGTCTATATCATCCTTGATAATACTAAATACCTTTAAAAAAACCTTTCCTAAGTCCTCAATAATTAGGAAACAGAACAACTTTCATTGCATAGTTAGTCAGTCTCGTTTGATTTCATCATAATTCAACGGCATTACGAGTGTGTAATAAGCGTTATTCTCTAAAAAAAATAAAGATTCTTCAGGAATCTTACTTTACTTATACTTATTTTGTTACCTACTGGATAGTTCATATAGGTATTTATTTTAGGACACCGAATTCGATGTGTGTTTTGAATGCGCTTTGCCGTTCGAAGAGGAGAGGATCCAGTGCCAGCTATGCAAACTCGTATCCTTCTGTGATTTGGAATGTATAAGAATGAACATTGAGAGAACTAGCTGTCATCCATGCAGCGATTATTTCAAGAAAAAGTACTTCCCAAGCCCGCCTATGAGTAAGTAGCTAGGCACAAATTTTCTGGCAGCATGCGAAGGAAACTAAATTAATTATTGATAACTAGTGGGTCAATTATAAATTGTACAGTCAAGTGTAAAAATATGGGTGCATACAACTTGCTCATAAATATGTCCCATAGCTTTTATGTCCTCGCAATAAGGTATCGGTATATAAAGGTAACGCCACCAGAGTTGAGGCCACGCACACAACCACATCTCTTGTAATGACAGCGGGATTTTAACGTTGTGTTGTCGTTAAACGTCAACACAACGTCAAAATCCCGCTGTCATTACATGAGATGTGGTTGTGTGCGTGGCCTCAACTCTGGTGGCGTTACCTCTACCTAATTATGAGAGGGTTAACCCTTAAACCATTTGACAACCCTGTCCAGACATTCGATTTAGGACCGTAATGTTGCTAATTAGAATCTGGTTTCATTCCTACTTAAATATATTGCCGGTAACGATTTAAGGGTTAAATCCTACTAATATTATAAACGCGAAAGTTTGTAAGTATGGATGGATGGATGGATGGATCTTTGTTAGTTACTCTTTCACGCTAAAACGGTTTGACGGATTCTGACGAAATTTGGCACACAGATAGTTTATAATCCGGATTAACATATAGAATACTATTATCCCGGAAAATTGCATAGTTCCCGCGGGATAGCGATAAACGAATTCTTCGCAGACAGAGTCGCGGGCAGCAGCTCGTCGATACATATTTTGCACTTGACCGTAGGTACAAGTAAATTTCGGTTCGTCTCCTTTGTTACGGGTTCATCTTGTGAACAATGGTTTAATTTATTTAATATAACCAATATTAAACAGGGTGGAATTTAAAACGTAATTCAAAATAAGTGTTTTTTCTTACTCAGATAATGTTGGGCAGCGTAATGAATTAACTTAATTTTTAAAATTACTCTGATAAATTGATAATTTAGACGTAACACTAATTAAAACAATTGAGTTAGTGCATTATATTTTCAAGCATTAACTGGGTTTCAATCATTAATTCTGTATCACGATTTAAATTTTACCTGTATAGTATAACATTAAAGAGACGTATAAATATTTAATTTACTTTTACTTATTTTATTTACAGGTAATGACACTACGAGTGGTCCCGTTTAACCAAATCACGTAACGATAAATATTTTAATACCAAATTTCTGAAAATCTGTGTAAAAATTAAATGATGGTCAAGAATATTCACTACCTACTTTTGATTTTCACCTATCCGTTTAGATACCTACATTATTGTAAATGAAAAACGTACTACGTATGAAAAATTATTTATACACTGAGTCACAAAATTATTCCAGTGTATTTTAGCAGATGGTTGTGCAAATTTGACTGAACAACCGAGTTTAGTTAAGTTTTCAAGAATTTTTTTACTGTCAAATAAATCTCATACGTCGGTATACTCGCACTCCTAATGGTCCGATCGTCCTCCGTTACGGTCCACGACATGTAAAGAGCTCTGGAGACCAACGAAATTAATGATTAATGAAAAACCGTTAGCAAAAAAAGGTGCTGGAAATTTTTAAATGAAGTTTATTTATAAAATATTCTCAACGTACCTTTTATCTAGAAATTATTTATTGGCAACCAATTTAGATAATCTACTTATACATTTTATGATAAAATGAATGTATCTTATCTAATTCTGGGTGTTGAGTTACAGTGATTAAAAATAATAAAAGTGAGCAATTATTAGTGAGAAAAAATAATCGCATCGAAATGGCGTCCGCGGCTAAAAAACCAAGACCTACTTCACCTTCCACCAGTTCTGAAAGTAACAAAACTCTTGATGAATTTAAGAAAAGTCTACAAACAAAGCGAGATGAGACCGCCAAATCTATTTTGGAGTTCAAATTTAATAAGAAACGTCTTAGAATAATATCTCAGGTCGAACTGGTGGCCAATGAATGTGAAGGCATCGTGTATTGGATGTCTCGGGACAATAGAGTGCAGGATAACTGGGCATTTCTGTTCGCCCAGAAATTGGCCTTGAAGAAGAAAGTACCGCTCCACATGTGTTTTTGTTTGACAGCAGAGTACCTGGATGCGCCTCTAAGGCACCTTGATTTCATGATAAAAGGTATGTTGTAAATTTTTAAATTAACCCTTTATAAGGCAGAGGCTATTTAGCGACCACATGCATTGAGTTGGAATTTCAGCCTTATTGTTTTCATTATACGTCACAATTTCCATTGTAATTATTGAAAAAAACGACTAGCTTTAAAAATATCCTTTGTCAGGTACCTATGCATCCGATAGTTGCTTTTGATTCTGTGGTATGCTCCAATAAATGGGGCTTTATAAAGGGTAAAAAAATGAAATTATTTCTCTAATTATGGGTAAGATATTGCTGACGTGAACATTCTTTGTAATTACTTATCTGAAACATGTCAATCTGCAGTATCTCAAGCAGAGGGTCGTGAGTTCGAATCCCGGCTCGCACCTCTGAGTTTCTCGGAATTTACGTGCGAAATTACATTTGAAATTTACCATGAGCTTTACGCGAAGAAATTCAATGGTGTGTGTGAAGTTCCCAATCCACACTGGGCCCGCGTGGGAACTACGGCCCAAGCCCTCTCATTCTGAGAGAAGGCCTGTGCCCTACAGTGGGACGTATATACAGTTGTGGCCATATAATTAAGAACGATTATTTATTGAGATGATTTTTTCAAAGTAACAAGTATAACTAATTACCCGTATTTTTTTTATTTCTCTCGGTATTGCGAAACTTTTCCGTACTACCGGTACATTCATTTATGCAACATAGTTGGTTAAAAAATTAATAGAGAAACTTAATACATTCGATCTGAACCTAGCATTAGTACTTACTAGCTGGTCACGTAATTAAGAACGCTGAATAGTTTATTGTTTTTTCAAATTTAAATAGAGAACACTGTGTGGCTCTGTGGTTGTAGATTATTATTCGTATAATTTTGGCGCCATTTCGTGCTGTTAAAGTCTTAAAAGTGATTACTTCGTATAAAAACAATGGGGAAAAATAAAAGTTGTGATAAATCTACAAGAGAAGTAATAATAAAACTTCGCGAGAAGAATTGGTCGTATAAAAAGATAGCCGACTATCTGCAATGTTCAAAAACAATGGTTTTCCATGCCGTAAAGCATTTTTCCACGTATCAAACTACTTCAAACGTTCCACGTGGACCTAGACAGAGAAAGTCATCTCGTCGAGATGATCGAAATATCGTTCGTTTGGCAAAACAAAATCCTTTTAAAAGGTCTAATGAGTTGAGAAAAGAATATTTTGGCGAAAAAACCCTTCAGCAATCTCTGCACGCACTATTCGAAGGCGTTTGGTAGAAAATAAGTTGAACGGAAGGATAGCAAGGAAGGTGCCTATGTTGAAACGATGTCATAGGCAAGCCCGACTTGCATTTGCAAAAAGGTATGAAAACTGGACAGTCAGACAGTGGAAAAACGTTCTTTTTTCTGACGAGACAAAAATAAATAGGGTATGTTCTGATGGAAAACGATATGTACGACGCCCTCCGAATAAAGCATTCGACCCAAAGTACACAAAAGTGACATTAAAGCATGACGGGGGAAATGTGAAAATTTGGGGGTGCTTTTCTGGACATGGCGTTGGACCTGTTAGGCTGATAGAAGGAAACATGGATCAATTCCAATACAAAAATATACTGCAAGAAACAATGTTACCATATGCCGAAGACGTGCTTCCGGTTATTTGGACATTCCAGCACGACAATGATCCAAAGCATACTGCACGCACCGTTAAGGAATTCCTCACATCACAATCAGTTTCTGTCTTAGATTGGCCAGCCAACATCCCAGATCTTAACCCAATAGAGCATCTTTGGTGCGAAGTCAAGAAAAAGGTTTCATATCGACAGTGTGGCAATTTGAGAGAGCTGTACGACGTTTTCTTAGAAGAATGGAACTCTATTTCTCTTGCGAAATGTCAAAAATTGATAGATTCAATGCCTCGCCGGTGTAAAGCCGTAATTAAAAGCCGTGGACATGCTACTAACTATTAATTTTAATTCAAATGTATTAAATTGCTTTTTTTTTCTATACCAACTTCACATTAATAGATTTATTTAATCTAAGTTTCATATAAAACAACTCTCGAGCAGTTTAATAAATCGTTCTTAATTATTTGACCAGCTTCATTACTATTTGAATTTATTAGTATAGAGAACAAATAAAATTTGTAAAAAAAAATGTTAGCAATTATACACTATTATTCTTAATCCCGATTGCTCTATCCATGTGGCTATTTTATAACATAACTTGTTACTTCTAAGAAGGAACACAACTAGACATATGACATGATTTAGATAAAAAAAAATCGGAAACTTCAAATCGTTCTTAATTGTATGACCACCACTGTATGCTAGGATGATGATGTTGATGATACTTTATAAGACAAACATAACACAATCAAATACTGTCACGAAGTTTGTTTTCGTAAGCTCGTAGCTCAAATGTTTGATTTTTAAATAAATTTATTTTTGTTAGCTTACGCCATTTTTAGAATAGAACGGACCCATGTCTTCACGTGTTTTTTTGTAAAAGACGAGTGAGATAATATCTTATATTATGATGTGAAAGTGAGCAAAAGCACTCTCTTTTGGCAATCACTAACTTCGGACTCCAGAACCGCAGTGTGGAAGGCAAAGGGAAACCACTATACCCACCCACTATATTAGTTTCCCAAAAAATTCGTCACGACGATTCGCTACACTCCTCAACTGACAGACACCACGACTAAGATTACAGTGACTTAGAAGAACTTACACTTACGGCTTTGCCTGTATATCAGTTATTCTTTCTAAATATTCTCTCACACAAACCTTGTCGTAACAAACATAAAAATCCACATCAGTAACTTCTTCCCCACTAACTTCTTACTCATAAATGCAGCAAAATACCTACTTTAAGAGTGAAAGCTAAAACTTATAATAATTAATAGATAAGTATCCTCACAATTCCAGGCCTAAAGACAGTAGCAGCACAATGTAAAGAGCTGGACATATCCTTCCACCTGTTAGAAGGCAATGGTGGGGATGTGATCCCACAGTGGGTCATTGACCACAAGATAGGAGCTGTGGTGTGCGACTTCAACCCCCTGAGAACTCCCTTAGAGTGGCTAGAAGATGTAAAGAAGCGACTGAAAAAAGATGTTCTTCTACTACAGGTGAAAAGTTACAAACTTTTTTTTAAACTACTTAGCTGTTGCCCGCCACTTCGTCCGCGAAGAATTGGGAATGCCTAAAAAAATACCAAAAGGTTTTTATATATATATTTTTTGTATAGAAAAGTCAATTATAAGAAACTGATTTCAATATTTTTTTCATTTAGTTATATCTATTTTAGTTGATGACGTCAGATTATAATTGAGGGCTCCCACACAGCCAAATTTCTAAATTCTTACGATAAGGCAACCCTTTTAAATATTTTTGTGTAGTACATTGTAACTAGTGTCACTTTACTGGCACTGTCAGAGTGCTAGATGTCAGACAGCGGCTCCAAATCAAACTCCGTAGTTTACTCCACGCGTAAAATTGTGAAGAATTCTAAATAATGGTATTCCACACCGATTAAAGTACAACTTGGGCCGTCTACGAAATTTACTTCAATGTCAAATGAAGGTCGTTGTTTATTTGAATATGTAATAAATGCATTACATTATATTAAAATTAAGTAACTACAGAAAACAATTTAAAAAGCATTTATCTCGAAATGGTTTTCGATTTACTATACATTACAAAAAAATAGACATCCCCAGAAACTATGTTATTTTCCGGGATAAAAAGTGAGGTTTGGATATTTTATGTAATTAAAACCTAGGATTTTATAAGTACTGTATGAGAAATCATGAACCTTTACGATCAAAACTAAGACGTCCCGAGTGTCAATGTGGAAATAACCTTACTGTAGCGTTTTTGATCACTAAGTACATAGTATAAAACAAAGTCACTTCCCGCTGTCTGTCTGTCCCTATGTATGCTTAGATCATTAAAACTGCGCAACGCTACTTTTTTTTTTAATAGATAGAGTGATTCAAATGGTAGGTTTATATGTATAATACATGTATAATTGCACCCGTGCGAAGTCGGGGCGGGTCGCTAGTTATTATTATAGTGGGACTAGCCTTTAATGGTTTTGTGATCTTCATCTTCGTTGTATAAAGGTGCTGATACACTTGAGCATTCACTTGTAACAGAACAGCGAGCATTCGCCGTTTTTAACTTTGTTCGTGTGATGCTCGCTGTAGGACCCCTATATAAGGTCACTTTACACCTTGCTATGTATAACACTGGCTCACTGTCACACCAAGTATCACACGACCGTCTCGATCAAGGTCTAGCAACCAACTGTCGATTGACAGCTGTCACCGTACTTGTGTACATGAGACAATGTATTATATCTACTAAATAGACATAAACACTACACTCGCTAAAACGCTTCTTTTATTTTGTGAGCTTTTACCTGTAATGTAACATTCGCTAGAATGCTCATAATTACAAGTGAATGCTCAAGTGTATCAGCAACATTTCGAATATCCACGCAAAAAAGCTCATGTCTCCCAGGCTCATGTAAAAGTGTACACAAAGAGCTTGTCTTGTTCGCATTTTCAGGTAGATGCTCATAATATTGTCCCGTGTTGGGTGGCTTCGAACAAGCAGGAATACTCCGCAAAGACCATCAGGAAAAAGATCAACTCCAAACTGGAGGAGTTCTTGACGGAGTTCCCGCCAGTCATCAAGCACCTGTACAAAAGTAACTTTGAGCCAGAGGTGATTAATAGTCATTAGTTTTGTCCTTTGTCTTTTGGGCATTTATTCGAGCGTTTCCACCGCCCCATTTATGGTCACATTTTTTTAAGAAATGGGTATTTATTTTGATGGTGTTTTCAGTTATATAGGTTCTGTAGGTACCCCTATCATCATTTAATCATATAAGTGGAAACTGTATCAGAATCTTTTGCCATTTTTTTAGACGACCAGATGGCCTAGTGGTTAGAGAACCTGACTACGAAGCTTGAGGTCCCGGGTTCGATTCCCGCGTCGGGGCAGTTATTTGTATGAAAAATACGAATGTTAATGTTCTCGGGTCTTGGGTGTTTAATATGTATTTAAGTATGTATCTATCTATATAAGTATGTTTATCCGTTGCCTAGTACCCATAACACAAGCTTTCCTTAGCTTACTTTGGGACTAGGTCAATTGGTGTGAATTGTCCCGTGATATTTATTATTATTATTATTATTTATTATTTTTTAAAAAATGAGACCAGATAAATGAGGCCTTTGAAACGCTCGAATAATTGCCCTTTTAGTCGATGTTTGTGGCGAACTACGATCATTATTAGTAGGTGGCAAAGAACAAAATATACCTACGTGTACTTGTGTGGTACATGGACTAGTACAGCCACAGTACAGTATTATGTGACCTGTGACACTTAATTTTTATAATTAAGAAATGTTGGGGTTTTCTTTTTTTTATTGTGAGAGGGAGGAAAACAAGCAAGCGGGTCATCTGGTGGAAAATGATCACCACCGCCCATAAATATCAACAACTCAAAGAGAGTCACCAATCTGTTTACTCAGAATCAGGAAATTTTGATGATTAAAAAAGGGACCCTAATTTTTCTTACAATTTTTTGTGCCAGTTTTGTGACGAGCCATATTTTTAAACTGCACGGAAAAGAGTCACAACACAGATTCAAAAACTAAAAAATCACAAAAAAATATGAAATAAAAATTGACTACAAACAAAAAAACATGAAAGTCCGTCTGTCACCAGGCTGTATCTCAAGAACCTTTAAAATAAATAATTAAATCAAAATAAAACAAATATTGCTCCCATACAACAAACGTGTTATTTTTGCCGTTTTTATAGATAAAGGTACGGAACTCTTCGTGCACGAGTTCGACTCGCACTTGGCCGGTTTTTTTCATTTCTAACGTGCAAAAAAGACAGACATAGGTATTGTCACGGTGGTTTAAAGTCACTAGTGTGCGCTAGCCCTAAGAAAACTTTTTCTTCAGCCGATAGACTGGGACGAGGCCATAGAATCACGCGGAGCAGACAAATCAGTGGGCCCGGTGGAATGGGCTGAGCCAGGCTATGACGCGGCCGTTGCGATGCTGCAGAGCTTCCTTGACCAAAGACTGAAGCTGTTTGCTACTAAGAGAAACGATCCCACTAAGGATGCGATCAGCAATCTCTCGCCGTGGATCTGCTTCGGTAAGAATTTATTTTTTAACCCTTTATAAGGCCCCATTTATTGGAGCATACTACCACAGAATCAAAAGCTGCTATCGAATGCATACCTGATATAGGATATATTTAAAGCTAGTAGTATTTTCAATAATTACAATGGATATTGTAACTTATTACTAAAACAATAAGATTGAATTTCTAAGTCAATGCATGTAGTCGCTAAATCGCCTCTGCCCTGCCTCTGCCCTGCCTCTGCCTTATTAAGGGTTAGCAATAGCAATGTTGCCGTTCTATGACAAGTTCGTAGATCCGGCGATTTTTTGTTATCAAATTTTTGTAATCTGCAGGGCCCTGTGTTCGGGGGCACACCTGAAGAAAAATTGATATTGACCTCCGCAAAGCAACACCTGAATCAACGGTTATTGCTTAAAACCGTCTACAACTGTAGTAGCATTAACATGAAATATTTCAAATAAAGGTTAAGGCAAACAAAAGTTCTGTTAAAGCTCAAAATACATTATGACGTTGAACTGGCTTGATTACCAACAATCCAGGGACGAACTTGGCACTAGAACTTATTCTGATGTCATGTCAGTCAAATTTCGTTTATGTTTTTGATGGGATACATAGGTATTTCAGAAGTAACTACGCTATGTAGGCTTTTAATTTGTAGTTATATGCTTTGGACGAAAATACAATGCCACTCCATTATTTTTTCTCCGTTTTCAGGTCAGATATCTGCGCAAAGAGTAGCGCTTTGTGTTCAAGGCTACAACTCCGAATATACGGAGAGTGTGAACGAATTTCTCGAACATGCCATAGTCCGCAGCGAGCTCTCTGATAACTTTTGTTTCTACAACCCTCTTTATGACAGCATAAAAGGATCCAGCAACTGGGCGCAGAAAACTTTGGATGACCATAGGTGATTAAACTATTATTTGAAAACAATATATATTCGATGTGGGCAAATAAAAATGGGCTTTTGTTAAACCCCCATAAAACCAAATTTATGATTCTCGGCTCAAAACATCAGATCCGTGATATTTTGAATACTGATCCGGTGGTCACAATTGATGGTCAGGACATTGAACGCGTAGAAGAGGCTAGAAATTTGAGTATTGTATTTGACAGCAAACTACACTTTGAGAGCCATATTATAAATTTGGTCAAGTCATGCTTCTATCGTCTAAAAGTCATATCAGATTCGAAACCTCCTGTGTGAAAAAATGCGTATTACTCTATGTGGGTCATTGATTCTTTCTAGGTTAAATTATGGGGATTTGGTATACGGACCGAGGTTGCAGTCGAGAACTCGTTGTCTAGTTCAGCGGGTCCAAAATGCTTGCTGTCGGTTCTGTTTCGATGTACCACCAAGAAGTCATATAACGCCATATCTAAACAAAGCTTCCATGCTGAACATGTCCTCGCGAAGACACTTACATCTTGTGAGTCTTCTGTTTGAGATCATGAATTTTAAGAAACCTAATTATCTTTTCACTAAGACAGATGTTTCCCCTTTTCATAGGAGATATGGAACTAGATCCACCCGACATTGTCTGTTGGAATGTCACCCCCACAGACAGAACTGTAGCTTTTACCGGTAGTTTTCGTTATCTTGCAACCAAGTGCTGGAACAATATACCCCCACCGATAAGGCGTTTAACATCAAAAAAATCCTTTAAAACACACTATAAATTATTTCTCTTACACTTCGATCAACAATACAACCTCTTACAGAAGCAAAGCGGTTGTTCGGTACTTGATTTCGAGTGTGATTTTAAAACGTAGGGTAGGGTGAAGGAACTGTAAGGCGGTATTGGCGGTTGCACGTTTGTTTGGGGTGGTTCGGTAGCTGCTATATTGTTGTTATTATGATTTTTTTTTCTCTTTTTGAATCTACTTATACAGTCTTGCCTTGTTCGTTAAAAATTTAATTTAAAAATAAATTAAAAATAAATTTATCACCTCTTGTCTTGTGCTTGTCAAGTTGTTCTTTATGTCGAGATAGCGCTCCATGAAATGGCTTCTAACGCTCTAGTGCATAAGGTAAAATATTTTGTCTAAGACTAAGGGGCTGTTTCACCACTTTTTTTAAAGTTCGGATTAGCTTGATCATAACCTTATTTGTCACATGGAATAAAAATTTCTGTTTCACCAGTCTTGATTAGCGCTAAGTGACGGACAAACTATTTCTTAATTTGACCATCAGATCAGGTGGCATTTAGCATTTTTATCCGTCACATATATTTTTAATTAGTTAGTTTATTTTTTTGTGGCCATGGTTGGAGAGCACTTCAGCCGGTTTCAGAAAAATAAATCAAAGTATTTTTTATTTTTTAAAGAAAGAAGTCATGCTAAATTGCAAACGAGAATTCAAATATCAAGATTTGAGTAAAAAATATAGGTACGCTTTTAGTATTTAAAAATAAATCCAAAATTCCGTAATATTTTTTAATTACAGACTTTTTTCCAGTGGCACAATCGTTTGTTCTACCTGAACTTGTACATCGCCATTAAAAAAAAAGTTAATCTGTCAAAGGGTTTGGCGCCACTTTTCGATTCGTTTTACGTGATTTTATTTTTCTTTGTTATTGTTAACCCAAGTATCGTAAATAAATACCGTTTTTGTATTAATTATAATGTTACACATTTGTTTATGCAAAAAAATAGATGTGTTTAAAAATTACATAGTTTACGATTTATTTTGCTTTAATAATGAGCGACTTTTTGAATGAAAATATGCGAACAGGAACCCGTGGTCGTGAAATGGGACGTTGCTATTTCGACTTTTTGTTAAACCGACGATTAGTTAAGTGGTACTTAGTTTGCACAGGACCGGAGTGGTGAAACTGAAAAAAAACTGGCCGACAGATTTGTGCAGTACTTAGTTTATTCATTGGTTACGTAACCAGTAGTTTGACAATAAGGTGGTGAAACAGCCCCTAAGACAATTAGCCGCAAACAGTCACAAACAGTTGAAATTTATAAAATACAAGTTTCTTGTTTCATTATAATATGTATAACTGGTGTTTTATATTACGAAATCAATAAAGCTATGCAAATGTGATACATTATTATTATAGAAAATGCAATGCATGTAAAATTGAAGCCTGTAAATGGTTTTCAAGGTTGCTGTTTAATTTCCTTGCAATCGAAGTGAAGAGCAGAGTTTTCGAGCATTGGACCCATTTTTCCCTCGACGTCTCTGTTCTACCCTCGCCGTACCGGCTCGGGTAGCTATAGGGACGTCTCGGGTGGGATGGCTTGTTTTGTTTTTGTCACTTGTGCCTAATTATTGTGGGTGTTAATGATGCTTGGCACTGTTTTGTTTTGTTGTTTAATCTTGTGTTGTAAATTATTTTAATTAGTAAGTAATATTTTGTTCTCGATCCTCTGGGCTGTGGCAGAATATCAGTGTTTTGCTCCTATGAGCAATGTTGACCACTGAGCCATGGCCCTTTTGCACTACTGCAGCGCATACAGACAATATGAAATGTTTTACTTTTAAGTTTATACTGATTTCTGTACTTTTTTTTGTTAATCTTGATTGTGTGTGCTTGCAGTACCAAATAAAGGTCTTTATCTATACCGGGTGGGTTTCCACGAGGGACCTTTGCAGAACTGGCAGATAGTTCAACCTTAGCACTATATTTCCCCCATAGAAACTATGGAAATATATGTTTTCAAGTTATAGCCTTTTAAACATTCATACCAAAAACTACTTTGTGCCAACCCTAAACAGGTGGCTGGGTCGATGAACTTACGAACTTACTTGTAAACGTCTTTAGACAGGATATTACGTTAATATTTTGCCATTTGTCCATTCTTAGGTCTGCATGCAACGCTAAAAAAATCGTTGCAGGATTACCAGAGGTGATTGTCTCTGTTATTCTACTAATTAAATTCTCTGGTGGAGTATTTATGTAATTTCTTAGTTAATAATTGTAACCACAACAAATAACTCGCATGACATGACATGACACTGACAATCGCTCGAATTTACTCAATCGTCATAAACAATTAAAGATGATAGTAACCTCTTTCATCATAAATAAAATGTCTTTGTTAAAAACTGATAAAAAGGTTTTAGTTCATTAACTCGCTTCATCAAATTATTTTCGAATGAATTGCAATTGTTCCCTGGTTGATCAGCAATTCATACAATACCTAGGCTGTCCTTGTTTTTTTATTTTATTTTGGTTATCGTCAAAAAATTTAATACTTAACATATTTGACGGATATTGCACTAAAGGTGCCATAGGACTCTTCATTCACCGAGCCGAGATAAAATCAACGCATTTTTTACAACTATCGAACCTCTTTGCATGATTGAAAATCGATTATAAACAAACATAACATAAATATGATGTTTGAAATGAAATTGACATTTTAAGTTCATTTCATTTGCTTCCTACTTGCTTCCTTTAAATGAAAATGCCTTTGTTAGATGCACGTGGATATTTAAATTTGCTCATGTTATACGCGAGCTGCAATTATAATGCGGCTGAAGCTTTAGAACGTTACAGGGAAACATATCCACCACCACACCCAACAGGTCGTAGGGCAATTTTACGTGCTTTGGATCGTGTCGCCAACAATCAGCCCGTTGTACCACGAACAGCTGAGAACGATCAACGTGGAGGACCCGTTATTCGACTTGCGGCTAGACTTGAAGAAAGAGTACTGCGGTATTTTGAGCGGGATCCAAGAAAAAGTTCGAGATCAGCTGGTCGACATTTCGGAATAAGTCATAACGCAGTACTAAAAGTTCTTAAACGTGCCCGCCTTCACCCTTACAAAATACAGAGGGTTCAAGCTTTATTGCCTAGAGACTGCCCTATCCGTGAAGCTTACTGCCGGTGCCCGCCTTCACCCTTACAAAATACAGAGGTTTCAAGCTTTATTGCCTAGAGACTGCCCTATCCGTGAAGCTTACTGCCGGTGGCTATTGCAAAAAACAGTGGAAGAACGTGTTTTTATCAGGCATGTTATTTGGAGCGATGAAAGCTTGTTTACTCGCAACGGTGTGTGGAATAGACGGAACGAACATGTCTATGCCGAAGAGAATCCTTTCGCCTATCGATTTACAGGACACCAGTATCGTTGGTCAGTCAACGTCTGGGCGGTCATTCACGGAGAAACCATTATAGGACCAGTGTTTCTGCCTCCAACTCTAAACAGAAATGGGTACATGGCTCTTTTAAATGACGAGCTTGACACGTACTTGGACGAGTTACCGCTGGCTGAAAGAAGACACACTTGGTTCCAACAAGATGGTGCACCTGCCCATTCTACACTAGAAGTTCGACTGAAATTAAATAATGAGTTTGGGGATCAATGGATAGACCGGTTTGGGCCGCACCGCTGGCCACCGAGATTTCCGGATCTAACTTGTTTAGATTTCTTCCTGTGGGGCTGTATAAAAGATACGGTATAAAAGATACGGTTTACAAAACGGAATGCAATACTTCGGACGAAATGAAACAAAGGTTGATTGCTGCCTTGGACAATCTTCGTAGGAAAAATAGTGAAGAGCAGACATTATCGCATGTGCACCGTCATACTCGGGCACGGGCTGCAGCGTGTATTATTAGACACGGAGGAACATTTGAACACCGTATGTTAAAATTGAAATAAAGTAACTGATAAGTATTCATATTTTTGCATTTTATTTAGTTTATTACATCAGTACGATGACAACAACTCTCGGAAATAAACGTAATATCCCTAGTTTTCCCGACGGCGATTCCTTAATCTAGCCATCTTTCCGTGATGTGCAGATGCAATAGGGTTATCACCACAGTTAAAAATGAGTGAATTTTGTTTTTTTTTTACTTTGTTTAAGTTTCTAAACATTATAAATCGACTGTGTATCACTTAAACGATGCAATATCTCCGCAAAGGTCCCTCGTGGAAACCCACCCGGTATATATCTATATATAAAATTTGACATTTTTGCGTATTTCGGCGTTCAAAAGAAAAACGAATTAGCAGAGGCAGTAGGTACTTAGTTAACTAGAAGTGTTTGTGTTTATCGCAAATATAAAGTGTCCATCTCTATCTTACACGTACGCAAATTGGTTAGAAGGGAAGGGGATCTATTTTATACCGGTACGCGACAAGGCCTAGCGTGCTCTATCGACATAGGCAAATGTTTTTGGGCGTTTTCAATAGAAAGTGTACTCCTCACTTTTTTAAATGAGGAAATTTTTTGGTTTTTTCACTATATCAAGACCGCTATTGATTATGACGATTAAAAAAAATACCCTAATTTTCCATATTTTTTTGTGTCAGTTTTGTAACGACCTATCTAAACAGTTTGAAAAAAACTTCACAAAACTTATCCAAATGTAAGGACACTTTTTTTCGTTAATACTCGTGATTTTGAAGAAAACCCCATAATTACTTCATTTAAAAAATTAAATGGTACACTTTTTTTTGAAATGACCCTATACAGGGTTATTTGTAATTCACTAGCATCCTTTTAACCCTAAACTCCTACCACTTAAACAAATGTTTTTTGTTTTACAGCTTTTGTCATAACTTAATATTTTTGGTGTAATAACGTTTTGAAAATTTGATTCTGCCTCTTATTTTTACGATACTCTGTGTATTTGTATGGGAAAAAAAAGTGCTTCATTTTAAAAAGTCGTAAAACAAAAAACATTTGTTTGAGTGATAGGAATTCAGGGTTAAGAGGATGTCAGTGAATTAAAAATAATCCTGTAGATACACGCATTTATTATTACACAATATTTCGTAGCGACTGGTCAAACACAAGTGCAGACAGGGCGAGTTGGAAGTCTAGGGGAGAGGCCTTTGCCCAGCAGTGCTGCCGTGTCGTGACAAAACACTGTATCTAAAAAACTCCTATTTTTCAGAAATCGCATAAAACTTTTGCTTTCTTTAATTGGCTATAGAACAGTGAATATTGATCTGATTGCAATAAAATTTTGACAAATCACGGATTATGTGCTACTAGTAGTATACAAAGAAAAATAATATTAAAATTTTTACTTTTTACATGAATTTTCAAACAAAAATGTGTTATGTCGTAATGTATTTTATCAATAATATATGAGAGTTGCTATAACAAAACACTGTAACGTGATACTTAATGACATTATACTCACATGAAAATGCTACTTTAAATTTCATTTAGTAATATATTGCTAACATCACAATTCATAAAACTAACATTCTCATCTTAATATATTTCGTAGTCTTTAGAAAGGATGATTACCTTGAAGAAGTCCCGACTTACAATAAACAAGGACTTGGACAAATTTCTCGTGTGATTGTTGCGACAAAACACTGCAACTCTTGATACTATACTAAGAAAATGTGAGTTTGTTTTGGCAAAACACGGTATCTGGAGATAATTACAGTGTTTAGTCCAATCAAGACCCTATCAAGACCCTACACTTTAAGAGTTACAGTGTAAATTGCAATGACGTTTTTCAATGTTCTTGATAGAAAATCACTTCCTCTAAGCATGCATATATAGATTAGGGTTCGAATAGTTAATTTAACGGTGTTACCACAAAACACTGTAACTCGAGTTACAGTGTTTTGTCATGACACGGCAGAGTGGAACACTGAAACAGGCTATTAAAAAAAAAAAAAAATATTTTGTAAGGGTAGCTAGGTACATGTGAGTGGATAAAATAGTGGGTACACACAGCTCCTCTACTAATACGTTCAGAAATCCAAAACAAAATCAGAACTTAATTGGTTTCAGAAAAGACAAAAGATCTCACATTTACACTCAAGACGAGCTAGCTCAAGCTAAGACACACGATGACCTGTGGAACTCAGCACAACTCCAAATGGTGAAGGAAGGCAAGATGCATAGATTCCTGAGAATGTACTGGTGCAAGAAAATTCTCGAATGGTCCCCGTCTCCGGAAGATGCACTCAAATATGCCATCTACTTGAATGACCACTACAGCATTGACGGTCGTGATTCGAAATGCTATGTTGGTATGTTGAACTCATGAGCATAGTTACTCGTATTTTATATGGCGTCCGTTACGTCTATGATAAATATTGGTGGCAGTCGTAAAATAAATTAAGTCTTATCTTTGTGGGACAGGCTCTACTGGATAGTTCAACAGATTTAAGGAACTCAAATTGGGGATGTCTATTTTTTTGCAATGTGTAGTAAATCGAAAACCATTTCGAGATAAATGCTTTCTAACCCGTTTTCTGTAGTTATTTAATTTTAATATTATGTTATGACTTTATTACATACCAAATAAGAAATGACCTTCAATTGATATTGGTGTAAATTGCGTGACTGGTCCAAGTCGTACTTTATTCTGTGCGGTTAGAATTCTTCAAAATTTTACGCGTGGATTATACTACGGAGTTTGATTTGGACCTGCTGTCTGACATCTAGCACTTTGACAGCGCCAGTAAAGTGACAGAAGTGAAAGTGTACCACTACGCAAAAAATAATTAAAGGGGTTGCCTTATCGTACGCATTTAGATACATTTAGAAATTTGGCAGTGTGGGAGCTCTCAATTACAATCTGACGTCATCAACCAAAATAGATTCAGTAATTAATTTTGAAAAAAGTAGTGAACTAAATGACAAAATATTGAAATTACTTTCTTATAATTGACTTTTCTGTACAAAAAAAATATAAAAACCAGTGGTATTTTTTTTTAGACATTGCCAATTGTTAAGATTTGCATAAGTGGCAATCACTGGTGCGCTGCTGATTAAACTGGTTTCATTGCATAATAAGTATATTAACCGCAAAATCATCAGACGATATCACCAATGACGATTCTTAGCTACCATACGTTTGTATAATTTTATTGTATGAGCAATCTATGGCGTAATGGCATCATGCCATAAGGTACATTTATCTTAGATTAAATTCTAATTTAAAATAATGACATTATTATTTTTTTATATATTTATAGGCTGCATGTGGTCCATCTGCGGTATCCACGACCAAGGCTTTGCCGAGCGCTCCGTCTTCGGTAAAGTCCGCTTCATGAACTACGAGGGCTGCAAGAGAAAGTTCAACGTAAACGCTTTCGTGGCCCGATACGGCGGGAAAGTGCATAAATACGTACCTAAGAAATAAGTATTAACGGTAAGGGTTACTTTTAAACTAAGCTTTAGTATTTTTATACAGAATAACAATCAAAATTTCAATTCGAGTGTGTTTATTTTAATTTAGAATTTTCGAGTTAAAACTGATTAGAAATTACACTGTTCACTTTAATATTTTAAAGTACCTAATCGGCAGCTTATATAATAATGTGATTTACGAGAAATGAAACATTACATGTGTTTATTTTACTAAAGATTTCTTCATGACGACAATGATATTAAATATTTTTTTAAATGAACTATCTTTTTCTTAACATTTTGGTTCCAATAACTTTACTAACACTCCGTTAACGACCGCTTTAGCCTAGTTGGTAGTGACCCTGCCTACGAAGCAAGAGGTTCTGGGTTCAAAACCCGGTAAGGGCATTTATTTGTGTGATGAGCACGAATATTTGTTCCTGAGTTATGGATGTTTTCTATGTATTTAAGTATTTATTTATTTATATAAGTATGTTTATCGTCGTCTAGTACCCATAGTACAAGCTTTGCTTAGTTTGGGACTAGGTCGATTTGTGTAAGATTGTCCCCTAATATTTATTTATTTATTTATTAATTTACTCCTGGGACTTTAAAATGCTAAAAATTACGTTAAGTAGATGTGGTACCTCGATATTTTTGACTACATTGCTGCAAACATTATTAGGAGTGTTATTGTAGAGTCATCGTCCTAGCCTTTATACCTGTATACCTGCATATCTACTGCAAGGCACAGGCCTCCTCTCAGAATATGAGGGCTTGGACCGTAGTTCCTACGTAGGCCCAGGCCTTATACTACGAAGTGCAAAATTCGAACTTCGTATCGTGCTATTCCTCTCACGCTAATAGTATTTAATACAAGAGCGAGCAAGACGATGCGGTACGAACTTCGATTTTCGAATTTCGGAGTAGCCCCCCAGTGCGGATTGAGATAATTGGTCTATATCCGAAGGACGATTTTTGCCCGAACTAACGTATTCTTTGATTGAATGGTATTTCGTATAAAAGTCTGGGTCTTCCTTTGTATTATTTTGCCAAAATTGTACTTGCCTACTAGAAGACAAGTGGGCTAATTAATTATATTATGTGTAGGGGATGCAGGTAGGATTCGTACACTTTTTAGTTCGATCCTTCAAAAGTATTCAAATAGGTAATATAATGGTATTTAAATAATTTTGTAATAGCCGATATTTTACTTTTGAAGGATCGAACTAAAAAGTGTACGAATCCTACCTGCTTCCCCTACACATAATATAATTAATTAGCCCACTTGTCTTCTAGTAGGCAAGTACAATTTTGGCAAAATAATACAAAGGAAGACCCAGACTTTTATACGAAATACCATTCAATCAAAGAATACGTTAGTTCGGGCAAAAATCGTCCTTCGGATATAGACCAATTATCTCAATCCGCACTGGGGGGCTACTCCGAAATTCGAAAATCGAAGTTCGTACCGCATCGTCTTGCTCGCTCTTGTATTAAATACTATTAGCGTGAGAGGAATAGCACGATACGAAGTTCGAATTTTGCACTTCGTAGTATAAGGCCTGGGCCTACGTAGGAACTACGGTCCAAGCCCTCATATTCTGAGAGGAGGCCTGTGCCTTGCAGTAGATATGCAGGTATACAGGTATAAAGGCTAGGACGATGACTCTACAATAACACTCCTAATAATGTTTGCAGCAATGTGGTCAAAAATATCGAGGTACCACATCTACTTAACGTAATTTTTAGCATTTTAAAGTCCCAGGAGTAAATTAATAAATAAATAAATAAATATTAGGGGACAATCTTACACAAATCGACCTAGTCCCAAACTAAGCAAAGCTTGTACTATGGGTACTAGACGACGATAAACATACTTATATAAATAAATAAATACTTAAATACATAGAAAACATCCATAACTCAGGAACAAATATTCGTGCTCATCACACAAATAAATGCCCTTACCGGGTTTTGAACCCAGAACCTCTTGCTTCGTAGGCAGGGTCACTACCAACTAGGCTAAAGCGGTCGTTAACGGAGTGTTAGTAAAGTTATTGGAACAATGTGTTGGTCTCTTTCTTGACCTACAGAAGGCATTCGACACGGTCCATATCCCAGTTCTCTTATCTAAGTTGTATGATGTAGGAGTGAGAGGCATTGCCCACAACATTTTTAGTGATTATTTAACTAATCGTTTTCAGAGAGTCACTATAAATGGAACCCTGAGTGACGAAGTTTCCATAGAATACGGCGTCCCGCAGGGGTCCATTCTTGGACCTACGTTATTTTTGATTTATATAAATCAATAGTGCGACCTTAAACTCCCTAATTGCAAAATTTTTACGTATGCTGATGATACTGCAGTCGTTATAGATGGATCCGATTGGGAGGATGTCAGGTTGACTGCTGAAAGCAATATGAACATAATTTGTGCTTGGCTATCACAAAACCTTTTGACTCTTAATTTAACCAAAACTCACTTTATCCCTTTCTCAATCAAAAATAATTCCCAACCCCCGTCCAATTACAAAATATCCGTCCACTCAAATTGTAGCGTTAACAACTGCCATTGCCTGCCTATTTCACAAGTTCAACATATAAAATATCTTGGGGTTTTCGTTGATAGTAATCTTAACTGGTATCCTCAAATTGATATGCTTACTTCAAGAGTTAGGCGCCTCATTCATATCTTCAAAACTCTCAGACAGTCAGCTGATAAGTAAAGATACTCTTGCCATTGTTTACTCTGCGCTCTGCGCGTCAGTGCTAGCTTACTGTGTGCCTGCTTGGGGCTGCGCCGCAAAGACCTCGTTCCTAAAAATTGAGAGAGCGCAGAGAGCTGTTCTGAAAGTCATGTACCGTAAAGAGAAAAAATTTCCAACTAAAGAACTTTATATGACTGCAAAAGTACTGACAGTGAGACAGCTGTTTGTGCTCCGCCTGATCCTTCGAAAGCATTCTCAGGTACCACCCGTTGACCCCGCATAAAGATACACTAGTAGGGTATGCTCCATAGTTCCATATAAAACTAAATTTTCTAATCGACAATATTACGTATCCAGTTCAAAGATTTATAACGCAACTAATCGTATCCTAAATATTTATCCATTGAATAAATTTGAAGTTAAACGTCAAGTGTCAAATTGGCTACAAAAACTTAGCTATGACGACACTGTATTGATCTTACCAAACTCGGCATGATTCACAACACACACACACACATACACACACACACACACACACACACACACACACACACACACACACACACGCACACACACACACACACTCACACACTCAAACACGCACGCATATGCTCATTCACCTCGTTTACCCACACAAACTTATTGTTTATTATTCTTAGTTTTTGGTCTGTCTGTCGCATAGAAGTCTGATAGTGGTACATATTATAAACTTTTCAAGCAGCGGTAACGCGTCGAACGCTGATACTCCAAAACACAGGCTTTTGCTTAGTTTGGAGGCCAGAGTTATAACAAATTAAATGTGCAAATTGTTTTTATCTTCTTTTTCGTGCTGACAGAAATATGTTTGTCCTTCATTGTTTGTACAACTATATATGAATAAATGATTATTATTATTATTATTATTAATTTGGCGGGAATATTTGTTTTTACGTAGGCAATACCAACTTTGCTTTGACAACTGTCATCGAGATGCTAGAAATATGGCGCGGATTAGGGTTCATAAACAAACACAATAAAAGCGTGCTATTATTAGTGAGAAAAAATAATCGCATCGAAATGGCGTCAGCAGCTAAAAAACCAAAGCTTGCTTCACCTTCCACCAGTTCTGAAAGTAAGAGTTCGCTTGATGAATTTAAGCAAAGTCTTCAAAAAAACCGAGATGAAACCGCAAAGTCAATTTTGGAGTACAAATTTAATAAGAAACGTCTTAGAATAATATCTCAGGAGCAGCTGGTGCCTGATACATGCGAAGGCATCGTGTATTGGATGTCCCGGGATAGTAGGGTGCAGGACAACTGGGCATTTCTGTTCGCCCAAAAACTGGCCTTGAAAAATGAGGTGCCGCTCCACGTGTGTTTTTGTCTAATAGCGAAGTACCTGGACGCTTCTGTAAGGCAGTTCGATTTTTTGATAAAAGGTATGTTGGCAATTTTTCATTATTACACTTTTGTAACATAACCAATGGCTGGCTAATGAAAGTAAATTGAATCATCCAACTTATTTTTAAGACAGTTTTGGCATACGCTCGCATGACACTTGAGATTGTTTTTCGCAAAAAGTGAAGTTATGGTCACTTATGAATGGGGCAATGAATAAATATCTCTAACGTTCTTCATTTGTTTTACAAATGAGAAAGTGACAATGTTTAGAAGTTTGTTTGTTAGTCAATCATGGAATAACAGTTGAACGGATTTAGATGAAACTTGGCACACTGATAGACTAAAATCTGAATTGAGACATGGATTACTTAATATACCGGTAATGAGTTCCCATGGCAACACACCGGTCAAAGAATTTTGACTTGAGACATTGCGGTTTATTGGATGACAAGATATTGTGGGTGGTGTCCACGGACCAGAAGACGCAGTGTAGGTAGGCCTCCAAGAAGTTGGAGCGACAACCTGGTTAAGGTTGCGGGATCGCGTTGGATGCGGATGGCACGGGACCAATCTGTTTGGCGAGCCTTGGGGGAGTCCTATGTGCAGCAGTGGACGTCTTTGGCTGAAATGATGATGATGAGTTCCCATGGGATAATATTTTAACTTTCAACAGGCTTTCAAGATGACATTGTTGTCTGCAGTCATTTGATGGTGTTGTCTGAACAACCATTATGCTTTAAAAATATTACAGTTACATTTCTAATTCTGGAGAAGTCACTGGTGGCTAATTATTCGAGCGTTTCTACTGCTATCATTACCAGGACCCATATATCAAAGAAATGAGCTATTGTTTGCATGGGATTTCAATGAATTTTTATTTTACAGCGAGCGCACTGTATTGTTTTACAAAAACCTTCCATTCGGTGCGACTTATTACTTCACTATTTAGGACCGGAAACGATGGCAGTTGAGACGCTCGTATAATTAGCTAGGTTAAGGCTAGTATATGAGAAACAAATAATAAATGACATCTTCATATTACCAGGCCTAAAGACAGTAGCAGCCCAATGTAAAGAGCTGGACATATCTTTCCACCTGTTAGAAGGCAATGGTGGGGATGTGCTCCCACAGTGGGTCATTGACCACAAGATAGGAGCTGTGGTGTGCGACTTCAACCCCCTGAGAACTCCTATGGGGTGGCTGGAAGGTGCAAAGAAAGGACTGAAAAAAGATGTTCCTCTAATACAGGTGAAAAATTAATAAATATCTTTACAATACGTTTACTTTTAGTTTACCACTGATAGATGGCTTGCCTTCATTTCATTTCCAACTTTAACACCATACAAATAAAGTAGCTATTAAAAAACCTGCAAACGTGGGTAACAGTATTCTAAAATTGGCTTTATTTGTAGGTTGTTAAAGTTGAATATGAAATGAAGGCAAACCATGGGTCAGTGGTAAACTTTATGTAATTTTACTGTAACTGGATTCATAGCTTTTATTAAGATCTTATTTATTTGTTGCAAAATCTCTGGCTGATTGTGCAAAAATATAAATTGATGTTCAAGTTTATGTCAGTAGCATATAGTACTTTACCTTGCCAAGCGGCCTGTCTTGCAGCTCATTCTTTCTGGCTAGCTGTCTGTAACAGCCATCAAAAGCAATTGCCTGCTGAATTAAAGTACAGTCAGCCTCAGCAGTAGCTGAACACTTTACTACTTTATTGCAATAACCATTTATTATTAGTTTGAAATATGTCACATTACATTAGTGTAAGTGACTAAGTAATAAAGTTTTCAGTGACTTCAGAGGCTAATCTTACATATTTTAGTAAGTAGCTTTAACCATTATGAAAAGTAGTTGTAAAGTTTTCACTTTTATTACAATATTTTTTGGTGACTGTACTTGCGTTGTCATTCAGACTATGAAATGTGTAGCAAATTTTAGGTCAATCTGGTGACTAGAATTGAGTGAAATTCAACTTGCAAGATTTGACCTGACATTGCAAGTTAAATAAAAACCTATAAAAACACTTTAATTCAGTTACTGTTAAAAAAATGATTTATGACTTTTATGAGTTGTTTTCAAAAAAATTGTTCACAATCTTTTTTATTTTTTTATTAGCCTATTTTGGTGTCCCACTGCTGGACAAAGGCCTCTCCTCTCTTGCTCCATTCTTGCCTATTCAACGCGAGCTCCTGCCATCCCACGTGATAAACATCTAGGTTGTCCCTCCATCTCCGCTTTGGTCTGTTCACAATTAAGGGATTTTTTTTTTATACAATATAGGCTTGCGTTTGGCCACAATCACGCCTGATGGAAAGCGAAGATGAGGCCTACGATGGAGCACGCTTGCCTAGTAAATGCTCATTCACCCTAGACTTGAAAGCGGCCAAATTGTAGTGTAATTTAATTAAAACAAAACTTAATTGATTCCTTTGTGTATTGAAAGTTACCCATATGGTTTGTATGACTAAGTTTCGTTACACAAAGGAGTCAGATCGCATATCTATACAAAATATATAGAGACCGACAATGTTGTTCATACATAATGCGGACTGCGTTCAATTTGACCTGACCGCGACCGCAGAACGCATTCAGTGTGACAAATCCTTAACTATGTAAACAATTTTTTTGAAAACTACCCTTATATGTATTTTGATTATGGTGATATCAGCAACTTCTTCCCAACAAGTAAATTATACATTATTATAAAAATAAGAAAAAATTGTTGCCGTAAAAATGTTTGAAAAAGACCATTTCTCTGTTCAGTATGCCCTAAATAAATAATGCTCTTGCTCACATTTCCAGGTAGATGCTCACAACGTTGTTCCATGCTGGGTGGCTTCAGAGAAGCAGGAATACTCTGCTAGGACCATCAGGAACAAGATCAACTCCAAACTGGGGGAGTTCTTGACGGAGTTCCCGCCAGTCATCAAGCACCCGTACAAGAGTAAATTTAAGCCAGAGGTAATGAAATAATGCTTAAAGGCTGACCAGATGCGTATGCGTGTCAAGCACCAGTTGTAATGAAAGAAACTGTAAGAAAGATGGCACACACCTAGTGTGCCATCCCTCCCACAGCTCCACTCACTACAATCGGTGCGTATGCATTATGCATTACGTGACATGCACACGCATCCGTTCTGTGCCAGCCTTAAGAGGCTGACAACACCTAATTTTGTTGAAATTTATGTCATTTAAACAGTTTTTTAAGAAAAACTGTTTGTTCTAGCACATTAAAAAATTATATGTTAATAATTCATCATATTTCAAAGACCGTGGACGGACTCGATACATAAATGGACGAAATCGGCTCAATAGAAAATAATTGCAAAGATAGGTCTTAAAATCATCATTAAACGGTTCTATGTCTTTATTTTTTTGGCGTATGCGTCTGCAATTAAAAACATGAAGTGAACATATTCATACCTAAACCGCTAACGAGTCATATTTCACTTATAATCCACAGTTTTTTTTTAATTCAATATTTGCCCGATAAATTTCAATATACCCGGCTGCCCAGTAATAGCGGCATCTCGTTTACTCCGATACAAATAGACAGTGTGCGCCGACGTTGGTGTTGACAGCGTCTTAAGTGTGAATTGTACCAAGTTACTATAATGATAATTAATAACCAATGTCAAATCTTTGGTAAAGTCATCATCATCATCATCATCATTTCAGCTGTAGGACGTCCACTGCTGGACATAGGCCTACCTCATTGACGCCCAATCATTACGGTTGGAAGCAACTTGCATCCACCCTGATCCTGCGGCCTTCACCAAATCGTCCGTCCATCTTGTTGGTGGACGTCCCACGCTGCGCTTGCCACAGACAAAAAGCTTGTTTTAGACCTGCAAAATACTAGGCCACCTGGTGAAAAATATGAACTAGTGGCTCACCACTTTGGACGGACTACTCCACCCCTCCACACAACACACTATGGAAACATTCTTGCGACAGTAATCTAATACCTTTAAACGAGCAATTCTTGTATAGGTATATGTATATATATATATATATATATATATATATATATATAATCAGGATCTCGGAAACGGCTCCAACGATTTCGATGAAATTTGGTATGTGGGGGTTTTCGGGGATGAAAAACTGATCTAGCTATGTTTCATTTTCAGAAAATCGCTTTTACTCGTGTTTTCCGGCTATTTTTGTTTGCATTAGAATATAAAGCTAAATTTCGCCGACTTCGAGCAGATCATAATGGCACATTAGAAATCGGGTGGTCGCGGATCCAGCCGACCTCGGTTCGATACCACGTTTTTTTTCAAGATTTTTAGTTTTTTTTTTTAAGTTTATTTTTTATGAGAAAACGTCAAGTTTCTTCTTTTGTGAGAAAAAGTTACTTTTTTGTGAGAAAAAGTTATTTTTTTGCGAGAAAAAGTTACTTTTTTGTTAGAAAAAGTATTATAGGGTACGTGCAGTAACTATAGGCGGCAGCACTAATGCGACAGAAGAGACACTATGCGGACAGTAAAACAAACTTATCAAGGTAAAACATTCAAATTGATGGCACCCTTATGGCACCAGTTGGCAGCACCGTCTATGTGCACGTTCCCTATTGGGAGCACAGAACAGGAAAAGCCGGTTGTCTGTAAAGTCGGTTTACGGACGATAGTTTAACGTGACTCACCCCTCCACCCCCTCCGGTGTTTTTGCCAAATATCTTGAAAACGGTGCATCCTACGGCAAAATCAATGAAATTTTCATCCCCCCTTTAATACCCCCGCGCTCCCTCCCCCGCATCCCCTCCCCCCTCTCAACCCCCCCCCCCCCACCCCCCCACCCCTCCGGTGTACATAATCAGGATCTCGGAAACGGTTCCAACGATTTCGATGAAATTTGGTATTTGGGGGTTTTCGGGGATGAAAAATTGATCTAGCTTGGTCTTATCTCTGGGAAAACGCTTGGTACCGAGTTTCTGCCCGAGCAGAGCTCGGTCGCCCAGGTACTATCTATAATGCACCAATAACCAGTTGCAGCACCACAGAATAACTAATAGTACTAGTGTACAGAAGGATCACTCTCAAACAAAAGTCAACTTTAGGTATAAAAATTTGCCTACTCTTACAACCGTTAACTGCTTGCACGCGAAACGAGCGTTCATATTCCGTTGGACAATGCTGATCCGAAACCAAGAGCACAGGGTTCCCACTCGTCGATATACGTATAAATTAAGAAAGTGAACAGTTTGTATTAATTCAGTAAACTACCTTAAGTAAGTTAGTTTTAAGATCGTTTATAAGTCATTGTTTGTTGCAAAAATCACAGAAAAAAAGATGCTTAATTACGCGCGACGCGGCTAGCGTGCGAACCGATAGCCGAGCGACAACATAATGTCATACGCCTGCCTGGAAGGCGCGCCGGCCGAACATACCTAAACTGCAGAGTGAAACCCCCCTCTGGCAGCACTTAAAAGTACTCTTTTCATCACACTTGCTCGTCAATGGTGTTATTCCATGCTTGTATACTAAATGGCAATGGCCTAAATTGTTCTTAAGGGAGTTATAGATTTACGTACAGTTTTTCTACCCAAGGGAGTTCTAACTTTAGTTTTAAAATTTGCAAACAGTCATTTCAGTCTAAGCAGGTTTCAAGTCAGCCAACGCTTTATTTATTATCTTTAAAACTTAGCTATAACCCAAATTTTACAACACAAAACTTATCTAGGCTTCATGAAAATTCGTTATTTTTATATTTTAAATTTATATCAAATAGTTTTGCAATAATTTTACTAAAAATATTTTTTTAAACATGTTGGCAGAATCTGGCCGCATGACTTTTCGAATTCTAAACTAAACACAGTTTACATTATCTATGGTAGGTGACTCGAAAAAAGTGACAATCTGTATTGGCGGGTAGCCATTATTTTATTCAATTTAAGTGTTTCGAGACAAATTAATTTTATTTTTGGATTTTTTTTCTCGCAATGTGATGAAAATCATTGTGTGTATCACGAGCAGTAAGGGGATTACAAACTAGAGTCATTAAAAGCCCTCCGCCTTCGGCGTCGGGCTTCTAATAGACTCTCATTAGTAATCCCCTACTTACGGCCCTAGATGCACAATGTACTATTTTTAGCCTATAAATGACATGGAGCTCCCGCTGTAACTTGGTTTTTTGACTAACTTAAGAACCCTTTTTCTTCAGCCGATAGACTGGGACGAGGCTATAGAATCACGCGAAGCAGACAAATCAGTGGGCCCAGTGGAATGGGCTCAACCAGGCTATGACGCGGCCGTAGCGACACTGAAGAGTTTCCTTGACAAACGACTGAAGCTGTTTGCTACTAAAAGAAACGATCCCACACAGGATGCGCTCAGCAATCTCTCACCTTGGTTCCACTTTGGTAAATATTTATTGTTTTTAATGATGGATGAAGTTTGCAAAATTAATCAGGGAGAATCTGTGTTAAGGTTCATAAATTTTTATGAAACTGCCAGTAAATGTTGAGTGCTTGCATTACGAGGATACGATGGCTGAGAGACTTGAGAAATAGGTATTTTAATGAAATGTCGCTGTCTCGCCCGAACCCCTCCGTGTCAGAACAGCGAGAGCGGGACAACTGCAGCTCAGACCGTTAATAGGCGCGTAAAATTGATCAAAACAGCATTTCGTAGTCCCCTGTTTTCTTCTCGAAAACTGGACCAATAAAATTATTTTTTTCAAAAATAATTAGAGGACAGATTTAGCTATGCCCCTATGTTTTCCTTTTTTTGTTTATATGAGGGATTCTTTTCTGATGAGTGTCTGAAAATGACGTTGAAATTGGGCAATTTTTTTCAGTTTTCGAAAGCTCATATTTCTTATGATAATTGAAATATGGAAAAAAACGAAACATAGGGGCAGTGGCGTAGCTACCGTATGGCAAGCCGGGACAGTGCACCGGGGCCCTCAAGCTCAGGGGGGCCCTCGGACTCTGACTTACAAACTATGAGACCTATACTTATAAACGCGGACCTATGAGAAACGCGGCGCTCTTCAACAGTGTGACTATAAAACGCTACCAGTGAATTTAAAATCGCGCGAGTCTTATCAAGTAAACAAACACGGCTTGTGGCCCTAGTTTACTTTTTGCCCCAGGGCCTTTGTTTACCTAGCTACGCCACTGCATAGGGGCATAGCTGTGGTAGATACAGACTACACAATAAAAAAAATTTGGCTCTAAAGCCATTATCCAGGGAGGAAACAGGGGACTTCGTTTGTATGGAGAAATGGTGCGCATCGTATCCTCTAAAGCGTATTGCTGAAGGGTGGTGCGGTTTCTTTTTTCAGGTCAAATATCTGTCCAAAGAGTAGCGATTTGTGTTCAAGAATACAAATCCAAATACACGGAGAGTGTGAATGCATTCCTTGAAGAGGCCATAATCCGCAGCGAGCTTTCAGACAACTTCTGTTTCTACAACCCTCTTTATGACAGTGTAAAGGGAACCAGCAATTGGGCGCAGAAAACTTTGGATGACCATAGGTAAATAATAAAATAAATAAATAATAAATATCATGGGACAATTCACACCAATTGACCTAGTCCCAAAGTAAGCTAGGCAAGCTTGTGTTATGGGTACCAGGCAACGGATAAACATACTTATATAGATAGATACTTAAATACATATTAAACACCCAAGACCCAAGATCAAACATTCGTATTTTTCATACAAATATCTGCCCCAACACGGGAATCGAACCCGGGACCTCAAGCTTCATAGTCAGGTTCTCTAACCACTAGGCCATCTGGTCGTCTAAACTCCACCCCTCCATGTAAATATGTATTTAAACTATTTTTAATTAATACCAGCAGGTCTAGGTCCTTGCTGAGGGACCAAGGACATCCTCATTATAATTATCAGTACCAACATATGTGCTGTATGTTTTCAATTGGAAACTCATATATTTGGCAAGTCGGTAAAATATTGGAAATGGTTTTTTTTGTTAATTACTATAGTATATTTTTAGCCACCCATTTGCAATACAATTATTTAGAAACACATTATGTTCGATACAAAATACATAGAAGGTCGGCTTTATTTGTATCCTCTATAAAGTTTAAGAACTTCCCTTAATTTACCACTCTTTAACTAACTGGCAAAACAGATAAGTTCAAACTAAATAAATTACAAATTGTTTTCAGAAAAGACAAAAGAACACACATCTACACCCAAGACGAGTTAGCTCAGGCCAAGACGCACGATGACCTGTGGAACTCAGCACAACTTCAACTGGTGAAGGAAGGCAAGATGCACGGGTTCCTGAGGATGTACTGGTGCAAGAAAATTCTGGAATGGACCCCGTCTCCCGAGGATGCGCTCAAATATGCCATCTACCTGAATGACCACTACAGCATTGACGGGCGGGATTCCAATGGCTATGTTGGTATGTTGAACTATCTACCCACTTGAACGTCCGTCCTGCGTAGGCAAATTCCGGTCTTACGTCCAGCACCGAGCGGCCGCGCGTCCCGTTTTATTCACAAAAACGTCTGCTGTACACACTGCCACCAATATGTTTATAGGTGCAACACTTTCTCCGCTACAAGTCTGTATCAACATTTTCGAAATAATGCCGATATAATTCACTAGATGTCGTTTTTTTCAACTATTGATGCGATTCGCCACTGGTTACCGAGGTGACCATGGACGTAAGACGCCATTTTTTTTGGGTACTATTGTAACCATGAACGGTCAAGACATATAGTTTTTTTTCTTGCCTTCCACGCCGCAATGCTGACGTCTGTGCCTTGTCTAACGCAGTTGGCATCACAACCGTTTTCACCACTTTCTGTCACACGGTTTAAGGGCTTACCGAGCTTTTCGCGCTAATCGATTTTGGGTGGGCGATTTCGGGCTTGGGGGAAGCACGATGGCTCATGACAGGTTGGTTGGACTGCGCGTGTTTTTGGGTATTTTCATCTTATTACTTAAACAAATACATATTTTAAAAATGTAGCAACACTACGCCCTAGAAAACATCTTGTTTTATTAACATTCAAAAAGTCATGATCATGACCTGCCGTGCAGTACTTATTTTATTTTTTTAAAGACTACTTTGGTTTTTTTTTCTATCAAGCGAACTATAAGTAATCGTGTTTCGATAAACACTTGTCACTAGAGTGAATCCTCAAATATCTTACACATGAAATTCAAGACTACAGCTTTACCTACTTGTAATGATACAGCACGAGATTAAATGTATGCAATAAATGCGCCATTAACACGGTAGGCCCTTAAGTACCATGAGGATAGAAGACTGCTAATGCCACTGCGAGCGCCCGCGCGTTAGAGAATACCGCCTTTGGCCGCTTTTACCGATCCGATGGCTGCTGTCTTACTGAAAGTCTTACAACGCTTTATTTTCGTCATTAGCGTTTCAGCTAATATTTTTTATAGGAAACTAGCTGTTTCCCGCGACTCCGTCCGCGAAGAAAGTAGCCTACGACCTATTCTCAGACCTACCGATTATAGAGGAAAAATTTCGTAAAAATCGGTTGACCCGTTTCGAAGGAGTTCGATAACAAACACCGTGACACAAGATTTTTATATATTAGATTAACTTTTTATGAAAACTACAAACAGTTACAATGCTAAATCTAGTTCGATCAAAGATCTTGCGACTTGTGTCTCCATTGTGTTAATAATCGTGGGATAGTAATGATGTATAACCGAGCGGTCAAAACGCTTGAATATTCACCCCCCACAACTGCATCATCAGTACTGCGCTTCAACGAGGAAATGCTGAAATCATAGGAGCATGTATTCATCATTATATATATTTCAGTAAGAGGGAATGCTGCGCAGCATGCGTTTGGCGCTATGCCACAGAGGCGTGTTATCATCTTATCATACTTTAAAATAAAATTAAAACAAATCTTCCAATTCGAATTTTACCCAGATCCAATGGTCTGATTAACTTATTTCACAAAACTTATCAACTTTTCAGGTTGTATGTGGTCAATCTGCGGTATCCACGACCAAGGCTGGGCCGAGCGCTCCGTCTTCGGTAAAGTCCGCTTCATGAACTAC